>OX451735.1:1541251201-1542593073 GCA_948472305.1 Vicia faba
CAAAAAAATAGAAAATGAAAAATATAATAATACCTGACTGGCTTCAGAGCGCAAATTTCCGGGTTCTTTTAAGTATTTAATCTTCTTCTACCTTGAAAGTTCGAAAGGCTGGCGTCAATCTCACCTTCAGGTCTAAGACGATTAAATAGGGGCAGTTGTTGCACCCCAAAATTTGCCCTCCTAATTTCTTTTATCTGGCTAAGACTTTTGCATTCACATCTTTCTATTAGGAGATCTGCACTAATATAGCATGCATTTGCATTGAATAAAGTGTTGGAGGTTCAAAAGTTTGGTAGGTGTACAAGCTAGGATAATTCACTTAACATACTTAGAGGACCAACTAAAATGGGTGTTTTATTAATTGAGGTTAATATGTTCGCGTCCAACAAAAGCTCATTTTTTGTTGTTGTTACTTCTACAAGCAGTGAAGTGTGGATTAAGAGTTTTGTTATAGTGTTCTAAAACAAGTCTTGGGCTTCTCAAGGACATTGATTTTATTGTGAAGTCATTGGTTTTAAGTTAATGTGACTAGTGGACCGATTTGCAAGGTAATTTGATTATGGAGAATTGAAGTTAGGGGTTGAGGATTTATCAAGAACATCAAAGTTTCTTAAAGTAAAGGAAATAATTCATGGCTCATTTCAAATGCAAGAAACAAGATTTGAAGGGTAATATATTTTTTTTCATCCTAATGCCATCCAAGCGTTCATTTTGGTGTAAGTTGGACAAGTGGGTTAATATTCCAAAATTCCAAAGTTTCATCCAAATTCTTGGATTCAAGCTTATTCATGGGCTGATTTGGGATATTTTATTTCAACTCCAATCGCAAGTCTCAAGTAGTTTCCATTTACACTTAAAATTGCTAAACCAATTCATGATATCATATTTCCACGTTACAAAACCAAGGGCTCTAAACCAAAAGTCAGGATCTATCCAAATCTTTCAAAGAATATTCAAGTTGCAAAAGACATTACCAGTCATTTATAAGATTTACATGGTTTTGTATCCAAAAAATTTCCCTCCCATATTTCTCAATAAATTTCAAGTGAGATCCTCAAATTGCTCAAGGAAGTCCAAGAGTTGACCAGACAAATTCTCTCCCAAGGAAGTCTACCTCAAATTAGGGTTTCAGCTTGCATCAAGATGTTTGAATCAAAAGGGTCCCCAAATTCTCACTAGTGTCCTAATATGTTCTCAAGATCATCCATGTCAATTTTCAAGCCTTGCATAGAAAGTTTGCTCAGTTAATTGCTCAAAGGCCTGAAAATCGACTGTGCTAGGGCAAAAGTCAATTGTGGCCCACATGCAGTCAAACTTCAAGATTTTGGGTCAACATCCTAATTTTAAATTATTATTCATCATTTGATCAAGGATTGATCACGATTCCTCAAGGATTGCTCACAATTCATCAAAACCCAAAAGTTGCTAAATTAGGGTTTTGTAGGAAAAGTCAACTAAACTTTGACCAAGCATAACTTTCTCATACTTTATAAAAAATGACCCATCCAAATCTCATTTTGAATAGGACGCAATCCCATACAATTAATCTTCAGCTCCCAAGTTCAAAATATGCACTCACAAGACGATATAAATTTGGACATTATAGGTCATTTTGAAAAGTCAACAAAAATACCTTTTTTGTCAAAGCTTCATACGTGAACATGGAAGACTCAATTGAGGTGAAACCAAAAGGGTTGCTTAGATTACATTATAAGCTTTCTAAAAAGTCCAAGAACACATCTCTAGGGTCAAAATTGAGGAAGTTATGCATTGGCAAAGTTAACCCTTTTTGCAAAATTGCCAAAAGTCAAAAGTGGCCAAAATTACAATTTTTGTCAAATGGGCCCAATTGTTTATGCTTGCATTGAGTTTTTAACATGAAACACGACCCATGGTATCTCCCACTTGTCTTTATTTAATTTTTGTCATTTATTTTGATTTTTATTTCAATTAAATCAAATAAAATCAAAATAAAATCATGAAACTATCAAAACTAATCAAAGCTTGAGATTTTGTGCATGTTTAGGCCTCTTATACAGATGGAAGAAGAATCAAATCGTGCAAGCTTCAAATGGACACAAAAAGATTGGATTTTCTCAATTTGGAAAGATTTTCACAAATAATCAAATCTTGAATCAGTGATCATTATTGGAGAAGATTTGAAACCAAATTGCAACCCTAATTCATTCTAGGGTACATATAGAACAAGTGCATATCAAAAGAAGGGAGATTGGAGGTGTGTAAAACAGGAATCATAATTGCAAAAACTCAAGAAAAGTTTCAAATTGTTTTCTCAGTTTCAGGCTTCCTCAAGCCATTCCAGTCACACAAATCACTTCCTGGACGTTCTAGGATCCTTTTACAATCATTAACAAGCCTCCTAACACCCAAAATTGCACTGTAAGCATCTCACGACATCCATGCTTTCTTGAAATCGAATATCACAATTTTGTCACTTTTAGCATTATTTATTTGCATATTCTGAATCCTTGAATCATTTGTAAGCTAATGGTAATACTTAATTTCATTTTCATTAACTGTAGAGCAAGATGCCATAGTTAGGGTTCTTGACTCGATTTTGGGGTTTTTCTTTACAGGTACAATTAGCCAGGGACAAGGGTACCATGATGCTCGTGAGGTTGCCACGAGTTAATTGGTACCATTGTTGTACATTTATCATGCTTGCATAGAATTCTGGAGAATCACAGGGTTGTACCTACGCCCGTTTGTTCGTAGGTAAAAGTTAAGAGACTTTTAGCAACGGTGGGAAGAAGGAGATGATAGCGTGGCATCCTGTGATTTACCCATTCAAATATTCGCGCGTTTTTGTATTATGTCATCTTGTTCTTCCATATATTGCTTGTTTATTATTATTCATACAAGAAAATAAGCCAGCTCAGATGGTCAGTGTGCATTGGGAAAAGCCAAAGGGCCTGGGTTCGATCCCCAGGTCCCCATGTTTGTTCAATTATTTTCTTTTACATGATCAGGTGTACAAGCATCCAAGGCATCCACCGTGCATCATCAATATCTCATCCTCCAAGTCATCAACAAGCTAGGTCCAAGGGTCATCCTTTGGAGGTCTATCATAGGCCTAGTCAAGCTTGCAACACAGGATCTGGAAAGTCAACATGGGCTAGGCGCTATTGGGCTTAGAAAATGCAATTAGCACCCCCCTCCTTTGCTATAACACAAGACCCATTCTAATTTCTTCTCTATTTTTTTTCTTTTATTTAATTTATTTTGTTTATTTTCTAACATAAACTAATTCTTTTTTTTACAAAAATCATAAAAATCAATTTTCACAAATTTAGATTTAGGTATTATTTTTTATCAAATTTAATTTAAATAATTAGTTAAATTTAATTTTAGGGTAATTATAACCTTTTTGTAAATAATTTAAAATCAATTAGAAAATTAGGTTTTGTTGTTGATTTAATTTTTAGTTCTTTTCTCAATAAAGCAAAATACAAAAATAGGTCAAATTATTTATTTTTCTTAATTTAAATTAATTAGTAATTAGGTTTGTACTTATAATCAAAAACAACAAAAATATGGTTTTCTTTCAATTAGGTTTAGATGGGGTCAAAACCCTAATTTCTCTCGTTCTCGATTCATCGCGCGCATTTTTTTTACGATATTAATGTAACTGCTCATGATATGTAATAGTTTAATTAGGATTTTTCTTTTATTTATCGTTTTTCAGGTTTTTGGCTATGTAATTAATCCCCCTCCCCGAAGCCTTGTAATAGCGTAGTTTTATTTCTCGCATTTTAATTTTCGCAAATATTAACTGTTAGATGTATGATAATAGGATTGCATGACAAGATTGTATGTTAATTTAAAATGGTTAGCAAACTCTAATGTGCAAAGATAATAACTGAAATCAAATCACTCGCACATGCGCACTCCTAGGGTATACTCTCACTTCGGTTGCCTTCGGTAAACGATCATTAAGTATAGGGTATCTTAGTAGGTTCCCTCTTGTCTAAACAAAGATCAAATGTCCCCTCGAAAAAGTTGCCTCGGAAATGTTGCGTCGAGTATGATCTTAAGACATTAGGGTTATTACTAAGACGTCCTATCATTGCTTTAGTGATCGTACGTTACTTTCCAATTGACCCTTACAACTCCAATGACGGTGCTACCTACTCATTAATAGTGGGATAGCGTTGTCTAAAGAAAACAAGAAAAAACATTCTTTTTTCGATTAGGTAGATGCTAGTACGTACCTGCTCAAAATAATTTTTTCCACACTTACACTCTTTTCAAAAAAAGTTTTCAAAAAACACTTCGTAGCACTCTTTAGGACTCATACAAGGAATTTTTCTATAATCTACCCCCCGTACTCAAAATCTCGAAAAAGGAATTTTTCTGTGCTTTTTTCCTTTCTTGTTGGATAAAATAAAAGTCGGTGGCGACTCTTGCTTACCGCGACATTTTGCAAACACAAACGCAAAACGTAAACCAGCATTTTCCAAAACAGTCTGGTTCTGCCACCGTACCACAGAACTGGCAACTCTGCTGGGGAATTAATAAGTGGGGTATACCTTAGGAATAGTTCATCATATTTGCTTCTCTTGTTTGTTTTGGTTGCTTTACTTTTAAGGGTTTTGTTTGGGAGTTACTATAGATCCTAACCCAGATCTGGGGAACACCTTTTAGGTAAGTAGCAATAAACTGTGAGGGAACTGTACAGCATAAACCGATACGGTTGAAGCAGTAGCTACATTGATGTGGCACATTGGTTGGTACCGGTATCCCTTGTGGAGAAACGAGGAGAACACGGGGCTGCTATGTGTGTCGTTAAGCATCAACTAACCTTAGAACCCTTAATTGACCAACTTGGCCATTAGGAAGTAGTGAGATAGCCGGCCTCGGTGTAAAGCTGAGAACTGGTTGATACTCGATACTACACTCATTGAGACCATACTCTCGAGATAGTTCCGGCTGCAAGAAAAGATTGCGTGAGCTGAAACCATGACCGATGAAGGATGGTCAGTGATATTGAGAACCTCTAGAACCCGATTACTTTTGCTAGGACAGGTTGAAACCAACTGAACTTCAAGAGGGTAATACCTAGACCCCATGCAAGCCTTAAACTTAAGGGATTTTGTGTGACTTGTTTGCCTTTGCCATGTCTGTTATCTGCTATACCTGCTGTTTGTTTTATCATGACATGATGCATCATAACATAGCATGCATACTTCATTATACTAACCATTTCAAAGACCAAGGGGATTTATCTTTGTTCTGTTTTGCAGATTATGGCTTCCGTACGCAGAAACACCATCCGAGTTAACTTTGTGCAAATACATGCTCAACACAAAGAGTTAGCCTCAAGAGTGTCTGAGACTTCTTCCTTCATTAAGATACATGGTCAGCTTCTTAGCCTGGTTACCTCAAAGTTTGATGAGTAGATGATGAGTGTGCTTTTCCAGTTCTTCGATCTTGTGCATCATTGCTTCACTTTTCCAGATTATCAGTTGGTTCCCACTATGGAATTGTTTTCTCACTTATTGGGCATATCCATCCTTGAGCAGATGTCCTTCACATGTTTGGAAGAGACTCCTAGACCAGAAGACATTGCCTCAGCTCTGCATATGAAAAGGGCTGATGTAGTATCCAATTGGGAAACACGAAGCGGGGTTGAAGGTTTCTTAGCCAAGTTTCTGATAGAACAAGCTCAGCTGTTCTGGGATAGCTTGGAATTTCAGGCTTTTGAAGATATCTTGGCTCTCCTCATCTACAGTTTGGTTCTCTTCCCGAATCCAGATTCCTTTATAGATGTGAATGCGGTTAAGATCTTCCTGTCTCGCAATCCTGTTCCTACTCTTCTGAGTGATATCTTGCATTCCCTCTACACTCGTACTGTGCATAGAAGAGGGACTCTTATGTGTTGTATTCCTTTGATGGCGAGGTGGTTTATTTCGCACCTCCCCAAATCTGTGTTGAAGAATGAAGAAGGTTTGGGATGGTCTTACAGGATAATGTCCCTTGCCCATACAGACATTCTTTGGAGTTCTAAGGCTATGGAAAGCATTGCTGTCATTGATCGATGTGGAGGATACCCTAATGTCCTATTGCTCGGAATCAGAGGAAGGATAACCTACAGTCCTTGTTTAGCTTTGCGACAATTCAGTTGGGCTCAGAGAGACGGTCCTCATGAGCTACTTCTTATAGATATTGCATTTTACTACAAGGAGGATGTTGACGAGTACCGCCGGAGGTTTATACGAGCTTGGGGCATGGTGAACAGATCTGACCCTCAAGAACTAGGACCAAGGACTTCTCTCCCTATGCAGCCTTATCTCCAGTGGGTCTGAGCTCGTGCTCAGAAGCTTGGGATGCCTTATGAAGCCGTGTTTCCAGTGATTGTGGATCCCACCAATGAAGAGGGCATTCCTTATACAGTCCTTTATCCCTACATGCCCACTAATCTTGAGGCATTGAAGAGATCCTGGATTCAGTTGAAAGAGGAGAGGGATACCTACCGGGAAAAGTACCATGAGCAAGAGAGGAAGATCTTGAAGCTCACCAGGCAACTTGAGAATGAAAGAACAATCAATGACTACGTCAGCACCAAGGGGAAGCGTCCATGGGATTTCTGATTTTGCTTTTTCTAGTTTAGATTTGTTTTTCATTTACTTCTTTGTAAACGCCTTAAAGGCATTGTTGAACCTTTTTACAAGTTTAATCTAATAAAGTTTGTTTATTTCTTGGTTTGCAAATTTAAATCTCCCAAAGTCTTTGAAATCATTACATACGCATCACATTATCATGCACATCATTACAGGTACCGTTACTGGACTCTCATCTTCTTCGCTATTTATTTCAGCAGAAATGTCTTCCGATCAAGCAATCAAAGATCTGCAGGCACAAAATGCCCAATTCCAAGAGATGTTCTTAAGCTTGGCTAAAGGGAAAGAGGACTTGAAAGCTCTCATTCTGAAAGAGAAAGAGAAGAAGAAGAAGAAGAAGAAGAAGGTTGTTCTTCTGAGTATGGGTGGTTTGGGGATAGGTTGAAACAGCAAGCTGGTCTGTCCTTTTCATCCAAGGGAGGGAAGGACCAAGAAGAAGAAAAGGGCCCCAGTCCTGCAGTTTCGGATAATGATATGGATTATGATGAAGAGTAATATCCTCCTTCCGAGGATAGGTACAAGCAATTAGAAGACCGTCTGAGTGCCATGGAGATTTAGAATATCTCGGATTTGGATTTTGGAGAGCTGGGATTGGTATCTAGAGTGGTGATCCCTCATAAGTTCAAAGCTCTGGTTTTTGCCAAGTACGATGGAGTATCATGTCCAAAACTCCATCTTCGCTCGTATGTCAGAAAAATTCAACCCTACACTGCTGATAAACATTTGTGGGTGCATTTCTTTAAAGATAGTCTGTCAGGGACTCAGCCTAAATGGTTTTATCAATTGGAAGGAGCTAATGTCTGAAACTGGGAGGACCTTGCTGCTGCTTTCTACAGGCAGTACCAATATAACGCCGACCTTGCTCCCACTCGTACTCAGCTTCATGGTATGTCTATGGGTGCAAGTGAAGGTTTTAAGGACTATGCTCAGAAGTGGAGAGATTTAGCTGGAAGAGTACAACCCCCTTTGTCCGATAGGGAGTTGGTTGACATGTTTCTAGGGACGCTATCTGGTCCATTTTTCAATCATCTGATTGGCAGTTCGTCATCTGGGTTTACTGAATTGATTTTGACTGGGGAGAGAGTAGAAGTTGGCATCCGAAGTGGTAAGATACAAAAGGATACATCGTCAAGTGCAGTAAAGAAGCCTTTCACCGGTAAGAAAGAAGCTAGTGCAGTTTACGGCCCGAGGGGCCAAAGCAGACCTGAACACCGTCAAGCAGTGAATGCGGTAGTGATATCAAGACCCACAGTTGCTCCACAATGCAACAATCAACAAAGGGTGGAGAGACCATAAAGACAGTTCACTCGGCTCAATATGACCTTGTCTCAAATTCTACCACAATTATTGAAGACCAACCTGGTAACTCTGAGGGAAGCCCCGAAGAATCCCAACACCACATCTTCGCTGTATAACCCGAATGCCTGTTGCGCCTATCTCTCCGATGGCCCAGGTCATGATACAAACAACTGTTGGGCCTTGAAGAATAAGGTGCAAGACTTGATCGAAGCCAAAGAGATTGAGTTTGACGCTCTGGAGAAGCCCAACGTCATAACTACTCCTATGCCCAAACATGGTCATGGAGTGAATGCTGTGGGCGATGATTTATTTGTGACCTCCGTGGAAGAAATTTCTACTCCTTTGATGACAGTAAAGAAGAATCTATTTTTGTCCAGTTTATTTCCGGGTTGTGGTGAAGGTTGCCACATATGTTCAATTCTGCCTGCTGGTTGCCACTTATTGAAATCAGGTGTTCAACGCCTGATGGATAACAAAGAGATCTTGTTCGATAAGACTATGATTCTGTTGGTTCCAATTGAAGAAGTTGCCATCATAACCATTTCCGCCAATCCTTCCAAGGCTTCCTCAAGAAAGCCTGTTAGGATTACATCCGTCCCGAGAATTGCTCCGTTAATAATTACTGTCCCAGGTCCTATCCCATACACTTCAGATAAGGTTGTCCCTTGGAATTATGGGGCCGATGTGTATTACCATGGAGTTAAGCAAGACTTAAAAGTGAAGAAGTTGATGCTGATGTCAGCAATATTGTCAGGGCCAGCAAGGTCACTAGGAGTGGAAGACTCTTTTCTCCCGAGATTTCCCCTCCGACTGTACATAAACCTGTTGTCATTCCATCTGCTAGTACATCAGCTACTGTCCCAGTTCCTATTCCGGTTATCACCCCTGTCACCGAGCCATCTGGCACTCGGGGCAAAGAAATCACAGGTGAGCCTGCCCGGACAGAGGCACCTAATAAGATCATTGTAGAAACCTCTAAGAAAGAGATAGAGGAAATTATAAAGATTATCAAGAAGAGTGACTACAACGTAGTCGAGCAGTTGGGGCAGACCCCGTCGAAAATCTCCATGTTGTCCTTGTTATTGTGTTTTGAAGCCCATGCAAAGGCTTTAATTACTTTCCTCAAAATTGCGCATGTGCCGTAAGAAACTCCGACTGATCAATTCAAAGATTGTGTAGCTAGTTTGACTGCCGACAACGGGTTGGGTTTCTCAGACGCATATCTGACTGCTAAAGGAAGAAATCACAATGATTCTCTGCACGTCTCGGTCGAGTGCAGGGGCACTACTATGGCCATGTACTGGTGGATACCGGGTCCTCATTGAATGTTTTACCAAAGAAAGCATTAGACCATCTGGGATGTGAAGGTTTGATTCTTAAGCCAAGCAATATTGTGGTTAGGGCTTTCGACGGGTCAAAAAGGATGGTGCACGGGGAAGTGGACGCCCCTGTTAAAGTTGGCTCTCAGACTTTTGCATCTAAGTTCTATGTGATGGATATCAGACCATCATATTCTTGCTTGTTGGGTCGCCCTTGGATTCATAAGGCTGGGGCAGTGACTTCCACGCTCCATCAAATGTTCAAATATCTGGTAAAGGGGAAGGTCGTCACGGTACAAGGTGAAGAGGAGTATATGGTGAGTCATCTTAATTCCTTTTGCTATGTGGAGATGGATGGGGAGTTCATCAAAACCCCATGTCAGAACTTTGAAGAGGTCCCCCAGACTTTGGCGTCGACTAAAGTTGCTATTAATAAACCTCCGATGAAGATGGACTCCCTCAAGGATGCCAGGGCTGTAATTGAAAAAGGTGGGTGTGCAAATTGGGGTCAGCTCCCTGATTTCACACACAAAACTGACAAGTTTGGTTTGGTCTTTACTGCAGAGGCTCAAAGGGCTGTTCGGCGCGCACGGATTGGAAGACCTCCTATGCATATCAGTAATCAAGGAGTTAATGCAATTGAAGGCGGTGAAGAAAATTCAGATATCGACAGCTGGATCTACCCTACAACCAATGGTGGCTTGAACAACTAGACGGCAAAAGACTTCATACCTGTTTCTTTTATTACACAGTAATTGACTTTTGTTTTGAGATTTGTAACAGACAGTTTGAAACTTTACGGCCTGGTGCCTTTCCCGAGGCACCTTGGCTTTGTTTGTGAGGGCTTATTATTTGTCATTTTCATATATCATCAATAAAGCATTGGACGTTTTCTTGCATTATAAATTTTGTGCTCCTTGTCTTTCTTTTCTATCTCGCACTTTATCAAAACAACTATTGTCTTACACACACTCACATATCATAATGCAGATCCATATCCACTATGGATCCCATTGATAACAACTCTGCTACTGCCAGTTATGACTTTGAAAATCCAATCAACCAAGCCGAGGACGAATGTGAGGATGATTGTGAGGTGCCTGGGGAACTTGCTAGACTGTTACTTCAGGAAGAGAGGGCCATACAGCCTCATGAAGAGCCAGTGGAATCAGTGAATTTGGGTATAGAAGAAGACAGGAAAGAGGTCAAGATAGGTGCAAATCTGAAGCCTAGTGTCAAGCAACGGTTGATACAAATGTTACGCGACTATGTTGAGATCTTCGCTTGGTCTTATGAAGATATGCCTGGTTTGGAAACTGATATTGTGGTACACCGCTTGCCAACCAAAGAAGACTGTCCTCCGGTAAAGCAGAAAGTTCATCGTATGCACCCTGAGATGTCTGAGAAAATCAAAGCTGAGGTTATGAAACAGTTTGACGTCGGATTTCTAGCTGTTACTTCTTACCCCCAGTGGGTTGCTAACGTCGTGCCGGTGCCTAATAAACATGGTAAGGTACGGATGTGTGTGGACTATAGAAATCTGAATAGGGCAAGCCCCAAAGATGATTTCCCACTTCCTCACATCGATGTTCTGGTCGAAAACACCGCGCAGCATAAGATCTTCTCCTTTATGGATGGTTTTTCTGGTTACAATCGGATTAAGATGGCTCCCGGGGACATGGAGAAGACAACCTTCATTACACAGTGGGGCACTTTCTGTTACAAGGTCATGCCATTCGGATTGAAGAATGCTGGAGCACCTTATCAGTGCGCCATGGTCACTTTGTTCCACGACATGATTCACCACGAGATCGAGGTTTATGTTGATGATATGATCGCAAGGTCCCAGACTGAGGAAGAGCACCTTGACCATCTCCAGAAACTATTCGTCAGGTTGAAGATGTATAAGCTGAGGTTAAACCCGAACAAGTGCACCTTCGGGATAAGGTCTGGTAAGCTACTAGGTTTCTTCGTTAGTGATAAGGGTATTTAGGTGGACCCTGCCAAGGTAAAAGCCATACAGGAGATGCTGGCTCCCCGCACAGAAAAGGAAGTTAGAGGCTTTTTGGGACGTTTGTACTACATCGCTCGATTCATTTCACATCTGACTGCTACTTGTGAGCCAATCTTCAAGCTGCTGAAGAAAGATCAAGTGGTAAGATGGAATGATGAATGTCAGACCGCTTTCGAAAGGATCAAGGAATACCTCCAAGAGCTACCTATTCTGATGCCTCCATTCGAAGGAAGATCTTTGATCTTATACTTGACAGTGCTGGATAAATCAATGGGGTGCGTGTTGGGGCAGCATGATGAGTCTGGCCGAAAAGAGCACGCTATTTACTACCTTAGCAAAAAGTTTACCGACTACAAGACCCGATACTCGTTACTCGAGAAAACTTGTTACGCTATGGCATGGGCTGCTCGCTGGCTGAGACAGTATATGCTGACTCACACTACCCAATTGATATCAAAAATGGATCCGATCAAGTATATCTTCGAAAAGCCTGCCTTGTCTGAAGAATAGCAAGATGGAAGATGATCTTAACTGAGTATGACATCCAATACACAACCCATAAAGAAATCAAGGGGAGTGTATTGGTAGATCATTTGGCGCATCAGGCCGTGGACGACTACTAATCCATGAATTTTGAGTTCCCGGATGAGAACATCATGTTAGTGACCGACTGTGAAGAACTTGAACCGGATGAAGGACCTGAGGAAGGATCCCGATGGTCCATGTATTTTGACGGAGCCTCAAACACGTTGGGTAATTGCATTGGCGCTGTGATTATATCTCCTGAGGGCTGTCATACTCTATTCACCGCCCGATTATGTTTTAACTGCACCAACAATTTGACGGAGTATGAATCA
This sequence comes from Vicia faba, assembly GCA_948472305.1. Classification (NCBI taxonomy): domain Eukaryota; kingdom Viridiplantae; phylum Streptophyta; class Magnoliopsida; order Fabales; family Fabaceae; genus Vicia; species Vicia faba. Next base: position 1,541,263,332 of record OX451735.1, read on the forward strand.
TGCATCATGGACCTTCGAGCAGCTATTGACCTGAGGATTAAGTTCTTGAGTGTATTCGGAGATTCTTCTCTAGTGATTAGTCAGATCAAAGGCGAGTGGGATACGAAGCACCCAAACCTTATTCCTTACAAAGATTATGTACTAACGCTGCTCCCACACTTTGAGAAGATAACCTTTGAACACTTTCTAAGAGAGGAGAATCAGTTAGCGGACGTGCTAGCCACCATGTCTTCTATGTTCAAAGTCAGGTGGGACAATGAAGCTCCCCAGATTACCATTGAGAGGTTGGACGAACCCGCACATTGCTGTGATATTGAGACTGAGGAGGTAGCAGATAAACCCTGGTTTCACGAGGTAAAGAGGTATCTTGAAGCTCAAGAGTACCCCGAGGGTGCATCTGTTAATGATAAGAAATTCCTGAGGAGGTTCGCTGCAAAGTCCTTCATCAGTAATGGGATCCTTTATAAGCGTAACCATGATTCCACCTTACTGTGATGTATGGACAAGAGCGAGGCAGAAAGGATCATGGAAGAGTTACATGAAGGTACCTTTGGAACTCATTCCAGTGGACATACCATGGCAAAGAAGATCCTACGGGCTGGATATTATTGGTCTACTATGGAAGTCGACTGTTATCAGCACTCTCGGACCTGCCATAAGTGCCAAGTCTACGCTGATAAGGTGCATGTACCTCCAGTTCCTATGAACGTCTTGACGGCTCCTTGGCCTTTTGCAATGTAGGGCATCGATATGATTGGAGAGATCAGACCTACTGCGTCTAACGGGCATCGTTTCATTCTGGTAGCTATTGATTATTTCACAAAGTAGGTTGAGGCATCTTCTTTTGCTACAGTAACCAAGAACGTCGTGGCGCAGTTCATCCGACACAATCTGATATGTCGATACGGTATACCAGAGAGGATCATTACGGACAAAGGTAGAAATATCAACAATACAATAATCACCGAGCTCTGCAAACAGTTCAAGATACAACATCATAACTCTTCCCCCTACCGGCCGAAGATGAATGGGGCTGTTGAAGCGGCTAATAAGAACATCAAGAAGATTGTGCAGAAGATGACGGTGACATACAAAGACTGGCACGAGATGCTACCATTCGCTCTTCATGGGTATCGCACCTCAGCACAGACGTCGACAGGGGAAACACCCTACTCTCTGGTGTATGGCATGGAGGCAGTCTTACCCATTGAGGTCTAGATACCCTCTCACCGGGTTATGAAGGATGAAGGTTTGAGCGAAGACAACTGGATCCAGACCCAGCTTGATCAGCTGAACTTAATCAATGAAAAGAGACTTACTTCTATTTGTCATGGTCAGACGTATCAAAAGCGAATGATCAAGGCATTTAACAAGAAAGTTAGACGACAAGAATATCAAGTCGGGGATCTAGTAATCAAACGCATCATACTGCCACAACGTGATCCTAGGGGCAAATGGACCCCCACTTATGAAGGGCCATTTGTGGTTAAGAACATCTTCTCAGGAGGAGCTATGATTCTAACCACCATGGATGGTGACGACCTTCCTCGCCCCGTCAATGCAGACATAGTGAAAAAATACTACGCATAATCAAAGACCCGCTAAGTTGACTGGCCTAGGCAAAAATAAGGGCTTCCCGGCGAACCAAAAGGGTTCGAGCAAAAGTAAGGGATGAAAATGAAAAAAAACTGTACACACGGCAAGTCAAAAACCTGAAAAGGCAGCTTGGGCAAAAAAGGGTATCCCGGTGGACTGAAAACCCGAAAGGGCGGTCCAGGAAAAAATTAGGGATCAAAGCGTAACACTATGTCTCATTGGATCACCTTGCAACCAGACTTCGGTATCGATTATCAAGCTCGGACGGTGCCAATCAATCTGATCTACCTTCGACCAAGTAGAAAAGTGATGAGACGCTTGAAGATATAAAGGAAATAGCAGAGTTGGAACCCAATGGGATTGTTCATATAGCTGTTTTTCTTTCTTTTACGCCAATTGTATAAACGCTGTTCCTTCAGCGGCGTTCTCTTACTAGGACGTCAACCTCTTGTACAAAACGCCTATTACAGGCCAACTTCAAAAATCAATACAATTCATTTTCACAAAGAAATTTCAATTTGTGTTTTCTTTTTCTATTTTGTTTTACAAGAACGTCCAATGATTCATTTTTGATATATGCATTCGACAATAATTGCTGCTCATAAATATTTACATGAGAAACAAAAGACGATTACTCATAATTCCAAGAATAAGGGGCAAAACAAGAAATGTCCAAACCTTACAGTTGCTCTACCCACCAGGTACAGGGATAGAGCCAGCTTGAGAATATGACTAAAGATGCATACACTCCTCGCAGAGTAGGAAGTACCCAAAGACAGAGGTGTTAATTCTCCCCAAGCAGAGTTTATCTATCATAAACAATAGAAGTTCACCATCAGTGGAGTTTATTTCTTCCACAGGAGGAAACTCAGTCCCCGACAGGGTTCATTATCACCAACAACAGTAATTCATCCCCAGCTGAGGATATTTCTCCAAATTAACAGATCTTCAAGCAGAATATCTCTCTTCCCCACAGAGTCATTCTCTCGCCAATTTATTCTCAAATCATCTTTGGTCGTTACCCCCAGCGAGAACGAAGAACTCAACTCCTTGTACTCTCCAACAGCAATCCAAGATTCATTCTCCCCAGCTAGAGAACATCACAAGAACATTGCATATCCATACATCATGGCATGCGCATACGCATCATACAGCACAATCTCATTTATTTTGAGAACATCATTACTCAATACATTTCATACATCATGACATTACATACGACTAACCCTTTACCTTTCAGGGAAAGATACAATCAAATTCTTACAAGTTTTCTCTAGTTTAGTCAAATCGGTGCTAAGATTTCTATTCCAGTTCAAGCTATGAAGCCCGAATCCGACTGGATAATATCTTGGTTTCTCCATCATACTGTGAAGCCCAGAGAATGACCGGATAACAGTACCAAAATACTACAAAGCCTGGAATCGACCAGATAGTGGTATATCCCAAATTCAAAGCTATGAAGCCCGGAAATCGACCGGAAAATAGTGGAATCCCCAATAAGTTAATGTGAAGCCTGGAAATCGACCAGATAGCAGTACAAAACACCATGAAGCCTGGAATCAACCAGATAGTGGTATATCTTAAATTCAAGCTATGAAGCCCGGATTCGACCGAATAATATCTTGATTTCTCCAAAACACCATAAAGCCTGGAACCGACCAGATAATGGTATATCATAAGCACTAGCTGTGAAGCCTGGAGATCGACCAGAAAACAACTTAACAAGGTATTGTGAAGCTTGGAAATCAACCAGATAGAAATACAAGATACCATGAAGCCTGGACTTGACCCGATAATGGTATAAGACACCGTGAAGCCTGGATCAAAACCAGATAGCGGTAAAGGATATTGAAACCTGGATAATAACCAGATAACACTATGGGATACTGCGAAGCTCGGAATTCGACCGAATAGCAGTTCACCCGGCCAATCAGTATGATGCCCGGAATCGACCAGATATTAGTAGACCTTAAAATCAAATAGAAGCCCGGATGAGACCGGGTAACCACTTGATTCATTTTGAAGCCTGGATCACGACCAGATAAGAATTGAGAAATTGCAAAGCCTGGAGAACGACCAGATAGCAAGCCTAATCTTATCTCCCCAGTAAGTCGCTGTAAAACCTGGAGCACGACCAGATAGCAGTTCATTTTTCACCTCCTCGACTAAGATATGATTCCCCAGTAGAGTAACGGACAATTGAAGTTCCTAAAACTCTATTTCTCTCAAGATAGAGACCAGCATCCCCAACAAAGTCCTCCTCAATAACAGGTATACGGGCTCTCGCAAAGGAATCTCTTATGCGATCGACACTTCTTCGGATGGCATCTTTAAGCCCATCTTCAGATGGCATCTTTAAGCCCATCTTCCGACATCGACCTCCAAATGGCATCTATAATCCCATTGCCGATATCGCAAGGCCAGTACCACTTCATGCGAGTGCAAATTTCTGGGCACTCTAGTGTTCAATCATCTTCAACATTCGGATCACGAAAGGCAGACAAGCCAATCTACATCCTCAGGTTTAAGAAGATTGAACAGGGGCAGCTGTTGTACCCCAAAATTTTCCCTCCCATATTTCTCAATAAATTTCAAGTGAGATCCTCAAATTGCTCAAGGAAGTCCAAGAGTTGACCAGACAAATTCTCTCCCAAGGCAGTCTACCTCAAATTAGGGTTTCAGCTTGCATCAAGATGTTTGAATCAAAAGGGTCCCCAAATTCTCACTATTGTCCTAATATGTTCTCAAGATCATCCATGTCAATTTTCAAGCCTTGCATAGAAAGTTTGCTCAGTTAATTGCTCAAAGGCCTTAAAATCGACTGTGCTAGGGCAAAAGTCAATTGTGGCCCACATGCAGTCAAACTTCAAGATTTTGGGTCAACATCCTAATTTTAAATTATTATTCATCATTTGATCAAGGATTGATCACGATTCCTCAAGGATTGCTCACAATTCATCAAAACCCAAAAGTTGCTAAATTAGGGTTTTGTAGGAAAAGTCAACTAAACTTTGACCAAGCATAACTTTCTCATACTTTATAAAAAATGACCCATCCAAAGCTCATTTTGAATAGGATGAAATCCCCTACAATTCATATTCAGCTCCCAAGTTCAAAATATGCACTCACAAGAAGATATAAATTTGGACATTATAGGTCATTTTGAAAAGTCAACAAAAACACCTTTTTTGTCAAAGCTTCATACATGAACATGGAAGACTCAATTGAGGTGAAACTAAAAGGGTTGCTTATAGTACATCCTAATATTTCTAAAAAGTATAAGAACACATCTCTAGGGTCAAAATTGAGGAAGTTATGCATTGGAAAAGTTAACCCTTTTTGCAAAATTGCCAAAAGTCAAAAGTGGCCAAAATTGCAATTTTTGTCAAATGGGCCCAATGTTTTATGCTTGCATTGAGTTTGTATCATGACCCATGACCCATGATCTCTCCCACTTGTCTTTATTTAATTTTTGTCATTTATTTTGATTTTATTTTGATTTTTATTTCAATTAAATCAAATAAAATCAAAATAAAATCATGAAAATATCAAAACTAATCAAAGCTTGAGATTTTGTGCATGTTTAGGCCTCTTATACAGCTGGAAGAAGAATCAAATCGTGCAAGCTTCAAATGGACACAAAAAGATTGGATTTTCTCAATTTGGAAAGATTTGCACAAAGAATCAAATCTTGAATCAATGATCATTATTGGAGAATATTTGAATCCAAATTGCAACCCTAATTCATTCTAGGGTACATATAGAACAAGTGCAGATCAAAAGAAGGGAAAATGGAGGCGTGTAAAACAGGAATCAGAATTTCAAAAACTCAAGAAAAGTTGCAAATTGTTTTCTCAGTTCCAGGACTCCTCAAGCCATTCTAGTCACACAAATCACTTCCTGGACGTTCTAGGATCCTTTTACAATCATTAACAAGCCTTCTAACGCCCAAAATTGCACTGTAAGCATCTCACGACATCCATGCTTTCTTGAATTCGAATATCACAATTCTGTCACTTTTAACATGATTTATTTGCATATTTTAAATCCTTGAATCATTTGTAAGCTAATGGTAATACTTAATTGCATTTCCATTAATTGTAGAGCAAGATGCCATAGTTAGGGTTCTTGGCTCGTTTTTGGGGTTTTTCTTTACAGGTATAATTGTCCAGGGACAAGGGTACCATGATGCTCGTGAGGTTGCCACGAGTTTATTGGTACCATTTTTGTACATTTATCATGCTTGGATAGTATTCTGGAGAATCACAGGGTTGTACCTACGCCCGTTTGTCCGTAGGTAAAAGTTAAGAGACTTTTAGCAACGGTGGGAGGAAGGAGATGATAGCGTGGCATCCTGTGATTTGCCCATTCAAAAATTTGCGCGTTTTTGTATTATGTCATGTTGTTTTTCCATATATTGCTTGTTTATTATTATTCATATAAGAAAACAAGCCAGCTCAGATGGTCAGTGTGCGTTGGGAAAAGCAAAAGGGCCTGGGTTCGATCCCCAGGTCCCCATGTTTGTTCAATATTATTTTCTTTCACATGATCAGGTGTACAAGCATCCAAGACATCCACCGTGCATCGTCAATATCTCATCCTCCAAGTCATCAACAAGCTAGGTCCAAGGGTCATCCTTTGGAGGTCCATCATAGGCCTAGTCAAGCTTTCAACACAGGATCTGGAAAGTCAACATGGGCTAGGCGCTATTGGGCTCAGAAAATGCAATTAACACGCCCCCTCCTTTGCTATAACAACAGGCCCATTCTAATTTCTTCTCTATTTTTTTTCTTTTATTTAATTTATTTTATTTATTTTCTAACACAAATTAATTATTTTTTTACAAAAATCATAAAAATCAATTTTCACAAATTTAGATTTAGGTATTATTTTTTATCAAATTTAATTTAAATAATTAGTTAAATTTAATTTTAGGGTAATTCTAACCTTTTTGTATATAATTTAAAATCAATTAGAAAATTAGGTTTTGTTCTTGATTTAATTTTTAGTTCTTTTCTCAATAAAGCAAAATACAAAAATAGGTCAAATTAATTATTTTTCTTAATTTAAATTAATTAGTTATTAGGTTTGTACTTATAATCAAAAACAACAAAAATATGGTTTTTCTTTCAATTAGGTTTAGATGGGGTCAAAACCCTAATTTCTCTCGTTCTCGATTCATTGCGCGCATTTATTATTTTTTACGATATTAATGTAACTGCTCATGGTATGTAATAGTTTAATTAGGATTTTTCTTTTATTTATCGTTTTGCGGGTTTTTGGCTATGTAATTAATCCCCCTCCCCGAAGCCTTGTAATAGCGTAGTTTTATTTCTCGCATTTTAATTTTCGCAAATATTAACTGTTAGATGTATGATAATAGGATTGCATGACAAGATTGTATGTTAATTTAAAATGGTTAGCAAACCCTAATGTGCAAAGATAATAACTGAAATCAAATCACTCCCACATGCGCACTCCTAGGGTATACTCTCACTTTGGTTGCCTTCGGTAAATGATCATTAAGTATAGGGTGTCTTAGTAGTTGCCCTCTTGTCTAAACAAAGATCAAATGTCCCGCTCGGAAAAGTTGCCTCGGAAAGGTTGCCTCGGAAATGTTGCCTCGAGTATGATCTTAAGACATTAGGGTTACTACTAAGACGTCCTAACATTGCTTTAGTGATTGTACGTCCCTTTCAAATTGACCCTTAAAACTCCAACGACGGTGCTACCTACTCATTAATAGTGGGATAGCGTTGTCTAAAGGAAATAAGAATAAAAACATTCTTTTTTCGAGTAGGTAGATGCTAGTACGTACTTGCTCAAAATAATCTTTTCCACACATACACTCTTTTCAAACAAAGTTTTCAAAAAACACTTCGTAACACTCTTGAGGACTGATACAAGGGTTAAAACGAAGTAAAACAAAAACTTTTCAAAACAAACACACACAAGCAATTTTTAAAATGATGAGCAAGTACCTAAGAGCCCATGGAAAACCATGGATAGAAAGGGTGTTAATACCTTCCCTTTCTATAATCTACCCCCCGTACTCAAAATCTCGAAAAAGCAATTTTTCTGTGCTTTTGTCCTTTCCAGTTAGATAAAATAAAAGTCGGTGGCGACTCTTGCTTACCGCGACATTTTGCAAACACAAACGCAAAACGCAAACCAGCATTTTCCAAAATAGTCCAGTTCTTCCACCGTACCACACATGGAAATTTAATCCTAAATCTAATCTTCTAAATCAACACAGACCCAAACAAATAGTGCACTAACAGGAACGACTTCAATCGAAATCAAATAGTTCGCCTACTACTGAACTGGGTGCTGTATCAGGCTTGCATAATATGCATAAAAACCTGCTGCATCAGTGGCAAATCCATGATTACATTACAATAAAAATTCAAACAGTCGTGAGCAAGAAGCAGTTCATCGTCAATTCGACAGCTTAAGATAAAACCTACATCACAATGACTTAGCAAGAGAAAGATAATATATGCGATATCTGTCATTCCACCGGTTAGTAGCTTGCACCCATTCTCCAAAAGCCTAATAAAGCAAAAGAAAACGCCATAAGTAAATATTGCAGCCCTGCATATGTCCGGACAAAATAATAACGAAAGACCTTTTAAATGAATCAGTGTGTATTCATATGCAAAATCAAGCCAATTTCATTAAAAGAAAAAAAAGAAGAAGAAGATACCTCAAAGGAGTACTACTTCCATATCTGTTGTTGCTTCAATATGATATGATTACCTGGCTGTTTCTCCAATTGGACAGTTCATGGAAATTGGAGGACAGATCTGAAACGGCAACATTTCCTTGTAGGAATAAATAGGCCTCCCGTCTCATGGCTCCCAAATACTCGTTTACATGCTAATAGATATGAACCAGATGGCAGAGGCCGCATCTACAGTTGGGTAGGCATTATCAGCATTCGAGAGTGAGTTGCACCCTATTGACCAACATGCTATTTATCTTCTACAACTGAGGGATCCAAGTATAGATAAGGTAGCCTTGGAACTTGAGGTCAGGATCAAGGATACTGAATAAGAATTGGATCATATTCAAAAAGTGCAGAAGAACCAAAAACGTGATAGAGATTGCAGAAAATAGTAAAGTCAGAAAATCAGAAAAAACGCTTTCAAACCAAAACAAAGTGCAGAGAAAATTTTCTAATATAATCTCAACAAACTGCTGATAGAATCGTCAAAAACTGGAAAATTTCCTAACAATTTCTAAATAACAGAACAACCCCCTAACCTGTTTTCTCTAACAGCCTCCTCTAGCAACCTCTCAAAAATAATAGCATAACCATGCTCACTAACTCCTAACTGTCAAAAACCATGCTAACTAATCCCTAATTGTCAAAGAGAATTGTAACTAACAACTCTAACCTCCTAACGGAATTTTTTGTTACTAACCTAAAATTGTTTTTAACAAACATATAACCAACTTCCAAAACCAGAATTAACAGCCCTATATAACAACCACCTTTTAACCAACTATAACATAAAATAGAAATGGAAAAACAGAATATAACCAACTTCCAAATCTCATAACTAACAGCCTTGTCCAGAATCTCTGGCTACTTCCACCAGCTAACTAACTTCCAATAACCATTCTCCATAACAAACTCTAAACTCTTCCCAACAAACTTCCTCATCTCCTAACTGAATTTCTAACATTCCCTAACCGATTTTAACAGATATCAATAACTGAATTCACAACTGCATCTAACAGAAAACCAAGAAAGCTATAACACTCAGAAAAATGGAGAGTTCTGAAAAAAATGGTAACTAACTTCATATGAGCCCTTCATTCTCTAACTGATTCCCTTAACCTATGGCCTAAAACCCTTCAACCATAACTAACTTCTCCAACCATCAAAAACTATATAAACAGACCCCTCAACATACTCAGGGTCTATACACCATTTTTCCAGGCACGCTTCTACACGCACAAAAACTTCCTCTCGTTCATCTCTCTCCATCATCCTTCACCCACTTCCCTTTCCTTCAATCTCCATCTTCCTCATACTCTCTTTCTCTACAACCAATGCATCAATCTTACCTGAACACCTTCATTCACCTCTGCATCACGCCACCATTATCCTCACCATATCTCAAACACTCACGAATCTATGTTCTCACCTTACAACAACCACTACAATGCAACACAAGTGCATCATCTCTGTCACAGGCATCTTTATCACAAACAGAAGCGAGACGAAGAAGAATTGAGGAAAGTAGAATCTTACAAAGTAAAAAGCTGAAGGAGAATACATACCTAAGCGTGTGGAGTCTCACCTATGGATTTCTAACCATCGTCCCCAAGGGTTCAGAGGCCGCCGAGACATCTCTGGTAGGTAAGCGACATTCTTCCACTTTTCTTCGTATTTTTCTTTCTCGTTATATTGCGGTGTAGAGAAGATGAGGTAGAGTGAAAACACTGAGGTCTCGCAACCATGCCCTGCACTGAACGATGATCCTCTGTAGATCTAGATCCATGATTAGGTGTGAATTTGTTTAGAAGAACGACTTGAAATTGATGAAAATAAGATGGTAAGTTGAGTGATCCGCAACGCTTGAGAAGAGATCACGACGTTGAAGGGTGGATGCTAAAGGAAAGGGGCGAGGGAGATGAAGGTCATGCGGAAGATCTTGTTCGCTTGAGAGAAGAGGGATTTCGCTTTAAACCTAACCTCATTGAATCAAACGCTCGCGTTTCATTTTTATGTTAACTATCTTTATTGTTTATTTTAATTGGTGCAAATTTGAAATAACAATATAACTCACATGGAACATGCCTTTTGGACCGGATGGGCCGAAATCTTAAGGCCCGTGGTTGTTTAGGCACAGCAATATGGCCCTAAAAAAAACTGTTCCTAGACTCTGATCAATGGGCCTAGTGCCTGAATTGTGTTTGCACCCCTGGATTATGTCTTTTTTTTCTTACTATTTTAGTAATTTCTTTTAGCTAATTTTGTTAATTGTTTAGACTTATTTGAATTTTCTTTATATGATAAAAAAATAATAAAAATAAAGTATAAAAATTTATTAGATTCTTTTTATTTGGTTTTAGGAATTAAATTATGATTATATGATTACTTGAGATTTCTAATTTACCTTTGCTTTTTGTGGTTGGAATCTTATGCAGGATATGCGAATATGCTTGAGTTTTCGATTGTGATTTATCTTCACATTGATTACGCTTTGACACTTATACTGCGTATTCAATTTCTGACTCTTTTCTTTGTTGGTGCTAGCAGCTCGTGAGATCGTCGGGTTTCTTTGCTTTTTACTTTGCTCTACGGGCTAGTACTTGTTTGATATATTTTCTTTCTACTTTCTCTCCGCATTTATCGCTTCCTAGAGATCATGTGAAGTATGATAACATTAGGTTTAAAAATAGGCTAGTATCCCCTTGGATTTTCTTTCCCCTTTTTGCATATGCATTAAAACAAAAACCTCTTTTTTCTTACACACTTCAAAAATACTTAAAAAACTTACTGACGAGAATCATATCTTTGTTAAGTATGAGAGATGATAAGTGGGTTTCTTCTCGACCTTATTGTTCTATTATTCTAAGCTTTGGTGTGGTTCAAGTCTCAAAGACTTATTTCATAAATAAGTAGAAAAATGGCTAATATCTCTCTCTTGAGGTTAACTAGCTATTATCCACAAGCAAAAACACCAACAAACACAAACTCCTTTTGCCTATGGGCTTTTCTTTCAAAACACTTTTTTAAAAGAGCATGTTAATTCACTTATGTGCTGATGCATAAGTCTCCAAAGGTCGAGTTGCGACAGAAGGCGAAATTAATATTGTTCATTAAACAAACACAAACCAATTCAAACCTTTTTTGTGTGCCCAAGCACCTTTTCTTTAAAACTTTTTCAAAAGAGCATGTTAATTCACTTCTGTGCCGACGCGTAAGTCTCCAAAGGTCGAGTTACGGAAGAAGGAAAAATTAATATTGTTCATTAAAAAATACAAACCAACAAAACCATATGAGCTGAACTACGGCTGCTCTGATTCCTTGAAAGGGATACGTATGCATCGAGGTAGGGCCCAAACGAGCACAACTTTTATTTTCCCTACATTCTTTTCTCTTTTCTTTTGCATGCATTCTCCCCTCAGCAGTATAATAAACAGTAAGCCTAGATTGAACACACTCGTAAGATAGACAACAAGAGTGGATACCATAGAGTACTACGGGCGTGTAGGGTGCTAATACCTTCCCCTCGCGTAACAGACTCTCTTACCCGATCTCTCGGTCGCAAGACCGTGACTTTTCCCTTCTCAGGTTTACTCGATGTTTAACTTTCCCTACATGTGAGATAAAATACATTCAATGGGGACTTCATTGTTTGATGATTTTCAGCCGGTTGTTTCAATGTGCAGCCTTCCTCAAGATCAACCAGTCATCCCAATCAATTCTAGAAAGGCTATAGAGTAAGTATGGATCGATTGTGATGATCCAAAGAGCCTGAGACTCGTACTATGCATCACCAATTTTTGTTTTTTTTTCATGAAATTCATATTTTCGTTTTCATTATGTTTTGATGCATACTAACATCACTAATGTGATTATGATATATCAATATGCAGGATAAACCCGTCACACGAGTCCCTCAACGACTGAATCATGCTTTACCATATTTGAACTGATCGATATTTTCTGATTCGTGTCTCATCATATAGTGTGATTTAGCCTAAGCTAAGGCCATCAATAGATTCGCAAGGGTCAATTTAAAGGAATATGAATCTTTTTTATCATTAACATTTGTTTTTTATAAAGGATAAAAGACACCTCACCGGAGAAGACGATCGAAGTTAGGGCTCCGACGCCTCTCTGGTCTACTTTTATATTATATTTAATTTGTTTCATGTAATACACGGATGAGGACGTAGTACCGTTGGTCAAGGCAAAGGCGTGTAATGTTTGAGGTGTGGGTTCGACCCCTGCGTGCTTCAAATAATTTTTGTTGATTTTTCATGTAACGTGTAGGTTCACAACATAACCATCATTTCCTGTTTCCTAACACCAACGCATGGTTGGCTCAGTGGTGAGGCGCACGCTTGTGGAGGGTAGTTGGCGTGGGTTCAACACCCTGCCCTGGTAACGCTTTTTAAAACCTTTATTTTCTTACTATTTTCACTTATAAACCCTAAATTCACTAAACCAAAAAACATTATTTTTAACAAATTAATTTTTCTAAAAAAAAAATTTCACAAACCCTAATTAAAATTAGGGTTTAGTTTTTGTTTAAATAAATTTTATTTTTTTTAAATTAAAATTAATTAGATTTTTTTAGGTTTTAATTAATTATTCAATCTAGGTTATTAGGTTAATCATCAAACCTTTTTTATCAAGAAAATCGCCAAAAACAATTTCCTTCCTTCCGCTTTCTTATCTTATATTTTTCGCGTAGTTTATTCTTTTTGCATTTCTTATGATTATGTAACTACTCATGGTTTGTAATATATAATTAGTATTTTACTTTTCCCCCGCATTTTTATTACTCGTACCCCCCATTCTCGAAGCCATGTAATAGCGTAGGAACATTTACTTTCTGTACTTTACCAGTTTCCTATTTTACTGTTACTGTTAGCTAATAGGATTGTATGACAAGATTAAAAGCAAATAATATCTAATCTTAATCAAAGATAAACAATACTCAAAACACAAATCACTTTGCACACCCGCACCTCTACGGTAACCTCCCTTGTTGCCTTCGATAAAAACTATCATGTCCCTCGAACGTGGGGATGCTTTAGCATTGTCCCTCGAAAACAAATATCATAGTCCATCGATGACCCTTTCGAATGTTGCCTTCGGTAAACGATCTAGTCCCTTAAACAAAATTGCTAAAGCATCCTTATAAGTTGCCTTCTATGACTGAACGACAACACACGCATGTCCCTCCACATCCAACGATAGGGCTTCTTACTAACTAATGGTAGGATAGAACTATCTAAATGAGGAGGAAAATAATAATAAAGTCTTTTAGTAGGTAGATCACTCGTGATCGCTTACTCACAAACCATTTTAAAACAACTTTCACACAAACACTTTTTAATAAATATGTTCAAACAAACACTTTGTATGCATTCTTGAGTATCGATACAACAATCATTACAAAGTTTGCCTTACTATTGGCATTTTCAAAATATTTTCAAACACATATTCACAAAGCATTTTCAAAAAGTGAGCTAGCGATTAAGAGCCCGTAGATAACTACAGATGAAAAGGGTGCTAACACCTTCCCTTTTCATAACCTACCCCCCAAACTCAAGAAAATCTCGAAGGTCTTTTCTGTTCTTTTCACCCTTTCCTTATTGGATAAAAGAAAAGTCGGTGGTTACTCTTGCTATCCGTAACATTTACGATAAAACGCAAAACCAAGTCAATTCTCCCACCGTATTATAGTGCGATGTGAGAAATGTTTTGTTTTAGGAAAATTTATGAGCAAGTAATTAAAAGTATCTACCCACTCAAGGTCTTGTTGTTATTTTCCTTCTCCTTTAGAGATAATAATATCCATACCATTAGTTGGTAGGCAGTCCTATCTTTTGGATGTGAAGGGACAGACGAAGGGTCATCGTACGGTCATCGAAGGCAACTTGTAAGGATGCTTTAGCAGTTTTGTAAGGGACTAGATCATTTTTGTAGGCAACATCGAAAGGTCGTCGAGGGATTATGATCTTTCATTCGAGGGTCTTTTGCTAAAGCATCCCTGTTTTTGAGGGACATGATCGTTTAATCTGAAGGTAACAAAGAGAGGTTACCCTAAAGGTGCAAGTGTGCAAATGTGTTAAATTCAGCTATTTATCTTTGAATTTAGGGTTTTCTAATATTTGGTTTTAGTCTTTCCATACAAACCCTAATAACTAAGCAGTAATAGTAAATATAGTAGAAGAAATATAAAGTGTAGAAAATAAAAGTCCTACGCTATTACATGGCTTCGGGGAAGTTATATAATAGTGAAGAGTGCGGAAAATAAATCCTAAAATTATTACATCTTGGAAGCAATTACATGATAATAATAAAAAATGCGGGAAAAATAAAGTTACGCAATTACAATTTAACGTGCCCTATACACTTTATCTCGGAAAATAAAAATAAGATGACAATAGAAAAGAAAATGTCTTGGTGATTTTTTATGAAAAAAATGATTTATGATAATTAATTAAATAAACCTAAAAAACCTAATTAATTTTAATTAATAAAAAAGGTTATTTTTGAAAAAAAAGTTAATTAAAAAACATAAAACCTAATTAATTTTAATTAAAAAAAGATTATTTTTGAAAAAAAAGTTAATTAAAAAACATAAAACCTAATTAATTTTAATTAATAAAAAAAGATTAATTTTGAAAAAAAGTTAATTAAAAAAACCTAAAACCTAATTAATTTAAATTAATAAAAAAAGGTTAATTTTAAAAAAAGGTAATTAAATAACCTAAAACCTAATTAATTTTAATTAATAAAAAAAGGTTTATGTTTAAAGATAAATAAAAAAAGAATTAAGTTTGTCAAAAAAAAGATATGGGAAGAAGCATCAATGAAAAATAGGGTTAGAAAACAAAAATAGTGCAAACGCCAGAGGTGAGTGTTGAACCCATGCCCTTTGCCTTCACAACAACATGGCTTGCCAAAAAAATAGATAGGGGAAGAAGCATCAATGGAAAATAGGGTTTATCCTACATAGTTATACCTCAGAAGCATGTTAGTAATGTTAATATGCATCAAAACATGAAAACAAAAGTACGAATTTCAAACAAAAAAAGAGGAAACCATAGATGGATATATGCAATTTTAAAGCCCTTTGGATCATTAAGATTGATCCATTCTTACACCATACAATGCCTCAGGGATTGATTTGGATGATTGACTTGCTTGGAGAGAGGCTGGAAATAAGGTTTGAAGTTTGCCCTAGTTTTGGATGATTTTGGAGTTTTTTGGAATAGTGATCTCTTGCCAAGTTTTTCGTGTCCTTGTTGTTTTCTGAATATGGGTTATATATAGAGAAAAATTAGGTCAAAAGAATTGGACTTGGACCTTTGTATATAAGCCTTGATTTTATTTAATTTATTTTGAATTTAAATAACTAAAATTAAATATAAACAGAATAAAAATCAAAGGCGTGTATGAATAGGTTCAGAGGTTCACTTATGAGGCCTAATACACGTTTGGACCTTGAAACACAAGCCCATTAGCCCAAAAATTCGAGTTTGATCAATTTGGGTTTCATGCATTTTCTCGAAATATCCCAACTTGCGCCAATCACAACTCTCTCAATTTTCATCATATGAATGTGACCTTGGACTTTTTGGAAAGCTCAAGATGTCCTCTACAATCTCTATGTTGGTCATGTTTTCATTTGAAGACTTTATCTTGATGTAAATTGCCTTGACAAAAAGTTTCGTTTTGTTGACTTTTGAAATGACCTATAATGTTTTGGCCCATATCTCTCAAATGAAGCATTTTTTGGACTTGAGCTTAGAGAGATAAAGTTGCGGGGAATTGAATTTCCTTTAGAATGAGCTTTGATTAAGAAAAATATAATGAAGCATGTGGAAGTTATGCTTGATCAAAGTTCAGTTGACTTCTCCTTAAGAAAGCCCTAATCTGGTAACTTTTGACTTTTGATGAGTTGAGAGTTTTCTTGATGAATCATGGTCAACCCTTGATCAAATGATGAATGTGACTTCAAAATCTTGATGATGATCAAAAATCTTGAAGTTTGACTGTATGTTGACCACAATTGACTTTTTAAACAATATGGTTAATTTTTAGTCATCTGAGTAATTGACTGAGAAAACTTGTGATGCAAGGATTGAAATTTGGTATGAGCATTCCTTGAGACATATGAGGAACCATGAAATCCAATTGAGGCATTTCAAGCTCAAATTTCCTTGAGAAAAGTGAAACCCTAATTGTAGGTCAACTGCTTAGGAGGAGAATTTGTCTGATCAAACATTGAGTAGCCTTGAGCAATTGAAAATCCTAGGAGCATGAGGAGGTGTCTTAAAGAAAATGGGAGGGAAAATTTTAGGGTACAAAAACTTCCCCCGTTCAACCTTCTTAAACTTGAAGAGTTAGATTGGCATGTCCGCCATTCGTGACCTGAAGATGGAAGAGGATGAACACTTTAGTGCCCAGAAATTTGCACTCGTCGGTGCATGAAGTAATGTTGTTGGTTGGTAGTATTAATTGAATGGGCTTTAAGATGTCATTCGAAGAGATGATAGAATATCGTCGGGGACGGGCTTAAAGATTCCATATAAAGT
Organism: Vicia faba; assembly: GCA_948472305.1. Classification (NCBI taxonomy): domain Eukaryota; kingdom Viridiplantae; phylum Streptophyta; class Magnoliopsida; order Fabales; family Fabaceae; genus Vicia; species Vicia faba. The sequence goes on from OX451735.1 coordinate 1,541,280,228, forward strand.
AACTTTTGATAGGAGTACCAGAATGAGTCCATGCTCGACTTGATCTAATGGAATGAAAATTTCCGAAAAAGAATGCTTTTCAGAACAAAGGCTCTGAAGGAGATGCTTTTCAGAATTCAGTCTCTGAAGGGAGATGCTTTTTCAGAATTCAGTCTATGAGGGAAATCATTAGGTCATGCAGATAGTCGCCCTGTCTTGTTTTGGGAATTGATCTGCAATCTGTTTTTTATTGGTAAACCCGTCCTGTTTCGGGAATTCATACCGCCTGGTCATATAGATAGTTGTCTCATCCTGTTTCGGGAATTAATCTGCGACCTGTTTTTTATTGGTAAACCGTCCTATTTTGGGAATTCATATCATCAGATCATATATATTGTTGCCCCATCCTGTTTCGAGAATTAATCTCTGGCCCTTTTTTTGTTGGTAAACCCGTCCTGTTTCGGTAATTAATACCGCTTGGCCGTATAGTTGATTTCCCCGTCTTGTTTCATAAATTAATCTCTGACCCGCTTTTTGTTTGTAAACCCGTCCTATTTCGAGAATTCATACCGCTTGGTCGTATATATAGTTGCCATATCTTGTTTCGAGAATTAATATTTAACATGTTTGAAAATTGTTGATGATATTCGTCTACTTGCGAACTTACCTGAAAAGACAAAATTAGCTTTACGTAATGTCGTAATGCATGTAATACATTAATGATGCTCTCGAGATAAATGAGAATGTTATATGCATTTCGGTATGCATATGCTATGATGTATTTTGAAATGATGTATGGATGCTATATGTTGTTGAAGCGTATCAATAACTTTTTGTAACAACTCTGGCTGGGGAAAATAAATCCCTGACTGTCGCTGGGAATGAAGAAAGTGTTTCTTCAATTTCTGCTGTGAATAATTTTGCTGGGGATTCATGCTTTGTTTGAGGATACTCCGCTGGGGATCTCCGACTTCTACTTGAGGATAGAGGCATTCAAGGAGAGTCGGTCATTCGCAATTCTTTTTGTTGAAGGATCTGATTCTTACACACCCTAATTGGGGATAAAAGAGATGGATATTCCTCTCGTGTGCTATCTGTCTAGGTTTCAGATACCATAGAAACTCTTCTAGGGGTAACAACTTTGATTAAACCCTGCTGGAGAAGTGAATTTTGTTAGGGGTTTACGGCATTGGAGCAATAAACTCCGCTGGGAATTAAATTCCTGTAAACTGTGTTGAGGAACTAAACTCTGATGGGCGTTGGAATTTTATAGGTTGCGCCGAGGAAGTCTCCACTGTATACTGGAGAAATGATCAAACTTCCTTATCCGCTAGGGGACCTATTGGGGATGATGATCAGGTTAAGCTATCCATTAGGGATATCGAGGTGAACTGCTGGAAGATGCCCGAATTTCTGCCTGTGGGCATATTAGACTTGCTGGGGAATATATCTCTGTTGGGGATGAGCTTATGAAGATAGCTCTATAGAGATAGTTCCGTGGAGATTGCTCTGTGGGGATTTATGAATGACTTAAACATTATCCCAACTCCTAGAGTCTTCGATAAATGCTAATCTTGTTTTCATGCATATATTTGTAAGTTGTAATCTTGTTCAAATGCATATGTTTATTCAATATAATCATTGGGTGTTTTTTTTCAAACAAATCAGATAAAGTAAAAAAATAGTTTTTTGAGATTGAAACTGATTGCACTGATTTAGAAGATAAACATACAATTTTATACAAAGAGACAGGAGTCCTAGTAAAAGGGAGTCATCGTGGAAAGGAAAATGTGTACAAAGGGAAACAAAGAAAAACAACTTTGTGCAAATGATCCCATCGAGTTTCAACTCTGCTATTGCCCATATGTCTTCAAGTATCTCATCCCCTTGTCATTGGAAGAGGTTGATTGGATTGATCGGTACCATTTGACATTGACATTGATAACAAAGCTTACTGTAAGTAGATGATCCAAGGAGACATAGTCGTACGCTTTAATCTCTAACTTTTACCTAGACCGCCCTTTCGGGTTCTCAGTCCACCGGGATACCCTTTTTTGCCCAAGACGCCTTTTCAGGTTTTCGACTTATCAGGTGTACAATTTTTATATATATCCCTAATCTTTGCCCGAACCCTTTTGGTTCGCTGGGATGCCCTTATTTTTGCCTAGGCCAGTCAACCTAGTAGGCCTACATTTCATGCATAGTATTTTTTAACTATGTCTGCATTCACAGGGTGTGGAAGATCCTCACCGTCCATGGTGGTAAGTATCATAGCCCCTCCAAAAAATATTTTCTTGATCATAAACATCCCTTTATACGTCGGAGTCCATTTTCCCCTAGGATCACCTTGTGGTAAGATGATTCACTGTATTACCAAACCACCAACCTGGTACACCTGAGGTTTGATCTTCTTATTAAAGGCCTTGATCACGCGCTTATGATACATCTGGCCATGATAAACAACTGCGATCCTTTTCTTATCAATAAAATTTATCTGGTCCACCCTAGTCTAAATCCACTCGTCTTCATCTAATCCTTGCGTATTTCATAATCCTTAATGAAGGAATCTGGACTTCGACAGGTAAGACAACCTCCATACCATAAATAAGAGAGAACAGGGTTTCCCCGGTTGATGTACGTGTTGAAGTGTGATAACCATGAAGAGCAAATGGTAACATATCATGCCAGTATTTGTATGTTACTGTCATCTTCTGCAAAATTTTCTTGATATTATTATTGGCGGCTTCCACTTTGCTATTCTTCTTCGGCCGATACATAGAGGAATTATAATGTTTAATCTTGAACTGTGTACAGAATTCCCTGATCATAGTGTTGTTGAGATTTGGACCATTATCAGTGATGATCCTCTCAGGTATTCCATACCGACAGATAAGGTTGTATTTAATGAACCGGTCTACAACATTCTTGGTTACAGAAGCAAATGAAGTTGCTTCAAACCACTTTGTGAAGTAATCAATGGAGACTGGGATGAAACGGTACCCAGTAGACACAATAGGTTTAATCTCTCCAATCATATCAATGCCCCACATTGCAAACGACCAAGGAGCAGTCAATACATTCAGAGGAACCAGAGACACATGCACTTTGTCAGCATAAGTCTAGCATTTGTGACAAGTTCTAGAATGGAAATGGCAATCAGTTTCCATGGTCGACCAATAATAACTCGCTCTTAGAATTTTCTTAGCCATTGTATGCCGGCTGGAATGAGTACCGAAGACTTCCTCATGCAAATCTTCCATAATCTTCTCAGCTTCCTTCTTGTCCATACAACGAAGCAGAGTCAGATCATAATTATGTAGCAATGTGCAGGTTCGTCTAGTCTCTCAATAGTAATTAGAGGAGCTTCATTATCCCATATGACTTTGAACATAGACGACATGGTTTCTAATGTGTCTGCCAATTGATTCTCTTCTCTTGGGATGTGTTCAAAAGTGATTTCTTCGAAGTATGGGATTAATGTCAACACTTACTCTCGATAAGGAATGAGGTTTGGATGTATTGTATCCCATTCACCCTTAATCTGAATGATCACTAGGGCTGAGTCCCCATATACATCCATGAACTTGATTCTCATATTGATAGCATCTTTGATGCCCATGATACATGCTTCATACTCGACCATGTTGTTGGTACAGTCAAAACATAATCTGGCAGTGAAGGGTGTATGACAGCCCTTGGGAGAGATGATCACAACACCAATTCCATTACCAAGTGTGTTGGAAGCTCCATCAAAAACCATAGTCCATCAGGATCCTGTCTCAGGTCCTTCATGCGGTCCAGGTTCTTCACAATCTTTTACTAGAATGATATTCTCATCTAGGAAGTCAAAATTCATAGATTGATAGTCGTCCATAGCTTGATGAGCCAAATGATCTGCCAGCACACTTCCTTTGATCTCCTTCTGAGTAGTATACTGAATGTCGTATTCTGTCAGGACCATTTCCATTTTGCTATTCTCCAGGAGAGAGAGAGAGAGAGAGAGCTTCTCAAATATGCATTTTATCGGATCCATCTTAGAGATCAGCAAAGTGGTATGAGTCAACATATACTATCTTAGTCGGCGTGCATCCTATGCCAAAGTGCAACAAGTTTTCTCAAGCAATGAGTATCTTGTTTCATAGTCGGTAAACTTTTTGCTAAGGTAGTATATTGCATGCTCTTTTCGACCAGACTCTTCATGCTGCCCCAATACACACCCCATTGAATTCTCCAACATTGTTAAGTACATGATAAGAGGTCTTCCTTCAATTGGTGGAATGAGAATCAAAGGTTCTTGGAGGTATTCCTTCATCTTGTCAAAATATTTCTGACAATCGTTGTTCCACTTCACTACTTGATCTTTCTTCAGTAACTTGAAGATTGGTTCACAAGTAGCGGTCAAATGGGAAATAATTCTGACAATGTAGTTCAATCGTCCCAGGAAACCTTTAACTTTCTTCTCAGTATGGGGAGCCAACATTTCTTGGATGGATTTAACCTTGGAAGGATCAACTTTAATACCTTTACCACTGACGACAAAACCTATGAGTTTACTAGATCTTACCCCAAAAGTGCACTTGTTTGGATTCAATCTCAGCTTGTACTTCTTTAATCTCTCAAAAAGCTTGTGCAGGTGGTTAGGATGTTCTTCTTCATTTTGAGACCTGGCTATCATGTCGTCGATGTAAACCTCTATCTCATGATGGATCATGTCATGGAACAAAGCTACCATAGCACGCTAATATATTACGCCGACATTCTTCAAACCAAAAGGTGTAACCTTGTAACAGAAAGTGCCCAAGTGTGTAACAAAAGTAGTCTTCTCCATGTCTTCAGGTTCCATTTTGATTTGATTATAATTAGAGAAGCCATCCATTAAGGAGAATACTTTGTGTTGAGCGGTGTTGTCAACTAGAACATTAATGCATGGAAGTGGAAAGTTATCTTTGGGGCTTGTCCTATTCAGATCCATGTAGTCTACACACATACGCATTTTGCCGTCCTTCTTAGGTATTGTCACCATATTTGCAACCCACTGAGGATAGGACGTAACAGCTAAGAAGCTGACATTAAACTATTTCATAACCTCATCTTTGATCTTTTTAGACATCTCGAGACGTATACGATGAACCTTCTGTTTTACTGGAGAACAACCTTCTTTCATTGGTAGACAGTGGACCACAATATCACTATCAAGCCCTGGCATGTCTTCGTACGACCAAGAAAGAATCTCAACATAGTCACACAACATCTGGATTAACCTGTTTTTGAAACTTCCCTCTAGGTTGGCACCTATCTTGACTTCTTTCTTGTCTTTTTCAGTACCCAAGTTCACAACCTTGACTGGCTCTTCATGTGGTCGTATAGATTTTTCTTCTTGCATCAAAAACCTAGTAAGTTCTCCAAGTACTTCAAAATATTCCTCACCTTCGTCCTCGACTTGGTAGATCGGATTTTCAAAGTCATTATTGGCAATAGAAGAATTGTTATCAATGAGATCCAGAGTGGATATAGATATGCAATTTGTCGTATGGGTGTGTGTAAGAACACATAGCTATTTTGAAAGCAATAAAGTAAAATAAAGATAAAGATCGTAAAATTGGAATGCAAACGTCCAATGATTTATTAATTGAAAATATGTGAATGAAATATGATAACCCTATAGATGGACCTTTGTGCCCCGGGTAAGGCATAAGGCTTAAAGTTATTGTTTTAAAATTACATAACCAAAAAACTTGAAAGCACGGAAAAAGAAAATAACATTTACTTCTGACTAAAGGATATTGGTATAACATCTTCAGTCTTCCAATTACTGATCCCGTTCCCAATGGTAGGAAAAATCCAACTGTCTAGGTCATAGTCACTACCAACATCTTCTACCGTGTTGACTCCATCAATAGCATTAACGCCTTTGTCGTGCTTAGGCATAGGTGCAATGATCACATTGGGAGTCTCAGAAGGATCAAATTCAGTCTCTTTGGAGTCAATCATATCTTAAATTTTATTTTTCAAGGCCCAACAACTATTCGTGTCATGTCTGAGACTATTGGAATGATAAACACATCTTACATTAGGATTGTGCCGAGGAGAGGAGGTGTTGGGATTCTGAAGAGGATCTCTCAATGTAATCAACCCTGCTTTCAATAGATGTTGCAATGCCTAAGACAGTGGCATGTTGACCTTGGTAAATTGTCTCATGGGTACGTTCGACCTACACTGGTTGCCTTGTTGATGTTGTTGTAGTGGTGCAGGATTAGAAATTAACACTGCCCCCACATATTCGTTGCGATCATTTCTACCACGACCCTTCTGGCCATACACAACATTAGCTTCCTTTTTCTGTTGAATGTATTCTTTACAGTACTTGAAGAAGCAGGCACCTGAACTTTTCCACTTCTTATTCCACCTTTAACACGTTCCCCCGTTAATATCAGCTCGGTGAATCCAGTTGAAGAGCTTCTGATCATATGATTGAAGAAAGGACCTGTCAAAGTTCCCATAAACATGTCAAACAGCTCCCTATCAGACAAAGGATATTGAACTCTTCCTGCTAGATCTCTCCATTTCTGGGCATACTCCTTAAAGCCTTCGCTTGAGCCCATAGTCATACTCTGTAGTTGAACACGGGTTAATGCAAGATCAACATTGTATTGGTATTGTTTGTAGAAAGAAGCAGCCAAATATTCCCAAGTATGGATATTGGTTCCTTCCAGTTTATATAACCATTCCAATTGTGTCCCAAATGGGCTCTCTTTAAAGAAATACACCCATAACTTCATATCAGCAGTATGTGGTTGAATCTTCCGGACATATGACCTCAGGTGAAGCTTTTTACAAGAAAGACTATCATACTTTGAAAAAGTAGGAACCTTGAATTTATAAGGAATAACAACCCCTGAGACTAAACCCAGCTCTTCAAAATCCAACCCACACACTCTCTGTTTCTCCATAACATTTAAACAATCTTCCAACTGTTTGTATTTTTCATCAGCAGGAGGATATTATTCGTTAGAATAGTCTTCTTCATCTTCATCAGAATATTGGATAGAACCAAGGTTGCTTCCTTTCTCAGCCTTCACACTCTTACCATCTTCACCCTGGTTATCATTTTGTTTGGAGGGATATCACAGTCTTGAGCTCACTTGATAGGACCTCTGAACCTTCTTCCCATGTTGAAGATGCTGATTAGTTTCCTTGTCTTTTTCTTCCTCTCTTTGGTGATAAGGGTCTTCAATTTTTCCTGCCCCTTGACTATGTTGTGGAACATTTATTGGAACTGAGTATTCTGGGCCTGAAGAACTTAGACTATTTGTTCGAGAACCATCTTTTACTGAAGTAAACAACAAGAAGATGAGAAAACCTATTCGGGGAATACCTGTTATGCAATTATATGTATGGTATGTGGATGGATATGCAATGTTTTCAAGGATCTCGCAGGATAAACAAGAATGAAATGTCAGAAATTGAGTCTGGCTGCAGCTTTGACTTAAGAACTTTGCGTCTTTGTTTTTAAACGTCTTTCTATAGGAGTCAAGCTCACCATGTCAAGTGGGTGCTAGCCTTTGACTCAAAGGAGTGTACTCTGATCTTTGACGGAACCTGATAAAAGGAAAATAAATCCTCCTGGCCCTTGCTAGAAGTTTGGTTCATGATAAACCTGCATCAAAGGTCCCTAAGATCCTTGAAATGGATAGTGAAAAATGCCATGTCATGATGTTATGATGTTGTGGGGTCCATATGTAAGTAACCTTCTCTATTTGAAGTTAAGCCGACTCAATCTATCCTAAAAATAGTAACCGGGTTCTAGGGATCTCATATCACAGATCTTTCTCAAAGGTTTTATTTTAGTACAACAACTAATTTGTCACCAAAACAACCCGCGAGTCAAATCTCAATGAGTGTAGCATCGAGTATCAACCAACTTTGAACTGCACCAAAGTCGGCTATCTCACTACATTCTAATGGCTAAGATGGGTCAATTAAGGTTCTAAAAGTCAGTTAGTGCTTATGACACCACGCGGAAGCCCAATGTTATCCTCGAATGACTCAAGGAACATCGGTACAAACCAAAGTGTCACACTAACATAGCCATCACTTCAACCATGTCAGTCTACACCGTATAGTTTCCATGATCTATTGCTACTTACCTAAGGTATCCCTAGATCCGGGTGTAGGATATTTGCAAGAATTTAAACCCAAGCAACCCTTAAAGACAAAGAAAACAATGCAAACAATTTAAAATAATAAAAGTGATCTAAGACTCTAAGGTAACCCCTCTTTTAAGTATTCCCCAGCAGAGTCGCCAGTTCTGTAATACAGTAGGAGAAATGATTTGTTTCACATTTTATCACAAATGTTGCGGATAGCAAGAGTCGCCACCAACTTTTCTTTTATCCAATAAAGAAAGGGTGAAAAGAACAGGAAAAACCTTGACATATTTTGAGTTTGGTTGCTTTTTTGTGTGTGTGTTTTGAAATTTGCCAATGTAAGGCGAACGTTGTAATGGTTCTTGTATCAGTCCTCAAGAACGCGTAGAAAGTGTTTGAAAATATAGTTTTTTTTGAAAGTGTGATGTGAGAAATGTTTTGTTTTAGGAAAATTTATGAGCAAGCGATTAAAAGTATCTACCCACTCAAGGTTTTCTTGTCATTTTCCTTCTCCTTTAGAGATAATACTATCCAACAATTAGTTGGTAGACAGTCCTATCTTTTGGATGTGAAGGGACAAGGGAAGGGTCATCGTACGGTCCTCGAAGGCAACTTGTATGGATGCTTTAGCAGTTTCGTAAGGGACTAGATCATTTTTTGTAGGCAACATCAAAAGGTCGTTGAGGGACTATGATGATTTATTCAAGGGTCTTTTGCTAAAGCATCCCTATTTTTGAGGGACATGACCGTTTAATCCGAAGGCAACAAAGAGAGGTTACCCTAAAGTTGCAAGTGTGCAAATGCGTTTAATTCAGTTATTTATCTTTGAATTTAGGGTTTTCTAACGTTTGGTTTTAGTCTTTTCATACAAACCCGAATTACTAAGCAGTAATAGCAAATATAGTAGCATAAACATAAATTGCGAAAAATAAAAGTCCTACGCTATTACATGGCTTCGGGGCAGTTACATAATAGTGAAGAGTGCAAAAAAGAAATCCTAAAACTATTACATTCCAGAAGCAATTACATGATAATAATAAAAAAATACAGGAAAAATAAAGTTACGCTATTACAATTGAACCCTCCCTATACACTTTATCTAGGAAAATAAAAATAAGATGACAATAGAAAAGAAAATGTTTTGGTGATTTTTTATCAAAAAAATGATTTATGATAATTAATTAAATAAACCTAAAAAACCTAACTAATTTTAATTAATAAAAAAAGGTTAATTTTTAAATAAAAAAAGTTAATTAAAAAACCTAAAACCTAATTAATTTTAATTAAAAAAAAGGTTAATTTTGAAAAAAAAGTTAATTAAAAAACCTAAAACCTAAAACCTAATTAATTTTAATTAATAAAAAAGGTTAATTTTGAAAAAAAGTTAATTAAAAAACCTAAAACCTAATTAAATTTTAATTAATAAAAAAAGGTTTATGTTTAATGATAAATAAAAAAATAATTAAGTTTGCCAAAAATAAGATAGGGGAAGAAGCATCAATGGAAAATAAGGTTAGAAAACAAAAATAGTGCAAACGCCAGGGTGGGTGTTGAACCCATGCCCTTTGCCTTCACAACAGCATGGCTTGCCAAAAAAATAGATAGGGGAAGAAGCATAAATGGAAAATAGGGTTTATCCTGCATAGTTATACCTCAGAGGCATGTTAGTAATGTTAATATGCATCAAAACAACATGAAAACAAAAATACAAATTACAAACAAAAAAAAGGAAACCGGAGATGAATGTATGCGATTTTCAGGCCCTTTGAATGATCAAGATTGATTCATTCTTACCCTACAATGCCTTACGGATTGATTTGGATGATTGAATTGCTTGGAGAGAGGTTGAAAATAGGGTTTTAAGTTTGCCCTAGTTTTGGATGATTTTGGAGTTTTTTAGAATAGTGATCTCTTGCCAAGTTTTTCGTGTCCTTATTGTTGTCTATATATATATATATATATATATATATATATATATATATATATATATATATATATATATATATATATATATATATATATATATATATATATATATATATATATATATATATATATATATATATATATATAGAGAGAGAGAGAGAGAGAGAGAGAGAGAGAGGAAAATTAGGTCAAAAGAAGTGGACTTAGACCTTTGTATGAAAGTCTTGATTTTATTTAATTTATTTTGAATTTAAATAAATAAAAAAAAAAATAAATGGAATACAAATCAAAGGGGTATATGAATAGTGTTGTACCCCAAAATTTGCCCTCCCATATTCTTCAAGATTTGCAAAAAGCATGCTTCAAAATATCCCAAGGGTTGCACAGTTCAAGGGCCTCCTAATAGTCAAAAACTAGGGTTTTGGTTCTGTCAAAGAAGTTGAAGTTTTCAAGGGTCCAAACAAGTCCCACATGCCTACAAACATTGTCAAGTATCCTCATGTCAAGTTTCAAGACTCACAGCACAAAATTGCACTGTCAAATGCCCTAATTGCTCAGCAGTCAACTGTAGGGGTAAAATGGTTATTTGACAGTCAAAAGTTCAAATTTTTGGTCAACATCTTATTTTGAGGCCACAAACATCATTTGATCAATTCTTGATCATGATTTTCAAGGTATGGCTCAAAAAGTCTCAAGATGCAAAAGTTTCCATATTTGGACAGTTGAAAAAGTCAACCGTAACTTGACCAAGGCATAACTTCCACATGGTTTATCATAAAAATTCCATCCAAAGCTCATTTTGAAGAGAAAGACATTTCCTACAAATCCTCTTCACACTTCAAGTCCAAGAAATGCTCTCACAAAAAGTTATCAATCTCAACATTATAGGTCATTTTCAAAAGTCAACAAAAAGGCACTTTAAGTCAAAGACCATAACTTGAGATTGGTAAATAAAAATGACATGGGACCAAAGGATTTGGTTAGAGGACTTCAAGGCCTTTCCAAAATATCCAAGAACATGATCAAAGCTTAAAAATTGAGCAAAATATGCCTTATGGAAGTTGGCAAATTTTTGAGAATTTTGAAAAGTCAACTTTGCTTCAAATGCCTCAAAATTGCTAATGGGCCACAATTTCTTCCAAGAATCATTATCCAAAAGTTATGCACGACCCATTGACCCAAAGGGGAGTTATTTCATCATTTTTTATTATTTATTTGAATTTTTATCACCATTAATTCATTTAATTAAATAAAATATGACAAAAATACTCAAGCATGCATTTTAAATCTTTTTATGCAGCTAATAGGTCTATCATAACTCCAAGATTTCGTGCACACTCAATATGGAAAGATTTGGCCATGATTGGTATCAAAAGGGCATGAAAAAGATTAGAAAAGATTCATTGAAAATCAAATATTGGATTCATGAATGCAAAGGTTTTTTGGCTTGAATTCTTACCCTAATTCATTCCTCATATAAACACAAACCTAAACCTAATGCTCAGAACCAAGAAGCTGCGCCCAAGAACACCATACACTTTGCACTTTTCTCCTAAATTTTTCAAAACTGAAAACATAGTTTGAGTGTGTTTCAAAGCCTCAAAACCATTCCATTACCTTCCTGACGTATCAAGGAAGCCTTCTGAATCAAAACCACAACCTCTAACCTCAAGAATCGGTAGAACGAAGCCGTCCTGTTCTTGATATTTTGCATATTCGTGTTTTGATTTATATGCCATATTCATACATTCTAATGATTGTTTTACACTAATATGGACTCACTGAAACTCATGGTATCATTGAATTGAATTAACATTGCTTGTATAGAAAATTGCCATGGCTATTTTTTAGGGTTTCAGGAACCATAAATTGGGGCTTTACGCTTGAGGAAAAATTGGCCAACCTAAATGGCACCATTGAAACCAGAAGCTTATGACGATTCAAAGCCATGCCTCGCGCTCAATTTATGATGAACCAGGCCCTATTCGCTATTATTCGTGGCTTCATTTAGTGGGGGTTTGAAACCCCCACTATCTAACGTGTTTTGTTATAGGAAAATGAAGAAGAAGATTAGGTGTCTTCACGTGATAGGGCCATTCAAACGTTCGCGCTTAATTTTTGTTTTACACCAATAGCACTTGTTCTCTCTCATATGCATCAGGTTCCACTAATATTACAAACGAACGCGCTTGGCTGGTTGGTAAGTGAGGTGTCCCTCAAGCATTGGGACCTGGGTTCGATTCCCAGGTCCCCTCCCTTCTCAATATCATTTTGTTTAATGTGTTCCTACGCAGCTTGCATCCTAAGGTCCATCATGCATCCACTATCTTAGAGCGTCACATGTCTCATGCGATGAATCTGAAGATCAGGATCTGGAATCCACCATGGACATCAGTCAAACGCTCCTCACACAATCCCAGAAAAGTCAAAAAGGCCTCCTCCTGATGGGCCAAAATTCCTCAATTTACCTCCAAAATTGGGGTCAACACCCCCCATTGGTTTGCATATTATTTTCTTTCTTTTCATTTTTTCTATTTATTTGTTTTATTTATTTTAGTTAATTCATCAAAATTAATTTTCATAAAATATAAAAAAACAGAAAAAGTCAAAATAAAAATATGTTTTAATATTTAATTCATAAATAGTTTTTCTTTTTGTAAATAAATTTTAATAACTAATTTAGTTTTAATTCTAGGTTTAATTCAATGTTTTTTTAATAAAATAAAATATAGAGATTAGGGTTTCTAGCTTTTTATTCTCTTTTTTTTTCAATAATTAAAATTTCTTCTTATTATTATTAATAATTAATTATTTTTGTAAATAACTTGTAATTAAATAATTAGTTTAAAACTAGGTCAAACTCAAACATTTTTTTTTACAAATTAAAAATAGTTTAGAATTAGGGTTTTAATTCCATTTAATTTTCTCATTAAACTCCATAAATACAAAAAACTCCAAAAAAAAATTATTTCTTTTTCTCATTTAATAATTTAATCATTAATTCCAATTTGATTTCCTTAAAAGGGTCCAACGCTCTCGCATTCTCGATTTTATTTCTTTTCGCATTTACTTTTATTTCTTTTGTGAATATAATGTATTTATCCCAAAGCCTTGTAATAAATTAATTAGGACCTTTATTTTCTGCATTTTTATTTTATTCAAAATCGGGTCTTGGTTTAATTTGGCGATGTAGACCCGCGCCTTTGTAATAGCGTAGAACTTTTATCTTCCCGCACCTTTTTTAACTGTTAATAATTTTTATGAAAGAATGAATGCCAAAAATAAAAACAAAGCGTAGATCATCAATGCATGAACAAGACAAATATAACTGAAAACGACACACAATTCACACAGCACCCCTAGGGTACGCCTCACTGTTGCCTTGCCCCTCGAAAAGTTATCGTCGAGTAGAGGACGTTTTAGTAAGTCCTCATGTCCATGAACATGGCATGAGGGTAGCTTCTAAGGTGTCTTCCTATTGCTCTAGTGACCGCACTGTCCCTAATCCTCGAATTGACCCGAACACCTCCAACGGTGGTGCTACCTACCTCTCAATGGTGGGATGGCCCTACCTTAAGGACATTTACACAGACTAATTCCTTAGGGTAGGTAGATGACTCGTAGATACTTGCTCTAATTCAGAACAAATCAAAAACTTCTTTTCACACCGACACTTTGCAAAAAGATTTCAAAAACAACTTTTCAAACACTCTTGAGGACTGATACAAGAGTCGAACTGAAATTTTAAATGAAACTTTTTAAAACCCACAGTTGAAAAGCAAACAAACCTTTTGAAAACACAAGTGAGCAAGTATCTAAGAGCCCATGGATAACCATGGATAGAAAGGGTGCTAACACCTTCCCTTTCTATAATCTACCTCCCGAACCGAGAGCAATCTCAATAAGGAATTTTTCTGTGCTTTTGTCCTTTCCATTTGGAGAAAATAAAAGACGGTGGCGACTCTTGCTTCCGCGACATTTCGCGAACCCGCGTAAAACAGTCAGTTCCAGATCCACCGATCACAAATAGGTTCAGAGGTTCATTTATTAGGCCTCATAAATGTTTGGACTTTGAAACACAAGCCCATTAGCCCAAAAATTTGAGTTTGATCAATTTGGGTTTCATGCATTTTCCTGAAATTTCCCAACTTGTGTCAATCATAAATCTCTCAATTCTTATCATATGAAGATAATCTTAGACTTTTTGGAAAGCTCAATATGTCCTCTACAATATACATGTTGATCATTTTTTCAGTTGAAGACTTTATCTTGATGTAAGTTGCCTTGACAAAAAGTGTCTTTTTGTTGACTTTTGAAATGACCTATAATGTTTTGGCCCATATCTCTCAAATGAAGCATTTTTTGGATTTCCTTCAAAATAAGCTTTGATTGAGAAAAATCTGATGAAGCATGTGGAAGTTATGCTTGGTCAAAGTTCAGTTGACTTCTCCTTATGAAAGCCTTAATTTGGTAACTTTTGACTTTTGATGAATTGAGAGTTTTCTTGATGAATCCTGGTCAACCCTTGATCAAATGATGAATGTGACTTAAAAATCTTGTTTTTGACCAAAAATCTTAAAGTTTGACTGTATGTTGACCATAGTTGACTTTTTACCCAATACAGTTGATTTTTAGTCATCTGAGTAATTGAGTGAGCAAACTTGTGATGCAAGGCTTGAAATTTGGAATGAGCATTCCTTGAGACATATGAAGAACAATGAAATCCACTTGAGGCATTATAAGCTCAAATTTCCTTGAGAAAAGTAAAACCCTAGTTGTAGGTCAACTGCTTAGGAGGAGAATTTATCTTATCAAACATTTAGTAACCTTGAGCAATTGAAAACCCTAGGAGCATGAGGAGGTGTCTTAAAGGAAATAGGAGGGAAAATTTTGGGGTACAAAATTATTTCTTTATGTCGATGACTTGTTAATCAAAAGTAGCTGCAAGAAGGAGATCGAAAACTTTAAAGGTGATCTTAGCAAGGAATTTGAAATGTCGGATCTGGGTGACATTTCATATTTCCTTGACATCGAATTCTACAAGACTAGTAGAGGTTTGATGATGCATCTTAGAAGATATGCAGGAGAAATTATCAATAGATTTAAGATAGAAGAATGCAACTCGACTTCGACACCTACAGAACTAATACTGCAACTGTCGAAAGATTCAGAAGAAGATGATGTTGACCCAACCCAATACAAAAGACTAATTGGGTCATTAAGATACCTTTTTCATACAAGGCCTGACTTAACATACGATGTAAGTATGATAAGTAGATTCATGCAGAAGCCAAAGGTATCACACCTAGCAGCAACGAAGAGGATATTGAGGTATCTGAAAGGAACTCTCGACTTTGGCATTCTGTTTCTAGCAGGTGATAAAGGAAAATAATGCAAGTTAGTAGCGTACACTGTTC
Organism: Vicia faba; assembly: GCA_948472305.1. Lineage (NCBI taxonomy): Eukaryota > Viridiplantae > Streptophyta > Magnoliopsida > Fabales > Fabaceae > Vicia > Vicia faba. The sequence continues at coordinate 1,541,295,697 of OX451735.1, forward strand.
CGAGTTGGTGTAGTGATGCTGAAGATGAAAAATATACAGAATGTTATTTGTTTATGTTAGGTGGTGCACCAGTTGCTTGGAGTTCGAGAAAGGAACCAGTAGTGGCATTACCTTCACGCGAAGCAGAATACATAGCTACTTCTCTTTATGTATGTCAAGCAACATGGATGGTAAACTTGGTCGAAGAAATCACAGGGAAAGATCATGGAGCAATTACCATGAAGATCGACAGCGTGTCAACCATCAACCTGACGAAGAAACCTATAGCACACGGTCAAAGGAAACATATCGAAATGAGATTCCACTATCTTCGAGAGCAGGTAGCATAAGGGAAGATGAACTTGGAACACTGTAAAACTAAGAATCAGATTGCAGACATCATGACAAAGGGAGTGCAGTTCGAAATATTTCAAAGACTAAGAGCTATGATGAATATAGGTAGCTTAGACACAATGAATTAGGTGGTGTGTTGAAAGTAATTCCTTGTGTCGAAGAAGTTTGCTCGACAGAGACAAGGGAGTGTAAAAAATATTTGATTTGATTTAGAAGTGTAGAAATAGTTTGTTACACACAAATTTAATTTTAGATTTAGATATATTTAATTTAGATCTAAAATAGAATAGATTTTATTTAGTTCCAAAATAGGTATTTTGGGATTTTATAGTATTGGGATTTAGCTTAGAAAGCAAGCTAACCTAAAATTATAAATAGATGGAGTAACCCCTATTTTTGTAATCAACTTATTCATTCACAATATTTGTAGTTGCAAGTGAATAATAAAGTTTTCCACAGTTTGTGAACAGAGAGAAACTCTGCAGAAAAATAATTTCTTTATTTCTTCATCTTTTATTTTTTTGTCATTGTTAATTGATAAAAATCTTATTCATCAAGATTGAGAGAAATTCATCATAGGTTTTGGTGGATTTCCAACACTTTAGAGCTTGTCTTTAAATGTTCGGTGCAATATCAGAACTAACTTTCTATCTATAAATTTTTGTACCTGCACACTTGAACATACATTAGTCTACTTAATTGTTCTTTAAATACTTTGTTATCATCAAAACCTAAGGAATATCGTATAAACCAATTTTGCTCCAACAATCTCCCCCTTTTTGATGATGACAAACACAAGTATTTAAGGATAATGGTTATTGATTTAATTAACATGTTGACTTCAGAGTCTGAGGTTTGTAAGCTCACCATGAGTTTGATAGTCCTAAGGATGGGGTTTGTAAGCTCCCCATAAGTCCTAGCCATGTTAATTAAATTTATCCTTGAAGCGCAATAATCCATTCTTCAAAATTTAAGCATAAACAATATCAATCAATCATATTCAGATGCTTAAATACGTATCTTTCTACTCCCCCTTCTATCATCAACAAAAATAAGTAATCATAAGAAGGAAAAGATACTGAAGAAAAAAATAAGCATGTTTGGGATATTATAAATCTGGATAAAAATGACCAAAATCAGGCTTTGCGTTCCTCAAGAAAATAATGACAAAAACAAGTTTCAAAGACCTTGAAATTGGCTAGCGTGGTTGAGAATATTTCTTAAATTCTCAAGATGGTCAATCCTTAACCTTTCAGCTGAGCATGCATGGGAAATAACAGCATCAGAGCTGGAAACATTAGCTAGAGGACCGAGAACATGTCCTGCTTCCATTACAATTGGTGTACAACATCCCAAGATAGATTATGCTTTAATCAGAAAATTTCTATATAAGCATAATATTGTTTCAAGCAATGTCACAAACCTTCATCAACCTCTTCATATCTTAACAAAATGTGCAAATCAACCGAGAATACCAGGATCATTGCCTCCAAGGAAACCATCAATGTTAAGGAGATCCTAACTTCTAAGAGATGTTCCTTTCAGAATGATGAAATAATCAAATATTTGGAAGGTGCAAACACATTCACTAGAGCAATAAGTGTACGTAGAACTTTAGTAACATAAAGGAAGATGTAATACGGTGGGAGAACTGAATTTTTTGGTTTTATCCAAATGTGTTGATAGCTAGAGTCGCCACCGACTTTTCTTTTATCCAATATTTAGGAAAGGTGAAAAGAACAGGAAAGACCTTTGATAGATTTTGAGTTCGGGGGGGGGGGGGGGGGGGGGTAAGTTATGAAAAGGGAAGGTGTTAGCACCCTTTTTATTCGTAGTTATCTACGGGCTCTTAATTGCTTAGCTCACTTTGAAAACTTTCTTCGTGTGTGTGATTTGTTTCAAAATATTTTGAAAAGCCAACGTAAAGCTAACTTTGTAATGATTCTTGTATCAGTCCTCAAGAACGCGTACAAAGTATTTTTGAAAATATTTGTTTGAAAAATAGTGTGAAAAATGTATTGTTTGTGGGAAAAGTTTGTGAGAAAGCAATTAGGAGTTTCTTACCCACTAAAGTCTTTCTTATTATTTTCCTTATCCTTTAAAGATAGTGCTATCCATACCATTAGTTGGTAGGTGGCCCTATCCATTGGATGTGAAGGGACATGCGTAGTGTCATCGTATGGTCATCGAAGGCAACAAGTAAGGATACTTTAGCAATTATATCGGAGGAACAATCATCATTTACTCGTAGGGACTAGATCATTTTATAGGCAACTCGAAGGGTTATCGAAGGATTATGATCTTTATTCAAAAGGGACAATGATGATTTGATCGAGGGTCTTCTGCTAAAGTATCCCCACTTTTGAGAGACATGAATAATATTTCTAAGGCAACAAGAGAGGATACCCCTAGAGGTGCAAGTGTGAAGAGTGTATTGATTCAGTTATTTATCTTGAGAATTAGGGTTTTTTATATTTGGTTTTAGTCTTTCCATACAAACCCTAGTTACTAGCAATTAAAATATGTACAGAAAAATAAAGTGGGGAATGTAAACCTAAGTTATTACATGGCTTTGGGAGAGATACATAGGTATAGAAAATGTGAGAAAGTAAATCTACGATATTACATCCTGTGAACAGTTACATAATATGAAAGAAATACGAGAAAGTAAATCTAAGCTATTACATCGATAGCGCGACCTATATAATTTTCTATGAATTTAAATAGTAAAAGATAAATGGGAAAAGTGTTAGAAAAATGTTTTTGTTTTTGTGCTTTTTGTAGAAAATAATTTAAATGATAATAGTAATTAAATACCTAATTCTAATTAATTTCAATATTAAGAAAAAAGTTAATTAATTAATAAAATGATTAGTAAAATAAAAATATATAAGAAAAATTTTAATTACTAATTAAAAAGACCTAACCCTAATTTGTTATAGTTTTGAAAAAAGATTAGGTTAGTTAATGATTAATTAAAAAGAAATTTATTAAGAAAATAGAAAATTAAATAGTAAAGAAATAAGAAAAATAATGTTAAAATATTAAAATCTTTTTGTGTAAAAAATAATTTAAGTGATAATAATTAATTAAAACGTAATTGTTTCTAATTAACTTTTATTATTAAGAAAAAAGGTTAATTAATTAATTAATTAATTAATAAAAATACATCAAGAATTTAATTACTAATTAAAAACCCTAATCCTAATTTTTTAGTAAAAAGGTTAGTTTGATGATTAATTAAAAGAAATTAGGTTTAGGGTTAGAAAAATTAAGGAAATTAGGTTAAACAAAACAAAAGGGTAAAACTGCATGGGGTGGGTGTTGAACTCACACCCTCCTGCTTCACAGCTGCTCCGCTTGCCACTAAGCCAAACCCGCATAATTTAGAAAATAGCAAAAAAACATTGTGAAGCACAGGGATCGAACCCACACCCTTAAATTCACAAACCTTCGCCTTGACCAGCGGTGCTACGCTCTCATCCAGTCATGCAACTGATGCAAATAAATATAATATAAAGTGATGGACCGGAGAGGCGTTGGGGCCCTAGCTCTAGTCGTCTTCTCCGACGAGCTCGATTTGTAACCTGTAAAAACAGCGCACATTAATGAACAAGAAGGACCCTACCCCCCTAAATCGACCCTTGTGAATCCAATGGTGGCCTTAGTTTTTGCTAATTCATCCTACACAAAGAGATACAATGAAAATAATGCAAATCAGTGTAAGAATGGTGATGGGTTATTCTGGCATCATGGGCCTCATACAAGGGATCAAACCTGCATTATTTTATCTCAGGAACACAATGAAATTGTAAGTTTACATCAAAGCATCATGAAAATTAAAATACGAAATTCATGAAAATATGAAAATCGGCCATGTATGGAATGCAAGTTTTAGGCTTCTTTGATCATCAAGAATGATCCCAACTTACTCTATGGTATCTCAGGAATCGATTTAAGTGGATGGTTGGCCTTGAGGATGGCTGGAAAAATGATTTCGAGTTTTCCCCAGTTCTTGAAAATTTCAATCTCCACCACCTTGTTTCTTGCACAACTTTTTTAGTCCATTTTGGTCTGAATATGAAAGGTACTTATAAGATAAGTGATTAGGTTAAAAGATGGGCTTGGACATCATGTAAAACCTATTTGTGATTTTGTTTGAAAATAGATTGGAATAAGATAAAATTATGAAGATTTGTTTTGCAAATAGGTTCACACGGTTTGTAATGTGATCTTGGGCCTCCAAAAAATCAGAATCAAAAGCCTTTTATGCCTTATACTTCCACTTAATATTTATTTGATTTAATTTTGAATTTAAATGGATAAAAATCAAATAAATGAAATAAAAATTAAAATGGTGCATGAATGGACTTAGAGGTCCATTATGAGGTCAAGAACACGTTTAGACTTTAAAAGATAAGCCCTTTAGCCCAAAAATTTCAAATTTGCTCAATTTGGATTTCATGCATCTTCTCAAAATTGTCAAACTTGAAAAAATCATAACTCACTCAATTATCAAGGCCTTGCACGTCTCTATTGAATGCAAAGGAACTACCCTGGCTCATGTCCTAGTTGATACCAGTTCCTCTTTAAATGTTTTACCCAAAGTTGCGTTGGACCGGTTAGATTGTGAAGGTTTGGTGTTAAAACCAAGTGACATAGTCGTGAGGGCTTTTGATGGATCCAAAAGGATGGTGCATGGAGAGGTGGATCTCCCTATTAAAGTTGGTTCATAAATTTTAATTTCTACTTTCTATGTGATGGACACCCGTCCCGCTTACTCTTGTTTACTTGGGCGCCTTTGGATACATGGGGCAGGAGCAGTGACATCCACCCTTCACCAAAAGTTGAAATATCCAGTCAAGGGAAAGATTGTTACTGTTTGTGGTGAAGAAGAATTCATGATTAGCCACCTGAATTCGTTTAAGTATGTGGAAATGGATGGTGAGTTTATAGAGACTCCGTGCCAAGCCTTCGAAGTTGTTCCTCCCATGGTTGCTGCCACCAAAATCGCTTCTGACATTCCAAAAGCTGATGAAGTTGTGCCAAGGATGGTTTCACTCAAAGATGCTCGTGCCGTGGTTGAAGATGGAAGTCGTACTATTTGGGGACAACTCACTGACATTCCTTTAAAAGCATACAAGTTTGGCAAGGGTTTCACTGCCAAACCTCAAAGGGAGGTCAGACGTGCTCGCATAGGAAAACAACATCTTCGCATTGGTAATCATGAAGTGAGCGCTATTGAAGACTCTGAGGATGACTGTGACTTTGATGAATGGATTTACCCGATTTTCAGTGAAGGACTCAACAACTAGCATGCAAAGGATTTCATTCTCATCTCCTTCAATGAGGAGTAATTATTATTTACTATTTTATCAATTCAAGAACTTTTGTCTGTAATTATAATTCCAAACAATGAGTTTAAACCATGGGCCTTTCCCGGGGCACCATGGTCCATTTGTTAAGGGTTTGTTCATTTCCATATGCCTTATGATCATTTAATGAAAAACATTGGACCTTTTTGTCGCACACTTTTCTGGCGCTCAATTGTGACAGTGATGATATGTAAAGAAATTCAGCGGTAAAGATTTGAGATTAAGCCATTAATTGACTTAACTCAACACAATGAAGTCGCCACCGCACTTTATTGTTTCCAAAAGGAAATGGGAATAAGCGAACAAAACCCAAAAAGATCAGAGACTGAGGTACGGGGGTCGGTTATGCAAAGGGAAGGTATTAGCACCCTAAGCATCTAGGGTACTCCGCAGGATCCACTTTGTTTGGTTTCTTTTAAAAGGAGTGTTATGTAAAGGTTTATTTGCTAAAGGAAAAGAATGAATGAGTATTTGTAAATAAAATAAAATGAAATGTTTTATTATTATTTTTGTTGCTCGCCTTGGGTCGTAAGACTTAGTGCCTACGTGCTTCCTCATGCAATGGGAAAGTCAGAGCACCGTAGTTCGGCTAGAAAAGACTTGTCTGTTGACTATTTTTAAACAAGGAGATAAGTCGTCATTGTTATGAGAGAAATCTCGACTAATGCCCACAAGGTGTGAGAAAGATGGACCCTACGTCAGCAAGAGTGGGGGTTTGAGAATGCCTCTGGTACTCAAGTGGAAAAGTCGACACCTTTATAACCTTAGGGATAGGAGAATGTTGCTCGACTATCCATGAATCATGTCTCAACTCGAAAAAAGTTTTGAAGGGTAAAGGTGCTCGAGCGCACAAAAGAGGTTTAAATGAGTTGAAGTGTTTTTGTTAATTTTGAAAAGAAATGTCAAAGTATGATTAAATGAATTGAAGTTTGTTTAAAGAAAATAAGTTTTAAAAGAAAAAGGAACTCGACAAGGTCGAGGTTTATTATGAAAGCGGTTCGAGTTTATAAACAAAGAAGGTTTTGAAAAAGATGAGAAAGTTTTGAAAATTAAAGGATGGGAGAAAAGAAGACAGTATGTACAGGAGGGTAAAAGATACAGTAAAAAGAATTTGACTGAATAAGAAATCAGTACTTGACATGATGAAGTCAATACTGTATTCCATCCCTTTGGGGTTTAAAGCTACAAACAGAAAAAGTAAGCTAAGAGTATACCAAACCTCAGGTGAAAATAAATCACAAGTTGACAGCGTCAAAACACCAGATGTAAGATAATACTCCCAGCAGCGAATAAAGCACAGTGAATCACAAGCGAGAAGTGCAACACGTGAAAATAAATCATAGAAAAAAGAAATCATCAATGACGCTCACGGTACCGGATAAGGCTCAAGATATCGAATAAAGCTCACTGTATAAGATTCCCTGCATCACATGAAATATACAGACAAAACTAACAGCACGGGAAAGCCTATGTGCATCCGTAGAATTTTCAGAAGTTAGTTGGAAGAAAAAAATAAAATCGCAATGCAATGAAAATAATATTTACATAACTTGAATTTATTTACAAATGAATAAAATATATAGTCAAAATATTATGTACAAGTATATATTTACAGTACCAAATATTAAATCAAAATAGTGAAATGCAATAAAGAGGAAAAAGGGAGAAGGGTAGGAATTGTTGATGCGCAATGCGGAAATGAATACTTGAAATGGATTTTTTGGAAACCTCATAGTAACAAACGCGTTAGTAGCATAAGCGGTATAAAAATAAAATGAAGGAAATTGAAACAATTAAAACATGTGTTAGTGAGTATAAAATCAAAAATGAAATTGTATGAATGCACATGAATAAATGAATATTTATACAAATCAAAATCAAGAATTCATGAAATTATTCAATTCAAAATCGAACATGAAAAATTGATTCCAATTTAAGAATTATTCAATTAAACCAAATTCGAGCAACCAATATATCTTGTTAGAACAAAGTTTGAATCTACTACCCTATATTTAAGTTTTGATGATAACAAAGTGAAAAGATATGTTATTTATAAGATTCATGTATGAACTATCTGCTGCCTAAAATTACTATGTTCTGACTTGCAGATACTCTGATTGATATAAGCAAGATCACATCTAATCAGCATCAGAATTTGGTTCCTGACACCAGCATCAGAAGTTGCCATATCAGAATGTCAGAATCAGATGATCAACTCACATATATGCTGAAACCTGATGAACAAGACTGCGCTCAACACTCTGATAAAGAAACACAACAGTTCATCAGCAGCTAAGCAGAGTCAGAATGAGCCAAGCCAGAACTTGCATTAAGTAAGCAACGGTACTGTGCATTGAAAGCAAATTCATACCAACGGCCTCATTCCAGACAAGATCTGCTCGATAAGGAAAGTTTGTTAATAGCATTGAATCAAGAATATTGCATCCAACGTTCAACATCTCAGTGCTATATAAACAAGGCTTTGAAGATTGAAATGGCTAATGCTCTCCAAATATCTACACGCATAAAAGCTCATCAAAATCTTCCTTCTCTCAGTTTTGCTAAACACTACACATTCTGATATTCTATCATTGTTTAGCAATCTAGTTTCTAAGCTTTAAGTTGTGTATACATCACAGTTGTGATACAGTTTTGTAGAAAACATTCACACACTTAGTTTTATCTCTTTGTAAGAAAGTGTTTCCTTGACAAACCGGGTTGTGGTTTGGATCAAGAAGGCTTTAGCAGTTGTTAAAGCAGTCTGTAATATTCAGTTGAATATAGTGGATTAAGACCTCGTTGGAGAGAGGCGAAATCACCTTGACGGGTGGACTGGAGTAGTTTGAGATCAAACGAACCAGGATAAAAATATCTTGTTCATTGCATTAGATTTCAGTTTTACAATTCAACCCCCCCTTCTTGTGTTTTTCACTACTTCAATTGGTATCAGAGCGCCTGGTTCTGAGCTAAAACACTTAACCGTGTCAGTACAAGATCCAGCGTCAGAAAAACACAATGGCAGGAAACAATTCTCACATCAGCAATGACAACAATGAGGACAGAGACAGATTCAGCGGCAAACCTCCAGTCTTTGATGGAGAAAACTTTGATTACTGGAAAGACAGAATTGAAAGCTTCTTTCTGGCACATGATGCTGATCTGTGGGATATGGTGACAGATGGATACACGCACCCTGTGAATGCAAGCGGTCAGAAGATTGATAGAAAAACAATGTCTGATCAACAAAAGCGTGACTTCAAGAATCACCACAAGGCCAGAACCATCCTCCTCAGCGCCATCTCCTATACTGAGTATGAAAAGATCTCCAACAGAGACACAACAAAGAATATTTTTGACTCACTCAGAATGACGCATGAGGGCAACGTTCAGGTCAAAGAAAAAAAAGCTCTAGCGCTCATTCAGAAGTATGAGGCGTTCAAAATGGAAGAATCTGAATCCATTGAAACCATGTTCTCTAGATTCCAGATTCTGGTAGCTGGTCTCAAAGTTCTGGACAAAGGATACTCTACTGCTAACCATGTCAAGAAAATCATCAGAAGTTTACCCAAGCAGTGGAGACCTATGGTTACAGCTCTGAAGCTAGCTAAAGATCTCAACAAAATCACTCTGGAGGAACTTATCAGCTCCCTCAGAAGTCATGAGATAGAGCTAGAAGCTGATGAGCCTCAGAAGCAAGGTAAGCCTTTAGCATTAAAATCTAACAAAAAATTTGAGTCTAAAGTTTTGCAGGCAGTTGAAGAAACATCTGATGGATCCTCATCAGAAGAAGACGAACTCTCTCTCCTTTCCAGAAGAGTAAATTAACTGTGGAAGCAAAGACAAAGGAAGTTCAGGAATCCCAGAAGATCTTATCAGAACGAGTCTTCTTCCAGATACAGAAGGACAGACTCTTCCTCTGGATACAGAAGATCTGAAGGCTCCTCCAGCAGCAAAAAGCCAAACACCAAGGACATCATATGCTATGAGTGCAATGAGAAAGGACACTATAAGAGTGACTGCCCAAAGCTTCAGAGGGAAAAGCCCAAAAATAAGTTTGGAAGAGAGAAGAAGAAAAGTCTCATGGCCACATGGGATGACTCTGACTCGTCTGAAGCTGACTCAGAATCAGATGATGAGAGGGCAAACATAGCTCTCATGGCTAACATCTCAGAAGATAGTGAAGCTTCTGAATCAGACTCAGAATCAGATACTGAAGAGGTATTTCCTAACTTTGCTGTTAACTTTACAAAGGCTGAACTTGCTGAAAGCCTTAATGAGATTCTGGAACGTTATCAGCAAATTAGAGCTAAATTCAGAGACCTGAAAAGGAATCTTGAATCTGACTCTAATAAGACGGAGAGTCTCAAATTGGAAAATTCTGAGCTGAGAAATAAGATTTCAAAATTAGAAAACACTTTACAAAACTCTCAGAAGGAACCAATTTCTGAAACTCCCAGCAACGCTGATGAGATCATCAAGGAGTATGTTCACAGTTTCCAGAAGTTCCTAGCTAAAAGCATAGATAGAAGCAAAATGGCTTCAATGATCTATGGAGTTAGCAGAAACGGTAGGAAAGGAATAGGATACCAAGGTAAGGTTCCTACACCAAAGAATGTCATGGACTTAACCATTAAACACACTCCTCTGAATTCACATTTTGTATATGGTCACACACATGATATTAAATACACTAGCAGTAAGCACTCTGTGAAACCAAAATTCAACCAGAGTTTTGGCAAAACTAACAAATCAAGACCCAAGAAAATCTGGGTACCTAAGGATAAAATAATACATGTTGCAGATATCTTTAGCAGCAAGTCAGAAACACCAGTCATGGTACCTGGACTCTGGCTGCTCACGACACATGACGGGAAGAAGGCATATGTTCCAAAGCCTGGAACTTAAGCCTGGAGGCCACGTTGGCTTTGGAGGCAATCAGAGGGGAAAGATTATTGGCTCTGGAACTGTAGGTAATGGAAATCTTCCCTCTATTAATAATGTTCTGCTAGTAGATGGATTGATGCATAATCTGTTATCCATAAGTCAATTAAGTGATAACGGTTATGATATAATCTTTAATCAAAAATCATGTAAAGCTGTTAGTCAGAAAGATGGGACTATCCTGTTTAATGGTAAGAGGAAAAACAACATTTACAAAATCAAACTTTCTGAACTAAAGAGTCTGAATGTAAAATGCCTTCTGTCTGTTAACAACGAGCAGTGGATCTGGCACAGAATATTGGGGCATGTTAGTATGAGAAGAATATCTCAGATTAACAAACTCAATCTGGTCAGAGGACTTCCTAATTTGAAGTTCAATTCAGATGCTCTGTGTGAAGCATGTCAGAAAGGCAAGTTTGCAAAACCTTCTTTTAAATCCAAAAATGTTGTTTCTACCTCTAAGCCATTAGAACTTCTGCACATTGACTTATTTGGACCAGTTAAAACTGCTTCAGTCAGTGGCAAGAAGTATGGGTTAGTAATCGTAGATGACTATAGCAGATGGACATGGGTAAAGTTCTTAAGACACAAGGACGAGTCACACTCTGTGTTTGTTACCTTCTGTAACCAAGTTCAGAATGAAAAGGATCTTAGAATCGTTAAAGTCAGAAGTGATCGTGGTGGAGAATTTGAAAACAAAGATTTTGAGTCATTCTTTAATGACAGAGGCATTCTGCATGATTTATCTTGTCCTAGAACTCCCCAACAAAATGGAGTTGTAGAACAAAAGAACAGAACATTGCAAGAAAAGGCCAGAACCATGATCAATGAGACAAACGTTGCTAAGACCTTCTGGGCAGAAGCAATAAACACAGCGTGCTACATTCAGAATAGAATCTCAATAAGACCTATTCTGGAAAAGACTCCATATGAATTGTGGAAGAACAGAAAGCCCAACATTTCATATTTTCATCCATTTGGATGTACTTGCTTTATATTAAATACAAAGAATTATTTGAACAAGTTTGACTCTAAAGCACAAAAGTGTATTATCTTAGGATACTCTGAACGCTCAATAGGGTACAGAGTATACAATACAGAAACACAGATTGTGGAAGAATCAATCAGTGTTCGTTTTGATGATAAGCTTGACTCTGAAAAGTCAAAGCAGAATGAAGTTTTTGCAGGTATAGAAATTGAATTTACAGGTTCTGAAGATAAGTCATCAAAAGCTCTCAACACAGACATTCCTTCAACGTCTGAAAGGAGCACTGCTAGAAATCCTACAACAGCTGCTAATCAACCTCAGAAGAGATTACCCAGAAGCAGCTTGGATCACCCAGAAGAGACTATCTTAGGAAGAAAGGAAGATCCAATCAGAACAAGAGCAAGCTTCAGAAACTCTGAAGAAACTCTTATGGGACTTGTGTCTCTGATTGAACCTTCTTCTATTGATGAAACACTTCTGGATAATGACTGGATTCTGGCAATGCAAGAAGAGCTGGATCAATTCACCAGAAACGACGTATGGGATCTCGTTCCCAAACCAAAAGGATTCAACGTCATTGGAACAAGATGGGTGTTCAGAAACAAGCTAAATGAACAAGGTGAAGTCATCAGAAACAAGGCACGACTGGTTGCACAAGGTTATAGTCAGCAAGAGGGGATAGACTATACAGAAACCTTTGCCCCAGTCGCTAGGTTAGAATCTATCAGACTTTTAATTTCATTTGCTGTTAATAGAGGCATCACTCTGTATCAGATGGATGTCAAAAGTGCATTCTTAAATGGTTATATAGAAGAAGAAGTTTATGTACACCAACCCCCTGGTTTTGAAAATACAAAACATCCAGAACATGTTTTCAAACTAAAGAAGTCACTGTATGGTCTGAAACAAGCTCCCAGAGCTTGGTATGAAAGGCTAAGTAACTTTCTGTTAGAAAATGAATTCACCAGAGGGAAAGTGGACACTACTCTATTCTGTAAATCAGTTAAGAATGACATCTTAGTCTGTCAAATTTATGTTGATGATATTATTTTTGGTTCTACTAATCCTTCTCTTGGAAGAAAATTTGCTAAGTGTATGCAGGCAGAATTTGAGATGAGCCTCATGGGGGAACTGAAATTCTTTCTAGGAATTCAGATCAATCAAACTCCAGAGGGAACTTACATTCATCAGAGCAAATACATCAGAGATCTTCTGAAGAAATTTGACCTCTCAGAATGTAAGCCATCAAAGATTCCAATGCATCCTACGTGCATTCTGGAAAGAGAAGAGGTAAGCAAAAATGTAGAACAGAAAGTCTACAGAGGTATGATTGGTTCTCTCCTCTATCTGACTGCTTCAAGACCTGACATATTATTCAGTGTTTGTATCTGTGCTAGATTCCAATCAGATCCTAGAGAATCTCACTTAACAGCTGTTAAGCGAATTTTCAAGTATCTGAAAGGTACTACTAATTTGGGTTTGTTTTATAGAAAATCTAGTGATTACAACTTAGTAGGCTACTGCGATGCTGATTTTGCTGGAGACAGAGTGGAACGAAAAAGTACTTCTGGAAGCTGCCAGTTTCTGGGAGAAAATCTGATCTCTTGGTCCAGCAAAAGGCAATCAACAATTGCACTATCAACAGCAGAAGCTGAGTACATAGCAGCAGCAGGATGTAGCACACAAATGCTCTGGATGAAAAGTCAGCTTGAAGACTTCCAGATTTTTGAGAGTAACATTCCTATACTTTGTGATAATACTTCTGCTATTTGCTTAAGTAAGAATCCCATTTTACATTCTAGAGCTAAGCATATAGAAATAAAACATCACTTCATTAGGGACTATATTCAGAAAGGTATTTTGAACTTAAAATTTATAGATACAGACCATCAATGGGCTGATATCTTTACTAAACCCCTTTCAGAAGATATGTTTAATTTCATTCTGAAACATCTCAGCATGAAAGTTTGTCCAGAGTGAAAATGTTTTAATTCCATATATTTACCTTCAGAATGTAATGGTTTTACTGTGAACTTCTGATCAATCTTCTTTCAGAAAGATAGAACATGCAGATTGTATCAGATGCAAGTCTAAAGATCTGAGAGTCTAAGCTCAAAGACAGACGTGCTGATCACTACATCAAACAAGTGTCATCCAATCATCAGCATATCTCTGAAGCAGAACGCGTGCACGCTTCTGAGAAGGCAAAGCGCTGATTGGGTGCATTGAGACACATGTATGGTAACCGTTTTTAAGTATCTTTCTCAAATCCCCCAAAATCAGCAAGCATTTAATGAAAAGTAATCATGCTTTTAAAATGAAATCATGATTTTTCTCTTTCTTAAAAACGTTTATCTTTTCAAAATATTTTGAAACTCTATTTAAACACATTAATCTCTCATTCTCATCCTTTACGTTTTCTCACTAATACTCAAGCATTCTCTGCATATTTCTGTGTTCATCTCTTGCAAAACCCTTTTTCCTCAGTTTCTTCTCAAAACCTTTTTAGTGTGAACATGGCAACCTCCAGCAGTGCTTCTGCAGGTCCTTAGAAGAAAGCATCATCTGAGCAATATCAAGTACCATTCAGAACACTCCTCACTCCTGTGAAGAATCTTGAAGTGCTTTCTGAATTAATCATTGATTTTGGAAGCTTGAAGGAGAATGGTTTTGACCTAACTGAAGAAGTTAGGGCACAGAAGTGGGAAAGGTATTTTGACAGGTTGGTTGGACCAACATTCCCTATGCTAGTCAAGGAATTCTGGATTCACGCCAAGGCTTCAACACATCTAGTCACCTCCTTTGTTATGGGGAAGAAGATTGTGATCACTGAGGATCACATTGCAAGGCTAATCGGTTAGAGTGGCGGTGGCGTCCGTTGTGTGGACATGGCTGAAAGATGTGCTGATATGGGTGTGATAGCTGCAAGGATTTTCACTCATGGGGTGCCCAGCAGCAAGATCAAAGATCTGAAGGATCATTACAGAGTTTGGGCTAAGATAATTCTGGGGTGCTTCAACCATAGGAAACCAACCAGTTCACCTGATTACATAAATGTGGATCAGCAGTTTCTGATCTACTTTATTGATCAGAAAGTAAAAATCAGTCTGGCTCACTTTCTGTTCAACCACCTCAGAACAAGTGTGAAGGAAACCAGGGAAGAAGAAAGAACCAAGAGGGATTGGATACCTTTTGGAAGGTTGATATCAGATATTCTGACAGAGAATAGGCTGATAGAGCATCTGATAGAAGCTCAAGAGCTAAGCACCATTGAACCAACAGTTGGGAAACCTCTGAATGCAAAGAACTTGAAGAAGATGAAGCTGATAGAGAATATCCAGAAGGAACCCAGAGCTACTCCTATTGCTGATATCACCAGCAGAAGAGTTCCTCTGAGTGACTTTCCTTTATTTTCTGAGATAGAATCCAAACCAGAGGTAGTTCTCAGATATTTGGATGCGTGCAAGGCAGATGGTACAGATCCAAATCTGATTATCAAAGCTCTGCATCAACCTCAGCAAGAAGTGACTCTGAAGAAGACGAAGAAGAGGAAGGCACCTTCAGAAGGATCATCCCAGCAGACACCCAACAAAAGAGGTAATTTATCTGCTGCTTCTGTTTTAAATTCTTCTACTATTCCAGCATCTATTCCTCCTCAAACCTCTCATAGAATCTCAATTCCCATCCCTACCATAGATGAAACTGTACCAGAAGAGGACCCTTCTGAGGCATTTAAACTCAGAAGACCCAGAACCAAACATCCCAAACCTACAATCTCAACAACATCAGCAATTGACAAAGTGCTGTCTGATATTGATCAACAGACTTCTGATCAATCAAACTCTGAACCACAAATTAATCCTCCTCCACAACCAGAACAACAGCAATCTGCTGAAGAACCAGAACAACAACAACAACCACTCTCATCAATTCCAGAAGAACCCCTTATCCCTGAACAACCAGAAATTCCAACAACTTCTCCTCAACCAGCAATTCCGTCTCCCTCTCCTCAACCAGAAATTAATCCACCATCACCTCAACCAGAGTTTCATCACTCTGAAACTCCTTCTCCTCAACCATCTGAACCTCATTCACCTCAACCATCACCTTTGGCAATCCAGCTGCCAGGTGGAACAACAATCACCTTAGCACAATTGCCATCCTCATCAGAATCTACACCACCAAATACTCCCAAAACACCACCCAGTCCAATCATAATTTCTGATTCTGAAACTCCCTCTCCAAAACAAACTGCTACCAAGCAAACCTCTGAAAACCCCAGCAGGACTTTCATAGACTTAACCAGTCTTGACCGTCTTGCTGATATGAAACATAAAATTGCCATCCCTAAACCAAAACAACCAGATGTTGGCTCTGGTATTATGAATTTTGAAACAGGTGTGCAGCAATGGATTGCTTCTTTGAAGCAAGTCTGTCCTGGAATGATTGACCCAGCTGCTTCTGATCAGCTCTGGTCACAATTCAGACTTTGGGTACGTACTGAAGCCCTCAAGTTGCAGGATATCAACTATGATCAGGCTCAACAGAATTTCAGCAAGCTTCTGAATGAAGTTGGAAGTCAGCTTCTGAAAGAAGACGTGCTCCCTCTGGACAGTGAACCTTGGTCTGAGAAACAGCTAGCTTCAAAGGTGCAACCAGAAGAAGACAAGACCATTCAAGCTGAAGAAAGTCAAGCAGAAGATGTTGCTGAAAGCTCTCAGAAGCTTCCTGCTTCTGATGCTTCTCAAGCTGCCTTGGACAGGCAGACTCTGGAAGAACTAAAGCTGAATGACATGCGTCTGCAGCAGAGGATGGATGAAAATGACCAGAAGATGAAAGAAAGAATGGATGTGCAGGATAGCAAGATTGACACTGTTGTCAGCATGGTGCACAAGCAGAATGAGACTGCTGAAAAGATCCAAGCCATGCTGGAGAACCTGTTCACACGCTTGCCTCCTCAACCTTAGTCTTTTTTCATTCATGTCTCTTTCATGTTTTCTTTGATTTTCTGATGTACTGTTTGAATGTGTTTTGTACTATTTTCATGTTTTGATTCTGAACCTTTTAATATGACAAGTTTTTCTGATCTTAATTGTTTTAGCACATCACTTACACTTTTTGATTGCTGACAAAAAGGGGGAGAACAAGAATGATATTTTAAACAATAACGGCTAACTAGACAGAAATTCTCAAACATTCTAACTCCATTACTTGAAAATGTTTTTTTTTTCTGTTTTGCTTAAAGTCTACAGGTACAAGGAAGCTCCTGGACACTCTGAAGACTAGAAGCTCTGATCACTATGAAACTCTGATCCGCTCTGACACTCTGATCCAAAGAAAAACTCTGACAAGAAAAGCTCTGAAGCTCTGCTCTGACATGCTGATCTAAAGCTTCTGATAGTCAAAGACTCTGATACTCTGATGTTTAAAGAAAGGCAAAAAGATCTGATCCTGAAGAACACTTGTAATCAAAGGGAAGTAATAAACTCAGGGGGAGTATCTCTCAACTCTGATATCTTTTTACTCCTTATCTTTTTACCTCTCACTCTGATGCATCTTTCTGATACCTTTTCACGTTATTTTCATTTAAAAATATCTAGTTTTTGTCATCATCAAAAAGGGGGAGATTGTTAGAACAAAGTTTGAATCTACTACCCTATATTTAAGTTTTGATGATAACAAAGTGAAAAGATATGTTATTTATAAGATTCATGTATGAACTATCTGCTGCCTAAAATTACTATGTTCTGACTTGCAGATACTCTGATTGATATAAGCAAGATCACATCTAATCAGCATCAGAATTTGGTTCCTGACACCAGCATCAGAAGTTGCCATATCAGAATGTCAGAATCAGATGATCAACTCACATATATGCTGAAACCTAATGAGCAAGACTGCGCTCAACACTCTGATAAAGAAACACAACAGTTCATCAGCAGATAAGCAGAGTCAGAATGAGCCAAGCCAGAACTTGCATTAAGTAAGCAACAATACGGTGCATTGAAAGCAAATTAATACCAACGGCCTCATTCCAGACAAGATCTGCTCGATAAGGAAAGTTTGTGAATAACATTGAATCAAGAATATTGCATCCAACGTTCAACATCTCAGTTCTATATAAACAAGGCTTTGAAGATTGAAATGGCTAATGCTCTCCAAATCTCTACACGCATAAAAGCTCATCAAAATCTTCCTTCTCTCAGTTTTGCTAAACACTACACATTATGATATTCTATCATTATTTAGCAATCTAGTTTCTAAGCTTTAAGTTGTGTATACATCACAGTTGTGTAGAAAACATTCACACACTTAGTTTTATCTCTTTGTAAGAAAGTGTTTCCTTGACAAACCGGGTTGTGGTTTGGATCAAGAAGGCTTTAGCAGTTGTTAAAGCAGTCTGTAATATTCAGTTGAATATAGTGGATTAAGACCTCGTTGGAGAGAGGCGAAATCACCTTGACGGGTGGACTGGAGTAGTTTGAGATCAAACGAACAGGGATAAAAATATCTTGTTCATTGCATTAGATTTCAGTTTTACAATTCAACCCCCCCCCCCCCTTATTGTGTTTTTCACTACTTCATATTTATGCACTAAACTTCATAGTTCCAATTGAAACAAATTTCTAAACTAATGAGAAACAAATTAATTATTAAAACTAAATTTAAATTCTCCCAAAATTGACACAAAAATGAACTAAAAAATGTCAACAATACCCATTTCAACACAATTGTTTCTAAGACTCTACCATTTAAATAAATAAAAACACATCACATTAATTTCAATTCAGCAATATTAATTAAAAAAAATAAAGAAAAGTGAGTTTACCAAAAAAATGAAGTGTTGTTGTTGTTTGAAATTGAAAGAGGGGAATAGAGGAAGTTGGGAAAGGGAGTTGGGAGAGAGAGATGGCGTAAGGAATTAAATTGAGAGAAAGGAGATTTGGTTGTTGTTTTGGGAAGATGAAAGTTATTGCTAGTTGTTGTTTTTTGTGTTAGGAAGAGAAAAGAGGTGGAGGGGTATTTGAAGGAGGAATAGAGAATTAAAGAGAGAGAGAGTGATACTGTGAATTGTTTTTTGTGTGTGTTTAATTAGTGAGGAGATAGGTCGTTTAAATAGAGATAATGAAGAGGGAAATTGATTTCAAGAATTGATCAGAACCGTTCAAAATTATTAATCCGCAAATTAAGCTATCACCCAATAGAAATAGAGCAAGGTGTATTTAATATTTTTTATGACAAAAATGCCCTTAAATGATATAAATGAAATAAAAAACTGAAAGTATTAAAATTAATTCAATTTAAAATAATTTTTTTGAATTTTTTCTGAATAAAAAATAAAGACCCAAAATGACCGAAAACGATAAAAAACGGACGAAAATTTATCCGAAAAAAATAAAATGAACACATTAAAATAAACTACATGTCACAAAGATTAAAGAAAAAATATTCAAAAAGTCAAAATCGAAATAAAATGATAATAATAATATCAGGCTAAACAGACGTTTACATTTAAAAACGAGACTCCAAACTGTACCCAAAAAATAAAGCGAGCATACCGTCATAATCTACGCGAAACGCAGATTCATAAAATGATCGGTAAAAGGTGAAAACTTGAAATATTTTTCTCGTTAATTTTCCGCATAATGTCGAATCGCTTTTAACAGTCTGTCTATAAAATAGAAATAATTTTATTATTGACATATAAACAACTTGGAGCAATGTAAGAAAAGAGTAAAGAGATAAAAATGCATGAAATGAAATGTCGGGTATTTTTCCATACAGAATGATACAAATGTCGATTTAAACTGACTTTTGGTCAACTTAAACACGATTAAATGATGCAAATGTAATGAATGAAGCTATTCATTAATGATTGTGACCAAATGACAAAATATGATATGAAAGTGCGACTGAAAAAGTTAGGGGCAAAATTTAGGGAACAGCTGCCCCTATTTAATTATCTTTTAGCCAGATAGGCAGAAAGTAATTAAATACAAACCGACCCGAATTTCGTCCCTGATGCGATGAGATGATAGCACATGTTATGAGTGAATGCATGGACTCTTTTTTGACATATATATATATATATATATATATATATATATATATATATATATATATATATATATATATTTAATGATGTATGCGATGAGACAGACTCTGTGGGAATATGGAAAGACTTGAAACTGGAAAATTATGGTAGTTCAGATGAAATGACGTGGAAAGACATGCTAGGGAAACAACAAGATATTTCTGGATATCTGTCAGTGTGACAGAGAGCAACCAGCAATACTTGGAAAAAAGATAAAAACCTGAGAAGGCAAACAACGACATCAAAGAATGGCATTGAATGAGGAGAGAAAGTCTCTGGAAAAGACAATAAAAAGCATCTAGAAAAACATTAGGTGTGGGATGAGACCAAATCTGAAGCTACATCAGAGTCGTCGAGGAAAGACGCTGGACGGGAAAGAAACACGACATCCAATATTGGCTTTGGACAAAGCGAAAGCTCAACGTCTAATAATGGCTTTAGACGAGAGAAAAGATCACAACATCCAATACTAGCTTTGGATGGGGTGAGAAAAAAACAAGGCGTCCAATACTGGCTTTGAACGACAACAAAAGATTCTGACATTCAATAATGGCTTTGAATGAAGGGAAAGCTCAACGTCTAATAATGGCTTTAGACGAGAGAAAAGATTACAACATCCAATAATGGCTTTGGATGCAAACAAAAGATCCTGACATTCAATACTGGATTTGAATGAAATAAAAGCTCAATGTCTAATACTGGCTTTAGACGAGAGAAAAGATTGCAACATCCAATACTGGCTATGAATGAGTGGAAAAGCTCAACGCCTAATAATGACTTTAGACGAGAGAAAAGCTCAAGGCGTCCAATACTAGCTTTAGACGGCAGAAAAGGTAACAACACCCAATACTGGCTTTGGATGGAAAAAGAGATCTTGACATTCAATATTGGCTTTGAATGAAAGAAAAGCTCAAGGTGTCCAATATTGGATTTGGATGGAAGAAAAGGTAACAACATCTAATAATGGCTTTGGATGGAAAAAGAGATCTCGACATTCAATACTGGCTTTGAATGAAGGAGAAGGCAACAACATCCAATAATGGCTTTGGAAGGAAAAAGAGATCTTGACATTTAATACTGGCTTTGAATGAAGGAGAAGGTAACAATATCCAATATTGGCTTTGGATGGAAACAAAAGAGACCATATATCCAAGAATAGCATTGGACGAAAGAGAGAAATGGCCCATCCAAGATTAGCATTGGACGAAAGAGAGACAACTGAACTGACGTTTGCTTTGGTAGGGGCCAAGTAAGTTGGACTTTGATCTCAAGGTGACATGTCAACTGCAACAAGACCTCGGAAAATGCAAATGAGGATGAAACACTCTTGTTATGCATTATGTATGAATTTTGTTATGCATGATATGTGAATGATCTATGCATGTAATGACGACATTTATGACAATGGAGTTTGACTCCTTTGTGGAGGTGAGATTGGAAGTTTGATTCCTCAATACGGAGAACTCTGCCAAATTGTTTTGGGAAGAAAAAAGTCTTGAACCTAAATTCGTCACACTTATAAATTGCATTGAATTGATGATCTTCTGAGGAAGGACATGGAGAGCTTCTTGGGGATTTGTCCCAGATTAGCTGACTGTTGAAGATAAACTGATCATGGCTTCAACTCTTGAAATGTCTGTTGGAAATGAATGCCCCTGTATGAGTCTTGAAAATGATTTTCTGGCTAACCAATTCTGAGAAAACTCGCACTGAGTAATAAGTCTTGAACTGATTCACAAATGGACCTGGAAGATACTTTCCCCTGATAGGGTCACTGACCAAGTTTCTCAACTGTTTGAAATTCCTTGACGAGGAAAACTTGTTTGCAAGAAAAATTGTTTATTCAAACATGGTAATTTTAATGCGTAATTCATGCAAAAAGTTTTGAATCCAAAATCATTTTTGAAATGATGTTATTGGTGTATAGAAAATGCATCACTGGTTAAAACACTGTGGTTTATACTTTTAAAGTGAAAACAAGGGTATGAAACCAAAACAAATGATTCGCAAAAGATCATAGGAGTCAGTTTACACAACCTTGTTGTAGTATGCTTTAAAACGAAACCTGGCTTCAATTAGGTATTTTTAGGGTTGTAACATGGTCTAGTTCACAGTTTAAGAAATAAAGGATAAAGGCTCAAAGTTTATTTGTACCCAACCCAATATTCGTGATGTTCTTTAGCCCTACATTCAGTTAATTCAGACTATGCATTCAGGTTCCAAGAGATTTTTGAATTGCACTGATGGTAGCAATGAAGATGATTCAGAAGCTAAGGAATTCTTGAGAATGACAGTCATTTCTTCTTACATCTTTTTGTTTTTTTGAGGACTTTTGTCAACTTTGGTGGAGAATTTTGAGGATTTGAAGACCTCTTCTAATTGAATTTATTATTCTCAACTTTTGCCTGAACTGTTTCATCTGAGATTACAGTCAGCGGGATGCCCCAATTTTTTTTCCTAACTCTCCTTCAGAGGTTTTGACTTAGCAGTATTTTTATTTTGATTTTTCTTTTCATTTCATTTTTCTTTTTGGAAAGATAATGACTGACTTTCTCAATAATTACGGGGAACCATCTTCATCATTTTTTGTTTGAGAGCATCTTCAACACTTCTTTTATATGTGCGAAGAAAAGCTTGATCGCGGCCTTTATTGAAAGGTGTCTTGCACGATTTCTCTTGTAATTGAATGCACAGCCAAATTAACTGAGAACAACCCATCCCCAGGTTATGATTGCGGGTTTTTTCGTATAGAAAGAAACTCCAACTTCCAGGCTCGAAGGGCTGAACAAGGGATTAACTTCCTTATTTCTCCAGTGTTTGGGAGTTGAAACAATGCTTGTATATCCTCAGCAAAGTTTTATTCGAAAGCATACCAGCAACAATTATGGGTATTTCATTTTCATCATCCTCCCTCAAATCTTTGCATAAACAAAAGCTTGATAAAGGGAGTAAACAAGAGAAATATATTTGAAAGCAGTAAATGAAAATGATTTGAATCAAAACATTGCAATGCTCATTTCATTAAACTTAACATGAAAGTACAAACAGAATTTGAAAGCAATAATTTTAACATGAACAAGGGAAAAATGAAAACAGAAAGAAACATGACCTAGTGACTAATCAATAACAAGGATGAGCTATCATGTCTGAAACACTGGCTTTATGAAGTGACTTGAGGGTACCCCGACTCAGTCTTCAGCCACTTTGTTTTGGCAAAGGATTGTTAACAACATTAGGACCTGCCTCTTTGAAAGTGAGAATATTTTCTTTCACCAATTCTTGCACTCTATTTTTCAAAGCATAGCAGTTCTCTAAATCATGACCGACAGCTCCCTGATGAAATTCACAGTGAAGGTCAGACCTAAACCCGACTGGAAGAGGATTTAGAGGAATCAGAGGCATAGTTGTAATCAAGCCCTTATGCACCATTGCAGGATATAATTCAGTGTATGTCATAGGGATGGGATCAAACTGAGCCCTATTCCGATTCTGATTCTGCATAATATTCTGTCGTTGAGGAACCTGAACTGGTTGAGCATTAACCACAAGAGTAACAACCACTACTTGTGGTTGATCAATGTATTAAGGCCTACGGAGAGGTCCTCTTATCTCAGTCGAGACAACATTGGCTTCTACCTCTTTCTTCTTCTGAAAGTTCCCAAGGTATTTCTTTGCACCATTAGAAGATTCAGCAGCTTTAGACACTTTACCGCTCTTGATTCCTTCTTCTAATCTTTGGCTAATAGTCACCAGGTCTATGAAGCTGGAAGACACACTACCAATCATCTTCTCCCAAAAGAAGGGGGACAAAGTATCCATGAACAAACCAATTAACTCCTTCTCTGCCAGAGGTGGTTCAACTTGAGATGCCAATTTTCTCCATTGTTGAGCATATTCCTTGAAAGATTCTTTCTCATTCTGAAACATATTTTGTAGTTGGAGACAATCAGGTTCCATTTCAAGGTTGTATTTGTATTGTTTTATGAAAGCATCAACAAGATCTTGGAAGAATTTGATACGACCTTTATCAAGCCCCATATACCATTTCAATGAAGCTTCACTCAGACTATCTTGGAAACAATGGATAAGCAGCTTGTCATTCTTGGTGTAAGCAGACATCTTTCGAAAGTACATCACCAAATGACTTCTTGGACAAGTGTGCCCCCGGTATTTCTCAAACTCAGGAGTCTTGAACTTTGCAGGCATAACCAGATCAGAAACTAGGCACACGTTGTTAGCATTAACACTGAAGAACTCATTTCCTTCCATAGCTCTGAGTCTCTTCTCCAAAGTCTGATACTGTTCTTTGAACTCTTCAAACTCACCAAAGTCTCCCTGACTCACACTTCAAGGACTGACAGCATGGTACTCAAAGAGAGGGTTCCCAAAAGCAGCTTGTGCAGCAGGTTGACGAGAAGCAGTATGAACGATTGGCTGAGGTTCAATGAAAACTGGAGCCTGAAAGACTGGTCGGGAAGACTGACCAACCATTGAAGTAATTACAACAGGCGGAGAGTAATTCTGAGGTAACCTAAACTCTGGCCATGTAGTAGATGTATGCTGGATAGGTTGAGTGTCAACAACAACAGTTGGGATTTCAGATATCACAGTCCTTTGAGGTGGCTCTCCTCTGGAAATCAGAACTTGCATCATCTCAGTAAGTTTGGCCATGCCTGACTTCAACTCATCGATTTCCATTCTGACTTCCATGTTGTGTTGTTCTTGGTTTTCCATTCTCAATTTGACAGCAGCTCTAGTCCCGTAGTTGTGTTGAGGAATCAGCTTGACGGTAGAAGACTAACTGGAAGAAAGAAGCAACTGGGAATAAGATCCTGAACAACCTAGATGTATGCAGAATGATGCAGAGGATGCAAATGATATGCAATGTTATACAATGCACTGTACAGTAACAGGATCACATGGTTCAGAGTCACGAGCCTGGAGTCAAAGGTACAACCAATAAGGTTTGGACTAATGGTTATCACCTACCGAACAAGGTTCTAAGAGGTTCCCAAAGTCTACTTCCTTCCTTCAGATATTACCAACGTCCCGATTAACTCGGTAATTAGTAATATTCTCAAGAAAAACTCGTTTGAATGTAGTATCGCGTGACAACTACTTCCGGATTACTCCGTCATAGCTTCCGCACTACACCTAAAAGTCCAAGATGGGTTAGGTAATCTATGGTCCTCAGCTTCAGCAGGCTCCCAGGTCAAAAGCAATATGTCTTCTCGATTACTCGGTAAACGACACTACAGACAAAGGGGCCTCCACTGAGTGGGGAATCTCATGTCTCCTTTTTTGGGATTACTCCCTCAAAGTTAACATGACTATACCGCACGTCCTATCTTATGTTTGCCCAAAGTCCGGGTAGAAGACTTATAAGAAATCACCAAGCCCCTGAAAACCAGGTGTTGTACCTCAAACCATTGCAAGAAAAATCTCCAAGTTGCTCAAGGTTGCTCAAGGATTTACCAGACAAGCTATCTCCTAAGGCAGTCTACCCCAAATTAGGGTTTTGTGTTGCATCAAGATCCTTGAGTCCAAGTGACCCCAAGTGCTCACCAATGTCCTAGTATGTTCTCAAGATCATCCATGTCAAGTTTCAAGCCTTGCAGAGGAAGTTTGCTCAGTCAATTGCTCAAAGGTCCAAAAATTGACTATGCTAGGGCAAAAGTCAACTGTGACCTACAAACAGTCAGACTTCAAGATTTTTTGTCAACATTCTCATTTTGAAGTATATTTAATAATTTGATCAATGGTTGATCATGATTCATCAAGGATTGCTCAAAATTCATCAAGACTCAAAAGTTGCTAAATTAGGGTTTTGCAGGAAAGGTCAACCCAACTTTGACCAAGAATAACTTTCTCATACTTTATGAGAAATGACACATCCAAAGCTCATTTTGAATAGGATGAAATTTCCTACAATCCATCTTCATACCCCAATACCAAAATATGGACTCACAAGAAGTTATGAATTTGGACATTATAGGTCATTTTTGAAAGTCAATAAAAAACACCTTTTTTGTCAAAACTTCTAATTTGAGCATGGAATATCAAAATGAGATGATACCAAAAGGGTTGGTTAAAGGACATCTCAAGCTTTCTAAAAAGTCCAAGAACACCTCCAAAAGTTCAAAATTGAAGAAGTTATGCATTGTTGAAGTTGGACTTTTTTACAAAATTGCCAAAAGTCAACTATCCCCAAAACTTCAAATTTTGCCAAATGGGCCCATTCTTTTTCACTTGTTTTGAGTTTTCCTTATTGCCCACGTGCTCTAGCCTTGGCCATGTGTCCATATCTTATTTTTATTATTTAATTTGATTTTTATTTGAATTAATTCATTTTAAATCAAATAAAATCACATAAAATCAAAGATATTGATAACCAAAGATCTTTCAATGATTTCAGGTTCCAATGGACAACTAGTAACTCATCAAACTCGAATTAAAGCTTGTATGCACAAAAAGATCCAAATCAAGCCAATTTTGGAAGGTTTTAATAGAAAATCAAATCAAATATTCAAGCATCAATGCAGGAAGATTTGGACAAAGTTTGTTACCCTAATACACTGAGCAATACATAAGGAAGCGTGCAAGATAGAAACAAGGGTTGGAAATCAATTGTGGAGGCAGAACGAAAGTTGCAAAAATCACAAAAAAGTGGGAGATCAAAATCAAAGTTAGAGGCATTTCCAGGACTTGATATTGGTCTGAATCTCTTCTTGGCCATCTCCAGAAGCTAAACCAATCCAAACCACGCATTTTCAAGCTTCCTAGAGCATTATAAGTCCCTCACGGATCCTCCCCATTCTTGATTTCGATTTGTATTATTATTGCATCCATTGAGTAAGATAATTGCATATTTGTAATCCTCACATCATTTACAAGCTTTTGGCATCATTTGATTTTGTTTATCTGACCTGTATGAAAATCCACCATAGTTAGGGTTTTCTTGGAGTTTTTGGGGGTTTTCGTTTCAGGTACAATTGATCTTCATGGTGGACATGGTTGTGTTCAGAAGAAGATAACGAATCAAACCATGGTCCTGGAATTCATTTATATTGCCTGGGGAAGGATTTAGAGTGAAGCTACGCTTTTAGTTGCGGATAGAAATCCTCAGGTAAAGTAACAGTTATGGGAGGACATGGACGAAGTCGTGTCATCTTCCCATTGGGCCATTCAAATATATTGCGCGCGTTTTTTTATTTTCTGGCCATATGATTTGTTTTTATATATTATACATTGTTTGTATTATTATAACAAGAACAACAAAGCGCTTGAGTGGTAGCCACATAAGCCTTAAGGACCCAAAGGCTGGAGGTCAGGGGTTCGATCCCTGCCTCCAGCAAATTGCATTTTCTCAATTGTTTTCATGGAATCAGGTGCGTGTTCAAGCTGGAGGTTCACTATACTCCCTCACCAATCAGCGTGCCAGATGGCCAGGTGGCCAGATCTGGTGGTCAGCATCAAAGGTCCACCAAAGAGTCAGGTCAACGCATATGCAGCAAATCAAGAAAGTCCAAACGGATCAGCTTCAAATGGGCCAAGAAAATTGCTTCCAACACCTCCAAATCAGGCCCAATCCCTCTACTTTTTTATTTTGTTTATTTAATTTAATTGCTTTATTTTAATTTATTTATTTTTCTAACCAATAAACAAATTTCCTTTTTTTATCAAAAATCACAAAAAATATTTTTATTCAATAAAATTTCAGAATTCTTTTTTTAATAAACACTAACTAATTAATTAGGTTTTTAATTCTAGGAAACTTTAATTTATTTTGTAAATTTTTAAAATTAATTAGAAATCATTAGGTTTTAATTCATTTAATTATTTTAATTTTCTTTCTTAAATTAACAAAACTCCAAAAAACATGTCATTAATTTTTTTTCCATTTAATTAATTTAATAATTAATTTAGTATTTAAAGTTTAGGTTTTAATTCCTTTTCTTAAAAAAAAACAAAAAAAAAACATTTCTTTAAAGAGGGTCAAAACCCTAATTTTGCATCCGATTTAATTTCGCGTCGCGCTTTATTTTTCTTTATCCAATTAATGTATCTACTCCCGGTTTGTAATAATTAATTAGGACCTTTATTTATTTTACCGCTTTATTTTATTTTCAAAGGGTTGCTTTTGTCGATGTAAATACCTGACGCCTTGTAATTTAATTTCCGCATTTTAATTCTGCAAATTATATAACTACTAGATGTTTGATAATAGGGTTTGCATGACAAGAATGAATGCCTAACTTAAAATCAGTTAGATCACCCTTAACATGTGCGAAGATAAAAATAACTGAAAACAACACACTCGCACATGCGCACTCTTAGGGTACACCCCACTTGGTTGCCTTCGTACACGGTCATTGAGTATAGGTCGTTTTAGAGGTCGCCCTCTTGTCTAAAAGATCATAGTTGCCTCGAAATGGTTGCCTCAGATATTGTTGCCTCAAACAAATGATCTAAGACATTAGGGCATTCGAATTGACCCTCAAACTCCAACGACGGTGCTACCCACTCACTAATAGTGGGATAGCATTGTCTAAAGGAAATTAGCATAGAACGATTCCTTTTTCGAGTAGGTAGATGGTTCTTAGATACTTGCTCTTTCAAAAAACAAAACTTTTTTCACACTTACACTCCTTTTCAAACAAAGTTTTCAAAAACACTTCATTACACTCTTGAGGACAAAAGCAAGAGTTAAATCGAAGTTTCAAACAAAAAATTTTCAAACCCACAAGCATAAAGAAAACAATTTTGAAAACAAATGAGCAAGTACCTAAGAGCCCGTGGATAACCACGGATAGAAAGGGTGCTAATACCTTCCCTTTCTATAATCTACCCCTCGAACCCGAGAAATATCTCGAAAAAGGAATTTTTCTGTGCTTTTTTCCTTTCCTTGTTGGATAAAATAAAAGTCGGTGGCGACTCTTGCTTACCGCGACATTTTGCGAAAACAAACGCAAACCAGCATTCCAAAAAACAGTCAGTTCTTCCCACCGTATCACAGAACTGGCGACTCTGCTGGGGAAAATATTTTTTATAAGTGGGGTGTGCCTTAGGAATAGTTCATATTGTTTTCAATTGCTTGACTTGTATGCTTTATCTTTGTGGGCTTGAATCAGAGTTATTATAGATCCTAACCCGGATCTGGGGGACACCCTTTAGGTAAGTAGTAATAAATTGTGAGAGAACTGTACGGTGTAGACCGATACGATAGAAGCAGTAGCTACATTGGTGTGGCACTTTAGTATGTACCGATATCCCTTGTGGCGTAACGAGGAGAATATGGATCTGCTAAGGGGTCATTAAGCACCAACTGACCTTAGAACCTATAATTGACCAACTTGGCCATAGAATAGTAGCAGTATGCTACACTCATTGAGACCAAATTCTCGCGATGATTCCGGCCGCAAGAAAAGGTTGCTAAATTGGAATTATGACCGATCGAGGGTGGTCAGTGATATTGAGATCCTCTAGAACCCGACTACTATTTCTAGGACAGGTTTGAACCAACTGAACTGAAAGAGGGTAGTACCTAGACTCCTTGCCAGCCTGAAATCTAAGGGCTATCTGTGTGACTTGTTTGCCCTTACCATGTGTGCTATCTATGAATACTTGTGGTGTGTTTCTATCATGACATCACGCATCATGACATTGCATGCATATTGCATTGGACTAACCATTTCAAAGACCAATGGGATTCATATTTGTTCTGTTTTATAGGTCATGGCATATATGCGTAGAAACACTATTCGGATCAACTTTGTCCAGGTTCCCACTCAACTTAGAGATTTGATTGCAAAGGTTCCAGACACTTCCTCCTTTATCAGAAGACATGGGCACCTCCTTGGTTTGGTCACTTCCAAGATGGATGAACAAATGATGAGTGTCTTAGTCCAGTTATTTGATCCACTATACCACCGATTTACTTTTCCGGACTACTAGTTGGTCCCTACCTTGGAAGAGTTCTTTGATCTACTCAGCATTTCCATTCTAGAGAAGACCCCATTTACATGTTGGGAGAGAGTCCTTAGGCCGAAAGAGATTTCTTCAGCCCTCCATCTGACAAAGGCTGAGGTAATGTCTAATTGGGAAACTCGGAGTGGGACAAAAGGCTTCTTGACTAAGTTCTTGGTTGGTCGGGCTAATTAGTTATGGGACAGTTTAGACTTTCAGGCGTTCGAGGATATCCTGGCTCTTCTCATTTATGGTCTGGTTCTGTTTCCAAACTCAGATTCCTTTGTTGACGTGAATGCGGTGAAGATTTTCATGTCCGGTAATCCAGTACCCACTCTCTTGGGTGATATTTTGCATACCCTCTATGCCCGTACTGCTCGGAAACAGGGAACCCTTATGTGCTGTGCACCATTGCTGGCGAGGTGGTTTATTCTCACCTCCCCAAATCAGTTTTGAAGAACAAGGAAGGCATGGGTTGGGACTACAAGATTATGTCCCTTGCTCACACGGACATCATTTGGACTACTAAAGGCATGGAAGACGTAGCTATTATTGATCGCTGTGGGGAATACCCCAATGTTCCACTGCTAGGAATCAATGGAGGGATCACCTATAATCCTTGTATGTCCTTACGACAGTTTGGGCGAGCTAGGAGGGAAGGACCTCATGAGTTGCTGATGCCAAGCATTTTATTTGACTTCCAAGGGGATAGTGATGAACATCGCCGCAGATTCATACGAGCCTGGGATAGGGTGCACCGGTCTGATCCGCACGAGCTAGGTGTGAAGACTTCTCTTCCAATGGAACCATATCTCTGATGGGTTCGTACACGTGCTCAAAAGCTAGGGATGCCCTACGAAGCTGTCTTGCCTGTAATAGTTGAACTTGCCGATGAATAAGGGGTTCCTCCTACCATCCTCCATCCATACATGCCTACTGACATTGGGGCATTAAAGAGGTCCTGGATCCAACTAAGGGAAGAGCGGGATACTTACAGAGAAAAGTATCACGAACAAGAGTGGAAGATCTTGAAGTTGACAAGGCAATTGGAGAATGAGAAGATCCTCAACGACTATGTCAGCACCAACGGAAAGCGACCATGGGAGCGCTGATGTCTTTTGTTATTTCTAGTTTTGATTTACTTTTCAGTTTCTCTTTTTGTAACGCCTTAAAGGCATATGTTGAACATTGAATTCAAATTTTATCTAATAAAAGTGTGTTTCATTTTGGTTTACGAATTTGAATCTCCAAAGTCTTTGAAATCATATCATACACATATCATTCCCATGCACCTCATTACAGGTACCCTTACAGGTTTCTCATCTTCTTCGCTGTTTATTTCAGCACATCATGTCTTTTGAAACATCAACTGAACAAGCCATCAAGGCTATGCAAGCTCAAAACGCCCAGTTCCAGGAAATGTTCATGAGTTTGGCTAAGGGTCAGCAAGATCTGAAGACCCTTATCCTGAAGGATAATAATAATAATAATAATAATAATAATAATAATAATAATAAGAATAATAATAATAATAATAATAATAATAATAATAAGAAGAAGAAGAAGAAGAAGAAGAAGAAGAAGACGGTCCTACTGAATATGGGTCGCAGATTTGGAAACAATTTTCGGGATGACGTTGATTCATCTCACTCACCTGCAGGGGGAGAGAATTAGGAAGAAAGGAGGGCTCCTAGCCCTGTGGTTTCAGACAACGAGAATGACTTTGACGAAGACCAGTATCCTTCGGCCGAGGATAGGTACAAGTAACTCGAAGACCGGTTGAGCGCAGTCGAAGTTCAGAAGGTCCCTGGTTTGGACTTCAGAGATTTGGATTTATCATCTGGGGTGGTAATTCCCCACAAGTTTAAAGCACTAGTCTTTGCTAAATACGACGGGGTTTCTTGCCCAAAACTGTACCTCCGCTCGTATGTTAGGAAGATTCAGCCATACACCGCTGTTAAGAACCTCTGGATCCACTTCTTTCAAGATAGTCTCTCAAGGACTCAACTTGAATGGTTTTACCAGCTGGAAGGAGCTAGTATCCATAATTGGGAAGACTGTGTTGCTGCTTTCTACAAGTAGTACCAATACAATGCCGACCTCGCTCCCACGCGTACCCAACTTCAGGGTATGTCTATGGGTGCGAGCGAAGGTTTCAAAGACTATGCTCATAAGTGGAGGGACCTTTCTGGAAGAGTACAACCCCCTTTGGCTGATAGGGAGTTAGTAGATATGTTTCTGGGGACCCTGTCTGGTCCGTATTTCAACCATCTGATTGGGAGTTCATCGTCCGGGTTTACTGAGCTAATTATGACCGGGGAAAGAGTTGAAGCTGGTATCAAGAGCGGTAAAATATAGAAGGGTGCTTCGTCAAGCACCGAGAAGAAGCCTTTTAAGAAGGAATCCAGTGCAGTTTACATCACAAAAATCCATAACAAACCTGAACACTGCCAGGCAGTTAATGCGGTGGTTATATCAAGACCTGCTGTTGCTCCTCAGCGCAAAAATCAGCCAAGGGCCGAGAGACCGCGAAGACAATTCACTCAGCTCCATATGACCCTGTCTTAGATTCTGCCACAGTTATTGAAGACCAACTTGGTGATTTTGAAGGAAGCCCCGAAGAATCCCAATACAACATCACCCATGTACAATCCGAACGCCCGCTATGCTTTTCACTCCGATAGCCCGGGGCATGATACGAATGACTGATGGGTTTTGAAGAATAAGGTACATGATTTAATTGATGCTAAGGAGATTGATTTTGAAGCGCCTGAAAGGCCTAATGTTATGACTGCTTATATGCCCAAGCATGGAGTGAATGCTGTAGATGAAGACTCGTTTGTGGTTTCTGTGAAAGACATTGTTACTCCATTGATGACTGTGAAGAAGAACCTTCTTTTAGCAGGTTTTTTTCCGGGCTGTGGCGAAGGTTGCCATCTGTGTGTCGTCCTACCTACCGGTTGTCATCTTTTGAATTCATGTGTCCAACGCCTGATGGATAATAAAGAAATTCTGTTTGAGAAGACTTTTGTTCCTTTGGTTCCTACTGAAGAAATTTCTATAATCACCATTTTCGAAAATTCTTCCAAGGCTTCCTCGAGAAATCCTGTTAGAATTACATCTGTTCCGAGGATTGCACCATTGATCATTACCATTCCAGGGCCTATCCCCTATACATCAGATAAAGCTGTCTGTGGCACTACAGGGATGGCGTGTATTATCACGGGGTTAAACAAGATTTGAATGCTGAAGTGGCTGATACTGACGTCAGCAATATTGTTGGATCTAGTAAAGTCACTCGCAGCGGAAGGCTTTTCTCCCCTGAGATCTCTCCACCAGTTGTTCAGAAGCCTGTTATTATTACACCTACCAGTACATCTGCTATTGTCCCTGTTCATGTTCCAATCCTTACCCCTGTTGCCGAGTCATCTGACACTCGGGGCAAAGGGATCACCAGTGAGCCTGCCCAGACGGAGGCACCGAAGAAGATTACTGTTGAAGCCTATAGGCAAGAGATGGAAGAAATTCTGAAGATCATCAAAAAGAGCGACTATAATGTAGTCGAGCAGCTGGGGTAAACCCCGTCAAAAATCTCTATGTTGTCTCTGTTGCTATGCTCAGAAGCCCATGCCAAGGCTCTGATTGCTTTCCTGAAAACTGCGCACGTACCGCAAGAAACATCCGCTGATCAGTTCAAAGACTGTGTGGTGAGTTTAACTGCTGATAACAGGTTGGGTTTCTAAGACGCCGACTTGACTGCTAAGGGAAAGAATCATAATGATGCTCTGCATGTCTCCATTGAGTGCAGGGGCACTACTCTAGCTCATGTATTGGTGGATACTGGGTCTTCGCTGAATGTGTTAGCCAAGAAAGCGCTGGACCGGTTAGACTGTGAAGGGTTGGAGCTAAAGCCAAGTAACATTGTGGTCAGGGCTTTTGATGGGTCCAAGAGAATGGTACACGGAGAAGTGGATATTTTGGTTAAGTTTGGTTCTCAGATCTTCGCATCTACATTCTATGTGATGGACATTCGGCCATCTTATTCTTGTTTGCTGGGTCGCCCGTGGATCCACAAAGCTGGGGCAGTAACACCTACGCTCCACCAGATGCTGAAATACCCTGTAAAGGGGAAATTGTTACAGTACGAGGAGAAGAAGAGTACATGGTACGCCACCTCAACTCATTCCGGTATGTGGAAATGGACGGGGAGTTCATTGAGACCCCATTTCAACATTTTGAAGAAGTCCCCCAGAAGCTGGCATCAACTGAAACTGTTGTTAAAGATCCTCCAATGAAGATGGCTTCCTTCAAGGATGCCCGGGCTGTTGTTGAGAAAGGTGGGTGTGCAAATTGGGGCCAACTCCCTGATTTTGCACACAAGACTAACAAGTTTGGTTTGGGTTTCACTGCAAAAGCTCAAAGGGCCATTCAGCATGCGCGGATCGGAGGACCTCCCCTGTTTATCAGCATTTCAGGAGTGAATGCCATTGAAGACGGTAATGAAGAATCTCAGTTTGACAGTTGGATCTACCCGACTACCGACGGTGGATTAAGCAATTGGACGGCAAAGGACTTCGTCCCAATTTCTTTTATTACCCAGTAATGAGACTTTTGTTTTGATTTTGTAACAGACAATTTTAAACTTTACGGCCCGGTGTCTTACCCGAGGCACTGTTGGCTTTGTTTGTGAGGGCTTGATATTTGTCATCTCCATATATCATTAATAAAAGCATTGGACGTTTTTGTTGCATTTCAAATTTTGCGCTCCTTGTCTTTCTTTTTCCATCTTGCAAAACAACTATTTTACACACACTCACATATACAGGTCTACATCCACTCTGGATCCCATTGATAACGACTCTGCTACTTCCGGTTATAACTTTGAAAGTCCAATCAACTTAGCCGAAGACGAAGGTGAAGATGATTGAAAAGTGCCTGGTGAACTTTCTATACTGCTACTTCAGGAAGAGAGGGCCATACAGCCGCATGAGGAGCCAGTGGAAATAGTAAATCTGGGTA
The DNA here is from genome assembly GCA_948472305.1 of Vicia faba. Lineage (NCBI taxonomy): Eukaryota > Viridiplantae > Streptophyta > Magnoliopsida > Fabales > Fabaceae > Vicia > Vicia faba. Next base: position 1,541,330,414 of record OX451735.1, read on the forward strand.
CATAAGAGAACAAGAGAGAGGTCAAGATCAGTGCAAATCTGGAGTCTAGTGTTAAGCAACGGCTGATTCAGATGTTGCGTGACTACGTTGAGATCTTTACCTGGTCATATGAAGATATGCCTGGGTTGGATACTGATATTGTGGTTCACCGCCTGCCTACCAAGGAAGACTGTCCTCTAGTAAAACAGAAGGTCCGCCGAATGCGCCTGGAAATGTTTGAGAAAATCAAGGCTGAAGTGATGAAACAGTTTGACATCGGTTTTCTAGCAGTTACTTCTTACCCACAGTGGGTTTCCAATGCTGTTCCAGTGCCGAAGAAGGATGGTAAGGTTCGAATGTGTGTTGACTATAGGGATCTGAACAGGGCAAGCCCCAAGGATGATTTCCCTCTACCTCATATCAACGTTCTGGTTGACAACATCGCACATCATAAGGTCTTCTCCTTTATGGATGGTTTCTCCAGTTATAATCAGATTAAGATGGATCCTGAAGACATGGAGAAGACAACCTTTGTTACGCAGGATGGTAAGGTTCGAATGTGTGTTGACTATAGGGATCTGAACAGGGCAAGCCCCAAGGATGATTTCCCTCTACCTCATATCGACGTTCTGGTTGACAACACCGCACAGCATAAGGTCTTCTCCTTTATGGATGGTTTCTCCAGTTATAATCAGATTAAGATGGCTCCCGAAGACATGGAGAAGACAACCTTTGTTACGCAATGGGGTACCTTTTGCTACAAGGTGATGCCTTTCGGATTGAAGAATGCTGGGGCAATGTATCAGCGCGCCATGGTCGCTTTGTTCCATGACATGATCCATCACGAGATTGAAGTATACGTTGACGACATGATTGCAAGGTCACAGACAGAAGAGGAACATCTTGACCACCTTCAGAAGTTGTACAAGCTAAGGTTAAACCCGAACAAGTGCACCTTCGGGGTGAGATCTGGTAAGTTGTTGGGTTTCGTCGTAAGTGATAAAGGTATTCAAGTGGATCCTGCAAAGGTGAAGGCTATACAGGAGATGCTAGCTCCCCGAACAGAAAAAGAAGTCAGAGACTTTCTTGGACGTCTAAACTATATTGCCCGATTCATCTCGCACCTGACTGCTACTTGTGAGCCGATCTTCAAGTTACTGAAGAAAGATCAAGTGGTAAGATGGAGCGATGAATGTCAGGCCTCTTTCAAAAGGATCAAGGGATATCTCCAAGAGCCACCCATTCTGATGCCTCCAGTTTAAGGGAGACCTTTGATCTTATACTTGACAGTACTCGACAATTCAATGGGGTGTGTGCTGGGGAAGCATGACGAGTCTGGCCGAAAAGAGCATGCTATTTATTACCTTAGCAAAATGTTTACCGACTGTGAGACCCGATACTCACTACTTGAGAAAACTTATTGCGCTTTGGCATGGGCTGCTCGCCGGCTGAGACAGTATATGCTGACTCACACTACTCTATTGATATCAAAGATGGATCCAATCAAGTATATCTTCGAGAAGCCTGCATTGTCCGGAAGAATAGCAAGATGGCAGATGATCTTGACTGAGTATGACATCGAATACATGACCCAAAAGGCAATCAAGGGAAGTGTGTTGGCGGATCATTTGGCACATCAAGCAGTAGATGATTACCAGTCTATGAACTTTGAATTTCCGGATGAGAGTATCATGATAGTGACTGACTGTGAAGAACCTGGACCGAATGAAGGACCTGAGAAAGGATCCCAATGGTCTATGTACTTTGATGGAGCTTCGAACACTTTGGGTAATGGCATTGGCGCCGTGATCATATCTCATAAAGGCTCTCATACTCCGTTCACCGCCCGATTATGTTTCAACTGCACCATCAATATGGCGGAGTATGAAGCGTGCATTATGGGTCTTCGAGCAGCAATTGACCTAAGGATTAAGTTCTTGAGTGTGTTCGGAGATTCCACTCTCGTGATCAGTCAGATCAAAGGCGAGTGGGATACGAAACACCCAAATCTTATTCCTTTCAAGGAGTATGTGTTGACGTTGCTTCCACATTTCGAAGAGATAACCTTTGAACACTTCCCTAGAGAGGAGAATCAGTTGGCGGATGCGCTGGCTACGATGTCTTCTATGTTCAAGGTCAATTGGGACAACGAAGCTCCCCGGATTATCATTGAAAGATTGGACGAACCTGCACATTTCTGTGACATTGAGACTGAAGAGGTAGCAGATAAACCCTGGTTTCACGAGGTAAAGAGGTATCTCGAGGCTCAGGAGTACCCCTAGGGTGCATCTGTTAATGATAAGAAGTTTCTGAGGAGTTTCGCGGCGAAGTTCTTCATCAGCAATGACATCCTTTACAAGTGTAACCATGATTCAACCTTACTGCGATGTGTGGATAAGAACGAGGCAGAAAGGATCATGGCAGATTTACATGAAGGTACTTTCGGGACTCATTCCAGTGGACACACCATGGCAAAGAAAATCCTTCGGGAAGGATATTATTGGTCCACAATGGAAACCGACTGTTATCATCATTCTCGGACATGTCATAAATGCCAAGTCTATGCTGATAAGGTGCACATACCTCCAGTTCCTCTGAACATCTTAACAGCTTCGTGGCCTTTTGCAATGTGGGGCATTGACATGATCGGCGAGATCAGACCTACAGCGTCCAACGGGCAACGTTTCATCCTGGTAGCAATTGATTACTTTACAAAGTGGGTTGAAGCAGCTTCCTTTGCTACAGTGACTAAGAACATCGTGGCACGGTTTATTTGGCATAATCTGATTTTTTGATACTGTGTACCAGAGAGGATCATTACGGACAATGGTACAAATCTCAACAATAAGATAATCTTCAAGCTCTGCAAGCAGTTCAAGATACAACATCACAACTCTTCTCCCTTCCGGCCAAAGATGAATGGGGTTGTTGAAGCGGCTAATAAGAACATTAAGAAGATTGTGCAGAAAATGACGGTGACATACAAAGATTGGCACGAGATGTTACCATTTTCTCTTCATGGGTACCGTACCTCAGCGCGGACGTCAACAGGGGCAACACCCTATTCCTTGGTATATGGTATGGAGGCAGTCTTGCCCATTGAAGTTCAGAAACCCTCTCTTAGGATTATGAAGGATGCAGGTTTGAGCGAAGATGACTGGATTCAGACCCGACTTGATCAGCTGAACTTAATCGACAAAAAGAAACTCACTGCTATTTGTCATGGTCAAACGTATCAAAAGCGGATGATCAAGGCATTTAACAAGAAAGTTAGACGACAAGAGTATCAAGATGGGGATCTGGTAATCAAGCACATTGTCTTACCTCAAGGTGATCTCAGGGGGAAATGGAGCCCTACTTACGAAGGGTCATTTGTGGTTAAGAACATTTTCTCAAGAGGAGCTATGATTCTAACCACCATGGATGGTGACGACCTTCCTCACCCCGTCAATGCATACATAGTGAAAAATACTACGCATAATCAAAGACCCGCTAGGTCTACTGGCCTAGGATAAAATAAGGGCTTCTCGGCGAACCAAAAGGGTTCGGGCAAAAATAAGGGATGAAAATGAAAAATATGTACACCCGGCAAGTTGAAAACCTGAAAAGGCGGCTTGGGCAAAAAAAGGTATCCCGGTGGACTGAAAACCCGAAAGGGCGGTCCAGGAAAAAAATAGGGATCAAAGCGTAACACTATGTCTCATTGGATCACCTACAACCAGACTTCGGTATCGACTATCAAGCTCGGACGACACTAATCAATCTGATCTACCTTCAACCAAGTAGCAAAGTGATGAGATGCTCGAGGACATAAAGGAAATGACAGAGTTGGAACCCAGTGGGATTATTCACATAGCTGTTTTGTTTAGTTTTTCACAAATTGTGTAAATTCTATTATTCGGCGGCGCTCTCTTACTAGGACGCCAGCCTCTTGTACAAAAACGCCTATTTACAGGCCAAACTTCAAAATCAATACAATTCATTTTCAGAGAAATTTCAAACTGTTTTTTCTTTTTCTGTTTTGTTTTGCAAAGAACGTCCAATGTTCATTTTTGATATATGCATTTGATATTAATTGCTGCTCATAAATATTTACATGTGAAACAAAAGACAATTACTCGTAATATCAGAAACAGGGGCAAATAAGATTTGTCCAAGCTTTACAGTTGCTCTGTCCACCATGTACAAGGTAGATTTAGCTGAAGAATATGGCTAAGGTACATTCACTCTCCGCAGAGTAAGAAAAAGACGGTAATGTTAGCTCTCCCCAGCTGAGACTCGCAACTGTGAATGAATCGGTAATATTCTCCCCAAGCAGAGTTTATCTACCATCAGCACGGAAAAGTCTTATCATCCCCAGTGGAGTATAAAATATATCCCCACTGGAGTTTGAAAGTTCTCCCCAGCACAATCTAAAAAAGCTTCCCCAGTGGAGTGTGGAGAATCATCCCCGGTAGACTCTGGAAGATTGTCCCCAGTAGAGCCTAAAAGGTTATCCCCAGTGAAGTCGCAACTGGAAAATCATCCTCAGCGGAGTTCATTCTTTTCACAAACAGGAATTCAATCCCTAACATGATTCAGCATCACCAACAACGATAATTCATCCCCAGTGGAATTTATCAGTGGAATCCTCAGCAGAACATCTCTTCCCCACAGAATAATCTCCTCATCAGCTTATTCCCAAATGGAGTTATCTTCTCCTGCAGGTTTATTCTCACAATCATCTTCATCCACTATCCCCAGCGAAAATGAAGAATTCAGCTCTTTCCTCCAGCAGCTATCCGGGATTTATTTTCCCCAGCTACAAACATTACATTTTCATACATCATGACACACGCATATACGCATCATACGGAACGATCTCATTTATTTTGAGAACATCATTGCTTGATACATATCATGCATTATATACAGCTAACCTTTACCTTTCAGGAAGGATGCGGTTAAATTCTCATAAAATTCAAAGCTATGAAGCTTTTATCTCAGTCGAATTACTGACAAGTTCTTAAATCTCAACAGAGTTTTCTCAGTTGAATTACAGACAAGGTCCTAAATCTCGACAAAGTTCCTCCGTCGAATTACAGACGAGTTCCAAAATCTCAGCAGAGTTTTCTCAGTTGAATTACAGGGGAGTTCTTAAATCTCGATGAAGATGTTTCCCCAAGTCGAATTACTGACAAGTTCTTAAATCTTAATAGAGTTTTTCTCAATTGAATTACAGACAAGGTCCTAAATCTTGACAAAGTTCCTCCGTTGAATTACAGACGAGTTCCTAAATCTCAGCAGAGTTTTCTCGGTTGAATTACGGGCGAGTTCTTAAATCTCGATGAAGATGTTTACCTCAAGTTGAATTACTGACAAGTTCTTAAATCTCAACAGAGTTTTTCTCAGTTGAATTACAGACAAGGTCCTAAATCTCGACAAAGTTCCTCCGTCAAATTACAGACAGGTTCCTAAATCTCAGCAGAGAAGTTTTCTCAGTTTAATTATGGGCGAGTTCTTAAATCTCGATGAAGATGTTTCCCTCAGTCGAATTACTGACAAGTTCTTAAATCTCAGCAGAGATGTTTTTTCTCAGTTGAATTACAGACAAGGTCCTAAATCTCGACAAAAAGTTCCTCCATTGAATTACAGACGAGTTCCTAAATCTCAGCAGAGAAGTTTTCTCAGTTGAATTACGAGTAAGTTCTTAAATCTCGATGAAGATGTTTCCCTCAGTCGAATTACTAACAAGTTCTTAAATCTCAACAAAGTTTTTCTCAGTTGAATTACAGACAAGGTCCTAAATCTCGACAAAGTTCCTCCGTTGAATTACAGACAGGTTCCTAAATCGCAGTAGAGTTTTCTCAGTTGAATTATGGGCGAGTTCTTAAATCTCGATGAAGATGTTTCCCCAAGTCGAATTACTGACAAGTTCTTAAATCTCAACAGAGTTTTTCTCAGTTGAATTACAGACAAGGTCCTAAATCTCGATAATGTTCCTCCGTCGAATTACAGACAAGTTCCTAAATCTCAGCAGAGAAGTTTTCTCAGTTGAATTACGGGCGAGTTCTTAAATCTCGATGAAGATGTTTCCCTCCAGTCGAATTACTGACAAGTTCTTAAATTTCAACAGAGTTTTCCTCAGTTGAATTACAAACAAGGTCCTAAATCTCGACAAAGTTCCTCCGTTGAATTACAGACAGGTTCCTAAATCTCAGCAGAGAAGTTTTCTCAGTTGAATTACGGGCGAGTTCTTAAATCTCGATGAAGATGTTTCCCTCCAGTCGAATTACTGACAAGTTCTTAAATCTCAGCTGAGATATTTTTCTCAGTTGAATTATAGACAAGGTCCTAAATCTCGACCAAGTTCCTCCGTTGAATTACAGACAAGTTCCTAAATCTCAGCAGAGAAGTTTTCTCAGTTGAATTACGGGCGAGTTCTTAAATATCGACGAAGATGTTTCCCCCCAGTTGAATTACAGACAAGTTCTTAAAACTCAACAGAGATGTTCTCTCAGTTGAAGTACAGGCAAGTTCCTAAATCTCAACAAAGATCAGACTTCCCCAGCAGAATTTTCCTCAAACAACAGGTATACAAGCTCTCGCTAAGGAATCTCTTAGGCGATCGACACTCCTTCAGATGGCATCTTTAAGCCCATCCCCTCGTCACCAATCTCCAAATGGAATCTGTAATCCCATTCCCGACATCACAAGGCTGATACCACTTCACGCGAGTGCAAATTTCTAGGCACTCTAGTGTTCAATCATCTTCCACCTTCGGATCACGAAAGGCATGAAAGCCAATCTACATCCTCAGGTTTAAGAAGATTGAACAGGGGCAACTGTTGTACGCCAAAATTTATCCTCCCATATTCCTCAAAACATTGCATGAAAAATCTCCAAGTTGCTCAAGGTTGCTCAAGGATTGACCAGACAAGCTATCTCCTAAGGCAGTCTACCCCAAATTAGGGTTTTGTGTTGCATCAAGATCCTTGATTCCAAGTGACCCCAAGTGCTCACCAATGTCCTAGTATGTTCCCAAGATTATCCATGTCAAGTTTCAAGCCTTGCAGAGGAATTTTGCTCAGTCAATTTCTCAAAGGTCCAAAAATCGACTATGCTAGGGCAAAAGTCAACTGTGACCTACAAACAGTCAAACTTCAAGATTTTTTGTCAACATTCTCATTTTGAAGTATATTTCATCATTTGATCAAGGGATGATCATAATTCATCAAGGATTGCTCAAAATTCATCAAGACTCAAAAGCTGTTAAATTAGGGTTTTGTAGGAAAAGTCAACCCAACTTTGACCAAGCATAACTTTCTCACACTTTATGAGAAATGACCCATCTAAAGCTCATTTTAAAGAGGATGAAATTTCCTACAATACATCTTCATACCCCAAGACCAAAATATGCACTCACAAGAAGTTATGAATTTGGACAATATAGGTCATTTTAGAAAGTCAACAAAAACACCTTTTTTGTCAAAGCTTCTAACTTGAGCATGGAATATCAAAATGAGATGATACAAAAAGGGTTGGTTAAAGTACATCTAAATATTTCTAAAAAGTCCAAGAACATCTACAAAAGTTCAAAATTGAAGAAGTTATGCATTATTGAAGTTGGACTTTTTTGCAAAATTGCCAAAACTCAACTATCCCCAAAACTTCAAATTTTGCCAAATGGGCCCATTCTTTTTCACTTGTTTTGAGTTTGCCTTATTGCCCATGTTCTCTATCCTTGGCCATGTGTCAACATCTTATTTTTATTATTTAATTTGATTTTTATTTGAATTAATTCATTTTAAATCAAATAAAATCACATAAAATCAAAGATATTGATAACCAAAAATCTTTTAATGATTTCAGGTTCCAATGGACAACTAGTACCTCATCAAACTCGAATCAAAGCTTGTATGCACAAAAAGATCCAAATCAAGCCAATTTTGGAAGGTTTTAAATGGAAAATCAAATCCAATATTCAAGTATCAATGTAGGAAGATTTGGACAAAGTTTGTTACCCTAATACACTGAGCAATACATTAGGAAGCGTGCAAGACAGAAACAAGGGTTGGAAATCAATTGTGGAGGCAGAACGAAAGTTGCAAAAATCACAAAAAAGTGGGAGATCGAAATCAAAGTTAGAGGCATTTTGGGACTTGATAATGGTCTCAATCTCTTCCTGGCCATCTCCAGAAGCTAAACCAATCCAAACCACGCGTTTTCAAGCTTCCTAAGTCCCTCACAGATTCGCCCCATTCTTGATTTCAATTTGTATTATTCTTGCATCCATTGAGTAAGATAATTGCATATTTGTAATCCTCACATCATTTACAAGCTTTTGGCATCATTTGATTTTGTTTATCTGACCTGTATGAAGATCCACCATAGTTAGGGTTTTCTTGGAGTTTTGGGGGGTTTTGTTTCAGGTATAATTGATCTTCATGGTGGACATGGTTGTGTTCAGAAGAAGATAACGAATCAAACCATGGTCCTGGAATTCATTTATATTTCCTGGGGAAGGATTTAGAGTGAAGCTACGCTTTTAGTTGCAGATAGAAATCCACAGGTAAAGTTACAGTTCTGGGAGGACAGGGACGAAGCCGTGTCATCTTCCCATTGGGCCATTCAAATATATTGCGCGCGTTTTTTTATTTTCTAGCCATATGATTTGTTTTTATATATTATATATTGTTTATATTATTATAACAAGAACAACAAAGTGCTTCAGTGGTAGCCACATAAGCCTTAAGGACCCAAAGGCTGGAGGTCAGGGGTTCGATCCCTGCCTCCAGCAAATTGCATTTTCTCAATTGTTTTCAGGGAATCAGGTGCGTGTTCAAGCTGGAGGTTCACTATACTCCCTCACCAATCAGTGTGCCAGATGGCTAGATCTGGTGGTTAGCATCAAAGGTCCACCAAAGAGCCAAGTCAAGATATATGTAGCAAACCAAGAAAGTCCAAACGGATCAGCTTCAAATGGGCCAAGAAAATTGCTTCCAACACCTCCAAATCAGGCCCAATCCCTCTACTTTTTTATTTTGTTTATTTAATATAATTGCTTTATTTTAATTAATTTATTTTTCTAACCAATAAACAAATTTCCTTTTTTCATCAAAAATTACAAAAAATATTTTTATCCAATAAAATTTCAGAATTCTTTTTTTAATAAACACTAACTAATTAATTAGGTTTTTAATTCTAGGAAACTTTAATTTATTTTGTAAATATTTAAAATTAATTAGAAATCATTAGGTTTTAATTCATTTAACTATTTTTATTTTCTTTCTTAAATTAACAAAACTCCAAAAAACATGTCATTAATTTTTTTTCCATTTAATTAATTTAATAATTAATTTAGTATTTAAAGTTTAGGTTTTAATTCCTTTTCTTAAAAATAAAAACAAAAAAAAAACATTTCTTTAAAGAGGGTCAAAACCCTAATTTTGCATCCGATTTAATTTCGTGTCGCGCTTTATTTTTCTTTATCCAATTAATTTATCTGCTCCCGGTTTGTAATAATTAATTAGGACCTTTATGTATTTTACCGCTTTATTTTATTTTCAAAGGGTTGCTTTTGGCGATGTAAATACCCGACACCTTGTAATTTAATTTCCGCATTTTAACTCTGCAAATTATATAACTGCTAGATGTTTGATAATAGGGTTTGCATGACAAGAATGAATGCCTAACTTAAAACCAATTAGATCACCCTTAACATGTGCAAAGATAAAAATAACTGAAAACAACACACTCGCACATGCGCACTCTTAGGGTACACCCCACTTGGTTGCCTTTGTACACGGTCATTGAGTATAGGTCGTTTTAGAGGTCGCCCTCTTGTCTAAAAGATCATAGTTGCCTCGAAACGGTTGTCTCGATATTGTTGCCTCAAACAAATGATCTAAGACATTAGGGTTATCGCTAAGGCGTCCTAACATTACTTTAGTGACCGTATGTCCCTCATTCGAATTGACCCTCAAACTCCAACGACGATGCTACCCACTCACTAATAGTGGGATAGCATTGTCCGAAGGAAATTAGCATAGAACGATTCCTTTTTCGAGTAGGTAGATGGTTCTTAGATACTTGCTCTTTCAAAAAACAAAACTTTTTTCACACTTACACTCCTTTTCAAATAAAGTTTTCAAAAACACTTCATTACACTCTTGAGGATAGAAGCAAGAGTTAAATCAAAGTTTCAAACAAAAACTTCTCAAACCCACAAGCACAAAGAAAACAATTTTGAAAACAAAGGAGAAAATACCTAAGAGCCCGTGGATAACCACGGATAGAAAGGGTGCTAATACCTTCCCTTTCTATAATCTACCCCCCGAACCCGAGAAATATCTCGAAAAAGGAATTTTTCTGTGATTTTTTCCTTTCCTTGTTGGATAAAATAAAAGTCGGTGGCGACTCTTGCTTACCGTGACATTTTGCAAAAACAAACGCAAAACGCAAACCAGCATTCCAAAAAATAGTCAGTTCTTCCCATCGTATCACACCAGGAAAATCCAGACAAACATATATACAGCATAATGGGATGTAATAAACAACAAGTAAAACAATATATACACACTCATAGAAGAGAAACAGACAAAGTTAGGATTTACCCACTTAGGAATGGACCAGCAATAGGTCAATATGTCCCCAGTGAAGTCGCCACTTTTCTATCGCACACCTCAGGTGAAAATAAATCACAAGTTGACAGCAACAAAAAACCATATTTAAGATAATACTCCCAGCAGCGAATAAAGCACAACGAATCACAAGCGAGAAGTGCAACACGTGAAAATAAATCACAGAAAAAAGAAATCATCGATGAAGCTCACGGTACCGGATAAGACTCAAGATATCGAATAAAGCTCACCGTATAAGATTCCCTGCATCACATGAAATATACAGACAAAACTAACAGCACAGGAAAGCCTATGTGCGTCCGTACAATTTTCAGAAGTTAGTTGGAAAAAAATAAAATCGCAATGCGATGAAAATAATATTTACATAACCTGAATTTATTTACAAATGAATAAAATATACAGTCAAAATATTATGTACAAGCATATATTTACAGTACCAAATATTAAATCAAAATAGTGAAATGCAATAAAGAGGTAAAAGGGAGAAGGGTAGGAATTGTGGACGCGCTATGCGGGAATGAATACTTGAAATGGATTTTTTTGGAAACCTCACAGTAACAAACGCGTTAGTAGCATAAGCGGTATAAAAATAAAATGAAGGAAATTGAAACAATTAAAACATGTGTTAGTGAGTATAAAATCAAAAATGAATTTGTATGAATGCTCATGAATAAATGAATATTTACACAAATCAAAATCAAGAATTCATGAAATTATTCAATTCAAAATTGAACATGGAAAATTGATTCTAACTTAAGAATTATTCAATTAAACCAAATTCGAGAAACCACTATATCTATGCACTAAACTTCATAATTCAAATTGAAACAAATTTCTAAACTAATGAGAAACAAATTAATTATCAAAACTAAATTTAAATTCTCTCAAAATTGACACAAAAATGAACTAAAAAATGTCAACAATACCCATTTCAACACAATTGTTTCCAAGATTCTACCATTCAAATAAAAAGAAACACATCACATTAATTTCAATTCAGCAATATTAATTAAAAAGAAATAAAGAAAAGTGAGTTTACCATAAAAAATGAATTGTTGTTGTTTGAAATTGAAAGAGGGGGAACATAGGAAGTTGGGAAAGGGAGTTGGGAGAGAGAGATGGCGTGAGGAATTAAATTGAGAGAAAGGAGATTTGGTTGTTGTTTTGGGAAGATGAAAGTTACTGCTAGTTGTTGTTTTTTGTGTTAGGAAGAGAAAAGAGGTGGAGGGGTATTTGAAGGAGGAATAGAGAATTAAAGAGAGGGAGTGATACTGTGAATTGTTTTTGGTGTGTGTTTAATTAGTGAGGAGATAGGCTGTTTAAATAGAGAAAATGAAGAGGGAAATTGATTTCAAGAATTGATCACAACCGTTCAAAATTATTAATTCGCAAATTAAATAGAAATAGAGCAAGGTGTATTTTATATTTTTTATGACAAAAACGCCCTTAAATGATATAAATGAAATAAAAATTGAAAGTATTAAAATTAATTCAATTTAAAATATTTTTTTTTTGAATTTTTTCTGAATAAAAAATAAAGACCCAAAATGATCGAAAACGATAAAAAACGGACGAAAATTTATCCGAAAAAATAAAATGAACACATTAAAATAAACTACATGTCACAAAGATTAAAGAAAAAATATTCAAAAATTCAAAATCGAAATAAAATGATAATAAAAATATCAGGCTAAACAGACGTTTACGGTTAAAACGAGACTCCAAACTGTACCGAAAAAATAAAGCGAGTATACCGTCATAATCTACGCGAAATGCAGATTCATAAAATGATCGGTAAAAGGTGAAAACTTGAAATATTTTTCTCGCTAATTTTCCGCACAATGTCGAATCGCTTTTAACAATCTATCTATAAAACCGAAATATTTTTATTATTGACATATAAACAACTTGGAGCAATGTAAGAAAAGAGTAAAGAGATAAAAATGCATGAAGTGAAATGTCGGGTATTTTTCCATTACAGAATGATGCAAATGTCGATTTAAACTGACTTTTGGTCAACTTAAACACGATTAAATGATGCAAATGTAATGAATGAAGCTATTCATTAATGATTGTGACCAAATGACAAAATATGATATGAAAGTGCGACTGAAAAAATTAGGGGCGAAATTTAGGGTGTAACACTTTTGCATTCAAATTTTACGCTCATTGTCTTTCCTTTTCTTATTTGAAAATAGCCACGTATCTTACACACACACACACACATACACACACACACACACACACACACACACACACTTGCAGATCCTCATCCACTCTAGATCTTATTTCCAATGACTCCGCTATTGTCAGCCATGACTTTGAGCATCCAATCAACCAAGCCGAAGATGAAGGCGAAGAAGATTGTAAAATACCAAGGCAACTAGCGAGACTTCTATTGCAAGAAGATAAAACTATTCAACCTCATGAAGAGCCAATTGAAGTAATTAACCTAGGTACTGAGACAAACACGAAAGAGGTCAAGATCGGCTCTAGCTTGGAAGATGGTGTCAAAGGAAGACTGGTCCAAATGTTGCATGACTACATTGAAGTGTTTGCTTGATCGTATGAAGATATGCCAGGGCTTGATACTGACATAGTGGTTCATCATCTACCAACAAAATAAGATTGTCCTCCAATCAAGCAAAAGGTTCGTCATATGCGGCCAGACATGTCTTAAAAGATAAAGGTTGAGGTAATGAAACAGTTTGATGTGGGTTTTCTAGCTGTGACATCATACCCTCAATGGGTGGTAAATGTGGTCCCTGTACCGAAGAAATATAGGAAGGTTTGTATGCGCGTAGATTATAGGGACTTGAATAGGGAGAGCCCCAAAGATGACTTCTATTTACCGCATATTGACGTCTTGGTTGACAACACAACTCAACATAAAGCCTTCTCCTTCATGGATGGTTTCTCTGGTTACAATCAAATCAAGATGGCTCCCGAGGACATGGAGAAAACCACCTTTGTTACACAATGGAGCACTTTCTGCTACAAGGTCATGCCGTTCGGTTTAAAGAATGCAGGGGCAACGTACCCACGAGCTATGGTAGCTCTATTTCATGACATGATCCATCATGAGATAGAGGTCTATGTCGATGATATTATTGCAAGGTCGCAGACTAAGGAAGATCACCTTGATCACTTACACAAGCTGTTCAAAAGGTTGAAGAAGTACAAGTTAAGGACAAATCCTAACAGGTGCACCTTCGGGGTAAGATCTTGAAAGCTTCTGGGTTTTGTTATCAGTGCAAAGGTATTGAAATGGATCCTACGAAGGTTAAAGCCATTCAAGAAATGCCAATTCCCCGTTCCGAGAAGGAAGTCAGAGGCTTCTTGGGTCGACTTAACTACATTGCTCACTTCATATCTCACCTAACGTCTACTTATGAGTCAATATTCAAACTCTTGAAGAAAGATCAAGTAATCAAATGGAACGACGACTACCAAGCTGCCTTTGACAAGATAAAGGAATATTTACAAAAACCTCATATCTTAATGCCTCTAGTTGAAGGAAGACCCTTGATCATGTACTTGAGACTTTATTAGAGAATTCCATGGGGTGTGCTAGGTCAATATGACGAGTCTGGCCGGAAAGAGCAAGCAATATACTACCTGAGCAAAAAGTTTACCTACTGCGAAACCAGATATTCACTGCTCGAGAAAACTTGTTACGCTCTGGCATGGGCTACAGTATATGTTAACTCACACCACTTTATTGATTTCTAAGATGGACCCTATGAAGTATATCTTCGAGAAACCAGCTCTCTCCGGACGGATAGCTAGATGTCAAATGATTCTAACTGAATATGACATCTAGTACACTACATAAAAGACCATCAAAGGAAGTATACTAGCAGATCATTTGGCTCATCAAGCTATTGATGACTACCAATCCATGAACTTTGAATTCCCGGACGAGAATATCATGCTGATAACTGAATTTGAAAAACCTAGACCATATGACAGACTTGAACAAGGATCCCGATGGACCATTTGATGGGGCTTCCAATGCTTTAGGTAATGGGATTGGTGTCGTGATTATTTCTCTTGAAGGTTTCCATACAACTTTCACCGCTAGATTGTGCTTCGACTGTACGAATAACATGGCTGAATACGAGGCGTGCATTTTAGGCTGAATACATATCATTGACTTAAGGATCAAATTCATTGATGTATACGGAGATTCTGCTCTAGTGATCAGTCAGGTTAAAGGAGAATGGGATACCAAGCACCCTAATACGATTCCTTACAAAGAGTTTGTGCTAACTTTGACCCCATACTTTGAGGAAGTTGCCTTTGAACACTTCCCTAGAAAAGAAAATCAATTGGCGGATGCCTTAGCAACAATGCCTTCCATGTTCAAGGTCAAGTGGGATAATGAGGCCCCTAGAATTACAATTGAATTATTTGACGAACCTGCACATTGTTACGAGATTGACACTGACAAAGAGAGGTCGTGGTACCATGAAGTGAAGAGATATCTTGAAGCACAAGAGTATCCTGAAAGAGCTTCCATCAATGATAAGAAATTTTTGCAAAGATTTTCAGCCAAATTCTTCCTAAGCAATGAAATCCGGTACAAGCGTAACCATGATTCTACTCTACTCTAGTGTATCGACAAGAAGGAGGAAGAGGAAATCATGGAAGACATGCATGATGGTATCTTTGGAACTCACTCTAATGGACACACTATGGCCAAGAATATTCTAAGGGCTGGTTACTATTGGTCAACAATGGAAACTGATTGTCACCATCACTCGAGGACTTGCCACAAATATCAAATCTATGCTGACAAAGTTCATGTACCTCCAATTCCCTCGAATGTCATGACTGCTCTTTGGCTAATGTGGGGCATTGACATGATTAGAGAGATCAAACCCACTGCTTCCAATGGACACCGCTTCATCCTTGTTGTTATTGACTACTTCACCAAATGGGTCGAAGTTGCTTCATTTGTCTCAGTCACAAAGAACGTTGTAGCCAGGCTTATCAAGCATAACCTCATATGTCGTTACGGTATCCCTGAAAGGATCATCACCGATAATGGAACCAATCTCAATAATGATATGATTACGAAACTTTGCACTCAGTTCAAAATCAAGCATCACAATTCTTCTCTGTACAGACCTACGATGAATGGCACAATGAAGGCGTCCAATAAAAACATTAAGAAGATTATGAAAAAGATGGTGGTGACCTACAAAGATTGGCATGAGATGTTATTGTTTGCTCTCCATGGCTATTGTACTTCAGCTCAAACATCAACTGGGGAAACTCCTTTCTCTTTGGTCTATGGCATGGAAGTTGTCCTACCAGTGGAAGTTCAGATTCCTTCGTTAAGAATTATGAAAGAAGCAGACCTCGGCGAAAACGAATGGTGTGATCGGTGGAAATAGAACTGACTGTTTTTAGCTGGTTTCGCGAAATGTCGCGGAAGGAAGAGTCGCCACCGTCTTTTATTTTCTCCAACATGGACAGGACAAAAGCACAGCAAAATTCCTTATGAGATTGTTTCTCGGTTCGGGAGGTAGATTTATAGAAAGGGAAGGTGTTAGCACCCTTTCTATCCATGGTTATCCATGGGCTCTTAGATACTTGCTCTTTATGTTTTCAAAATGTTTGCTTTTCAAAATGTGAGTGGGTTTGAAAAAAGTTTCATTGAAAGATTTCTGAATGACTCTTGTATCTGTTCTCAAGAGTGTTTGAAATATTTGTTTTGAAAGCTTTTGAAAGTGTAATGTGAAAAGATTTTTGTTTGTTTTTGAAGAGAGCAAGTATCCATGAGTCATCTACCTACCCTAAGGAATTAGGCTGTGTAGAAGTCCTTAAGGTAGTGCCATCCCACCATTGAGAGGTAGGTAGCACCACCGTTGGAGGTGTTTGGGTCAATTCGATTTTAGGGACAGTGTGGTCACCGAAGCAACAGTTAGGACACCTTAGAAGTAACCCTAATGTCCTAGATCCTTTTTCAATCCGAGGTAACCGTTTCGAGGCAACTGGATCATGGACATAAGAGCGACCGCTAAAACGTCCTATACTTGACGACCACGTTTCAAAGGCAACGAGTGAGGCGTACCCTAGAAGTGGTGTGTGTATTGTGTGTTGTTTTCATGTTATGTTTTATCTTTGATCATGGTGTTGTACCCCAAATTTTGACCTAAGATACCATCTCCCATCTGCATCATTACATTGCAAGCGTTTTGATCTATTGATTTTTTAAAATTCATAACTTTTTCAGGCCGAGAACTGTTTATTTTTGAACGCTGAATTTATTAATCGATCAATGATCAAACAATGTTTATTAATTATTTATTATCTAAAATTTAAATAATTGGAATCTATTTTCGGTTATTATATAATTTAAAGATTTATGAATAATGAAATAAACATTTGGAAAGAGGTTTATTAATTGGTCAACAATGATTATTTAATTATTTATCCTTTCTAAGTTAAATAATTGAAATTCTATTTTTAATTATTATAATTTAGAAAATTATGAATAATGAATTAAATAATTGAAATTATTAATTGATCAATGATGTTTATTTATTTGTTTATTATTCGGAATTTAAGTAATTGAAATTGATTTTTTAATTATTATAATTTAAAGAATTATAAACAATAAATAAATAATTGGAAAGAAAAAGAATTAATTGGGAAATAATAGAATTGTATTCAATTTATTCTATTTATTACAATTGTTATTTAAATATTGTATTATTTACAAAATATTTATAATGACAATTACATAAAGAGTTTAAAGTAAAATAAAAACTATTTTCCTAAATTCTAAATCTTCATCTTCTATCCAATGCCTTTTTGTCTGCTCATTTAATTTTACCTGCAAAAATAATTAAAAGAAAAAGTTAGAAATAAACAAATAATTAAAAGCAGAAAATTATTTATTAGTGTTCATCATTAAAAGCAAACGGCTGGAATCAGTTTACCCTTTTTTGCAAATCACGGGATTTCTCCCGGTTCACAAAAAAGGGAGGAATTTTTATTTTCATAAATGAATGCACAATTTAAAACATGCACAAATTCATTTCTATTTTTCAAAACTGCATAGTTAAAAATTAATTGCATTTTTCAAAGTCCACAGCATATTTCAGAATTAACATCATATGCATAATACAACAGCACATGCATTTCAATTCCAAACAAAAGCCAACGTAAGCCATGCAAATATAGGAAGAAGCCAAATGCATAGGCTCTACTGTTACATTGAAAGACAAAGAGGATATGCAATTTTAAAATCTATATGCAAGCATGAAAACATTTCCCTTTTACATCATTTTTCCAGCAGTATTGCTTTTTCAGAACAATGCATACCATATCATTTTTTTATGTCAATTTGCATTGAGGAGAGAGAAGAGAGATAGAAAGATGGTTTTTGCAGGTTTTGGTTTAGGCAGAAGGAGTTACAAAACAAAACTGCAGCAGCATACAGTAAAAAAAAAGAAGCATGAAATAGGAATACAAACAAACTGTTGGAGCAGTTTGGTGCAGAGCATCAAGAAGATACCAAATATACCAAGCCTGTAACGTAAACAATGCCAAGCAAAACTGTATAACATAACACACAAACCCCTTCAAAAACAAGAATAGAATTCAACCTGCAAAAGGCATTCAGTAAAAACAATACTACAACATAAACCAATTTCCATCAAGATAACCAGTTCAAAAACCTACCATTTTCAAAACCATCAAAAACATGGCCTCAACCATACGCCTACTGCATAAGACCATAAAGCCTACTGCATAAAACCAGTAAACACCATCAACATAAACCATTCCAAACCTGTACCATCATGTTCCAACGCCATCAACATAAACCATTCCAAACCTGTACCATCCTGTTCCAAAACCATTCTAAACCAACAAACGCCATAACCACTTTCCAAACCAAAACCATATGGCCTAAACTAAAAACCTGCTACCATAACCTTTCTTTCAAAACCTCAACCATTACCAAAACCATAGCTTACTGCATAAAAAACCAGTAGAACCAACATAAACCATAACAGAACCATATGGTGTAAAACTACAAACCTGTATCACCAAAAATCAAAACCAATGTCCAAATACGAAGGCCTCAATACGTTCATCATTGGCCAAAAGCAAAAGCATACAGTAGTATAGGCGAGAAGAAGAAAAGGAACTGTTAAACCATTCCAAAAGCATACAGAAGTCAGAAAGAAGAAGAGGAAAAGCGTCAATATCATCAAGCTAGTCAAAAATCATTTTTCAACATAGCATTCAAAATGTTCAAGGCAACGCAAAGGCATCAGTATATCATCATAGGCCATTAGAAAGCAACAATAGCGAGAAGAAGAAAGAAACAGTCCAGCATCAACACAGTGAAGAAGAAGATAGGAAAAGTTTTCAAGGCAGCCAAGCATCAAATACACGGAAACAGAAGAAGAGAAGAAAGATAAATACAGAATACTAGGGTCTCCAAGCGCGCCTCCGCCGTTTTCCTTGTCGTCCGGCCTCCTACGCACTCAACCCTCCCTCCTCCTTCTCCAGGTAGCTTTTCCACCCTCTTTTTCCTTTCATAATATCTCAATAATCACATAAACACGAAATTAGAATCAGAAATAGGCATAAATCAACACATGCAAAATTTGTAACAAACCCTAAAACGAATAAGAATTTGATCGTACCGTGAATCCATCGTCGTTTGCTTTGCTGGAGGGAAGAGGGAAATGTGGAGTACCGGTGGCCGTTGGGACGAAGGAGAACTCAGAGAAGCAGAACGCGAACGAAGAAGAACGTAAACGAAGAAGACGACGCAAGAAGTATAAGCGCCTCTCTGCCAAAAACCCTAATCCCAATTACCAAACAATGTTAACCCTAAAAAACAATTATGAACATATTGGACTGAACCCCAACGCCTAGGCCCAAACGAGTTTTCTAATGCACCCCCCTTGTCTTCAGTTTTGATTAGGTCCCTTAGACACCTTTGGCCCATATTTATTTGTCCATTTAGCCTTTTGTTTTTATATACACTTTTTCTATTTATTCCTTTTTTAGTTTTTTTTTAGAAATATTACTAACTTAGTTTAATTAATTAGTAGCTTAATCAATTAATAATTTAATTAAAACATTTTAATCATTTTACCTTTTGTTTATTAAATTTAATTTTAGGTTTATTTGGTAATTTTAAATATCCCTTTTTTAATTAGGTTTAAGTTAGTTTTTTTAAGTATTCATTTAGTTTGATTATTTAATAATTACTAAAAAAAAAAAATAATGCCTTATATAGAACTCTAAAAAATATATAAAAAATAGAAACTTAAAACTTAAAAAAAAAATATTTTTGTTTTCCTTAATTAATTCTCATTACTTTTATCCATATTAAAAATGCGTAAAAAATGAAAATCATTAAAACATTTTCTTTTCAAAAATCCAAAAATGCATATTTACACCATTTAGTCATTTATTTAACTGTTGCTATTTAATCATCATCCGCATAATTTTTCTGTTTCATATTCACTTGTTTATTCTGTTTACGTTTAAATCCAAGGGAAAAACGATTAAATTTGTTGACTTCATGTCCTCAAGTCTAATCGCGCGAACATTCGCGTTTCATTAAAACTCAGGATAATTTTTCCTCAAATATTCGACCTTTTTCAAAACTCATACTTTTTAAGCAAAAACTTTGACATTAGGTCGTCGTATCTTCAAAAACCCGTCTGTACCCCTTTTTCGGCCAAAACGATTCATTTTTCAATCAAACGAACAATTTTAATAAACAGATATTTCAAAAGGTTCCTATAGAGTACTATAGATACATTGGGTGCTAATACCTTCCCATTGTATAACCAACCCCCGAACCATAGATCTCTTTTCAAAAACGCCTTGTATTTTTATTACTTTCAAAAGTATTATTTACATTGCATATTTAGGGTTTTATTTCGCTCTTTTCCCTTTTCCCTTGGAAATAATAAAGCGCGGTGGCGACTCTTGCTTTTGTGAGACGAATTAATCAATAATTCGATCTCCGATTTACCCCGCTACATTTTTTATCGCTACACATGGCATTGTGAGCTACGAGTTATTTTTAATTACCATACATTCTTTCATGCAATTTAGAATTTAGGAGTGCAGAAAATTAAAAGACGGAAAGATAAAAGCTACGCTATTACAAGGCGCGGGTCTATACATCGCCAAAATACAAAGACCCGTTTTTGATAAAATATGCAGAAAGTAAAAGAAAAGCGATAAACCTAATTACTATTACATCCTTGAACAGTTACATAATAATCAATAAGAAAATAATGCGCGGAAAGAATTAAATTGCACGTCCGAGGGTTTTGACCCTTTGCTTGAAATTAAATTAAATTAAAACCTAATTAATTATTTAATTAAAGAAAAGAAAGTGTTTTTTATGTTTTTTGTATTTATGAAAATAAAGAAAAGAATTAAAATTAAAGTTAGTGAAACCCTAGTTCTAAATTATTTTAATTATTAATAAAACGTCAAAGTTGACCTAATTTAAACTAATTAATTAATTTACATATTTATGTACAAAAATTAATGATAATTAATAATAATGATAAATAATGATGAAAGTAATTAATTAAGAAAAAGATAAAAATGTCAAAACCTAATTCTATGTATTTTTTATTTTTTAAGAAAAGTATTAGAATTTAAACCTAAATTAAGCTAAAGTTAATTGTTAGTTATTTATTTACAAAAATAAATTAATGGTAAATTTAATAAATAATTAAAAATAAAACATTTTTTAGTTTCTGATTTTTTTATTAGGAAAATTAATTTGAGGTGAAATAATAATAATAATAATTAAAGCAATTAAAAGAAATTCAAAGAAAAGAAAATTAAATTAAATATACAAACCAAGGGGGGTGTCTGGCCCATGTGGAGGTTCTTGAAGCAATTCAGGCCCATTGACACAAAGGCCTTGTTGACTTTACAGATTGTGTGCACGCTTATTGACAGGAGCATACCATGGACTTCACTCTGTAGCCTTCAGATTGTGGATCAAGGCCACTTGGCAAGCATAAGCATGGGTACGTATGGTGGAGCATTGAATGAGTGCTGCATGTGAACGCGTTAGAACAAAAATTATGAATTGTGTGGGGGGACCTGGGAATCGAACCCAGGTCCCAATGCTTGCAATACACGTCCTCCACCATCTGAGCTATGAAACGCGCTTGTACATATGTTGATAAACAAATATTATATATGAAAAATGCCCATTATGCTGAAACATAAAAAAACGCGCTAAAGTTTGAATGTCCCATAGCATGATGCCACGCGTGCTTTCTTCTTCGTTTTCACCTGCAACATGAACAAGATAGCGGGGGTTTTAAACCCCCACTAAGTGAAAGTCTCAAAAATAGCGAATACGCGCACAGATGATATAAATTGAGCGCGAGGTTGTTATTCAACTCGTATTGAGCTCCTGAATTCAACTGCATAGGTCTCAAGGTTTAATTTTTCCTCAACAAGAAAGCCCTAATTGAAAGCTTCAGAAACCCTAAATGTCGTTCATGGTAACTGGCGTTTCAAGGCATATTAATGGAATTAAATCATACCAAAAGCTTTGCTTGAATGCTGTGAGCACAAAACAATCAACCAAATGTATTAAAAATGCATGAATCGTGATGTGTAAATCTGGAAAATAAAGCAAACCGTGTCACTTGTATTCTCTGATTCTTTGCGTGTTAGGATTAGTTTTTGATGGCAAACGCTTCCTGGAAGGTCCAGCAATGTATTGGAAACGATTTTTGGTCTTGAATTGTCCTACAAATAGGATTTCAGTTTCACAATGTTCTTGAGTTTTTTGCAATTTTGTTCTATGGCTTCAGCAGATTTCACCTGTCTTTTGGAATAGGGTTAGCTCTTGCATATGTATGTGATCAGAATTAGGTCAAAACCTTGGCCCAAAAGTCCATGACTTATGACTTGAATATTTGATTTGCAATTATGTGATTTTCAATCTTTTTTCCATGAAAACTTTGCCAATTATGGAAAATCTTGTCCCCTTGGATGATGCACGAAATCTTTAGCATGTGTGGAGTGTATTTGCTGCATAAAAAGATTTGACAACCATGCTTTGATATTTTTCCACAATTAAAACCAATTAAATAAATTAATAATAATAAAAATTCAATTAATTAATTAAAAATAAGAAAATAAATCATTTTAAGCTCAATGGGTCGTGCATAGGCCTTGGGTAATGATTCAAGAAAGAATTTGAGGCCCATTAGCAAATTTGAAGCTTTTTAGGCAAAGTTGACTTTTGAAAGTTCCCAAAAATTTCCCAACTTCTCCAATGCATATCTTGCTCAATTTTGAAGCTATAAAACATGTTCTTGGACATTTTGGAAAGGTCTTGAAGTCCTCTAACCAATGCCTTTGGTCCCATGTCATTTTGATTTACCAATCTCAAGGTATGGTCTTTGACTTAAAGTGCCTTTTTGTTGACTTTTGAAAATGACCTATAATGTTGAAATTGATAACTTTTTGTGAGAGCATTTCTTGGACTTGGAGTGTGAAGATGAGTTGTAGGAAATGTCATCCCCTTCAAAATGAGCTTTGGATGGGATTTTTCTGATAAACCATGAAGAAGTTATGCCTTAGTCAATTTGCAGTTGACTTTTCAGCTATCCAAAAATAGAAACTTTTGCATCTTGAGACTTTTTGAGCCATACTTGAGGAATCATGATCAAGAATTGATCAAATGATGATTGTGGCTTCAAAATAAGATGTTGACCAAAATTTTTGACTTTTGACTGCCAAATGACCATTTTGCCCCTGCAGTTGACTGTGAAGCAATTAGGGTTTTTGATTGTGCAATTTGATGCTGTGAGTCTTGAAACTTGACATATGGATGCTTGACAATGTATATAGGCATATGGGACTTGATTGGACCCTTGGAAACCTCAATTTCTTGGCAAGAACCAAAACCCTAATTTTGACTGTGTTAGGAGACAATTGGACTGTGCAACCCTTGAGAGATTTTGAAGCTTGATCTTGCAAAATCTTGAAGAATATGGGAGGGACAATTTTGGGGTACAACAGTTGCCCCTGTTCAATCTTCTTAGACCTGAGGATGTAGATTGGCGTGCGTGCCTTTCGTGATCCGAAGGTGGAAGATGATTGAACACTAGAGTGCCCAGAAATTTGCACTCACATAGTAGAGTGTCAGCAGTGTGATAGCGGGAATGGGCTTACAGATGCCATTTGGAGAGATGATGGATAGGAGGATGGGCTTATGGATGCCATCTGGAGCTGTGACAGAGTCTTGTCGGGAATGGGCTTATGGATGCCATTTGGAGACTGCTGGTATGTGGATGGGCTTATAGATGCCATCTAGGTGTCGATCGCGTAAGAGATTCCTTAGCGAGAACTTGTGTACCTGAGGAAGAAAATAATTACCTGGCCTGTTACAGGGGTTGATCTTCAAACTCTCTATGTAGATGTGCCCTGGCTAGATACAGGTATCGAATCTTCAATCAGTTACTCACAGATGTGCCCTGGCTAGATACAGGAATCGAATCTGGAATTAGTTGTCAACAGATACGCCCTGGCTGGATACAAGAATCAGATCTTCAAACTCTTCAGATGTGCCCTGGAACGATATAGGAATCGAGTCCGGAAAATAGTCGTCAACAGATACACCCTGGCAAGATACAGGAATCGGATCTTCAAACTCTTCAGACGTGCCCTGGCAGGATACAGGAATCGAGTCTGGAATATAGTCGTCAACAGATACACCCTGGCAAGATACAGGAATCAGATCTTCAAACTCTTCAGACGTGCCCTGGCAGGATACAGGAATCGAGTCTGGAATTAGTCATCAACAGATACACCCTGGCAAGATACAGGAATCGGATCTTCAAACTCTTCAGACGTGCCCTGGCAGGATACAGGAATCGAGTTTGGAATATAGTCGTCAACAGATACACCCTGGAAAGATACAGGAATCAGATCTTCAAACTCTTCAGACGTGCCCTGGCAAGATACAGGAATCGAGTCCGGAATTAGTCATCAACAGATACACCCTGGCAGGATACAGGAATCGGATCTTCAAACTCTTCAGACGTGCCCTGGCAAGATACAGGAATCGAGTCTGGGATTAGTCGTTAATAGATACACCCTGGCAGGATACAAGAATCGGATATTCAAACTCTTCAGACGTGCCCTGGCAAGATACAGGAATCGAGTCTGGAATTAGTCGTCAACAGATACACCCTGGCAGGATACAGGAATCGGATCTTCAAACTCTTCAGACGTGCCCTGGCAAGATACAGGAATCGAGTCTGGAATTGCGACAGTTGATAGTAATCATCTTTGTATTGATCTTGGTCCTGAAAAGACAAAACGTTAGTTGTATGCAATGTCATGATGTACGACATGCGTGATGTTCTCAAAATAAATGAGATTGTATGTTCATGATGCGTGTGTGCATGCTATAATGTATGAAGATGTGATGTTCATAAATGCATTTTTGTCTAGGAAAGTAAATCCTTGACGGGTGCCGGGAAGTTAACTCCTGGGCTGATGTTGAGGAGTAGAGTTCCTTGTTTCTGCTGGGGATAACAGTTGCGAGAATAAACCTGTAGGGGAAGATGACTCCGTTGAGGAATAAACTCGGCGAATAAATTACTCTGCGGGGAGTGAACTCTGTAGGGAAAGAGAGGTACTTTGCTGAGGTTGATGATAACTCTGCTGGGGATACGATTGTTGAGTTCTGTTGGAAGATTTGATGAACTCCGCTGGGGATAGGAAGAAATTCGTCGGGGACGATCTTTCCGTGGCAATAAGCTGAGGATAACCCAGTTATATCCTGGTGGGGAAATAACCTTTGAATGAAGCCGGGGGAGCGTTCGTACTCTACAGGTGATAAGCTTCCAGAATCTACTGGGGATAAGCTTCCTGAATCTACTGGGGAGATTGATTGAACTCTCCTGGGGAAACTTTTCAGATTGGACTGGGGAATGGCTCCACTGGTTGCTATGTACTCCTCCGGGGAACAATCTTATATTAAGACTGCCGGGGATGCTTGCTAGGAATGTTTGTGTACTCCGCTGGGGAATATTGAGATCTTATGGGGATACCCACTTCCTTGAGGCTGGCAATAGACTAACTCTGCTCGGGGAGAGTGTTGCTGACTTGCTGGAGACCCTAGGCCTTGTTAGGGCTAATTGGAGACCAACTGCTTGGGGAGAATTGTAGAATCTTGTCTTACTCGACGGGGAGTGAAGGTATCTGGGTTACATTCTTCATCCGAACTTACCTTGGTACCTTGGTGGACAGAGCAATTAAACTGCTTCGACAACTCTGATTGCCCCAGCTTCTGTGGGAGAAGGTACCTATAGAGGTCTCGATGACTGCCGATTTGACAAATCTCCTTCTAGTAGGCAAGTGACGAGATGACGGGACATAGTCGTACGCTTTTGATCCCTAATTTTTGCCTGGACCGCCCTTTCGGGTTTTCAGTCCATTGGGATACCCTTTTTTGCCCAAGCCGCCTTTTCAGGTTTTTGACTTGCCGGGTGTACAAAATTTTCATTTTCATCACTTATTTTTGCCCGAACCCTTTTGGTTCGCCGGGAGGCCCTTATTTTTGCCTAGGTATGTCAACATAGCGGGTCTTTGCTTATGCGCAGTATTTTCGACTATGTCCGTGCTCTCAGAATGTAGGGAGATGCCCCTGTTGTTGTGTTGCATTGCCCTACTACCAGAAGATCTTCGTTTGATCGTCCAATGCTCCAAGTGATCCAGATGGAGATTTGCCCTAAGTTGGTTGGCCTTTTGAGAGATTCTCCGAATCTTGACTGGACTTCCCCAGATGATGGACAATGATCAGGCCATGCCCCTTGATTGGTAGTGTTTTTTGTTCACTAGATATTCTTCGTGCGAATTTCTCTGCTGTTCGAACAAAAAGTCATATGCAAACAAAGTTATGTTAAAAATGCAAAGCTTATGTCTGTCTTGAAGTTTTTGAAAATGCAGTTTTTTATAAAAAACAAATGAATTTTTAGTAAACTGTGATGTCAACTCGTTATTTTACCGCAAGCCTTAAGGAGTCAGGATACCTTTCTTAACAGTATGCTTTCGAACTAACCCATGCTTCAGCTAGGACTTTTAAGGGTTATAACGTGGCCTGGTTCACGGTTTAAGAAACAAAGGATAAAGGCTCAAATTTTATTTGTACCCACCCGCTCTTCGTGATGTTCTTCAAACCTAAACTCAGCTGATCGTGCGTTAGACCTTGTTTGAGTCTTTGCTCTGATATTCCGGTGATGGTTCGGATATTGATGATTTATTTTGAATAGGCAGTCATTTCCTTTTTTGTTGAGGGTTCGTGGGACTTCTTTCTTTTGATTTTATCATCCTTGTTTTTTTTTTGCCTGAACTGCTCTTTTGTGGTTACAGTCAGCGGGATGCCCCTGTTTTGTAAGTCTCGTTCATAGGTTTTGGCTTATTGGGCCTTTATTTTAAGAGATAATGACTGTCTGTCTTTATGATTATTCAGAACCATCATTGTCTTTTGTTTTGTAAGGACTTCTTTGGTGCCATTCGTTATGCACTTGGATCAACTGAGAGAACTACCCTGCCCCAGGTTATGATTAAGGGTTTTAATTTTCGAAAAGAAAAACTCCTACTTCTTTGGCTCAAAGGGGTTGACGAGGGATTATCTTCCTTATAACTCCAGTGTTTAGGAATTGAAACAATGCCTGTACCTCATCAGCGGGGTCTGTTCAAAAGCATACTGTAGATCGTGGTATCGTTTTCGTCATCCTCCCTCAAGAGGCTTAGAATTATTAGTCGAGCGTTGAACATCACAAAAAATGAAAGCAATTTTGAATATAGCGAATGCGAATATATTGATTCAAAACAGACATATGCGATGCATTGATAAAGTAATAAAGTTTGCTATGACAGTAATTGTTTGAACAATCAAAAGAAAATTACAACTTGAAAATTCTAATGGACAAAAAGTCTGCTCATCTCAGGACTTGTTACTTCAAATGGTGAATCCTGTAGGGATGGTAGAAAAACTCAGCATGACCCTCTTGGGTGAAATCCCTTGCTCCTTCATTAATCAGGTCCTGGACCTTGTTCTTCAGAGCCCAGCAGTCGGCAGTGTCATGTCCCGGACTATCAGAGTGGTATGCACATCTTCTATTGGGATGATAGTTAGGAACAGAGATGTTGGGATTCTGGGGAGGAGCCCTTAGTGTAATCAGATTCAAACTCAACAGGTGTTGTAAAGCTTGAAACAGCGACACGTTGAGCGGGGTGAATTGCCTCCTGGACCTTCTTGGCTTACTCTGATCAACCTGTTGCTCTGGGCGGGATTGTGGTTGGACCTGTGAAGTGGTAGCAATTTGGAGAGGTCTATTCTTGACGATTCCAGACTCTTGTCCTCTTGGAAGTTGATCAATGACCTGGTCCCTGACTTGGACTGGTTGCTTCATGTTGTATTTCTCTTGGTGGAGCTGGTTGATCATGGTCCTCAACTCTTCTTGCTCCCGAGCCAAACCTTGGATGAGAGCCATTTGCCCCAGCATCTGGGTTCTCATTGTATCCACCTCAGCTTGCAGACGTTTCAGCCGTTCGTCCTTGTCATCTTCGGGACTTTTCTTGGCCAAATTCCCCATGAGGAGTGTCCTTAACTCTTCCCACCCCTTGGATAGGCTTAGGAAGATCTCCCTGAACTGAGTCTCTTGAGCATGAAGATTCTGGTTATCTTGTTGGGAAGCCATTGCTGAAATAAACAGCGAAGAAGGTAAGTGACCTGTAACAAGGATACCTGTAATGCAATGATGTGTATGTATGCATGCAATGTTTTCAAGGATCTCGCGGGGGAAACAAGAAAATTGTTAGAGTTTGCATTTTGTAGCTTGATGGAAGGCACTGCATATTGTTGAGAGTCCTTCTTCAAGGGTCAAGGCTCACCATATCGAGTGGGTCATAGCCCCTGACAACCTTGTCTAAAGGAAAATAAATCCCCTTTGCCCCTTGCTAGACATTTGATTCATCATGACCTGCATCATAGACCATTGAGATTCTTGAAACGGATTAGTCCTTATGTAGGATGCATGCAATGGTATGATGTTATGCTATGCGTGGAGTAATGTAGGTAAACCCTGTTATGACCAGATTAAGGACTGTAAACAAAACCTGCAAGAAACTCAAGTGTCAGATAACAAGTATGCAAGTAGTCAAGTTTGAAGGCACACAAGTCACACAAAAGAGCCCTTAGAGTTTAGGCCAGCATGGGGTCTAGGTATTACCCTCTTGAGGTTGGTGGGCTCAAAACCTGTCCTATCAAAAGTAACTGGGTTCTAAGGATCTCAATATCATTGGATTGTTTTCTGTGTTCATCGTTTCGATTTAGCCACTGAATTGGCGATCAAAATATTCCAAGAAAACAACCCTCAATGAGTGTAGTATCGAGTATCAACCAACTTCGGACTGCACCAAAGTCAGTTATCTCACTACCCTAAAGAGGCCAGGATGGTTCAATTAAGGTTCCTAAGGTCAGTTGATGCTTCACGACACCACGCGGCGGCCCCGTACTCTCCTTGACTTGACTCAAGGGTTACCGGTACGCACCAAAGTGCCACATCAACGTAGCAGACTGCTTCAACCGTGTCGGTATACCCCGCACAGTTCCCTCACAGTCTTGTTGCTACCTTCTAAGAGGTATCCCCCAGATCTGAGTTAGGATCTATAGAACTCCCAAGACAGGCCCAATAATATTAAAGCAAGCAAAACAAAGCAATTGAAAACACAAGTATGAGCTATCCTAAGGTACACCTCACTTTAAGTATCCCCAGCAGAGTCGCCAGTTCTGTGATCGGTGGAAATAGAATTGACTGTTTTTAGCTGGTTTCGCGAAATGTCGCGGAAGCAAGAGTCGCCACCGTCTTTTATTTTCTCCAACATGGACAGGACAAAAGCACAGCAAAATTCCTTATGAGATTGTTTCTCGGTTCATGAGGTAGATTTATAGAAAGGGAAGGTGTTAGCACCCTTTCTATCCATGGTTATCCATGGGCTCTTAGATACTTGCTCTTTATGTTTTCAAAATGTTTTCTTTTCAAAATGTGAGTGGGTTTGAAAAAAGTTTCATTGAAAGATTTCTGAATGACTCTTGTATCTGTCCTCAAGAGTGTTTGAAATATTTGTTTTGAAAGCTTTTGAAAGTGTAATGTGAAAAGATTTTTGTTTGTTTTTGAAGAGAGCAAGTATCCATGAGTCATCTACCTATCCTAAGGAATTAGGTTGTGTAGAAGTCCTTAAGGTAGTGCCATCCCACCATTGAGAGGTAGGTAGCACCACCGTTAGAGGTGTTCGGGTCAATTCGATTTTAGGGACAGTGTGGTCACCGAAGCAACAGTTAGGACACCTTAGAAGTAACCCTAATTTCCTAGATCCTTTTTCAATCCGAGGCAACCGTTTCGAGGCAACTGTTTCGAGGCAACTGGATCATGGACATAAGAGCGACCGCTAAAACGTCCTATACTTGACGACCACGTTCCGAAGGCAACGAGTGAGGCGTACCCTAGAAGTGGTGTGTGTATTGTGTGTTGTTTTCATGTTATGTTTTATCTTTGATCATGGCATTGTGAGCTACGAGTTATTTTTAATTACCATACATTCTTTCATGCAATTTAGAATTTAGGAGTGCGGAAAATTAAAAGACGGAAAGATAAAAGCTATGCTATTACAAGGCGCGGGTCTATACATCGCCAAAATACAAAGACCCGTTTTTGATAAAAGATGCGGAAAGTAAAAGAAAAGCGATAAACCTAATTACTATTACATCCTTGAACAGTTACATAATAATCAATAAGAAAATAATGCGCGAAAAGAATTAAATTGCACGTCCGAGGGTTTTGACCCTTTGCTTGAAATTAAATTAAATTAAAACCTAATTAATTATTTAATTAAAGAAAAGAAAGTGTTTTTTATGTTTTTTGTATTTATGAAAATAAAGAAAAGAATTAAAATTAAAGTTAGTGAAACCCTAGTTCTAAATTATTTTAATTATTAATAAAACGTCAAAGTTGACCTAATTTAAACTAATTAATTAATTTACATATTTATGTACAAAAATTAATGATAATTAATAATAATGATAAATAATGATGAAAGTAATTAATTAAGAAAAAGATAAAAATGTCAAAACCTAATTCTATGTATTTTTTATTTGTTAAGAAAAGTATTAGAATTTAAACCTAAATTAAGCTAAAGTTAATTGTTAGTTATTTATTTACAAAAATAAATTAATGGTAAATTTAATAAATAATTAAAAATAAAACATTTTTTAGTTTCTGATTTTTTTATTAGGAAAATTAATTTGAGGTGAAATAATAATAATAATAATTAAAGCAATTAAAAGAAATTCAAAGAAAAGAAAATTAAATTAAATATACAAACCAAGGGGGGTGTCTGGCCCATGTGGAGGTTCTTGAAGCAATTCAGGCCCATTGACACAAAGGCCTTGTTGACTTTACAGATTGTGTGCACGCTCATTGACTGGAGCATACCATGGACTTCACTCTGTAGCCTTTATATTGTGGATCAAGGCCACTTGGCAAGCATAAGCATGGGTACGTATGGTGGAGCGTTGAATGAGTGCTGCATGTGAACACGTTAGAACAAAAATTATGAATTATGTGGGGGGACCTGGGAATCGGACCCAGGTCCCAATGCTTGCAATACACATCCTCCACCATCTGAGCTATGAAACGCGCTTGTACATATGTTGATAAACAAATATTATATATGAAAAATGCCCATTATGCTGAAACATAAAAAAACGCGCTAAAGTTTGAATGTCCCATGAGCATGATGCCACGCGTGCTTTCTTCTTTGTTTTCACCTGCAACATGAACAAGATAGCGGGGGTTTTAAACCCCCACTAAGTGAAAGTCTCAAAACTAGCGAATACGTGCACATATGATATAAATTGAGCGCGAGGTTGTCATTTAACTCGTATTGAGCTCCTGAATTCAACTGCATAGGTCTCAAGGTTTAATTTTTCCTCAACAAGAAAGCCCTAATTGAAAGCTTCAGAAACCCTAAATGTCGTTCATGGTAACTGGAGTTTCAAGGCATATTAATGGAATTAAATCATACCGAAAGCTTTGCCTGAATGCTGTGAACACAAAACAATCAACCAAATGTATTAAAAATGCATGAATCGTGATGTGCAAATCTGGAAAATAAAGCAAACCGTGTCACTTGTATTCTCTGATTCTTTGCGTGTTAGGATTAGTTTTTGATGGCAAACGCTTCCTGGAAGGTCCAACAATGTATTGGAAACGATTTTTGGTCTTGAATTGTCCTGCAAATAGGATTTCAGTTTCACAATGTTCTTGAGTTTTTTGCAATTTTGTTCTATGGCTTCAGCAGCTTTCACCTGTCTTTTGGAATAGGGTTAGCTCTTGCATATGTATGTGATCAGAATTAGGTCAAAACCTTGGCCCAAAAGTCCATGAGTTATGACTTGAATATTTGATTTGCAATTATGTGATTTTCAATCTTTTTTCCATGAAAACTTTGCCAATTATGGAAAATATTGTCCCCTTGGATGATGCACGGAATATTTAGCATGTGTGGAGTGTATTTGCTGCATAAAAAGATTTGACAACCATGCTTTGATATTTTTCCACAATTAAAACCAATTAAATAAATTAATAATAATAAAAATTCAATTAAATAATTAAAAATAAGAAAATAAATCATTTTAAGCTCAATGGGTCGTGCATAGGCCTTGGGTAATGATTCAAGAAAGAATTTGAGGCCCATTAGCAAATTTGAAGCTTTTTAGGCAAAGTTGACTTTTGAAAGTTCCCAAAAATTTCCCAACTTCTCCAATGCATATCTTGCTCAATTTTGAAGCTATAAAACATGTTCTTGGACATTTTGGAAAGGTATTGAAGTCCTCTAACTAATGCCTTTGGTCCCATATCATTTTGATTTACCAATCTCAAGTTATGGTCTTTGACTTAAAGTGCCTTTTTGTTGACTTTTGAAAATGACCTATAATGTTGAAATTGATAACTTTTTGTGAGAGCATTTCTTGGACTTGGAGTGTGAAGATGAGTTGTAGGAAATGTCATCCCCTTAAAAATGAGCTTTGGATGGGATTTTTCTTATAAACCATGAAGAAGTTATGCCTTGGTCAATTTGCAGTTGACTTTTCAGCTATCCAAAAATAGAAACTTTTGCATCTTGAGACTTTTTGAGCCATACTTGAGGAATCATGATCAAGAATTGATCAAATGATGATTGTGGCTTCAAAATAAGATGTTGACCAAATTTTTTGACTTTTGACTGCCAAATGACCATTTTGCCCCTGCAGTTGACTGTGAAGCAATTAGGGTTTTTGACTGTGCAATTTGATGTTGTGAGTCTTGAAACTTGACATATGGATGCTTGACAATGTATATAGGCATATGGGACTTGATTGGACCCTTGGAAACCTCAATTTCTTGGCAAGAACCAAAACCCTAATTTTGACTGTGTTAGGAGACAATTGGACTGTGCAACCCTTGAGAGATTTTGAAGCTTGATCTTGCCAAATCTTGAAGAATATGGGAGGGCAAATTTTGGGGTACAACAAATGGGTTCAAACTAGATTGGATCAATTAAAATTGATTGACGAGAAGAGACTGCCTGCTGTTTGTCATGGTCAAACGTATTAAAAGCGTATGACCAAAGCTTTCAACAAAAAGATCAAGCCTCAAGTGTATCAGATTGGCGACTTGGTAATAAAGCGCATAATTCTTCCTCAAAACGATCCCAGGGGAAAATGGACTCTCACTTACGAAGGGCCATTTGTTGTCAAGAAAGTTTTCTCCAGTGGTGCCATGATGCTAACTACTATGGATGGTGAATATTTCCCACATCCTGTGAACACGGACATAATTAAAAAATACTATGCATAAAATTACCCGCTAGGTTGACATACCTAGGCAAAAATAAGGGCATCCTAGCGAACCAAATAGGTTCAGGAAAAAATTAGGGATATATGCAAAATATTGTACACCCGGCAAGTCGAAAACCTGAAAGGGCGGCTTGGGAAAAAATGGGTTTCCTGGTGGGCTGAAAACCCTATAGTTGGTCTATCACCAAGGTCCAAGTTAAATGGTACACGAACAATCCAATCAACTTCTTTCAACGGCAAGAGATGATGTTCGAAGACATAGGGCCAATAGCGGAGTTGGAGCATAATGAGATCACTTCCACATGGCTATTATTTTTGCTTTCACTTTGTACTCTTTTCATTTCATTCGACGATTTCCCCTTACTAGGATCTATGTCTCCTTGTACAAAACGTCTGTTATAGGCAAACATCAATACAAGTATACTTTGAAGTGCAAACTTTTTTGTTTTTTTTGTTTTGAGTGCAAAAGTGTCAAATAACTAGAAGTTGAATGAGCATATGCATACGAACATGATTAACTGTTCACAAATGTGTGCATAAAAATAGTAATATGTATTTCCTTAAGGACTCGGGATATCCCCATAAAGTCACTTCAACAAAATCATCCTCACAGATTTGGATTCATGCAATCTCCAGCCAGAGTTTCTAATCTTTGAAAAAATATTCTCCCCAGTTAAGATGGCCTTAACTATAAAAGAAATCTTACCTAGTTCTTTCCCCGAAAGAATCCATCTCCCCAGTAGGATCTCACAAATTTTTTCCTCAACCAGGGTTTATTTCCCCAACAAACTACAAATTCACCAGTTCGAGTTTGCCTCCCAGACTATTACAAACCAACAGACGAAACCCCTTAATCCCAGGTAAAGTCATTGCAATCCTCAACAGGGTCACTACTATCTCAAAGTAAGTTATTGTGAAGCTTGGAATCCGACCAGATAACATTTTAACTTCATCTAAGTTGTTGCGAAGCCTGGAATCCGACCAGATAGCAGTAAACTTCAGAAAGTCGTTGCGAAGCCTGGAACTCAGCCAAATTACAGTTTATTTCAAATTAAGTTATTGTGAAGCCTAGAATCTGACCGATAACAATTAACTTCAGTAAGTCACTGCGAAGCCCGGAATTTGACCAGATAATAATTTGACCTCATCTAATTTTTTGCGAAGCCTGGGACCCGACCAGATAGCAGTTAATTTCATCCTTTCAAGTAGATTATTGTGAAGCCTGGAATTAGACCAAATAACAATTAAACTTCAGTAAGTCACTGCGAAGCCTGGAACCTGATCAGATAACAATTCAACTTCATAATTTCAAGCAATTTACTGCGAAGCCTGGAAACTGACTAGATAACAGTTAATTTCACCCCTTCAAGTAAATTATTGGGAAGCCTGGAATCCGACCAGATAACAATTAACTTCAGCAAGTCGCTGTAAATCTTGGAATCCGACGAGATCACAGTTTAACTTCATCTAATTCACTGCGAAGCTTGGAATCTGACCAGATAATAGTTTGAACTTTATCTTCCCCAGTAAGTTGCTGCGAAGCCTGGAAACCGACCAGAAAATAGTTAACTTTTATAATTCCCCAATGG
This sequence comes from Vicia faba, assembly GCA_948472305.1. Lineage (NCBI taxonomy): Eukaryota > Viridiplantae > Streptophyta > Magnoliopsida > Fabales > Fabaceae > Vicia > Vicia faba. The sequence continues at coordinate 1,541,365,555 of OX451735.1, forward strand.
AGCAAAGGATAACTAAAACTCCTGAACTCTATTCCCAAAGCGGAAACCAACATTCCCCGCAGAGTTTTTCTCAAGCAAAATCAATGTTCCCCAACGAAGTTCTCCTCAAACAACAAAGCAGGAATCCCCAGCAGAAACATTCTAACAAAGTTTGAGGATACATACTCTTCATCCCTGAGAGCAATTCAGGAATCAACTTCCCAAAGCTCCCTAGCGTTAGTCAAGGATTTATTTTCCAATACAAAGATACACTTCAACAATAACTCATATTTCATACATCATACTACATACACGACAAATGCATACAATATAATCTCATTTATCTTGAGGACATCATCACGCCATGCATACATCTACACGCAACTAACCCCTTTTCTTGCAGAAAAGATCAAATCAACAGACCTCTTCTAGGTCAGATTCATTTCTCCCATTTAAATACAGGCAAAAGACATCTATAAAGTTCAATCAACAGTCACTCTGGATGGCATCTATAAGCCCATCTCCTACAATTTTTTTACCATTTCTACAAATGGCATCTTTAAGCCCATTCCTGACATATATATCATCACCAAGTGCAAATTTCTGGGCACTCTAGTGTTCAATCATCTTTCACCTTTAAGTCACGAATGGCGAGACTGCCAATCTAACTCTTCAGGTTTAAGAAGATTAAATAGAGGCAGCTGTTGTACCCCACAATTTTCCTTCTCATTTTCTCAAAGATTCTCCTCACAAGATCTTCAATTGCTCAAGATCTTCAATTGGACTTTTAATGCCTCATATGACTTTCATGGATCATTATGGACTTTCAAGCTTTCCCATGTCAAGTTTCAAGTCTTGTAGTTCAAGTTTTCTCAGTCAATTAATTAGATGACGTAAAATCAATGTTATTGGGTGAAAAGTAAACTATAGTCAACTTACAGTCAAACTTCAAGATTTTTAATCCATGTAAACATTTTGAACTCATATGAACCATTTGGTCAAGTTTGGATTACAATTCCTCAAGAAATTTGATCAGATCGCCAAAAAGGCAAAATGGTCAAAATTAGGGTTTTGACTGAGAAGGCTTGATTTTTAACTTTTGACCAAATACATGACTTATTGGATTGAGACATAATACCAAGGATTCAAATGCATCATCTTGACCTATTGGCATGAGTCAAACACTTCTCAAGATCAATTGATTGATAATTGAAATTTGGTCAACTGATGAAAAAGTCAAACTTTGGCCTTTTGATCAAAATCAAGTTTCAAAAATCATATTTCATCAAGACATGTCAAGTATGAAGATTGTTCATCAAGAAATCAAAAAGCCAAAATTCACTTTGAAAAGTCAAAATTTCTAAGACTTAGAATTTTTTCTAAGTGTTGGAAAACTTACCATTTTTTTCATGACTTTGTACCAAATTTTTACCATGATGCAAAATGATTCAAAGAAAACTTCCAACATAAAAGTTATATATCTTGGGGAAATCTAAAACTTTGCTTCACAAATCAAATTCTATAAATGCTTGTATTTTGAGTTATAAATTCATGAAGACATGTACATGAGACAAAAATACTTAGTGAAATTTTGACCTAGTTTAGGCAAATTTTTGACCTAACTTCTTGGACAAGTTTCACATAGTTCCAATTTGATTTTGAAAAACTATCAAAAGAGAAGTTTTATAGGATGTTTCAAGCTTTCAAAAATATCCAAGAACTCATTGATATCATATTTGAGCTAAGAGAATCGAAGCCATGAAGTTAGGGTTTCATTCTTGAATTACAAGGCAGATTTTGTAATGAACATGAACCAAATCCATAGTCATGCTTCATAATATTCACTTTGCAGGCCTAAAACTTGTATATCACTCATTAATTGAATGCTTACAAAAATATTTGAGCTATAATCCAAGTGTTTGAGCCATTGTCCAATTGATCATTCCATTTTTGGAAGAAAGTAACATATCCATTCTTGAAAAGTGACTTTAATCACAAAGTCAACTTGTCTTAAGCCTCTAACTTGTTGTTCTAATCACACTCAACTCCTACAACTTAGAACAAGTTTGTTTAAAGTCCTAACCACTCTAAGTTATCTTGGTACAAACATTGGAAATATGTTCTTCATGCTTGCTTCAAAAACAAGTAAAGGTGCCATAACTCATGAATTCAAATTCTGACTTGTTGTAGTATACAAAACTTCTTGCCTATAAATACATACACCATTTGCAAGCCATCACACGAGCTCAAGCACCCCTAAACACTCCCAAGCACTCTGCAACTCAAAATCTTCCATAACTTGACAGTTTTGAGCTTCACATAGTCATCTCCAAATCCACTCGTGTGTATTGAGTTTTAACCATCCAAACACTTAATATACATCATATCAAAGTGATCCAGGCCCTTGTTTCAGGACTGTAACTCCATTTGCACCATTCAAATTTTCAAAACTCAAGCTTGCAACTTGACTTAAGTAGAGAGTTTCAACCATCCACGAAGTAAAATAAGGTTTGCAACACACTCAGGGGGGTCTAGGCAAGCTAAATAGATCATCACAACACCTTGAAAGTTGCTCTAACTCAAAATATGATCCCTACTTACAAGGTAAGTTTTATGATTTTCAAACTCTTCATATAGGCATTGTTAGGTTTCCATTTTCAAAGATAAAATGTAGACATCATTTCCCTGAAGCTAACCATGTCCATAGTTTTCATTTATATTGTCTGAGCTTAGAGAATTTTGAGTTTGAAATTTCTGGAAAAATTAGGGTTCAGATTAGGGCCAACAAAATTCTTGTTCATCTTTGATTTATAGTTTAAGTTATTTACATTTCTGGAATCGTGAGGAAAATGGAGTAACTTTCATGTTTACAGTTTCAATTTTTGTTGAGAAATGAGAAAGATATAGGTTCAAACATGGCGCGAGGAAGAAGATGAAGTGCAGGCCTAGGAATGGATTTGCAATATATATTTATGGTTTTGTTTAAGTTAACGAATGTATAGCCACCCCAGTGGTAGAGCGCGCACATATTATTGCTAAGGGCATGGGTTCGAGCCCCAGCGCTGCCCTTTTGTTTTTGTTTTTTCTAACATTTTTTTCATTTTTGTCAAACAGCTAGCGCGCCTGGGCCCTGAATCATTGAGCTTTGTCACATTTACTCAATCTAACCCCCTCTTATTCACTCATATCTGTGCAGCCCATTTACTTTATTTTGTTTGTGTTTATTTCTAACTTACAAAAAATCCTTTTGGGCCTTAAAACAAAGCCAAGACTGTTTTTACTCCTAAACACCCCAGATCATTTTACCCCCCTGACTGTATTTTATAATTCCAATTTTATTTTCCTTTTCTTTATTTTATTATTATTAATATTATTATTATTATTATTATTATTATTATTATTATTATTATTATTATTATTATTATTATTATTATTATTATTATTATTTTTATTATTATTATTTTTCCTAAATAAAAATACCAAAAATATTTTCATTTATTTATTTATTTAGGTATTTAGCAATTTTTATCTTATTTCTTTTAGACTAAAAAGACCAAAACATTTTCTTATTAAATTTATTTTCTTTTCTTTTCTTAAAATAAATAATTAGATTTAGGTTTTTTTTAATTTTTTTTTTAATTTTATTAAAATTAATTTATAACTCAAATTTCTTTTATTTAATTAACCTTTTGTACTAGCTTAACTAAATCAAAACCATTTTCTAAAAAATTCTAAAAAATGTTTCTTTTGATCAAATTAATTTCTTTTCTTAGTTAATTTATATTTAAATTTTCTTAATTTAATTAATTTTTCCCTTTTAATTTAATTAGGTAAAAACCTTTTAATACAAAGAATACTAACAAAAAAATCAATTTCCATTTACTTTCTTGTACATTTATTCATTTCTTGTACATTCTTGTCAATTCAATATGATTGTAATAATAACTTAGGTTTAAATTATTTGTCTTCCCCCATTTGTAATTTGTATCTCCCATCCCCAAATGATGTAATAGCGTAGAACTTTACATTTCTGCAATTTATCGCTTTCAATATCAACACTAGTAATTAGGGTTTGCATGGCAAGACTAAAATCAATCCCTAGACAACCCTAATCAAATACAAAACAATGCATGAAAAATAAACACTTGTACACTTGCACCTTTAGAGTTAACTCCACTTGTTGCCTTGATAAAATAGCCATGTTATGCATGTGAGATACCTTAGCAAAAACAATCAAAAGTACAAGATCATAGTCCCTCGATGACGCTTCGAATGTTGCATTCAAAATGATCTTATACCCTTAAGAAAAATACTAAGGTATCTCACAACATTGCATTTTATGACTATACGATGACCCACGCCTGTCCCTTTACATCTAATGATAGGGCTTCTTATCAATCAATGGTAAGATAGTAATATCTAAAGGAGGAGGAAAAGAACTAAGACTTGTTGAGTAGGTAGAACGTTCATAGTTGTTTGCTCACAACCATCTTGAAAACATCTTTCAAATACACCAACACTTTTCCTTGAAATATTTTCAAAAGTCAACACTTTATAGGCATTCTTATAGAGACGAGAATCCTTACAAAGTTCTCCTAAACGAAGGCACTTTTCAAAAATACTTTCAAAACCAATCACAAATGCATTTCAAACAAAGCATTTTAAAGTGAGATAGAAACTAAGAGCCCATAGAAAACTACATATGAAAGGGTGCTAACACCTTCCCTTTTCATAACCTACCCCCCCTCCCCCCGAACTAAAGAAAATTCTCAAAAGGTCTTTCCTGTTCTTTTCACCCTTTCCTTTATTAGATAAAAGAAAAGTCAGTGAAGACTCTTGCTATCCGCAACAATTACGATCAAACGCAAAACACCCAAGTCAATTCTCCCACCATATTACAGTTGCCATTACAGGCTAACAACAAGGCATAATCCCTCTCTAATAAATGCATGTATCATCAACATGCAACACCACAACTATGCAACTACAAGGCATAAGTGTAATACGGTGGGAGAACTGACTTGAGTGTTTTGCGTTTTATCACAATTGTTGCAGATAGCAAGAGTCGCCACCGACTTTTCTTTTATCCAATAAAGGAAAGGGTGAAAATAACAGGAAAGACCTTTTGAGAATTTTCTTGAGTTTGAGGGGTAGGTTATGAAAAGGGAAGGTGTTAGCACCCTTCTCATCTGCAGTTATCTACAGGATCTTAGTTGCTAGATCACTTTGAAATGCTTTGTAAATGTGTTTGTGTTTGTTTGAAAGTATTCTTTAAAAGTGCCTTCATTTAGGCTAACTTTTTAATGATTCTCATCTCTATAAGAATGTATACAAAGTGTTGACTTTTGAAAATATTTCATGAAAGTGTTGGTGTGTTTGAAAGATGTTTATTTTGAAATGTTTGTGAGCAAGCAACTACAAGCATTCTACCTACTCCAAAGAAAGTCTTTTTTCTCCTCCTCCTCCTTTAGATAGTGATTGTCTACTATTGATTGGTAGAGAGCCTTATCATCAGATGTTACGGGACATGCGTGGGTCGTCGTACAGTTATAGAAGACAACATTGTAGGATACCTTAGCAATTTGTTGTAAGGGACTAAGATCGTTTACCGAAGGAAACATTGAAGGATCATCGAGGGACTACGATCTTGTAATCGAGGGTCTTTTGCTAAAGTATCCCACGTTCGAGGGACATGATTATTTTTATTCGAGGCAACAAGTGTGGGTTAACCCTATAGGTCTAAGTGTGAAAAGTGTTTTTGTTTTCATGCCTTTGTCTTGAATTAGGGTTTTCTAATGCTTGATTTTATGTATTGCCATATAAACCCTAATTACTAGCAATAATAGGGAAATCGATAAATTGTGGAATTTAAAGGTCCTACGCTTTTACAATATTTTGGGATTGGGGATACAAATTTACAAATGGGGAATATAAAGCAATAAAGTCCTAATTACTATTACAACTCAATTGAATAATGCATAACAATAAAATATACAAGAATATAAAGATATAAAAGAAAAATATTTTCATGAGCTTTTGGTAGAAAAGGTTTTTAATTAAACTAATTAATTTATAAGAAATTTAAATAAAATCTAAAGTTTAAATAAAATCTAAAACCTATGTCTAGTTTAGTTTTTTAAGAAAAAATATTTTAGGGTTTTTATTATTTACAAAATAAAATAAAGTAAAGATAAAATAAAAGTAAATTTTTTTAATCTAATTATTTAAAAATATATATTTTTGTATTTTTAGATTAAATAAAAAAAAATTAAATAAAAAAGAAAATATAAAATAAATAAAAAGGTTGGGTTATGTGTTTAAAAGTAAAATAGGGAGTGAGAAAGTGTTTTTATTTTAAGCCCGAAGTCTAGTTTTGTTTAGTTTTAAATCAGAAAAGAAATGATGATGGGCTAGGCAGTATAAAGCTATCAGGGAGGTGAGGGGAAAGAAGAAAAGTTAAGGCCCAAATGCTGGAGGCCCAATGCGCTGGGAAACAAAAACAGACTAAAAAATGTGTGAAAAATAACAAAATGGGGACGTTGGGACTCGAACCTAGGTCCTACTATACTAATGCATTATACGCGCCCCTCCTGCCACTGGGGTGGCTGTTTCATCTGTGTATAAAACATGTTGTAATAAATTTAAAATAAAACAAGTCCTGACTGCACTTCATCTTCTTCCACGCGCCATAACCAGAGCAACATGTTTGAATTTGTAACTTACTCATTTCTCTACCATTTCAGAAATTGTAAACATCAAACTTGTTAGAAATTTCATCACGATTATAAATATGGAAATAACTTAAACTAATTCTTAAATATGAACACAAATTTCTATTGGTACCAAATCTGACCTAATTTTTTTCAGAAAGTTCAAACTCAAAATTCTCCGTGCTCAAGCAATATAAATGAATTCTAAGGACATGGGTAGTTTCAGGGCTATGATGTCTACATTTTATCTTTTAAAATCAAAGCCAAATGATGCTTGTATGAAGAGTTAGAAATTCAGAAAACTCACCTTGCAAATGGAGATCGTGTTTTGAGTTTGAGCACTCTTCAAGGTAGTTGTAATGATCTGGTTAGCTTCACTGAACCTCCAGGAAGCTATTGCAATGCTAACTTTGAACTGAGAGTGGCTGAATCGTGCTGGAGAAGTCAAGATGCAAGTTGTTGTTTTTGAAAATGGAGGATGGTGATGGAGATGTTATAGTTGTGTTGCAGCTGTTTGGATTGCTTCTATATATGTTATAGAAGCTTGGTGATTGAAAAAAATGGAAAACACACGAGTGGTTTGTGAGATGGATGTTCAAAATAAGAAATGGCACAAAAATAAGGTTTTGATGCAATTTTGAGTTTCAGAGAGTTTGAGGGAGTTTCAATGCTTGTAATTTCATGTCCTTGGCTTGTAAATAATGTCTCAATTTATAGGAAAAGGTTTGAGGACTTGACATGGTCAGAATTACAAGATCACATGTTATGGCCATTTGACTTGTTTTTGAAGCAAGCTTGACAAACATGGTTTCAATGCAAGGTATAAAGCTTGTAGGGTGGATAGAAGCTTTAAACATGTTTGCCCTAAACTTGTAGATGAAGTTTGTGCAGAAGGAACAAGTGCAAAGCTTAAGATAAGTTGACTTTGTGATTAAAGCAACTTTTCAAGAATGGCAATGGTGCCTTTGTGCCATAAATGGAAATGTAGCTTGGGTAAAGGTTCTAATGCTTGGATCATAGCTCTAATAACTATGTAAACCAATAATTATGGAGTGAATTGCAAGTTAGAAGCTTGCAAAGTAAGATTATGCAGCATAGCTATGAGATTTGGCCAAGGGTTCATCATCAAAATAACTTGTAATTCAAGAATGAATGCCCAACTTCTTGCCTTCGATTCTCTTAGCTCAAGCATGATCTCTTCAATTTCTTGGACATTTTGGAAAGCTTGAAACTTTATATAAAACCTTCATGTTGACCATTTTGGCTAAATCATCTTGGATCTAGGTGAAAATTGACCAAGAAGTTAGGTCAAAAATCTGGCTAAACTTGTCAAAATTTTCACTAAATGTTTTATGAAAAATGTCATTACTCCACGGGCTTATATCTTCAAATATAAGAATTTTTTGGACATCAACCCTAAAATAAAAAGTTTTAGAATTCATCAATATCTAAAACTTTCATTTTGAAAGTTTTCTTTGAATCATCTTGCATCTAGGTGAAGAAAGGTCATCAAGTAATGAATTTATAAGTATAAAAAGTACTTAGAAAATTTTCTAAGTCTTGAAAACATTGACTTTTTATGGACTTTCTTGACTCTTGATGATCAAGCTTCATATTTTTGAATTTCTTGATGAATCTTGATCTTTGAAACTCAATATTGACCAAAAAGTCAAAGTTTGACTTCTGGTGTAGTAGTTGACTTTTCCATCAGTTTATTAAATTTCAACTATCGATTATTTGATCTTGAGAGATTATTTGAGCCATGAAATTAGGTCAAAATGATGTGTATGCGTCCTTAACATTATGCCTCAAGTCATTAGATCATGTATTAGGGTAAAAGTCAAAAATCAGTCATTCTCAGTCAAAACCCTAATTTTGACCATTTTGCCCCTTTGATGATTTGAACACTTTTCTTAAGGAATTATGATCCAAAATTGATCAATTGATGAATATGACTTCAAAATGTTGATATTGTCCAAAAATATCGAATTTTGACTGAGGGTTGACCACAATTGACTTTTTACCCAATACAACTGATTTTTCAGTCATCTGATTAATTAACTGAGCAAAATTGTGATCCAAGACTTAAAACTTGGCATGAGTATTCTTGGAGGTATATAATGAATCATGAAAGTAATTTGAGGAATTAGAAATCCATTTTCCTTGTGAAAATCAAAACCCTAATTTGGGGTCCCTGTGCTCAAGAGGTAATTTGACCTAGTCAACACTTGTGCAAACTTGTGCTATTGAAGATCTTTGTGAGAAATGTCTTAAGAAAAGAGAGGGAAAATTTTGGGGTACAAAAGATGCCCCTGTTCAATCTTCTTAAACCTGAAGAGTTAGATTGGCTTGTCCGCCATTGTTGACTTGAAGGTAGAAGAGGATTGAACACTTAAGTTCCCAGAAATTTGCACTCGCCTGTGCATGAAGTAAAACTGTTTGTTGGTTGCATCGAGAATGGGATTAAAGACGCCATTTGGAGAGGTGACAGAGATTTACTGGAGATGGGCTTATAGATGCCATCCAAAGTAACTGTTGATAGAGAAATTAGACTAAGTTTACGCTCGACTTTAACTGGGAGAAGTATCAGAATAAATCTTTGGTTCATTTAATCTGAGCCAGAAAAGGTCTACTGAGAGGAAGTATTAGAACTTAATTTGAGCCAGAAGATGCCTATGTCTAAAAGCAGTATCAGAAATTAATCTGAGCCAGAGGAGGTCTTTAAATCTTTAACCGGACAAAGTATCAAAACTTAATCTGAGCCAGAGAAAGGTCTAATGAGAGAAGTATCAGAACTTAATCTGAGCTAGAAGATGCATATGTCTGAAAGCAGTATCAGAAATTAATCTGAGCCAGAGGAGGTCTTTAAATCTTTAACTGAATGAAGTATCAGAACTTAATCTGAGTCAGAGAAAGGTCTGCTGAAAGAGGTATCAGAACTTAATCTGAGCCAGTAGAGAATCTGTGTTTTTTAAACGTACGAGGTATCAAAACTTAATCTGAGCCAAAGAAAGGTCCACTGAAAGAGGTATCAGAACTTAATCTGAGCCAGCAGAGAATATATGTTTTTTTAACCGAACGAGGTATTAAAACTTAATCTGAGCCGGAGAAAGGTCCACTGAAAGAGGTATCAGAACTAAATCTGAGCCAGCAGAGAATCTGATGTCTTTTGATTGATCTTTCCTGGAAAAGATGAAAAATTAGTTGCATGCAGATGCATGCATTGCGTAATGATACTCTCAAAATAAATGAGATTATACTATATGCATTTTGTCATGTATATGCTAGGATGTATGAATGTGAAATGTTATTGCAGTGTATCTTTGTCTGGAAAAATAAATCCCTGACTATTGTTGTGGATGAAGAGTATGTGTATCTCCAACTTTGTCTAGAACACTTCCGTTGGGAATTCCTGTTTGTTGTTAGATGAAATTTTGCATGGGATGTTGGTTTCTGCTTAGGGAGTAGAGTTTAGAAACCTTGGTTGTCCATTGTTCTACTGGGGAATTTAATTCTTATATGCCCCGATTGGGGATATAAAAGATGATTAAACTTATGATTTATCTATGGGGGAATGAAATTAACTATTATCTGGTTAGATTCCATGTTTCACGGTAACTCTCTGGGGATAGTATCAACTCTACTGGGGAAGAGGAGTTTTTTCAGTGATTTGTAGTAGTCTGAAGAATAGACTAAGGCTGGGGGATTGTAGTCCGTTGGGGAAATAAGCCCTATTGAGGAAAGTATTTTGGCGACCTTGCTGGGGAAATGAATTCTTCTAGGGAAGAACTTATTTTTCACGGTTTCTTTTCCAGTTTTTGGAAGACCATACTTGGTCAGGGAAGAGAATTTCCAAGATATATGTTAATTGGAAACTTGGAAAGAAATTGTGAGAATGTATGGATTTTCTCTATGGGGGTTTATGAATGTTATCCTGGTTCCTTGAGTAAGACTTATTCCTGTTCTTATACGTATATTTATTAACAATTAATCATGTTCATATGTATATGTTCATTCCATTTTAGTCATCGGAAGTTTTTGCAATCAAAATAGAAAAACAAAAAGTTTGGACTTCGAATTATATTTGTATTGATAATTTGCCTATAAATAGACGACTTTGTACAAAGAGACTGAAATCCTAGTAAGAGGAAGTCGTCGTGAAATGAAAAGAATACAAGGTGAAAACAAAAATGTATAGCCATGTGCAAGTGATCTCATTGGGTTCCAACTCTGCTATTGCACATATGTCTTCGAGCATATCATCCCTTACCGTTGGAAGAAGTTGATTAAACTAATATACCATTTGAACTTTTGACCTTGGTAATAAAGCTGGTTGTAGTGATCCGACGAGTTATTATCGTATGCTTTGATCCTTAACTTTTTCCTGGACCACCCTTTCGGGTTTTCAGTCCACCGGGATACCCTTTTTTGCCCAAGCCGCCCTTTCAGGTTTTCGACTTGCCGGGTGTACAATCTTTTGTTTATATCCCTAACTTTTGCCCGAACCATTTTGGTTCGCCGGGATGCCCTTAATTTCTCCTAGGTATGTCAACCTAGCGGGTCGTTCTTATGCATAGTATTTTTTTACTATGTTTGCATTCACTAGGTGCGGGAAATCCTCGTCGTCCATAGTGCTCAACATAATAGCACCGCCAGAGAATACTTTCTTAGCTATAAATGGCCCTTCGTATGTGGGAGTCCATTTGCCCCTGGGATCGTCTTGTGGTAGAATGATGCGCTTTATGACCAAGTCGCCATTCTGATATACCCAAGGCTTGATCTACTTGTTGAATGCCTTGATCATACGCTTTTGATACATTTGACCATGACAAACAACAGCCGTCCTCTTTTCATCAATCAAGTTCAACTGATCCAATCTAGTCTGAATCCATTCGTTCTATCCTAAGTATTCTTCTTTCATAATCCTTAAGGAAAGAGTCTGAAATTCGAAAAGCAAGACGACTTCCATGCCATAGACTAAAGAGAATGGGGTTTCCCCGGTTGATGTTCTCGCCAAGGTACGATAGCCATGAAGAGAAAATTGTAGCATCTCGTGCCAGTCTTTATAGGTCACCACCATCTTTTGCACAACCTTCTTTATATTTTTGTTAGCAGCTTCCACTGGACCATTCATCTTAGGTATGTATGGAGAAGAATTGTGATGCTTGATCTTGAACTGTGTGCAGAGTTCAATAATCATAGCATTATTAAGGTTGGTGCCATTGTCAATGATAATCCTTTCAGGGACGCCGTACTAACAGATGAGGTTATGCTTGATAAACCAGGCTATGACCTTCTTGGTAACTGAGGCAAATGAAGCTGCTTCAACCCACTTGGTAAAGTAGTAAATGGCAACAAGAATGAAATGGTGTCCATTAAAGGCGGTAGGCTTGATATCTCCAATCATGTCAATACCCCACATTGCAAATGTCCAGGGAGCGGTCATGATGTTCAAAGGAATTGGAGGCACATGGACCTTATCAGCATAAATTTCGCACTTATGGCAAGTCCTTAAATGGTGATGGCAATCGGTTTCCATGGTCGACCAATAATAACTAGCTCTCATAATCTTCTTAGCCATAGTATGTCCGCTAGAATGAGTACCAAAGATACGTTCATGCATATCCTCTACGATCTTCTCTGCTTCCTTCTTGTCCATACAACGGAGCAGAATTGAATCGTGGTTGCGCTTATATAAGATCTCATTGCTCAGGAAGAACTTGGCTGAGAACCTTCGCAGTAATTTATTATCATTGACTGACGCCCCTTCAGGATACTCTTGAGCTTCGAGATATCTTTTCACCTTATGAAACCAAGGCGTCTCCTCTACACCATCAGTGTCAATATCATAGTAGTGCGTTGGTTCGCCAAATCTTTCAATAGTAATTTTGAGAGCTTTGTTTCCCCATCTGACCTTGAACATAGAAGACATGGTAGCTAAAGCATCTGCCAACTGATTTTCTTCCCTCGGAATATGTTCAAAGGTGACCTCTTCAAAGCACGGGATCAAGGTTAGAAGAAGTTCTTTGTAAGGGATCAAATTTGGATGTTTAGTATCCCACTCTCCTTTAACTTGACTGATCACCAGGGCCAAATCTCTGTATACGCTTAAGAATTTGATTCTTAGGTCAATAGCAACCTTTATCCCTAAGATGCACGCTTCATACTCGTCCATGTTGTTTGTATAGTTAAAGCAAAGCCTGGCAGTGAAAGGGGTATGGTGTTGTACCCCCAAAATTTTCTCTCTAATGTTTTTCCAAGATTTTCTCTTGCATAGGTGGTTACAAACCTTTGCCTAAAAAAAGGAATTTTTTTGAATGATGGTTAAGTATCCTTCGATTGGCATCTGCAAAAGACCCTTCGATTGGCATCTATAAAGTGACCTTCGATAAGCATCTACAAAAGGTCCTTCAATTGGCATCTGCAAAAGTTCCTTCGATTGGCATCTACAAAAGGTCCTTCGATTAGTATCTACAAAAGGTCTTTCGATTGGTATAAGGCATTTTGATGGGCATCTCAAACAAGGCAGCTTCGACGGGCATCTTAAATAAGGTTGTTTTTCATTAGAGCATATAAAGTGCCTTTCGACAGGCATGTTAACCAAGTGATGTTTCGATTGGCATATCAACAGGGTGATATTCTGATTGTCCAAGTTAGAGAAAATGAGATCAAAAAGAGCAAGAACTGAGAGGTTCCCAGAAATTCTGATGATGGTCCCTTCGAATCCATACAAACCATGGCTCAAGCGAAGAAGCTATGCTGAGGGGAGCCTTGAGCAATTATAATTAGGACTCAACGCCATCAAGAAGAATAATGTTTAGGGGATAATTGAAGAAACTCTGATGCTGAGAATATGAGCCATTCGAATCAAGTTCAAAGCCATCGAAGAGAGCAGAACAACCCTTCGACCAGTCAATAAGATAATGCTTCGATTGGTCAAATTCAAAGCCTTCGAAGAGAGCAAATTCATCTTCAAGGGGGTGTCAGCTTTCGATTTCTATCATATTGGAGGCCAAGACAACTCATGAAAGTTGTCACATGGCAAACAGAAACGTGCAAGCCAAGAGTAGAAAGAAATCTTCAAAAATGGAAAGTTTGGAAATCAAATGTTTTTTTTTGAAAGCATTGATACCCCTCCATACTTGTTAACCTAATGTGGCTTAATATATATACACAAACATTATAGCCTAAAAGGAGATGCGTAGCCTGCCTCCAAGAAGCCTTAGAAAGTTGCACAAAATCTCCAAAGATTGTCAAACTCAAAGCTGATTTTGCAAGCAGCCTCCGTCCAAACTAACACCTAAATAGTGTTCCTGGGATTCACGCAGAAGCATCCCTCATACAATCCCTCTGTTGTAGGTTTTTTCTTTGATCTCAAACTTGTTAAACATGATTTAAATTCATGTCGAACATATATACATATTGCTGCTAATGTTCATGTTTGTTTGAGTGTGTTACATGTGAGCAAAGATGCAGGATTGAGATCGTGCCATTGTTGGGGCACGATCTGAGCTTACCTTTGATTCTTACAGCCTTAGTTTATCTTCGATGGGTAAATACCATTGGGGTCCACTGAGCGCATAGATTTGATATTTAAGTTAATACTGTGTTTTTGTTTCTAACATAATATTGTTGTTTCGTTTGTACCAATGAATGGAAATCTTTCGACCAAGTTAGTGAGGAAGATTTGCTGCAACCAAAAGGACCTGGGTTCAATACGCAGGTCATATATTTTATTTTTCTAAGCATGTTTCTTGCAGATCCAATACCCTAGGTCCAAGCGTGTACACCATGTGTCACCAGATCATCACCATCGACGCATCACAACATCAAATCCAATGTCCCAGATTTGAGCGCCCACACTAGACCCATAAGGAACCAGCAACACTGAAGTACATAGAGGTTTGGGCTTGTTTTGGTTGGGCCTAGCAAATTTTCAGCGTGCACCCCCCAGTCTGCTTCATAACACCAGGCCCCTTTTCTTTTTTTCTTTATTTTAGATTTATTTATTTAATAGTTTTATATTTATTTTTTATAATAAAATCAGAAAATCACAAAGAAATAGACTTAGGTTTTTCTAATTAAATTTAACTTTTTAGGGAAATTTATTAATTTAATCATTTTGATTAATTTAAAACCGATTAGAATTAGATTTAATCACTTCACATCCTTTTCTCAATAAAAACACAAAAATATTTTTAAATCAATTATATTTTTAGGTTTTTTTAAACTTATTCTCGTTTTAATTTCTGCGCGCTCATCATTTTCTGTTTTATTATTGTCCAATTTATTATATATGTATACAGTTTGTAATAGTTTAACTTAGGATTTATTACTGCTTTTAAATTTCCGCACTCCCCAGTTTTGGTTATGTATCCCCTACCCCGAGGCCTTGTAATAGCTATGTTTAATTTCCGTCTTTTAAATTCTTGCACTATTATTAATTGTTTAGATTAATAGGATTCTATGAAAAAGACTAAATTAAAACGATTAGATCACCCTAAAATTGCAAGATAAATGAACTAAATCAATACACTTGCACATGCTCACCCCTAGGGTATCCCCCACTTCGGTTGCCTTCGAAAACAGTCACAATTCTTGAAACGTGAGAATTTTTAGTGACTGTCCTTGAGTTCAAGAGATCACAAGTCCCTTGATGACCCTTTCGACTGTTGCCTCGGTTAAAAAAGTAATCTTGAAACTTTAGGACAATTACTAAGAGTTCTTGCCCAGTTGCCTTAGTGACCGTAAACGTCCCTTCGATAGCCCCTCAACATCCAACGATAAGGCTACCTACTCACTACTAGTAGGATAGTACTATCTAAAGGAAAGGAGGAAAAGAACACCTTTTTTCGAGTAGGTAGATAGATGTTAAGTACTTGCTCAAAACAATATTTTCCACACCACAATTTCAAAAATTTTTCAAAACGCTTTATCAACACTCTTGAGGACTGATACAAGAGTTATCATAAAGTAAGCAAACTTTTCAAAACACACAAACACGAAAACAATTTTCAAAATGAGCAAGTACCTAAGAGCCCGTGGAAAACCACAGATGGAAAGGGTGCTAACACCTTCCCTTTCCATAACCCACACCCTTACTCAGAAAATCTCGAAAAAGGTCTTTTTCTGTTCTTTTCACCCTTTCCTTTGTTGGATAAAAGAAAAGCCGGTGGCGAGTCTTGCTTACCGCACATTTTCGAATACAAAATGCAAAACCAGTATAACAGTCGGTTCTGCCACAGTATCACAGAACTAGCGACTCTACTGGGGATTCTAAAAAGTGGGGTTTACCTTAGGGTCTAGTTCATTTCTAATATGTTTTCTTTGTTTGTTCTAATTTCTTTACTTTTAAGGGTATTGTTTGGGTTACTATAGATCCTACACCCGGATCTGGAGAAACCTTTTAGGTAAGTAGTAATAGATCATGGAAACTGTGCGGGGTATACCGACACGGTTGAAGCGATAGCTACGTTGATGTGACACTTTGGTGGGTACCGTTAGCCCTTGAGTTAATCAAGGAGAATACGGGGCCGCTGCATGGTGTCATGAAGCATCAACTGACCTTAGAACCTTAATTGAACAACTTGGCCATTAGGACGTAGTGAGATAGCCGTCTTTGGTGTATCCCCAAAGTTGGTTGATACTCGATACTACACTCATTGAGATTTGACTCCCGAGTTTTGTTTGGTGGCAAGTTAGTTGTCTATCAGAGCGAAACTTGTGGGAAAGATCAGTGATATTGAGATCCCTTAGAACCCGATTACTATTTATAGGACAGGTTGAACCAATCAAACTTCAAGAGGGTATCACCTTAAAAACCATGCAAGCCTTAAACCTAAGGCCTTTGTGTGATTTGCTTGTGCTTGCTATATATATAAATTCTTAGCATAATCATGACATCATAACATGGCATATCATACTAACCATTTCAAGGGTTTTCTAGGGATTATCTTTGTTTATTTTGTAGGACATGGCATCCGCTCGCAGGAACACTATCCAAGTCAACCTTGTGAGGGTACCTCCTCAACTCAAGGAATTAGCATCAAGGATTCCTGAAAGCTCTCCCTTCACTGGAAGACATGGTCGATTTCTCAACCTAGTCACTTTAAACCCTGATAAAGAAATGATAAAGGTGCTCTTTCAGTTCTTTGACCCTTTACATCACTGCTTCACTTTTCCTGATTACCAGTTAGTGCCTACTATGGAGGAGTTTTCTCAGTTATTGGGGGTACCTATCCTTAATTAGTTATCATTCAACGATATGGAAAGAGACCCAAAAACCTGAAGAGATTGCTCAAGCTCTGTCATTACAACAGTCTGATGTAGTGGCAAATTGGGAAACCATAAGAGGCATCCAAGGATTTCTAGCTAAGTTTCTATTGGAAAAAGCTCACCATTTTCGGGGTACCCTGGATTTACAAGCTTTTGAAGAAGTGTTGGCCCTTCTCATCTATGGGATGGTACTATTCCCTAACCCACACCAGCTCATAGATGTGAGTGCGGTCAAAGTTTTTCTGTCTCATAATCTGGTGCCCACTTTACTTGGGGATATTCTACACTCTCTTTATACTCGCACTCTAAAGAGAAGAGTGACTCTTCTGTGTTGCACTCCCCTATTGGCTAGGTTGTTTATTTCGCACCTACCTCGGTCTGTTTTGAAGAATGAGCAGTGCATGAGATGGTCTCATAGGTTGATGTCCCTTACACATTCGAATATTCATTGGAGTCCATGGTCCTTGGAGAATGTTACCATCATTGATCGTTGTGGGGAATTCCCCAATGTACCCCTCTTAGGAATTAGGGGAGGAATCACTTATAATCCTTGTTTGGCGTTGCGACAATTTGGTTATGCTAGAAGGGATAATCCTCACAATGCACTCATTCAAGGAATCATATTTGACTATGAGAATGATGTTCAGGGTTATCCTAAGAGGTTCATTCGAGCTCGGGGCATGGTAAATAGAGTTGATAGCAAGACACTGGGGCACAATAATTCCATCCCTCTTGAGCCTTACCTCAAATGGGTGCGAGCTCGTGCTCAATGTCTTATTATGCCTCACCCTGCCATCTTACCTGTGATTATGGAGCCGATTGCTGAGGGAGACACCCCTTACATTGTTCTTCATCCTGACATGCCAACTGATTTCGAGGAGCTACAGAAATCCTGGATCCAACTCAAAGAAGAATGGGATACCTTAGAAACCTAATTCTATGCCAGCAAGAAGAAGGTTTTTGAGCTCACCAGGTTACTTCACGAAGAGAAGAGTATAAATGCTTACATTTCCCCAAAGAGGATGCGCCTGTGGGAAGCTTGAGTCTTTCTTTGCTTTAAGAGTTTATTTTTGCTTTGTTACTTCTTTTGTAAGCCCAAGAGGCATCATTGTGATCGTTAAAACTTATTAATGCAATTAACGTTTGTTCTCTTTCTGTTTAAGAAAATTTAGGTCTTAGAAATCCTTGAAAACATTGCATACATATATCATACATATCATTGCATAAACAGGTTTCAAAGCAAGTTTCTCATCTTCTTCGCTGTTTATTTCAGCAATGGCTCTCGAACAAACTATGAAGGATCTACAAACTCAAAATGCTCAGTTTCAACAAATGATCATGGCTCTGGCCAAGGGGCAAGAAGAGCTAAAAGCCATGATTGTCAAAGAAAAGACCAAGAGAGGTTCAGAGGACCGTTAAGGCGAGTTGTAGAACTAGCATCTTCGTCAAAAGAAGGAGACAATCAAGAAGGGGAAACAAGAGAGGAAGATCCCAGTCCAAGGGAACCTGATAATGAGTCTTACTATAATGAGGAGCAGTATCCTCCAGCCGATGATAAATACAAACAGTTGGAGGACCGTCTGAATGCAATGGAAATCTAGAGGGTACATGGGCTGGATTTTGAAGAGTTGGGTTTGGTTTGTGGGGTTGTCATCCTGCAGAAGTTCAAGGTTCTGGTGTTCGCTAAATATGATGGGGTCTCATGTCCCAAGATGCATCTTCGATCTTATGTGAGGAAGATTCAGCCTCACACTGCTAACAAGGATTTGTGGGTCCACTTCTTTCAAGACAGTCTATCTAGGACTCAACTAGAGTGGTTCTATCAGCTGGAAGGAACCAATATTTGTAATTGGGAAGACATGGCTGCTGCTTTCTATAAGCAGTACCAGTATAATGCAGACCTTGCTCCCACCCGTATGCAACTCTAAAGTATGTCTATGGGTTCTAGCGAGAGTTTTAAAGACTATGCTCAGAAGTGGAGAGACTTAGCGGGAAGAGTCCAACCCCCTCTATCTGAGGGGAAGTTAGTGGATATGTTCTTGGGTACACTATCTGGTCTGTCTTCAACCATCTGATTGGAAGCTCCTCAGCTGGTTTTACTGAGCTGATCCTAACTGGAGAAAGAGTGGAAGTTGGTATTAAAAGTGGCAAGATTCAAAAATATGCCTCTTTAAGTGCATAAAAGAGACCTTTCATGGGAAAAAAGAGGTTATTGCTGCTTACAGTCAAAGAAATAGGGTAGAATCGAACACTGTCCAATGGTAGGGGCTGTAATCATATCCAAGCCTGCAGCTACTCAATAGCGGAACAATCAACCTAGAGCAGAAAGGCCTACGAGACAGTTCAGCTGGATAAATATGACCTTGTCTCAAGTTTTGCCTCACCTACTGAAATCCAATTTGGTTACCCTGAGGGAAGCTCCCAAGAATCCCAACACCGCATCTCCTCGCTACAACCCAAATTCTCGTTGCGCTTACCACTCAGAGAGTCCGGGCCGTGATACAAACGACTATTAGGATTTGAAGAACAGGGTGCAAGACCTTATTGAGGCAAAGGAGATTGAATTTGACGCTCTTGAGATTCCCAATGTTATAATTGCTCATATACCCAAGCACAGTTGTGGTGTTAATTCTGCTGACGATGATACATTTGTTACTTCTGTTGAGGAACTTGTTACTCCTCTCATGACTATTAAGTGGAATCTATTGCAAGCCGGTTTATTTCCGGGTTGTGGTGAAGATTTCCACTTATGTTTATCTCTACCGACTGGTTGTTATTTGTTGAAAGCAGGTGTTCAGTGCCTGGTGGATGATAAAGAGATTCTATTTGAGAAGACTCCCGTCACAACTATTTCCTGTAAATATGTTTTTATTATAACCATTTCTGCCAATCCTCCCAGGGTCTCCACCAAAAGACCCGTCAAGATTACATCTGCTTCAAAGTTGGCTCCCTTGATCATAACTATGCCAGGGCCAATCCCATACTCCTCGGACAAAACTGTTCCCTAGAATTATGGGGTTGACGTCTATTACCATGGCGTCAAGCAAGACCTGTTGGCTGCTGAAGACAAAGTTTCTGGAAATACTGATCCCGACGTTGGCAACATCGTTGGGACCAGCAAAATAACAAGAAGTGGAAGAGTGTTCTCACCCGAAATTTCTCCTCCTAAAGCCGTTACTATTCCTGTGATCATTCCTATTGTTGTTCCTACTGATACTACCACTACAACTCCTGTGATTACCCCTGTTGCCACCCCTGTCACCGAGTCGGCCGAAACTCGGGGCAAATACATATTGGTTGAGCCTGTCCAGACGAAGGCGCATTCAGAATCCATCCCAGAGGTCTCTAAGAAAGAAATGGAAGAAATCTTAAAGATCATTAAGAAGAGAGACTACAACATGGTCAAACAGCTGGAGCATACCCTTTCCAAGATATCAATGTTGGTCCTACTATTGTGCTCTGAAGCTCATGCAAAAGCGTTGGTGAAATTCCTCAAAATTTCTCATGTACCACAAGAAACCTCCGCTGACCAATTTGAAGATTGTGTGGCCAGTTTGACTGCTGATAACGGGTTGGGCTTTTCTAATGCTGATTTGACACCCAGAGGAAGAAATCACAATAAGGCGCTGCATGTCTCCATCGAATGCAGGGGCACCACTTTGGCTCATGTTTTAGTGGATACTGGTTTATCGCTGAATGTTCTGCCCAAGAAGGCTCTTAACAGATTAGACTACAAAGGTTTGACCCTGAAGCCCAGCAACATTGTGATAAGGGCTTTCGATGATTCAAAAAGAATGGTGCACGGGAATGTGGACATCCCCAAAAAAGTTGGTTCTCATACTTTTGACTCCACCTTCTATGTGATGGATATCAGACCATCTTATTCTTGTTTGATAGGATGTCCTTGGTCCATGGGGCTGGAGTGTTACATCCACTCTGCATCAGATGTTGAAGTACCCAGTGAAAGGAAAGATTGTCACAGTGCATGGTGAAGAGGAATACATGGTAAGTCACCTGAACTCTTTCAGGTATGTGGAAATGGATGGCGAGTTCATCGAGAATCCTTCTCAGAACTTTGAAGAGGTGCCTCAGACCATGGCTGCAACCGAGATTGTTACCAGTGTGTCGAAGATCACCAGACCCCCATTGAAAATGGCTTCTCTCAAGGATGCCAAGGCAGTAATTGAAGAAGCTAGGTGTACCATTTAGGGCCAACTCCCTGATATTCCATACAAATCTGATAAGTTTGGTTTGGGTTTCTCTTTAGGGGCTCAAAGGGCTGTTCTTCATGCTCGCGCTGGAGGACCTCATCCACTCCGGATCCCATTGATAACGGTTCTGCTATTATCGGTTATGACTTTGAAAATTTATGCCCAAGGTGGGGAAGATTGTGAGGTACCAGGATAACTTTCTAGGCTGTTACAACTGGAAGAAAGGGTTATACAGCCTCATGAAGAGCCAGTTGAGACAATGAACTTGGGCACAGAAGAGGACAGAAAAGAAGTCAAGATAGGTGAAAATTTGGAGCTTAGTGTCAAACAGCGGTTGATACAGATGTTGCATGATTATGTCGAGATATTTGCTTGGTCATATGAAGACATGCCAGTACTTGACACCGATATTGTGGTCCATCGCCTGCCGACAAAAGAGGACTTCCCTCCGGTAAAACAGAAGGTTCGTCGTATGCGCCTAAAATATCAGAGAAGATCAAAGCAGAAGTCATGAAATAGTTCAACACTAGGTTCTTAGTTGTCACCTCCTATCCACAATGGGTTGCTAATGTAGTTCTGGTGCCTAAAAAGGACTGCAAGGTATGGATGTATGTGGACTACATAGATTTGAACAGGGCAAGCCCCAAGGATGATTTCCTACTTCCCCATATTGACATTCTGGTTGACAACACCGCACATCATAAGATCTTTTCCTTCATGTATGGTTTCTCTGGTTACAATCAGATCAAAATGGCACCCGAAGATATGGAGAAGACAACCTTAGTCACACAATGAGGCACTTTCTGTTACAAAGTGATGTCATTTGGATTGAAGAATGCTGGGGAAACCTATCAGCGAGCCATGGTAGCTTTGTTCCATGACATGATTCACCATGACATAGAGGTTTATGTTGACGACATGATAGCCAGATCTAAAACTGAAGAAGAGCATCTTGATCACCTACAAAAGTTGTTTGATAGGTTGAAGACATATAAGTTGAGGCTAAATCCGAACAAGTGCACCTTTGGGGTAAGGTCTGGTAAACTTCTAGGTTTCATTTTCAGTGACCAGGGTATTCAGGTAGACCCTGCAAAGGTGAAATCTATACAAGAGATTCGGGCTCCTTGCACTGAGAAGGAAGTTAGAGGTTTCTTGGGACGCCTAAACTACATTGCTAGGTTCATTTCTCATCTAACTGCTACTTGTGAGTCAATCTTCAAACTCCTGAAGAAAGATCAAGTTGTAAAGTGGAATGACGAATTCCATA
The DNA here is from genome assembly GCA_948472305.1 of Vicia faba. NCBI lineage: Eukaryota > Viridiplantae > Streptophyta > Magnoliopsida > Fabales > Fabaceae > Vicia > Vicia faba. The sequence continues at coordinate 1,541,387,997 of OX451735.1, forward strand.
CCGCCTTTGATAGAATCAAAGAATACCTTCAAGAGCCTCTAATTCTGATGCCTCCGATTAAAGGAAGACCTTTGATAATGTACTTAACAGTGTTAGATAATTCAATGGGGATGTGTGTTGGGGCAGCATGACGAGTTCGGTCGAAAAGAGCATGCAATATACTACCTTAGCAAAAATTTTACCGACTGTGAAACAAGATACTTATTGCTCGAGAAAACTTGCTGCGCTTTGGCATGGGCTGCTTGCCGACTAAGACAATATATGATGACTCACACTACCTTGTTGATATCTAAGATGAACCCTATCAAATACATCTTTGAGAAGCCTGCTCTCTCCGGAAGAATAACAAGATGGCAAATGATCCTGACCGAATACGATATTCAATACACCACCCAGAAAGCAATAAAAGGAAGTGTATTAGCTGATCATTTGACTCATCAGGCTATGAACAACTACCAATCCATGAACTTTGAATTCCAGGATGAGAATATCCTATTAGCGATTGATTATGAAGAACCTGGACCGGATGAAGGACCTAAGAAAGGATCCCGGTGGACTATGGTTTTTGATGGAGCTTCCAACGCACTTGGCAATGGCATCGGTGCTGTAATCATATCTCCCAAGGGATGTCATACTCCTTTCATTTCCAGACTATGTTTCAACTGTACCAACAATATGGCTGAATATGACGCATGCATCATGGGTCTCAAAGCTGCTATTGACCTGAGGATCAAGTTCTTAAGTATTTTTCAGAGATTCGGCCTTGGTAATAAGTCAAATCAAAGGAGAGTGGGACACGAAGCACCCTAATCGCATCCCCTACAAAGAACATGTGTTGACATTGCTCCCACACTTTGAAGAAGTCACCTTTGAACATTTTCCACGAGAGAAGAATCAGTTAGCGGACGCTCTAGCTACCATGTCATCCATGTTCAAGGTTAAATGGGACAACGAAGCTCCTCAGATCACTATTGAGAGATTGGACGAACCAGCTCACTGCTATGAGATCGATACTGAAGGGGTAACAGACAAACCTTGGTTCCATGAAGTGAAAAGGTATCTTGAAGCTCAAAAATACCCTGAGGGGGAATCTGTCAATGATAAGAAGTTTCTGAGAAGGTTCTCTACAAAGTTCTTCCTCAGTAATGGAACCCTCTACAAGCGCAACCACGACTCTACTTTACTTTGGTGTGTAGACAAGAGCGAAGCAGAGAGGATTATGACAGATTTACACGAAGGTACCTTTGGCACCCATTCTAATGGACACACCATGGCTAAAAAGATCCTACAGGCAAGATACTACTGGTCCACTATGGAAGCAGATTGTTATCAGCATTCCCGGACTTGTCACAAATGGCAGATCTATGCTGATAAAGTACATGTACCTCCGGTTCGCTTGAACATCTTGACTTCCCCCTGGCCCTTTATAATGTGGGGCATTGATATGATCAGAGAGATTAGACCTACCGCTTCCAATGGGCATCGCTTCATCCTGGTCGCCATTGATTACTTCATGAAGTGGGTTAAGGCTGCCTCTTTTGCTACTGTTACCAAGAATATTGTGGCGCGGTTCATCAAACATAACCTTATCTGTCGGTATGGTGTTCTAGAAAGAATCATCATAGATAATGGTACAAATGTCAACAATACTATGATCACCGAACTCTGTAAACAGTTCAAGATCCAGCATCATAATTCTTCCCCTTACCGGCCTAAGATGAATGGCAGTGTGGAGGCTGCTAACAAGAATATTAAGAAAATAATACAGAAGATGACGGTGACATACAAAGACTGGCATGAGATGTTACCATTTTCTCTTCATGGTTACCACACCTCAGCACGTACGTCAATAGGGGAAACACCTTACTCTCTGGTGTATGGTATGGAGGTTGTCTTAACTATTGAGGTCCAGATCCCTTCTTTGAGAATCATCAAGGATGCAGGTATGAACGAAGATGATTGGATCCATACTCGACTTGACCAACTGAATCTGATTTATGAGAAAAGGCTTGTTGTTGTTTGTCATGGTCAGATGTACCAAAAGCGAATGATCAAGGCTTTCAACAAAAAGGTCAGACACCAGGTATCTCAAGAGGGTATCTATTAATCAAGCGCATCATCCTGCCACAATGTGATCCCAAGGGAAAATGGACTCCCATATACGAGGGGCCATTTGTAATCAAGAACATATTTTCTGGTGGAGCCATGATTCTAACCACCATGGATGCTGACGACCTTCCTCACCCTGTGAGTGCGGACATAGTTAAAAGATACTACACATGAATAAAGACCCGCTAGGTTGACTAGCATAGGCAAAAATAAGGGCATCCCGGTGAACCAAAAGGTTCGGGAAAAAATTAGGGATAAATACAAAAAAAACTTGTACACCCGGCAAGTCAAAAACCTGAAAAGGCGGCTTGGGCAAAAAAGGGTATCCCGGTCGACTGAAAAACCGAAAGGGCGGTCCAGGAAAATGTTAGGGATTTAAAGCGCATAACTATGTCCCATTAGATCACCTTGTGGCCAGACTTCAGTATCAACTATCAAGCTCAAACGATACCAATCAATCCAGTCAGCTTCAGAAAAGTAGCAAAGGGATGGGATGCTCAAAGACATAAGGGCAATGGCAGAATTGAAACTCAATGGGATTATTACACATAGCTGTTTTCTCTTTGTACACTATTTTGTATAGTTTTCATTTTCACGACAACATTCTCCTACTAGAATGTCAGTCTCTTTGTACAAAAAACGCCTGTTATAGGCAAATTTCTTCAAGTTAATACAAATTATTTCTTTGAAAGTACAAAACTATTTCGCTTTCTATTTTACTGTTTTATTTTGCAAAAACGTCCAGTGATTATTTTGACATATGCATTGAATATGATTACTGTTTACAAATACTTGCATAAGAAACGGGGCAAACTCTAAAAGGCCATTTGTAGTCCCCACAATTACTTTCTCCAGCAGGTACAAAGGCAGAAACATCCTACTGCAAAATCACCACTACATCCTCAACATATGTCCTAGTGATGTCTATGTCCTCATAGATTAAAAACAACCAAAGTTCTGACATCTTCTTCCCCAAGCAGGAATTACCTCCTCCAGCCAAGTTCCCTCAGAGAGCTGAAATCCATGTCCCCCAGCTAAGTTTTTATAATCTCGAACAGTTTATAAAGCCTTATCCTCGTTAGAGTTTATTTCTCTAGTTGCGGAAGTTTATCCCCCAACAGAGTTTATTTCTCTACATTGGTAAAATCTTCCAACATAGTATCTTTCTCCCCCACAGAGTCATTCTTAAGCAGGAGTCAAAGATCCCTGACAGAATATCCTCAAACAGAAAGAGGAAATCCCCAGCAAATGATCTCCACTCATCACCCCCAGCGGAAATGAAAGAATCACTTTCCTCATCTACCAAACAGTAGTCCAGGATTCAGCTTCCCAGTACTCTCCAGCAGTAGTCAGGGATTCATTTTCCTAGGCTAGGAAATATCGCAACAACATTCCATATTCATACATCATGGCATGCGCATACATATTACATATAGCATAATCTCATTTATTTTGAGAACATCATTACACAATGCATTTCATACATCATGACATTGCATACGACTGACTCTTTACCTTTTCAAGAAAGATCAAATCAACAAACGTCATTGACCACTTATATGACCTGAAAGTCTTCTCAAAAGCTACGTCTGACAAAGGGCTATTTCAGTATTTTCCTCAGAAAAATCATTCTCAAAAGACCTCTACTGGTTCAGTTTAAATCGACCAATGATTTACTCTGACTCTTTTCTGGTAGTTACCTCTACTGGTTTATTTTAAATTAACCAATGATTTACTCTGATTCTTTTCGGGTAGATACCTCTACTAGTTCAGTTTAAATCGACCAATGATTTATCCTGATTCTTTTCCGGTAGATACTTTCTTTGGTTCAGTTAAATCAACCCTAAGATTTTTCTGATTCTTATCCAGTTAAAGTTAATTCAAGACCTTTCTTTGGTTCAGTTAAATCGACCATAAGATTATTCTGATTCTTACCCAGTTAAAGTTAATTCAAGACCTTTCTCTGGTTCAGTTAAATCGTCCCTAAGATTTTTCTGATTCTTATCCAGTTAAAGTTAATTTAAGACCTCTCTCTGGTTTAGTTAAATCGACCCTAAGATTTTTCTGATTCTTACCCAGTTAAAGTTAATTCAAGACCTTTCTCTGGTTCAGTTAAATCGACCCTAAGATTTTTCTGATTCTTACCCAGTTAAAGTTAATTCAAGACCTTTCTCTAGTTCAGTTAAATCGACCCTAAGATTTTTCTGATTCTTATCCAGTTAAAATTAATTCAAGACCTTTCTCTGGTTCAGTTAAATCGACCTTAAGATTTTTCTGATTCTTACCCAGTTAAAGTTGATTCAAGACCTTTCTCTGGTTCAGTTAAATCGACCCTAAGATTTTTTTGATTCTTACCCAGTTAAAGTCATTGTGAAGCCTGGAATACAACCAGGTAGCAGTCAACCTTATTATCCTCAACAAGTTGCTGTGAAGCCTGGAATATGACCAGGTAGTAGTCAACCTTATTATCCTCAACAAGTCGCTGTGAAGCCTGGATCCCGACCGGATAACAACCCGCTTTCATCTCTCCAGTCAAGAGGTAATTCCCCAGTAGAGTAACGGACAACTGAAGCTCCTAGACTCTATTTCCTAAAACTGAGACCAACATTCCTCAGCGGGGTCCTCCTCAACGAAAGGAACAGGAATCCTCACAAAGGAATATCTCATGAAATCAGCATGTTCTCTAGATGGCATCTTTAAGCCCATCTCCAATAACTCTTCATCATTTTCTGTTGATGGCATCTGTAAGCCCATCTCCGAAAATCTTCTGTCTTTTTTTCCAAATGGCATCTATAAACCCATTCCCGATATTATCCACCAACAGTGCTACTTCAGACGAGTGCAAATTTCTGGGCACTCTTGTTGTTGTACCCCAAAATTTTCCCTCCCATTTTTCACTCAAGATGCTATCCCAGGGTTTCTCAAACATTCAATTTGGCTCAAAAGTTGATCAAGCAGGTTCTCTTCCTAGGCAACCAGTCAACAATTAGGGTTTTGCACTTCTCAAAGGAAATTGAGTCGTCAAGGTTTCAAATAAGTCACCATGTCTCCTTAAAGTTGTTTAAGTCAGTTTTTAAACCTCACATTGCAAGTTTGCCCAATCCATGGCCCAGATAACTGAAAAGGCATTTGTGTGATTTTAAATTTTTCTTAACCACAATTTTCTGAGGGTTGATGTTATTCTTGGGAGCATGGTCTATTTGGATAAGGTATAAAGTTTAAGACTATCATTTTAAATAATCATGATTGTGGATTCAATTAATCAATTGGGTTTGAGCTCTTAAACATTTATTTTGTTTAAGAGTGCAAAATACATGATTTATCCTATCATATTGTGTTTTCTTAAAATGCAAGTTACCAAGCCAAGATGATTTATTCGAAGCATTCAATCAAGAGTTGCAAAGTTTAAAATAGAACTCAAAGTTTGGTACAACAAATTCATCATTCATACATTTCATTCAAATGTTATGTTATGATTACATTCTTTGACAATTTGTAAAAAAAAGGGGTTTACAATGTAAAATATAAATTACAAATTGTTTGTCTTGTTCACAAAGAATCTCAAGTTTTATATTTACAAAGAAAGAAAGGCTTCTTCTTCAAGTCTCTTTGCTTCATCTTCAAGAAATTCCTCATTGCTAGCCATGGTCTTCTCTTCATCCTGTCTTGCTTTCCATTCAATTGTTTGTACATGTAACAAAAGAAAGGAAAAACATTAGCAAACAATCAACATTGAAAAATCCAAGCAAAAATGATTTGCATCACTAGCATTTACTTTTAGGAATCAGAATTTCGTTTGTTTTAATCACCATCCATTTCTCCCTATTTTGCAAATCTCAAAACCTAGATTTTGGTTCACAAAAAAAAAAGGAGAAAAATAAAATATACAAACTGGACAGGCAAGGCAGCAAATACAAACAGTCAACAAGCTATGCCAACATTTCAAACAAGCAACAAAACAAAACAGCAGGATCCGAGCAAATGGAAAGCTGCTGCCCAAACTGCAATAAAGGCAACAGGATGCAAACAGCAGCAGTCAAATACAAAAAGGAGAAAGTCTACAGCAGATGCACAATATCACAGCAAGATCCAAGCAAAAGCATGCTGCAAACCAACATGTAATAAACAAAGGAAGCAACACATGTATACAACAGAACAAAACAAACAATATGCAAGCAACAAGCCAAAGGGTCAAAGGCATCAAATGTTGCAATACAAGTTAACTTGCTCAGCTTGTTCACATATCATCACTTTCCTAAATCAGCAAACCCTTCAGAAAATATATCAAAAGCAAAAAGTGCTTTATTTCATAAAAGATGAAAGAGGAAAGATATCACCTAGCCAACAAATAATCTAAAGTCATGCCAAGACAAACAGGCTGCTATTGCTACAAAGGCATGCTACAAAAATAGTCCAAGAAGACTGTCTCTCAAAGCATCCTTATGCTTCCCATAGCAGTACAAGACCTGTCCAAATTCTGCATAAAAACATGTCAAAACAAACCACAAAAAACAGCTCTGCATAACTGTCCAAAACTGTCCAAATCCTGCCCAAAACTTTCACAAAAATAGCAAAAACAAAAGCTACATGAGAAAGCATAGAATCAGCATGACAAAGGGGTTAAAATCCCATCCATTCCCCCCCCCCCAATCTTATGGTTTTCATTCAATATAAACACAGAGCAGCAGGGATACGAAAGGAGCCAATTATTGCCATCCAACTAAAAAAACCTCATACTGTTATAAAAAACATCAAGCAGTATCACAAAACCAGAAGCCAAGAGAACCAACAGAATCATCAAACATCACAAAAGCCAAGAGAACCAATAGAATCATCAAACATCACAAAAGCCATAAACCATCAAAACATCACAAAAACCAGAACCAGCAAATATCAAAAATATCAAAAAAACAGAAGCCAAAAGACCATCACTGTAAAACCAAAAGCCACAAAAACCAGAACCAACGAAAACCAACAAAAGTTTGCAACACCAAAAATTCTATCACCAAGTTCCATCACCAAAGTCCATCACCAAATATTGTCATCAAATATCACCACCAAAAACCCACAGCAAATCAATAACTCAGAGAGATAGCAAAAAGCCAAACCCTAATCCTCATTGTTATCCTACCCAACAATCATCCCAGCATATTCAGAAGAAGAGAAAAAGACTCAGATAAATACCGGAAGCACATATTTCAAAAAGGTTCGAAGCTCACAGATTTGGAGAACACGGCCTTCGTTCTCCCTTTTTCTTACGTTTTGCTTTTCTATTTTGCATGCTTCATCATAAATCATCGTTGTTTGCTACATCTTTGACCTAGGGTTTCCGTCCACCCCTCTTTAGATCTAGGGCTTTAGAGTGAGAATCCGCAAAAATTAATCACAGATTAGTAATTAGGGAGAGGAGATGATCAGATTGATGTAAGAAAAATAGTGTTTGGATTCACGCCGCCGCCGTTACTGTCGTAAGGCGATTTCCGACGCGGCCAGGTTATCTTCTCCGGCGAAGGCTCCTAACAAGAGAGAAGAGAGAGCTTCGTGTTAAGAGAGAGAAAGAAATGAGAGTTATGAAGTTTGGTTGTTCATTCACTTAATTTTGTTTATTCTGTTAATTACTCCCTTGGCCCAATCCGGTGGTGACACTTGTCACCACCCCTTTAATCATCCTGAATAATCCTATGTGTGCATTCCCACGCTAATGGACGATATACCCTCATCATCCCTCCATCTGTTTCCATGTCATCATCTATCAAGAACTCTTTAGCACACCATAGATGCACGCCCATGGTGCACCTCCAAGGGACTGCTGCACCTGATCAGCCAGGAGATTTGGGCTTTTTGTTTTCTACACCCCCAGATTTGCTCCAATGCAGGCCCATTTCTAAACTTTGCCTTTATATTTTGGTTGTTATTATTTTTTATTATTTGATTTTCATTTTATATTTCAGCATATATTTAAAAATTACAAATAGGTTAATATTTGTTTTAAATAATTATTAACTTTAAAATAATTTTTGTTTGACATTATTAATTAAATCCTTAATTAATTTTATCAAATGAAAAGAGTTTTAACTTAAATAATTATGTAACAGTTTGGACTTGTATTGTGTGATTTAAATATTTATTTCTTACTATCACCCCCATTCATTAATTTCTACCCCCATTCCCGAAGCTCTGTAATAGCGTAGAATTTCAATTTCCACATTTTATTGTTTTACTTATTACTGTATAGTAATTAGGCGTATATGGAAAGATTTAAAATCAATTGCTAGATAACCTAATTTCAAAGATAAAATTAACTCGAATCAAATACACTTTTCACACGCGCACCTCTAGGGTAACCTCACTTGTTGCCTCAAAAACACAGTCCTGTCCCTCGAATATGGGATGCTTTAGCAATGACCCTTCAATAAAAAATGATCGTAGTCCCTCGATGACCCTCAACGTTGCCTTTGATAAAACAATCTAGTCCCTTACAAAAATTGCTAAAGCGTCTCATAAGTTGCTTTCGATGACTATAAAATTAACCCGCGCTTGTCCCTTTACATCCAATGATGGGGCTTCTTACCAAATCAATGGTAAGATAGAAACATTAAAAGGAGGAATAAAAGAACCTTGAGACATTTCGAGTAGGTAGATTCGCTCCTAGTTGCTCGCTTGCTCACGACAAAAAAACATTTTTATACCAACACTTTCATCTCAAAACCTTTTCAAATGACAAGACCTTATGTATACGTTCTTATAGAGACGAGAACCATTGGAAAATATCTTTTCAAAAACCACTTTCCAAAACACAATCCACAAACACATCTTTGAACTATCTTTCGAAACAAAACTTTGTACGCGTTCTTATAGAAACGAGAACCATCACAAAGAGATTTTTCAAAACACTTTCAAAGCCCACACCACAAGCACACTGTCAAAACAAAATCAAGTGATCTAAACGAGTAACTAAGAGCCCATGGAAAATCATGGATGAAAAGGGTTCTAATACCTTCACTTTTCATAATCTACCCCCCGAACCCGAGAAATAATCTCGAAAGGTCTTTCCTGTGCTTTTTTACCTTTCCTTTTGGATAAAAGAAAAGTCGGTGGCGACTCTTGCTATCCGCACAAATGCGACCAAAATGCAAAACATCAAGTCAGTTCTCCCACTGTATCACAGAACTGGCGACTCTGCTGGGGAAATGTACTTAAAAGTGGGGTTACCTTAGGGTTAGATCACCTTTACTTGCTTTCATTGTTTGATTTGTGTGCTTTACATTTTGTTCTTTGTTTGGGCTTGCTTTGATCCTCCACACGGATCTGGGACACCTTTTGTAGGTAAATAGCAATAGATTGTGGAAACTGTACGGCATCGACCGATACGGTTGAAACAATGGCTATGTTAGTGTGACACATTTGTGGGTACCGGTATCTCTCGTGGTGAATTGAGGAGAATACGGGGCCACTGAGTGGCGTCATGAAGCACTAACTGACTTTAGAACCCTAATTGAACAAACTTGGCCATTAGGACGTAGTGAGATAGCCAGTTTCAGTGTAGAGCTGAAAATTGGTTGATACTCGATACTACACTCATTGAGGCTAGGCTTTTAGGATATCTCGGCCGCAAGAAAAGATTGTTGTGCTGAGACAATGCCTAAGGGAAAGGTCGGTGATATTGAGATCCTTTAGAACCCTATCACTATTACTAGGACAGGTTGAGCCAACTAAACTTCAAGAGGGTACTTACCTACAAAACCCATGCAAGCCTAAAACATAGGGACTTGTTTGTTGTGTGTGTATATATTTACTTGTACATAACATCATAAACATCATGAACATCATACGCATGCTCACTAACCATTTCAAGGATTTAGAAATTTATCTTTGTTTTTGTTTTGTAGGTCATGAATTCCCTCCGAAGAAACACCATTCGAATCAGCTTTGTAAAAACACACCCTCAACTTCAAGAGCTAGCCTCAAGAGTGCCCGGGGATTCTCCTTTTACCAAGAAATATGGTCGACTCCTCAATTTGGCTACATCCAACTTCCAAGAAGAGATGATGTGTGTAATATTCCAATTCTTTGATCCCGTACATCATTGTTTCACTTTCTCGGACTATCAGTTGGTACCTACACTAGAAGAGTTCTCTCTACTCTTAGGGGTGCCCGTGCTTGATCAAATACCATTCATCGGTCTAGAAGGGATTCCAAAACCTAAAGTCATCGCCGAAGCTTTGCATATGAAGAGGGCCAACATCATAGCCAATTGGGAGACAAGAAGCGGGATTAAAGGTTTTCTAGCCAAGTTTCTATTGGAAAAGGCTCGTTCATTATGGGACGACATGGATTTACAAGCTTTCGAAGACGTCCTGGCTCTTCTCATTTATGGTTTGGTTTTGTTCCCCAATTCGGACCAATTCATAGATGTTAATGCCATCAAGGTCTTTCTCTCTCGCAATCCTATACCTACCTTACTAGGAGACATCTTGCATTGCCTTCATACCCGCACCATGAAGAAAAGAGGTAATCTTTTGTGTTGTATCCCCCTACTCGCAAAATGGTTCACTTCACACCTACCTCAATCAGCATTGAAGAACGAGCAAAGACTGACATGGTTCCAAAGGTTGATGTCTCTCACCTACTCTGATATCTGTTGGTGTTCGAGATCCTTGGAAGATGTCTCTATCATTGACCGCTATGGGGAGTTCCATAACGTACCTCTGCTTGGTATTAGGGGGGGGGGGGGGGTATCACCTACAACCCCTGCTTAGCTCTTCGACAATTTGGGTATGCCCGAAGAGACGGTCCTCACGAGATGCTCATCCAAGGTCTGGTGTTCGACTATGAGAAAAAGACCAAGGTTACCGCCAGAGGTTTACACGAGCTTGGGGAATGGTGAACAAGGTGGACAGTAGGACTTTAGGATACAAAAACTCTATCCCTCTTGAGCCTTACCTTAGGTGGGTACGGGCTCGTGCTCAGAGTCTCGTGATGCCTTACCCTTCCATCCTTCCTATCATCATAGAGCCTGTTGTTGAAGGAGACGTCCCATACACTGTTCTTCATCCTGATATGCCTACCTATCTCGAAGACTTGCAGAAAGCTTGGGTTCAGTTGAAGGAAGAGCGAGACACCTTTGAAGCCCAGTTTTACACCAGTGAGAAGAAGGTTCTGGAGCTCACCAAACTGCTTCATGAAAAGAAAAACCTGAATGCCTACATTGCTCCAAAGAGGATGCGTTCAGTCTTTTTGTCTTAGGAGCTTTGTTATATTTTGTTTCTTTCATTGTAAGCCCAAGGAGGCATGATGTATTCAAACTTGGATTTTAATATAATGTGTGTTCTTTTTTGGTTTGAACAGATTTAAATCTCTAAATTTCCTTGAAATCGTTTGTATATTTCATCTTCATTCATCATAACATCATACAGGTTTCTCATAACAGGTCACCTTATCCTTCTACTGTTTATTTCAGTAAGATGGATGTTGAACAGACGGTGAAAGACATACAGGCTCAAAACGCAAACTTCCGAGAAATGTTCTTGAACCTATCCAAGGGGCAAGAAGAAGTGAAAGCTCTCCTCACTAGGGGCATGATCATGGGGAATCTTGAGGGAAATAAGGATGATCAGTTGGAAAGGCTACAAACTGAAATAGCCATAATGAGGGTCCAAATGATGGGAAAGCTGGTGGGCCAGATGGTTCTTATCCAAAATCTGGCTCAAGGACAAGAAGAGCTGAAAATTCTTGTTAACCAACTTCGTCAAGACGGTTGCAACTGTATGTGGGAAACAATCAGGATTGGAAATCAAGTCACTGCTCAGCCTCCCATGAGACAAGAAGCCATAAGACCTTCCCAATTTGCTACTACCTCATGGGCCCGACAACAACCTCGCCAACAACAACAGAGGAATTAGCGCAAAGAGGTCGCACCTAAGAGATAATTCACCAGGATCGGCATGTCACTAGCTTAGGTACTACAACACATGTTGAAGGCGGAGCTAATTACATTAAAAGATACCCCCCAGAATCTTAATACTGCTGCTCCTAATTACCGTCCCAATGAGAGGTGTTCATACCATTCTGATGGTCCTGGGCATGATACAAACAATTGTTGGGCTCTAAAGAACAGAATTCAAGACCTAATCGATGAAGGAGTGTTAGAATTTACACAAGACGATCAACTGGAGATTTTCTATCACCCATAAGGGCATCCATGTGAAGTGACGATCTGGGCGAAGAAATTTCCTGTTTATTCGAATTTTCAGTTGTAATTTCTTTGTTTGCTTAAAACACTTATCTTTATGTCAGACTTTGGTTAATCTCATTAATGCATTAAATATGTTTGTCTTGAATCAATCCATTCATTTTCATTATATCTTAAACTATGCTTTTTATTCTCTTTATGATATTCAATTCTTGTTTCAAAAGTTGCAAGCCTTTAGAGGGAGGATGACGAAAACAATGCCTTCATCTCATACAGTATGCTTTTGGACATACCTTGCTGATGATGTACATGCGTTTTTTTTCAAATCCTAAACACTAGAGTTATAAGGAAGATAATCCCTAGTCAACCCTTTCGAGCCAAAGAAGTAGAAGTTTCCTTTTTACACAAATTGAAACCTTTAATCAAAACCTGGAGCAGGGTAGTCTCTCAGATAATTCAAATGCGCGTTCAAATCCCAAACTCTCATCTCGTAATACAATGAATAACATCAAAACATTCCTTTGGAATCAAAAGACAATTATGGTTCCCTACCAAATAGGAAGTCATTAGCTCTCAAGAGAAAAACCCACTAAGTCAAAACCTACAAAGGAGACTTAAGGAAAACTGGGGCATCCCGCTGACCGTAAGAAAAGTCAAGCAAAATCAGGGATAATAAATCAAAAAGAGGTCACTACAAATCCTCAACAACATGAAAAATATGGAAAAAATGACTGCCTTCCGACAAACTTAACTTGTCTGAGCCATCACCGACGCATTATTCCAGACTCAATTGGAGTTCAAACGCATAATTAACTGAGTTTAGAAGTGAAGAACATCACGAAGAGCGGGTGGGTACAAATACAATTTGAGCCTTTATCCTTTGTTTCTTAAACCATGAATTAAACCACGATACAACCTTTCAAAGTCCTAATTGAAGCATGGGTTAGTTCGAAAGCATATTGTTACAAAAGGTATCCCGACTCCTGTAAGGCTTACTCTATATCTTTATTTAAACTCACATACTTGCAAAACTCTTTTATCTGCTAAAATGCATTTTCAAAACTTCAAGACAAGAATAAATTTTGCATTATTGTGAATATCGTTGTTTACATATGGCTAATTATTTGACAACAGAGAAATCCACACGATGAATATTCGGCAAATGAAAACTCTCTCAATAAACCAAATCACTTCAAGTGGAAAGACGCTTCCAATGACAAATCTCTCATAACCAAGGGGCACAGCATGACCATTGTCCAACACATCTGGGGCAGTCAAGTCGAGATTCAAAGAATCGCTCAAGGAAATGTTGAATCACTCAAGGGGCAATGTTATGTTGATCATGGGTTTGAACATAATCCACTATGAAGACTTCCGGTACCATCAAATCGTGTCTGTACTTTTAGTACCAGATGGTGTCAGTATCTTGGGTACCACCAATTTGTTTGTTTGTACCAATAGTACCAGATGGTGTCAGTATCAGGTCTTCGGTTTATTCCACAACAGTCTTAGAAAATATCCCTAGAAAGTTCAAGGCTACCAGAAATGTGATCAAAATCTAAAAACGTCAAGGTGCACCAGATTAACTCTAGGGGCCAACTGGCTCTCACTTATAAAGGGTCGTGTGTGACCAAACAAACATTTTTTGGCATTACTACAAAACTTACTACTATAGACAGTGACAAATCTCCACAAAATACCCTTCAAAAGGTGATCCCCGGTGAAGTCGTCAGAATCACAAGGCTATCCCCGACAAGTGCAGAAGCATCTTTAAACAAAAATGGGGCATCCTCCAGTCGATGACATAGTCAAACTCGCCAGCAAATAGAGGAGTTTTAATCTTCTCCCAACAAACGCATACATCACACTAGTTCCCAAATAGAGGATGCAATTCTCTTGCAGATATGGTTCAAATACGATCCAGATATGGACATCATTCGGATATTCATTCAATATCTCCTCAAATACCATCAAAGCTTGGAATCATTCTGACATTCCCCAGCTGAGCTGGTCTTAATTGAGTTAAAAGCCTCATGGAGTTTTTGTCCGAAGCGCCCTTCCGGCAGATTGGCGACAGGATTTATTTCTCCAACAAAAGGCATGATTACCTAGTTTGAATTTTCTTCCCAGACTATCATAAATCAAGGGACCATAGTTCCTCTTCCCCAGCAGACTGCTCTACAATCCCCGCAAGTACTTTCTCCAGCAGGAGCGGAAACAAGGACATCCTACTACAGGATCACTAACGTATCTCCAGTATGCAGCCTAATGGTATCAGGTGCTCTCATATCCCTGACAGAGCAAAAATTCCAATTACCACTCCAGAGATTCCCCAGTGAAAGTCACCCAACTTCTCAGGATTCCCCAGCAGGATTTCACAAAGTCCACAAGCAATGCATGGCGTTTCCCTTCCCCAATAGAGTTTATTTCTCTAATAATGGAAACTCATCCATCCATGCTTCAACTTCAACAAAATATGAAGACTTACACTCCTCATTCCTATCAGTACTCGGGGATTTATTTTCCATGAGTCCAGCAACATTGCAGCAGAACAATTAATATGTTCATACATTGCATTCATACATCATGGAATTGACAATACAAACGCATATAGAGCAATCTCATTCCATGCATTTCATATATCATGGCATCGCATACAAGTAACCCTTCACCTTTTCAGGAAAAAAATCAATCAACAAGAAATTATCATCAAATTTCCGACAGGATAGCTATTTATGGACAAATCAATTACATATCAATTCCCGAGAAAGGACTGGTTGACCATCTACATAACAAATATTTCCTTCAGACCTATGTCGGTTCAGTTTAAATCTCTCAACGGTTTATCCTGATTCTTCCCCGGAGAATTATTATCAAGCAGATCTCTCCCCAGCAGAAGTAGAAGAACCACGGTTTTCTACAACAGTCAGGAATGCTATTTCCAATACTCTCCAGCACAGTCATGGATTCCCAGACTCGGGTCCAAGATTAGCTCCCAAAACTAAATACAGTAATCATTTGCGCGACCAAATACAGCTTCACAATGGTTTATCTTGAAAAATCTTACACGGGTCCCTTCTCATACATTTCCAAATAAAGTTTCACACAAATTCATCATGAAGTAACCCTACTACCCAGGTTCCTTCTCATAGCCCTACTACCCGGGCTTTTATTTCGAAGTAACCCTATGACCCAGGTTCCTTCTCATAGCCCTACTATCCAGGCTTTCATTTCGAAGTAACCATAGGACCCAGGTTCCTTCACATAGCCCTACTATCCTGGCTTTCATTTTGAAGTAACCCTACGACCCAAGTTCCTTCTCATAGCCCTACTACCCAGGATTTCATTCGAAGTAACACTACGACCCAGGTTCCTTCTCATAGCCCTACTATCCAGGCTTTCATTTCGAAGTAACCCTATGACCCAGGTTCCTTCTCATAGACCTACTATCCAGGCTTTCATTTCGAAGTAACCCTACGACCCAGGTTCCTTCTCATAACCCTACTATCCAGGCTTTCATTTCGAAGTAACCCTACGACCCAGGTTCCTTCTAATAGCCCTATTATCCAGGCTTTCATTTCGAAGTAACCCTATGACCCATGTTCCTTCTCATATCCCTACTACCCAGGCTTTCATTTCGAAGTAACCCTACGACCCAGGTTCCTTCTCATAGCCCTACTATCTAGGCTTTCATTTCGAAGTAACCCTACGACCGAGGTTCCTTCTCATAGCCCTACTATCCAGGCTTTCATTTCGAAGTAACCCTACGACCGAGGTTCCTTCTCATAGCCCTACTACCCAGGCTTTCATTTTGAAGTATCCCTACTGTGATACGATGGGAAGAACTGACTGTTTTTTGGAATGCTGGTTTGTATTTTGCGCTTGTTTTCGCAAAATGTCACGGTTAGCAAGAGTCGCCACCGACTTTTATTTTATCCAACAAGGAAAGGAAAAAAGCACAGAACATTCCTTTTTCGAGATATTTCTGAGTACAGGGGGGGGGGGGGGGGTAGATTATAGAAAGGGAAGGTATTAGCACCCTTTCTATCAGTGGTTATCCACGGGCTCTTAGGTACTTGCTCAATTGTTTTCAAAATTGTTTTCTTTGTGCTTGTGGGTTTGAAAAACTTTTTGTTTGAAACTTCGATTTAACTCTTGCTTCTGTCCTCAAGAGTGTAATGAAGTGTTTTAAAAACTATGTTCGAAAAGGAGTGTAAGTGTGAAAAAAGTTTTTTTTCGAAAGAGCAAGTGTCTAAGAACTATCTACCTACTCGAAAAAGGAATCGTTCTATGCTAATTTCCTTTAGACAATGCTATCCTACTATTAGTGAGTAAGTAGCACCATCGTTGGAGTTTGAGGGTCAATTCGAATAGGGACATACGGTTACTAAAGCAATGTTAGGACACCTTAGCGGTAACCCTAATGTCTTAGATTATCTATTTAAGGAAACAATATCTGAGGTAACCATTTCGAGACAACTATGATCTTTTAGACAAGAGGACAACCTCTAAAACGACCTATACTCAATGACCGTGTACGAAGGCAACCAATTGGGTTCCTATGAGTGCGCATGTGGGAGTGTGTTGTTTTCAGTTATTTTTATCTTTGCACATGTTAAGGGTGATCTAATTTGATTTTAAGATTAAACATTCAGTCTTGTCATGCAAACCCTATTATCAAACATCTAGCAGTTATAATTAGCAGAAATTAAAGGTGCGGAAATTAAATTACAAGGCGTCGGGTATTTACATCGCCAAAAGCAACCCTTTTGAAAATAAAATAAAAGCGGTAAAAATTAAACGTCCTAATTAAGCATTACATACCGGAAGCAGATACATCAATTGGATAAAGAAATATAAAGCGCGAGGGAAATTAAATCGAATGCGAATTAGGGTTTTGACCCTTGTAAAAGAAAATGCTTTTTTTGTGTTGTTTTTATTTTTTAATAAAAGGAATTAAAACCTAAAAATTAAGTGCTAAGTTAATTATTAAATAAATTAATTAATGAAAAATAATAAATGACATATTTTTGGAGTTTTGATTATTTAAGAAAGAAATTAAAATAATTAAATTAGAGTTAAAACCTAATGATTTCTAATTGATTTTATTTATTTACAAAAATAAATTAAAGTTTCCTAGAATTAAAAACCTAATTAATTAATTAAAATTTATTAAAGAAAAATAAAGTTCTTAATTTTAATTGGACAAAATGATATTTTTGGTGATTTTTTTGATAGAAAGAAAATTTGTTATTGGTTAGTAAATTAATTAAATAAAAATAAAATAATTAAATAAAATAAATAAAATATGAGAAAGTAGAGGAATTGGGCCTTTGTTGGCCCAATAGCAGCTGATCCAATTGACTTTTGGTGATCCTGTGCTCACGCATTGACTGGCTTATGGTACTCCTTCAATATTTGATTACCATATCTGGCCATTTGGCCATCTGGCGCTTTGATGGTGAGGGAGTATGATGGTCCCTTGGCTTGCACGTACACCAGATTTCCTGAAAGAATTAAGAAAAATAACAAATGCTGGAGGCAGGGGTCGAACCCCTGACCTCCAGCCTTCAACGCCTTGAAAGTCCCCCTTGTGGCCACTACACCATTTGTTTCTCTTTGTTAATATAACACAAATAAATAATAATATAGTAAAACAAGATTAATGGCCAGGAAAATAAAATGCGCGTAATGAATTTGAATGGTCCAATGGGAGGACGACACGACTTCGTCTCTGTCCTCTAAGAACTGTAAATTTTACCTGCGGATTTTTATCCGCAGCTAAAAGCATAACTTCACTCTAAATCCTTCCCCAGGCAATATAAATGAAAGGTAGCACCATGGTTGAGCTCGTCTTGTTTCCTTGAACAAGATGATACCCTTCACGCAAGCCAATTATGCCTGTAAAAAAAACCCTAAAAAAAACCTAGAAAACCCTACAATGGTGATCCACGATATAAAGCATAAGAATGAAATTAGTTATTGCAGAAAGCTAGCAAATGTCATGGTGAATCAGAATATGCAATTAGTTTTTGTTATAGACGCAAGAATAATACAAATCGAATTCAAGAATGGGGCGGATCCGTGAGGGACTTACGTGCACTAGGAGGTCTAAAAACGCGTGGTTTGGATTGGTTTCACTTATGGAGATAGCCAGGAAGAGATTGGGACAAGTCTCAAGTCTTGAATGCCTTTATGCCTGATTTCGATCTCAAGCTTTTTTGGTGTTTTTGCAAATTTCGTTCTCACTTTATTCTTGCTCTCCAACCCTGATTCTTGTGTGTTTCGCTTCCTTATGTATTGCACAATACATTAGGGTTGTTTTCTTTGTCCAAATCTTGCTCTATCAATGCTCTTGATGTGGATTTGATTTGCTTTTACAAACTTTCCAAATTGGCTTGATTTCAATCTTTTTTGCACATAATTCATTTGAAACGAGTTTGATGATGGCAAGCTGTATAATGGAACCTGAAATCACCACAAAATCTTTGTTATCAATGCCTTTGGATTTTTATTTGATTTATTTTGATTTAAATCAAATTAATTCAAATAAAATCAAAATAATTAATTAAAAAATGATATGGACACATGGTCAAGTCCGGAGCACGTGGGCTACAATGCAAACTCAAAACAAGTGAAAAAGAATGGGCCCATATGGCAAAATTTGAAGTTTTGGGGATAGTTGACTTTTGGCAATTTTGCAAAAAAGTCCAACTTCAACAATGCATAACTTCCTCAATTTTGAAATTTTGGAGGTGTTCTTGGACTTTTTAGAAAGCTTGAGATGTCCTATAACCAACCCTTTTTGTCTCATCTCATTTTTATATTGCATGCTCAAGTTAGAAGCTTTGACAAAAAAAGTGTTTTTGTTGACTTTTCAAAATGACCTATAATGTCCAAATTCATAACTTCTTGTGAGTGCATATTTTGATCTTTGGTTATGAAGATGGATTGTCGGGAATTGCATATTATTCAAAATGAGCTTTGGATGGGTCATTTCTCATAAAGTATGAGAATGTTATGCTTGGTCAAAGTTGAGTTGACTTTTCCTACAAAACCCTAATTTAGCAACTTTTGAGTCTTGATGAATTTTGAGCAATCCTTGATGAATCATGATCAACCCTTGATCAAATGATGAAATATCCTTCAAAATGAGAATGTTGACAAAAAATATTGAAGTTTGACTGTATTTGGGTCATAACTGACTTTGGCCCCAGCACAGTCAATTTTTGGACTTTTGAGCAATTGACTGAGCAAACTTCCTCTGCAAGACTTGAAATTTGACATGGATGATCTTGAGAATATATTAGGACATTGGGGAGAACTTGAGGTCATTTGGACTCAAGGATCTTGATGCAATGTGAAACCCTAATTTGGGGTAGACTGCCTTAGGAGATAGCTTGTTTGTTCAATCCTTGAGCAACCTTGAGCAACTTGGTTGCCACAACCTGTTAAAATATCAAATTCCTTCAAGAACCCTAAAAAACTTAAAACCCTTGTTACAAACCCACATCTCACTACAAACAAGCCATCCTTGTTACAAAATCCCATCTCACTACTTCTCCAGTAAGGGTAAGGCTGGTTTGATCTCCATGATCAAAAGGATGTAGAAGCATTCATACATGCCATATCGGTTTTAACATTACAAAATTTCATATATTTATTTTCTTTGTATTTCATGGTATAGTAATTTATTTAATGTGTTCATGAGATTCAACATTGCAGATTTAGACAGGGTCCCATGCAGGGTTATTATAAAACACTGAGGAAGATATCCTGAGGAGGTTAAGGGTGTGGGTTTAACATCCACCCCTATTGGTTTTGGTTTTCTTCCATTCTATTTATCCTTTTACCTATTTTCATTCTTTCTGTTTAAAACTTTTTTTCATAAAACTTAACATTTTTCACAAACCTTTGATTTTTCATAATAAACTCGAATAATTAATTTTAGGTTTTTTAAATTTAATTTTAGGTTTTAAATTAATTTTTGGTTCAACATCCACCCTGACATTTGCATTATTTGTATTTTCTAACCCTATTTTTCATTGATGTTTCTTCCCCTATCTATTTTTTTGGCAAACTTAGTTCTTTTTTATTAATCATTACACATAAACTCTTTTTTTTCAAAATTATTCTTTTTTTTAATTAAAATTAATTAGGTTTTTAGGTTTTTTTAATTAACTTTTTTTCAAAATTAACCTTTTTTAATTAAAATTAATTAGGTTTTTAGGTTTTTTAATTAACCTTTTTTTCAAAATTCAACTTTTTTTAAATCCGAACTAATTAGGATTTAGGTATTTTAATTAACATTTTTTTACTAATTAAAATTAATTAGGTTTTTTAAGGTTTATTTAATTAATTATCATAAATCATTTTTCATAAAAAAAAATCACCATAACACTTTCTTTTCTATTTTCATCTTATTTTTATTTTCCTAGATAAAGTGTATAGGGCGTTGTGATACGGTGGGAAGAATTGACTGTTTTTTGGAATGCTGGTTTGCGTTTTGCGTTTATGTTCGTAAAATGTCGCGGTAAGCAAGAGTCGCCACCGACTTTTATTTTATCCAACAAGGAAAGGAAAAAAGCACAGAAAAATTCCTTTTTCGAGATATTTCTCGGGTTCGGGGGGTAGATTATAGAAAGGGAAGGTATTAGCACCCTTTCTATCCGTGGTTATCCACGGGCTCTTAGGTACTTGCTCAATTGTTTTCAAAATTGTTTTCTTTGAGCTTGTGGGTTTGAAAAAGTTTTTGTTTTAAAACTTCGATTTAACTCTTGCTTCTGTCCTCAAGAGTGTAATTAAGTGTTTTGAAAATTTTGTTCGAAAAGGAGTGTAAGTGTGAAAAAAGTTTTGTTTTTGAAAGAGCAAGTATCTAAGAACTATCTACCTACTCGAAAAAGGAATCGTTCTATGCTAATTTCCTTTAGACAATGCTATCCTACTATTAGTGAGTAGGTAGCACCGTCGTTGGAGTTTGAAGGTTAATTCGAATGAGGGACATACGGTCACCAAAGCAATGTTAGGACGCCTTAGGGGTAACCCTAATGTCTTAGATCATTTGTTTGAGGCAACAATATCCGAGGCAACCATTTCGAGGCGACTATGATCTTTTAGACAAGAGGGCGACCTCTAAAACGACCTATACTCAATGACCGTGTACAAAGGCAACCAAGTGGGGTGTACCCTAAGAGTGCGCATGTGAGAGTGTGTCGTTTTTCAGTTATTTTTATCTTTGCACATGTTAAAGGTAATCTAATTTGATTTTAAGATTAAACATTCAGTCTTGTCATGCAAACCCTATTATCAAACATCTAGCAGTTGTATAGTTTGCGGAATTTAAAATGCGGAAATTAAATTACAAGGCGTCGGGTATTTACATCGCCAAAAACAACCCTTTGAAAATAAAATAAACGGTAAAATAAATAAAAGGTCCTAATTATCTATTACATACCGGGAGCAGATACATCAATATGGATAAAAATAAATAAAGCACGCGGGAAATTAAATCGAATGCGGGATTAGGGTTTTGACCCTTTTAAAAGAAAATGCTTTTTTGTTGTTTTTATTTTAAGAAAAGAAATTAAATTCTAAAATTAAAAGCTAAACTAGTAATTAAATTAATTAATTAATAAAAAATAATAAATGACATATTTTTGGAGTTTTTGATATTTAAGAAAGAAATTAAAATAATTAAATTAGAGTTAAAACCTAATGATTTCTAATTAATTTTAAATATTTACAAAAATAAATTAAAGTTTCCTAATTAAAAAACCTAATTAATTAATTAAAATTTATTAAAGAAAAATAAATTTCTAAATTTTAATTGGACAAAATGATATTTTTGTGATTTTTTGATAAAAAAGAAAATTTGTTATTGGTTAGTAAGTTAATTAAATAAAAATAAAATAATTAAATCAAATAAATAAAATATGAGAAAGTAGAGAAATTGGGCCTTTTTTGGAGGATGCAGAAAGTATTTTTGCTGGCCCATTAAGCTGGTCCGTTTGGACTTTTGTGATCCAATGCATGAGCGTTGACTGAGTCCATGATGTGCCCTCAAGGCTTGGCCACCAGATCTGGCCATCTAGCCATCTGGCACGTTGATTGGTGAGGGAGTATGATGGTCCCTTGGCTTGCACGTACACCAGATTTCCTGAAAGAATTAAGAAAAATAACAAATGCTGGAGGCAGGGGTCGAACCCCTGACCTCCAGCCTTCAACGCTCTGAAAGTCCCCCTTTTGGCTACTACACCATTTGTTTCTATTTGTTAATATAACATAAATAAATAATAATATAGTAAAACAAGATTAATGGCCAGGAAAATAAAAACGCGCGCAATGTATTTGAATGGTCCAATGGGAAGACGACACAGCTTCGTCCCTGTCCTCCCAGAACTGTAACTTTACCTGCGGATTTATATCCGCAGCTAAAAGCGTAGCTTTACTCTAAATCCTTCCCCAGGCAATATAAATGAGTTCCAGGACCATGGTTTGATTCGTCATCTTCTTCTGAACACAACCATGTCCATCATGAAGATCAATTGTACCTGAAACGAAAACCCCCAAAAACTCCAAGAAAACCCTAACTATGGTGGATCACAATATAGGTCAGATAAACGAAATCAAATAATACCAAAAGCTTCCAAATGACATATGGATTCAGAATATGCAATTATTTTAATCAATGGATGCAAGAATAACGATTTTCGATTTCAAGAACATGGCGGATCCGCGAGGGACTTACAGCGCTTGGGAGGGTCTGAAAATGTGTTGTCTTAATTGGTTTCGCTTCTGGAGATGGCCAGGAAACAATTGAGATGCTTTCCAAGCCCTGAAACGACCTCTAACCTTGATTTCGATCCCACACTTTTTCCTTGTTTTTGCAAGTTTTGTTCTTCCTCCAGAATTGCTCTCTAACCCTTGTTTTGGTCTGCACACGACCTTATGTATTGCCCAACAAATTAAGTCTAAATTCTTTGTCTAAATCTCCCTCTATCAATGCTCTTGATGTGGATTTGATTTGCTTTTACAAACTTTCCAAATTGGCTTGATTTCAATCTTTTTTTGCACACAATTGATTTGATACGAGTTTGATGATGGCAAGCTATATAATGGAACCTGAAATCACCACAAAATCTTTGTTATCAATGCCTTTGGATTTTTTATTTGATTTATTTTGATTTAAATCAAATTAATTAAAATAAAATCAAAATAATTAATAAAAAAATGATATGGACACATGGCCAAGGTTGGAGCACGTGGGATACAATGCAAACTCAAAACAAGTGAAAAAGAATGGGCCCATTTGGCAAAATTTGAAGTTTTGGGGATAGTTTACTTTTGGCAATTTTGCAAAAAAGTCCAACTTCAACAATGCATAACTTCTTCAATTTTGAACTTTTGGAGGTGTTCTTGGACTTTTTAGAAAGCTTGAGATTTCCTATAACCAACCCTTTTGGTGTCATCTCATTTTTATATTCCATGCTCAAGTTAGAAGCTTTGGAAAAAAAGGTGTTTTTGTTAACTTTCAAAAATGACCTATAATGTCCAAATTCATAACTTCTTGTGAGTGCATTTATTGATCTTGGGATATGAAGATGGATTGTAGGAAATTGCATCCTATTAAAAATGAGATTTGTATGGGTCATTTCTCATAAATTATGAGAAAGTTGAGCTTGGTCAAAGTTGAGTTGGCCTTTCCTACAAAACCCTAATTTAGCAACTTTTGAATCTTGATGAATTTTGAGAAATCCTTGATGAATCATGGTCAACCCTTGATAAAATGATGAAATATACTTCAAAAATGAGAATGTTGACAAACAATCTTGAAGTTTGACTGTATATAGGTCACAATTGACTTTTGCCCTAGCATAGTCGATTTTTGGACCTTTGAGCAATTGACTGGGCAAACTTCCTCTGCAAAGCTTGAAATTTGACATGGATGGTCTTGAAAACATATTGGGACATTAGGGAGAATTTGAGGTCATTTGGACTCAAGGATCTTGATGCAATGTGAAACCCTAATTTGGGATAGACTGCCTTAGGAGATAGCTTGTCTGGTCAATCTTTGAGCAACCTTGAGCAACTTGGAGATTTTTTCTTGCAATGTTTTGAGAAATATGGGAGGGAAAATTTTGGGGTACAACAGCTTCCCCTTTTCAATCTTCTTAAACCTGAGGATGTAGATTGGCTTTCATGCCTTTCGTGATCCAAAGGTGAAAGATGATTGAACACTAGAGTGCCCAGAAATTTGCACTCGCATGAAGTGGTAATCAGCCTTGTGATGTAGGGAATGGGCTTACAGATGCCATTTGGAGATTGCTGACGAGGGGATGGGCTTAAAGATGCCATCTGAAGGAGTGTCGATCGCATAAGAGATTCCTTAGCGAGTGCTTGTATACCTGATGTTCAAGGAAGATTCCGCTGGGGAAGTCTGATCTTTGTTGAGATTTAGGAACTTGTCTGTAACTCAACTGGGGAAACATCTTCGTCGAGATTTAAGAACTCGCCCGTAATTCAACTGAGAGAACTTCTCTGCTGAGATTTAGGAACCTGTCTATAATTCAACGAATGAACTTTGTCGAGATTTAGGACCTTGTCTGTAATTCAACTGAGAAAAACATCTCTGTTGAGATTTAAGAACTTGTCAGTAATTCAACTTGGGGAAACATCTTCATCAAGATTTTAGAACTCGCCCGTAATTCAAATGAGAAAACATCTCTGCTGAGATTTAGGAACTCGTTTGTACTTCAACGGAAGAACTTTGTCGAGATTTAAGACCTTGTCTATAATTCAAATGAGAAAAACTCTATTGAGATTTAAGAACTTGTCAGTAATTCAACTTGCGGAAACATCTTCATCGAGATTTAAGAACTCGCCCGTAATTCAACTGAGAAAACTTCTCTGCTGATATTTAGGAACTCGTCTGTACTTCAATGGAGGAACTTTGTCGAGATTTAGGACCTTGTCTGTAATTCAACTGAGAAAACTTCCCTGCTGAGATTTAAGAACTTGTCAGTAATTCGACTTGGGGAAACATCTTCATCGAGATTTAAGAACTCGCCCGTAATTCAACTAAGAAAACTTCTCTGTGAGATTTAGGAACTTGTCTGTACTTCAACGGAGGAACTTTGTCGAGATTTACGACCTTGTCTGTAATTCAACTGAGAAAACTTCTCTACTGAGATTTAAGAACTTGTCAGTAATTTGACTTGGGGAAACATCTTCATCGAGATTTAAGAACTCACCCGTAATTCAACTGAGAAAACTTCTCTGTTGAGATTTAGGAACTTGTCTGTAATTCAACGGAGGAACTTTGTCGAGATTTAGGACCTTGTCTGTAATTTAACTTAGAAAAACTTTGTTGAGATTTAAGAACTTGTCAGTAATTCGACTTGGGGAAACATCTTCTTTGAGATTTAAGAACTCGCCCGTAATTCAACTGAGAAAACTTCTCTGGTGAGATTTAGGAACTTTTCTTTAATTCAACGGAGGAACTTTGTCGAGATTTAGGACCTTGTCTGTAATTCAACTGAGAAAACTTCTTTGCTGAGATTTAAGAACTTGTCAGTAATTTGACTTGGGGAAACATCTTCATCGAGATTTAAGTACTCGCCCGTAATTCAACTAAGAAAACATCTCTGATGAGATTTAGGAACTCGTCTGTACTTCAACGGAGGAACTTTGTCGAGATTTAGGACCTTGTCTATAATTCAACTGAGAAAACTTCTCTACTGAGATTTAAGAACTTGTCAGTAATTCGACTTGGGGAAACATCTTCATCGAGATTTAAGAACTCACCCGTAATTCAACTAAGAAAACTTCTCTGTGAGATTTAGGAACTTGTCTGTACTTTAACGGAGGAACTTTGTCGAGATTTAGGACCTTGTCTGTAATTCAACTGAGAAAACTTCTCTGCTGAGATTTAAGAACTTGTCAGTAATTTGACTTGGGGAAACATCTTCATCGAGATTTAAGAACTCGCCCGTAATTCAACTGAGAAAACTTCTCTGTTGAGATTTAGGAACTTGTCTGTAATTCAACGGAGGAACTTTGTCGAGATTTAGGACCTTGTCTGTAATTCAACTTAGAAAAACTCTGTTGAGATTTAAGAACTTGTCAGTAATTCGACTTGGGGAAACATCTTCATTGAGATTTAAGAACTCGCCCGTAATTCAACTGAGAAAACTTCTCTGGTGAGATTTAGGAACTTTTCTTTAATTCAACGGAGGAACTTTGTCGAGATTTAGGACCTTGTCTGTAATTCAACTGAGAAAACTTCTCTGCTGAGATTTAAGAACTTGTCAGTAATTTGACTTGGGGAAACATCTTCATCGAGATTTAAGAACTCACCCGTAATTCAACTAAGAAAACATCTCTGCTGAGATTTAGGAAATAGTCTGTACTTCAACGGAGGAACTTTGTCGAGATTTAGGACCTTGTCTGTAATTCAACTGAGAAAACTTCTTTGCTGAGATTTAAGAACTTGTCAGTAATTCGACTTGGGGAAACATCTTCATCGAGATTTAAGAACTCGCCCGTAATTCAACTGAGAAAACTTCTCTGCTGATATTTAGGAAGTCGTCTGTACTTCAATTGAGGAACTATGTCGAGATTTAGGATCTTGTCTGTAATTCAACTGAGAAAACTTCTCTGCTGAGATTTAAGAACTTGTCAGTAATTCAACTTGGGGAAACATCTTCATCGAGATTTAAGAACTCGCCCGTAATTCAACTAAGAAAACTTCTCTGTAAGATTTAGGAACTTGTCTGTACTTCAACGGAGGAACTTTGTCGAGATTTACGACCTTGTCTGTAATTCAACTGAGAAAACTTGTCTGCTGAGATTTAAGAACTTGTCAGTAATTTGACTTGGGGAAACATCTTCATCGAGATTTAAGAACTCACCCGTAATTCAACTGAGAAAACTTCTCTGTTGAGATTTAGGAACTTGTCTGTAATTCAACGGAGGAACTTTGTCGAGATTTAGGACCTTGTCTGTAATTCAACTTAGAAAAACTCTGTTGAGATTTAAGAACTTGTCAGTAATTCGACTTGGGGAAACATCTTCATTGAGATTTAAGAACTCGCCCGTAATTCAACTGAGAAAACTTCTCTGGTGAGATTTAGGAACTTTTCTTTAATTCAACGGAGGAACTTTGTCGAGATTTAGGACCTTGTCTGTAATTCAACTGAGAAAACTTCTCTGCTGAGATTTAAGAACTTGTCAGTAATTTGACTTGGGGAAACATCTTCATCGAGATTTAAGAACTCACCCGTAATTCAACTAAGAAAACATCTCTGTTGAGATTTAGGAAATAGTTTGTACTTCAACGGAGGAACTTTGTCGAGATTTAGGACCTTGTCTGTAATTCAACTGAGAAAACTTCTTTGCTGAGATTTAAGAACTTGTCAGTAATTCGACTTGAGGAAACATCTTCATCGAGATTTAAGAACTCGCCCGTAATTCAACTGAGAAAACTTCTCTGCTGATATTTAGGAAGTCGTCTGTACTTCAATTGAGGAACTTTGTCGAGATTTAGGACCTTGTCTGTAATTCAACTGAGAAAACTTCTCTGCTGAGATTTAAGAACTTGTCAGTAATTCAACTTGGGGAAACATCTTCATCGAGATTTAAGAACTCGCCCGTAATTCAACTAAGAAAACTTCTCTGTGAGATTTAGGAACTTGTCTGTACTTCAACGGAGGAACTTTGTCGAGATTTACGACCTTGTCTGTAATTCAACTGAGAAAACTTCTCTGCTGAGATTTAAGAACTTGTCAGTAATTTGACTTGGGGAAACATCTTCATCGAGATTTAAGAACTCACCCGTAATTCAACTGAGAAAACTTCTCTGTTGAGATTTAGGAACTTGTCTGTAATTCAACGGAGGAACTTTGTCGAGATTTAGGACCTTGTCTGTAATTCAACTTAGAAAAACTTTGTTGAGATTTAAGAACTTGTCAGTAATTCGACTTGGGGAAACATCTTCTTTGAGATTTAAGAACTCGCCCGTAATTCAACTGAGAAAACTTCTCTGGTGAGATTTAGGAACTTTTCTTTAATTCAACGGAGGAACTTTGTCGAGATTTAGGACCTTGTCTGTAATTCAACTGAGAAAACTTCTTTGCTGAGATTTAAGAACTTGTCAGTAATTTGACTTGGGGAAACATCTTCATCGAGATTTAAGAACTCGCCCGTAATTCAACTAAGAAAACATCTCTGCTGAGATTTAGGAACTCGTCTGTACTTCAACGGAGGAACTTTGTCGAGATTTAAGACCTTGTCTATAATTCAACTGAGAAAACTTCTCTGCTGAGATTTAAGAACTTGTCAGTAAATCGACTTGGGGAAACATCTTCATCGAGATTTAAGAACTTACCCGTAATTCAACTAAGAAAACTTCTCTGAGATTTAGGAACTTGTCTGTACTTCAACGGAGGAACTTTGTCGAGATTTAGGACCTTGTCTGTAATTCAACTGAGAAAACTTCTCTGCTGAGATTTAAGAACTTGTCAGTAATTTGACTTGGGGAAACATCTTCATCGAGATTTAAGAACTCGCCCGTAATTCAACTGAGAAAACTTCTCTGTTGAGATTTAGGAACTTGTCTGTAATTCAACGGAGGAACTTTGTCGAGATTTAGGACCTTGTCTGTAATTCAACTTAGAAAAACTTTGTTGAGATTTAAGAACTTGTCAGTAATTCGACTTGGGGAAACATCTTCATTGAGATTTAAGAACTCGCCCGTAATTCAACTGAGAAAACTTCTCTGGTGAGATTTAGGAACTTTTCTTTAATTCAACGGAGGAACTTTGTCGAGATTTAGGACCTTGTCTGTAATTCAAATGAGAAAACTTCTCTGCTGAGATTTAAGAACTTGTCAGTAATTTGACTTGGGGAAACATCTTCATCGAGATTTAAGAACTCACCCGTAAATCAACTAAGAAAACATCTCTGCTGAGAATTAGGAAATAGTTTGTACTTCAACGGAGGAACTTTGTCGAGATTTAGGACCTTGTCTGTAATTCAACTGAGAAAACTTCTCTGCTGAGATTTAAGAACTTGTCAGTAATTCGACTTGGGGAAACATCTTTATCGAGATTTAAGAACTCGCCCGTAATTCAACTGAGAAAACTTCTCTGCTGAGATTTAGGAACTCGTTTGTACTTCAACGGAGGAACTTTGTCGAGAGTTAGGACCTTGTCTGTAATTCAACTGAGAAAAACTCTATTGAGATTTAAGAACTTGTCAGTAATTAAACTTGGGGAAACATCTTCATCGAGATTTAATAACTCGCCCGTAATTCAACTGAGAAAACTTCTCTGGTGAGATTTAGGAACTCGTCTGTACTTCAACGGAGGAACTTTGTCGAGATTTAGGACCTTGTCTTTAATTCAACTGAGAAAACTTCTCTGCTGAGATTTAAGAACTTGTCAGTAATTCGACTTCGGAAAACATCTTCATCGAGATTTAAGAACTCGCCCGTAATTCAACTAAGAAAACTTCTCTGCTGAGATTTAGGAACTTGTCTGTACTTCAACGGAGGAACTTTGTCGAGATTTAGGACCTTGTCTGTAATTCAAATGAGAAAACTTCTCTGCTGAGATTTAAGAACTTGTCAGTAATTCGACTTGGGGAAACATCTTCATCGAGATTTAAGAACTCGCCCGTAATTCAACTGAGAAAACTTCTCTGCTGAGATTTAGGAACTTGCCTGTAATTCAACGGAGGAACTTTGTCGAGATTTAGGACCTTGTCTGTAATTCAATTGAGAAAACTTCTCTGCTGAGATTTAAGAACTTGTCAGTAATTCGACATGAGGAAACATATTCATCGAGATTTAAGAACTCGCCCGTAATTCAACAAAGAAAACTTCTCTGTTGAGATTTAGGAACTTGTATGTACTTCAATGGAGGAACTTTGTCGAGATTTAGGACCTTGTCTGTAATTCAAATGAGAAAACTTCTCTGCTGAGACTTAAGAACTTGTCATTAATTCGACTTGGGGAAACATCTTCATCAAGATTTAAGAACTCGCTCGTAATTCAACTAAGAAAACTTCTCTGCTGAGACTTAGGAACTTTATCTGTAATTCAACGGAGGAACATTGTCGAGATTTAGGACCTTGTCTGTAATACAACTGAGAAAACTTCTCTGCTGAGATTTAAGAACTTTTCAGTAATTCGACTTGGGGAAACATCTTCATCGAGATTTAAGAACTTGCCCGTAATTCAACTGAGAAAACTTCTCTGCTGAGATTTAGGAACTCGTTTGTACTTCAACGGAGGAACTTTGTCGAGAGTTAGGACCTTGTCTGTAATTCAACTGAGAAAAACTCTGTTGAGATTTAAGAACTTGTCAGTAATTTAACTTGGGGAAACATCTTCATCAAGATTTAAGAACTCGCCCGTAATTCAACTGAGAAAACTTCTCTGGTGAGATTTAGGAACTCGTTTGTACTTCAACGGAGGAACTTTGTCGAGATTTAGGACCTTGTCTTTAATTCAACTGAGAAAACTTCTATGCTGAGATTTAAGAACTTGTCAGTAATTCGACTTGGGGAAACATCTTCATCGAGATTTAAGAACTCGCCCGTAATTCAACTAAGAAAACTTCTTTGCTGAGATTTAGGAACTTGTATGTACTTCAACGGAGGAACATTATCGAGATTTAGGACCTTGTCTGTAATTCAAATGAGAAAACTTCTCTGCTGAGATTTAAGAACTTGTCAGTAATTCGACTTGGGGAAACATCTTCATCGAGATTTAAGAACTCGCCCGTAATTCAACTGAGAAAACTTCTCTGCTGAGATTTAGGAACTCGTATGTACTTCAATGGAGGAACTTTGTCGAGATTTAGGACCTTGTTTGTAATTCAACTGAGAAAACTTCTTTGCTGAGATTTAAGAACTTGTCAGTAATTCGACTTGGGGAAACATATTCATCGAGATTTAAGAACTCGCCCGTAATTCAACTAAGAAAACTTCTCTGCTGAGATTTAGGAACTTGTCTCTACTTCAACGGAGGAACTTTGTCGAGATTTAGGACCTTGTCTGTAATTCAACTGAGAAAACATCTCTGCTGAGATTTAAGAACTTGTCAGTAATTCGAATTGGGGAAACATCTTCATCGAGATTTAAGAACTCGCCCGTAATTCAACTGGGAAAACTTCTCTGCTGAGATTTAGGAACTTGTCTGTAATTCAACGGAGGAACTTTGTCGAGATTTAGGACCTTGTCTGTAATTCAATTGAGAAAACTTCTCTGCTGAGATTTAAGAACTTGTCAGTAATTCGACATGAGGAAACATATTCATCGAGATTTAAGAACTCGCCCGTAATTCAACAAAGAAAACTTCTCTGCTGAGATTTAGGAACTTGTATGTACTTCAATGGAGGAACTTTGTCGAGATTTAGGACCTTGTCTGTAATTCAAATGAGAAAACTTCTCTGCTGAGACTTAAGAACTTGTCAGTAATTCGACTTGGGGAAACATCTTCATCAAGATTTAAGAACTCGCCCGTAATTCAACTAAGAAAACTTCTCTGCTGAGACTTAGGAACTTTATCTGTAATTCAACGGAGGAACATTGTCGAGATTTAGGACCTTGTCTGTAATACAACTGAGAAAACTTCTCTGCTGAGATTTAAGAACTTTTCAGTAATTCGACTTGGGGAAACATCTTCATCGAGATTTAAGAACTTGCCCGTAATTCAACTGAGAAAACTTCTCTGCTGAGATTTAGGAACTCGTTTGTACTTCAACGGAGGAACTTTGTCGAGAGTTAGGACCTTGTCTGTAATTCAACTGAGAAAAACTCTGTTAAGATTTAAGAACTTGTCAGTAATTTAACTTGGGGAAACATCTTCATCAAGATTTAAGAACTCGCCCGTAATTCAACTGAGAAAACTTCTCTGGTGAGATTTAGGAACTCGTTTGTACTTCAACGGAGGAACTTTGTCGAGATTTAGGACCTTGTCTTTAATTCAACTGAGAAAACTTCTATGCTGAGATTTAAGAACTTGTCAGTAATTCGACTTGGGGAAACATCTTCATCGAGATTTAAGAACTCGCCCGTAATTCAACTAAGAAAACTTCTTTGCTGAGATTTAGGAACTTGTATGTACTTCAACGGAGGAACTTTATCGAGATTTAGGATCTTGTCTGTAATTCAAATGAGAAAACTTCTCTGCTGAGATTTAAGAACTTGTCAGTAATTCGACTTGGGGAAACATCTTCATCGAGATTTAAGAACTCGCCCGTAATTCAACTGAGAAAACTTCTCTGCTGAGATTTAGGAACTCGTATGTACTTCAATGGAGGAACTTTGTCGAGATTTAGGACCTTGTTTGTAATTCAACTGAGAAAACTTCTTTGCTGAGATTTAAGAACTTGTCAGTAATTAGACTTGGGGAAACATATTCATCGAGATTTAAGAACTCGCCCGTAATTCAACTAAGAAAACTTCTCTGCTGAGATTTAGGAACTTGTCTCTACTTCAACGGAGGAACTTTGTCGAGATTTAGGACCTTGTCTGTAATACAACTGAGAAAACATCTCTGCTGAGATTTAAGAACTTGTCAGTAATTCGAATTGGGGAAACATCATCATCGAGATTTAAGAACTCGCCCGTAATTCAACTAAGAAAACTTCTTTGCTGAGATTTAGGAACTTGTATGTACTTCAACGGAGGAACTTTATCGAGATTTAGGACCTTGTCTGTAATTCAAATGAGAAAACTTCTCTGCTGAGATTTAAGAACTTGTCAGTAATTCGACTTGGGGAAACATCTTCATCGAGATTTAAGAACTCGCCCGTAATTCAACTGAGAAAACTTCTCTGCTGAGATTTAGGAACTCGTATGTACTTCAATGGAGGAACTTTGTCGAGATTTAGGACCTTGTTTGTAATTCAACTGAGAAAACTTCTTTGCTGAGATTTAAGAACTTGTCAGTAATTAGACTTGGGGAAACATATTCATCGAGATTTAAGAACTCGCCCGTAATTCAACTAAGAAAACTTCTCTGCTGAGATTTAGGAACTTGTCTCTACTTCAACGGAGGAACTTTGTCGAGATTTAGGACCTTGTCTGTAATTCAACTGAGAAAACATCTCTGCTGAGATTTAAGAACTTGTCAGTAATTCGACTTAGGGAAACATCTTCATCGAGATTTAAGAACTCGCCCGTAATTCAACTAAGAAAACTTCTCTGCTGAGACTTAGGAACTTTATCTGTAATTCAACGGAGGAACATTGTCGAGATTTAGGACCTTGTCTGTAATACAACTGAGAAAACTTCTCTGCTGAGATTTAAGAACTTTTCAGTAATTCGACTTGGGGAAACATCTTCATCGAGATTTAAGAACTTGCCCGTAATTCAACTGAGAAAACTTCTCTGCTGAGATTTAGGAACTCGTTTGTACTTCAACGGAGGAACTTTGTCGAGAGTTAGGATCTTGTCTGTAATTCAACTGAGAAAAACTCTGTTGAGATTTAAGAACTTTGTCAGTAATTTAACTTGGGGAAACATCTTCATCAAGATTTAAGAACTCGCCCGTAATTCAACTGAGAAAACTTCTCTGGTGAGATTTAGGAACTCGTCTGTACTTCAACGGAGGAACTTTGTCGAGATTTAGGACCTTGTCTTTAATTCAACAGAGAAAACTTCTTTGCTGAGATTTAAGAACTTGTCAGTAATTCGACTTGGGGAAACATCTTCATCGAGATTTAAGAACTCGCCCGTAATTCAACTAAGAAAACTTCTCTGCTGAGATTTAGGAACTTGTCTGTACTTCAACGGAGGAACTTTATCGAGATTTAGGACCTTGTCTGTAATTCAAATGAGAAAACTTCTCTGCTGATATTTAAGAACTTGTCAGTAATTCGACTTGGGGAAACATCTTCATCGAGATTTAAGAACTCGCCCGTAATTCAACTGAGAAAACTTCTCTGCTGAGATTTAGGAACTCGTCTGTACTTCAATGGAGGAACTTTGTCGAGATTTAGGACCTTGTCTGTAATTCAACTGAGAAAACTTCTCTGCTGAGATTTAAGAACTTGTCAGTAATTCGACTTGGGGAAACATATTCATCGAGATTTAAGAACTCGCCCGTAATTCAACTAAGAAAACTTCTCTGCTGAGATTTAGAAACTTGTCTGTACTTCAACGGAGGAACTTTGTCGAGATTTAGGACCTTGTCTGTAATTCAACTGAGAAAACTTCTCTGCTGAGATTTAAGAACTTGTCAGTAATTCGACTTGGGGAAACATCTTCATCGAGATTTAAGAACTCGCCCATAATTCAACTGAGAAAAATTCTCTGCTGAGATTTAGGAACTTGTCTGTAATTCAACGGAGGAACTTTGTCGAGATTTAGGACCTTGTCTGTAATTCAACTTAGAAAAACTCTGTTGAGATTTAAGAACTTGTCAGTAATTCGACTTGGGGAAACATCTTCATCGAGATTTAAGAACTCGCCCGTAATTCAACTGAGAAAACTTCTCTGGTGAGTTTAGGAACTCGTCTGTACTTCAACGGAGGAACTTTGTCGAGATTTAGGACCTTGTCTGTAATTCAACTGAGAAAACTTCTTTGCTGAGATTTAAGAACTTGTCAGTAATTCGACTTGGGGAAACATCTTCATCGAGATTTAAGAACTCGCCCCTAATTCAACTGAGAAAACTTCTCTGCTGAGATTTAGGAACTCGTTTGTACTTCAACGGAGGAACTTTGTCGAGATTTAGGACCTTGTCTTTAATTCAACTGAGAAAACTTCTATGCTGAGATTTAAGAACTTGTCAGTAATTCGACTTGGGGAAACATCTTCATCGAGATTTAAGAACTCGCCCGTAATTCAACTAAGAAAACTTCTTTGCTGAGATTTAGGAACTTGTATGTACTTCAACGGAGGAACTTTATCGAGATTTAGGACCTTGTCTGTAATTCAAATGAGAAAACTTCTCTGCTGAGATTTAAGAACTTGTCAGTAATTCGACTTGGGGAAACATCTTCATCGAGATTTAAGAACTCGCCCGTAATTCAACTGAGAAAACTTCTCTGCTGAGATTTAGGAACTCGTATGTACTTCAATGGAGGAACTTTGTCGAGATTTAGGACCTTGTTTGTAATTCAATTGAGAAAACTTCTTTGCTGAGATTTAAGAACTTGTCAGTAATTAGACTTGGGGAAACATATTCATCGAGATTTAAGAACTCGCCCGTAATTCAACTAAGAAAACTTCTCTGCTGAGATTTAGGAACTTGTCTCTACTTCAACGGAGGAACTTTGTCGAGATTTAGGACCTTGTCTTTAATTCAACTGAGAAAACATCTCTGCTGAGATTTAAGAACTTGTCAGTAATTCGAATTGGGGAAACATCTTCATCGAGATTTAAGAACTCGCCCGTAATTCAACTGGGAAAACTTCTCTGCTGAGATTTAGGAACTTGTCTGTAATTCAACGGAGGAACTTTGTCAAGATTTAGGACCTTGTCTGTAATTCAATTGAGAAAACTTCTCTGCTGAGATTTAAGAACTTGTCAGTAATTCGACATGAGGAAACATATTCATCGAGATTTAAGAACTTGCCCGTAATTCAACAAAGAAAACTTCTCTGCTGAGATTTAGGAACTTGTATGTACTTCAATGGAGAAACTTTGTCGAGATTTAGGACCTTGTCTGTAATTCAAATGAGAAAACTTCTCTGCTGAGACTTAAGAACTTGTCAGTAATTCGACTTAGGGAAACATCTTCATCGAGATTTAAGAACTCGCCCGTAATTCAACTAAGAAAACTTCTCTGCTGAGACTTAGGAACTTTATCTGTAATTCAACGGAGGAACATTGTCGAGATTTAGGACCTTGTCTGTAATACAACTGAGAAAACTTCTCTGCTGAGATTTAAGAACTTTTCAGTAATTCGACTTGGGGAAACATCTTCATCGAGATTTAAGAACTTGCCCGTAATTCAACTGAGAAAACTTCTCTGCTGAGATTTAGGAACTCGTTTGTACTTCAACGGAGGAACTTTGTCGAGAGTTAGGATCTTGTCTGTAATTCAACTGAGAAAAACTCTGTTGAGATTTAAGAACTTGTCAGTAATTTAACTTGGGGAAACATCTTCATCAAGATTTAAGAACTCGCCCGTAATTCAACTGAGAAAACTTCTCTGGTGAGATTTAGGAACTCGTCTGTACTTCAACGGAGGAACTTTGTCGAGATTTAGGACCTTGTCTTTAATTCAACTGAGAAAACTTCTTTGCTGAGATTTAAGAACTTGTCAGTAATTCGACTTGGGGAAACATCTTCATCGAGATTTAAGAACTCGCCCGTAATTCAACTAAGAAAACTTCTCTGCTGAGATTTAGGAACTTGTCTGTACTTCAACGGAGGAACTTTATCGAGATTTAGGACCTTGTCTGTAATTCAAATGAGAAAACTTCTCTGCTGAGATTTAAGAACTTGTCAGTAATTCGACTTGGGGAAACATCTTCATCGAGATTTAAGAACTCGCCCGTAATTCAACTGAGAAAACTTCTCTGCTGAGATTTAGGAACTCGTCTGTACTTCAATGGAGGAACTTTGTCGAGATTTAGGACCTTGTCTGTAATTCAACTGAGAAAACTTCTCTGCTGAGATTTAAGAACTTGTCAGTAATTCGACTTGGGGAAACATATTCATCGAGATTTAAGAACTCGCCCGTAATTCAACTAAGAAAACTTCTCTGCTGAGATTTAGAAACTTGTCTGTACTTCAACGGAGGAACTTTGTCGAGATTTAGGACCTTGTCTGTAATTCAACTGAGAAAACTTCTCTGCTGAGATTTAAGAACTTGTCAGTAATTCGACTTGGGGAAACAACTTCATCGAGATTTAAGAACTCGCCCATAATTCAACTGAGAAAAATTCTCTGCTGAGATTTAGGAACTTGTCTGTAATTCAACGGAGGAACTTTGTCGAGATTTAGGACCTTGTCTGTAATTCAACTTAGAAAAACTCTGTTGAGATTTAAGAACTTGTCAGTAATTCGACTTGGGGAAACATCTTCATCGAGATTTAAGAACTCGCCCGTAATTCAACTGAGAAAACTTCTCTGGTGAGTTTAGGAACTCGTCTGTACTTCAACGGAGGAACTTTGTCGAGATTTAGGACCTTGTCTGTAATTCAACTGAGAAAACTTCTTTGCTGAGATTTAAGAACTTGTCAGTAATTCGACTTGGGGAAACATCTTCATCGAGATTTAAGAACTCGCCCCTAATTCAACTGAGAAAACTTCTCTGCTGAGATTTAGGAACTCGTTTATACTTCAACGGAGGAACTTTGTCGAGATTTAGGACCTTGTCTTTAATTCAACTGAGAAAACTTCTATGCTGAGATTTAAGAACTTGTCAGTAATTCGACTTGGGGAAACATCTTCATCGAGATTTAAGAACTCGCCCGTAATTCAACTAAGAAAACTTCTTTGCTGAGATTTAGGAACTTGTATGTACTTCAACGGAGGAACTTTATCGAGATTTAGGACCTTGTCTGTAATTCAAATGAGAAAACTTCTCTGCTGAGATTTAAGAACTTGTCAGTAATTCGACTTGGGGAAACATCTTCATCGAGATTTAAGAACTCGCCCGTAATTCAACTGAGAAAACTTCTCTGCTGAGATTTAGGAACTCGTATGTACTTCAATGGAGGAACTTTGTCGAGATTTAGGACCTTGTTTGTAATTCAATTGAGAAAACTTCTTTGCTGAGATTTAAGAACTTGTCAGTAATTAGACTTGGGGAAACATATTCATCGAGATTTAAGAACTCGCCCGTAATTCAACTAAGAAAACTTCTCTGCTGAGATTTAGGAACTTGTCTCTACTTCAACGGAGGAACTTTGTCGAGATTTAGGACCTTGTCTGTAATTCAACTGAGAAAACATCTCTGCTGAGATTTAAGAACTTGTCAGTAATTCGAATTGGGGAA
Organism: Vicia faba; assembly: GCA_948472305.1. Taxonomy (NCBI): domain Eukaryota; kingdom Viridiplantae; phylum Streptophyta; class Magnoliopsida; order Fabales; family Fabaceae; genus Vicia; species Vicia faba. The sequence continues at coordinate 1,541,426,258 of OX451735.1, forward strand.
ACATCTTCATCGAGATTTAAGAACTCGCCCGTAATTCAACTGGGAAAACTTCTCTGCTGAGATTTAGGAACTTGTCTGTAATTCAACGGAGGAACTTTGTCAAGATTTAGGACCTTGTCTGTAATTCAATTGAGAAAACTTCTCTGCTGAGATTTAAGAACTTGTCAGTAATTCGACATGAGGAAACATATTCATCGAGATTTAAGAACTCGCCCGTAATTCAACAAAGAAAACTTCTCTGCTGAGATTTAGGAACTTGTATGTACTTCAATGGAGAAACTTTGTCGAGATTTAGGACCTTGTCTGTAATTCAAATGAGAAAACTTCTCTGCTGAGACTTAAGAACTTGTCAGTAATTCGACTTAGGGAAACATCTTCATCGAGATTTAAGAACTCGCCCGTAATTCAACTAAGAAAACTTCTCTGCTGAGACTTAGGAACTTTATCTGTAATTCAACGGAGGAACATTGTCGAGATTTAGGACCTTGTCTGTAATACAACTGAGAAAACTTCTCTGCTGAGATTTAAGAACTTTTCAGTAATTCGACTTGGGGAAACATCTTCATCGAGATTTAAGAACTTGCCCGTAATTCAACTGAGAAAACTTCTCTGCTGAGATTTAGGAACTCGTTTGTACTTCAACGGAGGAACTTTGTCGAGAGTTAGGATCTTGTCTGTAATTCAACTGAGAAAAACTCTGTTGAGATTTAAGAACTTGTCAGTAATTTAACTTGGGGAAACATCTTCATCAAGATTTAAGAACTCGCCCGTAATTCAACTGAGAAAACTTCTCTGGTGAGATTTAGGAACTCGTCTGTACTTCAACGGAGGAACTTTGTCGAGATTTAGGACCTTGTCTTTAATTCAACTGAGAAAACTTCTTTGCTGAGATTTAAGAACTTGTCAGTAATTCGACTTGGGGAAACATCTTCATCGAGATTTAAGAACTCGCCCGTAATTCAACTAAGAAAACTTCTCTGCTGAGATTTAGGAACTTGTCTGTACTTCAACGGAGGAACTTTATCGAGATTTAGGACCTTGTCTGTAATTCAAATGAGAAAACTTCTCTGCTGAGATTTAAGAACTTGTCAGTAATTCGACTTGGGGAAACATCTTCATCGAGATTTAAGAACTCGCCCGTAATTCAACTGAGAAAACTTCTCTGCTGAGATTTAGGAACTCGTCTGTACTTCAATGGAGGAACTTTGTCGAGATTTAGGACCTTGTCTGTAATTCAACTGAGAAAACTTCTCTGCTGAGATTTAAGAACTTGTCAGTAATTCGACTTGGGGAAACATATTCATCGAGATTTAAGAACTCGCCCGTAATTCAACTAAGAAAACTTCTCTGCTGAGATTTAGAAACTTGTCTGTACTTCAACGGAGGAACTTTGTCGAGATTTAGGACCTTGTCTGTAATTCAACTGAGAAAACTTCTCTGCTGAGATTTAAGAACTTGTCAGTAATTCGACTTGGGGAAACATCTTCATCGAGATTTAAGAACTCGCCCATAATTCAACTGAGAAAAATTCTCTGCTGAGATTTAGGAACTTGTCTGTAATTCAACGGAGGAACTTTGTCGAGATTTAGGACCTTGTCTGTAATTCAACTTAGAAAAACTCTGTTGAGATTTAAGAACTTGTCAGTAATTCGACTTGGGGAAACATCTTCATCGAGATTTAAGAACTCGCCCGTAATTCAACTGAGAAAACTTCTCTGGTGAGTTTAGGAACTCGTCTGTACTTCAACGGAGGAACTTTGTCGAGATTTAGGACCTTGTCTGTAATTCAACTGAGAAAACTTCTTTGCTGAGATTTAAGAACTTGTCAGTAATTCGACTTGGGGAAACATCTTCATCGAGATTTAAGAACTCGCCCATAATTCAACTGAGAAAAATTCTCTACTGAGATTTAGGAACTTGTCTGTACTTCAACGGAGGAACTTTGTCGAGATTTAGGACCTTGTCTTTAATTCAACTGAGAAAACTTCTTTGCTGAGATTTAAGAACTTGTCAGTAATTCGACTTGGGTAAACATCTTCATCGAGATTTAAGAACTCGCCCGTAATTCAACTAAGAAAACTTCTCTGCTGAGATTTAGGAACTTGTCTGTACTTCAACGGAGGAACTTTATCGAGATTTAGGACCTTGTCTGTAATTCAAATGAGAAAACTTCTCTGCTGAGATTTAAGAACTTGTCAGTAATTCGACTTGGGGAAACATCTTCATCGAGATTTAAGAACTCGCCCGTAATTCAACTGAGAAAACTTCTCTGCTGAGATTTAGGAACTCGTCTGTACTTCAATGGAGGAACTTTGTCGAGATTTAGGACCTTGTCTGTAATTCAACTGAGAAAACTTCTCTGCTGAGATTTAAGAACTTGTCAGTAATTCGACTTGGGGAAACATATTCATCGAGATTTAAGAACTCGCCCGTAATTCAACTAAGAAAACTTCTCTGCTGAGATTTAGAAACTTGTCTGTACTTCAACGGAGGAACTTTGTCGAGATTTAGGACCTTGTCTGTAATTCAACTGAGAAAACTTCTCTGCTGAGATTTAAGAACTTGTCAGTAATTCGACTTGGGGAAACATCTTCATCGAGATTTAAGAACTCGCCCATAATTCAACTGAGAAAAATTCTCTGCTGAGATTTAGGAACTTGTCTGTAATTCAACGGAGGAACTTTGTCGAGATTTAGGACCTTGTCTGTAATTCAACTTAGAAAAACTCTGTTGAGATTTAAGAACTTGTCAGTAATTTGACTTGGGGAAACATCTTCATCGAGATTTAAGAACTCGCCCGTAATTCAACTGAGAAAACTTCTCTGGTGAGTTTAGGAACTCGTCTGTACTTCAACGGAGGAACTTTGTCGAGATTTAGGACCTTGTCTGTAATTCAACTGAGAAAACTTCTCTGCTGAGATTTAAGAACTTGTCAGTAATTCGACTTGGGGAAACATCTTCATCGAGATTTAATAACTCCCCTGTAATTCAACTGAGAAAACTTCTCTGCTGATATTTAGGAACTCGTCTGTACTTCAACGGAGGAACTTTGTCGAGATTTAGGACCTTGTCTGTAATTCAACTGAGAAAACTTCTCTGCTGAGATTTAAGAACTTGTCAGTAATTCGACTTGGGGAAACATCTTCATCGAGATTTAAGAACTCGCCCGTAATTCAACTAAGAAAACTTCTCTGTTGATATTTAGGAACTCGTCTGTACTTCAACGGAGGAACTTTGTCGAGATTTAGGACCTTGTCTGTAATTCAACTGAGAAAAATTCTCTGCTGAGATTTAAGAACTTGTCAGTAATTCGACTTGGGGAAACATCTTCATCGAGATTTAAGAACTCACCCGTAACTCAACTAAGAAAACTTCTCTGCTGAGATTTAGGAACTTGTATGTACTTCAACGGAGGAACTTTGTCGAGATTTAGGACCTTGTTTGTAATTCAAATGAGAAAACTTCTCTGCTGAGACTTAAGAACTTGTCAGTAATTCGACTTGGAGAAACATCTTCATCGAGATTTAAGAACTCGCCCGTAATTCAACAAAGAAAACTTCTCTGCTGAGATTTAGGAACTTGTCTGTAATTCAACGGAGGAACATTGTCGAGATTTAGTACCTTGTCTGTAATACAACTGAGAAAACTTCTCTGCTGAGATTTAAGAACTTTTCAGTAATTCGACTTGGGGAAACATCTTCATCGAGATTTAAGAACTCGCCTGTAATTCAACTGAGAAAACTTCTCTGCTGAGATTTAGGAACTCGTTTGTACTTCAACGGAGGAACTTTGTCGAGAGTTAGGACCTTGTCTGTAATTCAACTGAGAAAACTTCTCTGATGAGATTTAAGAACTTATCAGTAATTCGACTTGGGGAAACATCTTCATCGAGATTTAAGAACTCGCCCTTAATTCAACTGAGAAAACTTCTCTGTTGATGTGATCGGTGGAAATAGAACTGACTGTTTTTTAAGCTGGTTCGCGAAATGTCGCGGTAAGCAAGAGTCGCCACCGTCTTTTATGTTCTCCAACATGGAAAGGACAAAAGCACAGCAAAATTCCTTCTTTGAGATTTCTCTCGGTTCAGGAGGTAAATTTATAGAAAGGGAAGGTGTGAGCACCCTTTCTATCCGTGGTTATCCACGGGCTCTTAGGTACTTGCTCTTATGTTTTCAAAATTTATTTGCTTTTCAAGTGTGTGTGGGTTTTGAAAAAAAAAGTTTCGTTTGAAAAATTTCTAAGTAACTCTTGTATCTATCCTTAAGAGTGTGTGAAAAATTTGTTTGAAAACTTTTGAAAGTGTAGGTGTGGAAAGATGTTTTTGTTTGTTTTGAAAAGAGCAAGTACCCAGGAGAATATACCTACTCTAAGGAATTAAGCTGTGTAAGAGTCCTTTAGATAGTGCTATCCCACCATTGAGAGGTAGGTAGCACCATCGTTGGAGGTGTTCGGGTCAATTCGATTATCGGGACAGTGTGGTCACCGTAGCAATGGTAGGACATCTTAGAAGTAACCCTAATATCCTAGATCCTTTTATCCGAGGCAACCGTTTCGAGGAAACTGGATCTTTTAGACAGAAGGGCGACCTCTAAGACACCCTATACTTGATGACCACGTTCGAGGCAACCAATGAGGCGTACCCTAGGAGTGGCATGTGCTTTGTGTGTTGTTTTTCAGTTAATTGTCTTTGTACATGTTATTTGTGAGCTACGGATTAATTTTATTTACATACATTCTTTCATGCATTTTTTTAACAGTTAGGAGTGCGGAAAATAAATTGCGGAAATGTAAATCTAACTATTACAAGGCGCGGGTCTATACATCGCCGAAAACAAAAACCCGTTTGGAAATAAAGTGCGAGAAATAGATAAAGCAGTAAAAGAGGTCCTAGTTAACTATTACATTTTCAGAAGCAGTTACATAAATATAATGAGAATAAATTAAAGCGCGAGAGAATCGAATCGGGATGTCTTTAGGGTGTTGACCCTTTTAAGAAAAGAATTGAATTTTTGTCCCTTTTTGTGATTAAATGAAATTAAAATTAATAACTAATTAATTAATTAATTAAGAAAATGATATTTTTGTATTTTTATGTTTTTAATGAAAATAAAACAAAAGGAATTAAAATTAAAAGAAGAAAAAAAGTTGCCTATTTAAACTAATTAATTAATTATAATTTATTTACAAGAAAAAAAATGAAATTAATAATAATATTAGTTTTTTTGATTTTTAATTTTTATTGGTAAAAATGTTAATTATGCTAATTAATTAAATAATACTAAGAATAATTACTAAAGAAAATAAAAAGGAAAAAAAAGAAAAATGAAAAAGAAAGTAAACCAAGGGTGCTGAACAAAAATGGAGGTGGATCTGGAATTTGGCTCAATAGCATCAAAGCCTGTTTGACTTTGGAATTGCCTGCAGTATGGGTTGACCAGGAGCATGGTGCTCCTCATCTTTTAGCCTTTGGATCTGTGGGACTGGCCATTTGGCGCCTAGGATCTGGTCATGCATGGTGGTCCTGCTTTTGAGAATCTGCACGTGAACATGTAAAGCAAAATAACATGGAAATTATGGGGGACCTGGGATAACTTACAGCGTGGTATGATGGACCTTAGGACGTGGCAAGGGTTGCTTTAGCTTCAGAGTATGGCAAAGAAGAGAGTCACGTTCTCCTTTTGGCCTGAAAATGCTTGCAACACTCCTTTTGATCTCACACTTTTTTTGACACTTTTTGGATTTTGCTCTGGCCGTTTGTGCACACTCTAGGTCGTGAATGAGGCTTGCAAGGCTTGTATATATAGTAATGAGTGAGAATAAGTCACATTTAGGAGCATTTAACCATTGCAATTAAGCTTTGGCTTTTGTCTTAACCACCATTAAAGGCCTTTCAAAGCTTGTTCAAAATTTGAATTTTCATGCCTAAATGAGCTTAGCACGAAATTGGTAGGTTGCAAATGCTTCATGAAGGCTATTCAAACAATAAGAAACCATTTAATTAAATTTTTTAGATTTACTTGAATTATTATGGATTAAAATGAATTAAAACCATAAAAATTAAATAAAATAGAAAAATAATTATTTGGTCTTGAAATTGATCATGGGACACTTGGGTGGCATGACAAAGCTGAATCAAGTGGAAAAAAGTGGGCCCTTTTGTCAAAAATTGAAGTTTCAAGGATAGTTGACTTTTGCCATTTCACAAAAATTTCCCAACTTCTCCAATGCATATCTTGCTCAATTTTGATCATATGAACATGTTCTTGGACATTTTGGAAATGTCTTGAAGTCCTCTAATAAATTTCTTTGGTCCCATGTCATTTGAATTTACCAATCTCAAGTTATGGTCTTTGACTTAAAATTCCTTTTTGTTGACTTTTGAGAATGACCTATAATGTTGAAATTGGTAACTTTTTGTGAGAGTATTTCTTGGACTTGGAATGTGAAGATGCGTTGTAGGAAATGTCCTCCCCTTCAAAATGAGAATTGGATGGGATTTTTCTGATGAACCATGAAAAAGTTATGCCTTGGTCAAGTTACAGTTGACTTTTCAACTGTCCAAAAATAGAAACTTTTGCATCTTGATGATTTTTGAGCCATTCTTGTGGAATCATGATCAAGATTTGATCCAATGATGATTGTGGCTTCAAAATAAGATGTTGACCAAAAATTTTGACCTTTGACTGCCAAATGACCATTTTACCCCTATAGTTGATTGTGAAACAATTAGGGTTTTTGACTGTGCAACTTGACCTTGTGAGCCTTGAAACTTGGCATGTAGATGCTTGACAATGTTTATGGACATGTGGGACTTGATTGAGCCCTTGAAAACCTCAACTTCCTTGCAAGAACCAAAACCCTAATTTGACTGGCTTAGGAGGGTGTTTGAACTGTGCAACTCTTGAGTAGACTTGAGCAAATTGAGATGATGCTTGTCAAAACTTTGAAGAATATGGGAGGGAAAATTTTGGGGTACAACAGTTGCCCCTGTTCAATCTTCTTATACCTGAGGACGTAGATTGGCTTGCGTGCCTTTCGTGATCCGAAGGTGGAAGATGATTGAACACTAGAGTGCCTAGAAATTTGCACTCACATAGTAGAATATCAGCAGTGTGATGTCGGGAATGGGCTTACATATGCCATTTGGAGAGATGATGGATATGAGGATGGGCTTATAGATGCCATCTGGAGGCGTGACAGAACCTTGTCGGGAATGGACTTATAGATGCCATTTGGAAATGTGATGGATGGGAGGATGGGCTTATAGATGCCATCTGGATATGTGACAGAACCTTGTCGAGAATGGGCTTATAGATGCCATTTGGAGACTGTCTGTTGAGTTGTAATTTTGTGAGTTGAAAGAGGGAACCTGTGTAGGGTTGCCTGATGATGAGCTCGTGTAAAACTGCATCTTGGAAAGAAGGAAACCTGTGTAGGGTTGACTGATGATGAGCCCGTGTGAAGATGCATCTATGTAGGGTTTACTGATGACGAGTCCGTGTAAAACAGCATCCTTGGAAATGGAGAACCTGTGTAGGGTTTCTGGGTGACGAGTCCGTGTAAAACTTCATCTTTTGGAAAGAGAGAACCTGTGTAGGGTTTTTTTTTGGGATAAGTTCGTGTAAAACTTCTTGAGGAACCGGGGTAAGGTCACCTTGGGATAAATCCGTGTAAGACTTTGGGAGGAACCGGTGTAGGGTTACCTTGAGATAAGTCCGTGTAAGACTTCTGGAGGAACCAGGGTCAGGTTACTGCAGGGTAAGTTCGTGTAAAACTTCTTGATGGACCGGGGTAAGGTCATCTTGAGATAAGTCCGTGTAAGACTTCTGGAGGAACTGGGGTAAGGTTACTGCAGGATAAGTTCGTGTAAAACTTCTTGATGAACCGGGGTAAGGTCATCTTGAGATAAGTCCGTGTAAGACTTCTGGAGGAACCGGGGTAAGGTAACTGCAGGATAAGTTCGTGTAAAACTTCTTGATGAACTGGGGTAAGGTCATCTTGAGATAAGTCCGTGTAAGACTTCTGGAGGAACCGGGGTAAGGTTACTGCAGGATAAGTTCGTGTAAAACTTCTTGATGAACCGGGATAAGGTCATCTTGAGATAAGTCCGTGTAAGACTTCTTCTGAAAGAAAACGAACCGGCGTAGGGTTACTTTGATGATAAGTCCGTGTAAGACTTCGTCTGAAAATTGAGAAGGAACCAGTGTAGGGTTGCCTGATGATGAGTTCGTGTAAAACTACATTTGAGGTTGAGAAGGAACTGGTGTAGGGTTGCCTGTTGATGAGCCCGTGTAAGACTTCTTCTGAAAGAAAAGGAACCGGTGTAGGGTTGCCTGAGGATGATCAAGTAGATAATTTTCCTGTTTGGTTTCGAATATTAACCCATGATCAGTCGTCCACAGAATTTTCTTGGCTTGTTACCGGTGTTGATCTGGAACTGTTAAGGTAGATGGTAATCATCTTTTGATTGACTTTTTTTTCTTCTGAAAAGGCAAAGTATTAGTCATATGCAATGTCATGATGCATGAACTGCATGATTTGAAGATGTTCTCAAAAATAAATGAGATTTGTTTTGTATGATGCGTATGCATGCTATAATATATGAAGATGTGATGTTTATGAATGTATTCTCGTCTGGGAAAATAAATCCTTGATGAATGTCGGGAGTTTGTTGAATCCTGGGCTGATGTTTGAAGAGTAGAGCTCTTCATCTCCGTTGGGGATGATGAGTGCAAGAACAAACCGGTAGGAGAAGATGACTCCGTTGGGGAATAAACTTGTTGGAGAGATTACTCTGTGGGGAATACTCTGTGGGAAGAGACACTTCGCTGAGGTTTTAATGATAACTCCGCTGGGGATACCGTTGATGAGATTTGTTAAGGAATTTCATGAACTCCCCTGGGGATAGGAAGAGCTTCGCCGAGGACGATCTTTCCGTGGCAATTAGCTGAGGATAACCCAGTTATACCCTGGTAGGGAATAACCTTTGAATAAAGCCGGGGAGACGCGTTCGTGCTCTACAGGGGATAAGCTTCCAGAATCTACTGGGGATAAGCTTCCTACTGGGAAGATTTATTCAACTCTCCTGGGGAGACTTTGGACTGTACTGGGGAATGGTTTCACTAGGGTGTCTGGTATTCCGCCGGGGAACAATCTTATATTAAGACTGCCGGGGATGCTTGCTTAGGAACATCTGTATACTCCGCTGGGGAACATTGAGATTTTCTGGGGATACCCAACTTCCTTAAGTTTGACAGTAGACTAACTCTTCTTGGGGAGAGCGTTGTTGACTTGCTAGAGATACTGTACCTTTTTGGGCTGATGGGAGACCAACTCTGCTTGGGGGGAGTATTGCTGCCTCTTGTCTTACTCTTGGGGAGTGAAGGTATCTCGGTCAATTCTTCAGCTGAACCTACCTTTGTACCTTGGTGGACAGAGCAGCTTGACCATTTTGGGCAACTCTTATTGCCCCAGCTTCTGTGGGAGAAGGTACCTGTAGAGGTGCTTGAGGACTGCCGATTTGACAAATCTTCTTCTGGTAGGCAAGTGACAAGATTCCGGGACATAGTCGTACGCTTTTGATCCCTAACTTTTGCCTGGACCGCCCTTTCGGGTTTTCAGTCCACCGGGATACCCATTTTTGCCCAAGCCGCCTTTTCAGGTTTTCGACTTGCCGAGTGTACATATTTTTTCATTTCATCCCTTATTTTTTCCCGAACCCTTTTTGGTTCGCCGGGAAGCCCTTATTTTTGCCTAAGTGTGTCAACCTAGCGGGTCTTTGATTATGCGTAGTATTTTTCCGACTATGTCCATACTCTCAGGATGTAGGGAGTTGTCACTGTCAGTAGCATTGTGTTACCATACCACCAGAAGATCTTCGTTTGATCGTCCAATGCCCCAAGTGAACCAGATGGAGATTTGCCCCAAGCTGGTTGGCCTATTAAGAGATTCTCCGAATCTTGACTTAACTGCCCCAGATAATGGACAATGATCATGCCATGCCCCTTGCTTGGAGGTGCTTTTGTTCATTAGACATTCGTCGTGCGAACTTCTAAGTTGTTCAAACAAATAGTCATATGCAAGCAATGTTATATTAAAAATGCAAAGCTTATGTCTGTCTTGAAGTTTTTGAAAATGCATTTTTTTCAGTAAAACAAGCAAATTACGTGACACATGATGTCAACTCAAGATTTTACAGCGAGCCTTAAGGAGTCAGGATACCTTGTAACAGTATGCTTTCGAACTAACCCATGCTTCAGCTAGGACTTTTAAAGGTTGTAGCGTGGTCTGGTTCACGGTTTAAGAAACAAAGGATAAAGGCTCAAAATTTATTTGTACCCACCCGTTCTTCGTGATGTTCTTCAAACCTAAACTCAGCTAGTCGTGCGTTAGACCTTGTTTGAGTCTTTGCTCTGATATTCCAGTGATGGTTCAGATATTGACAATTTATTTTGAATAGGCAGTCATTTCTTTTTGTTGAGGGTTTGTGTGACCTCTTTCTTTTTTTGATTTTGTTATCCCTGTTTTTTGCCTGAAGTGTTTCTTTTGTGATTATAGTCAGCGGGATGCCCCAGTTTTGTAAGTCTCCTTCATAGGTTTTAACTTATTGGGTGTTTATTTTGAGGGATAATGACTGCCATGTCTTTATGATTATTCAGGACCATCACTGTCTTTTGTTTCAAAAGGACTTCTTTTGACGTCATTCGTTATGCACTTGGATCAACTGAGAGAACTACCATGCCCCAGGTTATGATTAAGGGTTTTAATTTTTTGTGAAAAGAAAAACTCCTACTTCTTTGGCTCGAAGGGGTTGACGAGGGATTATCTTCCTTATAACTCCAGTGTTTAGGAATTGAAACAATGCCTGTACCTCATCAGCGGGGTCTGTTCAAAAGCATACTGTAAAGATCGTGGTATCGTTTTCGTCATCCTCCCTCAAGAGGCTTAGAATTATTAACCGAGCGTTGATCATCACAAAACATATGAAGGAAATTTGAATATAGTGAAAATAATTGGATTAATTCAAAAACAGACGTATGCAGTGCATTAATGAAATAAAAGAGTTTGCTATGACATTAATTGTTTGTATAAGCAAAAATTACAACTCGGAAATTCAAATAAACAAAAGCCTTCAATGATTGGGCAAAGGAGCAGTGATTATGTTTGGAGTCTCTGTTGCTTCAAACTGAATCTCTCCGGCGTCAATCATGTCTTGGACCTTGTTCTTCAGAGCCCAACAATTGTCTGTAGTATGCCCCGGGCTATCAGAATGGTATGCGCACCTATCGTTGGGATGATAGTTAGGAGCAGAAGTGTTTGGATTCCGGAGAGGAGCCCTCAAGGTAATCAGCTCTGCCTTCAACATTTGCTGTAGCGCTTGATCCAGTGACATGTTGATCTTAGTGAACTGTCTCTTGGGTGCGACCTCCTTACGTTGCTGCCCCTGTCCTTGTTGAGCAGGCCTAGGATTAAAGATCTGGGTTGCCCCTACATGTTGATCATGGCGACCCTTTTTACTATGCACAGCATTGGACTCCTTCTTCCCACTGTAAGGCTTTTTATGAGCATCAGCAGGTGCAGCTTCTTGAATCTTTCCAGCCTTGATACCAGCTTCAATCCTCTCCCCGGTCGAGATCAAATCTGTAAACCCAGCAGAAGAATTCCCAATCAGATGGTTGAAGAAAGGACCAGACAGGGTCCCCAAGAACATGTCAACGAGCTCACGGTCAGTCAAAGGTGGCTGCACCCTTCCATCCAGGTCTCTCCACCTTTGCGCATATTCCTTGAATCCTTCACCCGTCCCTAGTGACATACCCTGGAGTTGGGTACGTGTAGGAGCGAGGTCGGTATTATACTGATACTGCTTATAAAAAGCAGTGGCCAAGTCCTCCCAGTTACGAATATTGGTTCTATCCAACTGATAGAACCATTCAAGCTGAGTCCCTGAAAGACTTTCCTGGAACAAATGGATCCATAGATTCTTGTCTGCCATGTAGGGCTGGATCTTCCTTGCGTATGAACGGAGGTGCAACTTAGGACAGGAAGCCTCGTCGTACTTTACAAAGGTAGGTGCCTTGAACTTGTGAGGGATCACCACCCCAGAAGATAAACCTAGGTCCCCAAAGTCCAACCCAGGCACACGTTGGATATCCATAGCATTTAACCGGTCCTCCAGCTGTTTGTACCTGTCCTCAGTAGGAGGGCACTGTTCATTATTGAAATCTGTCTCGGTGTCGGAGACTACGGAACTAGGAACCCTTCCCTCTTGGTGACTGCCTTCCCCAATAGAAGGAGTAGTCCGCTCAGCTTCATTCTGCAGTGTATTCCCAGATCTGCGTCTAGGGTTGAACAAAACAGTCCTTTTCTTCTTCTTCTTCAAAAGCAAAGTCTTCAATTCCTGTTGTCCCTGAGCTAAGCTCATGACCAGCTCCTGGAACTGGGCGTTCTGGGCCTGGAGGGCGTTGATAGCTTGTTCATTGGATGATTCAGGATTCATGATGATGGCTGAAATAAACAGCGAAGAAGATTAAGCAACCTGTGGAAAAGAGTACCTGTAATGCAATGATATTTATGTATGCATGCGATATTTTCAAGGATCTCGCGGGGTAAACAGAGAAACTTGTTAGAATTTGAATTTGGATAGCTTGATTGAAGGAACTTCATGTTGCTGAGAGTCCTTCTTCAAGAGTCAAGGCTCACCATATCGAGTGGGTCATAGCCCCTGACTCAAGTTATCAACCTTGGCTAGAGGAAAATAAATCCCCTTTGCCCCTTACTAGACATCATGACCTGTATCACAAACCCTTGAGATCCTTGAAATGGATTAGTCTTTATGTAGGATGTATGCAATGGTATGATGTTATGCTATGCGTGGAGCGACGTAAGTAAACCCTGTAATGAGTCCCAATTAAGAACTGCAAATAAACCTGCAAGAAACTCAAGTGTCAGATAACAAGCATGCAAGTAGTCAAGTTTGAAGGCACACAAGTCACACCAGACAGCCCTTAGAGTTTAGGCCAGCATGAGGTTTGGGGTACTACCCTCTTGAAGTTGGTGGGCTCAAAAACCTGTCCTATCAGAAGTAACCGGGTTCTAAGGAGCTCAATATCATAGGGTTGTTTTCTATGTTCATTGTTTTGATTTAGCCACTGAACTGGCGATCAAAATATTCCAAGAAAACAACCCTCAATGAGTGTAGCATCGAGTATCAACCAACTTCGGACTGCACCAAAGTCAGTCATCTCACTACCCCTAAAGAGGCCAGGATGGTTCAATTAAGGTTCCTAAGGTCAGTTGATGCTTCACGACACCATGCGGCGGCCCCGTGCTCTCCTTGACTTGACTCAAGGGTTACTGGTACTCACCAAAGTGACACATCAATGTAGAAAACTGCTTCAACCGTGTCGGTATACCCCACATAGTTCCCTCACAGTTTGTTGCTACATTCTAAAAGGTATCCCTCAGATCCGGGTTAGGATCTATGAAACTCCAAGACAGGCCCACAATATTAAATCAAGCAAAGCAAGCAATTGAAAACATAAGAGTGGTCTAATCCTAAGGTACACCTCACTTATTAAGTATCCCCAGCAGAGTCGCCAGTTCTGTGATCGGTGGAAATAGAACTGACTGTTTTTTAAGCTAGTTCGCGAAATGTCGCGGTAAGCAAGAGTCGCCACCGTCTTTTATGTTCTCCAACATGGAAAGGACAAAAGCACAGCAAAATTCCTTCTTTGAGATTTCTCTCGGTTCGGGAGGTAGATTTATAGAAAGTGAAGGTGTTAGCACCCTTTCTATCCGTGGTTATCCACGGGCTCTTAGGTACTTTCTCTTATGTTTTCAAAATTTGTTTGCTTTTCAAGTGTGTGTGGGTTTTGAAAAAAAAAGTTTCGTTTGAAAAATTTCTAAGTAACTCTTGTATCTGTCCTCAAGAGTGTGTGAAAAATTTGTTTGAAAACTTTTGAAAGTGTAGGTGTGGAAAGATGTTTTTGTATGTTTTGAAGAGCAAGTACCCAGGAGAATCTACCTACTCCAAGGAATTAAGCTGTGTAAGAGTCCTTTAGATATTGCTATCCCACCATTGAGAGGTAGGTAGCACCATCGTTGGAGGTGTTCGGGTCAATTCGATTATTGGGACAGTGTGGTCACCGAAGCAATGGTAGGACATCTTAGAAGTAACCCTAATGTCCTAGATCCTTTTATCCGAGGCAACCGTTTCGAGGCAACTGGATCTTTTAGACAGAAGGGCGACCTCTAAGACACCCTATACTTGATGACCACGTTCGAGGCAACCAGTGAGGCGTACCCTAGGAGTGGCATGTGCTTTGTGTGTTGTTTTTCAGTTAATTGTCTTTGTACATGTTATTTGTGAGCTACGGATTAATTTTATTTACATACATTCTTTCATGCATTTTTTTAACAATTAGGAGTGCGGAAAATAAATTGCGGAAATGTAAATCTAACTATTACAAGACGCGGGTCTATACATCGCCAAAAACAAAAACCCGTTTGGAAATAAAGTGCGAGAAATAGATAAAGCAGTAAAAGAGGTCCTAGTTAACTATTACATTTCCAGAAGCAGTTACATAAATATAATGAGAATAAATTAAAGCGCGAGAGAATCGAATCGGGATGTCTTTAGGGTGTTGACCCTTTTAAGAAAAGAATTGAATTTTTGTCCCTTTTTGTGATTAAATGAAATTAAAATTAATAACTAATTAATTAATTAATTAAGAAAATGATATTTTTGTATTTTTATGTTTTTAATGAAAATAAAACAAAAGGAATTAAAATTAAAAGAAGAAAAAAAACCTAGTTCTAAATTTATTTTAGTTGTTAAAAAAAGATTAAAGTTACCTATTTAAACTAATTAATTAATTATAATTTATTTACAAGAAAAAATATGAAATTAATAATAATATTAGTTTTTTTATTTTTAATTTTTATTGGTAAAAATTTTAATTATGCTAATTAATTAAATAATACTAAGAATAATTACTAAAGAAAATAAAAAGGAAAAAAAAGAAAAATGAAAAAGAAAGTAAACCAAGGGTGCTGAACAAAAATGGAGGTGGATCTGGAATTTGGCCCAATAGCATCAAAGCCTATTTGACTTTGGAATTGCCTGCAGTATGGGTTGACCAGGAGCATGGTGATCCTCATCTTTTAGCCTTTGGATCTGTGGGACTGGCCACTTGGCGCCTAGGATCTGGTCATGCATGGTGGTCCTGCTTTTGAGAATCTGCACGTGAACATGTAAAGCAAAATAACATGGAAATTATGGGGGACCTGGGATAACTTACAGCGTGGTATGATGGACCTTAGGACGTGGCAAGGGTTGCTTTAGCTTCAGAGTATGGCAAAGAAGAGAGTCACGTTCTCCTTTTGGCCTGAAAATGCTTGCAACACTCCTTTTGATCTCACACTTTTTTTGACACTTTTTGGATTTTGCTCTGGCCATTTGTGCATACTCTAGGTCGTGAATGAGGCTTGCAAGGCTTGTATATATAGTAATGAGTGAGAATAAGTCACATTTAGGAGCCTTTAACCATTGCAATTAAGCTTTGGATTTTGTCTTAACCACCATTAAAGGCCTTTCAAAGCTTGTTCAAAATTTGAATTTTCATGCCTAAATGAGCTTAGCACGAAATTGGTAGGTTGCAAATGCTTCATGAAGGCTATTCAAACCATAAGATACCATTTAATTAAATTTTTTAGATTTACTTGAATTATTATGGATTAAAATGAATTAAATCCATAAAAATTAAATAAAAATAGAAAAATAATTATTTGGTCTTGAAATTGATCACGGGACAAGTCGGTGGCATGACAAGGCTGAATCAAGTGGAAAAAAGTGGGCCCTTTTGTCAAAAATTGAAGTTTCAAGGATAGTTGACTTTTGCCATTTCACAAAAATTTCCCAACTTCTCCAATGCATATCTTGCTCAATTTTGATCATATGAACATGTTCTTGGACATTTTGGAAAGGTCTTGAAGTCCTCTAACCAATGCCTTTGGTCCCATGTCATTTGAATTTACCAATCTCAAGTTATGGTCTTTGACTTAAAATTCCTTTTTGTTGACTTTTGAAAATGACCTATAATGTTGAAATTGGTAACTTTTTGTGAGAGCATCTCTTGGACTTGGAATGTGAAGATGAGTTGTAGGAAATGTCCTCCCCTTCAAAATGAGCATTGGATGGGATTTTTCTGATGAACCATGAAAACTTTATGCCTTGGTCAAGTTACAGTTGACTTTTCAGCTGTCCAAAAATAAAAACTTTTGCATCTTGATGATTTTTGAGCCATTCTTGTGGAATCATGATCAAGATTTGATCCAATGATGATTGTGGCTTTAAAATAAGATGTTGACAAATTTTTTTGAGTTTTGACTGCCAAATGACCATTTTACCCCTACAGTTGATTGTGAAGCAATTAGGGTTTTTGACTGTGCAACTTGACCTTGTGAGCCTTGAAACTTGGCATGTAGATGCTTGACAATGTTTATGGACATGTGGGACTTGATTGAGCCCTTGAAAACCTCAACTTCCTTGCAAGAACCAAAACCCTAATTTGACTGGCTTAGGAGGGTGTTTGAATTGTGCAACCCTTGAGTAGACTTGAGCAAATTGAGATGATGCTTGTCAAAACTTTGAAGAATATGGGAGGGAAAATTTTGGGGTACAACAGCTGAGATATAGGAACTTGTCTGTAATTCAACGGAGGAACTTTGTCGAGATTTAGGACCTTGTCTGTAATTCAACTTAGAAAAACTCTGTTGAGATTTAAGAACTTGATAGTAATTCGACTTGGGGAAACATCTTCATTGAGATTTAAGAACTCGCCCGTAATTCAACTAAGAAAACTTCTCTGCTGAGATTTAGGAACTTTTCTGTAATTTAACGGAGGAACTTTGTCGAGATTTAGGACCTTGTCTATAATTCAACTGAGAAAACTTCTCTGCTGAGATTTAAGAACTTGTCAGTAATTCGACTTGGGGAAACATCTTCGTCGAGATTTAAGAACTCGCCCGTAATTCAACTGAGAAAACTTCGCTGCTGAGATTTAGGAACTCGTTTGTACTTCAACGGAGGAACTTTGTCGAGATTTAGGACCTTGTCTGTAATTCAATTGAGAAAAACTCTGTTGAGATTTAAGAACTTGTCAGTAATTCAACTTGGGGAAACATCTTCTTCAAGATTTAAGAACTCGCCCATAATTCAACTGAGAAAACTTCTCTGGTGAGATTTAGGAACTCGTCTGTACTTCAACGGAGGAACTTTTTCGAGATTTAGGACCTTGTCTGTAATTCAACTGAGAAAACTTCTCTGCTGAGATTTAAGAACTTGTCAGTAATTCGACTTAGGGAAACATCTTCATCGAGATTTAAGAACTCGCCCGTAATTCAACTAAGAAAACTTCTCTGCTGAGATTTAGGAACTTGTCTGTACTTCAACGGAGGAACTTTATCGAGATTTAGGACCTTGTCTGTAATTCAAATGAGAAAACTTCTCTGCTGAGATTTAAGAACTTGTCAGTTATTCGACTTGGGGAAACATCTTCATCGAGATTTAAGAACTCGCCCGTAATTCAACTGAGAAAACTTCTCTGCTGAGATTTAGGAACTCGTCTGTACTTCAACGGAGGAACTTTGTCGAGATTTAGGACCTTGTCTGTAATTCAACTGAGAAAACTTCTCTGCTGAGATTTAAGAACTTGTCAGTAATTCGACTTGGGGAAACATATTCATCGAGATTTAAGAACTCGCCCGTAATTCAACTAAGAAAACTTCTCTGCTGAGATTTAGGAACTTGTCTGTACTTCAACGGAGGAACTTTGTCAAGATTTAGGACCTTGTCTGTAATTCAACTGAGAAAACTTCTCTGCTGAGATTTAATAACTTGTCAGTAATTCGACTTGGGGAAACATTTTCATCGAGATTTAAGAACTCGCCCGTAATTCAACTGAGAAAACTTCTCTGCTGAGATTTAAGAACTTGTCTGTAATTCAACGGAGGAACTTTGTCGAGATTTAGGACCTTGTCTGTAATTCAACTTAGAAAAACTCTATTGAGATTTAAGAACTTGTCAGTAATTCGACTTGGGGAAACATCTTCATCGAGATTTAAGAACTCGCCCGTAATTCAACTGAGAAAACTTCTCTGGTGAGATTTAGTAACTCGTTTGTACTTCAACGGGGGAACTTTGTCGAGATTTAGGACCTTATCTGTAATTCAACTGAGAAAACTTCTCTACTGATATTTAAGAACTTGTCAGTAATTCGAGTTGGGGAAACATCTTCATCGAGATTTAAGAACTCGCCCGTAATTCAACTGAGAAAACTTCTCTGCTGATATTTAGGAACTCGTCTGTACTTCAACGGAGGAACTTTGTCGAGATTTAGGACCTTATCTGTAATTCAACTGAGAAAACTTCTCTGCTGAGATTTAAGAACTTGTCAGTAATTCGACTTGGGGAAACATCTTCATCGAGATTTAAGAACTCGCCCGTAATTCAACTAAGAAAACTTCTCTGCTGAGATTTAGGAACTTGTTTGTACTTCAACGGAGGAACTTTATCGAGATTTAGGACCTTATCTGTAATTCAAATGAGAAAACTTCTCTGTTGAGATTTAAGAACTTGTCAGTAATTCGACTTGGGGAAACATCTTCATCGAGATTTAAGAACTCGCTCGTAATTCAACTGAGAAAATTTCTCTGCTGATATTTAGGAACTCGTTTGTACTTCAACGGAGGAACTTTGTCGAGATTTAGGACCTTGTCTGTAATTCAACTGAGAAAACTTCTCTGTTGAGATTTAAGAACTTGTCAGTAATTTGACTTGGGGAAACATCTTCATCGAGATTTAAGAACTCGCCCGTAATTCAACTGAGAAAACTTCTCTGCTGAGATTTAAGAACTTGTCTGTAATTCAACGGAGGAACTTTGTCGAGATTTAGGACCTTGTCTGTAAGTCAACTTAGAAAAACTCTATTGAGATTTAAGAACTTGTCAGTAATTCGACTTGGGGAAACATCTTCATCGAGATTTAAGAACTCGCCCGTAATTCAACTGAGAAAACTTCTCTGGTGAGATTTAGTAACTCGTTTGTACTTCAACGGGGGAACTTTGTCGAGATTTAGGACCTTATCTGTAATTCAACTGAGAAAACTTCTCTACTGATATTTAAGAACTTGTCAGTAATTCGAGTTGGGGAAACATCTTCCTCGAGATTTAAGAACTCGCCCGTAATTCAACTAAGAAAACTTCTCTGCTGATATTTAGGAACTCGTCTGTACTTCAACGGAGGAACTTTGCCGAGATTTAGGACCTTATCTGTAATTCAACTGAGAAAACTTCTCTGCTGAGATTTAAGAACTTGTCAGTAATTCGACTTGGGGAAACATCTTCATCAAGATTTAAGAACTCGCCCGTAATTCAACTAAGAAAACTTCTCTGCTGAGATTTAGGAACTTGTTTGTACTTCAACGGAGGAACTTTATCGAGATTTAGGACCTTATCTGTAATTCAAATGAGAAAACTTCTTTGTTGAGATTTAAGAACTTGTCAGTAATTCGACTTGGGGAAACATCTTCATCGAGATTTAAGAACTCGCTCGTAATTCAACTGAGAAAATTTCTCTGCTGATATTTAGGAACTCGTCTGTACTTCAACGGAGGAACTTTGTCGAGATTTAGGACCTTGTCTGTAATTCAACTGAGAAAACTTCTCTGTTGAGATTTAAGAACTTGTCAGTAATTTGACTTGGGGAAACATCTTCATCGAGATTTAAGAACTCGCCCGTAATTCAACTGAGAAAACTTCTCTGCTGAGATTTAAGAACTTGTCTGTAATTCAACGGAGGAACTTTGTCGAGATTTAGGACCTTGTCTGTAATTCAACTTAGAAAAACTCTATTGAGATTTAAGAACTTGTCAGTAATTCGACTTGGGGAAACATCTTCATCGAGATTTAAGAACTCGTCCGTAATTCAACTGAGAAAACTTCTCTGGTGAGATTTAGTAACTCGTTTGTACTTCAACGGAGGAACTTTTTCGAGATTTAGGACCTTGTCTGTAATTCAACTGAGAAAACTTCTCTGCTGAGATTTAAGAACTTGTCAGTAATTCGACTTAGGGAAACATCTTCATCGAGATTTAAGAACTCGCCCGTAATTCAACTAAGAAAACTTCTCTGCTGAGATTTAGGAACTTGTCTGTACTTCAACGGAGGAACTTTATCGAGATTTAGGACCTTGTCTGTAATTCAAATGAGAAAACTTCTCTGCTGAGATTTAAGAACTTGTCAGTTATTCGACTTGGGGAAACATCTTCATCGAGATTTAAGAACTCGCCCGTAATTCAACTGAGAAAACTTCTCTGCTGAGATTTAGGAACTCGTCTGTACTTCAACGGAGGAACTTTGTCGAGATTTAGGACCTTGTCTGTAATTCAACTGAGAAAACTTCTCTGCTGAGATTTAAGAACTTGTCAGTAATTCGACTTGGGGAAACATATTCATCGAGATTTAAGAACTCGCCCGTAATTCAACTAAGAAAACTTCTCTGCTGAGATTTAGGAACTTGTCTGTACTTCAACGGAGGAACTTTGTCAAGATTTAGGACCTTGTCTGTAATTCAACTGAGAAAACTTCTCTGCTGAGATTTAAGAACTTGTCAGTAATTCGACTTGGGGAAACATTTTCATCGAGATTTAAGAACTCGCCCGTAATTCAACTGAGAAAACTTCTCTGCTGAGATTTAAGAACTTGTCTGTAATTCAACGGAGGAACTTTGTCGAGATTTAGGACCTTGTCTGTAATTCAACTTAGAAAAACTCTATTGAGATTTAAGAACTTGTCAGTAATTCGACTTGGGGAAACATCTTCATCGAGATTTAAGAACTCGCCCGTAATTCAACTGAGAAAACTTCTCTGGTGAGATTTAGTAACTCGTTTGTACTTCAATGGGGGAACTTTGTCGAGATTTAGGACCTTGTCTGTAATTCAACTGAGAAAACTTCTCTACTGATATTTAAGAACTTGTCAGTAATTCGAGTTGGGGAAACATCTTCATCGAGATTTAAGAACTCGCCCGTAATTCAACTGAGAAAACTTCTCTGCTGATATTTAGGAACTCGTCTGTACTTCAACGGAGGAACTTTGTCGAGATTTAGGACCTTATTTGTAATTCAACTGAGAAAACTTCTCTGCTGAGATTTAAGAACTTGTCAGTAATTCGACTTGGGGAAACATCTTCATCGAGATTTAAGAACTCGCCCGTAATTCAACTAAGAAAACTTCTCTACTGAGATTTAGGAACTTGTTTGTACTTCAACGGAGGAACTTTATCGAGATTTAGGACCTTATCTGTAATTCAAATGAGAAAACTTCTCTGTTGAGATTTAAGAACTTGTCAGTAATTCGACTTGGGGAAACATCTTCATCGAGATTTAAGAACTCGCTCGTAATTCAACATAGAAAATTTCTCTGCTGATATTTAGGAACTCGTCTGTACTTCAACGGAGAAACTTTGTCGAGATTTAGGACCTTGTCTGTAATTCAACTGAGAAAACTTCTCTGTTGAGATTTAAGAACTTGTTAGTAATTTGACTTGGGGAAACATCTTCATCGATATTTAAGAACTCGCCCGTAATTCAACTGAGAAAACTTCTCAGCTGAGATTTAGGAACTTGTCTGTACTTCAACGGAGGAACTTTGTCGAGATTTAAGACCTTGTCTGTAATTCAACTGAGAAAACTTCTCTGTTGAGATTTAAGAACTTGTCAGTAATTCGACTTGGGGAAACATCTTCATCGAGATTTAAGAACTCACCCATAATTCAACTAAGAAAACTTCTCTGCTGAGATTTAGGAACTTTTCTGTAATTCAACGGAGGAACTTTGTCGAGATTTATGACCTTTTCTGTAATTCAAATTTGAAAACTTATCTGCTAAGATTTAAGAACTTGTCAGTAATTTGACTTGGGGAAACATCTTCATCAAGATTTAAGTCTTCGCCCGTAATTCAACTGAGAAAACTTCTCTGCTGAGATTTAAGAACTTGTCTGTAATTCAACGGAGGAACTTTGTCGAGATTTAGGACCTTGTCTGTAATTCAACTTAGAAAAACTCTATTGAGATTTAAGAACTTGTCAGTAATTCGACTTGGGGAAACATCTTCATCGAGATTTAAGAACTCGCCCGTAATTCAACTGAGAAAACTTCTCTGGTGAGATTTAGTAACTCGTTTGTACTTCAACGGGGGAACTTTGTCGAGATTTAGGACCTTGTCTGTAATTCAACTGAGAAAACTTCTCTACTGATATTTAAGAACTTGTCAGTAATTCGAGTTGGGGAAACATCTTCATCGAGATTTAAGAACTCGCCCGTAATTCAACTGAGAAAACTTCTCTGCTGATATTTAGGAACTCGTCTGTACTTCAACGGAGGAACTTTGTCGAGATTTAGGACCTTATCTGTAATTCAACTGAGAAAACTTCTCTGCTGAGATTTAAGAACTTGTCAGTAATTCGACTTGGGGAAACATCTTCATCGAGATTTAAGAACTCGCCCGTAATTCAACTAAGAAAACTTCTCTGCTGAGATTTAGGAACTTGTTTGTACTTCAACGGAGGAACTTTATCGAGATTTAGGACCTTATCTGTAATTCAAATGAGAAAACTTCTCTGTTGAGATTTAAGAACTTGTCAGTAATTCGACTTGGGGAAACATCTTCATCGAGATTTAAGAACTCGCTCGTAATTCAACATAGAAAATTTCTCTGCTGATATTTAGGAACTCGTCTGTACTTCAACGGAGAAACTTTGTCGAGATTTAGGACCTTGTCTGTAATTCAACTGAGAAAACTTCTCTGTTGAGATTTAAGAACTTGTTAGTAATTTGACTTGGGGAAACATCTTCATCGAGATTTAAGAACTCGCCCGTAATTCAACTGAGAAAACTTCTCAGCTGAGATTTAGGAACTTGTCTGTACTTCAACGGAGGAACTTTGTCGAGATTTAAGACCTTGTCTGTAATTCAACTGAGAAAACTTCTCTGTTGAGATTTAAGAACTTGTCAGTAATTCGACTTGGGGAAACATCTTCATCGAGATTTAAGAACTCGCCCATAATTCAACTAAGAAAACTTCTCTGCTGAGATTTAGGAACTTTTCTGTAATTCAACGGAGGAACTTTGTCGAGATTTATGACCTTTTCTGTAATTCAAATTTGAAAACTTATCTGCTAAGATTTAAGAACTTGTCAGTAATTTGACTTGGGGAAACATCTTCATCAAGATTTAAGTCTTCGCCCGTAATTCAACTGAGAAAACTTCTCTGCTGAGATTTAGGAACTTGTCTGTAATTCAACGGCGGAACTTTGTCGAGATTTAGGACCTCGTCTGTAATTCTACTAAGAAAACTTCTCTGCTGAGATTTAAGAACTTGTCAGTAATTTGACTTGGGGAAACATCTTCATAGAGATTTAAGAACTCGCCCGTAATTCAACTGAGAAAAATTCTCTGCTGAGATTTAGGAACTCGTCTATACTTCAACGGAGGAACTTTGTCGAGATTTAGGACCTTGTCTGTAATTCAACTGAGAAAACTTCTCTGCTGAGATTTAAGAACTTGTCAGTAATTCGACTTGGGGAAACATCTTCATCGAGATTTAAGAACTCGCCCGTAATTCAACTGAGAAAACTTCTCTGCTGAGATTTAGGAACTTGTCTATAATTCAACGGAGGAACTTTGTCGAGATTTAGGACCTTGTCTATAATTCAACTGAGAAAAACATCTCCGTTGAGATTTAAGAACTTGTCAGTAATTCGACTTGGAGAAACATCTTCATCGAGATTTAAGAACTCGCCCGTAATTCAACTGAGAAAACTTCTCTGCTGAGATTTAGGAACTCGTCTGTACTTCAACGGAGGAACTTTGTCGAGATTTAGGACCTTGTCTGTAATTCAACTGAGAAAACTTCTCTGCTGAGATTTAAGAACTTGTCCGTAATTCCACTTGGGGAAACATCTTCATCGAGATTTAAGAACTCGCTCGTAATTCAACTGAGAAAACTTCTCTGCTGAGATTTAGGAACTCGTCTGTACTTCAACGGAGGAACTTTGTCGAGATTTAAGACCTTGTCTGTAATTCAACTGAGAAAACTTATATACTGAGATTTAAGAACTTGTCAGTAATTCGACTTGGGGAAACATCTTCATCGAGATTTAAGAACTCGTCTGTAATTCAACTGAGAAAACTTCTCTGCTGAGATTTAGGAACTTGTTTGTACTTCAAAGGAAGAACTTTGTCGAGATTTAGCACCTTGTCTGTAATTCAACTGAGAAAACTTATCTGCTGAGATTTAAGAACTTGTTAGTAATTCGACTGAGGGAAAAGCTTCATAGCTTTGAATTTTATGAGAATTTAATTGCATCCTTCCTGAAAGGTAAAGGTCAGTTGTATGTAATGCATGATATGTATCAGGCGATGATGTTCTCAAAATAAATGAGATTGCATTGTATGATGCGTATATGCATGTGTCATGATGTATGGAAATGTAATGTTTTTAGTTGGGGAAAATAAATCCCAGATAGCTGCTGGAGAAAAGAGTTGAATTCTTCGTTTCCGCCGGGGATGGCGCACGAAGATGATTGTGAGAATAAACCTGCAAGAGAGGATAACTCCGTTGGGGAATAAACTGATGAGGAGATTACTCTGTGGGGAAGAGATGTTCTGCTGAGGATTCCACTAATAAATTATGCTGGGGATGAATTATCGTTGTTGGTGATACTGAATCGTGTTGGGGATTGAATTCCTATTTGTGCAAGGAATGAACTCCGCCGGGGATGATCTTTCAGTTGCGACTTTACTGGGGATAACCTTTCAAAGTCTACTGGGGATGATTCTCCACAATCCATTGGGGAAGCTTTTTCAGACTGCGCTGGGAAAATTTTCAAACTCCATTGGGGATATTTTATACTCCGTCGGGGATAATGAGATTGTTTAGCACTGATGGTAGATAAACTCTGCTTGGGGAGAACATTACTGATTCATTCACAGTTGCAAGTCTCAGTTGGGGAGAGCTAATATTACTGTCTTTTCTTACTCTGCGGGGAGTGAACGCACCTTGGCCATATTTTCAGCTGAATCTACCTTTGTACCTGATGGATAGAGCAACTGTAAAGCTTGGACAATTCTTATTTGCCCATGTTTCTGATATTACAAGTAATCGCCTTTTGTTTCGCATGTAAATATTCATGAGCAACCATTAATGTCAAATGCATATATCAAAAATGAACATTAGACGTTCTTTGCAAAACAAAACTAATAAAGGAAAAACAGTTTGAAATTTCTCTGAAAAATGAATTGTATTGATTTTGAAGTTTGGCCTGTAAATAGGCGTTTTTTGTACAAGAGGCTGACGTCCTAGTAAGAGAACGCCACCGAAACATGGAATTTATACAATTTGTGAAAAACAAAACAACTATGTGAATAATCCCACTAGGTTCCAACTTTGTTATTGCCTTTATATCCTCGAACATCTCATCACTTTGCTACTTGGTTAAAGGTAGATCAGATTGATTAGTGTCGTCCGAGCTTGATAGTCGATACCGAAGTCTAGTCGCAAAGTGATCCAAGACATAGTGTTACACTTTGATCCCTAATTTTTTCCTGGACTGCCCTTTCGGGTTTTCAGTCCACCGGGATACCCTTTTTTGCCCAAGCCGCCTTTTCAGGTTTTTGACTTGCCGGGTGTACAAATTTTTTATTTTCATCCCTTATTTTTGCCCGAACCCTTTTGGTTCGCCGGGAAACCCTTATTTTTGCCTAGGCCAATCGACCTAGCGGGTCTTTGATTATGCATAGTATTTTTTCACTATGTATGCGTTGACGGGGTGAGGAAGGTCGTCACCATCCATGGTGGTTAAAATCATAGCTCCTCCTGAGAAGATGTTCTTAACCACAAATGGCCCTTCGTAAGTAGGGGTCCATTTTCTACTGGGATCACCTTGAGGTAGGATGATGCGCTGAGGTATGGTACCCATGAAGAGCAAATGGTAACATCTCGTGCCAGTCTTTGTACGTCACTGTCATCTTCTGCACAATCTTCTTAATGTTCTTATTAGCCGCTTCGACAGCCCCATTCATCTTCGGCCGGTAGGGAGAAGAGTTGTGATGTTGTATCTTGAACTGCTTGCAGAGCTCAGTGATCATCTTATTTTTGAGATTTGTACCATTGTCCGTAATGATCCTCTCTGGTACACCGTATCGACCGATCAGATTATGCCGCATGAACTGTGCCACGACGTTCTTGGTTACAGTAGCAAAGGAAGCTGCTTCAACCCACTTTGTAAAGTAATCAATATCTACCAGGATGAAACGATGCTCGTTGGACGCTGTAGGTCTGATCTCTCCGATCATGTCGATGCCCCACATTGCAAAAGGCCACGGAGCTGTCAAGATGTTCAGAGGAACTGGAGGTATGTGCACCTTATCAACATAGACTTGGCACTTGTGACAGGTCCGAGAATGCTGATAACAGTTGACTTCCATTGTGGACCAGTAATATCCTGCCCGAAGGATTTTCTTTGCCACGGTGTGTCCACTGGAATGGGTCCCGAAAGTACCTTCATGTAAATCTATCATAATATTTTCTGCCTCATTCTTATCCACACATCGCAGTAAGGTCGAATCATGGTTACGTTTGTAAAGAACGCCATTGCTGATGAAGAACTTCGCCGTGAACCTCCTCAAAAACTTCTTATCATTAATAGATGCACCCTCGGGGTACTCCTGAGCCTCGAGATACCTCTTTACCTTGTGAAACCAGGGTTTATCTGCTACCTCTTCAGTCTCAATGTCACAGCAATGTGCGAGTTCATCCAACCTTTCAATGGTAATCCGGGGAGCCTCGTTGTCTCAGTTGACTTAGAACATAGAAGACATTGTAGCTAACGCGTCCGCTAACTGATTCTCCTCTCTAGGGAAGTGTTCAAAGGTTATCTCTTTGAAGTGGGGAGACAACGTCAATACATACTCCTTGTAAGGAATAAGATTTGGGTGTTTCGTATCCCACTCAACTTTAATCTGACTGATCATGAGAGAGGAATCTCTGAATACACTCAGAAACTTTATCCTTAGGTCAATAGCTGCTCGAAGACCCATGATGCACACTTCATACTCCGCCATATTGTTGGTGCAGTTGAAACAAAGTCGGGCGGTGAACGGAGTATGAGAGCCTTTAAGAGATATGATCACGGCGCCAATGCCATTACCCAAAGCGTTCGAGGCTCCATCAAAGTACATAGACCATCAGGATCCCTCCTCAGGTCCTTCATCCGGTCCAGGTTCTTCACAGTCGGTCACTATCATGATATTCTCATCAGGAAATTCAAAGTTCATAGACTGGTAATCATCCACTGCCTAATGTTCCAAATGATCTGCCAACACACTTCCCTTGATTTCTTTCTGAGTCATGTATTGGATGTCATACTCAGTCAAGATCATCTTCCATCTTGCTATTCTTCCGGATAATGCAGGCTTTTCGAAGATATACTTGATTGCATCCATCTTTGATATCAATAGAGTAGTGTGAGTCAGCATATACTGTCTCAGCCAACGAGCATCCCATGCCAAAGAGAAGCAAGTTTTCTCGAGCAGTGAGTATCGGGTCTCACAGTCGGTAAACTTTTTGCTAAGGTAATAAATAGAATGCTCTTTTCGGCCAGACTCGTCATGCTGCCCCAGCACGCACCCCATTGAATTTTCGAGTACTGTCAAGTATAAGATCAAAGGTATCCCTTCAACTGGAGGCATCAAAATGGGTGGCTCTTGGAGATATTCTTTGATCCTTTCGAAAGAAACATGACATTCATCGTTCCACCTTACCACTTAATCTTTCTTCAGTAACTTGAAGATTGGCTCACAAGTAGCAGTCAGGTGCGAGATGAATCGGGCAATGTAGTTCAAACGTCCCAGAAAACCTCTGACTTCTTTTTCTATTCGGGGAGCTGGCATTTCCTGTATAGCCTCCACCTTTGTAGGATCCACCTGAATACCTTTATTAATAATGACGAAACCCAGCAGTTTACCAGATCTCACCCCGAAGGTGCACTTGTTCGGGTTTAACCTCAACTTGTACAACTTCAACCTGTCAAATAGCTTCTGAAGATGGTCAAGATGTTCTTCCTTAGTTTGGGATCTTGCAATCATGTCATCAACGTATACCTCAATCTCATGATGGATCATGTCGTGGAACAAAGCGAACATGGCGCGCTGATACGTTGCCCCAACATTTTTCAATCTGAAAGGCATGACTTTGTAGCAAAAGGTACCCCACTGAGTAACAAAGGTTGTTTTCTCCATGTCTCCGGGAGCCATTTTAATCTGATTATAACCGGAGAAACCATCCAGAAAGGAGAAGACCTTGTGTTGTGCGGTGTTGTCAACTAGAACGTCGATATGAGGCAGAGGGAAATCATCCTTGGGGCTCGCCCTGTTCAGATTCCTATAGTCAACATACATTCGAACCTTACCATCCTTCTTCGGCACTGGAACCACGTTGGCCACCCACTGTGGGTAAGAAGTAACTGCTAGAAAACCGACATAAAATTCTTTCATAACCTCAGCCTTGATTTTCTCAGACATCTCTGGGCGCATTCGGTGGACTTTCTGTTTTACTGGAGGACAATCTTCCTGTGTAGGCAGGCGGTGAACCATGATATCGGTATCCAAAGCAGGCATATCTTCATAAGACCAGGCAAAGATCTCAACATAGTCACGCAGCATCTGAATCAACCGTTGCTTAACGCTAGGCTCCAGATTTGCACCGATCTTGACCTCTTTCTTGTCTATCTCTGTACCCAGATTTACTGATTCCACCGGCTCTTCATGCGGCTGTATGGCCCTCTCTTCCTGAAGTAACAGTCTAGCAAGTTCACCAGGTACTTCGCAATCATCTTCACCTTTGTCTTCGGCTAAGTTGATCAGACTTTTGAAGTCATAACTGGCAGTAGCAGAGTCGTTATTAGTAGGATCTAGAGTGGATGTGGACCTGTATATGTGAGTGTGCGTAAAATAGCTATTTTGCAATATATAATACAATAAAAACAAGGAGCACAAAATTTGAGATGTAATAAATGCCTAATGCTTTTATTAATGATATATGGAGATGACAAATATCAAGCCCTCACAAACAAAGCCACGGTGCCTCGGGTAAGACACCGGGCCATAAAGTTTTAAAAATTGTTTGTTACAAACTTAAAACAAAAGTCTCATTACTGGGTAATAACAGAAACAAACATAGAATACTTTGTCGTCCAATTGCTTAGTCCACCATCAGCAGTCGGGTATATCCAGTTGTCAATATCAAACTCTTCATCATAGTCCCCAATAGCATTCACTCCTGCGTCATGTTTGGGCATAGGTGTTGTTATGACATTAGGCTTTCCAAGCGCTTCGAACTCAATCTCCTTAGCATCAATCAGGTCTTGGACCTTATTCTTCAAAACCCAGCAGTCATTCGTATCATGCCCCGGGCTATCGGAATGAAAAGCACAGCGGGCGTTCGGATTGTACATGGGTGATGTTGTATTGGGATTCTTCGGGGCCTCCTTCGGAATCACCAAGTTGGTCTTCAATAACTGTGGCAGAATCTGAGACAGGGTCATATGGAGATGAGTGAATTGTCTTCGCGGTCTCTCGGCCCTTGGTTGATTGTTGCGCTGAGGAGCAACAACAGGTCTTGATATAACCACCGCATTAACTGCTTGTCATCATTCAGGTTTGTTATGGCTCTTTACGCTATAAACTGTGTTGGATTCCTTCTTAAAAGGCTTCTTCTCAGTGCTTGACGAAGCACCCTTCTGTATTTTACCGCTCTTGATATCGGCTTCAACTCTTTCCCCAGTCATAATCAGCTCATTAAACCCGGACGATGAACTTCCAATCAGATGGTTGAAATACGGACCAGACAAGGTCCCCAAAAACATATCCACTAGCTCTCTGTCAGCCAGCGGGGGTTGTACTCTTCCAGCAAGGTCCCTCCACTTCTGAGCGTAGTCTTTGAAACCTTCGCTCGCCCCCTTAGACATACCCTGAAGTTGGGTACGTGTGGGAGCGAGGTTGGCATTGTATTGGTACTGCTTGTAAAAAGCAGCAGCAAGGTCTTCCCAATTACAGATACTAGCTCCTTCCAGCTGGTAAAACCATTCAAGTTGAGTCCCTGAAAGACTGTCTTGAAAGAAATGGATCTAGAGGTTCTTATCAGCAGTGTATGGTTGAATCTTTCTAACATACGAGCGGAGGTGTAGCTTTGGGCAAGAAACCCCGTCGTATTTAGCAAAGGATGGTGCTTTAAACTTGTGGGGAATCACCACCCCAGATGACAAACCCAAATCTCCGAAGTCTAACCCAGGGACTTTCTGGACCTCCATTGCGCTTAACCGGTCTTCGAGTTGCTTATACCTATCCTCAATTGGAGGATACTAGTCTTCATCAAAGTCAGTCTCGTTGTCAGAAACCACAGGGCTAGGAGCCCTCCTTTCTTCCTGATTTTCTCCCCCTCCAGATGAGTGAGTCAAATCAACCTCTTCTCGCAAATTGTTTCTGAATCGGCGACCCATATTCAGTAGGACCATCTTCTTCTTCTTCTTCTTCTTCTTCTCATCCTTCAAGATAAGGGCTTCAGATCTTGCTGACCCTTGGCCAAACTCATGAATATTTCCTGGAACTGGGCGTTTTGAGCTTGCAGAGCCTTGATGGCTTGATCAATTGATGTTTCAGAAGACATGATGTGCTGAAATAAACAGTGAAGAAGATGAGAAACCTGTAAGGGTACGTGTAATAAGGTGCATGGGAATGATATGTGTATGATATGATTTCAAAGACTTTAGAGATTTAAATTCGTAAACCAAAATGAAACACACTTTTATTAGATAAAACTTGAATTCAAAAGTTCAACAAATGCCTATAAGGCGTTACAAAAAAAAGTAATACTGAAAAGTAAATCAAAACTAGAAATAGAAAAAGACATCAGTGCTCCCATGGTCTCTTTCTGTTGGTGCTGACATAGTCGTTGAGGATCTTCTCATTCTCCAGTTGCCTTGTCAACTTTAGGATCTTCCGCTCTTGCTCGTGATACTTTTCTCTTTAAGTATCCCGCTCTTCCCTTAGTTGGATCCAGGACCTCTTTAATGCCCCAATGTCACTAGGCATGTACGGATGGAGGATGGTAGGAGGAACCCCTTCTTCATCAGCAAGTTCAACTATCACAGGCAAGACAGCTACGTACGGCATTCCCAGCTTTTGAGCACGTGTACGAACCCACCGAAGATATTGTTCCATCGGAAGAGAAGTCTTCACACCTAACTCGTGCGGATCAGACCTGTGCACCCTATCCCAGGCTCGTATGAATCTGCGGCGATGCTCGTCACTATCCCCTTGGAAGTCAAAGACAATGCTTCGCATCAGCAACTCATGAGGTCCGTCCCTCCTAGCTCGCCCAAATTGGCGTAAGGCCAAACAAGGGTTATAGGTAATCCCTCCATTGATTCCTAGCAGTGGAACATTGGGGTATTCCCCACAACGATCAATAATAGCTATGTCTTCCATGTCCTTAGTAGTCCAAATGATGTCCAAGTGAGCAAGGGACATAATCCTGTAGGCCTAACCCATGCCTTCCTTGTTCTTCAAAACTGATTTGGGGAGGTGAGAAATAAACCACCTCGCCCGCAGTGGTGCACAACACATAAGGGTTCCCCGTTTCTGAGCAGTACGGGCATATAGGGTATGCAGAATATCACCCAAGAGAGTGGGCACTGGATTACGGGACATGAAAATCTTCATCACATTCACGTCAACAAAGGAATTTGAGTTTGGAAACAAAACCAAACCATAAATAAGAAGATCCAGGTTGTCCTCGAACGCCTGAAAATCTAAACTGTCCCAGAACTGATTAGTCCGACCAACCAAGAACTTAGTCAAGAAGCCTTTTGTCCCACTCCGAGTTTCCCAATTAGACATTACCTCAGCCTTTGTCAGATAGAGGGATGAAGCAATCTCTTCCGGCCTAAGGACTTTCCCAACCTGTAAATGGTGTCTGCTCTAGAATGGAGATGCCGAGTAGATCATAGAACTCTTCCAAGGTAGGGACCAACCGGTAGTTTGGAAACGTAAAGCAGTAGTACAATGGATCAAAGAACTGAACTAAGACACTCATCATCTGTTCATCCATCTGTTCATAAAGGAGGAAGTATCTGGAACCTTTGCAACCAAATCTCTAAGCTGAGTGGGAATCTGTACAAAGCTGATCCGAATAGTGTTTCTACGCATAGATTCCATGACCTACAAAACAGAACAAAGATGAATCCCATTGGTCTTTGAAATGGTTAGTCCAATTCAATATGCATGCAATGTCAGGATGCATGATATCATGATAGAAACACATCACAAGTATTCACAAATAGAAAACATGGTAAGGGAAAACAAGTCACACAGATAGCCCTTAGATTTCAGGCTGGCAAGGAGCTTAGGTACTACCCTCTTTCAGTTCAGTTGCTTCAAACCTGTCCTAGAAATGGTAATCGGGTTCTAGAGGATCTCAATATCACTGACCACCCTCGATCAGTCATAATTCCAGTTTAGCAACCTTTTCTTGCGGCCAGAATCATTGCGAGAGTTTGGTCTCAATGAGTGTAGCATACTACTACTGTTCTATGGCCAAGTTGGTCAATTATAGGTTCTAAGGTCAGTTGGTGCTTAATGACCCCTTAGCAGACCCATATTCTCCTTGTTGCACCACAAGGGATATCGGTACAAACTAAAGTGCCACACCAACGTAGCTACTGCTTCAACCGTATCGTTCTACGTCGTACAGTTCCCTCACAGTTTATAGCTACTTACCTAAAGGGTGTCCCCCATATCCGGGTTAGGATCTATAGTAACTCCGATTCAAGCCCACAAAGATAAAGCATACAAATCAAGCAATTGAAAACAATATGAACTATTCCTAAGGTACACCCCACTTTATCATCCCCAGCAGAGTCGCGAGTTCTATGATACGATGGGAAGAACTGACTATTTTTTGGAATGCTGGTTTGTGTTTTGCGTTTATGTTTGCAAAATGTCGCAGTAAGAAAGAGTCGCCACCGACTTTTATTTTATCCAACAAGGAAAGGAAAAAAGCACAGAAAAATTCCTTTTTCGAGATATTTCTCGGGTTCGGGGGGTAGATTATAGAAAGGGAAGGTATTAGCACCCTTTATATCCGTGGTTATCCACAGGCTCTTAGGTACTTGCTCAATTGTTTTCAAAATTGTTTTCTTTGTGCTTGTGGGTTTGAAAAAGTTTTTGTTTTAAAACATCGATTTAACTCTTGCTTCTATCCTCAAGAGTGTAATGAAGTGTTTTGAAAACTTTGTTCGAAAAGGAGTGTAAGTGTGAAAAAAGTTTTGTTTTTGAAAGAGCAAGTATCTAAGAACTATCTACCTACTCTAAAAAGGAATCGTTCTATGCTAATTTCCTTTAGACAATGCTATCCTACTATTAGTGAGTAGGTAGCACCGTCGTTGGAGTTTGAGGGTCAATTCGAATGAGGGACATACGGTCACCAAAGCAATGTTAGGATGCCTTAACGGTAACCCTAATGTCTTAGATAATTTGTTTGAGGCAACAATATCCGAGGCAACCATTTCGAGGCGACTATGATCATTTAGACAAGAGGGCGACCTCTAAAACGACCTATACTCAATGACCGTGTACGAAGGAAACCAAGTGGGGTGTACCCTAAGAGTGCGCATGTGCGAGTGTGTCATTTTTCGGTTATTTTTATCTTTGCACATGTTAAAGGTAATCTAATTTGATTTTAAGATTAAACATTCAGTCTTGTCATGCAAACCCTGTTATCAAACATCTAACAGTTGTATAGTTTGTGGAATTTAAAATGTGGAAATTAAATTACAAGGCGTCGGGTATTTACATCGCCAAAAGCAACCCTTTGAAAATAAAATAAAGCGGTAAAATAAATAAAAGGTCATAATTATCTATTACATACCGAAAGCAGATACATCAATAAGGATAAAAATAAATAAAGCGTGCGGGAAATTAAATCGAATGCGGGATTATGGTTTTGACCCTTTTAAAAGAAAATGTTTTTTTGTTGTTTTTATTTTAAGAAAAGAAATTAAATTCTAAAATTAAAAGCTAAATTAATAATTAAATTAATTAATTAATAAAAAATAATAAATGACATATTTTTGGAGTTTTTGATATTTTAAGAAAGAAATTAAAATAATTAAATTAGAGTTAAAACCTAATGATTTCTAATTAATTTTAAATATTTACAAAAATAAATTAAAGTTTCCGAGTTAAAAAACCTAATTAATTAATTAAAATTTATTAAAGAAAAATAAAGTTCTAAATTTTAATTGGACAAAATGATATTTTTGTGATTTTTTGATAAAAAAAGAAATTTGTTATTGGTTAGTAAGTTAATTAAATAAAAATAAAATAATTAAATCAAATAAATAAAATATGAGAAAGTAGAGAAATTGGGTCTTTTTTGGAGAATGCAGAAAGTATTTTTGCTGGCCCATTAAGCTGGTTCGTTTGGACTTTTGTGATCCAATGCAGGAGCGTTAACTGAGTCCATGATGTGCCCTCAAGGCTTGGCCACCCGATCTGGCCATCTAGCCATCTGGGACGTTGATTGGTGAGGGAGTATGATGGTCCTTTGGCTTGCACGTACACCAGATTCCCTGAAAGAATTAAGAAAAATAACAAATGCTGGAGGCAGGGGTCGAACCCCTGACCTCCAGCCTTCAACGCTCTGAAAGTCCCCCTTTTGGCCACTACACCATTTGTTTCTCTTTGTTAATATAACAAAAATAAATAATAATATATTAAAACAAGATTAATGGCCGGGAAAATAAAAACGCGCGCAATGTATTTGAATGGTCCAATGGGAAGACGACACGACTTCGTCCCTGTCCTCCCAGAACTGTAACTTTACCTGCAGATTTCTATCCGCAGCTAAAAGCGTAGCTTCACTCTAAATCCTTCCCCCAGGCAATATAAATGAGTTCCAGGACCATGGTTTGATTCGTCATCTTCTTCTGAACACAACCATGTCCATCATGAAGATCAATTGTACCTGAAACGAAAACCCCCAAAAACTCCTAGAAAACCCTAACTATGGTGGATCACAATATAGGTCAGATAAACGAAATCAGATAATACCAAAAGCTTGCAAATGACGTATGGATTCAGAATATGCAATTATTTTAATCAATAGATGCAAGAATAACGATTTTCGATTTCAAGAACATGGCGGATCCGCGAGGGACTTACAGCGCTTGGGAGGGTCTGAAAATGTGTTATCTTGATTGGTTTCGCTTCTGGAGATGGCCAGGAAATGATTTAGATGCTTGCCAAGCCCTGAAACGACCTCTAACCTTGATTTCGATCCCACACTTTTTCCTTGTTTTTGCAAGTTTTGTTCTGCCTCCAGAATTGCACTCTAACCCTTGTTTTGGTCTGCACACGACCTTATGTATTGCCCAACACATTAGGTCTGAATTCTTTGTCCAAATCTCCCTCTATCAATGCTCTTGATGTGGATTTGATTTGCTTTTACAAACTTTACAAATTGGCTTGATTTCAATCTTTTTTTGCACACAATTGATTTGATACGAGTTTGATGATGGCAAGTTGTATAATGGAACCTGAAATCACCATAAAATCTTTGTTATCAATGCCTTTGGATTTTTTATTTGATTTATTTTGATTTAAATCAAATTAATTCAAATAAAATCAAAATAATTAATAAAAAAATAATATGGAGACATGGCCAAGGCTGGAGCACGTGGGATACAATGCAAACTCAAAACAAGTGAAAAAGAATGGGCCCATTTGGCAAAATTTGAAGTTTTGGGGATAGTTGACTTTTGGAAATTTTGCAAAAAAGTCCAACTTCAACAATGCATAACTTATTTAATTTTGAACTTTTGGAGGTGTTCCTGGACTTTTTAGAAATATTGAGATGTACTCTAACCAACTCTTTTGGTCTCATTGCATTTTGATATTCCATGCTCAAGTTATAAGCTTTGGCACAAAAGGTGTTTTTGTTGACTTTCAAAAATGACCTATAATGTCCAAATTCATAACTTATTGTTAGTGCATTTATTGATCTTGGGATATGAAGATGGATTGTATGAAATTGCATCCTCTTAAAAATGAGCTTTGGATGTGTCATTTCTCATAAATTATGATAAAGTTATGCTTGGTCAAAGTTGAGTTGACCTTTCCTGCAAAACCCTAATTTAGCAACTTTTGAATATTGATGAATTTTGAGCAATCCTTGATGAATCATGATCAACCCTTTATAAAATGATGAAATATCCTTCACAAATGAGAATTTTGACAAAAAATCTTGAAGTTTGACTGTATATAGGTCACAGTTGACTTTTGCCCTAACACAGTCGATTTTTGGACCTTTGAGCAATTGCCTGGGCAAACTTCCTCTGCAAGGCTTGAAATTTGACATGGATGATCTTGATAACATATTGGGACATTAGGGAGCATTTTAGGTCATTTGGACTCAAGGATCTTGATGGAATGTGAAACCCTAATTTTGGATAGACTGCCTTAGGAGATAACTTGTCTGGTCAATCTTTGAGCAACCTTGAGCAACTTGGAGATTTTTTCTTGCAATGTTTTGAGAAATATGGGAGGTAAAATTTTGGGGTACAACAGGCGCATTCAACTGTAATAGCATAGCTTTATTTTTCCTGCTTTTTTTCATCATTATCATGTAATTGTTTTCGTGATGTAATAGTTTTAGGATTTCTTTTCCGCACTCTTCACTATTATGTAACTGCCCCAAAGCTCTGTAATAGCTTAGGTTTACACTTCCGCCTTTACCTTCTGCTACTATATTTTATGCAATGCTTAGATTAATAGGATTGTATGGAAATATAAAAATGAACGATAGAAAACCCTAATTGCAAGATAAATATAACTGAAAAAACACATTGTTGCACAGTTGCACCCCTAGGGTACTCCCCACTTGGTTGCCTCAGAAGACAATGGTCATGTCCCTCGAACATAGGGATATCTTAGAAAAAGACCCTCAATCTAAAAGTCATCATAAAGATCATAGTCCCTTAAGGTCCCTCGAGTTGCCCACGAGAAATGATCTTGTCCCTCGATGTTGCCTATATGATGACAGTCCCTTCGAACTGCTAAGGTATACCTATATGTTTCCTTCTATGACCATAAAGATGACCCGCACTTGTCCCTCATACATCCAACGATAGGGGTACCTACTCACTAATAGTAGGATACCACTGTCTAAAGGTTAGGAGGAAAATAACGACCTTTTCGAGTATAAGTAGATAAGTTCTTAAATGCTTGCTCAAAATAACTTTTTGCACATACACAAAAATATTTCAAAACACTTTCAAAAATATTCTCCTTGTCAACACTCTTGAGGACTGATACAGGAGTTGTCACAAAGCGAATCACCGCACTAAGGAATTTCCAAAACACACAAAGCACAAGCAATTTTCAAAACATGACCTAGCATCTAAGAGCCCGTAGAAAACTACGGATAGAAAGGGTGCTAACACCTTCCCATTCTATAATCAACCCCCCCCCCCCCCCCCCCCCCCCCCCCCCCCCCCCGTACTCAGAAAACTCTTGAAGGGTCTTTTTCTGTTCTTTTCACCCTTTCCTTTGTTGGATAAAAGAAAAGTTGGTGGCGACTCTTGCTTACCGCATATCTGTGAATAAAAAATATAAATCAGTATAACAGTTGGTTCTGACACCATATCACAGTCAACATCAACATTTTGAAGTGATATTCATCATTTGATCAAGGTTTGGTCATGATTCCCCAAGGAAAGCTCTCAGATCATCAAAATTCAAGAATTGTCAAATTAGGGTTTCCTTAAGAGAAGTCAACTGAACTTTGACCAAGCATAACTTTGACATACTTCATTAAATTTTCCCAAACCAAAGCCGGTCTTGAATAAAAATCAATTCTCTACAACTTTGTTTTTATGCTCAAGTCAAAAAAATGCTTCATTTGAAAGATATGAGCTAATACATTATAGGTCATTTTCAAAAGTCAACAAAAGACACTTTTTGTCAAGGCAACTTACATCAAGATAATGTCTCCAAATGAAAAAATGATAAAAAGAGAACGTGTAGAGGACATCTTGAGCTTTCCAAAAAGTCCCAGATCGTCTTCAAAATATAAAAATTAAGCAAGTGCTGAGTTGCACAATTTGGGAAATTTTGAAGAAATTCATGAAATACAAAATGAGCAAACTTGAGATTTTAAACTAGTGGGCCTAAATTTTGATGTTAAAACATGTTCATAAGATGTTAGAGGGCCTCTAAAAAGCATTCACACATTTTTATTTCTTTTATTTGAATTTGTTATTTATTTAAAAATAAATAAAATCAAATAAAAATGAAAACTATGTATAAAGGCTTGAGCCTTTTGATTTCAATCCCTTTGCAAGCCCAACAAACTCATGACAGTCTGTTTACTCCTTCCAAATTCGTGCAAGGGGCTTAAGAAGGCAAGAACCATGCAAAATGGAAGGTTTTCAAATGGTTTGATTTTGGTATTGATTATGGCTTCATGACTTGATCTCTTGCCATATATGCTGGCTCATTCATCCCTCTATATAATGCAAGCACGAACAAATCAAATGAACACGACATATACTGCCTAAGAGAGAGCTCAAGAATTCATAAAATTTCAAAGAAGTTGTAAGACTCATAACCACAGTTCATACCTCCCTCACTCAAAACCAGTGATCCAACCATCCTTCTGAGACCTCTAGGAGACGATCCACATCATTGCTCAAGTCCCACACATCCTAGAGTCACTTATACTATCCCACTAGTTTTTGTAAAAAAAATTGGTTGCAAATTCTTTGATCGTATGTTTTAAATCAATTTTATGCATGCATTTATATTTTTATTGATGTTTAGAGCAAACCTAATGCATAACATGTGAGATGTAGTGCATGAATAGGTTTATGCCATTTCTAGGGCAACACGAAGCTGAGATCATCAAATCCATGCATAGAGGTTGTTGTACACCAAAATATTCCCTCTCACTTCTCAAGATATTTCCTACAAATATCTCCAATGACTCAAGTTTGCGTAAGTATCGACTAGGTCAAACAATCTCCTCAACACTATTGCCTCAAATTAGGGTTTGAGTTTTGTACAAAGGCAATTGGATTTCTAATGTTTCAAATGACTTTCATGGATCATTATGGATCCTCAGGATTATTTATGTCGATTTTAAAGTCTTGGATCATAATTTTTCAAGAAAGTCATTCAAATTATCAAAAGGGCAAACTAGGCAAAATTAGGGTTTTGACTAAAAATGACCGAACTTTGATTTTTTACCTAATACCTGGCTTATTGGTTGGAAGCATGATCTCAAGGATCCGAGCACGTCATTTTGACCTAATTGCATATTTCAATTCATCTCCTGAGATCAGTGGATTGATAGACAAAATTTGGTGAACTGGTGGAAAAAGTCAATTGTACACTAAAAAGTCAAACTTTGACTTTTTGACCAAAATTGAGTCCCAAAAATCATATTTCATCAAGACATCCAAAATATGAAATTTGATCATCAAAAATCAAGAAAGTCAAAAATCCAACTTTTGCAAGACTTGGAAGTTTTTCTAAGTTAAGTTCATTGCTTCATGACATCTTTTCACTATAATTCAAAATAGTTTAAGATGTTACAAAAAATTCAAGTTATTACAAAGTGGCATTTTTGCAAGATCACAAATCCTAAAACTTTATCTTGTTTGAACTTTTTCCTTTGACTCAAAACCTTGCCACAATGCTTTGTCTTTGATACAATCTGCATAAATTGGTCTACAAAACAGACTTGTATCATGCTACAAGTGTTGCTCATTACAAGCTCAAAACCATGTTTAGAAGGCAGCATGCTGTCCTGAGCAAAACAACCCTACTATGTTATCTCTAAACACTGCCACAACACTCCAAAACTACTGCAAAACAGCCCTGCTATGCTGCTCTTAAACCAGTCCAAGCCTGCATTATCTCAGCCCCATATTTGCACCAAATTAGCACATAAGAGTTGCATCAAAAAAATATATAAAGACAACATACCCAAACAACTAAAATTGTTATTTGTTTCCCTCCCAAAATCCCAGCAAACTCCCTAAATAAATAGATTGTTTTCATAACACACAAGGGGTTCGCTTTTAGAGAGAGAATAGAAAGTTTTGAGCAGAAAAACAGTATTCTTTGTAATCTTTGCTCATTCAAAAAACCAGCTCTACTTTCATTCAAAATAGAAACTCTCAATCCATTATTCCACCTTACAAACTCTCCCATAAACCAAGCACCTTATCACATAGAGATTGTTCAAACACAAGAACAGTTTCTGTTGTGTAATTATCTTCACCCTCGAAACACAAAAACAATATTGTACAACTTGACTGAGTTAGTTTGGGATAGCTTCCTAGAGATTCATTGGAGCCATCACAGCAACTGGAAAAGTATTCAGGCTTAAAACACCAAGTACAGTCCCAAGGTAAGTCTTCTTAACTTTGAGCTTTTCATTTTTCATACATGATTTATTTCAAAAGATAAAATGTAGTAATCATTACCCCCTTTGAGCTAACTATTTGCTTGTTGTTTATGTTTATCAATTACATACTGTAAACTGACCCAAATAGACAATAAAAAAATGTTTAAGGCAAAATAACTGCAGCATGAGTCGACACATACCCACTTGGGTCGACTCATTCTAGTGAAAAAACAGGGTATGAGTCGACGCATAGCCTTATGCATCGACTCATACTATTATCCAGGCCCCAAAATAGAAAGGTGCATGAGTCGACACAAAACATGTATGTGTCGACACAAACAGGTGCATGAGTCGACATATTCCTTTATGCATCGACTCTGTTGTACCCCAAAATTTGCCCTCTTTTCATACACGCATATTATTGGTTTTATGGTTATGGAGTAAAGGTATATTTATCAAGTTTCTTCAGGTTACAAGTGACGTTTATTTCGTTAATGGATATTCTCAGAGTATTTTCCGTGCTGAAGATCGGTTCGCCGTTTTGCAACGATTCGGGGTTCAAAGATTCACAAGTCCAACCCGATGCATCATATTCAGGTGTTCTTTTGCCAAGATATCTCTGATAACATATTCTCAAATTCAGGTTCGGCTCAAGAGTCAATTCTTTAAAGAAGGTATCTGAATGTGTGAGTTTTCTCGAAGAAATATGGTGAAAAAGTGTGCTGAAAGTGTAGTTTTTACGCGCTAAAAAATTCATAACATGAAGATCGTGGCTTGTTTTGAACCCGTTCCGGTGGACAAAAATCCGTATTGACGTCATCTACGTTTTCATCTCTCACGGATGGAAGCCCATTTCGATCAGAAGTTCTTCAAAAATGCGGATTTATCAAGTATTTTCGTACAGAAAATTTGTGACAGAAATTTATTTGCGTCATGTTCAGAAAATCATAACTTGGTCGATTTTCATCGTATGGAGCTGGTTCCGGCGCCAAAATTTCAAAAATTGGGTTGGCTACATTTTCACAGGAGGTATCGAGTTCGAATGGTATTCAAAAGACCTTCGTTTTTTGCTCAGAGTGCGTGTGACGCGCCGAAAATCCTGAATGCTGAATATTATTTCATTTGGGCCGAAACTTCGAAAATTCATAACTCGGTCAATTTTTATCGAATTGGGCTCATATTTTTACACAAGGTCACTGACTCAGAGATCTACAACTTTTCTTCAAAAGTCGAGACCGAATTATGCTCCGATTAATACCAGTTTTTTATTGAAGAACGTGTCAGAGTCGACACTGGAGGCCAAAATAAGTTTGTCTGAGCTGAAAATTCAAAAAATCATAAATAATTCACCATTTATCCG
The DNA here is from genome assembly GCA_948472305.1 of Vicia faba. Lineage (NCBI taxonomy): Eukaryota > Viridiplantae > Streptophyta > Magnoliopsida > Fabales > Fabaceae > Vicia > Vicia faba. The sequence continues at coordinate 1,541,468,205 of OX451735.1, forward strand.
ATTGAGCCCATTTTCAGACAGGAGTTAGTTCTCGATTTCGGCTACATTTTGTTTTCACATTTCAACTTCAAAAATTGCACTTAAGCCCCTGCAATTTAGCCTGCAACATGACGAACTCAAGTGAACATTAGAGGCCCAATTGCACATTCAAAGTCCATTTTCTTTGCTCTAATTTCCATTATATAATCTCATTCTTTTCACACAAAGAAGGGGGGAGAAAAAATTAACCTTTGCCACATGCTGTTAGAATATCAAATTCTTTCAGGAACCCTAAAACCTTGAAATCCTTATTACAAATCCCCCTCTCACTACAAACAAGGCATCCCGGTTACAAACCAACATCTCACTACTTCTCGAGTAAGGGTAAGGCTGGTTTGATCTACATGATCAAAAGGACATAAAAGCATTCATATCACTACTTCTCCAGTAAGGGTAAGGCTGATTTGATCTCCATGATTAAAAGGGTATAATCATTCATACATGTCATATCGGTTTTAACATTAAATGTTTTTCATATATTGGCTTTATTTGTATTTCATGGTTTATAGTAATTTATTTAATGTATTCATGAGATTCAACACTGCATATTTAGACAGGATCCCATGCAGGTTCATTATAGAACGTTGAGGCCAAAACACAAATGGCAAAAACAGAACAACTTACACATGATACCAATACATGGCGAGGCAGACATCCTGAGAAGGTTAAGGGCGTGGGTTCAATAACCACCCCTATTGATTTTGATTTTCTTCCTACAGAACGTTGAGGCCAAAACACAAATAGCCAAAACAGAACAGCTAACACATGACACTATTATATGGCGAGGCAGACATCCTAAGAAGGTTAAGGGCGTGGGTTCAACAACCACCCCTATTGGTTTTGATTTTCTTCCTTCCTATTTATCCTTTTACCTATTTTTATTCTTTCTGTTTAAAATCTTTTTCCATAAAACTTAACATTTTTCACAAATCTTTCATTTTTTGTAATAAAATCGAATAATTAATTTTAGGTTTTAATTTAATTTTAGGTAAGTTTAATTGTTTTGTAAATAATTTAAATTAATTAGAACAAATAAGTTTTATTTCTAATTTAATTATATTTTCTTTTTTCCTAAAAATAACTAAAAACCAAAAATAGGTCACTTTAATTATTTTCATTAATTAATTTAATCACTAATAAATTTTGTTACTTAATTTAGAAAAATATTAATTCTTTTATTAAAAACAACAAAAAACAAGTTTTCTTTTAATTAGGTTAGAAGGGTCAAAACCCTATTTTTCTTCCCGATCTTAATTTTTCTCGTGCGCTTTATTTTTATTATTTATGATATTGATGTAACTTCCTACAGTTTGTAATAGTTTAATTAGGACATTTATTTACATTTATCGCTTTAATTTCAAAGGGTTTGTTTTTGGCTATGTAAATACCCGAAGCCTTGTAATAGCTTAACTTACTTTCCGCATTTTAATTCTGCAAACTATAAACTGCTTAAATGTATGGCTAATAGGATTATATGGAAAGAATGTATGGAAAATTAAAACGGTAGATCACCTAATGTGCAAAGATTAAATAACTGAAATTGAATCACTCGCACATGCGCACCCCTAGGGTACACTCCCACTTGGTTGCCTTCGGTAAAACAATCATTGAGTATAGGTTGTTTTAGAGATCGTCCTCTTGTCTAAAAGATCAAAGTTGCCTCAGAATGGTTGCCTCAGATATTGTTGCCTCGGATAATTGATCTAAGACATTAGGGTTACTACTAAGACGTCCTAACATTGCTTTAGTGACCGTACGTCCCTTTTCGAATTGACCCTCAAACTCCAACGACGGTGCTACCTACTCACTAATAGTGGGATAGTGCTGTCTAAAGGAAACGAATACATAATGATCCTTTTTTCGAGTAGGTAGACTAGTTCTTAAGTACTTGCTCAATCAAAACAAACTTTTTTCGCACTTACACTTTTACAAACAAAGTTTTCAAAAACACTTCATTACACTCTTGAAGACAGAAGCAAGAGTTAAATCGAAGTTAAAACAAAAACTTTTCAAAGCACGCAAACACAAAGAAAACAATTTTGAAAATGATGAGCAAGTACCTAAGAGCCCGTAGATAACTACGGATAGAAAGGGTGCTAATACCTTCCCTTTCTATAATTTATCCCCTGTACTCAGAAATATCTCGAAAAAGGAATTTTTCTGTGCTTTTTTCCTTTCCTTGTTGGATAAAATAAAAGTCGGTGGTGACTCTTGCTTACCGCGACATTTTGCAAACACAAACGCATAACGCAAACCAGCAATTCCTTAAAAAAGGAAACACGTTCCGGTTCTGCCCACCCTATCACAGAACTGGCGACTATGTCGGGGAGTTAATAAGTGGGGTGTACCTTAGGATTAGTTCATCATATTGTTTTCAATTGTTTGATCTGTTTGCTTTATATTTGTGGGCTTTGTATCGGAGTTACTATAGATCCTAACCCGGATCTGGGGACACCTTTTAGGTAAGTAGCAATAGACTGTGAGGGATCTGTACGGCATAGACCGATACAGTTGAAGCAGTAGCTACGTTGGTGTGACACATTAGTTGGTACCGATATCCCTTGTGGAGGAACAAGGAGAATATGGGGCTGCTAAGGGATCATTAAGCACCAACTGACCTTGGAACCTATAATTGACCAACTTGGCCATAGAAAAGTAGCAGTATGCTAAACTCATTGAGACCATACTCTCGTGATGATTCTGGCCGCAAGAAAAGGTTGCTAAACTGGAATTATGACCAATCGAGGAGGGTCAGTAATATAGATATCCTCTAGAACCCGATTACTATTACTAGGACAGGTTGAACCAATTGAACTTCAAGAGGATAATACCTAGACCCCATGCAAGCCTAAACTTAAGGCTGTTTGTGTGACTTGTGTGCTTTCAAACTTGAACTACTTGCACATTTTTCATCATCTGACAACATGAGTTCCTTGCAGGTTTTGTTTACAGTCCTTATCTAATAATTTGGATTTATTGCAGGGTTTACTTACATCACCTCACATTTTTTCTTAAACGCATAGCATGCACATTATAACATCATGCCTTAACATTTCCTTTACCATTTCAAGGATCTCAAGGGTTTGTGATGCAGGTTATGGTAAATCATATGTCTAGCATGGGGCAAGGGGATTTATTTTCCTCTAGACAATGTCGTATATAAATCAAAACACGATGACTTGAGTCAGTGGCTATGACCCACTCGATATGGTGAGCTTGACTCTTGAAGGAGGACTCTTGACGACACGAAGCTTCTTCAATCAAAACTGCAAAATTCAAATTCTAACAGTTTCTTGTTTGCCCTGCGAGATCCTTGAAAACATTGCATACATACATATCATTGCATAACAAGTCTTCCAATATCGGTCTCCCATGTCCTCGCTATTTATTTCAGCAATGGCTCCCAAACAAGAGAATAGAGATCTTCAAACTCAAGAAACTCAGTTCAGGGAAATATTCCTAAACCTATCCAAGGGGCAGGAAGAGTTGAAAACGCTCCTCGTTGGGAATTTGGTCAAGAAAAGCCCTGAAGACAATAAGGACAAGCGGCTGAAACAACTGCAAGCTGAGATAGATGCAATAAGAACCCAAATGCTAGGGCAGATGGCCCTTATCCAAAGCTTAGCCCGGGAACAAGAAGAGCTGAGAACCATTATCAGCCAGCTTCATCAATACAATACAACAACATGAAGCAAACAGTCGAGGCCGGGGACCAAGTCATTGATCAGCCTCCAAGAAGACAAGGGTTTGGTTTGGTGAAGAATGGAACTCTCCAAATTGCTACTACTTCATGGGTCCAACAATAACTTCGCCAAAAATAACGGGTTAATCAGAGTAAGCCGGATACACCCAAGAAGCAGTTTACCAAGCTCAACATGCCGCTGTCTCAAGCTTTACAACACCTGTTGAGGATGAATCTGGTGACGTTGATAGGACCTCATCCAAATCCCAAGACTTCTTCACCTAACTACAATCCTGATGCGAGGTGTGCATACCACTCCAACAGTCCGGGGCATGATACTGACGACTGTTGGAAGTTGAAGTACAAAATTGAAGACTTGATTGATGAAGGAGCTTTTGAACAGACCCCGCTGACGAGGTACATACGTTGTTTCAAATCCTAAACAGTGGAGTTATAAGGAAGATAATCCCTAGTCAACCCCTTTGAGCCAAAGAAGTTGGAGTTTTTTTCTTTTCACAAATTAAAACCCTTAATTATAACCTGGGGAAGGGTAGTTTTCTCAGTTTAATCCAGGTACACAATGAATGGCATCAAAGAAGTCCTTCCGAAACAAAAGACGGTGATGGTTCCATATAATCGTAAGGACAGGCAGTCATTATCTCTCAAAAATAAAAGCCCATTAAATCAAAACCTGTGAAGGAGACTTAAGAAAAGAAACTGGGGCATCCCGCTGACTGTAATCACAAAAAGAAATAGTTCAGGCAAAAGACAAGGATAATAAAAATCAAAAGGAAAGAGATCCTGCAAACTCTCAACAAAATGACTGTCTGTTCAAAATAAATTGCCAGTATCCGAACCACCACTGGAATATCAGAGCAAAGACTCAAACGAGATCTAATGCACGATTAGCTGAGTTTAGAATTGAAGAACATCACGAAGAATGGGTGGGTACAAATACATTTTGAGCCTTTATCTTTTGTTTCTTGAACCGTGAACTAGGCCACGTTATAACCCTTAAAAATCCTAGCTGAAGCATGGGTTAGTTCGAAAGCATACTGTTACGAAAGGTATCCCGACTCCTGTAGGAGTTGCTATACATCCTGAGTTGACATCACATTTTACAAAAATTGTTTGTTTTACTGAAAAATGCATTTTCAAAAAATTTTCAAGACAGACATAAGCTTTGCATTCTTAAAATAACATTGATTGCATATGACTATTTATCCAAACAGCATAGAAATTCGCACGACGAATATCTAGTGAATAAAAACCTTCTCAATAAAAAGGATCACCTCAAGTGGAAAAAACACTTCCAATCAAGGGGAACGACATGATCATTGTCCATCATCTGGGGCAGTCAAGTCAATATTCAAGGAATCTCTCAAAGATGCCAAAATAGCCAGGGGCAAATCTCCATCTGAATCAATTGGGGCATTGGACATGAGTTCCAGCAACGAATCTTGCATGATCAAACGAACATCTTCTGGTAGTATGGCAACACAACACTATCGACAGTGACACCTCCCTACACCCTGAGAGCATGGACATAGTCAAAAAAGTACTATGCATAATCAAAGACCCGCTAGGTTGACTGGCCTAGGCAAAAATAAGGGCTTCCCGGCGAACCAAAAGGGTTCGGGCAAAAATAAGGGATGAAAATGAAAAAATATGTACACCCGGCAAGTCGAAAACCTGAAAAGGCGGCTTGGGCAAAAAAAGGGTATCCCGATGGACTGAAAACCCGAAAGGGCGGTCCAGGAAAAAATTAGGGATCAAAGCGTACGACCATCTACCGTCATTTTGTTACTAGCCTACCAAAAGAAGACTTGTCACTTCAATCGAAAGTTACCAAGCACCTCATAGGTTGGGATAATACTCGATCCACAAGGCCTCCGCAGGCACCTTTTCCCGCAGATACAGGGGCAGAAAAGTCTCGATGCAAAGCCATCGTCATATCTTCGGCATGCGTCCCAGTAACATCCTCTCCCCGCAGTGAGAAAAGGACAGTGATGTTAATTCTCCCCAGCTGAGGCTCGCAACCACGAATGAGTCGGTAAGATTCTCCCCAAGTAGAGTTTATCTATCACCAACACTGGAAGATTATCCCCAGTGGAGTCTGGAAGATTATCCCCAGTAGAGTCTAAAAGATTATCCTCAGTGAAGTCGCCATTGGAAAATCACCCCAATGGAGTTCATTGCTTTCACAGACAGAAATTCAATCCCCAATAGGGTTCACTATCACCAGCAATGGTAATTCATCCCCAACTGAGTTTTTATTTCTCCAAATCAGCAGATCTTCTAGCAGAGTATGTACTCCCCACATAGTCATTTCCTCGTCAGTCTATTCCCCAGTGGAGTTATTCTCTCCTGCAGGATTATTCTCCCAATCATCGTTGGTCGTTATATCCAGTGAGCGAAACTCTTTATTCTCCAATAACAATCAGGGATTTATTTTCCCGAACTCGGACGTACCACAATAGCATTTCATGTTCATATATCATGACATGCACATACATATTGCATACAATATAATTTCATTTATTTTGAGAACATCATCATATAATGCATGTCATGCATCATATACGATTAATCATGTACTTTTTCAGGAAAGATGGTTATCATCAACAAACTTCCTGCAAGTTCAAGATTAACTCCGGAAACTAAACAGACTTTACAGAAGTTCATCATGAAGCAGCCTTACCTAGGTTTCTTCCAAGTTCAGATACAGTTTTACCTAAACTCCTCATGAAGCAACATTACCTAGGTTTCATCCCGGTTCAGATACAGTTTTACCTAAACTCTTCATGGAGCAACCTTACCTAGGTTCCTTCTCTTTCCGGATGTAGTTTCACCTAGACTCATCCTGGAGCAACCTTACCTAGGTTCCTTCTCTTTCCCGATGTAGTTTCACCTAGACTCATCCTGGAGCAACCTTACCTAGGTTCCTTCTCTTTCCTGATGTAGTTTCACCTAGACTCATCCTGGAGCAACCTTACCTAGGTTCCTTCTCTTTCCCGATGTAGTTTCACCTAGACTCATCCTGGAGCAACCTTACCTAGGTTCCTTCTCTTTCCCGATGTAGTTTCACCTAGACTCATCCTGGAGCAACCTTACTTAGGTTTCTTCTCTTTCTCGATGTAGTTTCACCTAGACTCATCCTGAAGCAACCTTACCTAGGTTCCTTCTCTTTCCCGATGTAGTTTCACCTAGACTCATCCTGGAACAACCTTACCTAGGTTCCTTCTCTTTCCCGATGTAGTTTCACCTAGACTCATCCTGGAGCAACCTTACCTAGGTTCCTTCTCTTTCCCGATGTAGTTTCACCTAGACTCATCCTGGTGCAACCTTACCTGGGTTCCTTCTCTTTCCCGATGTAGTTTCACCTAGACTCATCCTGGAGCAACCTTACCTAGGTTTCTTCTCTTTCCCGATGTAGTTTCACCTTGACTCATCCTGGAGCAACCTTACCTAGGTTCCTTCTCTTGCCCGACGAAGTTTCACCTAGACTCATCCTGGAGCAACCTTACCTATGTTCCTTCTCTTTCCCGATGTAGTTTCACCTAGACTCATCCTGAAGCAGCCTTACCTAGGTTTCTTCCCGGTTCAGATGCAGTTTTATCCAAACTCCTCATGAAGAAACCTTACCCAGGTTCCTTCTTATAAGCCCTACTATCCAGGTTTCTTTTCTCTTATCTCCAGACAGCAGTCCACAACACTGTAAGACCCAGACCTATCAAACACGATCGGTTTCATCTTTCTCTAGTAGGTCGCGATGCAGCCTGTACATGGCTAGATACGCAGTTCACTTCCGTTTCCTCAAGACAGAGATGATTCCTCAGCAGAATAACGGACGACCAAAGCTCCTAAAATTCTACCTCTTTCAACAAAGATCAGCCTTCCCTAGCGGAATCTTCCTCAACGACAGGTATACAAGCTTTCGCTAAGGAATCCCTTATGCGATTGACACTCCTTCGGATGGCATCTCTAAGCCCATCTCCCGTCATCAGTCTCCAAATGGCATCAATAAGCCCATCCCCGACATCACAAGACAATTACCATTTCATGCGAGTGCAAATTTCTGGGTACTTTAGTGTTCAATCATCTTCCACCTTCCGATCACGAAAGGCAGACGAGCCAATCTAAATCTTCAGGTTTAAGAAGATTGAACAGGGGCAGCTGTTCTACCCCAAAATTTGCCCTCTTTTCATACACGCATATTATTGGTTTTATGGTTATGGATTAAAGGTATATTTATCAAGCTTCTTCAGGTTACAAGTGACGTTTATTTCGTCAATGGATATTCTCAGAGTATTTTCCGTGCTGAAGATCGGTTCGCTGTTTTGCAACGATTCGGGGTTCAAAGATTCACAAGTCCAACCCGGCGCATCATATTCAAGTGTTCTTTCACCAAGATATCTCTGATAACATATTCTCAAATTCAGGTTCGGCTCAAGAGTCAATTCTTTAAAGAAGGTATCCAAATGTGTGAGTTTTCTCGAAGAAATATGGTGAAAAAGTGTGCTGAAAATGCAGTTTTTACGCGCTAAAAAATTCATAACTTGAAGATCGTGGCTTGTTTTGAACCCGTTCTAGTGGCCAAAATTCCGTATTGATGTCATCTACATTTTCATCTCTCACGGATGAAAGCCAATTTTGATCAGAAGGTCTTCAAAAATGCGAATTTATCAAGTATTTTCGTACAAAAAATTTGTGACAAATTTATTTGCGTCATGTTCAGAAAATCATAACTTGGTCGATTTTCATTGTATCGAGCTGGTTTCGGCGCCAAAATTTCACAAATTGAGTTGGCTAAATTTTCACAGGAGGTATCGAGTTGAAAAGATATTCAAAAGGCCTTCATTTGTTTCTCAGAGTTCGTGTGACGCGCCGAAAATTCTGAATATTATTTCATCTGGGCCGAAACTTCGAAAATTCATAACTCGGTCAATTTTTATCTGATTGAGCTCATATTTTTACACAAGGTCACTGACTCAGAGATCTACAACTTTGCTTCAAAAGTCGAGACTAAATTATGCTTCGATCAATACCAGTTTTTTATTGAAGAACGTGTCAGAGTCGACACTGGAGCCCAAAATAAGTTTGTCTGAGCTAAAACTTCAAAAATTCATAACTAATTCACCATTTATGCGATTGAGCCCATTTTCGGACAGGAGTTAGTTCTCTATTTCGGCTACATTTTGTTTTCACATTTCAACTTAAAAAATTTCACTTACGTCCCCGCGATTTAGCCTGCAACGTGATGAACTCAAGTGAACATTGGAGGCCCAATTGCACATTCAAAGCCCATTTTCTTTGCTCTAATTTCCATTATATAATCTCATTCTTTTCACACAAAGAAGGGGAGAAAAAATTAACCTTTGCCACAACGCGGTCAGAATATCAAATTCTTCCAGGAACCCTAAAACCTTGAAATCCTTATTACAAATCCCCCTCTCACTACAAACAAGGCATCCCGGTTACAAACCAACATCTCACTACTTCTCCAGTAAGGGTAAGGCTAGCTTGATCTCCATGATCAAAAGGGCATAAAAGCATTCATATCACTACTTCTCCAGTAAGGGTAAGGCTGATTTGATCTCCATGATTAAAAGGGTATAATCATTCATACATGCCATATCGGTTTTAACATTAAATTTTTTTCATATATTGGCTTTATTTTTATTTCATGGTTTATAGTAATTTATTTAATGTGTTCATGAGATTCAACACTGCAGATTTAGACAGGATTCCATACAGGTTCATTACAGAACGTTGAGGCCAAAACACAAATGGCCAAAACATAACAACTTACACATGATACCAATACATGGTGAGGCAAACATCCTGAGAAGGTTAAGGGTGTGGGTTCAACAACGACCCCTATTGGTTTTGATTTTCTTCCTACAGAACATTGAGGCCAAAACACAAATGGTCAAAAAAGAACAGCTAACACATGACACCAATACATGGCGAGGCAGACATCCTGAGAAGGTTAAGGGCATGGGTTCAACAACCACCCCTATTGGTTTTGATTTTCTTCCTTCATATTTATACTTTTACCTATATTTATTCTTTCTGTTTAAAATCTTTTTTCCATAAAACTTAACATTTTTCACAAACCTTTGATTTTTTGTAATAAAATCGAATAATTAATTTTAGGTTTTAATTTAATTTTAGGTAACTTTAATTATTTTGTACATAATTAAAATTAATTAGAACAAATAGGTTTTATTTCTAATTTAATTATATTTTCTTTTTTCCTAAAAATAACCCAAAACCAAAAATAGGTCACTTTAATTATTTTCATTAATTAATTTAATCACTAATTAATTTTGTCATTTAATTTAGAAAAAAATTAATTCTTTTATTAAAAACAACAAAAAACAAGTTTTCTTTTAATTAGGTTAGAAGGGTCAAAACCCTATTTTTCTTCCCGATCTTAATTTTTCTCGCGCGCTTTATTTTTATTATTTATCATATTGATGTAACTGTCTACAGTTTATAATAGTTTAATTAGGACATTTATTTACATTTATCGCTTTAATTTCAAAGGGTTTGTTTTTGGCTATGTAAATACCCGAAGCCTTGTAATAGCTTAGCTTACTTTCCGCATTTTAATTCTGCAAACTATAAACTTCTTAGATGTATGGCTAATAGGATTGTATGGAAAGAATGTATGGAAAATTAAAACGGTAGATCACCTAATATGCAAAGATTAAATAACTGAAATTGAATCACTCGCACATGCGCACCCCTAGGGTACACTCCCACTTGGTTGCCTTCAGTAAAACGGTCATTGAGTATAGGTTGTTTTAGAGGTCGTCCTCTTGTCTAAAAGATCAAAGTTGCCTCGGAATGGTTTCCTCGGATATTGTTGCCTCGGATAATTGATCTAAGACATTAGGGTTACTACTAAGACGTCCTAACATTGTTTAGTGACTATACGTCCCTTTTCGAATTAACCCTCAAACTCCAACGACGGTGCTACCTACTCACTAATAGTGGGATAGCACTGTCTAAAGGAAATGAATACAGAACGGTCCTTTTTTCGAGTAGGTAGATTAGTTCTTAAGTACTTGCTCAATCAAAACAAACTTTTTCCACACTTACACTTTTACAAACAAAGTTTTCAAAAACACTTCATTACACTCTTGAAGACAGAAGCAAGAGTTAAATCGAAGTTAAAACAAAAACTTTTCAAAGCACGCAAACACAAAGAAAACAATTTTGAAAATGATGAGCAAGTACCTAAGAGCCCGTAGATAACTACGGATAGAAAGGTTGCTAATACCTTCCCTTTCTATAATCTACCGCCCGTACTCAGAAATATATCGAAAAAGGAATTTTTCTGTGCTTTTTTCCTTTCCATGTTGGATAAAATAAAAGTCGATGGCGACTCTTGCTTACTGCGACATTTTGCAAACACAAACGCAAAACGCAAACCAACAATTCCTTAAAAAAAGGAAACACGTCCTGGTTCTGGCCACCGTATCACAGACTCATACTGAGTTGGTTTGGTTTGGAAGGAGCAAGGAAAGCTACGTGTCGATGCATAGCAGCATGTTTCGATAAATAGCAGTTCAAAATGCATTTTCTTCCTTTATTTTACACTATTTTTACATTGTCTTCATTATTATTCGATATGGTTGTAATACTTAAGTTTCTACTTCATTCCCATTTGTAAATTGTACCCCCACTACCCTAATGATGTAATAGCTTAGGATTTTAATTTCCATAATTTACCACTTTGATATAAATTGTTATTATTTAGGGTGTTTATGGAAATGTAAAATCAATCATTAGAGAACTCTAATTTCAAAGACAAAAATGCATGCAATCAAACACATTATTCATACGTGCACCCCTAGGGTAACCCCGCTTGTTTCCTTGGAAAATAATCATGTCCCTAGAATATTTGGCGTTTTAGCAAAGACCCTCAATAAAAAGATTGTAGTCCCTCAATTTCCCTCAATGTTGCCTTCGGTAAACGATCTAGTCCCTTAAGAAAATTGCTAAAACGTCTCATAAGTTACCTTCTATGACTATACGTTTAACCCACACCCGTCCATTCACATCCAATGATGGGGCTTCTTACCAATCAATGGTAAGATAGCAACATCTAAAGGAGGAGGAAAAGAACAAAGACCTTTTGAGTAGGTAGGACACTCGTAGTTTCTTACTCACAAATCAAAACCATTTTCACACTTACACTTTCAAAACATCTTCAAAAATAAACATCTCTTTGAACTATTTTAAAAACCAACACTTTGTATACATTCTTATAGAGACGAGAATCATTACAAAGTTTGACGAAACAAAGGCGTTTTCAAAATACTTTCAAAACCCACCACAAAACACATTTCAAACAAAAAAATTTCAAAAGTGATCTAGCAAGCAACTAAGAGCCCGTAGATAACTACGGATGAAAAGGGTGCTAACACCTTCCCTTTTCATAACCTACCCTTCTAACTCAAGAAAATATCTCAAAGTTCTTTCTTGTTCTTTTCACCCTTTCCTTATTGGATAAAAGAAAAGTCGGTGGCGACTCTTGCTATCCGCGACATTTGCAATAAAACGCAAAACATCCCGAGTCAATACTCCCGCCATATGACAGAACTGGCGACTCTGCTGGGGATTTTACTTAAAAGTGGGGTTACCTTAGAGTTAGATCACATTTAATTATTTTCATTGTTTGATTTGTTTGCTTTACATTTATGGGTCTTTGTTTGGGTTTATATTGATCCTCTACCCGGATCTGGGAACACCATTAGGTAAGTAGCAATAGATTGTGGAAACTGTACAACTTAGACCGATATGGTTGAAGCAATGGCTACGTTGGTGTGACGCATTTATTGGTACCGGTATTCCTTGTGTTGAATCGAGGAGAATACGGGGCCTCTGAGCAGTGTCATGAAGCACCAAATGACCTTAGAACCTTTAATTGAACAACTTGACCATTAGGAAGTAGTGAGATAACCTACTTTGGTGTAAAGCTAAAGATTTATTGATACTCGATACTACACTCATCGAGATCAGACTTTTGGGATATTTAGGATGCAAGAAAAGATTGATTATGCTGAGACAATGCCCAATAAAGAAAGATCAATGATATTGAGATTCCCTAGAACCCGATTACTTTCTAGGACAGGTTGAGCCAACTAAACTTCAAGAGGGTACTTACCTATAAGACCCATGCAAGCCTAAACCTAAGGTTTTTTGTGTGCTTTGTTTGTGATTATTATTCATGTCATCATAAACATCATAATATCATAAGTGTTGTACCCTAAAATTTCCCTCCCATTTTCACTCAAGACATTCCTTTAGAGGTTCTCAATTGCTCAAGGATGACCAAGAATTGACCAGACAAATTCTCTTCCTAAGGCAATAAGGCTCAAACTAGGGTTTTACTTTTCATCAAGATGGTTGAGTCCCAAGGGTCCCAAAGGTTCTCCATTGTCCTAATATGTCCTCAGGATTATCCATGCCAAATTTCATACCTTGAACAACAAGTTTGCTCAGTCAATTGCTCAAGTATTGGAAAGTCAACTGTACTAGGTCAAAAGTCAATTGTGGCCTAAATACAGTCAAACTTCAAGATTTTTGGTCAACATCAACATTTTGAAGTAATATCCATCATTTGATCAAGGGTTGGTCATGATTCCTCAATAAATGCTCCTAACTCATCAAAAGTCAAAAATGGAAAATTAAGGTTTCTATAGGAAAAGTCAACCAAACTTTGACCAAGCATAACTTTCTCATAATTTATCAGAAAGTTTCCAACCAAGGCTCATTTTGAAGAGAATCTAATTACCTACAACTTATCTTCAAACCTCAAGTCCAAGAAATTCCTCAATCAAAAGATACAAGTTCATACATTACATGTCCTAAGCTCTCTAAAAAGTTAAAGAACACCCTCTTAAGGGTAAAAATGAGAGAGATATGCATTGCTAAAGTTGACCAATTTTTGGAAATGTGCATGAAGAAAATAATGACCAAACTTGAATTTTTTCCAAATGGGCCCATGTTTTCATGTTTGAAACTTGTTCCTAACATTGCCCACGACCCCTGAGCTCACTCTTACATTATTTCATTATTTTTATTATGTGTTTTGAGTTTTTATTCATTAAAATCAAAATAAATCAAATCAAATAGTGAAATAATAAAATAAAATCCAAGATTTGTTTTTATGACCACATGATGAGTCTAAAATCAGCTGGCAAATCAAATATTTCGTGCAAGGGATGATTGGAACAAAAAGAGCATGATTTGGCCTATTTTAGAAACTAAAAATATCAATGGAAAATCAAATATTTTCTCCATAATTCTTCAAGATTGCATCCAATTTTGTTAACCTAATTCATTCCCTTATATACTCATAACATTCCCAGATCAAAAAAATGAGGATTGGCCGCACGAAATTGACACAAGAAACTCCAAATTTTTGGCAAAAAGTGGCAATCAGATTTTGGTTTACAGGGAGATTCAAAGCATTTTTAAGGTTGCAATCGATTCCTGGGCACATTTGGAAGCTAGATGGATCATTCTCACGCGTCAAAACCTCCAGAACCATCATCTATATCATCATGGTCTGTTCATGATATTTTAAATTCGTTTTTGATCATACACACGTTATAAATAAGTTTTGAATATTCATTCATGTTTGTATGAGTATTTAGATGGTGTTTGAATGATTAATCGTTGGTTTTGATGCATATTTGACTAATTGCCATTGTTAGGATTTTGAAGTCTGTTTTAGGGCTTTCCAGTACAGGTGAGATTAGGCCAAAAGAAGAACACCATTGTATTCACGAGATCAAACCCAATTGATCTATGTATTTACATTAAATTTATATTGCCTATGGTGAATTTTGTAAATATGCAGGTCCTTTAGTGACGACCATGTCTGTAGGTAAAAGTCTTCTGGGCTAAACTGACAGCCACTGAAGAAGATGATTGTGTGGCGTCTCAGGAGTGGGCCATTTGAATTGCGCGCGTTTTTCTTATGTACTGACCCTTTGTTGCATGTTGCATATATGATATTATGTTTGTTTTATATAACGAATGTGATGTTAGCTCAGATGGAAAGGCTGAAGGGACTTAAGGCATGCGCGTGTGGGAGGTCAAGGGTTCGACCCCTACCTCCTGCATATTATTTTTCCTAACGTTTATTCCAGATCCAGTATGCCTGCTTGCCCATGTGTACACCTTGCACCATCAGCTCAGGCCATCAGATCTGCATGGTGCCAGATCCAACGCTCCCAACAGGAAATCCCCATCATGGACCTCCAAGAGGCAGCAACACTAGATCCAACGCAAGTTAGTGGGCTTGTGAATCTGGGCCTGGCAAATTCCACTTTGCACCCCCCAAATGCTTCAATATCAGGCCCATTCTTTTTCCTTTTTATTATTATTTATTTAAATTCTTTGTTTTTTTAATTATTTCAAAAAAAATCATTTTTTTATTTAATCATAAAAATCAGTAAAATCACAAAAATAGGATTTAGGTTTTTTTTATTAAAATTAATTTTGTAAATTAATTTAATGTAATTATTTTGATTTGTTTCTTTAAAGTAAAATCAATTAGAATCTAAGTTTAATTGCAAAATCGTTTTCTTCAAAATATAAAAAATATTAGCTTTCTTATTCAAAATTAATTTTTTTATTATTAAAAATTTCTCCAATTAATTAATTTAATTTATTTTCATTAATTAAAATTAATTAGAAGATTAGGTTAAATTTTAAATCTTTTTCATAAAAAATCCTAAAAATATTTTCAATGAGCAAATTAGATTTTTTAGGGTTTTGAACTTTTTTCCAGTTTTAATTCTCGCGCGTTATTATTTTGTCGTTCGATTACATTTATTATTGATGTAACTGCGCCCAATTTGTAATAGTTTAATTAGGATTTATAATTTCCGCACTTTACTTTTCAGTCATTAATTATGTAATTGCCCCAAGGCCCTGTAATAGTTAGGAACTTTATTTTTCGCCATTTATTTTCCCGCACAATAAACTGCTTAGATGAATGGTTAATAGGGTTGCATGAAAGATAATTATTAATTAAAGATAACCCTAAATGTGCAAGATAAATGAACAGAATCAGGCACACTTGGACATGCTCACCCCTAGTGTATCTCCCACTTCAGTTGCCTCGGAAAATAATGGTCACAATTCTCGACACGCGAGAATTCTTAGTGGCTGTCCTTGAGTCTAAGAGATCACTAGTCCCTCAATGACCCTCCCGACTGTTGCCTCTGTTAAAAAGTGATCTTAGGGCTTTAGGACAGTTACTAAGAGTTTTTTCCCAGTTGCCTTTAGTGATTGTACGTCCCTTTCGATAGTCCCTCAAAATCCAACGACTAGGGCTACCTACTCACTAATAGTAGGATAGCACTGCCTAAAGTATAGGAGGAAAAGAACAAACTTTTTCGAGTAGGTAGATAACTGTTAGGTACTTGCTCAAACAATTCTTTTACATACCACACTTTCAAACACTTTTCAAACAAAGTTTTCAAAATGCTTTATCACACTCTTGAGGACTGATACAAGGGTTATCATAAAGCGAATCGCCGCACTAAGGCATTTTCAAACAAAAACTTTTTCACACAAACACGAAAGCAATTTTCAAAAATGAGCAAGTACCTAAGAGCCCATGGAAAACCACGGATGGAAAGGGTGCTAACACCTTCCCTTTCCATAATTTACTCCCTTACTCAGAAAATCTCGAAAAAGGTATTTTCATGTTCTTTTCAACCTTTCCTTTGTTGGATAAAAGAAAAGTAGGCGGCGACTCTTGCTTACTGCACATTTGCGAATAAAAAATGCAAACCAATATTTAACAGTCGGTTCTGCCACCGTATCATAGAACTGGCGACTCTGCTGGGGAATAATTATAAAGTGGGGTTTACCTTAGGGTCTAAATCATTTTAAAATTGCTTTCTCGGTTTGCTTTGACTGCTTTATCTTTGAGGGTATTGTTTGGGTTACTATAGATCTTATACCCGGATATGGGGCATCTTTTTAGGTAAACAACAATAGATCGTGGAGATTGTATGGCGTAGACCGATATGGTTGAAGCGATAGCTATGTTGGTGTGACACTTTTATTGGTACCGGTATCCCTTATGTTGAATCGAGGAGAATACGGGGCCGCCGCATGGTGTCGTGAAACACTAACGAACCTTAGAACTTTAGTTGAACAAACTTGGCCATTAGAAAGTAGTGAGATAGTCGGCCTCGGTTTAAAGCTGGGAATCGATTGATATTCGATACTACACTCATTGAGATCAGACTTTTGGGATGTTTCGGTCGCAAGAAAAGATTGCTAAACTGAAATAATACCTGTGATACGGTGGAAGAACCGAATGTTAATACTGGTTTGTGTTTTGCATTTTTTATTCGCAAAATTTCGTGGTAAGCAAGAGTCGCCACCGACTTTTGTTTCATCCAACTAAGGAAAAGGAAAAAGAACAGAAAAAACTTTTTTCGAGAATATTTATGAGTACAGAGGGTAGATTATAGAAAGGGAAGGTATTAGCACCCTTTCTATCTGTGGTTTTCCGCAGGCTCTTAGGTACTTGCTCATTTTTTAAAATTGCTTGTGTTTGTGCTTGTTTTGAAAAAAAGTTTACTTCGTGATAACCCTTGTATTAGTCCTCAAAGACGTGACGAAGTTGTTTTGAAAATTGTTTTGAAAAAAGTGTTTATGTGAAAAGTTTATTTGTTTGAGCAAGTACTTAAGAGTTAATATACCTACTCAAAAAAAGGTTGTTCATTTTCCTTTAGACAGCACTATCCCATTATTAAGGAATGGGTAGCACCGTCGTTGGATTTTTTAGGGACGTTCGAAGGAACAGATACAGTCATAAAAGCAATGTTAGGAGGTGTTAGTAATCATCCTAAATCCTTAAAGATCTTTTTCCGAGGCAACATCCGTATGGGTCATTTGAGATCTTTTGGAGCTAGAGGACGAACACTAACAAACCCTATACTTCATGATCGCTTAACCGAAGGCAACCGAAGTGGAGTAAACCCTAGGAGTGAGCATGTGCGAGTGAACTTTTTCAGTTAATTTGTCTTTGCACATTTTGGGTTTTCTACCGTTTTAATTTTCAAATATTCTTGCCATACAATCCTATTAGCATACATCAACAGTTTATAATTGCGGAAATTAAAGTGTGGAAATAGAAACCCTAACTATTACATGGCTTTCGCAGATACATAATTATTTTGACTGAAAATAAAATGAGGAATTAAAACCTAATTAAAGCTATTAAAATCTCGGAGCAATTACAAAATTAATAAAAGGTAATTGAAATACGTGCGACGAATTAAATGCGAGAACGATTAGAGAACCTAAAAAATCTAATTTGAGGAAAAAATATTTAAGTTTAATTTTTGAAGAAAAAATTAATTATTTACGAAAATAAAATCCTAATTTCTAATTGATTTTAATTATAAAAAGGAGTTAAATTAACCTAATTTGAATTAAATTAATTAATTAAAGAAAATAAATATTTTATGAAAAAATGATTAATAAAAATAACAAATAAAGAAGAAGAATGGGCTTGTTTAAGCAATTGGAGGGGTGCATTGTTCAAATTATTCCAGGCCCACCAAGCTGAAGCCTAGTAAGCGCCTAATCCAGTGGTGCTCCCTCCTAATGGTGCACCATGGTCTCTGGAAGGTAGAGGTGTTGGATCTGGTTGATCAGGAATCATGTGGCTGGCTGTTGATGGCGCATGATAGGCCTTTGGGCTGGTAATGCATTGGATCTGTTAAAGAAAAATAAAACAAAGAAAGTTGTTGGGACCTGGGATGGAACCCAAGTCCTCTACCCTTTCCAACACACGTCCTTGCCAGCTGCGCTACATGTTTCAGTTGTTACTATAATGAAAATAATATATAATATATGCAAACAAGGTGAATTAGTGGACAAAACAAAAAAAAAACGCGCGCTGGTTTAAATGGTCCAGTGGTTGGCTGCCACGTTATTGTCTTCTTCCTCCTGCCCTCGTATTAGGCATGTAACCTATACCTACGGACATCACCTGTAACTAAAACCCTCCAAATTTCCAAAATCCAGCACAAGCATGATAAATGAATTATGGCTACACCAATCAAATTGTTTTGACCTCACGAGTACGATGGTACCCTTTGTGTAGGCTAATTTCCCCTATATCAAGAAGCCCCAAAACGTGACCTCAAACCCTAATAATGGCAACTCTGGATATAAGCATCAAAATGCAAAATCAAGTAAACCAAAATGTTCTAAAAGCTCATACAAACACAATGCTACGTTCAATAATGGTTAATGATGTATGAATTACAAAATACGATCCAAGTTAGGGAAAGAAAACCGTGGGTCTGTATCGTGCGTTTCTGGGCGTGAACAGGCTTGCAATTGATCCAATTATGTTCCTAAGATGTCCAGCAATCTTTTGGCAACGTTAGAATGGCTTGAATTGGCCTCCAAGCTTGAAACTGATTCACTACTTTTTGCAAAAAAATGAGTTTGTTCTTGTGCTTTCCACGATTGCTAACCCTTATTTTCGTGCCTGGCTTTGTTCATTATATATCCCTAAGTGAATTAGGGTTATAAAAACAACTGATATCTTTGTAATTTTTGAAGATTTGATTTGGTTTTCATCTTGTATGATATCTTTCCAAATTAGGCCTAGTCATGCCATTCTTGTACCAATCCACCTTGATTCGATTTGATTCTAATATGCCAGCATAATGAGCTTGTGATTTTGTCCAAAAATCAAATCAAAACAAATCTTTGCTATTATTTATCATTTATTTGATTTAATTCAATTTTTAATTAATAAAAAATCAAAATAAAATGAAAAATGAAGCAAATAATGTGTGGGTGAATATTTGGGTCGTGGACCATGTTATGAGTGAGGTGCAAGCATAAAAAGTTAGGCCCATTTGGCAAAAAAAGCAATTTTAAGCATATTTGACTTTTGGCAATTTTGCAAAAATGGTCAACTTTGACAAGGCATATCTCTTCCAATTTTAACCCTAGAGAGGTGTTCACTTACTTTTTAGAAAGCTTAGGATGTCCCCTAAACAACCCTTTTAGTCTCATCTCAATTGGGTCTTCCATGTTCATGTAAGAAGCTTTGACCCAAAAAGTGTTTTTGTTGACTTTTCAAAAGGACCTATAATATGGAAATTCATATCTTTTTGTGAGTGCATATTTTGAACTTGAGGGATGAAGATGAATTGTAGGGAATTTCACCCTTTTCAAAATGAGCCTTGGATGGAAAATATTTGATAAATTATGAGGAAGTTATGCTTGGTCAAAGTTTGGTTGACTTTTCCTAAGAAACCCTAATTTAGCAACTTTTAGGTTTTGATGAATTTTGGGCATTCCTTGAGGAATCATGATCAACCCTTGATAAAATTATGGATATAACTTAAAAATGTTTAAGTTGACCAAAAATCTTGAAGTTTGACTGTATGTGGGACACAGTTGACTTTTGACCTAATACAGTTGATTCTCAAGCATTTGAGTAGTTGATTGAGCAAACTTCTTGTGCAAGGCTTGAAATTTGACATGGAGGGTCTTGAGAACATATTAGGACCATGGAGAGCATATGAGGCCTTTGGAGTTCACCCATCTTGATGAAAATGGAAACCCTAATTTGAGGCTTATTGTCTTAGGAGAGAGTTTGTCTGGTCAACTCTTGGGCAACCTTGAGCAAATTGAGGATCTCTAGGAGTATGTTTTGAGTAAAATGAGAGGGAATATTTTGGGGTACAACAGATGCCCCTGTTCAATCATCTTAAACCTGAGGATATAGATTGATTGGTTGCCTTTCGTAATCTGAAGGTGGAAGAGGATTGAACACTAGAGTGCCCAGAAATTTACACTCGTATGAAGTGACACTTGATTTGATGATGTCAGGAATGGGCTTACAAATTCCATTTGGAAGTTGACGGAGAATCGTCGGGGATGGGCTTAAATATGCCATCCAGGATGTGACAGAGAATCGTCAGAGATGAGCTTAAAGATGCCATCTAGAGGATGTTGATTTCCTGAGATATTCCTTTGATGACAATTCGTGTTCCTGTCATTGAGGAGGAATCTGCTGAGGAATGTTGGTATCTGTCTTGGGAGAAATAGAATTTTAGGAGCTTCAGTTGTCCGTTACTCTACTAGGGAAACAACTCCTACTTGAGGAAGCAGAAGTGAACTGCATATCTGATCAGGGTACAGGTTCCGCAGCGACTTACTGGGGAAAGATAAAAACGACCGAAATTGGTCGGGTCCCAATTTTACCGTGTTGTAAACTGTCGTCTGGAGATAAGAGAGAAGGAACCTGGATAGTAAGGTTATGAGAAGGAACCTGGGTCGTAGGGTTACTTCGAAATGAAAGCCTGGATAGTAGGGCTTGAAAAGGAACCTGGGTCGTAGGGTTACTTCGAAATGAAAGCCTAGATAGTAGGGCTGCAAGAAGGAACTTGGATAGTAGGGTTACTTCGAAATGATAGCCTGGATAGTAAGGCTGTGAGAAGGAACCTGGATAGTAGGGTTACTTCGAAATAAAAGCCTGGATAGTATGGCTGTGAGAAGGAACCTGGATAGTAGGGTTACTTCAAAATGAAAGCCTGGATAGTAGGGCTATGAGAAGGAACCTGGGTCGTAGGGTTACTTCGAAATGAAAGCTTGGATAGTAGGGCTGTGAGAAGGAACTTGGTTCATAGGGATACTTCGAAATGAAAGCATGGATATTAGGGTTGTGAGAAGGAACCTGGTCGTAGGGTTACTTCGAAATGAAAGCCTGGATAGTAGGGCTGTGAGAAGGAACCTGGGTCGTAGGGTTACTTCGAAATGAAATCCTGGATAGTAGGGCTGTGAGAAGGAACCTGGGTCATAGGGTTACTTCAAAATGAAAGCCTAGATAGTAGGGTTGTGAGAAGGAACATGGGTCGTAGGGTTACTTTGAAATGAAAGCCTGGATAGTAGGGTTTTGACAAGGAACCTGGATAGTAGGGTTACTTAAAAGTGAAAGCCTGGATAGTAGGGCTGTGAGAAGGAACCTGGGTCGTTGGGTTACTTCGAAATGAAAGCCTGGATAGTAGGGCTGTGAGAAGGAACCTGGGTCGTAGGGTTACTTCGAAATGAAATCCTGGATAGTAGGGCTGTGAGAAGGAACCTGGATTGTAGGGTTACTCCGAAATGAAAGCCTGGATGGTAGGGCTGTGAGAAGGAACCTGGATAGTAGGGTTACTCCGAAATGAAGTCCTGGATAGTAGGGTTGTGAGAAAGAACCTGGATAGTAGGGTTACTTCGAAATGAAAGCCTGGATGTTGGGCTGTGAGAAGGAATCTGGGTCGTAGGGTTACTTCAAAATGAAATTCTGGATAGTAGGGCTGTGAGAAGGAACCTGGGTCGTAGGGTTACTTCGAAATGAAATCCTGGATAGTAGGGCTGTGAGAAGGAACCTGGATAGTAGGGCTATGAGAAGGAACCTGGATAGTAGGGTACTTCAAAGTGAAAGCCTGGGTAGTAGGGCTTATGGGAAGAGACCTAGATAGTGGGTTTACTTCAAAGTGATAGTGTAGATTAGTTGACCCATTTGGTTTCGGGAACTGAGTTTCCATTAGTCGTCTGCATATGTGACCAATATAATTGTTGGGTTTGTTGAAGCTAATCGTCTTTTCCTGCAAAGATATCAGGGTTAATTATATGTGATGCATGAAATGCAGGGGGATATGATGTTCTCAAAATAAATGAGATCATGCTGTATATGATATGTATGCGCATGTCATGATGTATGTTCACGAAATACTATTGGGGTATGCCCGCGTCTGGGAAAATAAATCCCTGACTGTTGTTGGAGATTTATGAACATTCTGTTAGGAAGAGATTCTGCTTGAGAATAAACTCTGCGGAGAACAAACTTAGGAAGTGAATTTTTGTTGCTGAAGTGATGAACTCTGTCGGGGATTGAGCCTCTGTATCTAGAGAAATACACTCTTATTGGGGGATGAATTTTACTGACTCGCCCGCGATTATGAAATTCGGCTGGAGGATATAGCTGTCAGGTTTCAGAATGACCCTGGCTGGGGAGGTTACGTCCTGTTTCGGGAAAGCTGACATCAATGCTTTTACTCTGTAGGGAGTGTATGTACTAATGATTGTGTTCCAAAGCTGACTATATCCCGGTACCTGCTGGGTGGAGTAACTGTCGGATTTGGTACTTCTTGTTTTTCCCTGTTTCTGGAATTACGAGTAATTGTCTTTTGTTTCTTATGTAAATATTTATGAGCAGAAATCATTTTCAAATGCATATATCAAAAATAAGTCATTGGATGTTCTTGCAAAACAAAACAGAAAAAGAAAAATAGATCGAAGTTTCTTGTGAAAATGATTTGTATTGATTTTTGAAATTGGCCTGTAATAGGCGTTTTTGTACAAGGAGGCTGACAATCTAGTAAGAGAACGCCGCTGAAAAAAATAGAAACTATACAATTTGTGTAAAATAAAGAAAAACAGCTATGCGAAACAACCCCATTGGGTTCTGAAACCACACGGCCGGAACCTGTCATCTGGATGTTAATGAAACATCAATGAAGTCGCCACCGAACGTCTTTTATCCCGCCGAAAGGGAAAGGTAAACATCAAGAAAACCTGAAAAGGGAGAAATCATGGTCTTTCGACCGAGAGATCGAGTAAGGGAGTCTGTTACGAGAGGGGAAGGTTTTAGCACCCCACACGCCCGTAGTACTCTACGGTATCCACTCTTGTTGTCTAATCTAAATGGGTGTGGTCAAATCCTATGTCTATGGCTTACAACTGAAAAAGGAGTGCATGCGAAAGAAAAAGAAAATAATGTAGGTAAAATAAAATATGTGCTCGATCGGGCCCTACCCCGATGCCTACGTATCCCTTTTAAGGAATCAGAGCAGCCGTAGTTCGGCTTATGTATTTTGGTTGGTTTGTATTTTTTAATTAAGACAAACAAAGATAGGCAAGATGACAAAACATCGAATGAAACAACAAACAAATGAGATGGTCAAACATCGACTAAATAATAACAAAGTAACATGTCAAAGATGGCGAAACATCGAATGATAAGATAACACACCTAACAATGACATTGAGGGTTAAAGCAGGATAACAAACATGTGCGATGATGAAACATCGGCTTCAAACAAATGTGCGATGACGAAACATCGGAAAAGGGGTAACAAAGATATCATAACAAAGATAACGAAACATCAATAAATTGAATGACAAAACATCACACCTAACAATGATATTGGGAATCAAAGTAGGATAACAAACATGTGCGATGGCAAAACACCGGCTTAAAGAAAAAAATGTGCGATGGTGAAACATCGGCTAAGAGATAATAAGATATCATGGCAAAGATGGTGAGACATCAATAAATCGGATGACAAAACATCACACCTAACAATGATATTGAGAATCAATGTAGGATAACAAACATGTGCGATGGTGAAACATCGGCTTCAGAAAAATGTGGGATGGCGAAACATCGGCTAAGAGATAATAAGACATCATGGCAAAGATGGCGAAACATCCATAAAACAGATGACAAAACATCACACCTGACAATGATATTGGGAATCAAAGTAGGATAACAAACATGTGCGATGGCGAAACATCGACTTCAAACAAATGTACGACGACGAAACATCGGCTAAAAGGTAACAAAGACAAAGTAAAATTGGTTTGTATATTTTACTTTGAATATGGATTTGAGTTCATTAGAGGTGACTTATGATTTGCCAAGAAAACAAATTTTGTTTTAAGATGCAAAATGCAAAGAGAGGAAAAAACTACTAAGGGAAACTAGCCTAGCACTATCCCTAGTGTTATCATATAATGGTTGATCCTAAGGTTGAGGATAAAGTTAAAATCCTACCCTAATTTACATGTTAAAGGGGCTTAACAAAGCTACTCATCGATCAATAATTAAAGAAGAAAAACAGTAAACGTCCTATAGGGAACATGCAATGAGAGCGAAGTCGTGGTCTCAATTTCTAAATTGAGTGACTCATTGATCAACAATTAAAGAAGAAAAGAAATAAACATCCTATAGGGAACATGCAATGAGAGCGAAGTCGTGATCTCAATTTCTAAATTGAGTGACTCATCGATCAATAACAAATACAACACATGTAATCAGATAAAATCCAGAGGGCCTCCTGACATATATCAGCAACAGAGGTCCCATCATGCAGTCAGAGAATTATGCAAAATGAAAATGGGAGAAAGGAAGTAGTACAATACCAAACAGATGACTATCTATGGCAATCAAGCAAGAACAAAAGAAACCTAGAGAAACTTCAAGCAAGGTGGCATCAGTAGACAAATCGAGTCAGAAATTACACCATCAGTATGTAAGTAATTTATCAGATATGAACAAATCCCATGGGCAATTTATGGCATTCACAATCATATGTATGTATATCCTGCATAAACTATCAAACATGCCAAGCACAAAAAATAATGCCAGTATAATAAATTGTGTTCCACAAATAAAGTGAAACACAAAAGCCTCAAGCCAAAAGTGGCAACTTTCTCAGAGTACCTCCCACATTCAACAACCAAGTTAGTATTCCATATGGTGAAAAAAGGGTGAGAACAACATAGTGACAATTATCAAACATTAGACATGATAGGCAAGAGGGAACAAGCATATGTACAGATTAGGTCAAAAGAATCAGAGGAATGTTGCTCCTTTCTATTACCATGTTGAATTGACAATTGAATATCAATCAAGGATCATAAGAGCTTGAGAATAATATGAACAAAGACCATGAAAGTCAGTAGCAAACACATTTTAATCATGCACAATTGATTCAATCACAACTTAATGAACACAATAGGAGATGAAGCCTACATAATGCATTAAATGATTCAAAATATTCAAACATGAGATATCCAAGTGAAATGGCTTGAGCTAACATGGACAATCAGAATCAACATGATCATTAGGTTCCCAATTATAGGCCTCACTCAAGTTCATTGGCCATCAAACGAATTGCAACAAGACATGCAAACATAATTGGGTACCTTCACTTCAAGATTACATCAAAATAGAAATAAAGATCCACAAGTCAAACCAAAAAAATATTAGTTTCTTTGAAAGGTATGGAAGTCAGAATGCAAGCTCTTAGTTCATGAATGATTGGGGAGAAGGCCAAATGAAGTTCAAAGTTCAAGACTAGTTGGCAAAACTACCAAACTAGACAAGTTTTCAAAATTATTTGTGGAAAAATATCAAAACAAGTCAAGTAATTCAAGTAAAATGGTTTTCAAATTCCCAACACATTCATGAACCATAAACAAGACCTGAATTCCCAATAAAGACCAAGGCACGAGGGTTTTGAACATGAAACTTGCACCATAAGCAACAAAACCCTAGATTTTGACTTTTAATCCCAAATATTAATTAAATAGGATCAAAACCCAAACAAATTAAACCAAGGCCAAACTAATCACCAAGGAACCTTAAATGTCAGAAAATATATTTTTTCATATTTTTTTAATTAGGAAAAGTCAAGAAAGAAATTAATATTCAAACAATTATGTAATTAACACATATTCACATATCAAAATAATATTTAAATCAAAAAGTCAGAAAAATGGCCAACTAAAATTATATTCAAATATTAGGGCTAAAAACACACATCCATGAATTTTTGTGAATTTTTTGAACTAAAGGAAAATATTAAAGTAAAAAAGAACAAACAATTAATAATTGAATTATTATTTAAGGGAAAAAAAATGCAAACCCTAACCAAAAATCAAGAAAAGGTCAAAATAAAAATATATTTAGATTCTATGATTAAAAACAAAATTACATGATTTTTTTTTAGAACTTTCTGATAAGGGAATATTAAATTAAAAATTAAACAAAAAAATATTACAAATAACGTTTGAATTTAAATTTTAAATTAAAAATAAGAAAAATGATGAACCAAAGTCAGAATCAATTTTTACATTATTTTGTGAGTTTAGAATATTTTTCATGGAATTTTTTTGGATCAAAGAAATATTAAAATAAAAATTATCTTGAACAATTAATTAATTAAACATATGAATATTTTTTAACCAACCAAATTATTTTAAAAAAAAATCCAAAAAAATATGACAAATACTAGAAAATAATATTGACCTATGGTAATTTTTTTGTGATTTTTGAAAGTGTTTTGATCAGAAAACAAAATTAAACAAAATGTCAAATAAAACAAAAATTCAAATAAGCCAAAAAATTCAAACGGACCAATCATGATGTGACACCACATCATCTTCAACCTCTGGACGGTTCAAAAACGCGCGCAACATCTAGGTCTAGGGCTCACTTTCAGATCAACATGACATACTCAATTTTGCATCATTTTTTATGAAATCAAAGGCAAATCAAAGCTAGCATGGCAAGGAATCCATAGCAATTCGAATCAAATCAAAACATCAACCATATTGTCCATAATCGAGTCATAAATATGAACAAAACCATTCTGAATCGCGAGTTTCAGAGCATCCAATCATGCATAATTCACCAAATTAAATGCCATAAAGATTCAGAAACATTCTATTAACATCATTGAACACAAATCTAAGCTCGAACATCTCAATAAACAAGCGCATCTCATAAATTGAAGTTTGGAATCATTAACTCAAGGCGAAAAGTGTTCTACTGTCTCCTTCACTCCAGATGCAAACAAATGGTGCTAGCTTGATCCACTCACTTTGCTGAAGCTGAATCCACAAGAATTTTGAAGAAAACACCAAGGAATTGAGAGAATCGAATCAAGTTGCAAAAGATGAAGGAAAATTTTAGATCTAGAATTCTTGCAAATGGCGCGTTCTCTTCCTCTCTCTTTGCTTGCTTCCTCTTATATAGAGTTCGTAGAGAAGGTTAGAAGTGGAAATCTGACTTTAAAACCGTTGGAGGGCAAGATTGGGGATTTTGGCCAAAAATGGGGTGCATACTAAATCAGGTGTTTTGCCCTTGCGTTCTCTTGCTTCTTATGCATTTTGTGAGCAAAATAACTTCAGAAGATTGTGCTTAGGATCTTGGCCTTTAATTCTATCTGATCAAAGAGTGTTGGGGTTTTTGCAACTTTGGGCAATTTTTGCATTTTTCATTCAAGCAAACACCAAGGTCCATAGAACAAGAAATGGATGATATTATGGGGTTTAGAAAATCACAAATAGGTCATGGGCTGGATTGGGAACAATGAGAAAAGCTGGAACTTGAGCTTTCATGAATTGGCCACTTTGCATATTTACAAATTTCAATAAAATGCTTCAAAATTCCAAGACTCATAACTTGCTCATACTTTTGAATTTTGGCACAAATGAGCACAATTTGGAAAGGTCTTGAAAAGATTAGAAATCCCCTAGTTTTGAGTTTTTGCAATTGAGTTCATTAAGGTCCTCAAAATTTGGCTTGAAATTCACTAATTTTAGAAAATGACCTATAATTTTGTGACTTCAAAAGGCCACGACTCTTGATTCCGTGCAAATTTGGACATGAGACCAAAAGGAGATGAAAGATCATTATCTTAGATTTCCAAGAATATTTCATTTGCATCTTCTTGATCAAGGGTGAATAAAATATGATTTTTTGAAATTAGGTCCTTATTTTCCAAAATTAGTAACTTTTAGGGTTTCTTCAAGAATAAGTTTCAACCCAAACTTCAATCTCTTTGATACAATTGCCAAAATGGACTTGAAATATGAAAATTACATCCTTGAATTGATGGTTGGCCAAAAATTCACTTGGTCAACATGGACTTTGACTGATTTTGACCAAAATGACCATTTTCCCCCTTTGAACCAATTGGTCCACTTCCCTTCAAAATTGATGATCAAAACTTCAAACATATGATCTTCCAAATATAAAGAGGCCATGTACAAAGTTTCACTTCAAAATTATCAAGAAATATTGATGAAATCCCAAACCCCAGTTTTGGTTAACACCTTAGGAGACTGATGAATCATCTTCAAAACTTCAAATCCTTTGGGCATCTTGACTAATTTCTTGTACAAAGACCTTTCAGATATCAAAGAAATGTTGTTGCTTCCAAAATCAAGACTTGTGCCTTGGCCAATAGCCTTAATCAAGAAAAACCCTAATTTGACTGGTGCATCCAAAAAGTGGTTCTTCTTGTGATCAAACACAAACTTCAATCCTCTGATGATCCAAAGAGATGGATAAAATATCTTGAGATATGCAATAACCTTTTGAGTTTAAAAGATCTAGAGGTTTGGATGATAAGATACTTCTTGAGCAACTTGCCAATGCAATCAGCCTTCAAAACTTGAGGAAGACTTGATAACCAAAGTACTTTGATCCCATCACAATGTATGAATGCAATGCAGTATGATATTCATGATGAAACATAAGCCAAAATCAAGAGGGTAAATTTTGGGGTGCAACAACTGCCCCTATTCAAATATCTTCAACATGATAAGTGAGAAAAGTGATAACTTTCGAGCGTTCAGGGTTGACAATGGTTGAATACAAAAGAACCCGAAAATTTACACTTTTGAAAGAAACAGAAACATAAACTCCCAAGACATGCGTCAGAATGAAGCTGCAACGCAGGTTGAGACAGAACGAAAACAAGAGAAAGATAGGCGCAACTAAACTTCCGGACAAACGTGCCAGGGAAAAACTAGGCTTCAAAAGGAAGGGGTGAGACAAAACTCAACCAACAGAGTATAGGCGCAACTAAGCTCTGCAACAGAAAACGTACGCGGGTGAGGAGACGAAACTCTGAGTTCGACCCAAAGCAAAATGGCTAGAGTGCGTGATTCTAGGAGCACTTGCTGATCTCAACTAGGATAGACAGTATGAAGGAACTGGGAGAATCCCATAAATGAGGAAAAAAAGCGAGACGAAACTCGACTCAACGACTAGTCAGACGAAACTAGACTAGATGAGTACCAGGACGAAACTGGATTTCACGCACGGGTAATGAGGAGAAACTCGACCCAAAGTAAAGTGATGAGAGTGCATGTTTCTCAGAGCACCTGCTGGTCTCAGATCAATGGATAAACAACAACAAAAATTGATAGGAGAATCTAAGGAATAAAGGAGATTGATTTCAAACCAGGGACGCAGCACAAACACTGCACTCGGTAAACGAACACCGTCAAAGAGTCCAAGGTAGGAAAGCAAAAACGAGATGAAACTCGACTCAATAACTAGTTAGACGAAACTAAACTAGATGAGTACCAGGATGAAACCGAATTTCATGCACAAGGTGAGGAGACGAAACTCTGAGCTTAACCCAAAGCAAGGAGATTAGGGCGTACACCTAAAAACCTGCTGAAAGCGAATATCAGGACAAAACTGGTATTCGAGAGGCACATCAATAGACATGGAATGACCCGGAGAGGGTAGCGAAGACTAAACTCGAGAAGACCGCGCCAGGGCGAAACTGAACTACAATCAAGAGTAGACACTTAAACAAAAGATTGACGTTAGAAGGATATTGGTATGGGGTGGATAATGAGGATGAAGCCCTCGCTGGGGATTAAATCAGAAGCATTAGCAAATCACTGGGGATGACGGAAATAATAATGGCTTATGTTCTGATGCATGTTTGAATTCTTTTTATATAGCGCAATACTCCATATAATGGAAATGCTACGCTTTTTGGTAGATGCAATGTAATGATGCATGTTTGAAAGTTCCACTAGGGAATGGCCAATTGAGAAGCCAAAAACCAAGAAGTCAGAAACTGACCGAACTTGCAAAAATAAATTGCAAAATCCAAAGGAGAGGAGAAGATACGGGGAACCGCTAGAGAGGGAACCTCGAAGAGATGAAGCTTCACGGGGAATAACAGAAGGGCAATCAGTAGAATCGGGCCAAAAACATTGAGAGGAGCTGCAAAAATAAATTGCAA
Source organism: Vicia faba (assembly GCA_948472305.1). Taxonomy (NCBI): domain Eukaryota; kingdom Viridiplantae; phylum Streptophyta; class Magnoliopsida; order Fabales; family Fabaceae; genus Vicia; species Vicia faba. The sequence goes on from OX451735.1 coordinate 1,541,498,838, forward strand.
ATTCCTAGGGAAGATCAGGTCGACACTGCAGCTTCCAGAAAGGGCTGTCCATCTGAAGATTAGACATTTGAGAGAGAGGATCAAGGTAAGACTATAATCTCTGGGAAGGACAGCACACGGCCGTGTTGAGGACGACACCAAGACAACAAATCCGACATGAAGGGTGAACACCCTTGCTGAAGAGGTGGGACTTCAACGGGGAGATAAAACTCTGTTGAAGATTATCTTGCTGGAGAGATATTCTCTTGGAACGTAACCAATGGATGAATCCTGCAGATAGTCACACAGTAACGACCTTACTGGGGAATAAGAGAAGATCCTTAACATAAAGATGCCCCGGTCAACAGATCATCTGGGAAATGAGAGGTCAAAGCGAGGGATCTCTATTGGAAATTCCATTGGGGAGTTGAAACTTCCAGAATGTGGGTTCCTACTTAACAACTCCACTGGGGAGGGACGACATATCCAAACTTGAAGTCCTAGAACGAAGCTTTTTGAAAGAAAATCCATGGAGCAACAAACCTTTGTTGTAGAAGCGAAACTTCATTGGGGGTAAGAAACTTCACAGGGGACAAGCAGAGTCCTAATCATACATGGGCTCTATCAAAATAGAAAAAAACCAAGCATTCCCTTCATGACAATCATTAAGCTCTTTACATGTGTTCAATGTGTGAATTCCTTTTTGATGTTAAACAACTATTTTGCATACAGAAAAATGTTTATTTTGGGAATGACAGACCTGATGCGATGATTATTTAAACCTTGAAGAACTTAAGAAAGTGTCGCATCTCTGTTGTGAATGAATCACTGGCTAGAGTGCAAAAATGTTTTAAAACTTTTCTTTCCCTTTTTGAAAAACGAGTCAAAATGCGAGCGATAAGATACCAACACGGCTATGCAACACATATTTGGGGCGTTTAGGGAATGTTATCCTGTCGCAGTATGCTTTTGAGTTAAACCCTTGTTTCAGTTAGGACTTTTAGAGGTTGTAACGTGGCCTGGTTCGAGGTTCTTTTGAAAAAAAGGTTTTCAAGGCTCAAGTTATTTGGTGCCCACCCCCTTCGTGATATTCTCCTGTCCTAAATTCAGTTGATTTATCATAAGCATTCATCTTTCAAAAGGATTTATGATGGTTGAGTGATCATGACAAATCCTCCGACTTGATCATCACTTGACTTTTGCTGCTTCGGTTTTTTTTTATTGTTCTTCCTTTGATGAAAATTTTATTTGAACAATCTCTCCCTTTTTTTTCCGGCTTTTTAGGCTTTTCTTTTCCCTAACTTTTGCCTGGACAAAAATCTTTTGAATTTCCATTTTGGGAGTCCAGCGGGATGCCCTAACTTTTGCCTAAGCGACTTGTTTTCAAGTTTCGACTTAGCGGGACATTTTGTTTCTTTCTTATTCATACTTCCCACTTTGAACAGGTCGTTATGACTTTAGGTTTTTGAAATTTTTTTCTTTTTTTCTTTTTTTTTGAAGAAAACAAAAGCCTCATTCCTTGGTCGGCGAGGGATAGCCATTATTGTATCGATTCGATCTCGACTTCAGGACTTTGTGAGGAAATGAACATTGTGGTTTAGACATTTTTGATCTTATGATGTGAAAGATAAAGTATGGTGATCCTCAGATGGGAAATTCCTTCTGAAATTTGAATGCTTGGTCAAATTAACTGAACATCTACCCTTCCCCTGGTTAAAAAAGGTTTTTATTTTTATTTTGAATGGAGAAGAAACTCCTACTTTGAAGGCTCAGAGGGGTTAACGAGGGTCTAACTCCCTTATATCTCCGGTGTTTGGGGATTGAAACAATGCCTGGACATTGTCAACGGGGTTCTTCTCAAAAACATACCACCGTAATCACTGTTTTTTAGCTAAACTCCCTCCTCCAAATTCTTGGTCATGCAAAAGAATTGGCACAGTTGGTATCAAAATGCCCGGAAAATAATTAAAAAGTGATATTGTATGGAAAAAAATTTAAGGAAAAAACATTCAACGCATCAAGACTGACATTCAACTATAAACAAAATCCTACATGCGGATAATGCTAAAACAATCAGTCAAGATGACACACGAGAATGCAGCAAAGAAGCGTAATAAAAGCCATTATGGGGAAGCAGTATCTCCGACCAGGTTCACTGGTCCCGCTGACCTGCCGTAACCTTGATATTACCCTGACCCATGATCTTTACCCACAGCCCCGAGTTGTGAAACAAAGTGGCAAGGCAAATGCCAACAAAGTGAAGGAGAGACCCATCAAACAAGAAAAACAAACATGCCCCTTGCACAATAGTAGTAGCGTTTGTTATCCGTATTTCAAGCGATCAACTAACCATGACATAGATTACCATATCCGGGTCAGGTCCACAAAGTATATATGCTCATGCTTATCAAAAATATTGGACGTTTTTGCAAACAAAATAGTAAAAAGGGGAGAAAAGAAAAGCATATGCATACTTGAAAGAAGATATTTTATTGATTTTAAGAAATTAGCCTGTGAAAAAAAGGCATTTACATTTGGAAGCAAGCAATTACAAAAATCAAAGCAAACAAGTGTTTACAAATGGCAATGTGAATGTAACATCCATCGAGTCCCAACTCTGCTATGACTTTTACGACTTTCATTTTCCTGCTTTCGGATAGATCAAACTTAGATTGGCTTCGAACTTATGCCAGGTGACAAAACGAAGGAAAGAAACAAAAGGATCCCATGCTGAGCGTAGTCACTTGCTTTAAGTCCCTAACTTTTGCCTGAATCGCCCTTTCGGGTTTTCGATTCACCAGGACACCCTTTTTTTGCCTAAACCGCCCTTTCGGGTTTTCAGTTTAGCGGGTTTTTTATTATTTTTTATGCAAAGTATTTTTTAACTACGTCAACATTCACAAGGAGAGGGAAGTACTCTCCATCCATACTTGTGAGCATCATCGCTCCAAAACTTTTCTGACCACGAAAGGACCTTCATAAGTCGGAACCCACTTGCCCATGGGATCTCCCTGGGGAAAAATTATCCTCTTGAGCACAAGGTCACCTGGTTTGTAACACTGGGGCCGTACCCTCTCATCAAAAGCTTTTCTCATCCTTTGTTGATATACCTGACCATGACATACAACCTTCAACCTCTTCTCTTCAATAAGTTCCAACTGATCCAGCCGATTCTGAACCCATTCACTTTCATCCAGCTCAACATCTCTCATGACCCTAAGAGAAGGAATCTCGACTTCTACCAGAAATACTACTTCCATGCTGTAAACCAATGAAAATGGGGTTGCCCCAGTCGATGTACGCATAGTGGTGCGATAACCATGCAAAGCGAAAGGCAGCATCTCATGCCAATCCTTATAGGTTACCACCATCTTCTGCACGATTTTATTGATATTTTTATTGGCCGCTTCGACAGCGCCGTTCATCTTTGGTCTATATGAGGAAGAGTTATGATGCTTGATTTTGAAGGACTCACAAAGCTCCTTCGTCATTTTGTTGTTCAAGTTAGACCCATTATCGGTAATGATCTTTTCAGGCACTCTGTAGCGACATATAATATTGTGCTTAATGAACCGAGTTACCACCTGCTTGGTGACATTGGCATAGGATGCAGCTTCGACCCATTTTGTAAAATAATCGATGGCAACTAGAATGAAACGGTGCCCGTTAGATGCAGTCGGTTCAATCTTGCCGATCATATCAATTCCCCACATCGCAAACGGCCAAGGGGAGGTCAGGACATTCAAAGGTACTGACGGCACATGCACCTTGTCAGCATAGACTTGACATTTGTGGCAAACCCGTGCATGATTGTAACAGTCAATCTCCATGGTGGACCAATAATAACCTGCTCGCAAGATCTTTTTAGCCATGGTATGCTCGTTGGAATGGGTCCCGAAATCACCTTCATGTATCTCCTCAATGATTTTAGCTGCTTCTTTCTTGTCAACACATCTGAGAAGTAGACCATCATGATGCCTTCTGTACAACACACCACCACTGAGAAACAACTTGGATGAAAATCTTCACAAAAACTTCTTATCTGTGACGGATGGCTCCTCAGGGTATTCTTGTGTTTCCAAATATCATTTAACGTCATAAAACCAAGGATTACCATCTGGCTCCAAACTGGCCTCAATGCAGAAAGCTGGCTCACTCAAGCTTTTGATAGTAATGGAAGGTGCCTCATTAGCCCACTTAACCTTGAACATAGAGGACAAAGTTGCCAGTGCATCAACTAGATTGTTTTCTTCTCTGGGAATGTGTTCAAACATGATCATTTCGAAGTACGGAATCAGCTTCATAACATGCTCACGATATGGAATTAGGTTCTGATGGCGAGTCTCCCAATCTCCATTAATCTGGATGATAACAAGATTGGAATCCCCGTAAACTTTCAAAAACTTAATGTGCAGGTCGATCGCCGCTTCAATGCCATAAATGCAAGCCTCATACTCGACCATGTTGTTAGTGCAATCAAAACAGATACGAGCCATGAAAGGAATGTGGTATCCCTCAGGGGAAGTGATAATAGCTCCGACGTCGTTGCCCATGGCATTGGAGGCACCATCGAAAACAAGCGTCCAACATGATCCCGGTTCGGGTCCTTCGTCTGGGCCTGGCATATTACAATCCCGAATATACACAATTTCCTCATCTGGAAAATCAAACTTCATCGGTTCATAATCATCCAAAGGATGATAAGAAAGATGGTCGGTCACTACACTACCCTTAATTTTTTTTGAGTAGTGTATTGGATATCATATTCAGTGAGTATCATCTGCCAACGGGTGTAAGAGCTGGCTTATCAAAAATGCACTTGATTGGATCCATTTTGGATATCAAGTAGGTGGTGTGAGTTAACATGTACTGCCTCAGACGTTTGGCAGCCCAGGCAAGCGCACACCAGGTCTTTTCCAGCAATGAGTACCTTGACTCGCATTTCGTAAACTTCTTACTCAAGCAGTAAATAGCCTGCTCTTTCTTCTCTGTCTCATCATGCTGACCGAGGACACAACCCATTGAGGTCTCCAACACAGTTAGGTACATGATTAGTGGCCTTCCTTCTACTGGCGGCATGAGTATCAGAGGTTCCTGCAAATACTCCTTTATTTTGTCAAAGGCCCTCTGACAATCCTCATTCTATTTCACCGTCTGACTTTTCTTCAACAATTTGAACATAGGTTCACAAGTGGCTATGAGATGAGAAATAAATCTGGAAATATAGTTTAGCCTTCCCAAGAAACCACATACTTCCTTCTCTGTCCTTGGCTCGGGCATTTCCTGTATCGCTTTGACTTTGGCCGGGTCCACCTCGATACCTTTTTCACTTACAATAAAACCCAATAGCTTGCCGGATCTCACCCTGAAGGTGCACTTATTCGGATTCAACCTCAGCAAGAACTGCCTCAGTCTCTCGAACAATTTTTCCAGATGAACAAAATGTTCCTCTTCCGTGTCAGACTTAGAAATCATATCCCACATAAACCTCAATCTCTTTGTGAATCAAGTCATGAAAGAGAGTGACCATGGCGCGCTGATATGTTGCCCCGGCATTTTTCAAACCAAACGACATCACTTTATAACAGAAGGTTCCCCAAGGCGTGATGAATGTTGTCTTCTCCATATCCTCTGGAGCCATCTTAATTTGATTGTAACCCGAAAAACCATCCATGAACGAAAACACTTTGGAGTGAGCAGTGTTATCGAACAACACATCAATATGCGGAAGAGGGAAATCATCTTTAGGACTGGCCCTGTTTAAATCCCTATAATCCACGCACATCCTGACCTTACCATCTTTCTTGGGCACAGGCACAATATTTGTAATCCATGGCGAATAATTGACAACCTTTAAGAACTTTGCGTCCAACTGCTTCTGGACCTCCTCCTTGATCTTCTTGGACATCTCAGGATGAGTTCTTCGTAGCTTTTGCTTGATAGGAGAACAACCTTCCTTGAGCGGTAGTCGATGCACCACTATGTCTGTATTCAACCCAGGCATATCCTCATAAGACCAAGCGAAGATATCAGAATACTCTCAGAGTAACTCACTCAATCTGAATTTTATACCTTCTTCGAGATCTGCCCCTATCTTGACTTCTCTTCTTACCTCTTATGTGCCAATATTCACCACCTCAATCGAATCCTGATTCGGCTGGATAACCTTCTCCTCTTGTTTTAACAATATTGCTAATTCCTCAGGAAGACCACAATCCTCATATGCTTCTTCTTCAGCTTGATAAATAGGAGTATCAAAGTCATATTGAGCCATAGCAGAATCGTTATCGATAGAATCGGTGGTGGAAGTGCATCTGCATGAATGACATTTTTGCGTTTTTTAGTGACAGTGTGTGAAAAGAGAAACATTTCCATTTAAAAATAAAAATAAAAGAAAAAGAAGCAAAATTTTGAATGCAAAAACGTCCTTTATTTCATGATAAACTTGAAAAATAAACATGGTGGCCCTACACAAATGATTCACTACGCCTTGGGCAGAGCGTAGGAATTATGATATGACAATAAAAGAAACAAGAAAATTACTCCTCAGCGCTTGAAACTTGGATAACACCCACAGAAGTCCAATTGTTGAGTGCCTGTCCTGGAGTACTTGGACGAATCCAATCCTCGATATTGTAGCCATCAACTCTATTGTCGCCAACTGCATTGACGTGCCCTTCTTGAGTAGCACAAGGGCGGGAAAACTTCACATGAGTAGATAAAATGGATGCTCTGGGAGCTGCACTCTGCTGACCTGGGCTAAAACCAAGACCAAATTTATCAAACTTCGGAGTAACGTCCAGCACCTGACCCCAACCTTCTGGGTTACCACCTTCCACTACAGCTTTTTCATCTTTGAGAGAAGACATAACAGTTTCTGATTTCCTTCTCTGCTCTGGAGGAGGAAGATTGACAGCATGAACTGTCTCAAATTCCTGGAACTGCGTTTCATTTATCTCACCTTCAACTTCAACATAGCAGAACGATGTCAAATGACTCACGATGTACTCTTCCTCACCGCATACAGTTATCACCTTTCCCTCTGCAGGATACTTGAGTTTCTGATGAAGAGTGGAAGTGACTGCTCTCGCTCTATGTATCCACGGCCTCCCCAACAAGCAACAGTTTGATGGCTGTATATCCATCATAAAAAATGTAGCTGTGAAGGTGCGAGGGACAACCTTGATTGGTAGCTCCACCTCCCCAAAAACTGACCTTCGAGACCCATAAAACGCCTTCACCATCAAATCGCTAGGGCGCAACTCTAGTCTAGAATAATCAATCTTCATCAACGCTGACTTGGGAAATACATTCAAAGACGATCCAATATATACCAAAACCCGGGATAAAGTAGTTCCCCTGCACTCCATTGAAATATGCAATGCTTTGTTATGGTATGGTCCCTCTGGAGGAAGATCAAAATTTGTGAAGCCCAAGCCATTCCCGGCAGATATATTAGCACAGACATTCTCAAATTGATTGACTGTTATCTCATGTAGCACGAACGCATTCTTTAACAACTTCATCAAAGCATTTCTGTGAGGTTCTGAATAAATTAACAGAGACAAAATAGACATCTTAGAAGGAGTATGGCTCAGATGATCAATTATGCTATAATCACTTTTTCTGATAATTCGCATCAACTCTTCAACCTCATCGGGAACTGAAGAAGCTTCTGGTATAGGAATCATTTGAGTCACATTGGACGGCGTAACCCTTGGATTACCAATCATTACCTGTTATTTTCCTTTTTCTCTTGCAGAAGAATTAGCCGTATCTTGCACATTGGAAGGACCAAATACTCTCCCGCTTCTAGTCATTCGACCCACACCAGAAAAGTTATGGACTTCCTCTTCATCACCTTCAGCATGTTCTTCCTCAGAAAAACGAGCATTAACCTCCTTTTTACCCCATGGTAATAAACATCGGCAGCGTAATGCCATGGGATGGCCTTCTCACTGGTGTACGGCATGGGACCAGGTACTATAATCATCAGAGTGGGTGCCCTTGATGGGGCAGGAATGCGCGCAGGGGTGTAAGGAATCGATATCACAGCAATATCCTCTTCGGTAACCTTGCGGTAGCTCGGTTTTCTATCAAACTGTAGGGAACCCTCCTTTATCAACAACTGAATACAGGCTTTTAAATCATCAAAGCCCTTCGGTTGCTCTCTACACTTGGCACACTCTGAAGTACAACCCAGGAAAATAGAATTGTCGAGCAAATACCTCTTAACATAGCACAACAAAGTAGTTACCTGCTCCACATTCATGATCAAGTTCAACACTTCACCATCATCATCAATCATGTTAACAACACCCCCTCCATGCCTAGGCATTGGGTTCTAAGTAACATTCGGACCAGTTACTGGGGTAAACTCAATTTCCTTAGCATCCAACAAGTCTTGTATCTTGCACTTCAACACAAAGAAATTGTCAGTAGAATGACCAACTCTGCCCGAATGGAATTCGCACCTTGCATTAGCATCATAGTTAACAGGGAGTCTTGCGGATGGCAGTGGCATATTTCTCAAGCTGATCAACTTCAAATCAAGAAGGTGGTGGAGCGCTTCAGTAAGAGTTACTGGCAAGGGATCAAATTTCCTTGGCTGTCTCGGCTGTTGGTTATTATACTGACGGGGAGCATCTTGCTGCCTTTGTTGCTGAGGCATTGTATTCAGTCTCTGTTGCGGAGGAGCATTAACAGGAATAGAAACAACATTGACCTGTTGGTGCAGACGATCCTCTCTTCGTCCCCTATGAGAGTAAACCGCGCTTGCATCACCTTTCCTTTTCTTAGGGTAAGCATTGAATGGTTTCTTACTGCCCCAAGATGAGCCACCAGAACCTCCAACCTGAATTTTCCCCAATTTCAAACCCACCTCAATTCTTTCACCAGCCATAACCAAGTATGCAAATCCTGCCGAAGTACTTCCTATCATGTGCTCATAGAATGGCCCTTGCAGGGTACTCTTAAACATATCAATGAGTTCTCTCTCCATGAGTGGAGGTTGAACCCTCACAGCCAACTCACGCCACTTCTGAGCGTATTCCTTGAAAGATTCTTTCGGTCCCTGTGACATATTCTTTAACTGAGTGCGATTAGGCGCCATATCCACATTGTACTGATAATGTTTGACAAAAGCCCGAGCAAGATCATTCCAGCAATGAATATGGGTTTTCTCCAACTTCATGTACCACTCCAGGGATGCCCCAAATAGGCTATCCTGGAAAAAGTGAATCAAAAGCCCTTGATCCTCAGTATGTAGTGACATCTTCCAGAAATAAGCAGTTGCATGAGTAATAGGACACGACGTTCCGTTGTACTTTTCAAATGTAGAAGGCTTGAATTTTGGAGGCACTTTCACCCCAGACACCAACCCGAGATCATTAGCATCCATACCGAGGACTCCTTGCCCTTCCACAGCCTTCAAACGCTCTTCCAACAAACGATATTTCATATCCTCAATCTGGACCCCCGACACTAAACGCCGAACAAAAAGCTGATCTTCATCCTGGTCAAAGTCAAAATCCTGATCTTGATAGTTCCTTACACCGTCCTGATTAACTCTTCTATTCCCTACAAGACGAGGTCCCGGAGACGGAGGAAACTGCCCTACGTTGTGCACGAAAGGGTTTCCCGGCATCCCATGAAAATTTCCAGCAGGCTGATCTTGCACATCCCCCAATCCTACAAAAATGTCCTGATAGAGCCCTTGATTTCCACCATCCCCTGGATAGCGGCACTGGTTGTTGACAATGGCAGCTAGTTCCTTCTGTCGGTGATTCACATTGGTGATGACCTCCATGAACTGAGTCATCTGAGTAGCCATCTGGGCCCTCATTTCAGCGAGTTCAGCTTGAACCTGTTCCATCTGTCTTGGCAAGTTGTTTCTGGTGGAATACTAATGAGTAGTCGTCTTGAATTATGAATAAGAAAAGCAGCAGAATAAGAAAACCGTCTTGAGATAACCTGTAATGTTATGAAATGCATGATGTGCATGATATGTTTGTCATTTCCAGGTATTCAAGAGTCCTTTTATTCATCAACTGTGGCGTGCAACCAAAGATAATCAAGCATACAATCAAAGGAAAAAAGGACAATAAGACGATCACTTCAATTATTTACAAACAAAGAAACATCATTCAAGCGACTTCGGAAAACTAAGAGTAAAACGATAAACAACTAAATACATGTCTTAACAATAAAGCAAAAAGAACTAAACAATAACAACAATCAATTGGTCCCTTCCAACAATTCTGGGGGTGACCAAATACACCAAAAGTAAATAACAGAACTAAATATCTGGAACCAAACATGCTTCAAGATGTTGACAGTACTCTTCAAGTTTGGCTTTCTCCTTCAAAAGTTGAGATGCGATTATTTTACTCTCTCGGAACCAATCTTCTGCGACACGCTTCTGGGCTACTTCCTTATCAAGCTGAGCATCTTTGTCTTTGAGTTGTTTCTCTAAGTTCTAAATCTTATTTCTGTAGCTATTCTCAGATACCTGAAGCTTCCGACACTCTTCCTGAGTCTTACTCAACTCTTCTTCCATTTCAGCATGAGACCTCTTCCTAAAACTGGTCGCATTAGAAGTTTCCCCTTGAGCTTCCTTGAGTTTGCAAGCTAAGTCGGCCCTTTCTCGATCTGCCCAATAAAGTTTCATCCCCGCCCTGCGGTCTTTTGCACGAAGCTGAATATTCTCAACATGAACCTGGGTGAACATCTCGGTAGGCACCGTGTTACTTAGAACAGCAGGAGGCTGCTCGTATAGTGGAGCCGACCTTGCAAATTGTAACCGTAAGATCTTAACCTGGCTTTAACCCACTCCATGTAAGGAACCCTAGCAATAGGAACCTTCTTGCCCAAAGTAGTTCTATTCTTCCTGTGGATTCCCTTCCAAGCACTTGTCACTCTTTTCAACATCTCAGGATCACTTCCTCTAGCGAAATACACTGATTTAGACACCTCCTCAACCTTTGGCGGTCCATCCATTGCATATCCCAGTTGACAATAAGCAAGCACATGATTGTAGCTGATACACCCCTTAGTTCCTATGAGGGGAACATTAAGGAAACCTCCACAGCTAGTTACGATACTTCGTACTTCCCCCATGTTATAATTCCATCAGATATCAAATGAAGTAAGGTTGACAAGCCTTGATGACCATCAGAGAGAATGCCTGGTATCCACGAAAGGGCCACTTACAGGTAGATGCAACTTAAGCCATTGATACAACATCAAATGGCATAAACTTACATTACCACATTTTCCATGCCTGGAATGAATGGTGTAAAGAGTATCTGCCAAGAGTGTCAGTATCGGGTTCTTGTTTCTAAAACACAAATAGCCGCCAAATCCACCAAATTTCTCTTGTGAGGGAAGAGGACGATCCCGTATATCATGAGAGTGAACAGAGAACTGAAGTCACTCCAATTTCCTTTCTTTGCCCAGTCTTCCGCTTTCTTCACTAAGAAATCCAAATAAAACCATGTAGTACCCTCACTGGACTTCCAATTGTCTTTCACCTCTTTCCAACTTAAACGAAGAATTTCAGCAACAACTTCGAACTTCGGCTTTTCCGGCACTTGGACAAAAGGAACTTCATCGGATAGCTTGATATTAAGAAGGTACGCGTACTCTTCTAAGGTGGGAACCAGTTGATAATCTTGAAAAGTAAAGCATCATAATTATTTGTCATAGAACTGGAAGAGAGTGATCAAAGCCTTCGGGTCAACTGGGGTGTTAAGGACTAGTAGCAAGTTTCCATAATTCTTGTTGAAATTATTCAGAACCTCACTCTTCAGATAAGAACTCAACCTCTTCAATTCGGCCACACCAATGGTAGGAATCTGATAAGAGAAAGTATGCCTAGTGAGCTCTTTAACACAAACTGAATCAAACTCAACTGGAGGGAGACCAGCCATTTCTGATGGAAAGAAGACTCTTGAATGTCCCTGGAAAATGACATGCGCATGGTAGTTATTTTTTTTACATCATTTTTTAGAAATAAATATGCTATAATGCAATATGACAGGATAAAAGTTTCATACTGGATCATGGCCGGACCATTACAGAACAACACCACTCAAGATCGAAAGAGAATCTCGAAGCTTCAAAACTATCACGGGAACCTGAGTCACCTTTGCAACACAAAGTCACCAACTGTACCTGTACCTGTAAGAAAAGTTTTCCCGCCCCTCTCACGGGTGTAGTCTAGGTCAAGGTAAGGTTAAAAGCCAAATCAGAGTACGAGAGCTCGAATGTCGGTATCATCATACGATAACACCTATTCGAACTACCTCCGAAGTCATGGGTCTCATGGACAGGTCTACAATGCATCTGCCACATAGCTGCCATGGCCACTCTATTCCTAGTTCCTGTGTATTTCACTCATAGTCTGGGTATGAGGCCTTTTACCTCATGGAACAACCCACCCACCAAGAAAATCCAGAAACCAAACAGTCCAACCAAATCCAGTATGCAAAAAGTAAAGCGCACATAGGATGCAATGCAAACAGATAAACATGCAAAGCAGTAAAATAAACACCCAAAAATAAAACAAACAAGAGCTAGGATCGACTCCGAGATAGACCAGCAAAAGGTCAATCTGTCCCCAGTGAAGTCGCCAGCTGAAACCACGCAGCCGGAACCTGTCATCTGGATGTTAATGAAACATCAATGAAGTCGCCACTGAACGTCTTTTATCCCACCGAAAGGGAAAGGTAAACATCAAGAAAACCTGAAAAGGGAGAAATCACGGTCTTTCGACCGAGAGATCGGGTAAGGGAGTCTGTTACGCAAGGGGAAGGTGTTAGCACCCCACACACTCATAGTACTCTACGGTATCCACTCTTGTTGTCTAATCTAAATGGGTGTGGTCAAATCCTATGTCTATGGCTTACAACTAAAAAGGGAGTGCATGCGAAAGAAAAAGAAAATAATGTAGGGAAAATAAAATATGTGCTCGATCGGGCCCTACCCCGATGCCTACGTATCACTTTTAAGGAATCAGAGCAGCCGTAGCTCGGCTTATGTATTTTGGTTGGTTTGTATTTTTTAATTAAGACAAACAAAGATAGGCAAGATGGAAAAACATCGAATGAAATAACAAACAAATGAGATGGTCAAACATAGACTAAATAATAACAAAGTAACATGTCAAAGATGGCGAAACATTGAATGATAAGATAACACACCTAACAATGACATTGAGGGTCAAAGCAGGATAACAAACATGTGAAATGACGAAACATCGGCTTTAAACAAATGTGCAATGACGAAACATCGACAAAGGGGTAACAAAGATATCATAACAAAGATAACGAAACATCAATAAATTGAATGACAAAACATCACACCTAACAATGATATTGGGAATCAAAGTAGGATAACAAACATGTGCGATGGCAAAACACCGGCTTAAAGAAAAAAATGTGCGATGGTGAAACATCGGCTAAGAGATAATAAGATATCATGGCAAAGATGGTGAGACATCAATAAATCGGATGCCAAAGCATCACACCTAACAATGATATTGAGAATCAATGTAGGATAACAAACATGTTCGATGGCGAAACATCGGCTTCAGAAACATGTGCGATGGCGATACATCAGCTAAGATATAACAAGACATCATGGCAAAGATGGCGAAACATCCATAAAATAGATGAAAAAACATCACACCTGACAATGATATTGGGAATCAAAGTGGGATAACAAACATGTGCGATGGCGAAACATCGGCTTCAAACAAATGTACGACGAAGAAACATCGGCTAAAAGGTAACAAAGACAAAGTAAAATTGGTTTGTATCTTTTAATTTGAAGATGGATTTGAGTTCATTAGAGGTGACTTATGATTTGCCAAGAAAACAAATTTTTTTTTAAGATGCAAAATGAAAAGAGAGGAAAAAACTACTAACGGAAACTAGCCTAGCACTATCCCTAGTGTTATCATATAATGGTTGATCCTAAGGTTGAGGATAAAGGGAAAATCCTACCCTAATTTACATGTTAAAGGGGCTTAACAAAACTATCCTATAGGGAACATGCAAAGAGATCGAAGTCGTGATCTCAATTCCTAAATTGAGTGACTCATCGATCAACAATTAAAGAAGAAAAACAGTAAACATCCTATAGGGAACATGCAATGAGAGCAAAGTCGTGATCTCAATTTCTAAATTGAGTGACTCATCGATCAACAATTAAAGAAGAAAAGCAATAAACATCCTATAGGGAACATACAATGAGAGCGAAGTTGTGATCTCAATTTCTAAATTGAGTGACTCATCGATCAACAACAAATACAACACATGTAATCAGACAAAATCCAGAGGGCCTCCTGACATATATCAGCAACATAGGTCCCATCATGCAGTCAGAGAATTATGCAAAATGAAAATGGGAGAAAGGAAGTAGTACAATACCAAACAGATAACTATCTGTGGCAATCAAGCAAGAACAAAAGAAACCCAGAGAAACTTCAAGCAAGCTGGCATCAGTAGACAAATAGAGTCAAAAATTACACCATCAGGATGTAAGTAATTTATCAGATATGAACAAATCCCATGGGCAATGTATGGAATTCACAATCATATGTATGTATATCCTGCATAAACCAGGAAACATGCCAAGCACAAAAAATAATGCCATTTTGTTCCACAAATAAAGTGAAACACAAAAGCCTCAAGCCAAAAGTGGCAACTTTCTCAGCGTACCTCACACATTCAACAACCAACTTAGTATTCCATATGGTGAAAAAAGGGTGAGAACAACATAGTGACAATTATCAAACATTAGACATGATAGGCAAGAGGGAGCAAGCATATGTACATATTAGGTCAAAAGAATCAGAGGAATGTTGCTCCTTTCTATCACCATGTTGAATAGACAATTGAATATCAATCAAGGATCATAAGAGCTTGAGAATAATATAAACAAAGACCATGAAAGTCAGTAGCAAACACATTTTAATCATGCATAATTGATTCAATCATAACTTCATGAACACAATAGGAGATGAAGCCTACATAATACATTAAATGATTCAAAACATTCAAACATGAGACATCCAACTGAAATGGCTTGAGCTAACATGGATAATCAGAATCAACATGATTATTAGGTTCCCAATTATAGGCCTCACTCAAGTTCATTGGCCATCAAACGAATTGCAACAAGACATGCAAACATAATTGGGTACCTTCACTTCAAGATTACATCAAAAATAGAAATAAAGATCCACAAGTCAAACCAAAAAAATATTAGTTTCTTTGAAAGGTATGGAAGTCATAATGCAAGCCCTTAGTTCATGAATGATTGGGGAGAAGGCCAAATGAAGTTCAAAGTTCAAGACTAGTTGGCAAAACTACCAAACTAGACAAGTTTTCAAAATTATTTATGGAAAAATATCAAACCAAGTCAAGTAATTCAATAAAAATGGTTTTCAAATCCCCAACACATTCATGAACCATAAACAAGACCTGAATTCCCAATAAAGACCAAGGCACAAGGGTTTTGAACATGAAACTTGCACCATAGGCAACAAAACCCTAGATTTTGACTTTTAATCCCAAATATTAATTAAATAGGATCAAAACCCAAAAAAATTAAAAACCAAGGCCAAACTAATCACCAAGGAACCTTAAATGTCAGAAAATATATTTTTCATATTTTTTTTTAATTAGGAAAAGTCAAGAAATAAATTAATATTCAAACAATTATGTAATTAACACATATTCACATATCAAAATAATATTTAAATCAAAAATTCATAAAAATGGCCAACCAAAATTATATTCAAATATTAGGGCTAAAAACACACATCCCTGAATTTTTGTGAATTTTTTGAATTAAAGGAAAATATTAAAGTAAAAAAGAACAAACAATTAATAATTGAATTATTATTTAAGGGCAAAAAAATGCAAACCCTAACCAAAAATCAAGAAAAGGTCAAAATAAAAATATATTCAGATTCTATGATTAAAAACAAAATTACATGATTTTTTTTGAGAATTTTTTGATTAAGGGAATATTAAATTAAAAATTAAACAAAACAAATATTACAAATAACCTTTGAATTTAAATTTTAAATTAAAAATAAGAAAAATGATGAACCAAAGCCAGAATCAATTTTTACAATATTTTGTGAGTTTAGAATATTTTTTGTGGAATTTTTTTGGATCAAAGAAATATTAAAATAAAAATTATCTTGAACAATTAATTAATTAAACTTATGAATATTTTTTAACCAATCAAATTATTTTACAAAAAATACAAAAAAATATGACAAATACTAGAAAATAATATTGACCTATGGTAATTGTTTTGTGATTTTTGAAAGTGTTTTGATCAGAAAACAAAATTAAACAAAATGTCAAATAAAACAAAAATTCAAATAAGCCAAAAAATTCAAAATGACCAATCATGATGTGCAACCACATCACCTTCAACCTCTGGACGGTTCAAAAACGCGCGCAACATCCAGGTCTAGGGCTCACTTTCATATCAACATAACATACTCAATTTTGCATCATTTTTTATGAAATCAAAGGCAAATCAAAGCTAGCATGGCAAGGAATCCATAACAATTCGACTCAAATCAAAACATCAACCATATTGTCCACAATTGAGTCATGAATATGAACAAAACCATTCTGAATCGCGAGTTTTAGAGCATCCAATCATGCATAATTCACCAAATTAAATGCCATAAAGCTTCAGAAACATTCTATTAACATCATTGAACACAAATCCAAGCTCAAACATCTCAATAAACAAGCGCATCTCAGAAATTGAAGTTTGGAATCATTACCTCAAGGCGAAAAGTGTTCTACTGTCTCCTTCACTCCAGATGCAAACAAATGGTGCTAGCGTGATCCACTAACTTTGCTGAAGTTGAATCCACAAGAATTTTGAAGAAAACACCAAGGAATTGAGAGAATCGAATCAAGTTGCAGAAGATGAAGGAAAATTCCAGATCTGGAATTCTTGCAAATGGCGCGTTCTCTTCCTCTCTCTTTGCTTGCTTCCTCTTATATAGAGTTTGTAGAGAAGGTTAGAAGTGGAAATCTGACTTTAAAATCGTTGGAGGGCAGGATTGGGGATTTTGGCCAAAAATAGGTTGCATACTGAATAAGGTATTTTGCCCATGCGTTCTCTTGCTTCTTATGCGTTTTGTGAGCCAAATAACTTCAGAAGATTGTGCTTAGGATCTTGTCCTTTAATTCTATCTGATCAAAGAGTGTTGGGGTTTTTACAACTTTGGGCAATTTTTGCATTTTTCATTCAAGCAAGCACCAAGGTCCATAGAACACGAAATGGATGATATTATGGGCTTTATAAAATCACAAATAGGTCATGGGATGGATTGGGAACAAAGAGAAAAGCTGGCAATTGAGCTTTCATGAATTGGCCACTTTGCATATTTGCCAAATTTCAATAAAATGCTTCAAAATTCCAAGACTCATAACTTACTCATACTTTTGGATTTTGGCACAAATGACCACAATTTGGAAAGGTATTGAAAAGATATAAAATCCCCTAGTTTTGAGTCTTTGCAATTGAGTTAATTAAGGTCCTCAAAATTTTGCTTGAAATTCACTAATTTTAGAAAATGACCCATAATTTTGTGACTTCAAAAGGCCACAACTCTTGATTCCTTGCCAATTTGGACATGAGACCAAAAGGAGATTAAAGATAATTCTCTTAGATTTCCAAGAATATTTCATTTGCATCTTCTTGATCAAGGGTGAATAAAATATGATTTTTTGAAATTAGGTCCTTATTTTCCAAAATTAGTAACTTTTAGGGTTTCTTCAAGAATAAGTTTCAACCCAAACTTCAATCTCTTTGATCCAATGACCAAAATGGACTTGAAATATGAAAAGTACATCCTTGAATTGATGGTTGGCCAAAAATTCACTTGGTCAACCTTGACTTTGACTGATTTTGACCAAAATGACCATTTTTCCCCTTTGAACCAATTGATCCACTTCCCTTCAAAATTGATGATCAAAACTTTAAACATATGATCTTCCAAATATAAATAGGCCATGTACAAAGTTTCACTTCAAAATTCTCAAGAAATCTTGATGAAATCCGAAACCCTAGTTTTGGTTAACACCTTAGGAGACTGATGAATCATCTTCAAAACTTCAAATCCTTTGGGCATCTTGACCAATTTCTTGTACAAAGACCTTCCAGATATCAAAGAAATGTTGTTTCTTCCAAAATCAAGACTTGTGCCTTGGCCAATAGCCTTAATCAAGCAAAACCCTAATTTGACTAGTGCATCCAAAGAGTGGTTCTTCTTGTGATCAAACACAAACTTCAATCCTCTGATGATCCAAAGAGATGGATAAAATATCTTGAGATATTCAATAACCTTTTGAGTTTAAAAGATCCAGAGGTTTGGATGATAAGATACTTCTTGAGCAACTTGCCAATGCAATCAGCCTTCAAAACTTGAGGAAGACTTGATAACCAAAGTACTTTGATGCCATCACAATGTATGAATGCAATGCAGTATGATATTCATGATGAAACATAAGCCAAAATCAAGAGGGTAAATTTTGGGGTGTTCCAACTCCGCTATTTCCTTTATATCTTTAAGCGTTTCATCACTTTGCTTCTTGGCCAAAAGTTGATAAGATTGATTAGTGTCGTCCGAGCTTGATAGTCGATACTGAAGTATGGTCGCAAGATGATCCAATGAGACATAGTGGTACTCTTCATATCTCTAACTTTTTCCTGGACCGCCCTTTCGGGTTTTCAGTCCACCGGGATACCCTTTTTTGCCCAAGCCGCCCTTTCGGGTTTTCGACATGCCGGGTGTACATATTTTTTCATTTTCATCCCTTACTTTTGCCTAAAACCTTTTGGTTCACCGGGAAGCCCTTATTTTTTCCTAGGCCAGTCAACCTAGCGGGTCTTTTAATTAGGCGTAGTATCTTTTCACTATGTCTGCATTGACAGGGCGAGGAAGGTCGTCACTGTCCATGGTGGTTAGAATCATAGCTCTACCCAAAAAAATATTCTTAACCATAAATGGCCCTTCGTACGTGGGGGTCTATTTGCCCCTGGGATCACATTGCGCCAGTATGATGCGTTTGATCACTAGATCTCTGACTTGATATTCCTGACGTCTGACTTTCTTGTTAAAAGCCTTGATCATTCGCTTTTGATACGTATGACCATGGCAGATAGCTGTAAGTCTCTTTTCATTGATTAGATTTAATTGATCAAGTCGGGTTCGAATCCAGTCGTCTTTGTTCAAACCCGCATCCTTCATAATCCTGAGAGAAGGTATCTGGACTTCGATGGGTAGGACTACCTCCATGCCATATACTAGAGAGTAGGGTGTTTCCCCTGTCGACGTTCGTGTTGAGGTACGATACCCATGAAGAGAAAATGGTAACATCTCATGCCAGTCTTTGTATGTCACTGTCACCTTCTGTACAATCTTCTTGATGTTCTTGTTAGCTGCTTAAACAACGCCATTCATCTTTGGCCGGTAGGGAGAAGAATTATGATGCTGTATATTAAACTATTTACAGAGCTTGGTGATCATTGTGTTGTTGATATTCGTACCATTGTCCGTAATAATTCTCTCTGGCACCCCATATCGACAGATCAGATTATGTCGGATAAACCACGCCACGATGTTCTTAGTAACTATAGCAAAGGAGGCTGCCTCAACCCACTTCATGAAGTAATCAATGGCTACTAGGATGAAGAGATGTCCATTAGAAGTGGCGGGCCTGATTTCTTCGATCATGTCGATGCCCCACATTGCAAAGGGCAACGGAGCTGTCAAGACGTTTAAGGGGACCGAAGGCACATGCACCTTATCAACATAGATTTAGCACTTATGACAAGTTCGAGAGTGTTGATAACAATCGGCTTCCATAGTGGACCAGGAGGGTTTCAGCGTTGTATTGATACTGCTTATAGAAAGCAGCAGCCATATCTTCCCAATTTTGGACATTGGCTCCCTCCAGTTGGTAGAACCATTCAAGCTGAGTCCCTGACAGACTATCTTGAAAGAAATGAACCCACTAATTTCTACCAGCGGTGTGGGGCTGGATCTTTCTGACATAAGAGCGGAGATGGAGTTTTGGGCAGGACACCCCATCATACTTTGCAAAAACTGGAGCTTTGAACTTCTGCAGGATGACCACTCCCGACACCAATCCCAATTCTTCGAAATCTAGCCTAGGTATCCTCTGGACTTCCATGGCACTCAAGCGATCTTCTAACTTCTTATATCTATCCTCATCAGGAGGATACTGCTCATTATTGTAGTCGGTATCATTGTCAGAAACTTCAGGACTGAGATCCTTCTCCCTTGTTTATTCTTCTTGATTCTCCCATTTTTTAGATGAAGAGGTCAGATCGACTTGTCGCTTCAATGGCCCTCTCAACCTTCTGCCCATATTTAGAATACCAGCAGCCTTCTTCTTTTTCTTTTTCTCTTTTAGGATGAGGGCTTTCAGATCCTCCTGCCCTTTTGCCAGACTTATGAAAATTTGTTAGAACTAGGAATTTTGTGCCTGAAGGTCCTTGATGCTTTGTTCGGAAGACATTTCTGCTGAAATAAACAGCGAAGAAGATGAGAAACCTGTAATGGTACCCATACATGCAATGCTATAAATGGGATGCGCATGCAGTGATTTTAAAGACTTTGGGAAATTTAAATTTGCGAACCAAAATAAAACAAAGATTTTATTAGCTGAAGTCAAGGTTCAAATTCCTTTTAGGCGTTACAATTGGAAAAAAAACTAAAACAAGAAAAAAAATCAAAATTCCCATGGATGCTTCCTCTTCGTGCTGAGATAGACATTGAGTCCTTTTTCCTCATGGAGCTGCTTTGTGAGCTCTAAAACCTTTCTTTCCTGAGCATATAACTGATCCCTGTAAGTATCCCGCTCCTTCTTCAACTGAATCCAAGACCTCTGTAATTCTCCAAGATCAGTGGGCATATCAGGATAGAGAACCGTGTAAGGAATACCCCCTTCAGTAGTGGGTTCCACAATCACTGGTAAAACGCCCATATAGGGCATCATAAGTTTCTGGGCACGAGCTCGTACCTATTGGAGGTAAGGTTCCATAGGAATGGAAGCCTTTGACCCTAAAGCCCTGGCGCCAGATCTGTTTACCATGCCCCAAGCTCGTATAAACCTCCGACGATACTCGTGAACATTATCCTCATAGTTGAATACAATTCCCTCGATAAGTAACTCATGGGGACCATCTCTTCGAGCGTAACCAAATTGTTACAGATCTAAACAAGGATTGTAGGTTATACCCCATCTGATACCAAGTAATGGGACATTAGGGTACTCCCTACAACGGTCAATAACAATAGTGTTTTCCATAGCTCAGGAAAACTAGAGAATATCCATGTGAGTGAGTGACATTATCCTTTGTGACCAACCCAAACCTTCTTCATTCTTCAGTGTGGACTTAGGGAGGTGAGAAATAAACCACCTTGACAGCAATGGCATGCAACACATAAGAACCCCTCTTCTCTTCATGGTACGAGTATGGAGAGTGTGCAAAATATCTCCGAGCAAGGTAGGCACATGGTTATGAGA
This sequence comes from Vicia faba, assembly GCA_948472305.1. Taxonomy (NCBI): domain Eukaryota; kingdom Viridiplantae; phylum Streptophyta; class Magnoliopsida; order Fabales; family Fabaceae; genus Vicia; species Vicia faba. The sequence continues at coordinate 1,541,520,419 of OX451735.1, forward strand.
GAGGAAAATATTGATAGCATTCACATCTATGAATGAGTCTGGATTAGGGAATAGTACCAACCCATAGATTAGAAGAGCCAAGACCTCCTCAAAAGCCTGAAAATCCATATCATCCCAAAATAATTAGGCCTTGTATATCAAGAACTTGGCTAGAAAACCCTTGACTCCGCTTCTCGTTTCCCAATTGGATACCACGTCGGCACTTTTCAGATGCAAAGCTGCGGCAATGACTTCTGGCTTGGGAACTTCTTCTAGACCTGTGAAGGGAAACAGTTCAAGGATGGGTATATCTAATAGCTGAGAGAATTCTTCCCTTGGTCTTTGAAATGGTTAGTGCAATAAGAATGGAAGCTATGTTATGATGCATGATGTCATGATAAACCACAGGTATAGCAAACACAAACAAATCACACCAAGTCCTTAGGTTTAAGGCTTGCATGAGGTTAAATGTCATACCCTCTTGAAGTTTAGTTGGTTTCAAACCTGTCTTAAAAAGTAACCGAGTTCTAAAGATTCTCAATATCACTGACCATCCTTTATCGGGCATTGTTTCAGCTCAAGTAATCTTTTCTTTTCGCCGAAATATCCCGAAAGTCTAATCTCAATGAGTGTAGCATCGAGTATCAACCAATCCTCAGCTCTATACCGAGGCCAGCTATCTCACTACTTTCTAATGGCCAAGTTTGTTCAACTAAGGTTCCAAGGTCCGTTAGTGCTTCACGACACCACGCGGCGGCCCCGTATTCTCCTTGTTTCCCCATGAAGGATACCGATACAAACCAAAGTGCCACACAAACACAACCATCGCTTAAACCATATCGGTCTATGTCGTACAGTCTCCAGATCTATTGTTGTTTACCTAATAAGTTACCCCAGATACGGGTGTAGGATCTATAGTAACCCAAGAAAAACCCTTTAAGAATAAAGCAAACAAACAAGAAACCAATTTTGAAATGACCTAGATCCTAAGGTTACCCCACTGTAAGTCCCCAGCAGAGTCGCCAGTTCTGTGATACGGTGGCAGAACCGACTGTTAATACTGGTTTGCATTTTGCGTTTTTTATTCGCAAAATGTCGCGGTAAGCAAGAGTCGCCACTGACTTTTATTTCATCCAACTAAGGAAAAGGAAAAAGAACAGAAAAAACCTTTTTCGAGAATATTTTTGAGTACGGGGGTAGATTATAGAAAGGGAAGGTGTTAGCACCCTTTCTATCCGTGGTTTTCCACAGACTCTTAGGTACTTGCTCATTTTTTAAAATTGCTTGTGTGTGTGCTTGTTTTGAAAAAAAGTGTACTTCGTGATAACCCTTGTATCAGTCCTCAAGGATGTGACGAAATTGTTTTGAAATTTTTTTTGAAAAAAGTGTTTATGTGAAAAGTTTATTTGTTTGAGCAAGTACTTAAGAGTTAATTTACCTACTCGAAAAAAGTTTGTTCATTTTCCTTTAGACAGCGATATCCCATTATTAAGGAATAGGTAGCACCGTCGTTGGAGTTTTTAGGGACGCTCGAAGGGATAGATGCGGTCACAAAAGCAATGTTAGGAGGTGTTAGTAATCATCCTAAAGCTTTAAAGATCTTTTTCCGAGGCAACATCTGTATGGGTCATTTGAGATCTTTCGGAGCTAGAGGACAACCACTAACAAACCCTATACTTCATGACCGCTTAACCGAAGGCAACCGGAGTGGAGTAAACCCTAGGAGTGAGCATGTGCGAGTGAACTTTTTCAGTTAATTTGTCTTTGCACATTTAGGGTTTTCTACCATTTTAATTTTCAAATATTTTTTCCATACAATTCTATTAGCATACATCTAACAGTTTATAATTGTGGAAATTAAAGTGCGGAAATAGAAACCCTAACTATTACATGGCTTTCGCAGATACAGAATTATTTTGACTGAAAATAAAATGCGGAATTAAAACCTAATTAAAGCTATTACAACCTCGGAGCAATAACAAAATTAATAAAAGGTAATTGAAATATGCGAGACGAATTAAATGCGAGGACGATTAGAGAACCTAAAAAATCTAATTTGAGGAAAAAATATATAAGTTTAATTTTTGAAGAAAAAATTAATTATTTACGAAAATCAAATCCTAATTTCTAATTGATTTTAATTATAAAAAGGAGTTAAATTAACCTAATTTGAATTAAATTAATTAATTAAATAAAATAAATATTTTATGAAAAAATGATTTTCTTGGTGTTTTTTGTGATTTTGATTAAAAAGAAATAGTTTTGATGTTATTTTAAAAAGAAATATAATTAGGAAATAATTAATAAAAATAACAAATAAAGAAGAAGAATGGGCCTGTTTAAGCAATTGGAGGGGGTGCATTGTTGAAATTATTCTAGGCCCACCAAGCTGAAGCCCAGTCAGTGCCTGATCCAGTGGTGCTCCCTCCTGATGGTGCACCATGGTCTCTGGCAGGTAGAGGCGTTGGATCTGGTTTATCATGAATCATGTGGCTGGCTGTTGATGGTGCATGATAGGCCTTTGGGATGGTAATGCATGGGATCTATTAAAGGAAAATAAAATAAAGAAAGTTGTTGGGACCTGGGATCGAACCCAGGTCCTCTACCCTTTCCATCACACGTCCTTGCCAGTTGTACTACATGTTTCAGTTGTTACTATAATGAAAATAATATATAATATATGCAAACAAGGTGAATTAGTGGGCAAAACAAAAAAAATGCGCGCTGGTTTGAATGGTCCAGTGGTTGGCTGCCACGTTATTCTCTTCTTCCTCCTGCCGTCGTATTAGGCATGTAACCTATACCTACGGACATCGCCTGTAACTAAAACCCTGCAAATTTCCAAAATCCAGCACAAGCATGATAAATGAATTATGGCTACACCAATCAAATTGTTTTGGCCTCACGAGTACGATGGTACCCTTTGTGTAGGCCAATTTCACCTGTATCAAGAAGCCCCAAAATGTGACCTCAAACCCTAATAATGGCAACTATGGATATAAGCATCAAAACGCAAAATCAAGTAAACCGAAACGTTCTAAAAGCTCATACAAACACAATGCTACGTTCAATAATGGTTAATCATGTATGAATTGCAAAATACGATCCAAGTTAGCGAAAGAAAACCGTGGGTCTGTAGCGTATGTTTCTGGGCGTGAACAGGCTTGCAATTGATCCAGTTATGTTCCTGAGATGTCCAGCAATCTGTTGGCAATGTTAGAATGTCTTGAATTGGCCTCCAAGCTTGAAACTGATTCACTACTTTTTGCAAAAAAAATTGAGTTTTTTCTTGTGCTTTCCACAATTGCTAACCCTTATTTTCGTGCCTGGCTTTGTTCATTATATATCCCTAAGTGAATTAGGGTTATAAAAACAGCTGATATCTTTGCAATTTTTGAAGATTTGATTTGGTTTTTATCTTGTATGATATCTTTCCAAATTAGGCCTAATCATGCCATTCTTGTGCCAATCCACCTTGATTCGATTTGATTCTAATATGCCAGCATAATGAGCTTGTGATTCTGTCCAAAAATCCAATCAAAACAAATCTTTGCTATTATTTATCGTTTATTTGATTTAATTCAATTTTTAATTAATTAAAAATCAAAATAAAATGAAAAATGAATCAAATAATGTGTGGGTGAATATTTGGGTATTGGACCATGTTATGAGTGAGGTGCAAGCATAAAAAGTTAAGCCCATTTGGGAAAAATGCAATTTTGAGCATATTTGACTTTTGGCAATTTTGCAAAAATGGTCAACTTTGACAAGGCATATCTCTTCCAATTTTAACCCTAGAGATGTGTTCTTTGACTTTTTAGAAAGCTTAGGATGTCCCCTAAACAAACCTTTTCGTATTATCTAAATTGGGTCTTCCATGTTCATGTAAGAAGCTTTGACCCAAAAAGTGTTTTTGTTGACTTTTCAAAAGGACCTATAATGTGGAAATCCATATCTTTTTGTGAGTGCATATTTTGAACTTGTGGGATGAAGATGAATTGTATGGAATTGCACCCTCTTCAAAATGATCCTTGGATGGAAAATTTCTGATAAAGTATGGGGAAGTTATGCTTGGTCAAAGTTTGGTTGACTTTTCCTAAGAAACCCTAATTTAGCAACTTTTAGGTTTTGATGAATTTGGGGCATTCCTTGAGGAATCATGATCAACCCTTGATAAAATTATGGATATAACTTCAAAATGTTTATGTTGACCAAAACTCTTGAAGTTTGACTGTATGTGGGCCACAGTTGACTTTTGACCTAATATAGTCGATTCTCAAGCATTTGAGCAGTTGACTGAGCAAAATTCTTGTGCAAGGCTTGAAATTTGACATGGAGGTTCTTGAGAACATATCAGGACCATGGAGGGCATATGAGGTCTTTTGAGTTCACCCATCTTGATGAAAATGGAAACCCTAATTTGACGCTTATTATCTTAGGAGAGAGTTTGTCTGGTCAACTCTTGGGCAACCTTGAGCAAATTGAGGATCTCTAGGAGTATGCTTTGAGTAAAATGAGAGGGAAAATTTTCGGGTGCAACAACTTCCCCTATTCAATCTTCTTAAACCTGAGGATATAGATTGACTGGCTGCCTTTCATAATCTGAAGGTGGAAGATGATTGAACACTAGAGTGCCCAGAAATTTGCACTCGTATGAAGTGACACTTGATTTGATGATGTCGGGAATGGGCTTACAGATGCCATTTGGAAGTTGACGAAGAATCATCGGGGATGGTCTTAAAGATTCCATCCAGGATGTGACGGAGAATCGTCAAAGATGGGCTTAAAGATACCATCTAGAGGATGTTGATTTCCTGAGTTATTCCTTTGATGAGAATTCTTGTTCCTGTCGTTGACGAGGAATCTGCTGAGGAATGTTGGTATTTGTCTTGGGAGAAATAGAATTTTAGGAGCTTCAGTTGTCCGTTACTCTAATGGGGAAATAACTCCTGCTTGAGGAAGCGGAGTTGAACTACATATCTGGTCAGCGTACAGGCTGCACAGTGACTTATTGGGGAAAGATGAAATCGACCGAAACTGGATAGTAAGGTTATGAGAAGGAACCTGGGTCGTAGGGTTACTTCAAAATGAAAGCCTAGATAGTAGGGCTGTGAGAAGGAACCTGGGTCATAGGGTTACTTCGAAATGAAAGCCTGGATAGTAGGGCTGCGAGAAGGAACCTGGATAGTAGGGTTACTTCGAAATGAAAGCCTGGATAGTAGGGCTGTGAGAAGGAACCTGGATAATAGGGTTACCTCGAAATAAAAGCCTAGATAATAGGGCTGTGAGAAGGAACCTGGATAGTAGGGTTACTTCGAAATGAAAGCCTGGATAGTAGGGCTGTGAGAAGGAACCTGGGTCGTAGGGTTACTTCGAAATGAAAGCCTAGATAGTAGGGCTGTGAGAAGGAACCTGGGTCATAGGGTTACTTCGAAATGAAAGCCTGGATAGTTGGGTTGTGTGAAGGAACCTGGGTCGTAGGTTTACATTGAAATGAAAGCCTGGATAGTAGGGCTGTGAGAAGGAACCTGGGTCGTAGGGTTACTTCGAAATGAAAGCCTGGATAGTAGGGCTGTGAGAAGGAACCTGGGTCGTAGGGTTACTTCGAAATGAAAGCCTGGATAGTAGGGCTATGAGAAGGAACCTGGGTAGTAGGGTTTCTTCGAAATGAAAGCCCTGATAGTAGGGCTGTGAGAACGAACCTGGGTCGTAGGGTTACTTCGAAATGAAAGCCTGTATAGTTGGGTTGTGAGAAGGAACCTGGGTCGTAGGGTTACTTCGAAATGAAAGCCTGGATAGTAGGGCTGTGAGAACGAACCTGGGTCATTGGGTTACTTCGAAATGAAAGCCTAGATAGTTGGGTTGTGAGAAGGAACCTCGGTCGTAGGGTTACTTCGAAATGAAAGCCTGGATAGTAGGGCTGTGAGAAGGAACCTGGGTCGTAGGGTTACTTCGAAATGAAAGCCTGGATAGTAGGGCTGTGAGAAGGAACCTGGGTCGTAGGGTTACTTCGAAATGAAAGCCTGGATAGTAGGGCTGTGAGAAGGAACTCGGGTCGTAGGGTTACTTCGAAATGAAAGCCTGGATAATAGGGCTATGAGAAGGAACCTGGGTCGTAGGGTTACTTCGAAATGAAAGCCTGGATAGTAGGGCTGTGAGAACGAACCTGGGTCGTAGGGTTACTTCGAAATGAAAGCCTGTATAGTAGGGCTGTGAGAACGAACCTGGGTCGTAGGGTTACTTCGAAATGAAAGCCTGTATAGTAGGGCTGTGAGAAGGCAGGGTTACTTCGAAATGAAATCCTGGATAGTAGGGTTATGAGAAGGAACCTGGATAGTAGGGTTACTTAAAAGTGAAATCCTGGGTAGTAGGGCTGATGGGAAGAAACCTGGATAGTAGGGTTACTTCGAAATGAAAGTTGGGATAGTAGGGCTGTGGGAAGGAACCTGGATAGTAAGTTTACTTCGAAATGAAATCCTGGATAATAGGGCTATGAGAAGGAACCTGGATAGTCTGGTTATTCCAAAATGAAATCCTGGATGGTAGGGCTGTGAGAATGAACCTGGATAGTAGGGTTACTTCGAAATGAAAGCCTAGATAGTAGGGCTGTGAGAAGGAACCTGGATAGTAGGGTTACTTCGAAATGAAATCCTGAATAGTAGGGCTGTGAGACGAAACCTGGGTCGTAGGGTTACTTCGAAATGAAATCCTAGATAGTAGGGCTGTGAGAAGGAACCTGGATAGTAGGGTTACTCCAAAGTGAAATCCTGGGTAGTATGGCTTATGGGAAGAGACCTGGATAGTAGGGTTACTTCAAAGTGATAGTGTAGATTAGTTGACCCGTTTGGTTTCAGGAACTGAGTTTCCATTAGTCGTCTGCAGACGTGACCTGTATAACTGCTGGATTTGTTGAAGCTAATCGTCTTTTCCTGCAAAGATATCAGGGTTAATTATATGCGGTGCATGAAATGAAGGGGGAGATGATGTTCTCAAAATAAATGAGATTATGTTGTATATGATATGTATGCGCATGTCATGATGTATGTTCACGAAATGCTATCGGGGTATGCCCGCGTCTGGGAAAATAAATCCCTGACTGTTGTTGGAGATTTATGAACATTCTGTTAGGAAGAGATTCTGCTTGAGAATAAACTCTGTGGAGAACAAACTTAGGAAGTGAATTTTTGTCGCTGAAATGATGAACTCTGTCCGGCATTGAGCCTCTGTATCTAGAGAAATACACTCTGCTTGGGGGATGAATTTTACTGACTCGCCTGCGATTATGAAATTCGGCTGGAGGATATAGCTGTCAGGTTTCAGAATGACCCTGGCTGGGGAGGTTATTTCCTGTTTCAGGAAAGCTGAAATCAATGCTTTTACTCTGTACGGAGTGTATGTACTAATGATTGTGTTCCAAAGTTGACTCTATCCCGGTACCTGCTGGGTGAAGTAACTGTCGGATTTGACACTTCTTGTTGTTTCCCTGTTTCAGGAATTACGAGTAATTGTCTTTTGTTTCTTATGTAAATATTTATGAGCAGCAATCATTTTCAAATGCATATATCAAAAATAAGTCATTGGACGTTCTTGCAAAACAAAACAAAAGAAGAAAAACAGATCGAAGTTTCTTGTGAAAATGATTTGTATTGATTTTTGAAATTTTCCTGTAATTGGCATTTTTGTACAAGGAGGCTGACGTTCTAGTAAGAGAACACCGCCGAAAAAATAGAAATTATACAATTTGTGTAAAATAAAGAAAAACAGCTATGCGAAACAACCCCATTGGGTTCCAACTCCGCTATTGCCTTTATATCTTCAAGCGTCTCATCACTTTGCTTCTTGGCCAAAAGTTGATCAGATTGGTTGGTGTCGTCCGAGCTTGATAGTCGATACTGAAGTCTGGTCGCAATATGATCCAATGAGACATAGTGGTACGCTTCATATCCCTAACTTTTTCTTGAACCGCCCTTTCGGGTTTTCAGTCCACCGGGATACCCTTTTTTGCCCAAGCCGCCCTTTCCGGTTTTCGACTTGTCGAGTGTACAGATTTTTTCATTTTCATCCCTTACTTTTGCCCAAACCCTTTTGGTTCGCCGGGAAGCCCTTATTTTTGCCTAGGCCAGTCAACCTAGCGGGTCTTTTAATTAGGTGTAGTATCTTTTCACTATGTCTGCATTGACAGGGTGAGGAATGTCATCACCGTCCATGGTGGTTAGAATCATAGCTCCACCCAAAAAATTTCCTTAACCACAAATGGCCCTTCGTACGTGGGGGTCCATTTTCCCCTGGGATCACCTTGCGGAAGTATGATGCATTTGATCACTAGATCCCTGTGATCGGTGGAAATAGAACTGACTGTTTTTAGCTGGTTTCGCGAAATGTCGCGGAAGCAAGAGTCGCCACCGTCTTTTATTTTCTCCAACAAGGAAAGGACAAAAGCACAGCAAAATTCCTTATGAGATTGTTTCTCGGTTCGGGAGGTAGATTTATAGAAAGGGAAGGTGTTAGCACCCTTTCTATCCATGGTTATCCATGGGCTCTTAGATACTTGCTCTTATGTTTTCAAAATGTGCGTGAGTTTGAAAAAAGTTTCTTTGAAAGATTTCAGAATAACTCTTGTATCTGTCCACAAGAGTGTTTGAAAAAAAAATTTTTGAAAGCTTTTTGAAAGTGTAAGGTGTGAAAAGTATTTTGTTTTGTTTTTGAAAAGAGCAAGTATCCATGAGTCCTCTACCTACCCTAACGAATTAGGCTGTGAAAAAGTCCTTAAGGTAGTGCCATCCCACCATTGAGAGGTAGGTAGCACCACCGTTGGAGGTGTTCGGGTGAATTCGATTATCGGGACAGTGTGGTCACCGAAGCAACAGTTGGGACACCTTAGAAGTAACCCTAATGTCCTAGATCCTTTTTAATCCGAGGCAACCGTTTCGAGGCAACTGTTTCGAGGCAACTGGATCTTGGACTAAGGGTGACCTCTAAAACGTCCTATACTTGATGACCACGTTTCGAAGGCAACGAGTGAGGCGTACCCTAGAAGTGGTGTGTGCTTTGTGTGTTGTATTCAGTTAGTGTTTGTCTTTGTTATTAGTGAGCTACGAGTTGTTTTTATATACCATACATTCTTGCATGCATTTAACAGTTAAGGGGTGTAGAAAGTAAATTGCGGAAACATAAATCCTACGCTATTACAAGGCGCGGGTCTATACATCGCCAAAAATTACAAAGACCCGTTTTGCTAAATAAGTACGGAAAGTAAATAAAAAACAGTAAAAGTCCTAATTACTATTACATCCGGAGGCAGTTACATAATAATCCAAAATAAGGAATTAAAAATAAAATGCGCGCAAAAGAAGAATCGGGAATGTCTTAAGGGTGTTGACCCTTTTTAGAAAAGAAGTTGATTTTTTTTTGGTCTTTTTGTAATTAAAATGAAATTAAAACTAATGATTAAGCTAATTAATTGATTAATTAAAATAAAATATTTTTTGTGTTTTATGTTTTTTATGAAATAAAATAAAAAAAGAAATAAAACTAAAAGTTAACCTAAATCTAAGTTATTTAGTTATTTTTTTTAAAAGGTTGAAATGGCCTAATTAAACTAATTCAATTATTGTTTATTTACAAAATAAAATAATAATAATAATAATGATGTTAATTCTTTTTGATTTTTTTTTATGAAAATGTTAATTGATTAATTGTTAATAATAAAAAAAATTGAAAGGTTAGTAGTTAAAATAAGAGATAATGACAAAACAAAATAAAAAAAGAAATTAAACCAAGGGGGGTGTGGGCTGAAATGGAGGATGCATTGCTGAAATGGTGGCCCATTGAACCTTCAGCTCGTTGACTTTTCATGGTGGCCTATGCATGCGTTGACTCCAGAGTATGGTGTCCCTCACTTTTTGTCCTTTGGATCTGCATTGATGACACCTGGCTGCTTGGATCTGTGAGGCTCATGGTGTCCAGCGCTTGGAATGCTGCACAAGAAAGCAATTGAAAAAACAATATGGAAATTATAAGGGGACCTGGGAATCGAACCCAGGTCCCAAGGATGCTTGGCCACGTCTCCAGCCACTGAAGCACTCATGCGCGTTTGTTAAATATTTACACAACAAATATTATATATGAAAAAACAAAAACTATGTTGAGACGCAAAAAAAACGCGCTAAGATTTGAACTCTCCAATCACAGGATGCCACGCCTGTCTTCGTCTTCGTTTTCCTGCAATAACATGAACAAGATAGCGGGGGTTTTAAACCCCCACTAAGTGCAATAGTGAAAAATAGCAAATAGAAGAGGAGATAATATAAAAAAGGCGCGAGGGTCTTAATAGTTTCGTCTTGTCCAGCTGAATTCGTCCATGCCTGTTTGGAGGTTCAATTTTACAGTATATAAAAACCCCTAATTCGAAGCTCTGAAAAACCTAGAAATTGTCAATGGTGATTTTCGATTTAAAGCATCATTCTCAAATTAAAACACATGGAAAGCTTTGTAATAATGTCAGCAATGCAAATCAACCAAAATAATGTATTAAAAACGCATGGAATGTGATATGTAAATTGGAGAATGTATGCAAACCGTATGAGTTGGTGGGAATGATTCCTTGAGGTTTTTGACCTGTTAATGATTGCAAATCGTCCCTGGCAATGCAAGGGGTGTATTTGGATTGAAATGGAAGCTTGAATTGTACTGCAACTAGGTTTTCAGTTTGTGATTTTTTTCTTCAAAATTTGGAAATGGCTTATGCTGTATGGGGCTCTCTAGGTCGTGTATTGTATCAGGAATGCTTGCATATATGTTTTGTAATGTGTATCAATCCAAATAATGGTCATTGAAGCCTTGCAATAATGTTCTTGATTTCCTCCATAACCAACATTGAACCACTTGCCATATTTGTGAAAATTTGAATTTTTATGCCCATAATAGGTCTTGCACGAATTTGGAATGTACTTCATGGTATATCAAAGCAAATCAACACAAAATATATCCCTCCATTAATTTTCTTGATTTTTATTTGAATTTTAAAGATTTAAAATGAATTAAATAAATTAAAATCAAATAAAAATGGAAAAATTAATTTTTAATCTTGAAATAAATTGTGGGACACGTGGGAGGCATGGCCAAGCTGAAACAAGTGGAAAAAGTGGGCCCCTTTTGTCAAAAATGAAATTTCAAGGATAGTTGACTTTGGCCATTTCACAAAAATTTCCCAACTTCTCCAATGCATATCTTGCTCAATTTTAAAGCTATGAACATGTTCTTAGACATTTTGGAAAGGTATTGAAGTCCTCTAACCAATGTATTTGGTCCCATGTCATTTTGATTTACCAATCTCAAGTTATGGTCTTTGACTTAAAGTCCCTTTTTGTTGACTTTTGAAAATGACCTATAATGTTTAAATTGATAACTTTTTGTGAGAGCATTTCTTGGACTTGGAATGTGAAGATGAATTTTAGGAAATGTCCTCCCCTTCAAGATGAGCATTGGATGGGATTTTTCTGATGAACCATGAAAAAGTTATGCCTTGGTCAAGTTACAGTTGACTTTTCAACTGTCCAAAAATAGAAACTTTTGACACCTTGATGATTTTTGAGCCATGCTTGTGGAATCATGATCAAGAATTGATCAAATGATTATTGTGGCTTCAAAACAAGATGTTGACCAAATTTTTTGACTTTTGACTGTCAAATGACCATTTTGCCCCTGTAGTTGACTGTGGAGCAATTAGTGTTTTTGACTGTGCAATTTGATGCTGTGAGCCTTGAAACTTGACATGTAGGTGCTTGACAATGTATATGAGCATATGGGACTTGATTGAGCCCTTGAAAACCTCAACTTCCTTGCAAGAACCAAAACCCTAATTTGACTGGCTTAGGAGGATGGTTTGACTTTGCAGCCCTTGAGTAGACTTTGAGCAATTTGAGGTGATGCTTGTCAAAACTTTAAAGATTATGGGAGGGCAAATTTTTGGGTACAACAGTTTCCCCTGTTCAATCTTCTTAGACCTGAGGATGTAGATTGGCTTGTGTGCCTTTCGTGATCCGAGGGTGGAAGATGATTGAACACTAGAGTGCCCAGAAATTTGCACTCACATAGTAGAGTATCAGCAGTGTGATAGCGGGAATGGGCTTACAGATGCCATTTGGAGGGATGGTGGATAGGAGGATGGGCTTATAGATGCCATCTGGAAGTGTGACAGAACCTTGTCGGGAATGGGCTTATAGATGCCATTTGGAACTGTGATGGGAGGATGGGCTTATAGATGCCACCTAGGTGTCGATCGCGTAAGAGATTTCTTAGCGAGAACTTGCGTACCTGAGAAAGAAAGATAATTACCTGGCCTGTTACAGGGGTTCATCTTCAAACTCTTCATGCAGACATGCCCTGGCTGGATACAGGTATCGAATCTACAAACTCTTCAGACGTGCCCTGGCAGGATACTGGAATCGAGTCTGGAATATAGTCGTCAACAGATACACCATGGCAGGATACAAGAATCGGATCTTCAAACTCTTCAGATGTGCCCTGGCAGGATACAGGAATCGAGTCTGGAATTAGTCGTCAATAGATACACCCTGGCAGGATACAGGAATCGGATCTTCAAACTCTTCAGACGTGCCCTGGCAGGATACAGGAATCGAGTCTGGAATTAGTCGTCAACAGATACACCTTGGAAAGATACAGGAATCGGATCTTCAAACTCTTCATACGTGCCCTGGCAGGATACAGGAGTCGAGTCTGGAAAAATAGTCGTCAACAGATACACCCTGGCAGGATACAGAAATCAGATCTTCAAACTCTTCAGACGTGCCCTGGCAGGATACATGAATCGAGTCTGGAATTAGTCGTCAACAGATACACCCTGGCAGGATACAGGAATCGGATCTTCAAACTCTTCAGACGTGCCCTAGAAGGATACAGAGTCGAGTCTGGAAAAATAGTCGTCAACAGATACACCCTGGCAGGATACAGGAATCGGATCTTCAAACTCTTCAGACGTGCCCTGGCAGGATACAGGAATCGAGTCTGGAATTAGTCGTCAACAGATACAGCCTGGCAGGATATAGGAATCGGATCTTCAAACTCTTCAGACGTGCCCTGGCAGGATACAGGAATCGAGTCTGGAATTAGTCGTCAACAGATACACCCTGGCAAGATATAGGAATCGGATCTTCAAACTCTTTAGACGTGCCCTGGCAGGATACAAGAATCGAGTCTGGAATTAGTCGCTCACAGATATGCCCTGGCTAGATACAGGTATCGAACCTGGAATTGTGACAGTTGATAGTAATCATCGTTGTATTGACTTTTGTCCTGAAAAGACAAAATGTTAGTTGTATGCGATGCCATGATGTATGAAAAGCATGACGTCATGATGTCCTCAAGAATAAATGAGATTGCGTGATATGATGCGTATATGCATGCATTATGTATGTAAGCAGGATGTATGAAATGTGATATGTTTATGAATGTATTTTCTTCTAGGAAAATAAATCCTTGACGAATGCCGGGAAGTTGAATCCTGGGCTGATGTTGGGGAGTGAAGTTCTTCATTTCCACTGGGGGTGATGGTTGCAAGAGTAAACTGATAGGAGAAGATGACTCCGTTTGGGGAATAAATTTGGCGAAGAGATTACTCTGCGGGGAATACTCCGTGGGAAGAGATACTTCGTTGAGGTTTGATGGTAACTCCGCTGGGGACACCGTTGATGAGCTTTGTTAAGGAATTTGATGAACTCCACTGGGGAATAGTAAGAGCTTCGCCGAGGACGATCTTTCCGTGGTTTTTGGCTGAGGATAATCCAGTTATAAGCTCTGGTGGAGCATATCCTTTGAATAAAGTCCGGGAAGACGCGTTCGTGCTCTGCAGGGGATAGCTTCCAGAATCTACTGGGGAGATGGTTCAATTCTCCTGGGGAGACTTTTTGAGACTGTACTGGGGAAGTGGCTCCACTGGGTGTCTGGTATTCCGCCGAGGAACAATCTTATGATCAAGACTGCCGGGGATGCTTGCTTAGGAATGTTTGCATACTCCGTTGGGGAATATTGAGATCTGCTGGGGATACCCAACTTCCACAAGGCTGACTGTAGGCTAACTCTGCCTGGGGAGAGTGTTGCTGACTTGCTGGAGATACTGTGCCTTGTAGGGCTGATTGGGAGACCAACTCTGCTCAGGGAGTAATGTTGAGTCCTGACTTACTCTGCGGGGAGTGAGGGTATCTTGGTCACGTTCTTCAGTTGAACCTACCTTGGTACCTTGGCGGACAGAGCAACTAGATTGCTTAGACAACTCATTATTGCCCTTATTTCTGATGTCACCTGTAATTAATCCTTTGTTTCGTATTCAAATATTTATGAGTTAGCAATTAGTGTCAAATGCATATATCACAATTGAACATTGGACGTTCTTCGCAAAACAAAACAGGAAAAGGAAAAACAATTGGCAATTGGTCTGAAAAGTGAATTTGTATTGATTTTTGAATTTGCCTGTAAATAGGCGTTTATGTACAAGAGGCTGACGTCCTAGTAAGAGAACGCCGCCGAACAACAAAGTTTATACAATTTGTACAAAGAAAACAAAAAAGCTATGTGAAAAGAGTAATCCCACTGGGTTCCAACTCTGTTATCGCCTTTATATCTTCGAGCGTCTCATCACTTGGCTGCTTAGTTGAAGATGAAGCTGATTGATCGATGCCGTCTGAACTTGATGTTGATACCGGATTCTGGATGCAAGGTGATCCAATGAGACATAGTATTACGCTTATCCCTAACTTTTTCCTGGACCGCCCTTTCGGGTTTTCAATCCACCGGGATACCCATTTTTGCTTAAGCCGCCTTTTCAGGTTTTCGACTTGCCGGGTGTACAGATTTTTTCATTTCATCCCTTATTTTTGCCCGAACCCTTTTGGTTCGCCGGGAAGCCCTTTTTGCCTAGGTATGTCAACCTAGCGGGTCTTTTATCATGCGTAGTATCTTTTTACTATGTCTGCATTGGCGGGGTGAGGAAGGTCGTCACCATCCATAGTGGTTAGAATCATGGCTCCTCCTGAGAAGACATGTTTAACCACAAATGGCCCTTCGTATGTAGTGGTCCATTTGCCCCTTGGATCACTTTGAGGAAGAATGATGCGCTTGATTACCAGGTCCCCCAACTTGATACTCTTGTGGTCTGACTTTCTTGTTAAATGCCCTGATCATCCGTTTTTGGTACGTTTGACCATGACAAATAACAGTGAGTCTCTTTTCGTCGATTAGGTTTAATTGATCAAGTCGGGTCTGGATCCAGTCATCTTCGCTCAAGCCTGCATCCTTCATTATCCGGAGAGAGGGTATCTGGACTTCAATTGGCAAGACTGCCTCCATGCCGTAGACCAAGGAAAAGGGGGTTGCCCCGGTTGACGTCCTTGCTGAGGTACGGTACCCATGAAGAGAAAACGGTAACATCTCGTGCCAATCTTTATAGGTCACTGTCGTCTTCTGCACAATCTTCTTGATATTCTTATTTTCCGCTTCGACAACCCCATTCATCTTCGGCCGGTAAGGAGAAGAGTTGTGGTGCTGTATCTTGAATTACTCGCAGAGCTCAGTGATCATCTTGTTATTGAGATTGGTACCATTGTCCGTAATGATCCTTTCCGGGACGCCGTATCGATAGATCAGGTTATGCCGAATGAACCGTGCCACGACATTCTTGGTTACAGTGGCATAGGAAGCTGCTTCAACCCACTTTGTAAAGTAATCGATCGCCACCAGGATGAAGCGATGTCCGTTGGATGCCGTAGGTTTAATCTCGCTGATCATATCAATACCCCACATTGCGAAAGGCCAAGGTGCTGTCAAGACATTTAGAGGAACTGGAGGAACATGTACTTTATCTGCGTAAATATGGCATTTGTGACATGTCCGAGAATGTTGGTAACAGTCAGCTTCCATTATGGACCAGAAATATCCTGCCCGAAGGATTTTCTTTGCCATGGTGTGTCCACTGGAATGCGTTCTGAAGGTACCTTCATGCAGCTCTGCCATGATCTTTTCTGCTTCAGTCTTATCCACACAACGCAGTAAGGTTGCATCATGGTCTCGCTTGTATAGAATGCCATTGCTGAGGAAGAACTTTGCCGCGAACCTTCTCAGAAACTTCTTGTCGTTAACAGATGCACCCTCGGGGTATTCTTGAGCTTCCAAGTACCTCTTCACTTCATGATACCAAGGTTTTTCAGTTACCTCTTCAGCCTCAAGATCACAATAATATGCAGGTTCATCCAGTTTCCAGATAATGATTCGGGGAGCCTCGTTGTCCCATTTGACTTTGAACATGGAAGACATCGTAGCTAACGCGTCCGCCAACTGATTCTCCTCTCTTGGGAAGTGTTCAAAAGTTATCTCTGTGAAATGGGGGATCAATGTCAACACACATTCTTTGTAAGGGATAAGGTTTGGGTGTTTCGTATCCCACTCGCCTTTGATCTGATTGATCACGAGAGCAGAATCTCCGAAGACACTCAGAAACTTGATCCTTAGGTCAATTGCAGCTTGTAGTCCCATGATGCATGCCTCATACTCCGCCATGTTGTTGGTGCAGTTGAAACATAGCCGGGCAGTAAGTGGAGTATGAGTGCCTTTGGGGGATATGATCACAGCGCCGATACCATTACCCAAAGCGTTTGAAGCTCCGTCAAAGTGCATAGACCATCGGGATCCTTCCTCAGGTCCTTCATCCGGTCCAGGTACTTCACAATCAGTCACTACCATGATGTTCTCGTCAGGAAATTCAAAGTTCATTGATTGGTAGTCGTCTACTGCCTGGTGTGCCAAATGGTCTGCCAACACACTCCCCTTGATAGCTTTCTGAGTCATGTACTGGATGTCGTATTCTGTCAAGATCATCTTCCATCTTGCTATTCTTCCAGACAGAGCAGGCTTTTCGAATATGTACTTGATCGGATCCATTTTTGAAATCAACAGAGTAGTGTGAGTCAGCATATACTGTCTCAGCCGGCGAGCAGCCCATACCAAAGCGCAGCAAGTTTTCTCGAGCAGTGAGTATCGGGTCTCACAGTCGGTAAACTTTTTGCTAAGGTAATAAATAGCATGCTCTTTTCGGCCAGACTCGTCATGCTGCCCCAGCACACACCCCATTGAGTTGTTAAGTACTGTCAAGTATAGTATTAGAGGTCTCCCTTCAACCGGTGGCATAAGAATGGGTGGTTCTTGGAGATCCTCTTTGATTCTGTCGAAAGCGGCCTGGCATTCATCATTCCAACGTACTACCTGATCTTTCTTCAGCAACTTGAAGATTGGTTCACAGGTAGAAGCTAGGTGCGAGATGAATCGGGCAATGTAATTCAGACGTCCTAGAAAGCCTCTGACTTCTTTCTATGTCTTGGGAGTTGGCATCTCTTGTATGGCTTTAACCTTGGCAGGGTCCACTTGAATACCTTTTTCGCTCACGACGAAGCCTAGCAACTTCCCAGATCTTACCCCGAAGGTGCACTTGTTCGGGTTCAACCTCAGCTTGTACAACTTTAGACGGTCGAACAGCTTTTGTAGATGGTCAAGGTGTTCCTCCTCAGTTTGAGACCTTGTAATCATATCATCGACGTACACTTCAATCTCATGATGGATCATGTCATGAAATAAAGCAACCATGGCACGTTGGTAGGTTGCCCCATCATTTTTCAACCCAAAAGGCATGACCTTATAGCAGAAGGTGCCCCACTGAGTAACAAAGGTAGTCTTTTCCATATCTTCAGGAGCCATCTTGATTTGATTATAACCGGAAAAACCATCCATGAAGGAGAATATTTTATGTTGAGCAGTATTGTCAACCAAAACATCGATATGAGGCAGAGGGAAATCATCCTTAGGGCTGGCCCTGTTCAAATCCCTGTAATCGACACACATTCGGACCTTACCATCTTTCTTTGGCACCGGAACCACGTTGGCAACCCACTGAGGGTAAGAAGTCACTGCAAGAAAACCGGCGTCAAATTGTTTCATAACCTCAGCCTTGATCTTTTCGGACATCTCTGGACGCATACGGCGGACCTTCTGTTTAACCGGAGGGCAGTCTTCCTTGGTAGGCAAATGATGGACCACAATGTCAGTATCCAATCCAGGAATGTCTTCGTAAGACCAGGCAAAGATTTCCACATAATCATGCAGCATCTGAATCAACCGTTGTTTCACGCTGAGTTCCAGATTGGCACCAATCTTGACTTCCTTTCTGTCTGTCTCAGTACCCAGATTTATCGTTTCCACTGGCTCTTCATGTGGCTGAATGGCCCTCTCTTCCTGAAGTAACAGTCTTGCAAGCTCGCCAGGAACTTCGCAATCATCTTCACCTTCGTCTTCGGCTAAGTTGATCGGATTTTCGAAGTCATAACTGGCAGTAGCAGAGTCGTTACCAATGAGATCCAGAGTGGATTGAAACCTGTATGAGTGAGTGTGTGTAAATACAGCTGTTTTGCAATATATAAAGAAAGAAAGGGAGCGCAAGATTTGAAATGTGAAAAACGTCCAATGCTTTTATTCATGATATATGGAAGTGACAAACAAAAGCCCTCACAAATGAAGCAACGGTGCCCCGGGTAAGACACTGGGCCATAGAGTTTAGAATTATTGTTTATTACAAATCCAAAACAAAGAAGTTCATTACTGGGTGACAAAAGTAATAGGTGTAAAGTCTTTTACAGTCCAGTTGCTAGGTCCCCCGTTGGTCGTTGGGTAGATCCAGCTGTCAAACTCGGATTCTTCCACTTCGTCTTCATCCCCAATAGCATTCACTCCTGGATTGGTGATGAGCACAGGAGGTCTTCCAATCCTTGCCTTGCGCACAGCCTTCTGAGCTTCTGCAGTGAAACCCAAGCCAAATTTGTCAGTCTTTGGAGTGAAATCAGGAAGCCTGCCCCAGTTTGCGCATTCATCTTTCTCGATCACAGCCCGGGCGTCCTTTAAGGAGGCCATCTTCAAAGGAGAACCCTCTTCAGTCACTGTTTCTGCTGCTGCCAATGTTTGTGGCACCTCTTCAAAATGTTGAAAGGGGGTCTCAATGAACTCCCCGTCCATTTCCACGTACCTGAAGGAGTTGAGGTGGCTGACCATGTATTCCTCTTCCCCTTGCACTGTTACGATCTTCCCCCTGACCGGATACTTGAGCTTCTGATGTAAAGTTGAAGTCACAGCTCCAGCCTTGTGGATCCACGGGAGACCCAACAGACAAGAATAGGATGGATGGATGTCCATCACATAGAATTTTGAATCAAATACCTGCGAACCAACCCTGATCGGGATGTCAACCTCACCATGTACCATTCTCTTGGACCCGTCAAAGGCCCGGACAACGATGTTACTTGGTTTGAGCTCTAAACCCTCACAGTCCAGCCTGTCTAGAGCTTTCTTGGGTAGTACGTTTAGCGAAGAACTAATGTCAACCAGCACGTGAGCAAGAGTAGTGCCCCTGCATTCAATGGAGACATGCAGGGCATCATTATGGTTCTTCCCCTTGGCCGTCAGATCAGCATTAGAGAAACCCAGACCATTATCAGCGGTTAAGTTGGCCACACAGTCGGTGAATTGATCAGCAGACGTTTCATGGGGCACGTGGGCCGTCTTCAGGAAAGCAATTAGGGCCTTGGCATGGGCCTCTGAACACAGCAACAGTCATAGCATGGAGATTTTAGAGGGGGTGTGCCCTAGCTGTTCAACGACGTTGAAATCACTTTTCTTTATAATTTTGAGGATCTCTTCCATCTCTTGCTTGGAAGCCTCAACAATGGTCTTTGGTGCCTCCGTCCGGGCAGGCACATCAGTAGCAATCCCCTTTCCCCGAGCGTCATATGACTCGGCAGCAGGGGTAGAAACTTGATCAGGGGGGGAAACAGGCATACTGGCAGGTGTGATGACAAGAGGCCTCTGAATGGCTGGAGGTGCAATGTTTGGTGAGAACAGGCTTCCACTACGAGTGACCTTAGCAAGCCCGGTGATGTTGGTGACACCGGTATCAGTGTTGAACTCTTGTTTCTCTCCCAGAACATAAACATCTGCCCCATAGTGCCACGGGACAGCTTTATCAGACTTGTAGGGGATGGGCCCCGGAACAGTAATGGTTATAGGAGAAATCTTGTGAACAGGCATAATTTTGATAGGCTTCTTTGAAGGAGCCTTGGAAGGGTTGTTGAAAATGGTCACAATTGAAACTTCTTCAACAGGGGCAGCAGGAACGGCAGTCTTCTTGAACAAGATCTCTTTACTATCCATCAGGTTTTGGACGCCTGACTTCAGCAAAGGACAACCAGCAGGGGAATTAGCACACAGATGGCAACCTTTACTACATCCCGGAAATAAACCGGCTAGCAACAGGTTCCTCTTGATGGTTAACAGCGGAGTAGCAACATCATCCACAGGAGCCACATATAGATCCTCCTCAACAGCATTCACTCCATGCTGGGGCATGGGAGCGGTCACAACATTTGGCCTTTCGGGCGCCTCGAACTGTATTTCCTTGGCATCAATAAGGTCCTGAACCTTATTCCTCAGGGCCCAACAATCATCAGTAGAATGTCCCGGGCTATTAGAGTGATAAGCGTAGCGGGCGTTGGGGTTGTACTTCGGAGATGCTATGTTTACCATCTTCGAAGCTTCCTTGACAGTTACTAGGCTGGTTGACAGCAGTTGCGGCAGGATCTGAGAGAGAGTCATGCTGAGCCTAGTATACTGCCGTTTGGGCCTCTCAGCTCTTGGCTGGTTGTATTGCTGAGGAGCAGCAGCAGGCTTAGAAATGACCACCGCGTTGACAGCTTGGCGGCGTTCCGGTTTATTCTGTCTCCTGGGACCATACACAGCACTGGCTTCCTTTTTGAAGGGCTTCTTTTCAGCATTTGAGGAGGCACCCTTTTGTATCTTTCCCGATTTTATACCAGCTTCAATCCTCTCACCAGTCAGGATCAGGTCAGTAAACCCAGCAGAGGAATTACCAATGAGATGGTTGAAGAATGGACCGGATAGGGTCCCCAAGAACATGTCCACTAGCTCACGATCCGTCAACGGTGGCTGCACCCTGCCAGCCAGATCTCTCCATTTCTGTGCGTACTCCTTAAAACCTTCACCCGATCCTAGTGACATACCCTGGAGTTGGGTACGTATGGGAGCGAGGTCGGAATTATATTGATACTGCTTGTAAAAAGCAGTGGCCAAATCCTCCCAGTTACGAATGTTGGTTCCATCCAGCTGATAGAACCATTCGAGATGAGTCCCTGAAAGACTCTCCTGGAAGAAGTGGATCCATAAGTTCTTGTCTGCTGTGTAAGGCTGGATCTTCCTTACATAAGAGCGGAGGTGCATCTTAGGACAGGAAGCCCCGTCATACTTCACAAAGGTCGGCGCCTTGAACTTGTGCGGGATCACCACCCCAGAAGATAACCCAAAGTCTCCAAAATCCAACCCAGGCACACGTTGAATCTCCATAGCATTTAACCTGTCCTCCAGCTGTTTGTACCGGTCCTCAGCAGGAAGGTATTGTTCATCATTGAAGTCTGTCTCGGTGTCAGAGACCACAGGACTAGGGACCT
This sequence comes from Vicia faba, assembly GCA_948472305.1. Classification (NCBI taxonomy): domain Eukaryota; kingdom Viridiplantae; phylum Streptophyta; class Magnoliopsida; order Fabales; family Fabaceae; genus Vicia; species Vicia faba. The sequence continues at coordinate 1,541,541,967 of OX451735.1, forward strand.
CTCTCCCTTGGTGACTTCCTTCCCCCACAGACAGAGTAGTCCTCTCAGCTTCATTTTGCAATGTATTCCCGAGTCTGCGCCCAGTGTTGAACAGCACAGTCCTCTTCTTCTTCTTCTTCTTCAGGAGCAAAGCCTTCAACTCTTGTTGTCCCTGGGCCAAGTTCATGACCATCTCCTGAAATTGGGCGTTCTGGGCCTGGAGGGCCTTAATAGCTTGCTCGGTAGTTGGTTCAGGATTCATGATGACTGAGTGCTGAAATAAACAGCGAAGAAGATTAAGAAACCTGTAGAAAAAGGGTACCTGCTATGCACATGATGCATGATATGCTATTTATGCAATGCATTCAAGGGTTCGAAAGTTCAAATTCGTTGTAGCCAAAAAAGAACACACTTTTTATTAGGAAATAATTTGTTCAGTACATCAGGGCCTCATGGGCAAAACATTACAAAATAATTAATCCCAAAAGACACTGCGCATCCTCTTTGGAGCAATGTAAGTGTTGAGAGTCTTTTCCTCGTGCAGTAGACGCGTGAGCTCCAAGACCTTCTTCTCACTGGCATGTAGACTGGCTTCAAGAGAATTCCGTTCTTCCTTGAGTTGGATCCAGCTTTTCTGCATTTCTTCCCAGGATATAGGCATGTCAGGATGTTGAATGGTGTAGGGCACCTCTCCTTCCAAGACTGGCTCTTTGATCACAGGGAGAACATGAGGATATGGCATCACCAGCTTCTGGGAGCGGGCTCGTACCCACTTGAGATAAGGCTCCAGGGGGATGGAGTTCTTGTGCCCCAGTGTCTTGCTATCTACCCTGTTGGGCATCCTCCAAGCTCTGATAAATCTCTGGCGAAGTCCTTGTGCATCATTGTCGAAGTCAAAAACTATGTCGGGAATCAACATATCATGAGGGCCATCCCTCCGAGCATATCCAAACTGTCTCAAGGCCAGACAGGGGTTGTAAGTAATACTTCCTCTGATTCCAAGTAAAGGAACATTAGGAAACTCCCTGCAACGATCAATGATAGTGACATTCTCTCTGGACCTAGAACACCAATGTATATCAGCATGTGTAAGAGCCATCAATCGTTGTGACCATCTCAAACCCCGCTCGTTCTTCAAAACTGATTGTGGAAGGTGCGAAACAAACCACCTTCCCAGGAGAGGAGTGCAGCACATGAGAACACCTCTTTTTCTCATGGTTCGAGTGTAACATGAGTGAAGGATGTCCCCAAGCAACGTAGGTATAGGATTCCTGGACATGAAGATCTTGACATCATTGATATCTATAAGCTGATCTAGATTAGGGAACAGCACCAACTCATAGACAAGGAGGGCTACAACTTCTTCAAAGGCTTGTAGGTCAAGGGAGTTCCAACATTCTTGTGCTTTCTCAAACAGAAACTTGGCCAAGAACCCTTTGATACCACTTCTAACTTCCCAATGTCCCTTAATGTCAGATGGTTGTAGGTATAATGCTTTAGCAACCTCTTCAAGTTTTGGCTCCTTTTCCGTACCGTTGTAGGGTAGTTGACTGAGGATAGGAATCTTCAGAAGCTGAGAAAACTCTTCCAAGGTAGGCACCAATTAATAATCCGGGAAAGTAAAACAGTGGTGCAGAGGGTCAAAGAACTGGAACAACACTTTCACCATATCCTCTTCAATGTTGGTATTGACCAAGCTGATGAGTCTACCATGCCTTTCACTGAAGGAAGAGTTCTCGGGAATCCTGGATGTAAGTTCCTTAAGCTGAGGAGGGACCCTTACAAGGTTGACCTGAATTGTCTTTCTGCGGATAGTTTCCATGTCCTACAAAACAAGAACAAAGATGAAGATTCGAACCCCTGAAGTGGTTAGTCAATGCATATGATGCTGTATGATGTTATGATGCTATGATAAGGGCACACCACAAGTATTCACAAAAGCAAACATGGTAAAGCACACAAGTCACACCACAACCCTTAGAGTTTAGGCCAGCATGAAGTTTGGGGTACTACCCTCTTGAAGTTGGTGGGCTCAAAAACCTGTCCTATCAAAGGTAACCGGGTTCTAAGGAGCTCAATATCATTGGGTTGTTTTCTGTGTTCATTGTTTTGATTTAGCCACTGAACTGGCGATCAAAATATTCCAAGAAAACAACCCCCAATGAGTGTAGTATCGAGTATCAACCAACTTCGGACTGCACCAAAGTCAATTATCTCACTACCCCTAAAGAGGCCAGGATGGTCAAGTAAGGTTCCTAAGGTCAGTTAATGCTTCACGAAACCACGCGGCGGCCCCGTACTCTCCTTGACTTGACTCAAGGGTTACCGGTACTCACCAAAGTGCCACATCAATGTAGCAAACTGCTTCAACCGTGTCGGTATATCCCGCACAGTTCCCTCACAGTTTGTTGCTACTTTCTAAGAAGGTATCCCCCAGATCCGGGTTAGGATCTATGAAACTTCCAAGACAGGCCCACAATTTAAAGCAAACAAAACAAGCAATTGAAAACATGATGATGAACTATTCCTAAGGTACACCTCACTTATTAAGATCCACAGCAGAGTCGCCAGTTCTGTGATCGGTGGAAATAGAACTGACTGTTTTTAGCTGGTTTCGCGAAATGTCGCGGAAGCAAGAGTCGCCACCGTCTTTTATTTTCTCCAACAAGGAAAGGACAAAAGCACAGCAAAATTTCTTATGAGATTGTTTCTCGGTTCGGCAGGTAGATTTATAGAAAGGGAAGGTGTTAGCACCCTTTCTATCCATGGTTATCCATGGGCTCTTAGATACTTGCTCTTATGTTTTCAAAATGTTTGCATTTCAAAATGTGCGTGGGTTTTGAAAAAAGTTTCTTTGAAAGATTTCAGAATAACTCTTGTATCTGTCCTCAAGAGTGTTTGAAAAATTTTGTTTTGAAAGCTTTTTGAAAGTGTAAGGTGTGAAAAGTATTTTGTTTTGTTTTTGAAAAGAGCAAGTATCCATGAGTCATCTACCTACCCTAACGAATTAGGCTGTGAAAAAGTCCTTAAGGTAGTGCCATCCCACCATTGAGAGGTAGGTAGCACCACCGTTGGAGGTGTTCGGGTGAATTCGATTATCGGGACAGTGTGGTCACCGAAGCAACAGTTGGGACACCTTAGAAGTAACCCTAATGTCCTAGATCCTTTTTAATCCGAGGCAACCGTTTCGAGGAAACTGTTTCGAGGCAACTGAATCTTGGACTAAGGGTGACCTCTAAAACGTCCTATACTTGATGACCACGTTTCGAAGGCAACGAGTGAGGCGTACCCTAGAAGTGGTGTGTGCTTTGTGTGTTGTATTCAGTTAGTGTTTGTCTTTGTTATTAGTGAGCTACGAGTTGTTTTTATTTACCACACATTCTTGCATGCATTTAACAGTTAAGGGGTGCAGAAAGTAAATTGCGGAAACATAAATCCTACGCTATTACAAGGCGCGGGTCTATACATCGCCAAAAATTACAAAGACCCGTTTTGCTAAATAAGTACGGAAAGTAAATAAAAAACAGTAAAAGTCCTAATTACTATTACATCTGGAGGCAGTTACATAATAATCCAAAATAAGGAATTAAAATTAAAATGCGCGCGAAAGAAGAATCAGGAATGTCTTAAGGGTGTTGACCCTTTTTAGAAAAGAAGTTGATTTTTTTTTTGGTCTTTTTGTAATTAAAATGAAATTAAAACTAATGATTAAGCTAATTAATTGATTAATTAAAAGAAAATATTTTTTGTGTTTTATGTTTTTTATGAAATAAAATAAAAAAAGAAATAAAACTAAAAGTTAACCTAAATCTAAGTTATTTAGTTTTTTTTTTAAAAAAAGGTTGAAATGGCCTAATTAAACTAATTCAATTATTGTTTATTTGTAAAATAAAATAATAATAATAATAATGATGTTAATTCTTTTTGATTTTTTTTTATGAAAATGTTAATTGATTAATTGTTAATAATAAAAAAAAATTGAAAGGTTAGTAGTTAAAATAAGAGATAATGACAAAACAAAATAAAAAAAGAAATAAAACCAAGGGGGGTGTGGGCTGAAATGGAGGATGCATTGCTGAAATGGTGGCCCATTGAACCTTCAGCTCGTTGACTTTTCATGGTGGCCTATGCATGCGCTGACTCCAGAGTATGGTGTCCCTCACTTTTTGTCCTTTGGATCTGCATTGATGACACCTGGCTGCTTGGATCTGTGAGGCTCATGGTGTCCAGCGCTTGGAATGCTGCACAGGAAATCAATTGAAAAAAAAATGGAAATTATAAGGGGACCTGGGAATCGAACCCAGGTCCCAAGGATGCTTGGCCACGTCTCCAGCCACTGAAGCACTCATGCGCGTTTGTTAAATATTTACACAACAAATATTATATATGAAAAAACAAAAACTATGCTGAGACGCAAAAAAAACGCGCTAAGATTGGAACTCTCCAATCACAGGATGCCACGCCTGTCTTCGTCTTCGTTTTCCTGCAATAACATGAACAACATAGCGGGGGTTTTAAACCCCCACTAAGTGCAATAGTGAAAAATAGCGAATAGAAGAGGAGATAATATAAAAAAGGCGCGAGGGTCTTAATAGTTTCGTCTTGTCCAGCTGAATTCGTCCATGCCTGTTTGGAGGTTCAATTTTACAGTATATAAAAACCCCTAATTCGAAGCTCTGAAAAACCTAGAAATTGTCAATGGTGATTTTCGATTTAAAGCATCATTCTCAAATTAAAACACATGGAAAGCTTTGTAACAATGTCAGCAATGCAAATCAACCAAAAGAATGTATTAAAAACGCATGGAATGTGATATGTAAATTGGAGAATGTATGCAAACAGTATGAGTTGGTGGGGATGATTCCTTGAGGTTTTTGACCTGTTAATGATTGCAAATCGTCCCTGGAAATGCAAGGAGTGTATTTGGATTGAAATGGAAGCTTGAATTGTACTGCAACTAGGTTTTCAGTTTGTGATTTTTTTCTTCAAAATTTGGAAATGGCTTATGCTGTATGGGGCTCTCTAGGTCGTGTATTGTATCAGGAATGCTTGCATATATGTTTTGTAATGTGTATCAATCCAAATAATGGTCATTGAAGCCTTGCAATAATGTTCTTGATTTCCTCCATAACCAACATTGAACCACTTGCCATATTTGTGAAAATTTGAATTTTTATGCCCATAATAGGTCTTGCACGAATTTGGAATGTACTTCATGGTATATCAAAGCAAATCAACACAAAATATATCCCTCCATTAATTTTCTTGATTTTTATTTGAATTTTAAAGATTTAAAATGAATTAAATAAATTAAAATCAAATAAAAATGGAAAAATTTTCAACCTGCCTTTGTGAAGTACGACGGGGCTTCCTGTCCTAAACTGCACCTCCGCTCTTATGTAAGGAAGATCCAACCTTACACTGCAGACAAGAACTTATGGATCCATTTCTTCCAGGAGAGTCTTTCAGGGACTCAACTCGAATGGTTCTATCAGCTGGATGGAACCAATATTCATAACTGGGAGGACTTGGCTACTACATTTTATAAGCAGTATCAGTACAATTCCGACCTCGCTCCTACGCGTACCCAACTCCAGGGTATGTCACTTGGGAAGGGTGAAGGTTTTAAGGAGTACGCGCAGAAATGGAGAGACCTGGCTGGCAGGGTGCAGCCACCGTTGACTGACCGTGAACTCGTGGACATGTTCTTGGGGACCCTGTCTGGTCCATTCTTCAATCACCTGATTGGTAATTCCTCTGATGGGTTTACAGACCTGATCCTGACTGGTGAGAGGATCGAAGCGGGTATCAAGTCGGGGAAGATACATAAAGGTGCCTCCTCGAGTACTGAAAAGAAGCCCTTCAAGAAGGAAGCTAGTGCTGTTTATGGTCCCAGAAGACAGAGCAAACCGGAACGCCGCCAAGTTGTAAACGCGGTGGTAATTTCAAAGCCTGCTGCTGCTCCTCAGCAATACTACCAGCCAAGGGGTGAGAGACCCAAAAGGCAGTACACTCGGCTCAGCATGACCCTGTCTCAGATTTTTCCGCAACTACTGTCAACCAATCTGGTAACTGTCAAGGAAGCTCCGAAGGTTGTGAACACAACCTCTCCAAAGTACAACCTCAACGCCCGTTGCGCTTATCACTCTGATAGCCCGGGGCATTCTACTGATGATTGTTGGGCTCTAAGGAATAACGTTCAGGACCTTATTGATGCTAAGGAAATACAATTCGAGGCGCCCGAAAGGCCCAATGTTGTGACTGCTCCCATGCCCCAGCATGGAGTGAATGCTGTGGAGGAGGACCCGTATGTAGCCTCTGTGGATGAGATTGTTACTCCGTTATTAACCGTCAAAAGGAACCTGTTGCTAGCCGGTTTTAATTCCGAGATGTAGTAAAGGTTGCCTTCTATGTGCTGTTTCACCTGCTGGTTGTCCTTTGCTGAAGTCAGGCGTCCAAAACCTGATGGATAGCAAAGAGATCTTGTTCAAGAAGATTGTTGTTCCTGTTACCCGTACCGAAGAAGTTTCTATTGTCACTATTTTCAATAACCCTCCTAAGGCTTCCTCAAAGAAGCCTGTCAAAATCATGTCTACACCGAAGATTGCTCCTATCATCATCACTGTTCCCGGGCCCATCCCATATAAATCTGACAAAGCTGTCACGTGGCACTATGGGGCAGATGTTTATGTTCTTGGAGTAAAGCAAGAGTTTGATGCTAGTACCGGCGTCAGTAACATCACCGGGCCTGCTAAAGTCACTCACAGTGGCAAGCTCTTCTCACCAGATATTGCACCACCAACAATTCAGAGACCTCTTGTCATCACACCTGCAAGTGTGCCCACTTCCCTTCCTGACCAAGTTCCTGTTTCTACCCCTGCTGCCGAGTCATCTGACGCTCGGGGCAAAGGGATTGCTACTGATGTGCCTGCCCGGACGGAGGCACCGAAGACCAATGTTGAAGCTTCCAAACAAGAGATGGAAGAGATCCTCAAGATCATCAAGAAGAGAGATTTCAACGTCGTTGAGCAGCTGGGGCACACCCCCTCTAAGATCTCTATGCTATCATTGTTGTTGTGTTCAGAGGCCCATGCCAAGGCCCTGATTTCCTTCCTGAAGACGGCCCATGTGCCACAAGAAACGTCTGCTGATCAATTTACCGATTGTGTGGCCAACTTGACTGCTGATAATGGGTTGGGTTTCTCTGACGCCGATCTGACTGCCAAGGGAAAGAACCATAATGATGCCCTGCATGTCTCCATTGAATGCAGGGGCACTACTCTTGCCCATGTGTTGGTAGACACCGGTTCTTCGCTGAACGTATTACCCAAGAAGGCCCTAGACAGGTTGGATTGTGAGGGTTTAGAGCTCAAGCCTAGTAACATTATTGTCCGGGCTTTTGACGGGTCCAAAAGGATGGTACATGGGGAAGTTGACATTCCAATCAGGGTTGGTTCTCAAGTTTTTGATTCTACCTTCTATGTGATGGACATTCGTCCATCCTATTCTTGCTTTTTGTGTCGTCCTTGGATCCACAAGGCTGGAGCTGTGACCTCCACATTACATCAGAAGCTTAAGTACCCAGTCAGAGGGAAGATCGTAACAGTGCAGGGGGGAGGAGGAATACATGGTCAGCCACCTCAACTCGTTCCGGTACGTAGAGATGGATGGGGAGTTCATTGAGACCCCCTTTCAATACTTTGAAGAGGTGCCTCAGACGTTGGCAGCAGCAGATACTGTGACTGGAGAGGGTTCTCCTTTGAAGATGGCTTCCCTAAAGGATGCCTGAACTGTGATTGAGAAGGGTGAGTGCGCAAACTGGGGCCGACTTCCTGATTTCACTCCAAAGACTGACAAATTTGGCTTGGGTTTCACTGCAGAAGCTCAGAAGGCTGTGCGTAAGGCAAGGATTGGATGACCTCCTGTGTTAATCACCAACTCGGGAGTGAATGCTATTGAAGACGAGGCGGGAGAATCCGAATTTGACAGCTGGATCTACCCAACGACCGACGGTGGACTAAGCAACTGGACTACCAAAGATTTCATACCTATTACTTTTGTCACTCAGTAATGAACTCCTTTGTTTTAAATTTGTAACGAACAATAATTTGAAACTTTATGGCCCAGTGTCTTACCCGGGGCACCGTGGTTTCATTTGTGAGGGCTTTTGTGTGTCACTTTCATATATCATTAATAAAAGCATTGGACGTTTTTACATTTCAAATATTGCGCTCCTTGTCTTTCTTTATCATATATTGCAAAACAGCTATATTTACACACACTCACTTATACAGGTTCCAATCCATTCTGGATCTCACTAATAACGACTCTGCTACCGCCAGTTATGACTTTGAAAATACGACCAACTTAGCCGAAGACGAACGTGAAGATGATTGCGAAGTGCCTGGTGAACTTGCAAGACTGCTGCTCCAGGAAGAGAGGGCCATTCAGCCACATGAAGAGACAGTGGAAACGGTAAATCTGGGTACAGAGACAAACAGTAAGGAAGTCAAGATTGGTGCCAATCTGGAGCTCAGTGTGAAACAACGGTTGATTCAGATGTTGCATGATTATGTGGAAATCTTTGCCTGGTCTTACGAAGACATGCCTAGGTTGGATACCGACATTTTGGTTCATCACCTGCCTACCAAGGAAGACTGCCCTCCGGTTAAACAGAAGGTCCGCCGTATGCGTCCAGAGATGTCCGAGAAAATCAAAGCTGAGGTTATGAAACAATTTAATGCCGGGTTTCTAGCAGTGACTTCTTACCCTCAGTGGGTTGCCAACGTGGTTCCAGTACCGAAGAAAGATGGTAAGGTCAGAATGTGTGTTGACTACAGGGATTTGAACAGGGCGATCCCCAAGGATGATTTCCCCTACCTCACATCGACGTTCTAGTGGACAATACTGCTCAGCATAAGGTATTCTCCTTCATGGACGGGTTCTCAGGTTATTATCAAATCAAGATGGCTCCTGAAGACATGGAGAAGACCACTTTTGTTACTCAGTGGGGCACCTTTTGCTACAAGGTCATGCCTTTTGGGTTGAAAAATGCTGGGGCAACCTACCAACGTGCCATGGTTGCTTTGTTTCACGACATGATCCATCATGAGATCGAAGTATATGTCGACGATATGATTGCAAGGTCCCAAACTAAGGAGGAACACCTTGACCATCTGCAGAAACTGTTTGACCGTCTGAAGTTGTACAAGCTGAGGTTGAACCCAAACAAGTGCACCTTTGGGGTGAGATCTGGAAAATTGCTAGGCTTCATCGTGAGCGACAAAGGTATTCAAGTGGACCCTGCCAAAGTGAAAGCCATACAAGAGATGCCGACTCCCAAGACAGAAAAAGAAGTCAGAGGTTTTCTAGGACGGCTGAACTACATTGCCCGATTCATCTCACATCTAACTGCTACCTGTGAACCAATCTTCAAGCTACTTAAGAAAGATCAAGTAGTGCGTTGGAATGATGAATGTCAGGCCGCTTTCGAAAGAATCAAAGAGTATCTCTAAGAACCACCCATTCTTATGCCACCTGTTGAAGGGAGACCTCTAATCTTATACTTGACAGTACTGGACAACTCAATGGAGTGTGTGCTGGAGCAGCATGACGAGTCTGGCTGAAAAGAGCACGCTATTTATTACCTTAGCAAAAAGTTTACCGACTGTGAGACCCGATACTCATTGCTCGAGAAAACTTGCTGCGCTTTGGTATGGGCTGCTCGCCGGCTGAGACAGTATATGTTGACTCACACTACTCTGTTGATTTCAAAAATGGATCCGATCAAGTACATTTTCGAAAAGCCTGCTCTGTCCGGAAGAATAGAAAGATGGCAGATGATCTTGATAGAATACGACATCCAGTACACGACTCAGAAAGCAATCAAGGGAAGTGTATTGGCAGACCATTTGGCACACCAGGCAGTGGACGACTACCAGTCCATGAACTTTGAATTTCTGGACGAGAACATCATGGTAGTGACTGATTGTGAAGTACCTGGACCGGATGAAGGACCTGAGGAAGGATCCCGATGGTCTATGCACTTTGACGGAGCCTCAAAAGCTTTGGGTAACGACATTGGCGCTGTGATCATATCCCCAAAAGGCACTCATACTCCACTCACTGCCCGGCTATGTTTCAACAGCACCAACAACATGGCGGAGTATGAGGCATGCATCATGGGTCTTTAAGCTGCAATTGACTTAAGGATCAAGTTTCTAATGGTCTTCGGAGATTCCGCTCTCGTGATCAATCAGATCAAAGGCGAGTGGGATACGAAACACCCAAATCTTATCCCTTACAAAGAGTGCGTGTTGACGTTGATCCCCCATTTCGAGGAGATAACTTTTGAACACTTCCCAAGAGAGGAGAATCAGTTGGAGGACGCGCTAGCTACGATGTCTTCTATGTTCAAAGTCAAATGGGACAACGAGGCTCCCCGGATCATTATATGGAAATTAGATGAACCTGCACATTGCTGTGATCTTGAGGCAGAAGAGGTAACTGAAAAACCTTGGTATCATGAAGTGAAGAGGTACCTTGAAACTCAAGAATACCCTGAAGGCGCATCTGTTAATGACAAGAAGTTCCTGAGAAGGTTCGCGGAAAAGTTCTTCCTCAACAATGGCATCCTCTACAAGCGAAACCATGATTCAACCTTACTGCGTTGTGTGGATAAGACTGAAGCAGAAAGGATCATGACAGAGCTACATGAAGGTACCTTCGGAACACATTCCAGTGGACATACCATGGCAAAGAAAATCCTTCGGGCAGGATATTTCTGGTCCACAATGAAAGCCGACTGTTACCAACATTCTCGGACGTGTCACAAATTCCAGATCTATGCAGATAAGGTACACATTCCTCCAAAACCTCTTAATGTCTTGACAGCACCTTGGCCTTTTGCAATGTGGGGCATTGATATGATCGGCGAGATCAGACCTACGGCATCCAACGGGCATCGCTTCATCCTGGTATCGTTTGATTACTTCACGAAGTGGGTTGAAGCAGCTTCCTATGCTACCGTAACCAAGAACGTCGTGGAACGGTTTATTCGGCACAACCTGATCTGTCGATACGGTGTACTTGAGAGGATCATTACGGACAAAGGTACCAATCTTAATAACAAGATGATCACTGAGCTCTGCGAGCAATTCAAGATACAACACCACAACTCTTCTCCTTACCGGCCGAAGATGAATGGGGCTGTAGAAGCAGCTAATAAGAACATCAAGAAGATTGTGCAGAAGATGACAGTGACCTACAAAGATTGGCACGAGATGTTACCGTTTGCTCTTCATGGGTACCGTACCTCAGCAAGGACGTCAACAGGGGCAACACCCTTTTCCTTGGTCTATGGCATGGAGGCAGTCTTGCCTATCAAAGTCCAGATACCTTCTCTCCGGATAATGAAAGATGCAGGTTTGAGCGAAGATGACTGGATCCAGACTCGACTTGATCAATTAAACCTGATTGATGAAAAGAGACTCACTGCTATTTGTCATGGTCAAACGTACCAAAAACGGATGATAAGGGCATTTAACAAAAAAGTCAGACGACAAGAGTATCAAGTCGGAGACCTGGTAATCAAGCGCATCATTCTTCCTCAAAGTGATCCCAGGGGCAAATGGACCCTTACGTACGAAGGGCCATTTGTGGTTAAACATATCTTCTCAGGAGGAGCTATGATTCTAACCACCATGGATGGTGACGACCTTCCTCACCCCGCCAATGTAGACATAGTAAAAAGATACTACGCATGAATCAAAGACCCGCTAGGTTGACACACCTAGGCAAAAATAAGGGCTTCCCAGCGAACCAAAAGGGTTCGGGCAAAAATAAGGGATGAAATGAAAAAATCTATACACCCGGCAAGTCGAAAACCTGAAAAGGCGGCTTGGGCAAAAATGGGTATCCCGGTGGACTGAAAACCCGAAAAGGAGGTCCAGGCAAAAGTTAGGGATAAAGCATAATACTATGTCTCATTGGATCACCTTGCATCCAAAATTCGGTATCAACTATCAGATTCATACGGCATCAATCAGTCAGCTTCATCTTCAACTAAAGCAGCCAAGTGATGAGACGCTTGAAGACATAAAGGCGATAGCAGAGTCGGAACCCAGTGGGATTATTTTTTTCACATAGCTGTTTTGTTTTCCTTTTCACAAAATTGTATAAACTCTATATTGTTCGGCGGCGTTCTCTTACTAGGACGTCAGCCTCTTGTACATAAACGCCTATTTACAGGCAAATTCAAAATCAATACAAATCCACTTTTCCAGACAAATTGCCAATTGTTTTTCCTTTATCTGTTTTGTTTTGCAAAGAACGTTCAATGTTCATTTTTGATATATGCATTTGACATTAATTGCTGATCACAAATATTTGCATACGAAACAAAGGACTAATTACAGGTGACATTAGAAACAGGGGCAATAATGAGTTGTCTAAGCGATCTAGTTGCTCTGTCCACCAAGGTACTAAGGTAAGTTCAGCTGAAGAATGTAACCAGGATACCTTCACTCACCATAGAGTAAGATAAGAATCAACAATACTTTCCCCCGAGCAGAGTCGGTCTCCCATCAGCCCCGAAAAGGCACAGTATCTCCAGCAAGTCAGTGATACTCTCCCCAAGCAGAGTTAGTCTACTGTCAGCCTTAAGGAAGTTGGGTACCCCCAGAAAATATCAACATTCCCCAACGGAGTATACAGATGTTCCCAAGCAAGCATCCCCGACAGTCTTAATATAAGATTATTCCCCGATGGAATACAGACACCCCAGTGGAGCCACTTCCCCAGTGCAGTCTCAAAAGTTTCCCCAGGAGAGTCGAATCATTATCCCCAGTAGATTCTGGAAGCTTATCCCCAGTAGATTCTGGAAGCTTATCACCTGCAGAGTACATGCGTCCCCAACTATATTCAAAGGTTATTCCCCACCGGAGCCTATAACTGGGTTATCCTCAGCTAATTACCACGGAAAGATCGTCCTCGGCGTAGTTCTTCCTATCCCCCAGCGGAGTTCATCAAATTCACCAACAAAATTTATCAACGGTATCCCCAGCGGAGTTCTCATTCAAATCTCAGCGAAGTATCTCTTCCCACAGAGTAATTCCCCGCAGAGTAATCTCTCCAACAAGTTTATTCCCCAACAAAGTCATCTTCTCATACCGGTTCATTCTTGCAATCATCATCCCCAGCAGAAACGAAGAACTCTACTCTTCGACATCAGCCCAGGATTCAACTTCCCGGCATTCGTCAAGGATTTATTTTCCTAGACGAAAATACATTCACAAACACCACATTTTCATACATCATGATACATACATATACGTATCATATCACACAATCTCATTTATTTTGAGAATATCATGACATCATGCATCTCATACATCATGACATTGCATACAACTAATGTTTTGCCTTTTCAGGAAAAGGTCAATCCAAAGATGATTACTATCAACTGTCGCAGTTCCAGATTCGATACTTGTATCTAGCCAGGGCATATCTGTGAGTAACTGATTGTAGATTCGATACCTGTATCCAGCCATGGCATGTCTGCATGAAGAGTTTAGAGATTTGATTCCTGTATCCAGCTAGGGCATATCTGTAGACAACTAATTCCAGATTCGACACCTGTATCCAGCCAGGGCATATCTGCATGAAGAGTTTAGAGATTCGATTCTTGTATCCAGCCAGGGCATATCTGTAGACAACTCATTCCAAATTCGATACCTGTATCTAGCCAGGGCATATCTGTGAGTAACTGATTGTAGATTCGACACCTGTATCTAACCAGGGCATATCTGCATGAAGAGTTTAGAGATTCGATTCCTGTATCCAGCCAGGGCATATCTTTAGACAACTCATTCCAGATTCGATACCTGTATCTAGCCAGGGCATATCTGTGAGTAACTGATTATAGATTCGACACCTGTATCTAGCCAGGGCATATCTGCATGAAGAGTTTAGAGATTCGATACCTGTATCTAGCTAGGGCATATCTGTGAGTAACTGATTGTAGATTCAACACCTATATCTAGCCAGGGCATATCTGCATGAAGAGTTTAGAGATTCGATTCCTGTATCCAGCCAGGGCATATCTGTAGACAACTAATTCCAGATTCGACACCTGTATACAGCAAGGGCATATCTGCATGAAGAGTTTAGAGATTCGATTCCTATATCCAGCCAGGGCATATCTGTAGACAACTCATTCCAGATTCGATACTTGTATCTAGCCAGGGCATATCTGTGAGTAACTGATTGTAGATTCGACACCTGTATCTAGCCAGGGCATATCTGCATGAAGAGTTTAGAGATTCGATTCCTGTATCCAGCCAGGGCATACCTGTAGACGACTAATTCCGGATTCGATACTTGTATCCCGCCAGGGCATATCTGTGAGTAACTGATTGTAGATTCGATACCTGTATCCAGCCAGGGCATATCTACATGAAGAGTTTAGAGATTCGATACTTGTATCCAGCCAGGGCATATCTGTAGACGACCAGTTCCGGATTCGATACCTGTATCTAGCCAGGGCATATCTGTGAGCAATTGATTGTAGATTCGATACCTGTATCTAGCCAGGGCATATCTACATGAAGAGATTGAAGATCAACACCTGTAACAGGCCAGGAAACCATCTTCCTTTCTCAAAGCACGCAAGTTCTCGCTAAGGAATCTCTTACGCGATCGACACCTTCCGATGGCATCTATATGCCCATCTCCACAACTATCCATAACACTTCCAAATGGCATCTATAAGCCCATTCCCGACAAGGTTCTGTCACATCTCCGGATGGCATATATAAGCCCATCCTCCTATCCACCACCTCTCCAAATGGCATCTTTAAGCCCATTCCCGACATCACGTTGCTGATATTCTACTATGTGAGTGCAAATTTCTGGGCACTCTAGTGTTCAATCATCATCCACATTCGGATCACGAAAGGCACACAAGCCAATCTACATCCTCAGGTCTAAGAAGATTGAACAGGGGAAACTGTTGTACCCCAAAATTTTCCCTCCCATATTCTTCAAAGTTTGTCCAGGATCATCTTCAAATGGTTCAAGACTTCTCAAGGGTTGCACAGTCAAGCATCCTCCTAAGCCAGTCAAAATTAGGGTTTTGGTTCTTGAAAGGAAGTTGAAGTTTTCAAGGGCTCAATCAAGTCCCATATGCCTATATACATTGTCAAGCATCTATATGCCAAGTTTCAAGGCTCACAGCATCAAGTTGCACAATCAAAAGCCCTAATTGCTTCACAATCAACTATAGGGGTAAAATGGTAATTTGGCAGTCAAAAGTCAAAATTTTTGGTCAACATCTTATTTTGAAGCGACAATCATCATTTGATCAATTCTTGATCATGATTCCACAAGAATGGCTCAAAAATCATCAAGATGCAAAAGTTTCAATTTTTGGACAGTTGAAAAGTCAACTGTAACTTGACCAAGGCATAACTTTTTCATGGTTCATCAGAAAAATCCCATCCAATGCTCATTTTGAAGGGGATGACATTTCCTACAACTCATCTTCACATTTCAAGTCCAAGAAATGCTCTCACAAAAAGTTATCAATTTATACATTATAGGTCAATTTCAAAAGTCAACAAAAAGGAATTTTAAGTCAAAGACCATAACTTGATATTGGTAAATCCAAATTACATGGGACCAAAGGCATTGGTTAGAGGACTTCAAGACCTTTCCAAAATGTCCAAGAACATGTTCATATGATCAAAATTGAGCAAGATATGCATTGGAGAAGTTGGGAAATTTTTGTGAAATGGCAAAAGTCAACTATCCTTAAAACTTAAATTTTTGACAAAAGGGCCCACTTTCTTCCACTTGATTCAGCCTTTTCATGCCACCCACATGTTCCATGATTAATTTCAAGATCAAACATTTATTTTTCCATTTTATTTAATTTTTATTGATTTAATTCATTTTAAATCCATAATAATTCAAATAAAATCAAAAAAATTAATGGAATAGTATCTTGTGGTTTGAATAGCTTTCATGTATCATTTGCCAGCTACCAAATTCGTGCTAGGGCCATTTTGAGCATAAAATCCAAGTTTTGCTTCAAAGATGGAATGTCCTTTAATGGTGGTCAACAAGAATCCAAAACATAATTGCACAAGGTTAAGGCTCATCATATCACTTAATTCTCATTCATACCTACATATGCAAGCAGTACAAACCTCATTAACGACCTAAGCATCACTGAAAATGGCCAGAACAAAACTCAAAAATTGTGAAAAAAAGTGAGATCAAGAACAGTGATAGAGGCACTTTCAGATCAAAAGAAGCACGTAGTCTTCTTCATTGTCAAAAATATTGGCATAATCATGTTGCTTGTTTGATTTCTAACATAACTGCATTAACCAATTTGGTTTTTAGGCCCTGAATCGTGATGCCCAATTCTAGGGTTCATGATATTGCGTTTTAGGTGTTTTTGGTACAGGGCAAATTAGACCCAATAATGGGGATAAAGATGATCAGGGGTTCAAGACGGACACGCCCATGGTCTCAGGTGGCATTTTCATAGCCTGAGGATCATTTTCGAAGCAACCTACAAAACCACCTGCGGATGAAAATCCGCAGGTAAATAACCAGTATTTCATTGAAGAAGATGATGACGTGCTGCAGCATGATTGGTCCTTTTAAAAAATAGCGCGTCATATTTTTTTTCCAGGCTTATGTTTTGATTTTTTAATATAATAATTATGCTTGGTTTTAGTAACAATTGGAACACACAGCTCAGCTGGCTAAGGCGTACAGGCATTGTCCCTTGGGACCTGGGTTCGAATCCCAGGTCCCCCATAATTTCCATGTATTTTTTCTTTACATACTTATGTGCAGGTTCCCAAAGAAGGTGTATCATGCACCTCACATCCAAGCGCGCCAAGTGGCCTTTCTCACAGATCTGAAGGCCAAGAGAGGATGACCACCATACACCTTGGTCAAAGCACACGCAACCAATTGCAAAAAGTCAACAAGGCTTGAGATAATGGGCCTCACAATTCCAGAATTCACCCCTATTCTGGGCCCAAACCCCCTTGGTTTTGTTATTCTTTTTTTTATTCTTTTCTTTTATAATTCCTTTTTATTAATTATTAGTATTATTATTAGTTAATTAACCTTTTCACAATAAAATCAAAAAACTAATATTATTATTATTTATTAAGTTCATATTATTTTTTTGTAAATAAATTATAATTAATTAATTAATTTAATTAGGCAACTTTAATCTTTTTCTTAATAACTAATAAAAATTTAGAATTAGGGTTTTTCTTTTGACTTTTAATTCCTTATTTTTATTTTTCATTAAAAGCATAAAAAATACAAAAAAAACATTTTTTTCTTTTAATTAATCAATTAGTAATTAGGCTTAATTTCATTTAATTACAAAAAAGGACAAATTTAATTCTTTTCTAAAAAAAAAAAGGGTCAAAACCCTAAGGACCTTCCCGATTCAATCTTTCACGCGTATTTATTTTTTAATTCATTATTTTGTATCTGCTCAGGAAATGTAATAATTAATTAGAACTTTATCCCTTTCTTTTAAGTTCTCGCATTTTTATTTTCCAAACGGGTTGTTGTTTTTGGCGATGTATATACCCGCGCCTTGTAATAGCTAGATTTACCTTTCCGCACTTTATTTCCTGGAAATCATTTAACTTTTAATATGCCTGCAAGAATGTATGACAAATAAAATCAATCCGTAGCTCACAAATAACATGTTCAAAGATAAACATTAACTGAAAAACAAAACACATGCACATGTCACTCTTAGGGTACGCCTCACTGGTTGCCTCGAACGTGGTCATTAAGTATAGGGTGTTTTAGAGGTCGCCCTCCTGTCTAAAGATCCAGTTGCCTCGAAACGGTTGCCTCGGGAAAAAAAAGGGATCTAGGACATTAGGGTTACTTCTAAGGTGTCCTACTATTGCTTTGGTGACCACACATGTCCCTTAATCGAATTGACCCGAATAACTCCAACAATGGTGCTACCTACCTCTCAATGGTGGGATAGCACTATCTAAAGGACTCTTACACAGCCTAATTCCTTAGGGTAGGTAGACTTCTCTTAAGTACTTGCTCTTTCAAACAAACAAAAACAACTTTTCGCACCCACACTTTCAAAAAGTTTTCAAACAAATTTTTCACACACTCTTGAGGACAGATACAAGAGTTACTTAGAAATTTTTCAAACGAAACTTTTTCAAAACCCACACACATTTGAAAAGCAAACAAATTTTTGAAAACATAAGAGCAAGTACCTAAGAGCCCATGGATAACCATGGATAGAAAGGGTGCTAACACCTTCCCTTTCTATAATCTACCTCCCGAACCGAGAAACATTCTCGAAAAGGAATTTTGCTGTGCTTTTGTCCTTTCCTTGTTGGAGAACATAAAATACGGTGGCGACTCTTGCTTATCGCGACATTTCGCGAACCATCTTAAAAAACAGTCAGTTCTATTTCCACCGATCACATCTGGCTATCATGTCGTCAACGTAAACCTCTATCTCGTGATGTATCATGTCATGGAACAAAGCTACCATACCATGTTGATATGTTGCACCAGCGTTCTTTAACCCAAAAGGCATAACCTTGTAGAAGAAAGTTCCCCACTGTGTGACAAAAGTAGTCTCCTCCATGTCTTCAGGTGCCATCTTGATTTGATTATAACCGGAGAAACCTTCCATGAAGGAAAACACTTTGTGCTGAGCAGTGTTGTCAACCAGAACATCAATATGTGCAAGCGAAAAGTCATCTTTGGGGCTTGCTCTATTCAGATACTTGTAGTCTACACACATACGCACCTTGCCATCCTTCTCTGATACTGGAACCACATTTTCAACCCACTGAGGGTAAGACGTAACAACCAAGAAACTTGCATTGAACTGCTTCATAACCTCATATTTGATCTTTTCAGACATCTCGAGACGCATATGACGAACTTTCTGCTTTATTGGAGAATAACATTCTTTCGTCGATAGATGGTGAACCATAATATCAATATCAAGACCTGGAATGTCTTCGTATGACCAAGAAAATATCTCAACATAGTCACACAACATATGGATTAATTTGTTCTTGAGACTCTCTTCTAGGTTGGCACCTATCTTGACCTCTTTCTTGTCCTCTTCAGTACCCAAGTCCACAACCTCGACTGGCTCTTTACGCGGTTGTATGGCTTTTTCTTCTTGCATTAACAACCTAGCAAGCTCTCCAAGTACTTCACAATCTTCCTCACCTTCGTCCTCGGCTTGGTAAATTAGATTTTCGAAGTCATAATTGGCAATAATAGAGTTATTATCAATGGGATCCAGAGTAAATATGGATCTGCAATTTGTTGTGTGGATGTGTGTAAGAACACATAGCTATTTCGAAAGTAATAAAGTAAAAGAAAGACATAGAGTGAAAATTTTTAATGCAAACAACTCTCCTAATTTATCTCAACAAATCTCAAGAACCCTAACATCAATTTTATCCTAAATCAAAATATACCAAATCAAACCCTAACTATAAGCATTGGAAAATCAAACCCCTTACCTTAGATGCTTGAAATGATTCTTGATGTTTCAACCAAATCCAACCCTAGCTTTGTTCTTCTTATTCTTCTCTTCTCCAAGACTCTCTAGCTCTCTCTATGCCTCTAAGTGTGTTTTTAGTGATATGTCATAAAACAAGGAATGTGTTTGGTTTTGGTCTTTCAAGACAAGGAAACTTACTAAAATGCCCTTCTTAAAATATCACCACTAAATAACACTAAATAATATTATTAACCCAAATAATTAAATATCGGTCCGAATAATATTTTACCGAACCGAACGGAATAAAAACCGGACCGAACAAAATAATTACCGGTCCCTCAAAATAAATACCGGACCGAATAAAATAATTACCGGTCCCTCTAAATAAATACCAGACCGAATAAAATAATTACCGGTCCCTCAAAATAAATACCGGACCGAATAAAATAATTATCGGTCCAAATAAAACATCGTTGAATATATTAACAGATATATCGGTTAATATAAATATTCTCGTCGCAAAAAAAAATAAACGTCAAACGGTAACTCGAAAATATTAATATAATATAATATTAAATAAAACGGGGCGTTACAACTCTCCCCCACTTAAAAAAAGTTTCTTCCTCGAAATTATCTGACTCAAAAATCTCGGGATAGGAATCCCGCATCTTGCTTTCTAACTCCCACGTCGCACTTTCACCAGCTTCTCCTATCCAAACAACTTTAACCAAGGAGATCTCTTTGCCACGAAGAGACTTCATCTCACGATCTTCGATCCTTAATGGCATCGTCTCCACCGTAAGATTGTCTCGCACTTGGATATCATCCATCTCAATCACATGTGAAGGATCCGGGACATACTTCCGAAGTTGCGACACATGGAGCACATCATGCAAGTTCGAAAGATTTGGCGGTAACGCCACTCTATAAGCCACTTTCCCACTTTACTAGTAATTTGGTAAGGACCAATAAGCAAGGAGTTAGCTTCTTCGACTTCAATGCTCGCCCAACGCCGGTTGTAGGAGTAACTCGCAAAAATACATGATCACCATCTTGAAATTCCAAGTCTTTTCTCCTTTTATCATGATAACTCTTTTTTCGACTTTGAGAAATTCTCATCTTTTCTCTAATCATCTTCACCGTCTCATTAGTCTCTCTAACCAATTCTAGTCCAAGCACCACACTTTCACCCGACTCATGCCAACACAAAGGAGTTCTACACCTCCGACCATACAAAGCCTCGAACGGTGCCATTCCAATACTAGCATGAAAACTATTGTTATAAGTAAACTCAATCAAAGGAAGGTATGTATCCCATGAACCACCATGTTCAAGAATACAAGCTCGTAACAAGTCTTCCAACGATTGAATCGTCCTTTCCGTCTGACCATCAGCTTGAGGATGATAAGCCGAACTCAACCTCAACTTTGAACCCAAAGCCTCTTGCAAGTTCTTCCAAAATTCAGAAGTAAACCTCATATCTCTATCCGAAACAATACACAAAGGAATACCATGTAATCTCACAAACACATACGTATAAATTTCCGCCAACTTCCATATGGGATAAGTGATGTTAATAGGAATAAAGTGAGTCGACTTCATAAGCCTATCAATAATCATCCAAATCGCATCGTGTCCTCTTGGTGTATTCTGTAACCCCATTACGAAATCCATAGAAATGCTATCCCATTTCCATTATGGAATCTCTAACGGTTGTATCAACCCTACCGGTTTCTGATGCTCCACTTTAGACTTCTGACAAGTCAAACAAGCATAAACAAACTGAGCCACCTCTCTCTTCATGCCCGACCACCAAAATAGTTTCTTTAAATCATGATACATTTTGGTCGCTCCAGGATGAATACTCAAATTTCTTCTATGACTTTATTCCAAGATCATTCTCTTTAAATCCATATCATCGGGAATACAAATCCTATCTCGGAACCTCAATACACCCTGAGCATCCAACTTGAAATATTCATTTTAAGTTTGTCCAATACCAACTAACAAATCAACAAGTTTCACATCAAGCTTCTGAGATTCTCTAACACTATCAAGGAAATCATTATTGATCTTTAACATTCCTAAGATAACACTCTTCGACGTCACTTCTACTACAAGACTCATATCTCTAAATTTCTCAATTAATTCCAACTCTTTCACCATCAAAAGTGACATATGCAAAGTCTTTCGACTTAAAGCATCGGCCACCACATTAGCTTTACCAAGATGGTAATTCAATCCAAAATCATAATCTTTCAACAATTCAAGCCACCGTCTTTGTCTCATATTAAGCTCTTTCTGATCGAACAAGTACTTCAAACTTTTATGGTCACTAAATACTTCAAATCTAGAATCATAAAGATAATGCCTCCGAATCTTAAGCACAAAAACAACTACTGCAAGCTTCAAATCGTGTGTAGGATAATTCTTCTCATGAATCTTCAATTGCCTAGAAGCATAAGCAACCACTTTTCCATTTTGCATAAGTACACCACCTAAACCCATCTTAGAAGCATAACAATAAACAACAAACGATTCTTCAGGATTAGGTAGAATCAAGATCGGAGCCGTTGTCAACCTTTTCTTCAATTCAACAAAACTTTCTTCACACTTGACATCCCACACAAATTCAGCTCCTTTACAAGTCAACTTTGTCAAAGGGAGCTCCAACTTAGAAAAACCTTCAATGAACCTTCTATAGTAACCATCCAATCCTAAGAAACTTCTAATCTTAGTAACAAACTTAGGAGTTTCCCATCTCAACACAGCATCAACTTTAGAAGGATCAACTGTAATGCCATCACCATAAATGACATGCCCCAAAAAGCTCACTTCACTTAACCAGAACTTGCACTTTGACAACTTAGCATAAAGCTTATTCTCTTTCAGAACTTCCAACATGATGCGCAAATGTTCTGCGTGCTCTTCTTCCGATTTAGAATAAACCAGAATATCATCAATGAAAATAACCACGAAACGATCCAAGTAAGGATGGAAAATACGATTCATGTACTCCATGAATACTCCTGGTGCATTAGTGACACCGAAAGGCATCACCGAATATTCGTAATGTCCATACCTCGTCCTGAAAGCATTTTTCTGAACATCTTCTTCTTTCACCCTTATTTGATGGTAACCCGATCTCAAATCAATCTTACTAAACATGCAAGCACCAACCAATCGGTCCATCAAATCATCAATCCTAGGAAGTGGATACCTATTCTTGATAGTCACTTTATTCAACTGATGATAATCAATACAAAGTCTCATGCTACTGCCTTTCTTCTTCACCAATAACACAGGAGCTCCCCACAACGACACATTAGGCCTAACAAACTTCTTCTCGAGAAAATCTTCTAATTGGCTCTTCAATTCTGCTAACTCAGATGCGGACATCCTGTATGGTGCCATAGAGATAGGTCTGGTACCAGGGACAAGATCCACCAAAAATTAAACTTCTCTTTCTGGAGGTGCACCAGGAATCTCATCAGGGAATACTTCGGGAAAATCGCACACCACCGGAAAGTTTGCTATCACGGCTTGACTCTCCACAGAAAGAGTCGCCATTAACAAGAAAACCAACGCTTCGTCCTTCATGAACTCATTCAACTGCTTCGTCGACACCAACATAGATTGTTCTTCTTCTACTAAGGAATAAAACCTCACAGTGTTGTCATAGCAATTGATATGGACATAATTAGCTTTCAACCAGTCCATACCTAAAACCACGTCCAACCCGACAAGCGGTAAACAAACAAGATCCACCATAAAGTCTCTATCAAAGATTGATAAATGGAAACTTGCACACACAAAATAAGTAGTAACTGTTCCCTTAGCCGAAACTTCTCCATATCTCTATCCAGAGACGACAAAGTGAGACCCAATCTGTTTACACAATCAACAACAATAAAACAGTGAGTAGCACCAGTATCAATAATAGTAATAAGAGGAAAGCTATTAATGAAACTAGTACCTCGAACAAGAACATCCTCGTTTGTCGTCGGAGCACCCGACAAAGCAAACACCTTTCCTTCTCCTTGAGTCCTCTTAGGCTTCTTACATTGAGCACTAATGTGACCTCCCTCGCCATAATTAAAGCAGACCACATCCTCATGTCTACAATCGCGAGTCATATGGCCCACTTCTCCACATCGGAAACATCTCACCTCATTCTCCTTGGCTCTAACATCGCTTCAACAAACATTACTTTTGTGACCAGGTTTCCCACACTTGTAACAAACAATACTAGAAGGAGCATCTCCCCACTAGTTCTTCGC
The DNA here is from genome assembly GCA_948472305.1 of Vicia faba. Classification (NCBI taxonomy): domain Eukaryota; kingdom Viridiplantae; phylum Streptophyta; class Magnoliopsida; order Fabales; family Fabaceae; genus Vicia; species Vicia faba. The sequence goes on from OX451735.1 coordinate 1,541,565,775, forward strand.
CCTTGAAACGCTTTTTGTTTCCCTTTACCAGCTGGAGCATCATATGGTTTTCCACGTCTTTGCTGATCTTTGTTTCTCTTATCAGACATAATCTTATAATGAGCATTACTGTCCTCCTCAAAGATCCTACAACTATTAATCAAATCCGAAAAGACACGGATTTTCTGATAACCAATAACTTTCTTAATCTCAGGACGCAAACCATTTTCAAACTTGATGCATTTAGAGAACTCGCCATTCGTCCCATCATAATGCAGATAGAACTTGGCCAACATAGTGAACCTTGCAGCATAATCAGAGATATACATGCTTCCTTGCTTTAATTCAAGGAACTCTATCTCCTTCTTTCCCCGAACATCTTCCGGGTAATACTTCCTCATGAATTCCCTTCGGAAAACTTCCCATGTCACTTCCTCACCAGCAACCTCAAGCCTCTGACGGGTTTCAACCCACCAGTCATCCGCTTCAACACTTAGTTTATGAGTACCATAACGGATCCTTTGCACATGAGTGCAATCCATCACACGGAAGATTCTTTCAATCACCTTCGGCCACGCCAAAGCACCTTCGGGATCATACTTTCCTTGGAAAGTAGGAGGATTCTCTCTTTGGAAGGTTGCCAAACTACGAGACCCAGCGTTCTCATCAGCATTCGGCGGGTTTTAGAAAGCCTGAGCCATTGCCTGCATAGCAGCAGCAAGAGCCTCATCATTCCTACCAGTGTTCCTTCCAGTAATAACAACTTCTGCTCAAAACAAAACAAGGATTAGAATCAACAAATAACAATACTTGATTGATAGACGACACCAAACTCAACAACTTGGCCGGACAGACCGACCTGCTCTGATAACACTAATGTAACACCCCAATTCTACCCCTCGTAATTAATAATAAAATTAGAGTTTCAAAATTTCATCCAAACATAAATTGAGGTATCACATATTCGTGTTTTTCATCACTTTGCATTATAATGCACATCACAAAATCAAAAGTCGGATATACCGATTCATAACATAAATCATCATATAAACACATGACTAATCACAGCACAACGGATGTGTTCACAAAATGTACGTATCATCAAGTTATCATCAATACATAAGGTCATAAGATAGTATACATAAACTATCCTATCAAAATAATAACGCCGCCCGAATCCCGAGTGTTACTACTATCAGAGCAGAGCGACTCAAAATAAAGAGACTCGAGCTAATCCTCATCATCCTCACGGATCACCTGCACATTACCAATATAAAGGCAACGGCGAAACAAGTAAAGGGTGAGATACTCCAAAACATATAATTAAAGGCATGAAAAAAATATATAAATAGTTTTGGAATCATAAATGATATAGGATTAATAAGAGTATGTCAGCACATATCCAAATCTCACACACTTTAAATCATCATTTAGTGTATAAAATCAACACTTTAATTTCGTCACGTAATCATCATAATCATACCAAAAGAAGACATAAACTTCATCGCCATAAACTCATATCGTCGCTTTAATGTCATGTTATATTCATCACTTATTCATCATGAAATTATCGCATCATATTCACTTTATGTTCAACATAAAAATCATAACAAAACAAAGTATCATATATCATCACAATTCATCATAAGCCATGAAATAAAAGTCAACGCCAAAAGACTCAAAAATAAACATAACCGACTCCATGAGACACGACTATGTTATGCATGTGTTACCCGTCACTTTGTCCATAATTAGGGACATTCGGCATAAAAGCCCATCGTCGCTTTGGCATAAAAGCCCCCGTCGCTTGGCATAAAAGCCCTCGTCGCCAATGCAATGTATGTGACTCGACAACACAACATCACAAACACGACACAACAAAATATCATCATCGCATATCAAAATAGGTATAAAGCCCACGTTGCCATATTTATCCACATCAAGATAAACATAGCATCGCATCGTATATCATCAAGTATTCATTATAAATAAACCGTCGCAAACATCATATTTAATCACACCACATCATTATCAAATAATTCACTAAAATTCTAACACGGAAAAATAGTCAAAGATCAATAATCGTCACGAAAGTCATTCATAATAATCGGCACCAATCATAATCATTAACGTCGCAATCGGATTGTCCATACGCGACTTAAACCGACTAAAACGCAACCCATTTCAAATTAACCGTAAATTGGCCTATTTCGGGTCGCTTCATAAAACTCGAAATCTCGAAAAAACTAACCTCACCAAGATGTTCTACACGTCAAAATTAGATAGCAAGTCAATTTTCGTTAAATTCGGAGCAACTTGCTCTGTCGCCGAAATTTCTGAAATCGGGAAATCGGACATAATCGGGTTCCAAATTAAATCGGCTAACTTATGTCATATTTGTATTTAATTAATGTAAATATTTAATATAATATATTTAAAAAAAAAAAAGAAAAACAAAACATAATTTAATTAATTTCTAAACTTAGTTTTCCATACTGTAAGTTTAGTATTTTTTTACCTACTGCTATTACATTTCTTTTTGTTTTGCTAAACTATACTGCTATTTTTATTTTTCTAAACTTAACTTTCATTTTTTTATGCTGCTACTTTGTTTATAACTTGACTGCTATTTCTTTTATGTTTAAAAAACTAACTATACTTACTGCTAGTTTTTATTAGTTTATAAGCTATACTGCTATTACATTTTGAAACGTAACAAAATGCTAGCTTAGCTTTAGGAATTTAACTTCTATTATGCAAGCTTCTAGTGCATCAATCATACTGCATAATTTTATTTTCTATACTACTAGTACCTTAGTTTTGCTATACTGCTACTTTAAGTTTTCTAAACCTCATAATGAACATACTGCTACTTTAAGTTTCTAAACCTCATAATGAACATACTGTTACTTCTTAGGTTATAAACTAAACTAAATTAATATAATTTAGTTTTCTTAATTTAATTTCTATTAACATAGCATTAATCCCACAACACTAACACCTAAATTAACTCTCCTAATTTATCTCAACAAATCTCAAGAACCCTAACATCAATTTATCCCAAATCAAAATATACCAAATCAAACTCTAACTATAAGCATTGGAAAATCAAACCCATTACCTTAGATGCTTGAAATGATTCTTGATGTTTCAACCAAATCCAACCCTAGCTTTGTTCTTCTTGTTCTTCTCTTCTTCAAGACTCTCTAGCTCTCTCCATGCCTCTAAGTGTGTTTTTAGTGATATCTCATAAAACAAGGAATGTGTTTGGTTTTGGTCTTTCAAGACAAGGAAACTTACTAAAATGTCCTTCTTAAAATATCACCACTAAATAACACTAAATAATATTATTAACCCAAATAATTAAAATAACTCCAAATAATTAAATATCGGTCCGAATAATATTTTACCGAACCGAACGGAATAAAAACCGGACCGAACAAAATAATTACCGGTTCCTCTAAATAAATACCAGACCGAATAAAATAATTATCGGTCCCTCTAAATAAATACCGGACCGAATAAAATAATTATCGCCCCTCAAAATAAATACTGGACCGAATAAAATAATTACTGGTCCGAATAAAACGTTGATGAATATATTAACAGATATATCGGTTAATATAAATATTCTCGTCGCAAAAAAAAATAAACGTCAAACGGTAACTCGAAAATATTAATATAATATAATATTAAATAAAACGGGGCATTACATCTTCCATGTTCATGTAAGGATCTTTGACCCAAAAGGTGTTTTTGTTGACTTTTTGAAAGGACCTATAATGTATGAACTTGTATCTTTTGATTGAAGCATTTCTTGGACTTGAGGTCTGAAGAGAAGTTGTAGGGAATTGGATTCTCTTCAAAATGAGTCTTTTTTACTTCTCTTATAGAAACCCTAATTTGCCATTTTTGACTTTTGATAAGTTAGGAGCATTTCTTGAGGAATCATGATCAACCCTTGATCAAATGATGGATATTAATTCAAAATATTGATGTTGACCAAAAATCTTGAAGTTTGACTGTATTTGGGCCACAGTTGACTTTTGACCTAGTATAGTTGACTTTCCAATACTTGAGCAATTGACTGAGCAAACTTGTTATTCAAGGTATGAAATTTGGCATGGATAATCCCGAGGACATATTAGGACAATGGAGAACCTTTGGGACCCTTGGGACTCAACCATCTTGATGAGAAGTGAAACCCTAGTTTGAGCCTTATTTCCTTAGGAAGAGGATTTGTCTAGTCAATTCTTGGTCATCCTTGAGCAATTGAGAACCTCTAAAGGCATGTCTTGAGTGAAAATGGGAGGGAAAATTTTGGGGTACAACAACTGCCCCTGTTCAATCTTCTTAAAACTGAAGATGTAGATTGGTTGGTCTGCCTTTCGTGATCTGAAGGTGGAAGATAATTGAACACTAGAGTGCCCAGAAATTTGCACTCGTCTGAGACGATACTTGACTGTGTAGGTAATATCAGGAATGGGCTTAAATATGCCATTTGGAGAAGGTGACGGGAGATCATTAGAGATGGTCTTAAAGATGCCATCCAAAGAATATGACGGAGAGTTGTCGAAGATGGGCTCAGAGATGCCATCTAGCACAATGTTGATTTCATGAGATATTCCTTTGTGGGAATTCCTATGCCTGTTATTGAGGATGATTTCATTGAGGAATGTTGGTCTCTGCTTGGGAAATAGAGTTTAGGAGCTTCAGTTATCCATTACTCTATTGGGGAGTCATCTCTTGATCGAAGAGACAGAAGTGAACTGCTATCTGGTTGGGATCCAGGCTTCACAGTGACTTGATGAGGTTAATAAGGAAGGCCGCTATCTGGTCGTATTCCAAGCTTCACAACGACTTACTGGCGAAATGAGATTAAACCGTTATCTGGTCACACTTCAGACTTTGCAGTTTCTTAAACTGTTATCTGGTCGGAATCCAGGCTTCAGTGACTTGGGTTGTTATCTGGTCGTGTCTAGGCTTCACAGTTTCTTTAGCTGGAATAGAAATCAGAAAAATCTTAGTGTCAATTTAACTGAACTAGAGAAAGGTCTTGAGTTGTCTTCAACTTAGTATCGATTTAACTGAACCAGATGAAAGTTTTGGAATATCTTCAACTGGAATAAAAATCAGAGAGATCCTAGTATCGATCTGACTGAACCAGAGAAGATATTTAATTAACTTTGACTGGAATGGAAATCAGAAAAATCTTAGTATCGATTCAACTAAACCATACAAAAGTCTCGGAATATCTTCGACTGGAATAGAAATCAGAGAGATCCTAGTGTCGATTTGACTGAACCAGAGAAGGTCTTTTATTAACTTTGACTGAGACAGATATTAGAAGAATCTTATTATCGACTCAACTAAACCAGACAAAATTATTGGAGTATCTTCAACTGGAATAGAAATCAGAGAGATCTTAGTGTCGATCTAGCTGAACCAGAGAAGGTCTTTTGAGAAAATATTTTTGAGGAAGATGCTGAAATAACCCTTCGCCAGACATAGCTTTTGAGAAGACTGCCAGGTCATGTAAGTAGTCAAAGGTATTTGTTGACTTGATCTTTCCTGAAAAGGTGAAGAGTTAGTCGTATGCAATGTCATGATGTATGAAATGCATTGTGTAATGATGTTCTCAAAATAAATGGGACTGTGTTGTATGCGATGTGTATGTGCATGCCATGAGAATAAACTCTGTAGAGGGAGATGTTTTACTGGAAGATTCTGTCGTTGTAGAGAAATAAACACTGTTGGGAATGAACTTCCGTAGTTAGAGAAATAAACTCTACTCGGGAGGAGGTTTTATAACTGTTGGATCATACAATTCGGCTGGGGAATACATATTTCAGATCTCTAAAGGAACTTTGCTGGAGAAGATAATTCCTGCTTGGGGAAGGAGAGATTGAAACTTTGGTTTTTTCTACTTTGTGGGGAACATAGACATCACGGGGTCATATGTAATGGTGACTTCGTCTCAAAACTGTCTTTGCCCCTGTACCTGCTGGAAGGAGTAACTTGTTGGGACTAAAATGATTTTTTAGACTTTGCCCCGTTCCTTAAAGTCATGAGCAACTGTATTTCTGTTTCTTATGCAAATATTTGTGAATAGCAATCATATTCAAATACATATGTCAATAATAAATCATTGGACGTTTTTGCGAAACAAAAAAGAAAAAAGAAAAAACAAACTGTTTTGTACTTCCAAAGAAATGATTTATATTGATTTCTGAAATTTTCCTATAACAAGAATTTTGTACAAAGAGGCTGGCGTTCTAGTAGGAGAACGCCGCGTGAGAGTGAAAACTATAAAAAATAGTGTACAAGGAGAGGAAGACAGCTATGTGTAATAATCCCATTGAGTTTCAATTCTGCTATTTCCCCCATGTCTTTGAGCGTCTCATCACTTTTCTACTTGTCTGAAGCTGACTGAATTGATCGGTACCATTTGAGCTCGATAGTTGATACTGAAGTCTGGTTGCAAGGTAATCCAATGGGACATAATGATACGCTTCAAGTACCTAACTTTTTCCTGGACCGCCCTTTCGGGTTTTCAGTCCACCGGGATACCCTTTTTTGCCCAAGCTGCCTTTTCAGGTTTTCGACTTGCCGGGTGTACAATTTTTTTTTTGTTTTCATCCCTATTTTTTGCCCGAACCCTTTTGGTTCGCCGGGATGCCCTTATTTCTTCCTAGCCCAGTCAACCTAGAGGGTCTTTATTCATGCGTAGTATCTTTTCACTATGTTTGTATTAACAGGGTGAGGAAGGTCATCACCGTCCATGGTGGTCAGGATCATGGCTCCACCAGAAAATATGCTTTTGATCACAAATGGCCCTTCGTACGTGGGAGTCCATTTTCCCTTGGGATCATCTTGCGGCAGTATGATGTGCTTGATCACTAGATCCCCGACTTGATATACTTGGCGTCTGACCTTTTTGTTGAAAGCCTTGATCATCCATTTTTGATACATTTGACCATGACAAATAGCAGTAAGCCTTTTCTCATCAATCAGATTCAGTTGATTAAGTCGAGTCTGGATCCAATCGTCTTCATTCAAACCCGCATCCTTCATGATTCTCAAAGAAGGGATATGGACTTCAATAGGAAGGACAACCTCTATACCATATACCAGAGAGTAGGGTGTTGCCCCTGTCGATGTTCGTGCGGAGGTGCGGTACACATGAAGAGAAAATAGTAACATCTCATGCCAGTCTTTGTATGTCACCATCATCTTCTGTACAATTTTCTTAATATTCTTGTTAGCAGCCTCCACAATTCCATTCATCTTCGGCCGATAAGGGGAAGAATTATGATGCTGGATCTTGAATTGTTTACAGAGTTCGGTGATCATTTTATTGTTGAGATTTGTACCATTGTCTGTGATGATTATCTCTGGCACACCATATCGATAAATCAGGTTATGCTTAACAAACCGCGCCATGACATTCTTGGTAACATTAGCAAAAGATGCGGCCTCAACCCACTTTGTTAAGTAATCAATGGCCACTAGGATGAAGCGATGCCCATTGGAAGCGAAAAAGGTCTAATTTCTCCGATCATGTTAATGCCCCACATTGCAAAGGGCCAGGGAGCCATCAAGACATTCAAGGGAACCAGAGGTACATGCACTTTATCAGCGTAGATCTGACATTTGTGACAAGTTCGGGAATGCTGATAACAGTCTGCTTCCATAGTGGACCAATAGTATCCTTCCCGTAGGATCTTTTTAGCCATGGTATGTCCACTAGAATGGGTTCCAAAGGTACCTTCGTGTAAATCTTCCATAATCCTCTCTGCTTTTCTCTTGTCTATGAAACGAAGTAAAGTAGAGTCATAGTTTCTCTTGTAGAGGATTCCATTACTGAGGAAGAACTTTGTGGCGAGCCTTCTCAGAAACTTCTTATCATTGACAGATACCCCCTCGGGATATTCTTGAACCTCGAGATACCTCTTCACTTCATGAAACCAAGGTTTGTCTGCTACTTATTCGGTGTCAATCTCGTAGCAGTATGCTGGTTCATCCATCCTCTCAATGGTAATTCGGGGAGCCTCATTATCCCACATGACCTTGAACATAGATGACATGGTAGCTAGCGCGTTCGATAACTGATTCTCTTCTCGTGGAAAATGTTCAAAGGTGACCTCTTCAAAGTGTGGAAGCAATGTCAGCACGTGCTCTTTGTACGGGATGAGATTCAGGTGCTTTGTGTCCCACTGTCCTTTGATCTGACTTATTACCAAGGCTGAATCCCCGAAAACGCTCAAGAAATTGATCCTCAGGTCAATAGCAGCTTTGAGACCCATGATGCATGCTTCATACTCCACCATATTGTTGGTACAGTTGAAACATAATCTGGCGGTGAAAGGAGTATGACGGCCTTCAGGAGATATAATTACAACACCAATGCCATTGCCGAGTACGTTTGAGGCTCCGTCAAAAACCATAATCTATTGGGATCCTTCTTCAGGTCCTTCATCCGGTCTAGGTTCTTCATAGTCAGTCACTAGCATAATATTCTCATCCGGGAACTCAAAATTCATGGACTGGTAGTCATCCACAACTTGATGAGCCAAATGATCAGCTAGTACACTTCCCTTGATTGCTTTCTGGGTCATGTATTGGATATCATATTCGGTCATGATCATTTTCCATCTTGCTATTCTTCTGGAGAGGGCGGGCTTCTCAAAGATGTACTTGATCGGATCCATCTTAGATATCAGCAAAGAAGTGTGGGTCAACATATACTTCCTCAGTCAGTGAGTAACCCATGCCAAAGCGCAACAAGTTTTCTCGAGCAATGAGTATCTTGTTTCACAGTCAGTAAACTTTTTTCTAAGGTAGTATATTGCATGCTCTTTTTGACCAGACTCGTCATGCTGCCCCAGCACACACCCCCATTGAATTATCTAACACTATTAAATACATTATCAAAGGTCTTCCTTCAATCGGAGGCATCAAAATTGGTGGTTCTTGAAGGTATTCCTTGATTCTTTCGAAGGTAGTCTGGAATTCGTCATTCCACTTTACCACTTGATCTTTCTTCAAGAGTTTGAAGATTGACTCACAAGTAGCAGTTAAATGGGAAATGAACCTGACAATGTAATTTAGTCGTCCTAAAAAACTTCTGACCTCCTTCTCAGTGCGAGGAGCTGGCATCTCTTGTATAGCCTTTACCTTTGCAGGGTCCACCTGAATACCCTTGTCACTAACAACGAAACCCATAAGTTTACCAGACCTTACCCCGAAAGTACACTTGTTCAGATTTAACCTCAGCTTGTATGTCTTCAACCTATCAAACAACTTTTATAAATGACTAAGGTGCTCTTCCTCAGTTTGAGACCTGGCTATCATGTCATCAACATAGACCTCTATCTCATGGTGAATCATGTTGTGGAACAAAGCTACCATAGCTCGTTGATAGGTTGCCCCCGCATTCTTCAACCTAAACGGAATCACTTTGTAGCATAAAGTGCCCTATTGTGTGACGAAGGTTGTCTTCTCCATGTCTTCGGGTTCCATCTTAATTTGATTGTAACTAGAGAAACCATCCATGAAGGAAAAGATCTTGTGTTGCACGGTGTTGTCGACCAGAACGTCGATGTGGGGAGAGGAAATTCATCTTTGGGGTTTGCCCTGTTCAAATCTCTGTAGTCCACACACATCCGTACCTTGCCGTATTTTTTAAGCACCGGAACTACGTTGGAAACCCATTGGAAATAATAGGTGACGGCTAAGAAACCAGCGTTGAACTGCTTCATAACCTCTGCTTTGATCTTCTCTGACATTTCAGGGCGCATGCGGTGGACCTTCTGCTTTACCGAAGGGCAATCTTCTTTAGTTGGCAGACGGTAAACCACAATATTCGTATCTAGTCCTGGCATGTCTTCATATGGCTAGGCAAATATCTCAACATAATCATGCAACATCTGTATGAACTGCTGTTTGACATTAAGCTCCATATTTGCGCCGATCCTGACTTCTTTTATGTCCTCCTCTGTGCCCAAGTTTATTATCTCAACCGACTCTTCATGAGGCTGTATAGTCCTCTTTTCCTGCTACAACAACCTAGCAAGTTCCCTAGGTACCTCACAATCTTTCTCACCTCCATCCTCGACTTGGTTGATCGGATTTTCAAAGTTATAACTGGCGATAGCAGAACTGTTATCAATGGGATCCAGAGTGGATATGGATATGCAGTCGATACGTGAGTGTGTGTAAGAGCATAGCTATATAGACAAAGTAAAAGTAGAAAAGAAAAATAGAAAGCGCAAAATTTGTATGCATAAACGTCCAATGCTTTATTAATGCCATATGAAAGTGAAACATGATAACCCTCACAAATAAACCGATGTGCCCTGGATAAGACACATGGCCATAAAGTTATATTGTTTATTACATATCCAAAAAACAAGAAAGACAATTACTTCTGAATAAAAGTAATCGGTACAAAAAAAATTTCCGTCCAGTTACTGGGTCCACCGTTGGTAGTAGAGAAGATCCAGCTATCCATGTTATTGTCATCGTTGCTATCTTCTAGAGCATTGACCCCATGATTGCTGATGCATTGGGGAGGTCTTCCAGCACGAGCACGTCTGTTGTACCCCAAAATTTTCCCTCTCCTTTATCAAGATTTTTCTCACAAGGTTTCTTTGACTCAAGACTGGATTAGGGTTTGGCCAGCTCAAGGCATATCTTCTTGCACTGATGACCCAAAATTAGGGTTTGAGATTTCACAAGGATTTTTGGACTATCAATGATTCATGTGACTTTCAAGCATCATTATGGAACCCCAAGTTTAATCATGTCAAGTTTCAAGCCTTGGATCACACTTTTGTTCAGTCAATTGGACAGTTGACCTAAAAATCAACTGTATTGAGGAAAAAGTCAAATATGGCCAATTTACAGTCAAACTTCATAATTTTTTATCCACATCAACATTATAGACTCATGTGTATCATTGGATCATGTTTTGACCACAATTCCTCAAGAAATTTGATCAAATCACCAAAAGGGCAAAATGGTCAAAATTAGGGTTTTGACTGAGGAAGGAAAATTTTTGATTTTTAACCTAGCAAATGACCAATTGAGTTAAGGCATGATTTCAAGGATTCAATTACATCATCTTGACCTAATTACATGGTTCAAAACATTTCAATTTCATTGGGTTGACAGATGAAATTTGAAGTCAACTAATCAAAAGTCAACTGTGCACTGAAAAGTCAAACTTTGACTTTTTGGTCAATATCAAGTGCCAAGGGTCACAATTCATCAAAACATGTCAAAATGTGAAACTTTTTCATCAAGAAATCCATGTTTGAAGATTAGGGTTTGAATTTGAAATTTTTTTTAACTTAGAAAATTTTCTAAGTATAGAAATTTTCTTATTTTTTCTCAACTTTAGGCCATTTTTTCACCATGATGCATAATGATTCAAGGAAAGTTACCAACATGAAAGTTGTAGACCTCCATGAAATCTACAACTTTTTTTCACACACTTTTCACTAAAGATTCAAGGATCTAAAGATATAAATTTGTGAATACATGCTCATGAACTAAATAACTTAGTGAAATTTTGCCCTAATTTAGGCAGGTTTTGGACCCAACTTCATGGCAATTTTTCACCTAGTTCTAAGAGGTATATCAAAATTCATTTCAAAGATGAGTTATAGAGCATATTACAAGCTTTCCAAAATGTCAAGGAACTCCTCAAGATCATTTTGAGTAGGGAGAATCGAAGAGATGAAGTTGGCAATTTCTCACTTTTTGTCGAAGCCATTTCATGAAGAACAAAGTTGCAATCAGTACCTATGCTGCCTAATCCATGATTTACAGGTCCCAAACTTGTTCCACACTCCTTAATTAAATTATTACTCAGTTGACAAAGCTTTGATCCATGCCTTAGAACCATTATCCAACTTGCAATTCCATTTATGGCAAAAAGTGACCATTGCCATTTTGAAAAAGATCAACTTTTGCAAACTTTAAAATCTTGAGCGTTGAACCTGTCCCCTTGGAATATACAAGTCTCACAGGTCTAAAGAAAATTGTACAAGCTGATACCAACCCTAAGGGAGCAAGTACAAGCATGGCAAGCATTGTCACTTCACTTTACTTCAAATGCAAGAAAAGTTGCAAAAAGGCTAGAACAGGCACAGTTGTAGGAGGGTTGACAGGAAACTGATCTTATGCTAATATAAAAACATTATACAACACAAGAGAAGATTAGTAAAGGCCTTAAACACTCCCAACTAGAAAAAGACCAAAAATCTGTCCAAACCTGCAGTTTTTGCATAAGCATACCCATCTTCCATTTGGCTCGTGCGTTTTGAGTTTTGATCATTCAAACATCTTACATACTTGATATCAAACCATTCCAGACCTTCATCCCTGTTCTGTAATCACTTTTCCATCATCTTCCATTGTTGATTTCAGAGCTTGCAGTTTGACTTGGCCAAGGAGTTACAGATGCTTTCAGAGCAAGGCAAGGGTTGGAATACATTCAAGGAAGCTCAAGGAAGCTCAAGCAAGCATCAGGCCTCCATCAAACTCACTCCAGTTCCATCCACGATTCCAATTGAAGGAGGTAAAATCTCAAACTCTATTTCCTTGTACAGGCAACCATAGGCCATGATTTGTGAATAAAAAGTGTAGTCCTCATCATAACGAAAATGTATATATCTTTATCTTGCATTGATTTTACTTGAGTTGAGAGAATTTGGAACTTGAAATTTCTGAAAATATTAGGTTAAAATTTAGGGCTGTTAAAATTCTCTTTGATCTTTGATTGATAGTTCAAATAACTTATATGGTTGGAATCGTGAGTTCAAGTACTACAAATTTTATATTTTCATACAATATTATTTATTATTTTAATACAAGAAATACATAAAATAATACAAATAAGAACTTTATTTTCTTAAAAAATAGAAATTAGGGTTTATAACCCCTTTTGAAAATTTATTTCTTTTCCTTATTAATTTTAGGTTTAGATTAAATTTTCTTTTACACAAAAAAAAGAAAAAAAAATCTTTTCTTACATGTTCATTGTATTGCATTTCTAAATATTGTATTTTATTTATTCTAATTCGTACAGATTCGATTTGGTTGTAATAATTTATTTAGGTTTATATTTCTTTTGCAAATCCCCATTCAAATTTTGTATTCCCCCTCCCTTAAATTGTCGTAATAGCTTAGAAATATTTACGTTTACGCAATTTATCGCTTTATATGCCATGATTAGTAATTAGGGTTTGTATGATAAGATCAAAACAAAGCAAAAATAGAAAACCCTAAATACAAGATAAAACCAAAGCATGAAAATGATACACTTGCACACAAGCATCCTTAGGGTTTCTCCACTTGGTTGCCTAAAATAAAAATGACCATATTACGCATGCGAAGTATCTTGGCAAAACAAAACAAATATAAGATCATAGTCCCTCGATGACGCTACTCAAAAGTTGCCTTACAAAATGATCTTGGTCCCTCAAAATGCTAAGATACTTTGAAAACATTGCTAATCATGGTTATACGATGACCAACGGCCATCCCATTTACATCCAAAGATAGGGTTGCTTACCAAATTGATGGTAAGACAACAATGTCAAAGGAATAGAAAATGCACAAGAAAGACATTTGAGTAGGTAGATAGCTTTTAGTTACTTTCTCTATTTCAAACAACTATCTTTGCTATTTTCCAAAACAAATACACACATTTCAAAACATTTTACAATCATTGAAAACATTTTCAAAAAGACAAACATCTCTGTATACATTCTTACAAACGAGAATCATTACAAAGATTGCCTAAACGAATGGCCTCTTTTAGAAAATACTTTCAAAAACCACACCAAACACAATTTCAAACAAACAAAAGCAAGTGATATAAGCAAGTAACCAAGAGCCCATGGAAAACCATGGATGAAAAGGGTGCTAATACCCCCCTTTTCATAATCTACCCCCCAAACTCAAGAAAACATCTCAAAGGTCCTTCCTGTGCTTTTTCACCTTTCCTTTTGGATAAAAGAAAAGACGGTGGCGACTCTTGTTAACCGTAACATTTGCGATAAAATGCAAAACCCTCAAGTCAGTTCTCCCACTGTATCACAGAACTGGCGACTCTGCTGGGGAATTTTATAAAAGTGGGGTTACCTTAGGGCTAGATCACATTTATTTTGCTTACATTTGTTTAAATTGTTTGCTTTACATTATAGTTCTTTGTTTGGGTTTGAATCCTCTATTAGTGTGACATATTTGTGAGTACCGGTAGCCTTTTAGTCAATCAAAGAGAATACGAGGCCGCTGAGTGATGTCATGAAGCACTAATGAACTTCTAGAACCGTTTAGTTGACCAACTTGGCCTTTAGGATGTAGTGAGATGACCGACTTTGGTGCAGTCCGAAGTTGGTAGATACTCGATACTACACTCATTGAGGGTTGGTTTCTTGGGATATTTCGGTCACCATTAAAGAGGCTTGAGCTGAAACAATGCCCAAGGAAATAGTCCAATGATATTGAGCTCCTTAGAACCCCATTATTATTATTAGGACAGGTTGAGCCAACTAAACTTCAAGAGGGTACTTACCTATAAAACCCCATGCAAGCCTAAACTAAGAACTTGTTTGCTTTTCTTGTATATGCATACTGGTACATAACATCATGGACATCATGAACATCATATGCATTTACTAACCATTTCAAGGATTTTTGAGATTCATCTTTGTTCTTGTTTTGTAGGATATGGATTCACTTCGCAGGAAAACTATCCAAATCAAACTTGTGAGAATTCCTCCACAATTCAAGGAGCTAGCTTCAAGGATCCCTGAGAACTCTCCATTCACCGAGAGACATGGTCGTCTACTAAACTTGGTCACCTCCAACACAGAGGAGGATATGATGAAAGTGCTTTTCCAGTTCTTTGATCCTTTGCATCATTGCTTCACATTTCCCGACTATCAACTTGTGCCTACCTTGGAAGAATTCTCTCAACTCTTAAGGATTCCTATTCTCAATCAATTACCTTTCAATAGTACAGAAAGAGATCCAAAGCTAGAAGAGATTTCTCAAGCTCTGCACTTGCACTCATCTGATGTCACAACTCATTGGGAAACTAGAGGTGGTGTCAAAGGCTTCTTAGCAAAATTTCTGTTTGAGAAGGCCCAAAGTTGTTGGAATTCCCTAGACTTGCAAGCATTTGAGGAAATTGTGGCTCTTCTTATCTATGGGATGGTCTTGTTTCCCAATCCTGACCAACTCATAGATGTAAGTGCTGTCAAAATCTTCATGTCACGCAATCCGGTGCCTACTTTGCTAGGGGATATCCTACACTCTTTTCACACTCGTACAATGAGGAAGAGAGGTGTCCTTATGTGTTGCACTCCTCTCCTGGAAAGATGGTTTATTTATCATCTCCCCCAATCAGTCTTAAATAATGAACAAGGATTAAGGTGGTCACAAAGGTTAATGACGCTCAAACATTCAAATATTCATTGGTGCTCTCGATCCAAAGAAAATGTTATCATTGTTGACCGTTGTGGGGAATTCCCCTAATATCCCTCTACTTGGCATTAAGGGAGGCATCACCTACAATCCATGCTTGGCTCTAAGACAGATTGGTTATGCCCGAAGGGATGGCTCACAAGATATGCTGATTCAAGGCTTGGTATTCAACTACGACAACGAAGATCAAGGTCTTCTCCATAGATTCATCCGAGCTTGGAGGATGCTAAACAAGCTGGATAGAAAGACTTTGGGACACAAGAATTCCATACCTATTGAGCCTTACCTCAAGTTGGTACGAACCCGCGCTCAAAGTCTTATGATGCCTTATCCTTCCATTCTCCCAGTGATTATTGAGCCTGTTAAGGAAGGAAAAGTTCCATACACTATCCTACATCCTGACATGCCCACATCTCTTGAAGATCTACAAAGGGATTAGATACAACTCAAAGGAGAGCGAGATACTTTCGAAGCCTAATTCTACGCAAGCGAGAAGAAGGTTTTGGAACTTACTAGGCTACTTCATGAGGATCAGACTCTAAATGCCTACATAGCACCAAAGAGGATGCGCACTACTTTTTTATCTCAGAGTGTTGTATTATTTTGCCCAAGGGGCATTGATGTACTCAAACTCTATCTTATTAATATAACGTGTGTTTCTTTTTGTTTAAAACGAATTTGAATCTTTTAAAATCCTTGAAAACATTACATATGTGCATATCATTCATCATAACATAAACAGGTCTTTTGCAACAAGTTTCCTCATCTCTCTACTATTTATTTCCGTAAGATGGATCTCGAACAGACTGTCAAAGATCTCCAAACTCAAAACATGCAGTTTCAACAGTTACTCACATCCCTGGCCAAAGGACAAGAGGAGCTGAAGACTCTATTGGAAAAATAGAAAAATAAGAAAGAAAATAAACCAACTGGTGTTGTAATCATGGTGAGAAGGTTTCAAGGGCAAACTAGGAGAACCTTGAATTTCGCAGCAACATCTGATGAAGGGAAAGGGAAAGAAACAACAGTTCTGTCAGACTCTGAAGAGGAGGAGGAAGAGGAAGACTACTCTGAAGAACAGTACCCTCCGGCTGATGATAAGTACAGACATCTTGAAGAGCGTTTGAACGCTATGGAAATACAAAGGGTACCAGGTCTAGACTTTGAAGAATTGGGGCTAGTGTCGGGAATTGTGATCCCACGAAAGTTCAAAGTGCCATTGTTTGCAAAATATGATGGGGTGTCATGTCCTAAAATGCACCTCCGATCATACGTGAGAAAGATTCAGCCGCACTCTGCCGATAAGGACTTGTGGGTCCATTTTTTCCGAGATAGTTTATCCGGAACGCAACTCGATTAGTTTTACCAATTAGAAAGGGCCGACGTCCACAACTGCGAATACCTTTCCGCAACTTTCTATAAACAATACCAGTATAATGCAGATTTGGCGCCTACCCGTACTCAAATTCAGAGTATGGCTATGGATTCAAATGAGGGTTTCAAAGATTATGCGCATAAATGGATAGATCTAGCTGGGAGAGTGAAACCCCATATGTTTGAAAGGGAGTTGGTGGATATGTTCCTAGTCTCGTCTGTTGGATTTACTGAGTTAATATTAACTAGTGATAGGGTGGAAGCTGGTATAAGAAGTGGAAAGATTCAGAAAGATTCATCAGCCTCTACAGTTGTGAAAAAACCCTTCACTAGGAAGAAGGAGGTATTTGTTGTTTATCCACAAAGGAGCCAAGGGAGAGTTGAACGCCGACCAATGGTAGAGGCTGTTATGATCCCAAAACTTACATCTGATCAACCAAGGAGTAATCAACCGAGGGTGGAAAGGCCAGTCCGGCAATTCACCAGAATTAATATGACTCTAGCCCAGATTTTACCAAATCGGCTAAAATCTAATCTAGCAACTTTAAAAGAAGCTCCAAAAAATCCCAACACGGCATCCCCTCATTATCACCCAAATGCCAGATGCGCATATCATTCTGAAAGCTCGGGTCACGACACTAACAACTATTGGGCTTTGAAGAACAAAATTCAAGACCTTATAGATGCAAAAGAGATTTAATTTGAGGCTCCTGAGAAACCAAACGTCATTTCCGCTCCTATGGCTATGCATGGTCACAACGCCAACACTATCGAAGAAGATTTGTTTGTTTCCACAGTGGATGAACTCTTGACTCCGCTCCCAATCATTAAGATAAACTTGTTGAAAGCTGGTGTATTCCCAGGTTGTAGTAAAGACTGCCATCTTTGCTTATCCTTACCAACTATTTGCCCTCTGTTGAAGACAGACATTCAACGCTTAATAGACAACCAAGAGATTCTGTTTGAAAGTGCTCATGTTTCACCTGTTCTTGTTGAAGACGTTTCAATCATAACCATCTCCGCCAATCCTTCCAGGGCTCCAAAAAGACCCGTTAGGATTACATCGGTCCCAAAGACTACTCCTCTCATAATCACAATGCCCCGGCCGGTCCCGTATGAATCAGACAAAACAGTAACGTGGAATTACGGTGGAGACATCTACTATCATGGTATCAAACAAGATGGACTGGCCGCCGAAGAAGTGAGCTTCGAAGAAGAAAACCCCGACATTAGCAATATTGCCGGAACCAGTAAGATTACCCGTAGCGGTATAATCTTCTCTCTAGAAATTGCCCCTCCAAAGGCAGTTTTTGGACCCGTGGTTGTTCCGAAGGTTGCCTCCATACCAATAATCATATCTGCAAGTGCTCCTACTGACAAAGACGACACAACCCCTGCTGTTATCCCTACCAACACTTCTACTGCTGAAATTCGAGGAAAAGGTGTTCAAGAAGAGCCTGTCCAGACGAAGGCTCAACCGCTGATTATCCCCGAAACCTCCAAGAAGGAAATGGAGGAGATCCTGAGGATAATAAAGAAGAGTGACTATGACGTGGTTGAACAGTTGGGGATAACTCCCTCCAAGAGCTCCATGCTAGCATTGTTACTGTGCTTTGAGGCACATGCGAAAGCTTTGGTGAAGTTTCTAAAAATAGCCCATGTGCCACAAGAGACATCTGCTGACCAATTCCAAGATTGTGTGGCCAGTTTGACAGTTGATAACGGCCTAGGCTTCTCTGATGTTGATTTGACACCAAAAGGGAGAAAGCACAACGAGGCGTTACATGTCTTTGTGGAGTATAGAGGAACAACTCTGGCCCATGTCTTGGTGGACACAGGTTCATCTTTGAACGTCTTACTAAAGAAAGCTCTTGACAGATTGGATTGCGAAGGGCTGACATTGAAACCCAGTAACATAGTTGTGAGAGCATTTGATGGCTCAAAGAGGATGGTCCACGGGGAGGTGGACATCCCCATAAAGGTGGGAACTCAGACTTTTAACTCAACTTTCTATGTAATGGACATCCGCCCCTCTTACTCTTGTCTGCTAGGACGGCCCTAGATCCATAATGCTGGTGCTGTCTCCTCTACCCTACACCAGATGCTGAAATACCTGGTCCATGGAAAGATCATCACTGTCCACGGAGAGGAAGAGTACATGATTAGCCATCTAAATTCTTTCCGGTATGTGGAGTTGGATGGAGAGTTCATTGAAACTCCTTTTCAACATTTGGAAGAAGTCCCTCAAGAGGTAGCAGCAACCAAGGCGGTATCCCCGATCCCCAAGATCACAAGACTTACGCTTCAGATGTCATCTCTAAAGGACACCAAGGCAGTAGTAGAGGAGGGTGGATGCACCATCTGGGGGAAGCTTCCAGACATTCTGTATAAATTTGACAAGTTTGGATTGGGGTTTACTTCAAATGCTCATAAGGTTGTGCGTCGTGCCCATGCTGGAGGGCCACCTCTGAAGATTAGCAACTGAGAGGTCAACACAGTGGAAGATGGTGAAGAAGATGGCAACTTGGAGGATTGGATATTTCCTACTATCAATGGAGGACTTCGCAATTGGGAAGCCCGAGACTTTGTCCCAATAACTTTCATCTCTCAGTAATCTATCTTTTGAATTTCTGTTGGACTTGTAATATTCACAAACAATTCGCAAATTTAAAACCTTGTGTCTTACCCGAGTCACAATGGTCCATTTGTAAGGGTTTTTATTTCATCTTCATAGGATATTCAATGAATCATGGATGTTTTTCACATACAAACCTTTTGTGCTCATTGTATTTCTTTTATATTATTGTTTAAAGATGGCTATACCCTTACACACATCCACACTCACAAATGCAGGTACGCCTCCATTCCGGATCCCATGGGTAACGATACTGCTATGACCTTTAGTGACTCTGAAGATCTAATCAACCAAGCCGAAGACGAAGGTGAGGAAGATTGTGAGGTACCAGGGGAATTGGCCAGACTACTACAACAAGAGGAAAGAGCTATTCATCCTCATGAGGAACCGTTAGATACAATCAACCTGGGTACCGAGGAAGATAAAAAGGAAATCAAGGTGGGTGTCGATCTAGAGCCGAGTGTCAAGGAGCGTCTAATTCAGCTACTGTATGATTATGTGGAGATCTTTGCCTGGTCATACAAAGACATGCCAGGACTTGATACAGACATCGTGGTACATCGTCTACCCACAAGAGAAGACTGTCCACCAGTGAAACAAAAAGTCCGCCGCATGAGACCTGACATGTCAGAGAAGATCAAAGCGGAAGTCATGAAACAATTTAATGCTAGATTCTTGGCTGTCACTTCTTATCTTCAATGGGTTGCCAACATTGTTCCCGTGCCTAAAAAGGAAGACAAAGTACGAATGTGCATGGATTATAGAGATTTAAACAGGGCCAGCCCTAAAGATGATTTTCCACTTCCCCACATAAATATCTTGGTCGACAATACAGCCCATCACAAAGTATTTTCCTTCATGGACGGATTCTCATGTTACAACCAAATCAAAATGGAACCTGAGGACATGGAGAAAACTACATTTGTCACACAGTGAGGGACATTCTGCTATAAAGTGATGCCATTCAGACTGAAGAATGCTGGGGCAACCTATCAACGCGCCATGGTAGCTTTATTTCATGATATGATACATCATGAGATAGAGGTCTATGTAGATGACATGATAGCCCGATCACAAACTGAAGAAGAGAACCTCGATAGTTTGCAAAAGTTGTTTGAGAGGTTGAAGGAGTACAAACTAAGGTTGAATCCAAACAAGTGCACATTCGGAGTCCGGTCTGGTAAACTCTTAGGTTTTGTTGTCAGCAACAAAGGCATCAAGGTTGATCTTGCCAAGGTTAAAGCGATATAAGAAATGCCTGTTCCTCGTACTGAGAAGGAAGTCAGAGGAATCTTGGGACACCTGAACTATATTGCCAGATTCATTTCTCACCTAACAACTACTTGTGAACCAATCTTCAAACTATTGAAGAAAGATAAAGTAGTCAGATGGAATGATGAGTGTCAGATTTCTTTTGATAAGATCAAAGAGTACCTACAAGAGCCTCCTGTTTTGATGCCACCATTCGAGGGGAGACCACTGATCATGTATCTGACCGTTTTAGAGAACTCAATGGGGTGTGTATTGGGGAAGCATGACGAGTTTGGCCGAAAAGAGCACGCTATTTATTACCTGAGCAAAAAGTTTACCGACTGTGAAACCAGATATTCACTGCTTGAGAAAACTTGTTGCACTCTGGTATGGGCTGCTCGCTGGCTAAGACAGTATATGTTGACTCATACCACTTTGCTGATATCTAAGATGGATCCGATAAAGTACATCTTCGAAAAGCCTGCTCTGTCTGGGAGGATAGCTAGATGGCAGATGATCCTAATAGAATATGGCATATAGTACACTACCCAGAAAGCTATAAAAGGGCAGTGTGCTAGCTGATCATCTTGCTCATCAAGC
Source organism: Vicia faba (assembly GCA_948472305.1). Taxonomy (NCBI): domain Eukaryota; kingdom Viridiplantae; phylum Streptophyta; class Magnoliopsida; order Fabales; family Fabaceae; genus Vicia; species Vicia faba. The sequence continues at coordinate 1,541,587,115 of OX451735.1, forward strand.
TATAGAAGATTACAAGTCCATGAAATTTGAATTCCCGGATGAAGACATCATGACATTAGACGACGGTGAAGAAATCGAACCATATGACGGACCTGAACAAGGATCCCAATGGACCCTGTTCTTTGATGGAGCATCTAATGCACTTGGTAATGGTATCGGCGCTGCACTCATATCTCCGGAAGGGTGTCATACTCCCTTTACTTCCAGACTTTGCTTCAACTGTACGAACAACATGGCGGAATACGAAGCATGCATCTTTGGTCTCAAGGCTGCCATAGACTTGGGAATCAAATCTTTAGATGTGTTTGGAGATTCAGCTTTGGTTCTCAGTCAGATCAAAGGAGAATGGGACACTAAGCACCCAAACCGTATCCCTTACAAAGAACATGTTTTGACATTGTTACCACATTTTGAGCAGATTACCTTCGAACATTTCCCGCGAGAAGAAAATCAGCTAGCAGATGCTCTAGCCACAATGTCATCTATGTTTAAACTTAATTAGGATAACGAGGCTCCCCAGATCACTGTCGAACGAATGGATGAACCAGCACATTGTCACGAGATTAATACTGAAGAGATAGTGGACCAGCCATGGTTTCATGAAATCAAGAGGTATCTTGAGACTCAAGAATATCCAGAAGGAGCTTCAATCAATGATAAAAAATTCCTAAGGAGATTCTCTGCTAAATTCTTTCTGAGTAATGGCATCCTGTACAAACACAATCATGACTCCATTCTGCTCCGATGTGTGGATAAGATTGAGGCTGAAAAGGTCATGGCTGAATTACATGAAGGTACTTTTGGAACTCACTCCAGTGGGCATACGATGGCGAAGAAAATCCTACGGGCAGGCTACTATTGGTCTACCATGGAAGCAGATTGATATCAATACTCTCGGACCTGTCACAAATGTCAAATATAAGCTGACAAGGTGCACGTACCTCCGGTTCCTCTGAATGTCTTGACGGCTCCTTGTCCCTTTGCTATATGGGTAGTTGACATGATTAGAGAGATCAACCCTACAGCCTTCAATGGTCACGGCTTTATTCTAGTGGCCATTGACTATTTTACTAAGTGGGTTGAAGCAGCTTCCTTCGCGTCCGTTATTAAGAATGTTGTTGCCCGCTTCATCAAGCAGAATCTCATTTGCTGGTACGGTATCCCAGAAAGGACCATCACGGACAACGTTAAAAATCTTAACAATACTATGATCACCGCCTTGTGCGAGCAGTTCAAGATTCAGCATCACAATTCACCCCCCTATCGGCCAAAGATGAATGGTGATGTCGAAGTTGCAAATAAAAACATTAAAAAGATCATACAGAAAATGACAGTCACCTACAAGGACTGGCATTAGATGCTACCATTTTCTCTCCACGGGTATCGTACCACGGCTCGCACGTCAACTGGGGAAACACCTTATTCTTTGGTTTATGGCATGGAGGTTGTCTTGCCTATTGAGGTTCAGATCCTCTCTTTAAGAATTATGATGGACACAAATTTGAATGAGGACGATTGGATCCAGACTCGGCTTGATCAACTAAACTTAATTGATGAAAAGATATTTACTGCTGTTTGCCATGGTCAGATGTATCAAAAACGGATGATCAAGGCTTTCAACAAGAAAGTCAGACGCCAGGTATATCAAGTTGGAGATCTAGTGATCAAACGCATTATCTTACCACAAAGTAATCCCAGGGACAAATGGATTCCTACCTATGAGGGACCATTTGTAATCAAGAACATCTTCTCCGGTGGGGCAATGATCTTAACCACCATGGACGGTGATGACCTGCCACACCCTGCGAACGCGGATATAGTCAAAAGATACTATGCATAAGAGACCCTCTAGGTTGACACACCTAGGCAAAAAAAGGCATCCCGACGAACCAAAAAGGTTCGGGCAAAAATTAGGGATAAAATATAAAAATAATTTGTACACCCGGCAAGTTGAAAACCCGAAAGGGCGACTTGGGCAAAAAGGGGTTTCCTAGTGGACTGAAAACCCGAAAGGGAGGTTCAGGAAAAAATTAGGGAATTAAAGCGTATGACTATGTCCCGTCGGATCACTTTGATGATAATATCTTTGCTGACAAACTCAGAGTTTCTAATCAATTCAATCATCTTCGGACGAAGCAACAAATAGACAAGATATTCGGAGATACGAAGGCTATAGCAGAATGGGAACCCCATGGGATTATTACACATAGCTATCTTTCTTTGTATAAAATTTTCTTATTTTATGGCACCATTCTCTTACTAGAATGTTTGTCTCTTTTGTGCAAAATACTTATTCAAAGTCAATGCAAAGATACCCCTTTGAAAGTGCAAAAAAAACTATTTGTCTTTTTCTTTACTCTTGTGTTTTGTTTGCAAAAAAGTCCAATGATTCATTGATGAACATATGCATTTGAACATAATTACTGTTTACAAATAAACAAGATGAGAAAGACAATTACTGATAGGTTGAAAGGACAAGAAAACGTCTCTAGGCTATTCCATAAATAATCCCTACAGTACGTCATTCAAATCCGCAGCGGAACAAATTTCAATTTATTAATCCCCATTAGAAATCGTCAAATTTCTCAGGATTCCCCAAATAGATCTTACAAGTAGTACATGGCATTGCCCTCAAAACGGAATTTATTTCTCTCAAAAGGAGCTCGTCAATACTTCAATTTCAAGATATGAAGAATCCACATGCCCTCAGCAACAGTCAAGGATTTATTTTCCTCAATCATACAACAATATAACAAATCAGCTTACATGCATATACATTACATCCACATATCATAAACATTGATAAAACACATATATTGCATCATACATTTCATGCAGCATAATTTTGTGTTCAAGCTAACATTTTACCCTTTTCAGGATGAGATTAACAACTACCATTAACAATATGCAATCATGATACAGTTCGGATACGCTCCAGAAACGGATGCCATTCTGATACTCATTCAGATATTCAAGTTCAGATACAGTTTAGATACGCTCCAGACACTAATGCCATTCTGATACTCATTTAGATATTCAAGTTCAGATACAGTTCAGATACGCTCCAGACACGGATGCCATTCTGATACTCATTCAGATATTCAAGTTCAGATACAGTTCATATACGCTCCAGAAATGGATGTCATTCTGATACTCATTCAGATATTCAAGTTCAGATAGAGTTCAGATACGCTCCAGAAACGGATGCCATTCTGTCACTCATTCAGATTCAACTTCAGATACAGTTCAGATACGCTCCAGAAAACAGATGTCATTCTGATACTCATTCAGATATTCAATTTTAGATACAGTTCAGATACGCTTTAGAAACGAATTCCATTTTGTCACTCATTCAGATTCAACTTCAGATACAGTTCAGATACGCTCCAGACACGGATGCCATTCTGTCACTCCTTCAGATTCAGACTTCAGATACAATACGTATACGCTCCAGACACGGATGCCATTCTGATGCTTATTCAGATTCAACTTTCAGATACAGTACAAATACGCTCTAGGCACAGACGCCATTCTGATACTCATTCTTTCAGCTTACAATTTACAATTCAACAAACATTCTTGGATGGAATCTACAAGCCCATCTTCAACAAGATTCTATCACTTCTCCAAATGGCATCTTTAAGCCCATTCCCTCAAACTACACGTTGTCGAGTGCAAATTTATGGGCACTCTAGTGTCCAATCATCTTTCACCTTCGAGTCACGAACGACAAAACTCTCCAATCTAACTCTTCAGGTTTAAGAAGATTAAATAGGGGTAGTTGTTGTACCCCAAAATTTTCCCTCTCCTTTATCAATATTTTTCTCACAAGGTTTCTTTGACTCAAGACTGGATTAGGCTTTGGCCAGCTCAAGGCATATCTTCTTGCACTGATGACCCAAAATTTAGGTTTGAGATTGCACAAGGATTTTTGGACTATCAATGCTTCATGTGACTTTCAAGCATCATTATGGAACCCCAAGTTTACTCATGTCAAGTTTCAAGCCTTGGATCACACTTTTGCTCAGTCAATTGGACAGTCGACCTAAAAATCAGCTGTATTGAGGAAAAAGTCAACCATGGCCAATTTACAGTCAAACTTCATAATTTTTGATCCACATCAACATTCTAGACTCATGTGTATCATTTGATCAAGTTTGGACCACAATTCCTCAAGAAATTTGATCAAATCACCAAAAGGGCAAAATGGTCAAAATTAGGGTTTTGACTGAGGAAGAGCAATTTATGATTTTTAACCTAGAAAATAACCAATTGAGTTAAGGAATGATTTCAAGGATTCAATTACATCATCTTGACCTAATTACATGGCTCAAAACATTTCAATTTCATTGGGTTGATAGATTAAATTTGTAGTCAACTGATCAAAAGTCAATTGTGCACTGAAAAGTCAAACTTTGACTTTTTGGTCAATATCAAGTGCCAAGGTTCACAATTCATCAAAACATGTCAAAATGTGAAACTTTTTCATCAAGAAATACAAGTTTTAAGATTAGGGTTTGAATTTGAAATTTTTCTTAACTTAGAAAATTTTCTAAGTATAGAAAATTTCTTTTTTTTCCTCAACTTTAGGCCATTTTTTCACCATGATGCATAATGATTCAAGGAAAGTTCCCAACATGAAAGTTATAGACCTCCATGAAATCTACAACTTTTATTCACACACTTTTCCCTAAATATGCATGGATCTCAAGATATAAATTTGTGAATACATGCTCATGAACTAAATAACTTTGTGAAATTTTGCCCTAATTTATGCAGGTTTTGGACCCAACTTCATGGCAATTTTTCACCTAGTTCCAAGAGGTATCTCAAAATTAATTTCAAATATAAGTTATAGAGCACATTACAAGCTTTCCAAAATGTCAAATAACTCCTCAAGATCATTTTTGATTAGGGATAATTGAAGGGATGAAGTTGGCAATTTCTCACTTTTTGTCCAAGTCATTTCATGAAGAACAAAGTTGCAATCAATACCTATGCTGCCTAATCCATGCTTTACATGTCCCAAACTTGTTCCACACTCCTTAATTAAATGCTTACTCAGTTGACAAAGCTTTGATCCATGCCTTAGAACCATTATCCAACTTCCAATTCCATTTATGGCAAAAAGTGACCATTGCCATTTTGAAATAGATCAACTTTTGCAAACTTTACAATCTTGAGCATTGAACCTGTCCCCTTGGCACATACAAGTCTCACAGGTCTAAAGCAAATTGTACAAGTTGATACCAACCCTAAGGGAGCAAGTACAAGCACGGCAAGCATTGTCACTTCACTTTACTTCAAATGCAAGAAAAGTTGCAAAAAGGCTAGAACAGGCACAACATTAGGAGGGTTGACAGGAAACTGATCTTATACTAATATACAAACATTATACAACACAAGGGAGGATTAGTAAAGGCCTGAAACACTGCCAACCAGAAAAAGGCCAAAAATATGTCCAAACCTGCAGTTTTTGCATAAGCATACCCATCTTCCATTTGGCTCGTGCGTTTTGAGTTTTGATCATTCAAACATCTTACATACTTGATATCAAACCAATCCAGACCTTCATCCATGTTCTGTAATCACTTTTCCATCATCTTCCATTGTTGATTTCAGAGCTTGCAGTTTGAGTTGGCCAAGGAGTTTCAGATACTTTCAGAGCAAGGAAAGGGTTGGAATACATTCAAGGAAGCTCAAGGAAGCTTAAGCAAGCATCAGGCCTCCATCAAACTCACTCCAGTTCCATCCACGATTCCAACTGAAGGAGGTAAAATCTCAAACTCTATTTCCTTGTATAGGAAACCATAGGCCACGATTTGTGAATAAAAAGTGTAGTCCTCATCATAACGAAACTGTACATATCTTTATCTTGCATTGATTTTACTTGAGTTGAGAGAATTTGGAACTTGAAATTTCTGAAAATATTAGGTTAAATTTTAGGGCTGTTAAAATTCTCTTTGATCTTTGATTGATAGTTCACATAACTTATATGGTTGGAATCGTGAGTTCAAGTACTACAACTTTCATGTTATGAGTTTTCATTTTCATCGAAGTATGAGAGAGTTAGAGGACGTCTGGCCAAGCTTGAGGAAGAAGATGAAGTACAGGGCAAGGACTTGTTTTGGGTTATATTAATTTTGTTTTCCTTAAGACAATGAATGTATAGCCACCCCTGTGGCAAAGTAGCGCACTGGTAAGACCCATATCCTGGGTTCGAACCTGGGTGCTACTTTTATTTTTCACACTTTTCCCATTTTTCCAATTTTTGGCTTTGTGCAGGTTTGAGCCTTCATAGGTGGGCCATGGAATTTTTTGCTTGCATGATATCTCTAATCTGCTACATCACCCCCTTTGCCAATTTTTTATATTTTTATTTTATTTTCTTTATTTTCATTTTTAATATATATTAAATATTTTCTTTAATGCATAAAAATCCCAAAAAAAAGTAAATTTCATAATATTACATTTTTATTTTAGTTTAGTTTATTTTTCACATAAAAATATATTTTATTTTAATAGATATCATATATTTTCTTAATAAATTTGTAAAATATAGTTAAAACATATTTAGTTTAATTTATTTTTCATTTCATACTTATAAATATTTATTTTTGCATATATAAATTTTTTATATTTTCATACAATATTATTTATTATTTTAATACAAGAAATATATAAAATAATACAAATAAGAACTTTATTTTCTTAAAAAATAGAAATTAGGGTTAATAACCCCTTTTCAAAATTAATTTCTTTTCCTTATTAATTTTAGGTTTAGATTAAATTTTCTTTTACACAAAAAACAAAAAAAAATCTTTTCTTACATATTCATTGTATTGCATTTCTAAATATTGTATTGTATTTATTCTAATTCGTACAAATTCGATTTGGTTGTAATAATTTATTTAGGTTTATATTTCTTTTGCAAATCCCTATTCAAATTTTGTATTCCCCCCTCCCTTAAATTGTTGTAATAGCTTAGAAATATTTACATTTACGCAATTTATCGCTTTATATGCCATGATTAGTAATTAGGGTTTGTATGATAAGATCAAAACAAAATAAAAATAGAAAACCCTAAATACAAGATAAAACCAAAGCATGAAAAGGATACACTTGCACACAAGCATCCTTAGGGTTTCTCCACTTGGTTGCCTAAAATAAAAATGACCATATTATGCATGCGAAGTATCTTTGCAAAACAAAACAAATATAAGATCATGGTCCCTCGATGGCGCTACTCAAAAGTTGCCTTACAAAATGATCTTGGTCCCTCAAAATGCTAAGATACTTTGCAAACATTTCTAATCATGGTTATACGATGACCCACGCCCGTCCCATTTACATCCAAAGATAGGGTTGCTTACCAAATCAATGGTAAGACAACAATGTCAAAGGAATAGAAAATGCACAAGAAAGACATTTGAGTAGGTAGATAGTTTCTAGTTACTTGCTCTATTTCAAACAACTATCCTTGCTATTTTCCAAAACAAATACACACATTTCAAAACATTTTACAATCATTGAAATTTTTTTCAAAAATACAAACATCTCTGTATACATTCTTACAAATGAGAATCATTACAAAGATTGCCTAAACGAATGGCCACTTTTACAAAATACTTTCAAAAACCACACCAAACACAATTTCAAACAAACAAAAGCAAGTGATCTAAGCAAGTAACTAAGAGCCCATGGAAAACCATGGATGAAAAGGGTGCTAATACCTTCCCTTTTCATAATCTACCCCCCGAACTCAAGAAAACATCTCAAAGGTCTTTCCTGTGCTTTTTCACCTTTCCTTTTGGATAAAAGAAAATTCAGTGGCGACTCTTGCTAACTGCAACATTTGCGATAAAATGCAAAACCCTCAAGTCAGTTCTCCCACCGTATCACAACGTCGAACAACCCTTTGAGCCCCTGAAGAGAAACCCAAACCAAATTTATCAAACTTGTATGGAATATCAGAGAGCTGACCCTAGATGGTAGACCCACCTTCTTCAATAACCACTCTTGCATCCTTGAGAGAGGCCATCTTCAAGGGAGGTCTGGTGATCTTCGGCATATTGGTGACAGTTTCAGTTGTAGCCAGAGTCTGAGGTACCTCTTCGAAATTCTAACACGGAATCTCGATGAACTCACAATACATTTCTACATATCTAAAAGAATTCAGGTGACTGACCATGTATTCTTCTTCCCCGTGTACAGTGACAATTCTTCCTTTGACCGAATATTTCATCATCTGATGCAGAGTAGATGTAATAGATCTCACCCTATGAATCCAAGGGCGACCCAATAAACAAGAATATGATGGTTTGATATCTATCACGTAGAAGGTAGAGTCTAAAGTTTGAGAACCAACTTTGATGGGGATGTCCACCTCCCCGTGCACCATTCTCTTTGAACCGTCAAAAGCCCTCACTACAATATTGTTGGGCTTCAAGGCCAAACCTTCACAGTCTAGTCTATCCAGGGCTTTCTTAGGTAGTGTGATATGGTGGCAGAACTGACTTGAGGTTTTGCATTTGTGTTCGCAAATGTTTTGGTTTAGCAAGAGTCGCCACCGACTTTTTATTTCATCCAAAGGAAAGGTCAAAAAGCACAGGAAATACCTTTGAGATGTTTTCTTGGGTTCGGGGGGTACATTATGAAAAGGGAAGGTGCTAGCGCCCTTTTTATCCATGGTTATCCATGGGCTCTTAGTTACTTGTTTAGATCACTTGCTTTGCTTTTTCAATTGTTTGAAATGGTGCTTTGTGTGGTTTTGAAAGCATTTTGAAAAGAGGCCATCGTTTTGGCAATCTTTATAATGATTCTTGTTTGAAGAATGTATACAAAGATGTTTGTCTTTTGAAAAATGTTTCAATGTTTTGAAAGTTGTTTGGAAATTGTTTTGAAATTGTGTGTGTTTGTTTGAAAATAGCAAGGATGTTTGCAAATTGATCAAGTAACTAGGAGTTGTCTACCCTAATCAAAAGTATTTCTTGTATATTTTTAACCCTTTGACATTGTTGTTTTACCATTGTATTTGGTAAACAACCCTATCTTTGGATGTTAAACGGGACGGGCGTGGGTCATCGTATGACCATGATAACAATATTGCCAAGTATCTTAGCAAGTTTTTGAGGGACTAGATCATTTTTGTTTAGGCAACCAAGATAGCGTCATCGAGGGACTATGATCTTTGTTTTTTTTGTTTTGTTTTACCAAGATACCTAGCATGCATACCATGGCCATTTTAAGGCAACAAAGTGGATGAAACCCTAGGGGTGCTTGTGTGCATTGTGTTGTCATTTTTCATGCATTTTTGTCTTGTATTTAGTCATGCTATTTGTTTGATTTTGGTCTTTGCATACAAAACCCTAATTTACTATCATGGCATATTAAAGCAATAAAATGCGTAATGTAAATCTAGACTATTACAACATATTATGGGGAGGGGGATACGAGTTTGAGTAGGGGGATATTTGCACAAAATAAAACCCTAAAACTATTACAACCATATTGAATTTATTGTACAAATAAATAAATAAGCAAATATTTAAATATTCAAATAAATGTAAATATGTGAAAATGTTTTTGTATTTTATTTTTTATGTATGAGAAAATAAGTTTATTTATATCCTAAAAATAAGAAAAATAAAAATGATTATTTTTGAAAGGGGTGAAAACCCTACTTTTTGTTTTAAGAAAATAATGCTTTATATTATTTATTTATTCATTTTTTGTTAAAGAAAAATAATAATAATATATACAAAAATGTATTAAAAAATTAAATATTGTATGAAAATATTAATTTAAGTGTATAAATAATAAAAATAAAAATATATAATGTTTTCATATTATTTACAAATTTATTTAAGAAAATAAAAGTATATTAACCTAAATACTTATTTTTATGCTAAAAAATAAATAAAGAATATGAAAAAATGCAAAAAATAAAGAAAATGTTTTTGAGATTTTTATTTGTTTAGAAAAAATAAATAAAAGTCAGAAATGTGAAATATGCAAGAAAAATATGAAAAATAAAAGAAATGGGCCAAGGGGGTGCAAAAAGTAAGCAGGGGGTGTCAAAAGAAACAAGCCCAAGGCCCTGGCCCAGAACACACTTCATCCCTGTCCTCTGGCCAAAACGCGTGCGCCCCTGTACTTCAAATATGTTCTCTCTATTGCTTGCATGAAATCAAAAACTCACAACATGAAACTTATAGCATTTTAACTCACGATTCTAATGATATAAAAAACTTGATCTAACTCTCAAAGACCAGAGAGAGTTTCAGTGTCCCTAAATTCTAACCTAACTTTTTCAGTATATTCAACATCTAAATTCTCCTAGCTCAGTTAATATAAATACAAGCTATGCATATGTACAACTCAAGCACATTAAAGACTATATTTTTGCTTCACAAACCTAAGCCTAAGGATTTCTAAATAAAGAGATAGAAAGTTGGAAATTACCTTGTTCAGTTGAAGTTAAATATGGCAATGTAGCAACTTTGAGTGAGGCCTGAAGGTCTTTTGAGCTTGCTTGATGTTCCCTTGACCTTTCCCAATGCTCAGCTTGCTTTGAAATGGCTTGAATCTCCTTGTAGAAGTCAACCTGCAAACTCAGAAATTGAAAATGGTGAAGCACGAAACAGGGGTTACAGTTGCTGAACAATGGCTTGGATAGTTCAGGTGGGTTGTAGGGAATGTGTTTGAAGTGGTTCAAGACAAAACGCACGAGTGAAATATGTTTTGGCTTGTGATTTGCAGAGATGGCCCTGTTTTGGGCAGAAGTTTGTGTTTTAGTGTTTTAGGGTGTTTGGGAGCCTTGCAATTCGTGTTTCTGGCTTGAGACAATATGCTGAGGTTGTTTTGAATGATAGCAAGATTTGGTTTTATCAGATTTTCAAGTTATGGACCTTTTGCAAGCCTACTTGCTTTTGAAGCAAAAGTTGAGTTGACAAAGCCAAAGCCTGTACAGGCTAGCTCAAGGCCTGAGGAGAGTTGGTACACTTTTCCTGAAGTTTGTGGATGTTGTTTGTATCAAGAGATCAGGTCCATGGCTCAAGATAAACAAAATTGCAAAAAGTATGCTTTATGGAAATGGCATTGTAACCTTTTTGCCATTTTTGGAATAACTCTTTGTGTAATGCTCCATAACTCAGAACAATGCCTTTGTCCAATGTATTTGCATTTAATTAAGGAGTGTGGAAAGGATTAGAACCTGTAAACCAAGTACAAGCATGCTTCAAACTGATTTGCAAGTTGTAACATGGTGCAAAATGCCTTGGACAAAAGTGAGAAATGGCAATTTTCATTCCTTCGATTCTCCCTAACCATAAATGATCTTGGAGAGTTCTTGGAAATTTTTGAAAGCTTGTAACATGATCTACAATACATATTTGAAATGAATTTCGAGATTCCACTTGGAACTATGTGAAAAGTTGGCATGAAGTTAGGTCAAAAATCTGCCTAAACTAGGGCAAAATTTCACTAAGTTAAAAGTTTCATGGACCCTTATTCACAAAATCATAACTTGAGATCCAAGCATCTTTTGGGAAAACTTTGTGAATAAAAGTTGTAGATTTTGTGTAGGAATACAAATTTCATGTTGGAAGTTTTCTTTGAATCCAATTGCATCATGGTGAAAAAGTTGGGAAAAGTTGGGAAAAAATAAGAAATTTTCATAACTTAGAAAATTTCTAAGTTATGAAAATTTTCAAACTTAAACCCTAATTTTCAAATTTAGGTTTCTTCGTGAACAAGTTTCATTTTTTGACACATCTTGATGAAAAATGACCCTTGGCACTTAATTTTGATCAGTTGACTGGAAAATTCATTTGTCAATCCAATGCATTTGAGATCTTTTGAACCTTGTGGTTAGGTCAAGATGATGCCATTGAGTCCTTTAAACCATTATTGAACCAAATTTTCCATTGGCTAGGTTAAAAATAAAAAATTGCCCTTCTGCAGTCAAAACCCTAAAAATGAACATTTTGCCCTTTTGATGATCTGATCAAATTTCTTGAGGAGTTATGGTCCAAACTTGATCAAATGGTTCATATGAGTCCATAATGTTGATGTGGATAAAAAATTATGAGGTTTGACTGTAAATTGGCCACAATTGACTTTTTCCCCAATACAGCTGATTTTTAGGTCAACTGTCCAATTAACTGGGCAAAAATTTGATTCAAGGCTTGAAAATGATACACTTGCACACAAGCACCCTTAGGGTTTCTCCACTTGGTTGCCTGAAATAAAAATGACCATATTACGCATGCGAAGTATCTTGGCAAAACAAAACAAATATAAGATCATAGTCCCTCGATGACGCTACTCAAAAGTTGCCTTACAAAATGATCTTGGTCCCTCAAAATGCTAAGTTACTTTGAAAACATTGCTAATCATGGTTATACGATGACCCACGGTCGTCCCATTTACATCCAAAGATAGGGTTGCTTACCAAATCGATGGTAAGACAACAATGTCAAAGGAATAGAAAATGCACAAGAAAGACATTTGAGTAGGTAGATAGCTTCTAGTTACTTTCTCTATTTCAAACAACTATCTTTGCTATTTTCCAAAACAAATACACACATTTCAAAACATTTTACAATCATTGAAAACATTTTCAAAAAGACAAACATCTCTGTATACATTCTTACAAACGAGAATCATTACAAAGATTGCCTAAACGAATGGCCTCTTTTACAAAATACTTTCAAAAACCACACCAAACACAATTTCAAACAAACAAAAGCAAGTGATCTAAGCAAGTAACTAAGAGCCCATGGAAAACCATGTATGAAAAGGGTGCTAATACTTCCCCTTTTCATAATCTACCCCCCAAACTCAAGAAAACATCTCAAAGGTCTTTACTGTGCTTTTTCACCTTTCCTTTTGGATAAAAGAAAAGACAGTGGCGACTCTTGCTAACCGCAACATTTGCGATAAAACGCAAAACCCTCAAGTCAGTTCTCCCACCGTATCACAGAACTGGCGACTCTGCTGGGGAATTTTATAAAAGTGGGGTTACCTTAGGGCTAGATCACATTCATTTTGCTTACATTTGTTTGAATTGTTTGCTTTACATTATGGTTCTTTGTTTGGGTTTGAATCCTCTATCTGGATTTGGGAAACATTATAGGTAAATAACAATATGTTGTGGAAACTGTGCGGGGTATACCGACATGGTCTAAGCAATAGCTATGTTAGTGTGACATATTTGTGGGTACTGGTAGCCTTTGAGTCAATCAAAGAGAATACGAGGCCGCTGAGTGATGTCATGAAGCACTAATGAACTTCTAGAACCGTTTAGTTGACCAACTTGGCCTTTAGGATGTAGTTAGATGACCGGCTTTGGTGCAGTCCGAAGTTGGTAGATATTCGATACTACACTCATTGAGGGTTGTTTTCTTGGGATATTTCAGTCACCATTAAAGAGGCTTGAGCTGAAACAATGCCCAAGGAAATAGTCCAATGATATTGAGCTCCTTAGAACCCGATTACTATTATTAGGACAGGTTGAGCCAACTAAACTTCAAGAGGGTACTTACCTATAAAACCCCATGCAAGCCTAAACTAAGAACTTGTTTGCTTTTCTTGTATATGCATACTGGTACATAACATCATGGACATCATGAACATCATATGCATTTACTAACCATTTCAAGGATTTTTGCTATTCATCTTTGTTCTTGTTTTGTAGGATATGGATTCACTTCGCAGGAAAACTATCCAAATCAACCTTGTGAGAATTCCTCCACAACTCAAGGAGCTAGCTTCAAGGATCCCTGAGAACTCTCCATTCACCGAGAGACATGGTCGTCTACTAAACTTGGTCACCTCTAACACAGAGGAGGATATGATGAAAGTGCTTTTCCAATTCTTTGATCCTTTGCATCATTGCTTCACATTTCCTGACTATCAACTTGTGCCTACCTTGGAAGAATTATCTCAACTCTTAAGGGTTCCTATTCTCAATAAATTACCTTTCAACGGTACAGAAAGAGATCCAAAGCTAGAAGAGATTTCTCAAGCTCTGCACTTGCACTCATCTGATGTCACAACTCATTGGGAAACTAGAAGTGGTGTCAAAGGCTTCTTAGAAAAATTTCTGTTTGAGAAGGCCCAAAGCTGTTGGAATTCCCTAGACTTGCAAGCATTTGAGGAAATTGTGGCTCTTCTTATCTATGGGATGGTCTTGTTTCCCAATCCTGACCAACTCATAGATGTAAGTGTTGTCAAAATCTTCATGTCACGTAATCCGGTGCCTACTTTGCTAGGGGATATCCTACACTCTTTTCACACTCGTACAATGAGGAAGAGAGGTGTCCTTATGTGTTTCACTCCTCTCCTGGCAAGATGGTTTATTTCTCATCTCCCCCAATCAGTCTTAAATAATGAGCAAGGATTAAGGTGGTCACAAAGGTTAATGACGCTCAAACATTCAGATATTCATTGGTGCTCTCGATCCAAAGAAAATGTTATCATTGTTGACCGTTGTGGGGAATTCCCCTAATGTCCCTCTACTTGGCATTAGGGGAGGCATCTCCTACAATCCATGCTAGGCTCTAAGACAGATTGGTTATGCCCAAAGGGATGGCTCACAAGATATGCTGATTCAAGGCTTAGTATTCAACTACGACAACGAAGATCAAGGTCTTCGCCATAGATTCATCCGAGCTTGGAGGATGCTAAACAAGGTGGATAGAAAGACTTTGGGACACAAGAATTCCATCCCTCTTGAGCCTTACCTCAAGTGGGTACGAACCCGCACTCAAAGTCTTATGATGCCTTATCCTTCCATTCTCCCGGTGATTATTGAGCCTGTTAAGGAAGGAAAAGTTCCATACACTATCCTACATCCTGACATGCCCACATCTCTTGAAGATCTACAAAGGGATTAGATACAACTCAAAGGAGAGCAAGATACTTTTGAAGCCCAATTCTACGCAAGCGAGAAGAAGGTTTTGGAACTTACTAGGCTACTTCATGAGGATCAGACTCTAAATGCCTACATAGCACCAAAGAGGATGCGCACTACTTTTTTATCTTAGAGTGTTGTATTATTTTGCCCAAGGGGCATTGATGTACTCAAACTCTATCTTATTAATATAACGTGTGTTTCTTTTTGTTTAAAACGAATTTGAATCTTTTAAAATCCTTGAAAACATTACATATGTGCATATCATTCATCATAACTTAAACAGGTCTTTTGCAATAAGTTTCCTCATCTCTCTACTGTTTATTTCAGTAAGATGGATCTCGAACAGACTGTCAAAGATCTCCAAACTCAAAACATGCAGTTTCAACAGTTACTCACATCCCTGGCCAAAGGACAAGAGGAGCTGAAGACTCTATTGGAAAAATAGAAAAAGAAGAAAGAAAGTAAACCAACTGGTGTTGTAATCATGGTGAGAAGGTTTCAAGGGCAAACTAGGAGAACCTTGAATTTCGCAGCAACATCTGATGAAGGGAAAGGGAAAGAAACAACAGTTCTGTCAGACTCTGAAGAGGATGAGGAAGAGGAAGACTACTCTAAAGAACAGTACCCTCCGGCTGATGATAAGTACAGACATCTTGAAGAGCGTTTGAACGCTATGGAAATACAAAGAGTACCAGGTCTAGACTTTGAAGAATTGGGGCTAGTGTCGGGAATTGTGATCCAACCAAAGTTCAAAGTGCCATTGTTTACAAAATATGATGGGGTGTCATGTCCTAAAATGCACCTCCGATCATACGTGAGAAAGATTCAGCCGCACTCTGCCGATAAGGACTTGTTGGTCCATTTTTTCCAAGATAGTTTATTCGGAACGCAACTCGATTAGTTTTACCAATTAGAAAGGGACGACGTCCACAACCGCGAATACCTTTTCGCAGCTTTCTATAAACAATATCAGTATAATGCAGATTTGGCGCCTACCCGTACTCAACTTCAGAGTATGGCTATGGCTTCAAATGAGGGTTTCAAAGATTACGCGCATAAATGGAGAGATCTAGTTGGGAGAGTGCAACCCCCTCTGTCTGAAAGGGAGTTGGTGGATATGTTCCTAGGCACTCTATCGGGCCCTTTCTTCAACCATTTGATTAGGAGCTCACCTGCTGGATTTACTGAGTTAATATTAACTAGAGAGAGGGTGGAAGCTGGTATAAGAAGTGGAAAGATTCAGAAAGATTCATCTGCCTCTACAGTTGTGAAAAAACCCTTCACTGGGAAGAAGGAGGTATCTGCTGTTTATCCACAAAGGAGCCAAGGGAGAGTTAAACGCCGACCAATGGTAGGGGCCGTTATGATCCCAAAACTTACATCTGATCAACCAAGGAGTAATCAACCGAGGGTGGAAAGGCCAGTCCGACAATTCACCAGAATTAATATGACTCTAGTCCAGATTTTACCAAATCTGCTAAAATCTAATCTAGCAACTTTAAAAGAAGCTCCAAAGAATCCCAACACGGCGTCCCCTCATTATCACCCAAATGCCAAATGCGCATATCATTCTGAAAGCCCGGGTCACGACACTAACATCTATTGGGCTTTGAAGAACAAAATTCAAGACCTTATAGATGCAAAAGAGATTTAATTTGAGGCGCCTGAGAAACCAAACGTCATTTCCCCTCCTATGGCTATGCATGGTCACAACGCCAACGCTATCGAAGAAGATTTGTTTGTTTCCATAGTGGATGAACTCTTGACTCTGCTCCCAATCATTAAGATAAACTTGTTAAAAGCTGGTGTATTCCCAGGTTGTAGTAAAGACTGCCATCTTTGCTTATCCTTACCAACTATTTGCCCTCTGTTGAAGACAGGCATTCAACGCTTGATAGATAACCAAGAGATTCTGTTTGAAAGTGCTCATGTTTCACCTGTTCTTGGTGAATACGTTTCAATCATAACCATCTCCGCCAAACCTTCCAGGGCCCCAAAAAGACCCGTTAGGATTACATCGGTCCCAAAGACTACTCCTCTCATAATCACAATGCCCCGGCCGGTCCCGTATGAATCAGACAAAATAGTACCGTGGAATTACGGTGGAGACATCTACTATCATGGTATCAAACAAGATGGACTGGCCACCGAAGAAGTGAGCTTCGAAGAAGAAAACCCCGACATTAGCAATATTGCCGGAACCAGTAAGATTACCCGTAGCGGTAGAATCTTCTCTCCAGAAATTGCCCCTCCAAAGGCAGTTTTTGGACCCGTGGTTGTTCCGAAGGTTGCCTCCATACCAATAATCATATCTGCAAGTGCTCCTATTGACAAAGATGACACAACCCCTGCTGTTATCCCTACCAACACTTCTACTGCTGAAATTCGAGGAAAAGGTGTTCATGAAGAGCCTGTCCAGACGAAGGCTCAACCGATGACTATCCCCGAAACCTCCAAGAAGGAAATGGAGGAGATCCTGAGGATAATAAAGAAGAGTGACTATGATGTGGTTGAACAGTTGGGGCAAACTACCTCCAAGAGCTCCATGCTAGCATTGTTACTGTGCTTTGAGGCACATGCGAAAGCTTTGGTGAAGTTTCTAAAAACAGCCCATGTGCCACAAGAGACATCTGCTGACCAATTCCAAGATTGTATGGCCAGTTTGACAGTTGATAACGGCCTAGGCTTCTCTGATGCTGATTTGACACCAAAAGGGAGAAAGCACAATGAGGCGTTACATGTCTTTATGGAGTGTAGAGGAACAACTCTGGCCCATGTCTTGGTGGACACAGGTTCATCTTTGAACGTCTTACCAAAGAAAGCTCTTGACAGATTGGATTGCGAAGGGCTGACATTGAAACCCAGTAACATAGTTGTGAGAGCATTTGATGGCTCAAAGAGGATGGTCCACGGGGAGGTGGACATCCCCATAAAGGTGGGAACTCAGACTTTCAACTCAACTTTCTATGTAATGGACATCCGCCCCTCTTACTCTTGTCTGCTAGGACGACCCTGGATCCATAATGCTGGTGCTGTCACCTCTACCCTACACCAGATGCTGAAATACCTGGTCCATGGAAATATCATCACTGTCCACGGAGAGGAAGAGTACATGATTAGCCATCTAAATTCTTTCCGGTATGTGGAGTTGGATGGCGAGTTCATTGAAACTCCTTTTCAACATTTGGAAGAAGTCCCTCAAGAGGTAGCAGCAACCAAGGCGGTATCCCCGATCCCCGAGATTACAATACTTCCGCTTCAGATGTCATCTCTAAAGGACGCCAAGGAAGTAGTAGAGGAGGGTGGATGCACCATCTGGGGGAAGCTTCCAGACATTCTGTATAAATTTGACAAGTTTGGATTGGGGTTTACTTCAAATGCTCATAAGGTTGTGCGTCGTGCCCGTGCTGGAGGGCCACCTCTGAAGATTAGCAACTGAGAGGTCAACACAGTGGAAGATGGTGAAGAAGATGGCAACTTGGAGGATTGGATATTTCCTACTATCAATGGAGGACTTCGCAATTGGGAAGCCAGAGACTTTGTCCCAATAACTTTCATCTCTCAATAATCTATCTTTTGCATTTTTGTTGGACTTGTAATATTCACAAACAATTCGCACATTAAAAACCTTGTGTCTTACCCGAGGCACAATGGTCCATTTGTAAGGGTTTTTATTTCATCTTCATAGGACATTCAATGAATCATGGATGTTTTTCACATACAAACCTTTTGTGCTCATTGTCTTTATTTTATATTATTGTTTAAAGGTGGCTATACCCTTACACACATCCACACTCACAAATGCAGGTACCCCTCCATTCCGGATCCCATGGGTAACGATACTGCTATGACCTTTAGTGACTCTGAAGATCTAATCAACCAAGCCGAAGACGAAGGTGAGGAAGATTGCGAGGTACCAGGGGAATTGGCCAGACTACTACAACCAGAGGAAAGAGCTATTCAGCCTCATGAGGAACCGTTAGATACAATCAACTTGGGTACCGAGGAAGATAAAAAGGAAATCAAGGTGGGTGTCGATCTAGATCCGAGTGTCAAGGAGCGTCTAATTCAGCTATTGCATGATTATGTTGAGATCTTTTCCTGGTCATACAAAGACATTCCAGGACTTGATACAGACATCTTGGTACATCGTCTACCCACAAGAGAAGACTGTCCACCAGTGAAACAAAATGTCTGCCGCATGAGACCTGACATGTCATAGAAGATCAAAGTGGAAGTCATGAAACAATTCAATGTTGGATTCTTGGTTGTCACTTCTTATCTTCAATGGGTTGCCAACATTGTTCCCGTGCCTGAAAAGGACAACAAAGTACGAATGTGCATGGATTATAGAGATTTAAATAGGGCCAGCCCTAAAGATGATTTTCCACTTCCCCACATAGATATCTTGGTCGACAATATAGCCCAACACAAAGTATTTTCCTTCATGGACGGATTCTCAAGTTACAACCAAATCAAAATGGAACCTGAGGACATGGAGAAAACTACATTTGTCACACAGTGGGGGATATTCTGCTATAAAGTGATGCCATTCAGACTGAAGAATGCTGGGGCAACCTATTAACGAGCCATGGTAGCTTTATTTCATGATATGATACATCATGAGATAGAGGTCTATTTAGATGACATGATAGCCCGATCATAAACTGAAGAAGAGCACCTCGATCATTTGCAAAAGTTGTTTGAGAGGTTGAAGGAGTACAAAGTAAGGTTGAATCCAAACAAGTGCACATTCGGAGTCCGGTCTGGTAAACTCTTAGGTTTTGTTGTCAGCAACAAAGGCATCGAGGTTGATCCTGCCAAGGTTAAAGCGATATAAGAAATGCTTGTTCCTCGTACTGAGAAGGAAGTCAGAGGAATCTTGGGACACCTGAACTATATTGCCAGATTCATTTCTCACCTAACAACTACTTGTGAACCAATCTTCAAACTATTGAAGAAAGATCAAGTAGTCAGATGGAATGATGAGTGTCAGATTTCTTTTGATAAGATCAAAGAGTACCTACAAGAGCCTCCTGTTTTGATGCCACCAGTCGAGGGGAGACCACTGATCATGTATCTGACCGTTTTAGAGAACTCAATAGGGTGTGTATTGGGGCAGCATGACGAGTTTGGCCGAAAAGAGCACGCTATTTATTACCTGAGCAAAAAGTTTATCGACTGTGAAACCAGATATTCACTGCTCGAGAAAACTTGGTCGCGCTCTGGTATGGGCTGCTCGCCGGCTAAGACAGTATATGTTGACTCATACCACTTTGCTGATATCTAAGATGGATCCGATAAAGTACATCTTCGAAAAGCCTACTCTGTCTGGGAGGATAGCTAGATGGAAGATGATCCTAATAGAATATGACATATAGTATACTACCCAGAAAGCTATAAAAGGGCAGTGTGCTAGCTGATCATCTTTCTCATCAAGCTATAGAAGATTACCAATCCATGAAATTTGAATTCCCGGATGAAGACATCATGACATTAGACGACGGTGAAGAAATCGAACCATATGACGGACCTGAACAAGGATCCCGATGGACCCTGTTCTTTGATGGATCATCTAATGCACTTGGTAATGGTATCGGAGCTGCACTCATATCTCCGGAAGGGTGTCATACTCCCTTTACTGCCAGACTTTGCTTCAACTGTACGAACAACATGGCGGAATACGAAGCATGCATCTTTGGTCTCAAGGCTGCCATAGACTTGGGAATAAAATATTTAGATGTGATTGGAGATTCAGCTTTGGTTGTCAGTCAGATCAAAGGAGAATGGGACACTAAGAACCCAAATCGTATCCCTTACAAAGAACATGTTTTGACATTGTTACCACATTTTGAGCAGATTACCTTCGAGCATTTCCCACGAGAAGAAAATCAGCTAGCAGATGCTCTAGCCACAATGTCATCTATGTTTAAACTTAATTGGGATAACGAGGCTCCCCAGATCACCATCGAACGAATGGATGAACCAACACATTGTCACGAGATTAATACTGAAGAGATAGTGGACCAGCCATGGTTTCATGAAATCAAGAGGTATCTCGAGACTCAAGAATATCCAGAAGGAGCTTCAATCAATGATAAAAAGTTCCTAAGGAGATTCTCTGCTAAATTCTTTCTGAGTAATGGCATCCTGTACAAACGCAATCATGACTCCATTCTGCTCCGATGTATGGATAAGATTGAGGCTGAAAAGATCATGGCTGAATTACATGAAGGTACTTTTGGCACTCACTCCAGTGGGCATACGATGGCGAAGAAAATCCTACAGGCAGGCTATTATTGGTCTACCATGGAAGCAGATTGCTATCAATACTCTCGGACCTGTCACAAATGTCAAATTTAAGCTGACAAGGTGCACGTACCTCCGGTTCCTCTGAATGTCTTGACGGATCCTTGTCCCTTTGCTATATGGGTAATTGACATGATTGGAGAGATCAATCCTACAACCTTCAATGGCCACGACTTTATTCTAGTGGCCATTGACTATTTTACCAAGTGGGTTGAAGCAGCTTCCTTCGCGTCCATTATTAAGAATGTTGTTGCCCGCTTCATCAAGCAGAATCTCATTTGCTGGTACGGTATCCCAGAAAGGACCATCACGGAAAATGTTAAAAATCTTAACAATACTATGATCACCGCCTTGTGCGAGCAGTTCAAGATTCAGCATCACAATTCATCCCCCTATCGGCCAAAGATGAATGGTGATGTCGAAGCTGCAAATAAAAACATTAAAAAGATCATACAGAAAATGACAGTCACCTACAAGGACTGGCATTAGATGCTACCATTTTCTCTCCACGGGTATCGTACCACGGCTCGCACGCCAACTGGGGAAACACCTTATTCTTTGGTTTATGGCATGGAGGTTGTCTTGCCTATTGAGGTTCAGATCCTCTCTTTAAAATTATGAAGGACACAAATTTGAATGAGGACGATTGGATCCAAACTCGGCTTGATCAACTGAACTTAATTGATGAAAAGATATTTACTGCTGTTTTCCATGGTCAGATGTATCAAAAACGGATGATCAAGGCTTTCAACAAGAAAGTCAGACGCCAGGTATATCAAGTTGGAGATCTAGTGATCAAACGCATTATCTTACCACAAAGTGATCCCAGGGGCAAATGGATTCCTACCTATGAGGGACCATTTGTAATCAAGAACATATTCTCCGGTGGGGCAATGATCTTAACCACCATGGACGGAGATGACCTACCATACCCTGCGAACGCGGATATAGTCAAAAGATACTACGCATAAGAGACCCGCTAGGTTGACACACCTAGGAAAAAAAAGGCATCCCGGCGAACCAAAAAGGTTCGGGCAAAAATTAGGGATAAAATATATAAAAAATCTGTACACCCGGCAAGTTGAAAACCCGAAAGGGCGACTTGGGCAAAAAGGGGTTTCCCAGTGGACTGAAAACCTGAAAGGGCGGTCCAGGCAAAAATTAGGGAATTAAAGCGTATGCACATACATTACATCCACATATCATAAACATTGATAAAACACATATATTGCATCATACATTTCATGCAGCATAATTTTGTGTTCAAGCTAACATTTTACCCTTTTCAGGATGAGATTAACAACTACCATTAACAATATGCAATCATGATACAGTTCGGATACGCTCCAGAAACGGATGTCATTCTGATACACATTCAGATATTCAAGTTTAGATACAGTTTAGATACGCTCCAGACACTAATTCCATTCTGATACTCATTTAGATATTCAAGTTCAGATACAATTCAGATACGCTCCAGACACGGATGCTATTCTGATACTCATTCAGATATTCAAGTTCAGATACAGTTCATATACGCTCCAGAAATGGATGTCATTCTGATACTCATTCAGATATTCAATTTCAGATAGAGTTCAGATACGCTCCAGAAACGGATGCCATTTTGTCACTCATTCAGATTCAACTTCAGATACAGTTCAGATACGCTCCAGAAAACGGATGTCATTCTGATACTCATTCAGATATTCAATTTCAGATACATTTCAGATACGCTTTAGAAACGGATGCCATTTTGTCACTCATTCGGATTCAACTTCAGATACAGTTCAGATACGCTTCAGACACGGATGCCATTCTGTCACTCCTTCAGATTCAGACTTCAGATACAGTACGTATATGCTCCAGACATGGATACCATTCTGATGCTTATTCAGATTCAACTTTCAGATACAGTACAAATACGCTCTAGGCACAGATGCCATTTTGATACTCATTTTTCAGCTTACAATTTACAATTCAACAAACATTCTTGGATGGCATCTACAAGCCCATCTCCAACAAGATTCTATCACTTCTCCAAATGGCATCTTTAAGCCCATTCCCTCAAACTACACATTGTCGAGTGCAAATTTATGGGCACTCTAGTGTCCAATCATCTTTCACCTTCGAGTCACGAACGACAAAACTCGCCAATCTAACTCTTCAGGTTTAAGAAGATTGAACAGGGGCAGCTGTTGTACCCCAAAATTTTCCCTCTCCTTTATCAATATTTTTCTCACAAGGTTTCTTTGACTCAAGACTGGATTAGGGTTTGGCCAGCTCAAGGCATATCTTCTTGCATTGATGACCCAAAATTTGGGTTTGAGATTGCACAAGGATTTTTGGACATTCAATGCTTCATGTGACTTTCAAGCATCATTATGGAACCCCAAGTTTACTCATGTCAAGTTTCAAGCCTTGGATCACACTTTTGCTCAGTCAATTGGACAGTTGACCTAAAAATCACCTGTATTGAGGAAAAAGTCAACCATGGCCAATTTACAGTCAAACTTCATAATTTTTTATCCACATCAACATTCTAGACTCATGTGTATCATTTGATCAAGTTTGGACCATAATTTCTCAAGAAATTTGATCAAATCACCAAAAGGGCAAAATGGTCAAAATTAGGGTTTTGACTAAGGAAGGGCAATTTTTTATTTTTAACCTAGAAAATAACCAATTGAGTTAAGGCATGATTTCAAGGATTCAATTATATCATCTTGACCTAATTACATGGCTCAAAACATTTCAATTTCATTGGGTTGATAGATGAAATTTGCAGTCAACTGATCAAAAGTCAATTGTGCACTGAAAAGTCAAACTTTGACTTTTTGGTCAATATCAAGTGCCAAGGGTCACAATTCATCAAAACATGTCAAAATGTGAAACTTTTTCATCAAGAAATCCAAGTTTGATGATTAGGGTTTGAATTTGAAATTTTTCTTAACTTAGAAAATTTTCTAAGTATAGAAAATTTCTTTTTTTTTTCTCAACTTTAGGCCATTTTTTCACCATGATGCATAATGATTCAAGGAAAGTTCCCAACATGAAAGTTATAGACCTCCATGAAATATACAACTTTTCTTCACACACTTTTCTTCACAACTTTTCTTCATGGAAATTTTTCACCTAGTTCCAAGAGGTATCTCAAAATGAATTTCAAATATGAGTTATAGAGCACATTACAAGCTTTCCAAAATTTCCAAGAACTCCTCAAGATCATTTTTGATTAGGGATAATCGAAGAGATGAAGTTGGCAATTTATCACTTTTTGTCCAAGCCATTTCATGAAGAACAAAGTTGCAATCAATACCTATGCTGCCTAATCCATGCTTTACATGTCCCAAACTAGTTCCACACTCCTTAATTAAATGCTTACTCAGTTGACAAAGCTTTGATCCATGCCTTAGAACCATTATCCAACTTGCAATTCCATTTATGGCAAAAAGTGACCATTGCCATTTTGAAAAAGATTAACTTTTGCAAACTTTACAATCTTGAGCATTGAACCTGTCCCCTTGTCACATACAAGTCTCACAGGTCTAAAGCAAATTGTACAAGTTGATACCAACCCTAAGGGAGCAAGTACAAGCACGACAAGCATTGTCACTTCACTTTACTTCAAATGCAAGAAAAGTTGCAAAAAGGCTAGAACATGCACAACATTAGGAGGGTTGACAGGAAACTGATCTTATACTAATATACAAACATTATACAACACAAGGGAGGATTAGTAAAGGCCTGAAACACTGCCAACCAGAAAAAGGCCAAAAATATGTCCAAACCTGCAGTTTTTGCATAAGCATACCTATCTTCCATTTGGCTCGTGCGTTTTGAGTTTTGATCATTCAAACATCTTACATACTTGATATCAAACCAATCCAGACCTTCATCCATGTTCTGTAATCACTTTTCCATCATCTTCCATTGTTGATTTCAGAGCTTGCAGTTTGAGTTGGCCAAGGAGTTTCAGATACTTTCAGAGCAAGGAAAGGGTTGGAATACATTCAAGGAAGCTCAAGGAAGCTCAAGCATGCATCAGGCCTCCATCAAACTCACTCCAGTTCCATCCATGATTCCAACTGAAGGAGGTAAAATCTCAAACTTTATTTCCTTGTACAGGAAACCATAGGCCACGATTTGTGAATAAAAAGTGTAGTCCTCATCATAACGAAACTGTACATATCTTTATCTTGCATTGATTTTACTTGAGTTGAGAGAATTTGGAACTTGAAATTTCTGAAAATATTAGGTTAAAATTTAGGGCTGTTAAAATTCTCTTTGATCTTTGATTGATAGTTCACATAACTTATATGGTTGGAATCGTGAGTTCAAGTACTACAACTTTCATGTTATGAGTTTTCATTTTCATCGAAGTATGAGAGAGTTACAGGACGTCTGGCCAAGCTTGAGGAAGAAGATGAAGTACAGGGCAAGGACTTGTTTTGGGTTATATTATTTTTGTTTTCCTTAAGACAATGGATGTATAGCCACCCTAGTGGCAAATTAGCGCGCTGGTAAGCCCCATGTCCTGGGTTCGAACCTGGGCACTACTTTTATTTTTCACACTTTTCCCATTTTTCCAGTTTTTGGCTTTGTGTAGGTTTGGGCCTTCATAGGTGGGCCATGGAATTTTTTGCTTGCATGATATCTCTAATCTGCTACATCACCCCCTTTGCCAATTTTTTATATTTTTATTTTATTTTCTTTATTTTCATTTTTAATATATATTAAATATTTTCTTTAATGCATAAAAATCCCAAAAAAAAGTAAATTTCATAATATTACATTTTAGTTTATTTTTCACATAAATATATTTTTTATTTTAATAGATATCATATATTTTCTTAATAAATTTGTAAAATATAGTTAAAACATATTTAGTTTAATTTATTTTTCATTTCGTACTTATAAATATTTATTTTTGCATATATAAATTTTTTATATTTTCATACAATATTATTTATTATTTTAATACAAGAAATACATAAAATAATACAAATAAGAACTTTATTTTCTTAAAAAATAGAAATTAGGGTTAATAACCCCTTTTCAAAATTAATTTATTTTCCTTATTAATTTTAGGTTTAGATTAAATTTTCTTTTACACAAAAAACAAAACAAAAAAAAAATCTTTTCTTACATATCATTGTACAAATTCGATTTGGTTGTAATAATATATTTCGGTTTATATTTCTTTTGCAAATCCCTATTCAAATTTTGTATTCCCCCCTCCCTTAAATTGTTGTAATAGCTTAGAAATATTTACATTTACGCAATTTATCGCTTTATATGCCATGATTAGTAATTAGGGTTTGTATGATAATATCAAAACAAAATAAAAATAGAAAACCCTAAATACAAGATAAAACCAAAGCATGAAAATGATACACTTGCACACAAGCATCCTTAGGGTTTCTCCACTTGGTTGCCTAAAATAAAAATGACCATATTACGCATGTGAAGTATCTTTGCAAAACAAAACAAATATAAGATCATAGTCCCTCGATGGCGCTACTCAAAAGTTGCCTTACAAAATGATCTTGGTCCCTCAAAATGCTAAGATACTTTGCAAACATTTCTAAGCATGGTTATACGATGACCCACGCCCGTCCCGTTTACATCCAAAGATAGGGTTGCTTACCAAATCAATGGTAAGACAACAATGTCAAAGGAATAGAAAATGCACAAGAAAGACATTTGAGTAGGTAGATAGTTTCTAGTTACTTGCTCTATTTCAAACAACTATCCTTTCTATTTTCCAAAACAAATACACACATTTCAAAACATTTTACAATCATTGAAAAAAATTTCAAAAACACAAACATCTCTGTATACATTCTTACAAATGAGAATCATTACAAAGATTTCCTAAACGAATGGCCTCTTTTACAAAATACTTTCAAAAACCACACCAAACACAATTTCAAACAAACAAAAGCAAGTGATCTAAGCAAGTAACTAAGAGCCCATGGAAAACCATGGATGAAAAGGGTGCTAATACCTTCCCTTTTCATAATCTACCCCCCGAACTCAAGAAAACATCTCAAAGGTATTTCCTGTGTTTTTTCACCTTTCCTTTTGGATAAAAGAAAATTCAGTGGCGACTCTTGCTAACCGCAACATTTGCGATAAAATGCAAAACCCTCAAGTCAGTTCTCCCACCGTATCACAACGTCGAACAACCCTTTGAGCCCCTGAAGAGAAACCCAAACCAAATTTATCAAACTTGTATGGAATATCAAAGAGCTGACCCCAAATGGTAGACCCACCTTCTTCAATAACCACTTTTGCATCCTTGAGAGAGGCCATCTTCAAGGGAGGTCTGGTGATCTTCGACATATTGGTGACATTTTCAGTTGTAGCCAGAGTCTGAGGTACGTCTTCGAAATTCTAACACGGAATCTCGATGAACTCACAATACATTTCTACATATCTAAAAGAATTCAGGTGACTGACCATGTATTCTTCTTCCCCGTGTACAGTGACAATTCTTCCTTTGACCGAATATTCCATCATTTGATGCAGAGTAGATGTAATATCTCTCACCCCATGAATCCAAGGGCGACCCAATAAACAAGAATATGATGGTCTGATATCTATCACGTAGAAGGTAGAGTCTAAAGTTTGAGAACCAACTTTGATGGGGATGTCCACCTCCCCGTGCACCATTCTCTTTGAACCGTCAAAAGCCCTCACTACAATATTGTTGAACTTCAAGGCCAAACCTTCACAGTCTAGTCTATCCAGGGCTTTCTTAGGTAGTGTGATATGGTGGCAGAACTGACTTGAGGTTTTGCATTTGTGTTCGCAAATGTTTTGGTTTAGCAAGAGTCGCCACCGACTTTTTAATTCATCCAAAGGAAAGGTCAAAAAGCACAGGAAATACCTTTGAGATGTTTTCTTGGGTTCGGGGGGTACATTATGAAAAGGGAAGGTGCTAGCGCCCTTTTTATCCATGGTTATCCATGGGCTCTTAGTTACTTGTTTAGATCACTTGCTTTGCTTTTTCAATTGTTTGAAATGGTGCTTTGTGTGGTTTTGAAAGCATTTTGAAAAGAGGCCATCGTTTTGGCAATATTTATAATGATTCTTGTTTGAAGAATGTATACAAAGATGTTTGTCTTTTGAAAATTGTTTCAATATTTTGAAAGTTGTTTGGAAATTGTTTTGAAATTGTGTGTGTTTGTTTGAAAATAGCAAGGATGTTTGCAAATTGATCAAGTAACTAGGAGTTTTCTACCCTAATCAAAAGTCTTTCTTGTATATTTTTAACCCTTTGACATTGTTGTTTTACCATTGTATTTGGTAAACAACCCTATCTTTGGATTTTAAACGGGACGGGCGTGGGTCATCGTATGACCATGATAACAATATTGCCAAGTATCTTAGCAAGTTTTTGAGGGACTAGATCATTTTTGTTTAGGCAACCAAGATAGCGTCATCGAGGGACTATGATCTTTGTTTTTTTTGTTTTGTTTTACCAAGATACCTAGCATGCATACCATGGCCATTTTAAGGCAAAAAAGTGGATGAAACCCTAGGGGTGCTTGTGTGCATTGTGTTGTCATTTTTCATGCATTTTTGTCTTGTATTTAGTCATGCTATTTGTTTGATTTTGGTCTTTGCATACAAAACCCTAATTTACTATCATGGCATATTAAAGCAATAAAATGCGTAATGTAAATCTAGACTATTACAACATATTATGGGGAGGGGGATACAAGTTTGAATAGGGGGATATTTGCACAAAATAAAACCCTAAAACTATTACAACCATATTGAATTTATTGTACAAATAAATAAATAAGCAAATATTTAAATATGCAAATAAATGTAAATATGTGAAAATGTTTTTGTATTTTATTTTTTATGTATGAGAAAATAAGTTTATTTATATCCTAAAAATAAGAAAAATAAAAATAATTATTTTTGAAAGGGGTGAAAACCCTACTTTTTGTTTTAAGAAAATAATGCTTTATATTATTTATTTATTCATTTTTTGTTAAAGAAAAATTATAATAATATATACAAAAATGTTTTAAAAAAACTAAATATTGTATGAAAATATTAATTTAAGTGTATAAATAATAAAAATAAAAATATATAATGTTTTCATATTATTTACAAATTTATTTAAGAAAATAAAAGTATATTAACCTAAATACTTATTTTTATGCTAAAAAATAAATAAAGAATATGAAAAAATGCAAAAAAAAAAAAAAAAAAAATATTTTTGAGATTTTTATTTGTTTAGAAAAAAATAAATAAAAGTCAGAAATGTGAAATATGCAAGAAAAATATGAAAAATAAAAGAAATGGGCCAAGGGGGTGCAAAAAGTAAGCAGGGGGTGTCAAAAGAAACAAGCCCAAGGCCCTGGCCCAGAACACACTTCATCCCTGTCCTCTGGCCAAAACGCGCGCGCCCCTGTACTTCAAATCTGTTCTCTCTATTGCTTGCATGAAATCAAAAACTCACAACATGAAACTTATAGCATTTTAACTCACGATTCTAATGATATAAAAAACTTGATCTAACTCCCAAAGACCAGAGAGAATTTCAGTGGACCTAAATTCTAACCTAACTTTTTTAGTATGTTCAACATCTAAATTCTCCTAGCTCAGTTAATATAAATACAAGCTATGCATATGTACAGCTCAAGCACATTAAAGACTACATTTTTGCTTCACAAACCTAAGCCTACGGATGTCTAAATAAAGAGATAGAAAGTTGGAAATTACCTTGTTCAGTTGAAGTTAAATATGGCAATATAGCAACTTTAAGTGAGGCCTGAAGGTCTTTTGAGCTTGCTTGTTGTTCCCTTGACCTTTCCCAATGCTCAGCTTGCTTTGAAATGGCTTGAATCTCCTTGTAGAAGTCAACCTGCAAACTCAGAAATTTAAAATGGTGAAGCACGAAACAGGGGTTACAGTTGCTGAACAATGGCTTGGATAGTTCAGGTGGGTTGTAGGGAATGTGTTTGAAGTGGTTCAAGACAAAACGCACGAGTGAAATATGTTTTGGCTTGTGATTTGCAGAGATGGCCCTGTTTTAGGCAGAAGTTGGTGTTTTAGTGTTTTAGGGTGTTTGGGAGCGTGGAAATTCATGTTTCTGGCTTGAGACAATATACTGAGGTTGTTTTAAATGATAGCAAGATTTGGTTTTATCAGATTTTCAAGTTATGGACCTTTTGCAAGCTTACTTGCTTTTGAAGCAAAAGTTGAGTTGATAAAGCCAAAGCATGTACAGGCTAGCTCAAGGCCTGAGGAGAGTTGGTACACTTTTCCTGAAGTTTGTGGATGTTGTTTGTATCAAGAGATCAGGTCCATGGCTCAAGATAAACAAAATTGCAAAAAGTATGCTTTATGGAAATGGCATTGTAACCTTTTTGCCATTTTTGGAATAACTCTTTGTGTAATGCTCCATAACTCAGAACAATGCCTTTGTCCAATGTATTTGCATTTAATTAAGGAGTGTGGAAAGGATTAGAACCTGTAAACCAAGTACAATCATGCTTCAAACTGATTTGCAAGTTGTAACATGGTGCAAAATGCCTTGGACAAAAGTGAGAAATGGCCATTTTCATTCCTTCGATTCTCCCTAACCATAAATGATCTTGGAGAGTTCTTGGAAATTTTTGAAAGCTTGTAACATGATCTACAATACATATTTGAAATGAATTTTGAGATTCCACTTGGAACTATGTGAAAAGTTGCCATGAAGTTAGGTCAAAAATCTGCCTAAACTAGGGCAAAATTTCACTAAGTTAAAAGTTTCATGGACCCTTATTCACAAAATCATAACTTGAGATCTAAGCATCTTTTGGGAAAACTTTGTGAATAAAAGTTGTAGATTTTGTGTAGGAATACAACTTTCATGTTGGAAGTTTTCTTTGAATCCAATTTCATCATGGTGAAAAAGTTAGGAAAAGTTGGGAAAAAATAAGAAATTTTCATAACTTAGAAAATTTCTAAGTTATGAAAAATTTCAAACTTAAACCCTAATTTTCAAATTTAGGTTTCTTCGTGAACAAGTTTCATGTTTTGACACATCTTGATGAAAAATGACCCTTGGCACTTAATTTTGACCAAAAAGTCAAAGTTTGACTTTTCAGTGTACAGTTGATTTTTGATCAGTTGACTGGAAAATTCATTTGTCAATCCAATGCATTTGAGATCTTTTGAACCTTGTGGTTAGGTCAAGATGATGCCATTGAGTCCTTTAAACCATTATTGAACCAAATTTTCCATTGGCTAGGTTAA
Source organism: Vicia faba (assembly GCA_948472305.1). Taxonomy (NCBI): domain Eukaryota; kingdom Viridiplantae; phylum Streptophyta; class Magnoliopsida; order Fabales; family Fabaceae; genus Vicia; species Vicia faba. The sequence goes on from OX451735.1 coordinate 1,541,618,610, forward strand.
AAATCAAAAATTGCCCTTCTGCAGTCAAAACCCTAAAAATGAACATTTTGCCCTTTTGATGATCTGATCAAATTTCTTGAGGAGTTGTGGTCCAAACTTGATCAAATGGTTCATATGAGTCCATAATGTTGATGTGGATAAACAATTATGAGGTTTGACTGTAAATTGGCCGCAGTTGACTTTTTCCCCAATACAGCTGATTTTTAGGTCAATTGTCCAATTAACTGGGCAAAAATTTGATTCAAGGCTTGAAACTTGGTATGAGCAATCTTAAGAGTCCAACATGAAGTATGAAAGCCACATAAGGCATTGTAAGTCCAGAAATCCTTGTGCAAATTCAAACCCTAATTTCAGGTCATTAGTGCAAGTAGATGTCTTGAGCTGAGCAAACCCTAATCTGGTCTTGAATCCAAAGAGTCTTGTGAGGAGAATCTTGATAAAATGAGAGGGAAAATTTTGGGGTACAACAGGTAGCACATTCAATGATGAACCAGTATCTACTAGGACATGAGCCAAAGTAGTTCCCTTGCATTCGAAAGAGACATGCAACGCATCATTATGTTTCCTCCCTCTAGGAGTCAGATCAGCATCAGAAAAGCCGAAACTGTTATCAGCCGTCAAACTGGCCACACAATCTTCAAATTGATCAGCAGAGGTTTCCTGGGGCACATGGGCAAATTTCAAGAACTTCACCAAAGCCTTCGCATGGGCTTCGGAGAATAACAATAAGGCTAGCATAGAGATCTTTGAAGGGGTCTACCCCAACTGTTCGACCATAATGTAGTCGCTTTTCTTGATAATTTTCAGAATTTCTTCCATCTCCTTCTAGGAAGCTGTTGTACCCCAAAATTTGCCCTCCCACATTCTTCAAGATTTGTCAAGATCAATCCTCAAATGGTTCAAGACCACTCAAGGGATTGCACAGTTCAAATGCCTCTAAAGCCAGTCAAAATTAGGGTTTTGTATCTTACAAGGAATTTGAGGTTTTCAATGGCTCAATCAAGTCCCATAAGCCTATTCACATTGTCAAGCATCTACATTCCAAGTTTCAAGACTCACAGCATCAAGTTGCACAGTCAAAAGCCCTAATTGCTTCACAATCAATTGTAGGGGTAAAATGGTCATTTGGCAATCAAAAGTCAAAATTTTTGGTCAACATCTTATTTTGAAGCTACAATCATCATTTGATCAAGTCTTGATCATGATTCCACAAGCATGGCTCAAAAATCATCAAGATGCAAAAGTTTCCATTTTGGGACAGCTGAAAAGTCAATTGTAACTTGACCAGGGCATAACTTTTTCATGGTTCATCAGAAAAATCCCATCCAATGCTCATTTTGAAGGGGATGACATTTCCTACAACTCATCTTCACATTCCAAGTACAAGAAATGCTCTCACAAAACATTATCAATTTCTACATTATAGGTCATTTTCAAAAGTCAACAAAAAGGCATTTTAAGTCAAAGACCATAACTTGAGATTGGTAAATCCAAATGACATGGGACCAAAGGCATTGGTTAGAGGACTACAATACCTTTCCAAAATGTCAAAGAACATGTTTATATGATCAAAATTGAGCAAGATATGCATTGGAGAAGTTGGGAAATTTTCATGAATTTGCAAAAGTCAACTATCCTTAAAACTTCAATTTTTGACAAAAGGGCCCACTTTCTTCCACTTGATTCAGCCTTTTCATGCCATACATGTGTCCCATGATTAATTTCAAGATCAAACATTTATTTTTCCATTTTATTTAATTTTTATTGATTTAATCCATTTTAAATCCATAATAATTCAAATAAAATCAAAAAAATTAATGGAATGGCATCTTGGTGACTTGAATAGCTTTTATGTGTCATGTGCCAGCTAACAATTTCGTGCCAAGCCTTTTGGTGCACAAAATCTTGGATTTGCTTCAAATATGGAAAGGTCCTTTAATGGTGGTTAACAATATCTCAAGGTTTCAATGCACAATGATACAGGCTCAGCTGCTGGCCTAATTTCATTCACATATACATAAGCAAGCCTTACAAACCTAATTCACGACCCAAGCATCACTGAAACAGCCAAAAGCAAAAACTGAAAATTGTCAAAAAAGTGTGAGAACTAGAACAAGGTTGCAAGCATTTTCAGACAAAAATAAGCATGTGGCTTTCTTCCTTGCCATCCCCTGAAGCCAACACGACCCTTGCCAAGTCTTAAGACTCCCTACACAGCGCTGTAAGTCATCACAAACTTGCCTCTGAACACGAAACTTGAATCCTTTATTCTGGCATTTTTTCTTCCAAACATTAGCATATTCATACTCCTTGTTTGATTTCTGACATAACCATAATATTCAATTTCATTTTTAGGCATTGTATGATGATACTCGTACCTAGGGTTTGTTTGTGTGTTTTTTAGGCATTTTGTTTTCAGGTGAAATTAAAAGAAATCATAAGTGTGGATGAACTCAGGAGACCTGGACGAGACCAACCATGGTCTTGGAATGTTTTTTTGAGGCCTAGGGACGATTCTAAGCAAAGCCTACGAAACTACCTGCGGATAAAAATCCGCAGGTAAATAACCAACATTTTTGTTGAAGAAGATGATGACGCGTCACAGCGTGACTGGCCTGTTCAAACTAAACGCGCGCATTTTTATTTTATTTCCGTGATATTGCTTTTATTACATATAATATTAATTGCTTATTATTATTTCAATTGAAACGTGTAGCTCAGATGGCCAAAGCGTGCAAGCATAATCCCTTGGGACCTGGGTTCGAATCCCAGGTCCCCCCAAAATTCCATATTATTTTTCCTTACATGCTTGTGTGCAGGTTTCCAAAGAGCGTCCTATCATGCACCTCACAAATCTATGCGCCATGTGTCCACAATCACAGATCCAAAGGCCAGAGATGGAAGATCATGGTGTTCCTCAGTCAACATGCCTGTAGACAAGTCAGGAAGTCAAACGCAGGTTTGGCAACCAATGGGCCTGGAAATTGCTAAGAGACCTCCATTCTGGGCCCAGACCCCCCCTTTGGTTCATCCTTTTTTTCTTCTTCTTTTATTCTATATTTTCCATTTTATTTATTAACTTTTTTCTTCTAATTATTATTATCATCACTAAAACTAACATAATTAATTTTTCACAATAAAAATTCAGAAAATAAAAAATGTAAATATTTTTATTATTCACTATTAATTATTTTTTTAAATAAAACACTAATAAATTGATTTAGTTTAATTAGGTAATTTTAATTTCCTTTTACAATAAATAAAATGAATTAGACTTAGTTTTTTTTCTTCTTTTGGACTTTTAATTCCTTTTTATTTTATTTCATTAAAACATTAAAAAAACACAAAAAAGTACTTTTTCTTGTAAATAATTAAGTAATTAGTAAATTAGGTTTAAGATTTCATTAATTGCAAAAAAAGGACAAATCTCATTTTTTTCTCAAAAAAGGGTCAAAACCCTAAGACTTTCCCGATTTAATTTTTATTCGCGCATTAATTGTTTATTGGATTATATTTTATGTATCTGCTCAAGAAATGTAATAGCTAATTAGGGTTTATCGCTTTATTTACTTTTCTCGCATTTATTTTCCAAACGGGTTTTGTTTTTTTGGCGATGTATATATTCGTGCCTTGTAATAGCTAGATTTACCTTTTCCGCACTTTATTTTCCGCACTCTTAACTGTTAAAAAATGCATGAAAGACTTGTATGAAAAATAAAATCAATACGTAGCTTACAAATAACATGTACAAGATAAACATTAACATGAAACAACACACATGCACATGCCACTCCTAGGGTACGCCTCACTGGTTGCCTCGAACGTGGTCATCAAGTATAGGGTGTCTTAGAGGTCGCCCTTCTGTCTAAGATATAGTTGCCTCGAAACGGTTGCCTCAGAGAAAAAGGATCTAGGACATTAGGGTTACCACTAAGGCGTCCTACCATTGCTTTGGTGACCACATGTCCCTAATAATCGAATTGACCCGAATAACTCCAACAACGGTGCTACCTACCTCTCAATGGTGGGATGGCACTGTCTAAAGGACTCTTACACAGCCTAATTCCTTAGAGTAGGTAGATTTCTCCTAAGTACTTGCTCTTTTCAAAACAAACAAAAACAAATTTTCGCACCTACACTTTCAAAAAGTTTTCAAACAAATATTTCATACACTCTTGAGGACTGATACAAGAGTTACTTAGAAGTTTTTTCAAACTAAACTTTTTTTCAAAACCCACAAACACTTGAAAAGCAAACAATTTTTGAAAACATAAGAGCAAGTACCTAAGAGTCCGTGGATAACCACGGATAGAAAGGGTGCTAACACCTTCCTTTTCTATAAATCTGCCTCCTGAACCGAGAAACATCTCGAAAAAGGAATTTTGCTGTGCTTTTGTCCTTTCCATATTGGAGAACATAAAAGACGGTGGCGACTCTTGCTTACCGCGACATTTCGCGAACCAGCTTAAAAAAACAGTCAGTTCTATTTCCACCGATCACAGAATTGGCGACTCTGCTGGGGACACTAATAAGTGAGGTGTACCTTAGGACTAGACCACTCTTATGTTTTCAATTGCTTGCTTTGTTTGCTTTAATATTGTGGGCCTGTCTTGGAGTTTCATAGATCCTAACCCGGATCTGGGGGATACCTTTTAGAAAGTAGCAACAAACTGTGAGGGAACTGTGCGGGGTGTACCGACACGGTTGAAGCAATTTGCTACGTTGATGTGGCACTTTGGTGAGTACCGGTAACCCTTGAGTCAAGTCAAGGAGAGTACAGGGCCTCCGCGTGGTGTCGTGAAGCATCAACTGACCTTAGGAACCTTACTTGACCATCCTGGCCTTTTTAGGGTAGTGAGATGACCGACTTTGGTGCAGTCCGAAGTTGGTAGATACTCGATACTACACTCAATGAGGGTTGTTTTCTTGGAATATTTTGATCGCCAGTTCAGTGGCTAAATCAAAACAATGAACACAGAAAACAACCCAATGATATTGAGCTCCTTAGAACCCGGTTACTTTTGATAGGACAGGTTTTGAGCCCACCAACTTCAAGAGGGTAGTACCCCAAACTTCATGTTGGCCTAAACTCTAAGGGCTGTCTGGTGTGACTTGTGTGCCTTATCATGTTTGCTTTTTGTGAATACTTGTGGTGTGTCCTTATCATAACATCATAACATCATAAAGCATCATATGCATCTACTAACCACTTCAAGGGTTCAAATCTTCATCTTTGTTCTTGTTTTGTAGGACATGGAAACTATCCGTAGAAAGACAATTTAGATCAACCTTGTAAGTGTTCCTCCTCAGCTTAAGGAGCTTACATCCAGGATTCCCGAGAATTCTTCCTTCAGTGAAAGGCATGGTAGACTCATCAGCTTGGTCAATACCAACATTGAAGAAGATATGATAAAAGTTCTCTTCCAGTTCTTTGACCCTTTGCACCACTGCTTTACTTTCCCGGATTATCAATTGGTGCCTACTTTGGAAGAGTTTTCTCAGCTTCTGAAGGTTCCCATTCTTAGTCAACTACCCTGCAACGGTACGGAAAGGGAACAAAAACTTGAAGAGGTTGCTAAAGCATTATGCCTACAACCATATGACATCAAGGGACATTGGGAAGTTAGAAGTGGTATCAAAGGATTCTTGGCAAAGTTTCTGTTTGAGAAGGCCCAAGAATGTTGGAATTCCCTTGACCTACAAGCTTTTGAAGAAGTTGTGGCACTCCTTGTCTATGGGTTGGTGTTGTTCCCGAATCCGGATCAGCTTATAGATATCAATGCTGTCAAGATCTTCATGTCCAGGAATCCTATACCTGCGTTGCTTGGGGACATCCTCCACTCATGTTACACTCGAACCATGAGAAAAAGAGGTGTTCTCATGTGCTACACTCCTCTCCTGGCAAGGTGGTTTATTTCGCACCTTCCACAATCAGTTTTGAAGAACGAACGGGGTTTGAGATGGTCACAACGGTTAATGACTCTTACACATGCTGATATACATTGGTGTTCTCGGTCCAGAGAAAATGTCACTATCATTGATCATTGCAGAGAGTTCCCTAATGTTTCTTTACTTGGAATTAGAGGGGGAATTACTTACAACCCATGTCTGGCTTTGAGACAGTTTGGATATGCTCGAAGGGATGGCCCTCATGACATGTTGATTCCTGACATAGTTTTTGACTTCGACAACGATGCACAAGGACTTCGCCAGAGATTTATCAGAGCTTGGAGGATGCCCAACAAAGTGGACAGTAAGACACTAGGGCACAAGAACTTCATCCCCCTTGAGCCTTATCTCAAGTGGGTACGAGCCCGCTCCCAGAAGCTGGTGATGCCATATCCTCATGTTATCCCCGTGATCAAAGAGCCAGTTATGGGAGGAGAGGTTCCATACACCATTCAACATCCTGACATGCCAACATCTTGGGAAGAAATGCAAAAAAGCTGGATCCAACTCAAGGAAGAACGGAATTCTCTTGAAACCAGTCTACATGCCAGTGAGAAGAAGGTCTTGGAGCTCACCCGCCTACTGCACGAGGAAAAGACTCTCAACACTTACATAGCTCCAAAGAGGATGCGCAGTGTCTTTTGGGATTAATTATTTTGTAATGTTTTTCCCATGAGGTCCTGATGTACTGAACAAATTATCTCTTAATATAACGTGTGTTCCTCTTTTGTCTACAACGAATTTGAACTTTCGAACCCTTGAATGCATTGCATAAATAGCATATCATGCATCATGTGCATAACAGGTACTCTTTTTCTACAGGTTGCTTAATCTTCTTCGCTGTTTATTTCAGCACTCAATCATCATGAATCCTGAACCTACTACTGAACAAGCTATCAAGGCCCTCCAGGCCCAGAACGCCCAGTTTCAAGAGCTGGTCATGAGCTTAGCCCAGGGTCAACAGGAGTTGAAGACTCTGCTCTTGAAGGAGAAGAAGAAGAAGAAGAAGAGGATTGTGCTGTTTAACACTGGACAGAGGTTTGGGAATACACTGCAAAACGAGGCTGATCAGGCTACTTCCTCTACAGGGAAAGACAGCCCCCAGGGGAGAGAGGTTCCTAGTCCCGTGGTCTCTGACAACGAGACAAATTTCAATGATGAACAGTACCCTCCTGCTGAGGACAGGTACAAACAGCTGGAGGACCGGTTAAATGCCATGGAGATCCAACGTGTGCCCGGGTTGGATTTTGGAGATCTAGGTTTATCTTCTGGGGTGGTGATCCCGCACAAGTTCAAGGCACCTGCCTTTGCGAAGTACGACGGGGCTTCCTGTCCTAAACTGCACCTCCGTTCTTATGTAAGGAAGATCCAACCTTACACTGCAGACAAGAACCTATGGATCCATTTCTTCCAGGATAGCCTTTCAGGGGCTCAACTCGAATGGTTCTATCAGCTGGATGGAGCTAGTATTCGAAATTGGGAGGACTTGGCTACTGCATTTTATAAGCAGTATCAGTACAATTCTGACCTCGCTCCCACGCGTACCCATCTCCAGGGTATGTCACTTGGGACGGGTTAAGGTTTTAAGGAGTACGCGCAAAAGTGGAGGGACCTGGCTGGCAGGGTGCAGCCACCGTTGACTGACCGTGAACTCGTGGACATGTTCTTGGGGACCCTGTCTGGTCCATTCTTCAACCACCTGATTGGTAATTCTTCTGCAGGGTTTACAGACCTCATTTTGACTGGTGAACGGATAGAAGCTGGTATCAAGTCGGGGAAGATACAGAAAGGTGCCTCCTCGAGTACTGAAAAGAAGCCTTTCAAGAAGGAAGCTAGTGTTGTGTATGGTCCCAGAAGACAAAACAAACCAGAACGTCGCCAAGCTGTCAATGCGGTGGTAATTTCAAAGCCTACTGCTGCTCCTCAGCAGTACAACCAACCAAGGGGTGAGAGACCCAAAAGGCAGTACACTCGGCTCAGCATGACCCTGTCTCAGATATTGCCGCAACTGCTGTCAACCAATCTGGTAACTGTCAAAGAAGCTCCAAAGGTTGTGAACACCACCTCTCCAAAGTACAATCCCAACGCCCGCTGCGCTTATCACTCTGACAGCCCGGGGCATACTACGGATGATTGCTGGGCTCTGAGGAATAAGGTTCAGGACCTTATTGATGCTAAAGAGGTACAATTCGAGGCGCCCGAGAGGCCTAATGTGGTGACAGCTCCCATGCCCAACCATGGAGTAAATGCTATTGGGGATGAAGACGAAGTGGAGGAATCTAAATTCGACAGTTGGATCTACCCAACGGCCGATGATGGACCAAGCAACTGGACTGCCAAAGACTTCACACCTATTACTTTTGTCACTCAGTAATGAACTCCTTTGTTTTTAATTTGTAACGAACAATAATTTGAAACTTTATGGCTCGGTGTCTTACCCGGGGCACCGTGGCTTCATTTGTGAGGGCTTTTGTATGTCACTTTCATATATCATTAATAAAAGCATTAGACGTTTTTTTACATTTCAAATCTTGCGCTCCTTGCCTTTCTTTATTATATATTGCAAAACAGCTATATTTACACACACTCACCTATACAGGTTCCAATCCACTTTGGATCTCACTAGTAACGACTCTGCTACTGCCAATTATGACTTCGAAAATCTGATCAACTTAGCCGAAGACGAAGGTGAAGATGATTGCGAAGTTCCTGGTGAGCTTGCAAGACTGCTACTCCAGGAAGAGAGGGCCATTCAGCCACATGAAGAGCCAATGGAAACGATAAATCTGGGTACTGAGACAGACAGAAAGGAAGTCAAGATTTGTGCCAATCTAGAGCTTAGTGTGAAACAACAGTTGATTCAGATGTTGCATGATTATGTGGAAATCTTTGCCTGGTCTTACGAAGACATGCCTGGGTTGGATACCAACATTGTGGTTCATCACCTGCCTACCAAGGAAGATTGCCCTCCGGTTAAACAGAAGGTCCGCCGTATGCGTCCAGAGATGTCCGAGAAAATCAAAGCTGAGGTTATGAAACAATTTGATGCTGGGTTTCTAGCAGTGACTTCTTACCCTCAGTGGGTTGCCAACGTGGTTCCAGTGCCGAAGAAAGATGGTAAGGTCCGAATGTGTGTTGATTACAGGGATTTGAACAGGGCAAGCTCCAAGGATGATTTCCCTCTGCCTCACATTGACGTTCTGGTTGACAATACGGCTCAGCATAAGGTATTCTCCTTCATGGACGGGTTCTCCGGTTATAATCAGATCAAGATGGCTCCTGAAGACATGGAGAAGACCACTTTTGTTACTCAGTGGGGCACCTTTTGCTACAAGGTCATGCCTTTTGGGTTGAAAAATGTTGGGGCAACCTACCAACGCGCCATGGTTGCTTTGTTTCATGACATGATCCATCATGAGATTGAAGTATATGTCGACGATATGATTGCAAGGTCCCAAACTAAGGAGGAACACCTTGACCATCTACAGAAGCTGTTTGACCGTCTGAAGTTGTACAAGCTGAGGTTGAACCCGAACAAGTGCACCTTTGGGGTGAGATCTGGAAAATTGCTAGGCTTCGTCATGAGCGACAAAGGTATTCAAGTGGACCCTGACAAGGTGAAAGCCATACAAGAGATGCCAGTGCCCAAGACAGAAAAAGAAGTCAGAGGCTTTCTAGGAAGGCTGAACTATATTGCCCGATTCATCTCGCATCTAACTGCTACCTGTGAACCAATCTTCAAGCTGCTGAAGAAAGATCAAGTAGTACGTTGGAATGATGAATGTCAGGCCGCGTTCGACAGAATCAAAGACTATCTCCAAGAACCACCCATTCTTATGCCACCGGTTGAAGGGAGACCTCTAATCCTATACTTGACAGTACTTGACAGCTCAATGGGGTGTGTGCTGGGGCAGCATGACGAATCTGGCCGAAAAGAGCACGCCATTTATTACCTTAGCAAAAAGTTTACCGACTGTGAGACCCGATACTCACTGCTCGAGAAAACTTGCTGCGCTTTGGTATGGGCTGCTCGCCGGCTGAGACAGTATATGTTGACTCACACTACTCTATTGATTTCAAAAATGGATCCAATAAAGTATATCTTCGAAAAGCCCGCCCTGTCTGAAAGAATAACAAGATGGCAAATGATCTTGACAGAATACGACATCCAGTACACGACTCAAAAAGCAATCAAGGGAAGTGTGTTGGTAGACCATTTGGCACATCAGGCAGTGGATGATTACCAATCTATGAACTTTGAATTCCCAGACGAGAACATCATGGTAGTGACTGATTGTGAAGTCCCTGGACCGGATGAAGGACCTGAGGAAGGATCCCGATGGTCTACGCACTTTGACGGAGCCTCAAACGCTTTGGGTAACGGTATTGGCGTCGTGATCATATCCCCTAAAGGCACTCATACTCCACTTACCGCCCGGCTATGTTTCAACTGCACCAACAACACGGTGGAGTATGAGGCATGTATCATGGGTCTTCAAGCTGCAATTGACTTAAGGATCAAGTTTCTGAGTGTCTTCGGAGATTCTGCTCTCGTGATCAATCAGATCAAAGGAGAGTGGGATATGAAACACCCAAATCTCATTCCTTACAAAGAGTATGTGTTGACATTGATTCCCCACTTCGAAGAGATAACTTTTGAACACTTCCCAAGAGAGGAGAATCAGTTGGAGGACGCGCTGGCTATGATGTCTTCTATGTTCAAAGTAAAATGGGACAACAAGGCTCCCCGAATCATTATCTGGAAATTGGACGAACCTGCATATTGCTGTGAGCTTGAGGCTGAAGAGGTAACTGAAAAACCTTGGTATCACGAAGTGAAGAGGTACTTGGAAGCTCAAGAATACCCCGAGGGTGCATCTGTTAACGACAAAAAGTTTCTGAGAAGGTTCGCGGCGAAGTTCTTCCTCAGTAATGGCATTCTATACAAGCGAAACCATGATTCGACCTTACTGCGTTGTGTGGATAAGACTGAAGTAGAAAGGATCATGGCAGAGCTGCATGAAGGTACCTTCGGAACACATTCCAGTAGACATACCTTGGCAAAGAAAATCCTTTGGGCAGGATATTTCTGGTCCACAATTGAAGCCGACTGTTACCAACATTTTCGGACGTGTCACAAATGCCAGATCTATGCTGATAAGGTGCACGTTCCTCCAGTTCCCCTGAACGTCTTGACAGCACCTTGGCCTTTTTCAATGTGGGGCATTGATATGATCTGCGAGATCAGACCTACGGCATCCAACGGGCATCGCTTCATCCTGGTAGCGATTGATTACTTCACAAAGTGGGTTGAAGCAGCTTCCTATGCTACGGTAACCAAGAACGTCGTGGCACGGTTCATTCGGCACAACCTGATATGTCGATACGGTGTACCCGAAAGGATCATTACGGATAATGGTACCAATCTTAACAACAAGATGATCACTGAGCTCTGCGAGCAATTCAAGATACAACACCACAACTCTTCTCCTTACCGGCCGAAGATGAACGGGGCTGTAGAAGCGGCGAATAAGAATATTAAGAAGATTGTGCAGAAGATGACAGTGACCTACAAAGATTGGCACGATATGTTATCGCTTGCTCTTCATGGATACCGCACCTCAGCAAGGACGTCAACATGGGCAACACCCTTTTCCTTGGTCTATGGCATGGAGGCAGTCTTGCCTATTGAAGTCCAGATACCCTCTCTCCGGATAATGAAAGATGCAGGTTTGAGCGAAGATGATTGGATCCAGACTCGACTTGATCAATTAAATCTAATCGATGAAAAGAGACTCACCGCTATTTGTCATGGTCAAACGTACCAAAAACGGATGATCAGGGCATTTAACAAGAAAGTCAGACGGCAAGAGTATCAAGTCGGAGACCTGGTAATCAAACGCATCACTCTACCTCAAGGTGATCCCAGGGGGAAATGGAACCCTACGTACGAAGGTCCATTTGTGGTTAAACATATCTTCTCAGGAGGAGCTATGATTCTAACCACCATGGATGGTGACGACCTTCCTTACCCCGCCAATGCAGACATAGTAAAAAGATACTACGCTTGAATTAAAGACCCGCTAGGTTGACACACCTAGGCAAAAATAAGGGCTTCCCGGTGAACCAAAAGGGTTCGGGCAAAAAAAAGGGATGAAATAGAAAAATTTGTACACCTGGCAAGTCGAAAACCTGAAAAGGCGGCTTGGGCAAAAATGGGTATCCTGGTGGACTGAAAACCCGAAAGGGCGGTCCAAGCAAAAATTAGGGATAAGCGTAATACTACGTCTCATTGGATCACCTTGCATCTAGAATTTGGTATCAACTATCAGGTTCAGACGGCATCAATCAGTCAGCTTCATCGTCAACTAAGCAGCAAAGTGATGAGACGCTTGAAGATATAAAGGCGATAGCAGAGTTGGAACCCAGTGGGATCTTTCACATAGCTGTTTTGTTTTCACAAAATTGTATAAACTCTGTTGTTCGGCGGCGTTCTCTTACTAGGACGTCAGCCTCTTGTACATAAACGCCTATTTACAGGCAAAACTTCAAAATTAATACAAATTCACTTTTCCAGACAAATTGTCAATTGTTTTTCCTTTATCTGTTTTGTTGTGCAAAGAACGTCTAATGTTCATTTTTGATATATGCATTTGACACTAATTGCTAACTCATAAATACTCGCATGCGAAACGAAGGACTAATTACGGGTGATATCAGAAACAGGGGCAATAATGAGTTGTCTAAGCGATCTAGTTGCTCTGTCCACCAAGGTACTAAGGTAGGTTCAGCTGAAGAATGTAACCAAGATACCCTCACTCCCCGCAGAGTAAGACAAGGTCCAACAGTACTCTCCCCCAAGCAGAGTTGGCCTCCCGTCAGCCCTAAAAAGGCGCAGTATCCCTAGCAAGTCAGCAATACTCTCCCCAAGCAGAGTTAGTCTACTGTCAGCCTTAAGGAAGTTGGGTATCCCCAGAAAATCTCAATATTCCCCAGCAGAGTATACAGATGTTCCTAAGAAAGCATCCCCGGAAGTCTTAATATAAGATTGTTCCCCGGCGGAATACAAACACCCCAGTGGAGCCACTTCCCCAGTACAATCCAAAAGTTTCCCCAGGAGAGTTGAATCAATCTCCCCAGTAAATTCTAGAAGCTTATCCCCAGTAGATTCTGGAAGCTGGTCCCCTGCAGAGTACATATCTCTCCCCGGCTTTATTCAAAGGTTATTCCCCACCAGAGCTTATAACTGGGTTATCCTCAGCTAATTACCACGGAAAGATCGTCCTCGACGAAGTTCTTACTATCCCCCAGCGGAGTTCATCAAATTCCCCAGCATAACTTATCATTAGAATCCCCAGCGGAGTTCTCATCAAAACCTCAGCGAAGTATCTCTTCCCACAGAGCATTTCCCCGCAGAGTAATCTCTCCAACAAGTTTATTCCCCAACGGAGTCATCTTCTCCTACCAGTTTATTCTTGCAATCATCATCCCCAGCGGAAACGAAGAACTCTACTCTTCAAACATCAGCCCAAGATTCAACGAGCTCCTGGCATCCGTCAAGGATTTATTTTCCTAGACGAAAATACATTCATAGACATTTCACATTTCATACATCCTGCTTACATACATGATAAAGTGCATACGACACGATATCATGACATCATGCATTTCATACATCATGACATTGCATATCACTGATGTTTTGCCTTTTCAGGAAAAGGATCAATCAAAAGATGATTACTATCAACTGTCGCAATTCCAGATTCGATACTTGTATCTAGCCAGGGCATATCTGTGAGCGACTGATTGTAGATTCGATACCTGTATCCAGCCAGGGCATGTCTGCATGAAGAGTTTAGAGATTTGATTCCTGTATCTAGCCAGGGCATATCTGTAGACGACAAATTCCAGATTCGATTCCTGTATCTAGCCAGGGCATATCTGTGAGTAATTGATTGTGGATTCGACACCTGTATCTAGCCAGGGCATGTCTGCATGAAGAGTTTAGAGATTCGATACCTGTATCCGGCCAGGGCATATCTGTAGACGACCAATTCCAAATTCGATCCCTATATCTAGCCAGGGCATATCTGTGAGTGATTGATTGTAGATTCGATACCAGTATCCAGCCAGGGCATATCTGTGAGTAATGGATTGTAGATTCGACACCTGTATCCGGCCAGGGCATATCTGCATGAAGAGTTTAGAGATTCGATACCTGTATCCAGCCAGGGCATATCTGTAGACGACTAATTCTGGATTTGATACCTGTATCCAGCCAGAGCATATCTGTGAGTGATTGATTGTAGATTCGATACCTGTATCCAGCCAGGGCATATCTGCATGAAGAGTTTAGAGATTCGATACCTGTATCCAGCCAGGGCATATCTGTAGACAACCAATTCCGGATTCGATTCCTGTATCTAGCCAGGGCATATCTGTGAGTGATTTGATTGTAGATTCGACACCTGTATCTAGCCAGGGCATGTCTGCATGAAGAGTTTAGAGATTCGATACCTGTATCCAGCCAGGGCATATCTGTAGACGACTAATTCCGGATTCGATACCTGTATCTAGCCAGGGCATATCTGTGAGCGATTGATTGTAGATTCGATACCTGTATCCAGCCAGGGCATATCTGCATGAAGAGTTTAAAGATTTGATACCAGTACCCAGCCAGGGCATATCTGTAGACGACTAATTCCAGATTCGACACCTGTATCTAGCCAGGGCATATCTGTGAGCAATTAATTGTAGATTCGATACCTGTATCTAGCCAGGGCATATCTGCATGAAGAGTTTGAAGATCAACCCCTATAACAGGCCAGGTAAATATCTTTCTTTTTCAAGTACGCAAGTTCTCGCTAAGGAATCTCTTACGCGATCGACACCTTCAGATGGCATCTATAAGCCCATCTCCACAACTATCCATCACACTTCCAAATGGCATCTGTAAGCCCATTCCCGACAAGTTTCTATCACATCTCCAGATGGCATCTATAAGCCCATCCTCCTATCCACCATCTCTCCAAATGGAATTTGTAAGCCCATTCCCTACATCACATTGCTGATATTCTCTACTATACGAGTGCAAATTTCTGGGCACTCTAGTGTTCAATCATCTTCCACCTTCGGATCACGAAAGGCACGCAAGCCAATCTACATCCTCAGGTCTAAGAAGATTGAATAGGGGCAACTGTTGTACCCCAAAATTTGCCCTCCCACATTCTTCAAGATTTGTCAAGATCAATCCTCAAATGGTTCAAGACCACTCAAGGGATTGCACAGTTCAAATGCCTCCTAAGCCAGTCAAAATTAGGGTTTTGTTTCTTACAAGGAATTTGAGGTTTTCAATGGCTCAATCAAGTCCCATAAAGCCTATACACATTGTCAAGCATCTACGTGCCAAGATTCAAGACTCACAACATCAAGTTGCACAGTCAAAAGCCCTAATTGCTTCACAATCAATTGTAGGGGTAAAATGGTCATTTGGCAGTCAAAAGTAAAAAGTTTTGGTCAACATCTTACTTTGAAGCCACAATCATCATTTGATCAAGTCTTGATCATGATTCCACAAGCATGGCTAAAAAATCATCAAGATGCAAAAGTTTCCATTTTGGGACAGCTGAAAAGTCAACTGTAACTTGACCAGGGCATAACTTTTTCATGGTTCATCATAAAAATCCCATCCAATGCTCATTTTGAAGGGGATGACATTTCCTACAACTCATCTTCACATTCCAAGTCCAAGAAATGCTCTCACAAAAAGTTATCAATTTCTACATTATAGGTCATTTTCAAAAGTCAACAAAAAGGCATTTTAAGTCAAAGACCATAACTTGAGATTGGTAAATCCAAATGACATGGGACCAAAGGAATTGGTTAGAGGACTTCAAGACCTTTCCAAAATGTCCAAGAACATGTTCATATGATCAAAATTGAGCAAGATATGCATTGGAGAAGTTGGGAAATTTTCATGAATTTGCAAAAGTCAACTATCCTTAAAACTTCAATTTTTGACAAAAGGGCCCACTTTCTTCCACTTGATTCAGCCTTGTCATTCCATACACGTGTCCCATGATTAATTTCAAGATCAAACATTTATTTTTCCATTTTATTTAATTTTTATTGATTTAATCCATTTTAAATCCATAATAATTCAAATAAAATCAAAAAAATTAATGGAATGGCATCTTGGTGACTTGAATAGCTTTTATGTGTCATGTTCCAGCTAAAAATTTCGTGCCAAGCCTTTTGGTGAACAAAATCTTGGATTTGCTTCAAATATGGAAAGGTCCTTTAATGGTGGTTAACAAGATCTCAAGGTTTCAATGCACAATGATACAGGCTCAGCTGCTGACCTAATTTCATTCACACATACATATGCAAGCCTTACAAACCTAATTCACGACCCAAGCATCACTGAAACGGCCAAAAGCAAAAACTGAAAATTGTCAAAAAAGTGTGAGATCTAGAACAAGGTTGCAAGCATTTTCAGACAAAAATAAGCACGTGGCTTTCTTCTTTGCCATCCCCTGAAGCCAACACGACCCTTGCCAAGTCTTAAGACTCCCTACACAGCGCTGTAAGTCATCACAAACTTGCCTCTGAACACGAAACTTGAATCCTTTATTCTGGCATTTTTTCTTCCAAACATTAGCATATTCATACTCCTTGTTTGATTTCTGACATAACCATAATATTCAATTTCATTTTTAGGCATTGTATGATGATACCCATACCTAGGGTTTATTTGTGTGTTTTTTAGGCATTTTGTTTTCAGGTGAAATCAAAAGAAATCATAAGCGTGGATGAACTCAGGAGACCTGGACGAGACCAACCATGGTCTTGGAATGTTTTTTTGAGGCCTAGGGACGATTCTAAGCAAAGCCTACGAAACTACCTGCGGATAAAAATCCACAGGTAAATCACCAGCATTTTTGTTGAAGAAGATGATGATGCGTCACAGCGTGACTGGCCTGTTCAAACTAAACGCGCACATTTTTATTTTATTTCCAGGATATTGCTTTTATTACATATAATATTAATTGCTTATTATTATTTCAATTGAAACGTGTAGCTCAGATGGCCAAAGCGTGCAAGCATAATCCCTTGGGACCTGGGTTCGAATCCCAGGTCCCACCAAAATTCCATATTATTTTTCCTTACATGCTTGTGTGCAGGTTTCCAAAGAGCGTCCTATTCTGCACCTCACAAATCTACGCGCCATGTGTCCACAATCACAGATCCAAAGGCCAGAGATGGAAGATCATGGTGTTCCTCAGTCAACATTCCTATAGACAAGTCAGGAAGTCAAACGCCGGCTTGGCAACCAATGGGCCTGGAAATTGCTAAGAGACCTCCATTCTGGGCCCAGACCCCCCCTTTGGTTCATCCTTTTTTTTTATTCTTTTATTCTATATTTTCCATTTTATTTATTAACTTCTTTCTTCTAATTATTATCATCATCACTAAAACTAACATAATTAATTTTCCACAATAAAAATTCAGAAAATAAAAAATGTAAATATTTTTATTATTCACTATTAATTATTTTTGTAAATAAAACACTAATAAATTGATTTAGTTTAATTAGGTAATTTTAATTTCCTTTTACAATAAATAAAATGAATTAGTCTTAGGTTTTTTTTTCTTTTGGACTTTTAATTCCTTTTTATTTTATTTCATTAAAACATTAAAAAAACACAAAAAAGTACTTTTTCTTGTAAATAATTAAGTAATTAGTAAATTAGGTTTAAGATTTCATTAATTGCAAAAAAAGGACAAATCTCATTTTTTTCTCAAAAAAGGGTCAAAATCCTAAGACTTTCCCGATTTAATTTTTATTCGCGCATTAATTGTTTATTTGATTATATTTTATGTATCTGCTCAAGAAATGTAATAGCTAATTAGGGTTTATCGCTTTATTTACTTTTCTCGCATTTATTTTCCAAACGGGTTTTGTTTTTTTGGCGATGTATATACCCGTGCCTTGTAATAGCTAGATTTACCTTTTCCGCACTTTATTTTCCGCACTCTTAACTGTTAAAAAATGCACGAAAGACTTGTATGAAAAATAAAATCAATCCGTAGCTCACAAATAACATGTACAAGATAAACATTAACATGAAACAACACACATGCACATGCCACTCCTAGGGTACGCCTCACTGGTTGCCTTGAACGTGGTCATCAAGTATATGGTGTCTTAGAGGTCTCCCTTCTGTCTAAGATCCAGTTGCCTCGAAACGGTTGCCTCGAAGAAAAAGGATCTAGGACATTAGGGTTACCACTAAGGCGTCCTACCATTGCTTTGGTGACCACATGTCCCTAATAATCAAATTGACCCAAATAACTCCAACAACGGTGCTACCTACCTCTCAATGGTGGGATGGCACTGTCTAAAGGACTCTTACATAGCCTAATTCCTTAGAGTAGGTAGATTTCTCCTAAGTACTTGCTCTTTTCAAAACAAACAAAAACAACTTTTCGCACCTACACTTTCAAAAAGTTTTCAAACAAATATTTCATACACTCTTGAGGACTGATACAAGAGTTACTTAGAAGTTTTTTCAAACTAAACTTTTTTTCAAAACCCACAAACACTTGAAAAGCAAACAATTTTTGAAAACATAAGAGCAAGTACCTAAGAGCCCGTGGATAACCACGGATAGAAAGGGTGCTAACACCTTCCCTTTCTATAAATCTACCTCCCGAACCGAGAAACATCTTGAAAAAGGAATTTTGCTGTGCTTTTGTCCTTTCCATATTGGAGAACATAAAAGACGGTGGCGACTCTTTCTTACCGCGACATTTCGCGAACCAGCTTAAAAAAACAGTCAGTTCTATTTCCACCGATCATAGAAGCCTTTGGGATAGATATTGAATGTGCCTTCGTCTGGACAGGCTCAATCATTATGTCTTTGCCCTGAGTCTCGGTCGACTCGGTGATAGGGGTGTCAGCAGGGGTAATTATAGGGATTATAGTAGTAGTATCAGTAGGAACAAAAGTGGGAATGATCACAGGACCAGTAAAAACTTTTGGAGGAGAAATCTCATGAGAGAACACTCTTCCACTTCTTGTTGTTTTGTTGGTTCCAACAATGTTGCCAATGTCGGGGTCAGCCTTCTCGGAAACCTAGTCTTCATCAGCTAACCAATCTTGCTTGACGCCATGGTAGTAGACGTTACCCCCATAGTTCCAAGGAATAGTTTTGTCCGAGGAGTATGGGATTGGCCCTGGCATAGTAATTATCAGCAGAGTAACCTTCGGAACAGATGTAATCCTGACGGGTCTTTTGGTGGAGACCCCGGGAGGATTGGCGGAAATGGTTATTATCGAAACATCGTTGCAAGAAATGGTTGGAACTGGATTCTTATCAAACAAAATCTCTCTATCATCCATCAGGCGCTAAACACATGCCTTTAACAAATGACAACCAGTTGGTAGAGATAAACAGAGGTGGCAACCTTCACCACAGCCCGGAAATAAATCGGCCTTCAATAGGTCCCTCTTGATGGTCAGGAGAGGAGTAACAAGTTCATTAACATCAGTAACAAACATATCATCTTCAATAGTGTTAACACCCCGGTCGTGCTTGGGCATAGGAGTAGTGATAACATTTTGAATTTCAGGGGCGTCAAACTCAATTTCCTTTGCCTCGAGAAGGTCTTGTACCTTGTTTTTCAAAGCCCAACAATTGTTTGTATCATAACCTGGACTTTCCGAATGATAAGCACAACGAGCATTTGGATTGCAGCAGGGAGAGGCAGTGTTGGGATTCTTTGGAGCTTCCCGCAAGGTTACCAGATTAGATTTCAACAAATGAGGCAAAACTTGGGATAAAGTCATATTTATCCGGGTGAACTGTCTTACCGGCCTTTCTGTTCTCTGCTGGTTATTTCTTTGTTGAGTGGGTGCAGGCTTAGAGATCATGATAGCCCCTACCGTTGGATGGTGTTCAGTTCTGTCCTGATTCCTTTGATTGTACACATCACTAACCCATTTCTTCCCAGCAAATGGCTTCCTTACTGCACTAGAGGATGCATCCTTTTGGATCTTACCACTCCTAATTCCAGCTTCCACTCTTTCCTCTATCATGATTAATTCAGTAAAGTCAACCGAGGAACTTCCAATTAGGTGATTATAGAATGGACCAGACAAGGTACCCAAAAACATATCCACTAGCTTCCTATCAGACAGGGGAGGTTGGACTCTTCTTGTTAAGTCCCTCTACTTCTGAGCATAGTCTTTAAAGCACTCGCTCTAACCCATAGCCATACTTTGGAGTTGAGTATGGGTGGGAGCATGGTCTGCATTATACTGATATTGCTTGTAGAAATCAGCGGCCAAGTCTTCCCAATTATGGATGTTGCTCCTTTCCAGCTGGTAGAACCAATCTAATTGAGTTCTGGATAGACTATCCTAAAAGAAGTAGACCCATAAGTCCCTGTCAGCAGTGTGAGGCTGTGATATCAACTAATCTGCGAGGGTAGTGCGGATCTCTAATCCAGCACTGATGCAACAACGATAAGGAAATCAACATAAGTAGGACGTGCCCAAAAGGCAATTCACCAAAATCAACATGTCCCCGACTCAAGTATTGTAACACATGTTGAAGATGGAGTTGATAACATTGAAGGATCCTCCTCAGAATCCAAACACCGCCTTTCCTCAGTACAACCCTAATGTGAGATGCACTTATCATTCCAATAGTCTAGGGCATGACACTAATAGCTTTTGGGCATTGAAAAATAAGATTCAGGACTTGATCGACGAAGGGGTGCTGGATTTCACACAAGATGGTCAGACTGAATTCTTCTGCCATCCCTCAAAGGCACACCGTCTGAAGTGACAAGTTCAGACAAAAAGGCTTTTTGTTCATTAGAATTTTCAAATTGTAATTTTCTTTTGATTGTTTGAACACTTATTTATGTCAAACTTTGTTATTCCATTAATGCATTGCATATGTTTGTCTTGAATTAATCCATTCGTTTTCACTATACTGAAATTATGCTTTTACTTCCTTTTTGTAATATTCGACTCTCGATTAAAAGTTGTAAGCCTTTAGAGGGAGGATGACGAAAAAGATACCATAATCTCTACAGTATGCGTTTGAAAAGACCTTGCTGACAATGTATAGGCGTTGTTTCAAATCCTAAACAGTGGGAGTTATAAGGAAGATAATCCCTACTCAACCCCTTTGAACCTAAGAAGTAGGAGATTTCTTTTTCGCGCAAGTTGAAACCCTTAATCAAAACCTGAGGGCAGGGTGTTTTCTCAGTTAATTCAATGGTGCATTCAATCACAAGCTTTCCCCTCGTACACTACAATTAGTGTTAGAGGTATCATTCCAAAACAAAAGATGGTGATTGTGATCGGTGGGAATGAGAACTGACTGTTTTTGGAATGCTGGTTTGCGTTTTGCGTTTGTTTTCGCAAAATGTCGCGGTAAGCAAGAGTCGCCACCGTCTTTTATTTTATCCAACAAGGAAAAGACAAAAGCACCGAAAAATTCCTTTTTGAGATGTTTCTCGGGTTCGGGAGGTAGATTATAGAAAGGGAAGGTGTTAGCACCCTTTCTATCCGTGGTTATCCACGGGCTCTTAGGTACTTGCTCAATGTGTTTTCTAAATTTGCTTTTCTTCGTGTTTGTGGGTTTGAAAAGAGTTTTTGTTTTGAAAGGGGTGTAAGTGCGAAAAGTTTTGTTTTGTTTTAAAAGGAGCAAGTACTTAAGAACCATCTACCTACTCAAAAAGGAATTAAACTGTGCTAATGTCCTTTAGACGATGCTATCCCACTATTGAGGAGTAGGTAGCACCGTCGTTGGAGTTTTCGAGTCAATTCGATTAAGGGACATTTGGTCACTAAAGCAACGTTAGGACGCCTTAGCGGTAACCCTAATATCCTAGATCATTTTTCCGAGGCAACCGTTTCGAGGCAACTATGATCTTTGGATAAGAAGGCGACCTCTAAAACTTCCTATACTTAATACCATGTTCGAGGCAACCAAGTGAGGTGTACCCTAAGAGTGGCATGTGCGAGTGTGTTATTTCGGTTAAATTATCTTTGTACATGTTATGGGTGAGCTATGTTGATTTTAGGTTAAAGATTGATCTTGTCATGCATTCCCTATTTAACAAACATCTAACAATTAATAGTTGCGGAATTTAAAATGCGGAAATTAAATCTAAACTATTACAAGGCGTCGGGTATTTACATCGTCAAAAACATACCCTTTAATTTAAATTGCGGAAAGTAAAATAAAGAGATAAATAAATTAAAGTCCTATTTAAGGGCTATTACATACTGGAAGCAATTACAAAATTGGATAAGAATGATACGCGTGCGAGAAAATTAAACCGGCGCATTTTGTAGGGTTTTGACCCTTTTTTATTAAAGAAATTTTTTTTGCTTATTTTTAAAAAAAAATTAAATCTAATTTAATAATTGAATTAATTAATTAAATGAAAATATTTTTGGCTTTTCATATTTAAGGAAATAAAAATAAAAATGATTAAAATTATTAAAAACCTAATTCTACATTGATTTTAATTTATTGCAAAAATATTAATGTTAAACCTATTTAAAACTAAATAAATTAATTAATGTTTATTTACAAAAATAAATAATGAAATTAATAATAAAAATAATATTTTTATGTTTTCTGATTTTTATTAATAAAAAAAGTTAATTATTTGGTTAGTAATTAATTAAAAATAATAATAATAAAACAAGTAAATAAATAAAATATTGAAAGAAAACAAATAACCAAGGGGGGGTGCTGGGCCCAATTTGAAGGTGTGATTTGCAATCTCCAGGCCCAATAGTTGTCAGCCTTGTTTGACTTTCAGGATCACCCACGCGCTTATTGACTAGAGTCCATGGTGGATGTCCAATCTAGACCCTCAGATCTGGCATGAGGGCCATCTGGCGCCTGGATCTTTGAGGAACATGATAGTCCCTATGCTTGAGGTTGTACTGGAATAGCTGAAATAAAAAATCAAGAAATATGTTGGGGACCTGGGATTCAAACCCAGGTCCCATTGCTCAATGGCCAGCGCGCTTACCAATCCAACCAAACTGCTTATTTGTTATTAGAATACAAAACAAATATTATATTCAAAACTCAATTATTATGTTGGAAATAAAAAAACGTGCTAAACATTTGAACGAGCCAATGGGAAGAGGAGGCGTAGTCGTCTTCTTCACAAATCTCTGGTTTTATTACCTGCGGATTTTTATCCACAGGAAGATTCGTGGGATGCTTCAAAAATTCATCCTAGGCCATGTAAACGCAAGCTGAGAACACCAACGTGTTCGTCTCTCCTCCTTGAGCATCCCTGTACCAATTATTCGTCCAAATTTTACCTGCATCAAAAATGCCTAAAAAACAAGAACACAAACCCTAGCTTCGGATCTAAGGTTATAGGCCATGAAAACAAAATTAAACAATGCAGAATGCTTAGAAATTATGCAAGGATCACAAATAAATCAATATTTTGGCAAGAAAACGCAAGAATCCAAGGTTATGAATTCGTGCACAAGGCTATGTTTGTGGACACTTACAGCGCGTTGTAGGGAGGGAGAAGGCCTGGTTTTGATTGCTTTAGCTCCACTGGATGTCAGGCAAGGAAGCTACATTGAGATCTTGGATTGAATCGTGCTCTAACCAAGGTTTTGATCTCACACTTTTGCAAGCTTTTTTTCAATTCTGGTTTGGCTATTTTGGGCAGCCTTCAGTCGTGTTCTTTGTATGTCTGGCTTGTACATGTATATTGGGAGCAATTTAGGTTAAACTTTGGGCTTTAATCCATGAGTATTGAAGATTGGAGATTTGATTTGATCACCATTGATAAAGTTTCCAAAAATGCCTCAAATCAAATATTTTGTGTACAAAAATGCTTGATACGAATTTGATTGAGTGTATCTTGACAATGAAGACTTGTAATGATCAAAAAATCTCATTCCATTAATTTTTGGATTTTATTTGAATTAATATTGATTTAAAATGAATTAAATCAATACAAATTAAATAAAATAGAAAAATAAATGATTGGTCATGAAATTGAAGATGGGACACGTGTGTGGTGTGATAAGACCAAATCAAGTGGAAAAAAGTAGGCCCTTTTGTCAAAAATTGGAGTTTTGAGGATAGTTGTCTTTTGGCACTTTTGGAAAAATGCCCAACTTCAACAATGCATAACTTCTTCAATTTTGAACTTTTGGAAGTGTTATTGGACTTTTTAGAAACCTTGAGATGTCTTATAACCAACCCTTTTTATCTCATCTCATTTTGATATTCCATGCTCAAGTTATAAGCTTTGTAAAAAAAGGTGTTTTTGTTGACTTTCAAAAATGACCTATAATGTCCAAATTTGTAACTTTTTGTGAGAGAATTTCTTGATCTTGGGGTGTGAAGATGGATTGTAGGAAATTTCATCCTATTCAAAATGAGCTTTGGATGGGTCATTTCCCATAAAGAATGAGAAAGTTATGCTTGGTCAAAGTTGAGTTGACTTTTCCTACAAAACCCTAATTTAGAAACTTTTGAATCTTGATGAATCTTGAGCAATCCTTGATGAATCATGATCAACCCTTGATAAAATGATGAATTATACTTCAAAATGAGAATGTTGACAAAAATTCTTGAGGTTTGACTGTATTTGGGTCGCAGTTGACTTTTGCCCTAGCACAGTCGATTTTTGGGCCTCTTGAGCAATTGACTGACCAAACTTCCTCTGCAAGGCTTGAAATTTGTCATGGATGAACTTAAGAACATATTAGGACATTGGGAAGCACTTGAGGTCATTTGGATGTAAGGAACTTGATGCAACACAAAACCCTAATTTTGACTTGACTGCCTTAGGAGATGATTTGACTGTCCAATTCTTGAGCCATCTTGAACACTTGGAGATTATTCTTGACATGTCTTAAGAAATATGGGAGGGAAAATTTTGGGGTACAACAGTTTCCCCTGTTCAATCTTCTTAAACCTGAGGATATAGATTGGCTTTCGGGCCTTTCGTGATCCGAAGGTGGAAGGTGATTGAACACTAGAGTGCCTAGAAATTTGCACTCGCATGAAGTAGTATCAGCATTGTGATTTCGGGAATGGGCTTACAGATTCCATTTGGAGATTGTTGGTAGGTGGTTTTGTCTTCGTTGACAGGTTGTCTCTTTTGACGGGGTGTCTCCTTTGACGGGTTGTCTCCATTGACGGGTTGTCTCCATTGACGGGTTGTCTCTATTGACGGGTTGTCTCCATTGACAGGTTGTCTCCATTGACGGGTTGTCTCTATTGACGGGTTGTCTCCATTGACAGGTTGTCTCCGTTGACGGGTTTTCTCTATTGACGGGTTGTCTCCATTGACGGGTTGTCTCCATTGACGGGCTGTCTCTATTGACAGATTGTCTCCATTGACGGGTTGTCTCTATTGACGGGTTGTCTCCATTGATGGGTTGTCTCCTTTAACGGGTTGTCTCTATTGACAGATTGTCTCCATTGACAGGTTGTCTCTATTGATAGGTTTCGCCTCAGAAAAATCTTTAGGAATTGATTTAACTGATTTTGTCTCCATTGACTGGCTTCACCTCAGAAAAATATTTAGGAATCGATTTAACTGATTTTGTCTCCATTGACATGGTTGAGAGTTTAACTGCATATTTCCTGAAAGGTAAAGGTCGGTCATATGCAATGCATGATATGGATCAAGCAATGATGTTCTCAACATAAATGAGATTGTATGGTATGATGCATATATGCATGTATCATGATGTATGGACATGATGTATGGACATGTAATGTTTTAGCTGGGGAAAATAAATCTCGGAGCTGCTGGAGAATAGAGTTGAATTCTTCGTTTCCGCTGGGGATGATGAACGAAGATAATTATGAGAATAAACCTGCAGGAGGAGATGACTCCGTTGGGGAATAAACCTGATGAAGAGATTACTCCGAGGGGAATTACTCTATGGGGAAGAGATGCTCTGCTGAGGATTTTGACGATAAACTCCGCTGAGGATTCCGCTGATAAACTCTGTTGGGGATTTCAATGATGAACTCCGTTGGGGATGGATTACCATTGCTGGTGATATTGAATATGTTAAGGATTGAATTCCTGTTGGGGGGAAAGGAAGAACCTTGCTGGAGGATGATCTTTCAATTGCAACTTGCTGGGGATAACCCTGTTAGACTCTTATGAGGATAAACCTCTAAGTTTTGCTAGGAATGCTCCTTCGAACCTGGCTGGGGAGGTTTATTGTACTCTGTCGGGGATAAACTTCCAGAGTCTACTGGGGAAAATGATTCAACTCCGTTGGGAAAGCTTTTTTAGATTGCGCTGGGGAAATGGCTCCACTAGGGGTACCTTGTATTCCGCCGGGGAACATTCTTATACTCCGTTGAGGAATATTAAGACTGTCGGGGATGCTCTTATGCTTGCTGAGGAACATCTTTATACTCCGCTGGGGAAGATTAAGACCTTCTGGGGATACCCAACCTTTTTAGGGTTGATGGTAGGTTAACTCTGCTTGGGGGAGAGTATTGCTGATTTGTACCTAACTGCAAGTCTCAGCTGGGACAGCTACCATTACTGTCTTGCTCTGCAGGGAGTAAAGGTATCGTAGCCATATTCTTCAGCTGGATCTACCTTGTACCTGGTGGACGAAGCAACTACACAGCTTGGACATTTCTTATGCCCTTGTTTCTGATATTACCAGTAATTCATCCTTTGTTTCACATGTAAATATTTATGAGTAGCAATTAATGTCAAATGCATATATCAAAAATGAAGCTTTGGACGTTCTTTGCAAAAAAAAAATAGGTTAAGGAAAAACAATTTGAAATTTGTCTGAAAATGAATTTGTATTGATTTTGAAGTTTTCCTGTAAATAGGCGTTTTTGTACAAGAGGCTGACGTCCTAGTAAGATAACGTCGCCGAACAAAAAGAATTTATACAATTTCTGGAAAGAAAACAAAAAAGCTATGTGAATAAACCCACTGGGTTCCAACTCCGTTATTGCCCTTATGTCTTTGAGCATCTCATCACTTTGTCGTTGGTTGAAGATGAATCAGATTGATCAGTGCCTTCTGAGTTTGATAGTTGATACCGAAGTCTGGATGCAAGGTGATCCAATGAGACATGGTGTTACACTTTAATCCCTAATTTTTGTCTGGACCGCCCTTTCGGGTTTTCAGTCCACTAGGATACCCATTTTTGCCCAAGCCGCCTTTTCAGGTTTTTGACTTTCCGGGTGTATAGATTTTTTCATTTTCATCCCTTATTTTTGCCCGAACCCTTTTGGTTCATCGGGAACCCCTTATTTTTGCCTAGGCCAGTCAACCTAGCGGGTCTTTGATTAGGCGTAATATCTTTTCACTATGTCTGCATTGACGGGGTGAGGAAGGTCGTCACCATCCATGGTGGTTAGAATCATAGCTCCTCTTGAGAAAATGTTTTTAACCACAAATGGCCCTTCGTAAGTAGGGGTCCATTTGCCCCTGGGATCCCCTTGAGGTAGGATAATGCGTTTGATTACCAGATCCCCAACTTGATACTCTTGTCGTCTAACTTTTTTGTTAAATGCCTTGATCATCCGTTTTTGGTACGTCTGACCATGACAAATAACAGTAAGTCTCTTTTCGTCGATTAGGTTCAGTTGGTCAAGTCGGGTCTGAATATAGTCATCTTCACTCAAACCTGCATCCTTCATTATTCGGAGAAAGGGTATCTAAACTTCAACAGGCAAGACTGCCTCCATGCCATAAACCAAGGAATAAGGTGTTGCCCCTGTTGACGTCCGCGCTGAGGTACGGTACCCATGAAGAGCAAATGGTAACATCTCGTGCCAGTCTTTGTATGTCACTGTCATCTTCTACACAATCTTCTTGATGTTCTTATTAGCCGCTTCAACAGCCCCATTCATCTTCGGCCGGTAGGGAGAAGAGTTGTGATGCTGTATCTTGAATTGCTCGTAGAGCTCAGTGATCATCTTGTTGTTGAGATTAGTACCATTGTCCGTAATGATCCTCTCTGGTACGCCGTATCGACAGATCAGATTGTGCTGAATGAACCGTGCCACGACATTCTTGGTTACAGTAGCAAAGGATGCCGCTTCAACCCACTTCGTAAAGTAATTAATCGCTACCAGGATGAAACGATGCCCGTGGGATGCCGTAGGTCTGATCTCGCCGATCATATCAATGCCCCACATTGCAAAAGGCCAAGGAGCCTTCAAGACGTTCAGAGGAACTGGAGGTATGTGCACCTTATCAGCATAGACCTGGCACTTGTGACATGTCCGAGAATGCTGATAACAGTCGGCTTCTATTGTGGACCAATAATATCCTGCCCGTAGGATTTTCTTTGCCATGGTATGTCCACTGGAATGAGTCCCGAAAGTACCTTCATGTAACTCCACCATGATCCTTTATGCTTCAGTCTTATCCATACAACACAGTAAGGTTGAATCATGGTTACGCTTGTAAAGAATACCATTGCTGATGAAGAACTTCGCCGCGAACCTTCTTAGAAACTTTTTGTCATTAGCAGATGCACCTTCGGGGTATTCTTGAGCTTCGAGATACCCCTTCACCTCATGATACCAGGGCTTTTTTGTTACTTATTCAGTCTCAAGATCACAGCAATGTGCAGGTTCGTCCAATCTTTCAATGATGATTCGGGGAGCTTCGTTGTCCCAATTGACTTTGAACATAGAAGACATCGTAGCCAGCGTGGCCGCCAACTGATTCTCCTCTCTAGGGAAGTGTTCATATGTTATCTCCTCAAAATGGGGAAGCAACGTCAATACATACTCCTTGTAAGGAATAAGATTTGGGTGTTTCGTATCCCAATCGCCTTTGATCTGACTGATCACGAGAGCGGAATCTCCGAAGACACTCAGAAACTTAATCCTTAGGTCAATTGCTGCTCGAAGACCCATGATGCATGCTTCATACTCCGCCATGTTGTTGGTGCAGTTGAAACATAGTCGGGCGGTGAACGGAATATGAGAGCCTTTAGGAGATATGATCACAACACCAATGCCATTACCCAAAGCGTTTGAAGCTCCATCAAAGTACATAGACCATCGGGATCCTTCCTCAGGTCCTTCATCCGGTCCAGGTGTCTCACAATCAGTTACCAACATGATATTCTCGTCCGGGAATTCAAAGTTCATAGACTGGTCATCCACTGCCTGATGTGCCAAATGGTCTGCCAATACACTTCCCTTAATTGCCTTTTGGGTCGTATATTGGATGTCATACTCAGTCAAGATCATCTGCCATCTTGATATTCTTCCGGACAAGGCAGGCTTTTTGAAGATATACTTGATCGGATCCATCTTTGATATCAACAGAGTAGTGTGAGTCAGCATATACTGTCTCAGACAGCGAGCAGCCCATGCCAAAGCGCAACAAGTTTTCTCGAGCATTGAGTATCGTGTCTCACAGTCGCTAAACTTTTTGCTAAGGTAATAAATAGCATGCTCTTTTCGGGCAGACTTATCATGCTGACCCAACACACACCCCATTAAGTTATCGAGTATTGTCAAGTATAAGATCAACGGTCTCCCTTCAACCGGTGGCATCAGAATAGGTGGCTCTTGGAGATACCCTTTAATCCTTTCGAAAGCGGCCTGGCATTCATTGTTCCAACGTGCCACTTGATCTTTCTTCAGTAACTTGAAGATTGGCTCACAAGTAGCAGTCAGGTGTGAGATGAATCGGGCAATGTAGTTCAACCGTCCCAGAAAGCCTCTGACTTCTTTCTCTGTTCTAGGAGTTGGCATCTCCTGTATAGCTTTCACTTTTGCAGGGTCTACTTGAATACCTTTGTCGCTTACAACGAAACCTAGTAGTTTTTCAGATCTCACCCCGATGGTGCACTTGTTCGGGTTCAACCTCAGCTTGTACAACTTAAGCCTGTCAAACAGCTTCTGCAGATGGTCAAAGTGTTCTTCCTCAGTCTGGGATCTTGCAATCATATCGTCGACGTATACTTCAATCTCATGATGGATCATGTCATGAAACAAAGAAACCATGGCACGCTGATATGTTGCCCCAACATTCTTCAACCCAAAAGGCATGACCTTGTAGCAAAAGGTACCCCACTGAGTAACAAAGGTTGTCTTCTCCATATCTTCGGGAGCCATTTTGATCTGATTATAACCGGAGAAACCATCCATAAAGGAGAATACCTTGTGCTGAGCGGTGTTGTCAACCAGAACGTCAATATGAGGTAGAGGGAAGTCATCCTTGGGGCTTGCCCTATTCAGATCCCTGTAGTCAACACACATTCGAACCTTGCCATCCTTCTTCGGCACTGGAACCACATTGGCCACCCACTGAGGGTAAGAAGTCACTGCTATAAAACCGGCATCAAACTGTTTCATAACTTTAGCCTTGATTTTCTCAGACATCTCTGGGCGCATTCGGCGGCCCTTCTGTTTTACTGGAGGACATTCTTCCTTGGTAGGCAGGCGATGAACCACAATATCAGTATCCAAACCAGGCATGTCTTCGTAGGACCAGGAAAAGATCTCAACGTAGTCACGCAACATCTGAATCAACCGTTGTTTCACACTAAGCTCCATATTTGCACCGATCTTGACTTCCTTCTTATCTGTCTCAGTACCCAGATTCACTGATTCCACCGGCTCTTTGTGCGGCTGAATAACCCTCTCTTCTTGGAGTAGTAGTCTTGCAAGTTCACCAGGCACTTCGCAATCATCTTCACCTTCATCTTCGGCTAAGTTGATAGGATTTTCAAAGTCATAATTGGCAGTAGCAGAGTCATTACCAGTGAGATCCAGAGTGGATGTGGACCTGTATATGTGAGTGTGTGTAAAATAGCTGTTTTGCAATATATAATAAAGAAAAACAAGGAGCGCAAAATTTGAAATGCAAAAAAACGTCCAATGCTTTTATTAATTATATATGAAAATGACACACAAAAGCCCTCACAAATGAAGCCATAGTGCCCCGGGTAAGACACCGGGTCATAAAGTTTAAAACATTGTCTGTTACAAATTCAAAACAAAAGTTCCATTATTGGGTAACAAAAGTAATAGGGATGAAGTCCTTTGCTGTCCAGTTGCTCGGTCCACCGTCAATCGTAGGATAGATCCAACTGTCGAATTCAGACTTTTCCACATCATCTTCAATGGCATTCACTCCCGAGTTGCTGATGAACACGGGAGGTCTCCCGATTCGTGCATTCCGAACAGCCCTTTGAGCTTCTGCAGTGAAACCCAAACCAAACTTGTTAGTCTTCCATGTAAAATCAGGAAGTCGCCCCCAATTTGCACACTCACCCTTCTCAATAAAATCCCGGGCATCCTTTAAGGAAGCCATCTTCATAGGAGAATCTTCAACAATAGTCTCAGCTGATGCCAGTGTCTGGGAAACCTCTTCAAAGTGCTGAAATGCGGTCTCAAAGAACTCCCCATCCATTTCTACATATCGGAACGAGTTGAGGTGGCTGACCATGTACTCTTCCCCCTTGCACTGTCACAATCTTCCCTTTGACCGGGTACTTCAACTTCTGGTGGATCATTGAGGTTACGGCCCCAGCTTTGTGGATCCATGGACGACCCAGCAAATAAGAATAGGATGGCCGAATGTCCATCACATAGAATGTAGAATTGAAGACCTGAGAACCAACCTTGATTGGGATATCAACCTCTCCATGCACCATCCTCTTAGACCCATCAAAGGCCCTGACAATAATGTTACTTGGTTTCAGCTCAAAACCTTCACAATCCAACCGGTCTAGAGCTTTTTTAGGCAAGACGTTCAACGAAGAACCAGTATCCACCAATACATGAGCGAGAGTAGTGCCCCTGCATTCAATGGAGACATGCAGGGCATCGTTGTGATTATTCCCTTTAGCAGTCAAGTCGACGTCATAGAAACCCAACCCATTATCAGCAGTTAAATTGGCCATGCAATCTGTAAGTTGATCAGCTGATGTCTCTTGCGATACGTGGGCAGTCTTCAGAAAGGTAATCAGAGCCTTGGCATGGGCCTCTGAGCACAACAATAGTGACAACACAGAAATATTGGATGGGGTTTGCCCCAGATGCTTAACTACATTATAATCACTCTTTTTAATAATCTTCATAATCTCTTCCATCTCCTGTTTGGAAGCTTCAACAGTAATTGTCTTTGGTGCCTACGTCTGGGCAAGCACATCAGTGGTGATCCCTTTGCCTCGAGCGTCAGATGACTCGGGGACAGGGGTAAGAATAGGAACTTGATCAGGAATAGTAGCAGGTACACTGAAAGGTGTAATAACAACAGGTCTTTGGGCTGTTGGTGGAGCAATATTAGGTGAGAAAAGTCTTCTGCTGCGGGTGACTTTAGCAGGTCCAGTAATGTTGCTAATGTCAGTATCAGCATCCAACTCTTGCTTAATTCCATGAAAATAAACATCAGCCCCATAGTGCCAAGGGATAGCTTTATCGAAGGTATAGGGGATGGGCCCCGGAACAGTGATGATCACAGGTGTGATTGTCGGAACTGATGTAATCCTAACAGGCTTCCTCGAGGGAGCCTTGGAAGAATTTTTTAAAATGGTAATGATGGCAACTTCTTCAGAATGAACTACGGGAACAACAGTCTTCTCAAACATAATCTCTTTACTATCCATCAGGTGCTGTACACCTGATTTCAAAAGCGGACAACCATTTGGACGGGCAGAACACATACAGCAACCTTCGTCACAGCCTGGAAATAAACCGGCTAGCAAAAGGTTCCTCTTGACAGTCCTCAGAGGGGTAACAATGTCATCCACATAAATTACAAACAAGTCTTCTTCTACAGCATTCACTCCATGTTTGGGCATGGGAGCAGTCACAACATTAGGCCTCTCGGGCGCCTCGAACTCAATCTCCTTTGCATCAATTAAGTCTTGTATCTTATTTTTCAGACTCCAACAATCATTTGTATTGTGCCCCGGGCATCAGAGTGATAAGCACAGCGGGCGTTAGGGTTATACCTTGGTGACGTTGTATTTGAATTCTTTGGGGCTTCCCTTAGAGTCACCAGATTAGTCTTCAGTAACTGTGGCAGAATCTGAGATAAGGTCATGCTGAGACAAGTGAATTTCCTCTTAGGTCTCTCATCCTTCTGTTGATTGTTGTGCTGAGGAGCACCAACAGGTTTTGAAATAACAACCGCATTGACAGCTTGGCGGTGTTCAGGTCTATTATGTCTTCTCGAACTGTAGACATCACTAAACTCTTTCTTAAACGGCTTCTTCTCGGTGCTTGACGAGGCACCCTTCTGTATCTTCCCAGCCTTAATACCAGCCTCAATCCTCTCACCAGTCAAAATAAGATCTGTAAACCCAGATGAAGAACTTCCAATCAAGTGGTTGAAAAATGGACCAGACAGGGTCCCCAAAAACATGTCCACAAGCTCCCGATCAGCTAAGGGTGGTTGTACCCTTCCGGCGAGGTCTCTCCATTTTTGAGCATAATCTTTGAATCCTTCACTCGTTCCCATTGACATACCTTGGAGTTGGGTACGCGTAGGAGCGAGGTCGGAGTTGTACTGGTATTGCCTGTAGAAGGCAGTAGCCAAATCTTCCCAACTGTGGATACTGGCTCCGTCCAACTAATAGAACCACTCAAGCTGAGTCCCTGAGAGAATGTCTTGGAAGAAGTGGATCCATAGGTTCTTATCAGCTGTGTACGGCTGAATCTTCCTTACATATGATCGGAGGTGCAACTTCGGACAAGAAACTCCGTCATACTTAGCAAAGGCTGGTGCCTTAAATTTATGGGGAATCACCACCCCAGATGATAGACCTAGATCAGAAAAGTCCAGACCAGGCACCTTTTGAACCTCCATAGCACTCAACCGGTCTTCCAGCTGCTTGTATCTATCCTCGGCAGGGGGATACTGTTCTTCATCGTAGTCCATCTTGTTGTCGGAGACCACAACAGGGCTAGGAACCCTCCTTTCTTGTGGACTATTTTTCCCTCCAGATGAGGTAGTCAAATCAACTTCATCCCGTAGCCTGTTTCCAAACCTAGGACCAGTGTTGAACATGACTGTCCTCCTCTTCTTCTTCTTCTTCTCCTTCAGGATCAAGGTCTTCAGGTCTTGCTGACCCTTAGCTAGACTCATGACCAGCTCATGAAATTGGGCATTCTGGGCCTGGAGGGCCTTGATAGCTTGCTCAGTTGAAGGTTCAGCAGATATGATGATTGCTGAAATAAACAGCGAAGAAGATAAGAGACCTATAATGGGTACCTGCTTATGGAGTGCATGGGATGAAATGCGTGTGATTATGATTTCAAAGACAATTGAGATTCAAATTTGTAAACAAGAAAGGAAACACACTTTATTAGATAACTTTGTAATTCAATTTGTTCAACAAATTGCCCCTAAGGCGTTACAAAAATGGAAATACTGAAAAGTAAAAATAAAACTGGAAAGTAAAACATCAAAGGTCCATCAATGCTCCCATGGTCTCTTTTTCTCAGTGTGGACATAGTCATTCAGGATCCGCTCGTTTTCCAATTGTCTAGTCAGCTTTTGGATCTTTTTCTCTTGCTCATTGAACTTCTCTCGGTAAGAATCTCGTTCATCCCTCAACTGCATCCAAGACCTCTTCAGTGCCCCAATATCAGTGGGCATATAAGGATGGAGAATGGTTGGAAGAACCCCCTCTTCATTAGCAACTTCAAGAGTGACAGGCCAGACAACTTCATATGGCATACCTAGCTTCTGGGCACGGATGCGGACCCATATGAGACATGGCTCCATTGGCAGAGAAGTCTTTGGGCCCATCTCATGTGGATAATAATGGTGAACTTTGTCCCAAGCCCTTATGAATCTACGACGTTGCTCATCGCTATCCCCTTGAAAATCAAAGATGATGTGAGGCATTAGCATCTCATGAGGTCCTTCTCTTCTGGCTCTTCCAAACTGATAGAGAGCTAAGCATGGGTTGTAAGAAATTCCTCCACGGGTTCCTATCAATGGAACATTAGGATACTCTCCACATCAATCAATAACAGTCACCTCATCCATACCTTTGAGAGTCCAAATGATGTCATTATGAGATAGAGACATCACCCTATAAGCCCAGCCCATTCCTTCTTTGTTCTTCAGCACTGACTTAGGGAGGTGCAAAATAAACCACCTCAACGATAAAGGAGCACAGCACATCAAGGTTCCTCGCTTTCGGGCAGTACGAGCATAGAGCTGATGAAGAATGTCACCCAAGAGAGTGGGTACAAGGTTCTGAGAGATGAAGATCTTTATGGCATTCACATCAACAAAAGTGTCAAGATTCGGAAACAATACCAAGCCATAAATCAGAAGAGCCAGAATATCCTCGAACGCCTTAAAGTCTAAGCTGTCCCAGAAGTAGTTAGCCTTACCAACCAAGAACTTAGTCAGAAAACCCTTAGCTCCACTTCTAGTCTCCCAGTTAGCCATTACCTCTTCTTTGGTCAAGTGAAGGGCTGCAGCAGTTTCTTCGGGCTTAAGAGTCTTCTGCCAACCAGTAAACGGAGTCTGCTCCAGAACAGAGATACCGAGCAGCTTAGAGAACTCTTCTAGGGTAGGAACCAGCTGGAAGTCCTGGAAAGTAAAACAATGGTACAGCGGATCATAGAATTGGACCAGGACACTCATCATCTGCTCGTCCAATTTAGAGGTGACCAAACTGAGAAGAGAACCATGCCTCCTGATGAAGGAAGTAGTGTCAGGCATCTTGGCAACCAACTCTTTAAGCAAGGTAGGGACTTGGACAAAGTTGATCTGGATGGTATTCTTACGCATGGGCATCATGATGACCTACAAAACAGAACAAAGATAAATATCTCCTGTCTTTGAAATAGGTTAGTCCTTATGCAAGATGTATGCAATGTTATGATGTCATGATGTCATGATAGTAAGCACGCCACATGTATCCACAAAAAGCAAACATGGTAAAGGCACACAAGTCACACTGAGAGCCCTTAAATTTCATGTTGGCATGGAGCTTAGGTTCTACCCTCTTTTAGTTCAGTTGGTTTAAACCTGTCCTAAAAATAGTAACCGGGTTCTAGAGGATCTCAATATCACTGACTACCCTCGAACGGTCATAATTCCAGTTTAGCAACCTTTTCTTGCAGCCGGAATCATCGCGAGAGTTTAGTCTCAATGAGTGTAGCATACTGCTACTGTTCTATGGCCAAGTTGGTTAATTTAAGGTTCTAAGGTCAGTTGGTGCTTAATGACCCCTTAGAAGACCCATATTCTCCTCGTTCCAACTCAAGGGATATCGGT
Source organism: Vicia faba (assembly GCA_948472305.1). Lineage (NCBI taxonomy): Eukaryota > Viridiplantae > Streptophyta > Magnoliopsida > Fabales > Fabaceae > Vicia > Vicia faba. Next base: position 1,541,654,853 of record OX451735.1, read on the forward strand.
ACAGACTAAAGTGCCATACCAACGTAGCTACTGCTTCAACCGTGTCGGTCTACGCCGGACAGTTCCCTCACAGTTTATTGCTACTTACCTAAAGGGTGCCCCCAGATCCGGGTTAGGATCTATAGAAACTCCGATACAAGCCCATAAAATTTAAAGCATACAAAGCATACAATTGAAAACAATAGTGATCTAATCCTAAGGTACACCTCACTTATTATTAATGTCCCCAGCAGAGTCGCCAGTTCTGTGATCGGTGGGAATGAGAACTGACTGTTTTTCGAATGCTGGTTTGCGTTTTGCGTTTATTTTCGCAAAATGTCGCGGTAAGCAAGAGTCGCCACCGTCTTTTATTTTATCCAACAAGGAAAGGACAAAAGCACAGAAAAATTCCTTTTTGAGATATTTCTCGGGTTCGGGAGGTAGATTATAGAAAGGGAAGGTGTTAGCACCCTTTCTATCCGTGGTTATCCACGGGCTCTTAAGTACTTGCTCAATGTGTTTTCAAAATTTTCTTTTCTTCGTGTTTGTGGGTTTGAAAAGAGTTTTTGTTTTGAAAGGGGTGTAAGTGCGAAAAGTTTTGTTTTGTTTTAAAAGGAGCAAGTACTTAAGAACCATCTACCTACTCAAAAAGGAATTAAACTATGCTAATGTCCTTTAGACGATGCTATCCCACTATTGAGGAGTAGGTAGCACCGTCGTTGGAGTTTTCGGGTCAATTCGATTAAGGAACGTGTGGTCACTAAAGCAACGTTAGGATGCCTTAGCGGTAACCCTAATATCCTAGATCATTTTTCCGAGGCAACCGTTTCGAGGCAACTATGATCTTTGGATAAGAGGGCGACCTCTAAAACTTCCTATACTCAATGACCACGTTCGAGGCAACCAAGTGAGGTGTACCCTAAGAGTGGCATGTGCGAGTGTGTTATTTCGGTTAAATTATCTTTGTACATGTTATGGGTGAGCTTTGTTGATTTTAGGTTAAAGATTGATCTTGTCATGCATTCCCTATTTATCAAACATCTAACAATTAATAGTTGCGGAATTTAAATTACGGAAATTAAATCTAAACTATTACAAGGCGTCGGGTATTTACATCGCCAAAAACAAACCCTTTAATTTAAATTGCGGAAAGTAAAGATTTTTGCTTATTTTTGAAAAAAATTAAATCTAAGTTAATAATTGAATTAATTAATTAAATGAAAATATTTTTGGCTTTTTATATTTAAGGAAATAAAAATAAAAATGATTAAAATTATTAAAAACCTAATTCTACATTGATTTTAATTTATTGCAAAAATATTAATGTTAAACCTATTTAAAACTAAATAAATTAATTAATGTTTATTTACAAAAATAAATAATGAAATTAATAATAAAAATAATATTTTTATGTTTTCTGATTTTTATTAAAAAAAAGTTAATTATTTGGTTAGTAATTAATTAAAAATAATAATAATAAAACAAGTAAATAAATAAAATATTAAAAGAAAAGAAATAACCAAGGGGGGTGCTGGGCCCAATTTGAAGGTGTGATTTGCAATCTCCAGGCCCAATAGTTGTCAGCCTTGTTTGACTTTCAGGATCACCCACGCGCTTATTGACTAGAGTCCATGGTGGATGTCCAATCTAGACCCTCAGATCTGGTCTGAGGGCCATCTGGCCCCTGGATCTTTGAGGAGCATGATAGTCCCTATGCTTGAGGTTGTACTGGAATAGCTGAAAGAAAAAATCAAGAAATATGTTGGGGACCTGGGATTCGAACCCAGGTCCCATTTCTCAATGGCCAGCGCGCTTACCAATCCAACCAAACTGCTTATTTGTTATTAGAATACAAAACAAATATTATATTCAAAACTCAATTATTATGCTGGAAATAAAAAAAAAACGTGCTAAATATTTGAACGAGCCAATCGGAAGAGGACGCATAGTCGTCTTCTTCACAAATCTCTGGTTTTATTACCTGCGGATTTTTATCCGCAGGAAGATTCGTGGGATGCTTCAAAAATTCATCCTAGGCCATGTAAACGCAAGCTGAGAACACCAACGTGTTCGTCTCTCCTCCCTAAGCATCCCTGTACCAATTATTCATCCTAATTTTACCTGCATCAAAAATGCCTAAAAAACAAGAACACAAACCCTAGCTTCGGATCTAAGGTTATAGGCCATGAAAACAAAATTAAACAATGTAGAATGCTTAGAAATTATGCAAGGATCACAAATATATCAATATTTTGGCAAGAAAACGCAAGAATCCAAGGTTATGAATTCGTGCACAGGGCTATGTTCGTGGACACTTACAGCGCGTTGTAGGGAGGGAGAAGGCCTGGTTTTGATTGCTTTAGCTCCACTGGATGTCAGGCAAGGAAGCTACATTGAGATCTTGGATTGAATCGTGCTCTAACCAAGGTTTTGATCTCACACTTTTGAAAGCTTTTTTTCAATTCTGGTTTGGCCGTTTTGGGCAGCCTTCAATCGTGTTCTTTGTATGTCTGGCTTGTACATGTATATTGGAAGCAATTTAGGTTAAACTTTGGGCTTTAATCCATGAGTATTGAAGATTGGAGATTTGATTTGATCACCATTGATAAAGTTTCCAAAAATGCCTCAAATCAAATATTTTGTGTACAACAATGCTTGATACGAATTTGATTGAGTGTATCTTGACAATGAAGACCTGTAATGATCAAAAAAATCTCATTCCATTAATTTTTGGATTTTATTTGAATTAATATTGATTTACAATAAATTAAATCAATAAAAATTAAATAAAATAGAAAAATAAATGATTGGTCATGAAATTGAAGATGGGACACGTGTGTGGTGTGATAAGACCAAATCAAGTGTAACAAAGTGGGCCCTTTTGTCAAAAATTGGAGTTTTGAGGATAGTTGTCTTTTGGCACTTTTGGAAAAATACCCAACTTCAATAATGCATAACTTCTTCAATTTTGAACTTTTGGAAGTGTTCTTGGACTTTTTAGAAACCTTGAGATGTCTTCTAACCAACCATTTTGGTCTCATCGAATTTTGATATTCCATGCTCAAGTTATAAGCTTTGGAAAAAAATGTGTTTTTGTTGACTTTCAAAAATGACCTATAATGTCCAAATTTGTAACTCTTTGTGAGAGCATTTCTAGATCTTGGGGTGTGAAGATGGATTGTAGGAAATTTCATCCTCTTCAAAATGAGATTTATATGGGTCATTTCTCATAAAGTGCGAGAAAGTTATGCTTGGTCAAAGTTGAGTTGACTTTTCCTACAAAACCCTAATTTAGCAACTTTTGAATCTTGATGAATCTTGAGCAATCCTTGATGAATCATGATCAACACTTGATAAAATGATGAATTATACTTCAAAATGAGAATGTTGATAAAAAATATTGAGGTTTGACTGTATTTGGGTCACAATTGACTTTTGCCCTAACATAGTCAATTTTTGGGCCTCTTGAGCAATTGACTGACCAAACTTCCTCTGCAAGGCTTGAAATTTGTCATGGATGAACTTAAGAACATATTAGGACATTGGGAAGAACTTGAGGTAATTTGGATATAGGGACCTTGATGCAACACAAAACCCTAATTTTGACTTGATTGCAGTAGGAGATGATTTGATTGTCCAATTCTTGAGCCATCTTGAACACTTGGAGATTATTCTTGACATGTCTTGAGAAATATGGGAGGGCAAATTTTGGGGTACAACAGTGATGATTATGCATAATCGTTAAAACAAGCAGTCATTATCTCTCAAAAGAAAAGCCCGCTAAGTCAAAACCTATGAGGGAGACTTAAGAAAAAAACGGGGGCATCCCGCTGACTAATCACAATAGAAACAATTCAGGCAAAAGGTAGGGATAATAAAATCAAAAAAATAGGTCGCTACAAATCCTCAACAAAAATAAAATATTACAAAAAATGATTGCCTCCTCAAAATAAACTTTCAGTACCCGAACCATCACCGGAATATCAGGGCAAAGATTCCAGACTCAATTGGGATTTAAACGCACAATTAACTGAGTATAGGACTGGAGAAAATCACGAAGAACGGGTTGGGTACAAATAAATTTCGAGCCTTTATCCTTTGTTTCTTAAACTGTGAACCAGGACATGTTACAACACTTAAAAGTCCTAGCTAAAGCACGGGTTAGTTCAAAAGAATACTATTACAAAAGGTATCTTGACTTCAGTAAGGTTTACTATAAATCCATAGTTGAATTCATATTCTTACAAATTTATGTTTGTTTACTAAAAATGCATTTTTAAAACTTCAAGATAGACATAAGCTTTGTATTCTTTAAATGCCATTGTTTACATATGACTAATCGTTCGACAACAGAGAAATTCGCACGACGAAAATTCATTGAACGAAAATCCTCTCAATGGACAGAATCACCTAAGATGGAAAGACATTTCCATTAATAGGCCTTTAATAATCAAGGGGCATGACATGGTGTCTAACTAATCTAGGGGCAGTGGAGTCAAGATTCGAGGAATCTCTCAAAAGTGCCAAATAGACAAGGTCATACCTCCATCTGAATCACTTGGGGCATTGAACATGAGTTCCAGCAAAAGGCCAGGTGCAATCAGGAAAACATCTTTATGGTAGTGCTACAACACTTACTACTATGGACAATGACAATTCTCCGCACCCCGTGAACACGAACATAGTCAGAAAATACTACGCATGAAGAAAAAAAAGACCTGCTAGGTTGACTGACCTAAGCAAAAATAAGGGCATCCTGGAAAACCAAGAAAGTTCGGGCAAAAATTTTACACCCGACAAATCGAAAACCTGAAAAGGCAGTTTGGACAAAAAAGGGTATCCCGGTAGACTGAAAATATGAAAGGACAGTTGTTGTACCCCAAAATTTTCCCTCCCATATTCTTCAAAGTTTGTCAAGAATCATCCTCAAATGGTTCAAGACCACTCAAGGGATTGCACAGTCAACCACCTCCTAAGCCAGTCAAAATTAGGGTTTTGATTCTTTCAAGGAATTTGAGGTTTTCAATGGCTCAACCAAGTCTCATAGGCCTACATACATTGCCAAGCTTCTACATGTCAAGTCTCAAGACTCACAACATCAAATTGCATAGTCAAAAGCTTCATTTGCTTCACAATCAACTGTAGGGGTAAAATGGTCATTTGGCAGTCAAAAGTCATAATTTTGGGTCAACATCTTATTTTGAGCTCACAAACATCATTTGATCAAATCTTGATCATGATTCCACAAGCATGGCTCAAAAATCATCAAAGATGCAAAAGTTACTATTTTTGGACAGCAGAAAAGTCAACTGCAACTTGACCAGGGCATAACTTTTTCATGGTTCATCAGAAAAATACCATCCAATGCTCATTTTGAAGGGGATGACATTTCCTACAACTCATCTTCACATTCCAAGTCCAAGAAATGCTCTCACAAAAAGTTATCAATTTCTACATTATAGGTCAATTTCAAAAGTCAACAAAAAGGCACTTTAAGTCAAATACCATAACTTGAGATTGGTGAATCCAAATGACATGGGACCAAAGGAATTTGTTGGAGGACTTCAAGACCTTTCAAAAATGTCCAAGAACATGTTCATAGGATCAAAATTGAGCAAGATATGCATTGGAGAGGTTGGGAAATTTTTGTGAATGTGCAAAAGTCAACTTTGCTCAAAATACCTTATTTTTGCTAATGGGCCTCAAATTTCTTCTTGAAACATTGTCCAAGGCTTATGCACGACCCATTGAGTTTAAATTGATTTATTTTCTTATTTTTAATTAATTAATTGAATTTTTTATTAATATTAATTCATTTAATTGATTTAAAATGTAGGAAATTCAAAGATATGGTTTTCAAATCTTTTTATGAAGCAAATGTGACCAATATGAGCTGGCAAATTCGTGTGCACATCAAGGGGACAAAGATCTCCAATTTTGGAAAGTTTTCTCAATCAAAAATATGCAAAAAGATTTGATTGGAAATCAAATATTGAAACATCAATGCAATGGATCTTTGTGCCAAGACTTAACCTAATTCTATTCCCATATATGCAAGCAAGCTAACCCTAATGTTGTTCACATGCAAGATGCTGCAAGAAGCCATAGCCACCATTGAAAAACAATCAAAGGAAACTCAAAACTGAATTCCACATTCCAACATGATTCAAAGCGTTCTCTTGATTCTAATACATTGCTGAGGCCCCCGAGAAAGTGTAGGCATCAAAACCACACGCTAAAGCTCAAGAAACTGTCCAGAACAAACTCACGGTTTGCTTAACTTTTCTAGAATCGAAACTCACATTTTATGCATCATTAACATGTTATAATCATTGGTTTACATTGCTTGAACCTTTACAAAGCTTTTGGTATTGGTTAATTGCATTATCATGTACATAATCGTGAATCACCATTGAAGATTTTTAGGGCTCTTAAGGTCTCGAATTGGGGATTTCCAGCAAGGGAAAATTAGGCCTCAAGAGACCTATGGTTGAAACCGGCTGATCAAGACGAACACAAAGCCATACTCGCGAACAATTTCTATTTCGTGTGCGCCTAATCGCTATTTTCTGTCGTCCTGTTTTGTGGGGGTTAAAAACCCCCACTATCCAATCTTTTTTTTACAGGCCAAGTGAAGAAGATGAAGACGTGTTAATGCATCATTGGTTCATTCAAACAAAGTGGCGCGCGTGTTTTTTTTTCTAGCACATGCTTTGATTCTTGTATATTATAATTAATTGCTATTGTAATATCAAACGCGCATAAGTGGCTGGGTGGAAGGTGATGTGGTTGGTAAGCATTGGGACCTGGGTTCAATTCCCAGGTCCACCCAATATTCGTTCTATTATTTTTCTTAACAAAATCCTATGCAGGCTATCCAAAGCATCCCACCATGAACCTTCAGCGCTCAGCATGCCAAGTGGCCACTAACACCAATCTGATGGCCAGGAGATGAAGAGCATGATACTCCCAGTCAAAGCAATGTGCAGACAATCAGGAAAAGTCAATGGACTGGCCAACAAATGGACCAGAATTGCTAATTTGCCTCCATATTGGGCCCAGCACCCCCTGGTTTTGTTACTCTTTTTATTTTCTTTTCTTTATAATTTCTTTTTATTAATTATTAGTATTATTATTATTTAATTAACAGATTAATATTTTTCATAATAAATTCAGATAATAAAATAATTGTAAATATTTTTATTATTTATTAAATTCACTATTAATTATCTTTGTAAATAAATGTAAATTAATTAATTTAGTCTTTTTATTAATTAGGTTAATTTTAATTTTTTTGCAATAAATAAAATAGATTAGAGTTAGGGTTTTTCGTTTGACTTTTAATTTCTTATTTTTATTAAAACATAAAAAACCAAAAATACTTTTTTCTTTTAATAAATTAATTAATTAGTTATTAGGTTTAATATTTAATTAATTGCAAAAAAAGACAAATTTCTTTCTTTTATCAAAAAGGGTCAAAACCCTAAGACGTTCCCGATTTAATTTCTTTCGCGCTTTAATTCCTTTCGATTATATTGATGTAACTGTTTCCGAGGATGTAATAGTTAATTAGGCTTTTATCGCTTTCTTTTATTTTCTCACATTTATTTTCCAAACGGGTTATGTTTTTGGCAATGTATATACCCGCGCCTTGTAATAGCGTAGATTCAACTTTCCGCAATTTATTTTCCGCACTCTTAACTGTTAATGTGCATGACAAGACTTGTACGACAAATAAAATCAACCCGTAGCTCATAAATACATGTGCAAAGATAATATGAACTGAACTTAACACACATGCACATGCCACCCCTAAGGTACGCCTCACTTGGTTGCCTCGAGGTGGTCGTCAAGTATAGGGTGTTTTAGAGGTCGCCCTCCTGTCTAAAGATCCAGTTGCCTCGAAACGGTTGCTTCGGATAAAAAGGATCTAGGACATTAGGGTTACCGCTAAGGCGTCCTACTATTGCTTTGGTGACCACACATGTCCCGATAATCGAATTGACCCGAATAACTCCAACGACGGTGCTACCGACTTCTCAATAGTGGGATAGTACTGTCTAAAGGACTCTTACACAACCTAATTCCTTAGAGTAGGTAGATTTCTCCTGGGTACTTGCTCTTTCAAAAACTAAAACATATTTTCGCACCTACACTTTCATAAAGTTTTCAAACAAACACTTCATACACTCTTGAGGACTGATACAAGAGTTACCTAGAAGTTTTTCAAACTAAACTTTTTTCAAAACCCACAAACACTTGAAAAGCAAACATTTTTGAAAACATAGTGAGCAAGTACCTAAGAGCCCGTGGATAACCATGGATAGAAAGGGTGCTAATACCTTTCCTTTCTATAAATCTACCTCCCGAACCGAGAAACATCTCGAAAAAGGAATTTTGTTGTGCTTTTGTCCTTTCCTTGTTGGAGAACATAAAAGACGGTGGCGACTCTTGCTTACCGCGACATTTCGCGAACCAGCATTCAAAAACATTCAGTTATATTTCCACCGATCACCAGAACTGGCGACTCTGCTGGGGATCTTTAATAAGTGAGGTGTACCTTAGGATTAGACCACTCTTATGTTTTCAATTGCTTGCTTGGTTTGCTTTAATATTGTGGGTCTGTTTTGGAGTTTCATAGATCCTAACCCGGATCTGGGGGCACGCTTTTTAGGTAGCAACAAACTGTGAGGGAACTGTGTGGGGTATACCAACACGGTTGAAGCAGTTGCTACATTGATGTGGCACTTTGGTGAGTACCGGTAACCCTTGAGTCAAGTCAAGGAGAGTACGAGGCCGCCGCGTGGTGTCGTGAAGCATCAACTGACCTTAGGAACCTTACTTGACCATCCTGGCCTCTTTAGGGGAAGTGAGATGACCGACTTTGGTGCAGTCCAAAGTTGGTAGATACTCGATACTACACTCATTGAGGGTTGTTTTCTTGGAATATTTTGATCGCCAGTTCAGTGGCTAAATCAAAACAATGAACATAGAAAACAACCCAATGATATTGAGCTCCTTAGAACCCGGTTACTTTTGATAGGACAGGTTTGAGCCAACCAACTTCAAGAGGGTAGTACCTAGACCTCATGCTGGCCTGAGCTCTAAGGGCTGTCTTGTGTGACTTGTATGCCTTCAAACTTGACTACTTGCATATTCTTGTTATCTGATAGCATGAGTTCCTTGCAGGTTTCATTTACAGTCCTTAATTTGGGCTCATAACAGGGTTTATTTACATCACTCCATGCATAGCATAACATCATACCATCATACCATTGCATACATCCTGCATAAGGACTAACCTATTTCAAGGATCTCAAGGGTCTGTGATGCAGGTCATGATGAACCAACTGTCTAGCAAGGGGCAAAGGGGATTTATTTTCCTCTAGCCAAGGTTGATAACTTGAGTCAGGGGCTATGACCCACTCGATATGGTGAGCTTTGACTCTTGAAGAAGGACTCCCAACAACATGAAGTTCCTTCAATCAAGCCACCAGATTAAACTTCTAGCAATTTTCTTGTTTACCCCGCGAGATCCTTGAAATCATTGCATGCATACATACATATCATTGCATTACAGGTACCCTTGTTACAGGTCACTTAACTTCTTCGCTGTTTATTTCAGCAATGGCTTCCCAACAAGACAACCAGGATCTTCATGCTCAAGAGACTCGGTTCAAGGAAATCCTCCTAAACCTATCCAAGGGGCAGGAAGAGTTGAGAACACTCCTCATGAGGACTTTGGTCAGGAACAGTTCTGAGGACGATAAGGACGAACGGCTGAAACATCTGCAAGCTGAGGTGGATGCAATGAGAGCCCAGATGCTGGGGCAGATGACTCTCATTCAAAACTTAGCCCAAAGACAGGAAGAGCTTAGGGTCCTCGTCAACGAGTTGCTTCAAAATAACCAAGTAAGGCCGACGACTAGGGTTGAAGATCAAGCCATCATTCAACCACCCTTGGGGCAAAAAGATAAGGGAAAAGCTCCTCAGTTTGCTTCAGGGTCACTAGTCCAGCATCAACCTCGCCAACAACAACAGGGTAATCGGCGTAAGCGAAATACGACTGGAAGACATTTCTCGGAGACTGGTATACCATCATCACTAATACTGAGACGCTTGTTGGAGGTCCAGCTGATTGCTTTAAAGGATCCTCCTAAGAATCTCAACATAACCTCCCTAAAGTACAATCCTGATGAAAGGTGTGCCTACCATTCTGACAGCCCTGGACATGACACCGACGACTGTTGGAGCTTGAAGAACAAGATCCAGGACTTGATCGACGGAAGGGTGCTGGAGTTCATGCCGGGTGGCAAAATGAAAATCTTCTGCTGAGAATCTTCCATCTGAGATGACTAGTTCAAACTAAGAAACTTTTGTTCATTCGAATGTTCAAGTTGTATTTTTCTTTGATTGTTCAAACATTTTATTCATGTCAAATGTTGTTATTTCATTAATGCATTACACGTGTTTGTTTTGAAGTAATGATGTTCACTATGCTTAAAACTGCTTTCATTTTTTTGATGTTCAACTCTCGATCAAAAATTCTAAGCCTCTTGAGGGAGGATGACGAAAACGATACCACGATCTTTACAGTATGCTTTTGAACCGACCCCGCTGATGAAGTACAGGCATTGTTTCAAATCCTAAACCGTGGAGTTATAAGGAAGATAATCCCTCGTCAACCCCTTTGAGCCAAAGAAGTAGGAGTTTTTCTTTTCGAAAATTAAAACCCTTAATCATAACCTGGGGCAGGGTAGTTCTCTCAGTTGATCCAAGTGCACAACGAATGACATCAAAGGAGTCCTTCCAAAGCAAAAGACAGTGATGGTTCCGAATAACCAAAAGACAGACAGTCATTATAAAAACCCAATAAGTCAAAACCTATGAAGGAGACTTGCAAAGATGGAGCATCCCGCTGACTGTGAATACAAAAAGAAAGAGGTCCTACAAACCCTCAACAAAACAAAAAAAAAGAAATGACTGCCTGTTCAAAATAAACTATCAATATCCGAACCATCACCGGAATATCAGAGCAAAGACTCAAACAAGGTCTAACGCACAATCAACTGAGTTTAGGTTTGAAGAACATCACGAAGAGCGGGTGGGTACAAATAAAATTCGAGCCTTTATCCTTTGTTTCTTAAACCGTGAACCAAGCCACGTTATAACCCTCAAAAAGTCCTAGCTGAAGCATGGGTTAGTTCGAAAGCATACTGTTACCAAAGGTATCCTGACTCCTTAAGGCTTGCTGTAAAATACTGAGTTGACATCACATTTTACAAAATTCACTTGTTTTACTGAAAAATGCATTTTCAAAAACTTCAAGACAGACATAAGCTTTGCATTCCTGATATAACATTGTTTGCCTATGACTATTTGTTCGAACAGCAGAGAAATTCGCACGACGAATATCTAAGTGAACAAAAGTACTTCCAACCAAGGGGCAGACGTGATCATTGTCCATCATCTGGGGAAGTTAAGTTAAGATTCAGAGAATCTCTCAGATGCCAAACAGCCAGGGGCAAATCTCCGCCTGAGTCACTTGGGGCATTGGACATGAATTCCAGCGACGAATCTTGCATGGTCAAATTTCTTCTGGTGGTATGGCAACACAATGCTACCGACAGTGACAACTCTCTACATCCTAAGAGCATGGACATAGTCGAAAAAATACTACGCATAATTAAAGACCCGCTAGGTTGACACACCTAGGAAAAAATAAGGGCTTCCCGGCGAACCAAAAGGGTTCGGGCAAAATAAGGGACAAAAATGGAAAATTTGTACACCCGGCAAGTCGAAAACCTGAAAAGGCGGCTTGGGCAAAAATGGGTATCCCGGTGGACTGAAAACCCGAAAGGGCGGTCCAGGCAAAAGTTAGGGATCACAGCGTACGACTATGTCTCGGCATCTCGTCACTTGCCTATCAGAAGAAGGTTTGTCCATCAGTAATTATCAGCACCTCACAGGTCTTCTTCTCCCACTGAAGCTGGGGCAATAAGAAGTGTCTGAACTGTACAAGTTGCTCTGTCTACCAAGGTACTGAGGTAGATTCAGCTGAAGACTATGACCAAGAGACCTTCACTCCCTGTAGAGTAAGACAAGACTCAACAATACTCTCCTCAAGCAGAGTTGGTCTCCCATCAGTCCTGAAAAGGCACAGTATTCCCCAGCAAGTCAGCAACGCTCTCCCCAAGCAGAGTTAGTCTACTGTCAGCCTTAAGGAAGTTGGATATCCCTAGAAGATCTCAATATTCCCCAGCGGAGTATACAGATGTTCCTAAGCAAGCATCCCTGGCAGTCTTAATATAATATTGTTCCCTGGCGGAATACCAGACACCCCAGTGGAGCCATTTCCCCAGTGTAGTCAAAAGTTTCCCCAGGAAAGTTGAATCAATCTCTCCAATAAATTCTGGAAGCTTATCCCCAGTAGATTCTGGAAGCTTATCACCTGCAGAGTACATGCATCTCTCCCCGACTATATTCAAAGGTTATTCCCCACCAAGAGCTTATAACTGGGTTATCCTCAGCTAATTACCACGGAAAGATCGTCCTCGGCGAAGTTCTTCCTATCCCCCAGCGGATTTCATCAAATTCCCCAACATAACTTATCAACGGAATCCCCGACAGAGTTCTCGTTAAAATCTCAGCGAAATATCTCTTCCCACAGAGTAATTCCCCGCAGAGTAATCTTTTCATCAAGTTTATTCCCCAACGGAGTCATCTCCTCCTACCGGTTTATTCTTGCAATAATCATTCCCGGCGGAAATGAAGAACTTTACTCTTCAACAGCAGCCCAGGAGCGAACTTCCCGGCATTCGTCAAGGATTTATTTTCCCAGACGAATATACATTCATAAACATCACATCTTCATACATTATGACATGCATACGCATCATACAACACAAATCTCATTTATTCTTGAGAACATCTTAATATCACGCAGTTCATGCATCATGACACTGCATACAGCTAACGTTTTGCCTTTTCAGAAAAAGGTCAATCAAAAGATGATTACCATCTACCTTTGCAGTTCTAGATCAACACCGGTAACAAGCCAGGAAAATTCTGTGGATGACTGATCATGGGTTAATACCTGAAACCAGACCGGACAATTATCTACTTGATCATCATGAAGCAACCCTACACCGGTTCCTTCTCAACTTCAGATGTAGTTTTACATGGACTCATCATCAGGAAACCCTACACCGGTTCCTTCTCAACATCAGTTGTAGTTTTACACGGACTCATCATCAGGAAACCCTACACCGGTTTCTTCTCAACATCAGATGTAGTTTTACATGGACTCATCATCAGGCAACCCTACACCGGTTCCTTCTCTCTCCAAGATGTAGTTTTACACGAACTCATCAACAGGAAACCCTACACTGGTTCCTTCTCAATGCCAAGATGAAGTTTTACACGGACTCATCACTAGGAAACCCTACACCGGTTCCTTCTTGTTCAGATGTAGTTTTACACGGACTCATCAGCAGGAAACCCTACACCGGTTCCTTCTCAATTTTCAGACGAAGTCTTACACAGACTCACCCTCCAAAGGCAACCCTACACCGGTTCCTTCTCAATTCAGATGAAGTTTTACACGAACTTATCTCAAAGTAACCTTACCCCGGTTCCTCCTGAAGTTTCACACGAACTTATCCTGCAGTAACCTTACCCCGGTTCCTCCAGAAGTCTTACACGGGCTTATCTCACAGTAACCTTACCTCAGTTCCTCCAGAAGTCTTACACGGGCTTATCCTGCAGTAACCTTACCCCGGTTCCTCCAGAAGTCTTACACGGGCTTATCTCAAGATAACCTTACCCCGGTTCATCCTGAAGTTTTACACGAACTTATCCCGAAGAAACCCCACACAGGTTCTCTCTTTCCAAAGATGAAGTCTTACACAGACTTGTCATCAAGAAACCCTACACAGGTTCTCTCTTTCCCGACGCAGTTTTACACGGACTCGTCATCAGTTAACCCTACACAGGTTTTCTTTCTTCCAGGATGCAGTTTTACACGGACTCATCATGAGGCGACCCTACACCAGTTCCCTTTCCATTTCCAGGGATGCAGTTTTACACGGACTCGTCATCAGTAAACCCTACACAGGTTTCCATCTCAACTCCAGATGCAGTTTTACACGGACTCATCATCAGTAAACCCTACACAGGTTTCCTTCTCAGCTCTAGATGCGGTTTTACACGGACTCGTCGTCAGTCAACCCTACACAGGTTTCCTTCCTTCAAAGATGCAGTTTCACACAGGCTCATCGTCAGTCAACCCTACACAGATTTCCTTCTTTCCAAGATGCAGTTTTACACGAGCTCATCATCAGGCAACCCTACACAGGTTCCCTCTTTCAACTTACAAAAATTACAATTCAACAAACAATCTCCATATGGCATCTATAAGCCCATCCACCTACCAACAGTCTCCAAATGGCATCCATAAGCCCATTCACGACAAGATTCTGTCACATCTCCAGATGGCATCTATAAGCCCACCCACCTACCAACAGTCACCAAATGGCATCCATAAGCCCATTCACGACAAGATTCTGTCACATCTCCAGATGGCATCTATAAGCCCATCCTCATATCCATCATCTCTCCAAATGGCATCTGTAAGCCCATTCCCGACATCACATCGCTGATACTACACTATGCGAGTGCAAATTTCTGGGCACTTTAGTGTTCAATCATCTTCCACCTTCGGATCACGAAAGGCACGCAAGCCAATCTACATCCTCAGGTCTAAGATGATTGAACAGGGGCAACTGTTGTACCCCAAAATTTGCCCTCCCATATTCTTCAAAGTTTGTCAAGAATCATCCTCAAATGGTTCAAGACCACTCAAGGGATTGCACAGTCAACCACCTCCTAAGCCAGTCAAAATTAGGGTTTTGATTCTTTCAAGGAATTTGAGGTTTTCAATGGCTCAACCAAGTCCCATAGGCCTACATACATTGCCAAGCTTCTACATGTCAAGTCTCAAGACTCACAACATCAAATTGCACAGTCAAAAGCTTCATTTGCTTCACAATCAACTGTAGGGGTAAAATGGTCATTTGGCAGTCAAAAGTCAGAATTTTGGGTCAACATCTTATTTTGCGCTCACAAACATCATTTGATCAAGTCTTGATCGTGATTCCACAAGCATGGCTCAAAAATCATCAAAGATGCAAAAGTTACTATTTTTGGACAAGAGAAAAGTCAACTGCAACTTGACCAGGGCATAACTTTTTCATGGTTCATAAGAAAAATCCCATCCAATGCTAATTTTGAAGGGGATGACATTTCCTACAACTCATCTTCACATTCCAATTCCAAGAAATGCTCTCACAAAAAGTTATCAATTTCTACATTATAGGTCAATTTCAAAAGTCAACAAAAAGGCACTTTAATTCAAAGACCATAACTTGAGATTGGTGAATCCAAATGACATGGGACCAAAGGAATTGGTTAGAGGACTTCAAGACCTTTCCAAAATGTCCAAGAACATGTTCATAGGATCAAAATTGAGCAAGATATGCATTGGAGAAGTTGGGAAATTTTTGTGAATGTGCAAAAGTCAACTTTGCTCAAAATACCTTATTTTTGCTAATGGGCCTCAAATTTCTTCTTGAAACATTGTCCAAGGCTTATGCACGACCCATTGAGTTTAAATTGATTTATTTTCTTATTTTTAATTAATTAATTGAATTTTTTATTAATATTAATTCATTTAATTGATTTAAAATGTAGGAAATTCAAAGATATGGTTTTCAAATCTTTTTATGAAGCAAATGTGACCAATATGAGCTGGCAAATTCGTGTGCACATCAAGGGGACAAAGATCTCCAGTTTTGGCAAGTTTTCTCAATCAAAAATATGCAAAAAGATTTGATTGGAAATCAAATATTGAAACATCAATGCAATGGATCTTTGGGCCAAGACTTAACCTAATTCTATTCCCATATATGCAAGCAAGCCAACCCTAATGCTGTTCACGTGCAAGATGCTGCAAGAAGCCATAGCCACCATTGAAAAAAAATCAAAGAAAACTCAAAACTGAATTCCACATTCCAACGTGATTCAAAGCGTTCTCTTGATTCTAATACATTGCCGAGGCCCCCAGGAACGTGTAGGGATCAAAACCACACGCTAAAGCTCAAGAAACTGTCCAGAACAAACTCACGGTTTGCTTAACTTTTCTAGAATCGAAACTCACATTTTATGCATCATTAACATGTTATAATCATTGTTTTACATTGCTTGAACCTTTACAAAGCTTTTGGTATTGGTTAATTGCATTATCATGTACAGAATCGTGAATCACCATTGAAGATTTTTAGGGCTCTTAAGGTCTCGAATTGGGGATTTCCAGCACAGGGAAAATTAGGCCTCAAGAGACCTATGGTTGAAACCGGATGATCAAGACGAACACAAAGCCATACTCGCGAACAATTTCTATTTCGTGTGCGCATAATCGCTATTTTCTGTCATCCTGTTTTGTGGGGGTTAAAAACCCCCGCTATCCAATCTTTTTTTTACAGGCCAGGTGAAGAAGATGAAGACGTGCTAATGCATCATTGGTTCATTCAAACAAAGTGGCGCGCATGTTTTGTTTGCCAGCACATACTTTAATTCTTGTATATTATAATTAATTGTTATTGTAATATCAAACGCGCATAAGTGGCTGGGTGGAAGGTGATGTGGTTGGTAAGCATTGGGACCTGGGTTCGATTCCCAGGTCCACCCAATATTCGTTCTATTATTTTTCTTAACAAAATCCTATGCAGGCTATCCAAAGCATCCCACCATGAACCTTCAGCGCTCAGCATGCCAAGTGGCCACTAACACCAATCTGATGGCCAGGAGATGAAGAGCATGGTACTCCCAGTCAAAGCAATGTGCAGACAATCAGGAAAAGTCAATGGGCTGGCCAACAAATGGGCCAGAATTGCTAATTTGCCTCCATATTGGGCCCAGCACCCCCCTGGTTTTGTTACTCTTTTTATTTTCTTTTCTTTATAATTTCTTTTTATTAATTATTAGTATTATTATTATTTAATTAACAGATTAATATTTTTCATAATAAATTCAGATAATAAAAAAATTGTAAATATTTTTATTATTTATTAAATTCACTATTAATTATCTTTGTAAATAAATGTAAATTAATTAATTTAGTCTTTTTATTAATTAGGTTAATTTTAATCTTTTTGCAATAAATAAAATAGATTAGAGTTAGGGTTTTTCTTTTGACTTTTAATTTCTTATTTTTATTAAAACATAAAAAACCAAAAATACTTTTTTCTTTTAATAAATTAATTAATTAGTTATTAGGTTTAATATTTAATTAATTGCAAAAAAAGACAAATTTCTTTCTTTTCTCAAAAAGGGTCAAAACCCTAAGACGCTCCCGATTTAATTTCTTTCGCGCTTTAATTCCTTTCGATTATATTGATGTAACTGTTTCCGAGGATGTAATAGTTAATTAGGCTTTTATCGCTTTCTTTTTTTTTTCTCGCATTTATTTTCCAAACGGGTTATGTTTTTGGCGATGTATATACCCGCGCCTTGTAATAGCGTAGATTCAACTTTCTGCAATTTATTTTCCGCACTCTTAACTGTTAATGTGCATGACAAGACTTGTACGACAAATAAAATCAACCCGTAGCTCACAAATACATGTGCAAAGATAATATGAACTGAACTTAACACACATGCACATGCCACCCCTAAGGTACGCCTCACTTGATTGCCTCGAGGTGGTCGTCAAGTATAGGGTGTTTTAGTGGTCGCCCTCCTGTCTAAAGATCCAGTTGCCTCGAAATGGTTGCCTCGGATAAAAAGGATCTAGGACATTAGGGTTACCGCTAAGGCGTACTACTATTGCTTTGGTGACCACACATGTCCCGATAATCGAATTGACTCGAATAACTCCAACGACGGTGCTACCTACTTCTCAATAGTGGGATAGTACTGTCTAAAGGACTCTTACACAACCTAATTCCTTAGAGTAGGTAGATTTCTCCTGGGTACTTGCTCTTTCAAAAACAAAAACATCTTTTCGCACCTACACTTTCAAAAAGTTTTCAAACAAACACTTCATACACTCTTGAGGACTGATACAAGTGTTACCTAGAAGTTTTTCAAACTAAACTTTTTTCAAAACCCACAAACACTTGAAAAGAAAACATTTTTGAAAACATAGTGAGCAAGTACCTAAGAGCCCGTGGATAACCACAGATAGAAAGGGTGCTAATACCTTCCCTTTCTATAAATCTACCTCCCGAACCGAGAAACATCTCGTAAAAGGAATTTTGTTGTGCTTTTGTCCTTTCCTTGTTGGAGAACATAAAAGACGGTGGCGACTCTTGCTTACCGCGACATTTCGCGAACCAGCATTCAAAAACAGTCAGTTCTATTTCCACCGATCACAACAGTCCAGGCAAAAGTTAGGGATTAAAGCGTACGACTATGTCCCGTTATCTCGTCACTTGAAGACTCATCGCCCTAATGAGCATTCACCAAAGGCTTTAGAAGTTGAGATATGTCCAAGTCACCATGAATCCCCACAGAGCCACTGCCATGAGATTATCCCCACAAGGTAATCTTCACAAGTTCATACATTACCCGCAATTTCTATGACAGATCCCTCTGGCTGATAAAGGAGTATGATCTTCTCCCCGACAATGTCACCAACATACAGGATCCCAAACATTACAGTCAATGGGAATCCTCTCCCCAACTGAGTTTTTAAAACTGTAAAAGCCTCTGCAAATTACTTCTCTCAAGCAGAGCTCATTCGCCCTAGCAAAGAATTTACCTCAGAAGAATATACCTCCATAAGCAGGGTTTATTTCCCAGCGGAGTCTAGACTTCCATCAATAGGGTTATTTCCCCAACATGGCTTATTTTCCTAGTGAGGCCCAATCTCCCCAACTTGAGTCTTTTCCTCAGATGGCTATAAGTCACCAGTAAAACTCCCTTCACCAGTGAAGTTGCCACTATCCCCAGAGAGTTGCTACTGAATCTAAAATCGGATCAGATGACAGTCAACTTTATCTTTCTCAGACGAGCCAGAAAGTTATCCGTCAATGTTATCCCCAATCAGGGTACACCAGGATTTATAACTCCCCAGTAGAGCAAAATGTAACCAAAGCTTTGACCTCTTCTTCCTCAAGTAGGAGTAAGTACTCTCCAGCATTGTTTCTTCAGAAAGCAGAAATCAATGTTTCCTAGCGGAGTTATCTTCAAACAGCAAGTAGGAGTCCCTAGCAGAAATAATTAACACTCTTCATCCCCAGCGACAGTCAGGGATTTATTTTCCCCAGACAAATATTTTGCTCGAGTTTACAAATGCACTTCAATAACATTTCACATTCATACTTCATTTATAACTATCATAGCATATACATACGAAATGCATATAGCACAGTCTCATTTATTTTTAGAACATTACTATTCAATGCATTTCATACATCATGAAATTGCATACACCTAACTATTTACCTTTTCAGGAAAGATCAATCAATAAACAAACATCATCAACTGCTTATATGATGCGACAATCTCCTCAAAGGCTATATCTGACAAAGGGCTATTTCAGCAAATTCCTCATAAGTTCATTCTCAAAGAGACCTCTTCTGGATCATATTAAATCAACCAAATATTTATTCTGATACTTCTTCCAGTCGAAGTCGGACATAAATATCTTCTGGCTCAGGGTAAATCCACCAAAGATTTATTCTGATACTTCTTCCAGCAGATCCTTTTTCTGGCTCAGATTAAATCGACCAAAGATTTATTCTGATACTTATTCCAGTTAAAGACAAAGAAACCTCTTCTGGCTCAGATTAAATCAACCACAAATTTATTCTGATACTTCTTCCAGTCAAAGTTGGACATAAATATCTTTTGGCTCAGGTTAAATCGACCAAAGATTTATTCTGATACTTCTTCCAGCGGATCTTTTTCTAGCTCAGATTAAATCGACCAAAGATTTATTCTGATACTTCTTCCAGTTAAAGACAAAGATACCTCTTCTGGCTCATATTAAATCAACCAAATATTTATTCTGATACTTCTTCCAATTGAAGTCGGACATAAATATCTTCTGGCTCAGGGTAAATCGACCAAAGATTTATTCTGATACTTCTTCCAGCAGATCCTTTTTCTGGCTCAGATTAAATCGACCAAAGATTTATTCTGATACTTCTTCCAATTAAAGACAAAGAGACCTCTTCTGGCTCAAATTAAATCAACCAAATATTTATTCTAATACTTCTTCCAGTCAAAGTCAGACATAAATATCTTCTGGCTAATGTTAAATCGACCAAAGATTTATTCAGATACTTCTTCCAATGGACCTTTTTCTGGCTCAAATTAAATCGACCAAAGATTTATTCTGATACTTCTTCCAGTCGAAGTCGACCATAAAGCATCTTCTGGCTCAGATTAAACCGACCAAAGATTTATTTTGAGCTTCTTCCAATGGACCTTTTGTTGGCTCGGATTAAATTGACCAAAGATTTATTCTGATAATTCTTCCAGTTAAAGATAAATAGACCTCTTCTGGCTCAGATTGACTTGACTAACGATTTATTCTGATACTTTTTCCAATCAAAGTCAAACATAAATATACCCTGGCTCAGATTAAATCGACCAAAGATTTATTCTGATACTTCTTCCAGTGGACCTATTTCTGGATCAGATTAAATCGACCAAAGATTTATTCTGATACTTCTTCCAGTTAAAGATAAAGAGACCTCTTCTGGCTCAGATTGAATCGACCAAAGATTTATTCTGATACTTCTTCCAATCGAAGTTAGACATAAATATACCCTGGCTCAGATTAAATCGACCAAAGATTTATTCTGATACTTCTTCCAGCGGACCTTTTTCTGGCTCAGAGTGAATCGACCATGGATTCATTCTAATACTTCTTCCAGTTGAAGACAAATATAGACCTTTCCTGGCTCAGATTAAATAGACCAAAGATTTATTTTGATACTTCTTCCAGTTGAATACGATCGTAGACAGCCTCTGGCTGAGATTATACCAACCATAGAATTATTCTAATACATCTTCCAATCGCAGACAAGCATAGACATCTTCTGGCTCAGACTAAATCGACCATAGATTAATTCTGATACTTCTTCCAGATTGAAGTCAAGAGTTACTTTGGAAGGCATCTATAAGCCCATCTCTGATGACTCTTCGTCACCTTTCCAAATGGCATCTATAAGCCCATTCCCGATACAATCAACCAACAACGTTACCTCTTGCACAAGCGAGTTCAAATTTCTGGGCACTTAAGTGTTCAATCATCTTCTACCTTCAAGTCACGAATGGCGGACACACCAATCTAACTCTTCAGGTTTAAGAAGATTGAACAGGGGTAACTGTTGTACCCAAAAATTTTCCCTCTCATTTTTCTCAAAGCATTCTTTCAAGACAATTCAAATAGTCAAGACACTCAAGGGTTAAGTAGTCAAGATGCTCCTCCTAAGCCAAAAGCCTACAACTAGGGTTTGGATTTTCTCAAGGAAATTTGGTTTGCAAAGGTCTCAAGTGGATTCCATGGTTCTTTATAGGTCCTTAACAAGGTTCATGTCAAGTTTTAGGCCCTACATCACAAGTTTGCTCAGTTAATGACTCAAATGTTTGAAAATCAACTATATTGGTAAAAAAAGTCAAATGTAGTCAACATACAGTCAACCTACAAGATTTTTGGTCAACATAAACATTTTGAAGTGATATTCATCATTTTATCAAGTTTTGATCATGATTCCTCAAGGAAAGTCCTCAGATCATCAAAAGTCAAGATTTGTCAAATTAGAAGAAGTCAACTGAACTTTGACCAGACATAACTTTCACATGTTCCATCAACTTTTCCCCAAACAAAGCCCATCTTGAATAAAATTCAATTCTCCACAACTTTGATTTTGTTCTCAAATCTAAAAAATGCTTCATTTGGACGACATGATCTCATACATTATAGGTCTTTTTCAAAAGTCAACAAAATACACTTTTTGTCAAGGCAACTTACATCAAGATGATATCTTCAAAAGAAAATATTATCAACATAGAGATTGAAGGGGACATCTTGGGCTTTCCAAAAAGTCCAAGATCAACTTCAAAATATGAAAATTGAGCAAGTTATGAGGTGCACAAGTTGGGCAATTTTCAAGAAATGCACGAAGTCAACTTTGAGCAGAATTGCATTTTTAGTTCAACGAACCTAACTTTTAGGGTTAAAACATGTTTATTACATACCCAAGTACCTATAAACCTAACCATGCACTATTGTGATTTTTATTTTTATTTATTTAAATTTTTATTCATTTAAATATGAATTAAATCAAATAAATTAGATAAAAATACAAGAAATACTGGGCTAGCGCATTTGGGCTTGACTTGACCCATCATGGAGCCCAAATTTCGTGCAAAGACCAACAAAAAACTATCCAGGTTCATGCAGCATCAAGAATGGCAAGAATCATCCAAATATGGCAAACTTTAAATATGTTGGATTTTTGTCTCATGGCCTTGAAAGTTTTTTTTATTGCCATACTTGATTTTCTCCTAACTCTATAAATACATAACATTGCAAGCAAGAAAGGGCACGAAATTATACATGCAAAAGCTCTCCAAAAGCTCTCCAAAAAAGCTCTCCAAAAACTCTCCAAAAAAATCAAAGAATTTGTGCAAGTCATATCTCAAAGTTCCATCCTCTCTCGATTGAAACCAAGCCTCGATCCATCCTATTGAAGTCCCCAGGAGTTTTTTACAAGGCCCAAGTCAGTCCATCACAAGCTTAGAACGCCCCCATTTGATAACACCGGTTTGGTAAAGTTTAAAATTTTGAATATATGATTTTAAACATATTTCATGGCATGCTAACATTTGTTTGAGTTTATATGAATCTATAGATCAGGTATGGACCACCAGATTTCATCAGGCTAGATCCAAAGCCTCAAAGGCGAGTCCCCATGATGAACCCCAAGAAGCATTCCTCACTGGATCTCCAGGCGCCTGGGCCCTATCGCTAATGGGCCTGAGAATTTTTTGCTACTTCACATCCTCTAACTACTTTTTGCAGTGCCTAACCCATTTCTTTTTTGTTACTTTGTTGTTTATTTATTTAATTTTCTTTAAACCTTTTTTTTTCTTTTTACGAACATAAAAAATCAAAAAATCAAAAAATCACAAAAAATAGTAGATTTGAGTTTTTATTAATTAAATTAATTTTGATCAATCATTTAATCACCTTTTTTAATTAATTAACTAATTAGAATTTGGTTCTTATAATTTAATTATTTTTCTAAACAAAAATTAAAAACAAAAACAAATTTTTCTTAGGGTTTTTCTTCATCATTTCATTTTTATTTCTTTCTCCTACGCGCGTTTATTTATTTATCCGCATTATTTTTCACCAATATTATGTAATTGCATATGGATTGTAATGGTTTAACTTAGGACCCTTTACATTTCTTTTCCCCATTTTTGTTTGTAATTCCCCCATCCCGAAGCCTTATAATAGCTTAGAATCAAAATTCTCGCACTTTATTTTTTATACTTATTCAATTAACTGTTAGATGAATGCTAATAGGATTGTATGATAAGACTAAAAGAAAACGCTAGAAAAACTAACATCCGAAGATAAATAACTGAAACATAAGACACTCGCACATGTGCACCACTAAGGTACCTCCACTTGTTGCCTTCGAAAAATTGTCATGTCCTTCAAACGTGGGACACTTTAGCAAATACCCTCGGTTAGAAAGATCGTAGTCCCTTGATAACCCTCTGATGCTGCCTTCGGTAAATGATCTAGTCCCTTATGATAAAATTGATAAAGTGTCCTACGAGTTACCTTTATGACTGTACGATGATCCTTGCCCGTCCCTCAAACACATCCAACAATAGGGTTACCTACTCACTAATAGTAGGATAGCACTGTCTAAAGGAAAAGAGGAAAAGGACAAACCTTTTGAGTAGGTAGATAGCTCTTAGTTGCTTGCTCAAACAAAACAATTTTTCATACACACACAAATTTTTTCTAAACATTTTCAAAGACATGAAAACACTTTGTATACGTTCTCGCCGAAACGAGAAACATTACAAAGTTCGCCACACTAAGGCGTCTTTTCAAAATATCTTCAAAACACACTTACACAAAAAGCATTTTCAAAATGAGCTAGCAACTAAGAGCCCGTAGATAACTACGGATGGAAAGGGTGCTAACACCTTCCCTTTCCATAACCTACCCCCTTACTCAAAAAATAATCTCGAAAGGTCTTTCCTGTTCTTTTCCCCATTTCCTTTGTTGGATAAAAGAAAAGTCGGCGGTGACTCTTGCTAACCGCAATATTTACGATAAAATGCAAAACCAGTAAAGTCAGTTCTCCCACCGTATTACAGTTATGACATATAAAGATTGGCACGAGATGTTACTGTTTGCTCTCCATGGCTACCGCACTTCGGATCGAACATCAACTGGGGAAACCCCATTCTCTTTGGTCTATATAGAAGTTGTCCTACCCATTGAGGTTCAGATTCCTTCTCTAAGTATTATGAAAGATGCAAACTTGCGCGAAGACGAGTGGATATAGACTTGGTTGGATCAGTTAAATATGGTCGATGAGAAAAGGCTTGTGGTTGTCTGTCACGGTCAGATGTATCAGAAACGCATGATCAAGGCATTCAATAAAAGGATCAAACATCGGGTATATCAGGCCGGTGACTTGGTAATAAAGCGCGTCATTCTACCGCAGGGTGATCCCATAGGCAAATGGGCTTACACTTACGAAGGGCCATTTGTAATCAAGAAAATATTTTCTGGCGGAGCTATGATACTGACCACCATAGACGGTGAAGATTTCCCGCACCCTGTGAATGCAGACATAGTCAAAAGATACTACGCATGAAAACGACCCACTATATTGACTAGCCTAGGCAAAAATGAGGGCATCCCGGTGACCTAAAAAGATTCGAGAAAAAAATCAGGGATATATATAAAAGATTGTATACCCGGAAAGTCGAAAATTTGAAAAGGCAGCATGGGCTAAAAGGGTATCCCGGTGGACTGAAAACCCGAAAGTGCGGTCCAGGAAAAAATTAAGGATAAAAGCGTACGACTATGTCCCCATTGGATCACTTACATCAAGCTTTATTACCAAAGACAAAGTTCAAACGGTATAGATCAATTCAATCCACTTCTTCTGATAGCAAGGGATGAGATGTTTGAAGACATATGGACAATAGAAAAATTGGAACTCGACGAGATTATTTCCGCATAGCTATTTATCTTGTTTACACTTTGTACTCTTTCCATTTCATGACGATTTCCCCTTATTGGGATCTCTGCCTCTTTATAAATTGCCTGTTTATGGGCAGACTATCAATAAGAAATACAATTTCTAAAACTAAAACTCTTTGTTTTTGCTTTTCTATTTTGTGTGCAAGAGCGTCCAATGAGTAGAATTGAATAAGCATATGCATATGAATACAATTGACTGTGAACAAATATATGCATAAAAACAGGAATAAGCATGTACTCAAGACTCTAGGAGTTAGGATGACGTCCAAGCCACCAACAAATCCCCACAGAGCCACCTCCATGAGATTATCCCCACAAGGTAATCTTCACAAGTTCGTTCATACATTCCCCACAATTTCCTCGGCAGATCGCTCTGGTGGATAAAGGAGTATGATCTTCTTCCTGACAATATCACCAATCTATAGAGTTCAAATTAGCACAGTTCATGGAAGTTCTCTTCTCCAGCTGAGTTTATCCCTCCAAAACTGTAAAATCCCATGCAGCCCATGTCTCTCTAGTAGAGCTCGTTCCCTCAGCAAGGGTGTTTTCCCAGTGGAGTTCAGATTTTCGTCAACAGGGTTTATTTCCCCAGCGAAGTTCAATATCCCCAGCTTAAGTCTTCTTTTACCATAGATTATCGGCTGGATTCCTATCTCCAGCAGAGGACAACCCATATTGCTATCCCCAGAGAGTTTCTACTAAGTTTGAACTGGATTAGAAATCGTTCAACCTTAATCTCTCCAGACGACTCGTTATCCATATCAGAAACTCGGCCAAGCAGCACCTCAAAAGGATATCCATCTCTTTTATCCCCAATCAGGGTATACAAGAATTACAATCCCCAATAGAGTAATAAACGACCAATGTTCCTGAACTCTTCTCCCCAAGCAGAAACCAATATTCCCCAACAGAGTTTCTTCAAACAGAAAGCAGGAATCCCCAGCGAAAACAATTACCAAAAGATCGAAGATACACATACTCTTCATCTTTAGCAATAGTCAGTGATTCATTTTCCTCAGACAAAAAATGTTTCTCGAGTTTACAAATAGACTTCGACAACATTTCACATTCATACATCATTTACGAACAACATAGCATATGTGTTGTACCCCAAAATTTTCCCTCCCATATTCTTCAAGAAATTGCCAAGTCAAATCACAAAATTCCCCAAGGGTTGTGCAGTTCAACTGTCTCCTATACAGTCAAAACTAGGGTTTGTGTTCTGATCAAAGAAAGGAAGTTTTCAAGGGCCCAATCAAGTCTCACATGCCTACAAATATGGTCAAGCATCTTCATATCAAGTTTCAAGGCATTCAGCTCAAAATTGCACAGTCAAAACCCTAGATTGCACTACAGTCAACTGTAGGGGCAAAATGGTCATTTGACAGTCAAAAGTTCAAATTTTTGGTCAACATATCATTTTGAAGCCACAAACATCATTTGATCAATGCTTGATCATGATTCTCAAAATTTGGCTCAGAAATCATCAAAGATGCAAAAGTTACTATATTTGGATAGCTGGAAAAGTCAACTGAAATTGACCAGGGCATAACTTTCACATGGATTATCAGAAAAATTCCATCCAAAGCTCATTTTGAAGAGAAAGACATTTCCTACAACTCATCTTCATACTTCAAGTCCAAGAAATGCCCTCACAAAAAGTTATCAATTTCAACATTATAGGTCATTTTCAAAAGTCAACAAAAAGGGACTTTAAGTAAAAGGCCATAACTTGAGATTGGTAAATCAAAATGACATGGGACCAAAGGCATTGGTTAGAGGACTCAAAGACCTTTCCAAAATGTCCAAGAACATGTGAAAATCTCAAAAATTGAGCAAGTTATGCCTTGTGGAAGTTGGGAAATTGTTGGGAATTTTGAAAAGTCAACATTGATGCAAATGATCCAAAAATGCAAATGGGCCCATTTTTCTTCCAAGTTTCTTCATGCCAAGCCTATGCACGACCATTAAGCCCAAGGGGAAGTATTTTCTCATTTTTTTAATTATTTATTTGAATTTATATTAATATTAATTCATTTAAATTATTTAAATATGTAGAAAATATAAACTTGACCTAAAAAAATCTTTTTATGCACATTCTAGGCTCAAGATCTCGTGCTTAGCCAATTATGGAAGGATTTGGTTTGATTTGAGCTGATTGAACAAAATTGCACATGGAAAAGATTTGAAAAAATCTTAAGAAAATCAAAGATTGAAAACAATGAATGCCTTGGATATTATCCAATTTTGTTGACCTAAAAGCTTCACTATATGATCAGGAATCAAAACCTAAAGCAATGACACAAAAGGCTGCGCAGAAAACAAAAGTAAAAAACTTGAAAATTCTTGAAAAAGTTCAAAACTGAAAAGCATCCTAGAGGTCGATTCAAGCCTTGATTTCCATCCTAAAAGCTTCCTTGTGGTTCATTGATCATATTCCAGTTCATAACCCTCATCAAAAGGCAAGGAATCGATGTACAGAACTCAAGATATTCCATGAAAATTCAAAAATCGTATTCTATATTATATGCATTTTCATGACATTTCATTGATTGATTCTTATTCCTGACATGATTCCAAAGCTAACTGATATGTTTAATTGAGTTTTTAGGTTACACACGCGATTTCACCATGCTTAGAAATTAGGGTTTATAGAAGCTTGAAATTGGGGTTTCTCAAATTAGGAAAAATCAGGACTATAGGCCACCACCATTCAACTGAGCAAGCCTGGACGAAGAGATTGCTATTGTCGCGATGAATTTATGAATATTGTATGCTTAATCGCTATTTTCTTAAAGCTAGCCTAAAACCACGCTGGGAAAACTGTTGCCTTTGTGTTTGTGTTACAGGGGTGATGAGGGAGATGATGCGTTGTCAACAAACGATACGCCAGTTTGAATCTTCGCGCGTTGAAGGCCACTAACTCTCTTTTCTTTTTATTATATTCATTAACCATTATATGTTAAAAGTAACTCAAGTGCTTCAGTGGCAGGTGTATTCCTTTGCATTGTCCAAGACCTGGGTTCGAGTCCCAGGTCTGTGTAAATCTCATACTATTTTTCAATACGAATTCCTATGCAGCACGCCCATGGCAAGATCTTCATGCACGCCCAGAAATCACCATCCACGCGTCCAAAGCATCCAGATCAAGGGTTACAGATTGAAGAACACAATAAGCGCCAGTCAACGCATCACACACGAACTGAAAAGGTCAACGAACCTCAGGCTTAATGGGCCTGAAGCATTAAGGCCTTACCTCCAATTTTGGGGCTACCCCCCCCCCCCCCCCCTGGTTTGCCTTCACTAAATCTTTTTATTTATTTTTATTCTTGTTTTAATAATTACTTTTATTTAATTGTGTTTATTTAATTAATTAGTTTTTTAACAAAAATACATTAAAAACTTAATTAAAAAAACAGAAAAGGCAAATTGTAATAAATCTTTTTATTTTAATTATTTTTATGGATAAATTGCATGTAAGTATTTAGTTTAATTAGGTTATAATTTTAATCTTTTTAATAACTAAAATCCAAAAAAATATAGAATTAGGTTAATTAACAATTTCTATTCCTTTTAAATTTTCCTTTTTTTATCACAATTTTATTTATTTATTTATTTTATTTTGTATAATTAAATGTATATAAATAACTTAGATTTAAATTAGGTTAAAAATTCAATCTTTTTCTTAATAAACTTAAAAAAACATTAGAATTAGGGTTTGACGCTTCCTTTTTAATTTTAATTAATTTCTTTTTCTTTTAAATCTTAAAAAAACACAAAATACCAAAAACATTTAATTTTCATTTTTTATCTTAATTCTTTATTAATTTAATATTTTGCAAAAGGGTCCAACGCCCATGTTCATATTTTTAATTATTAATTTCGCGTATTTTATTTTATGTCGTTTGATTAATTTTGTATCTCTCCCAAAGCATTGTAATTTAAATTTCTCGCACTATTATTTCTTTTGCTTCATTTACTTTCCGCTAAATCGGGTCCGGTTTAATTTTTGGCGATGTGGACCCGCGCCATTTGTAATAGCCTTAGATTTATTTTCCCGCAAACTTTATAACTGTTAATAAAAAGCATGAAAGAATGAATGGATCAAAATAAAATCAAGCGTAGATCACATAACATGACAAGACAAACAACTGAAAAACGACACACGAATCGCACACACCACCCCTAGGGTACGCCTCACTGTTGCCTTTCGAAAGGGTATCGTCGAGTAGAGGATGTCTTAGTAAGTCCTCATGATCCAGGAACCTGGCATGAGGGTAGCTTCTAAGGTGTCTTCCCATTGCTCTGGTGATCACCACGTCCCTAAAACTCGAATTGACCCGAACACCTCCAACGGTGGTGCTACCTACCTCTCAATGGTGGGATGGCATTACTTTAAAGGACATTTACACAGACGAATTCCTTAGGGTAGGTAGGTTCTCAAGGATACTTGCTCTAATCTCAAAACAAACTCAAAAGACTTTTCACACCGACACTTTTCAAAAGCTTTCAAAACAAACTTTTCAAACACTCTGACGTACGAGTCGAACTGAAATTTTTCAAAGAAACTTTTTTTAAACCCACATTGAAAAGCAAACAAACAATTTTGAAAACACAAATGAGCAAGTATCTAAGAGCCCATGGATAACCATGGATAGAAAGGGTGCTAACACCTTCCCTTTCTATAATCTACCTCCCGAACCAAGAGCAATCTCTTTAAGGAATTTTTCTGTGCTTTTGTCCTTTCCATTTGGAGAAAATAAAAGACGGTGGCGACTCTTGCTTCCGCGACATTTCGCGAACCAGCGTTAAACAGTCAGTTCCAGATCCACCGATCACAGAACTGGCGACTCTGCTGGGGATATTTTTAAAGTGAGGTGTACCTTAGGACTAAGATCACTGTGTTTTCAATTGTATTGCTTTGCTTGCTTTATTATTGTGGGGCTGTCTTGGGCGTTCTATAGATCCTAACCCGGATCTGGGGATACCTTCTTAGAAAGTAGCAACAAGGCTGTGAGGGAACTGTGCGGGGTATACCGACATGGTTGAAACAGTCTGCTACATTGATGTGGCACTTTGGTGTGTACCGGTAACCCTTGAGTTCAGTCAAGGAGAGTACGGGGCCTCCGCGTGGTGTCATGAAGCATCAACAGACCTTAGGAACCTTAATTGAACTATCTTGGCCTCTTTAGGGTAGTGAGATAACTGACTTTGGTGCAGTCCGAGGTTGGTTGATACTCGATACTACACTCAATTGAGGGTTGCTTTCCTGGAATATTTCGGTCGCCAGTTCAGTGGCTAAATCGAAACGATGAACAATGAAAGCAATCCCGTGATATTGGGACCCTTAGAACCCGGTTACTTTGATAGGACAGGTTGAACCCACCAACTTCAAGAGGGTACTACCCAGACCCCATGCTGGCCTAAACTCTAAGGGCTTCTCTTGTGTGACTTGTGTGCCTTCGTACTTGACTATTTGCATGCTTGTTGTCTGACACTTGAGCTTCTTGCAGGTTTTGTTTATAGTCCTTAACTAGGACTCATAACAGGGTTTACTGAATTTCCTGCAGGTTCTGTTCATAGTCCTTAACTAGGACTCTTAACAAGGCTTACCAAGTTTCTTGCAGGTTTTTATTCATAGTCCTTAACTAGGACTCTTAACAAGGCTTACTAGGTTTCTTGCAGGTTTTGTTTATAGTCCTTAACTAGGACTCATAACAAGGTTTACCGAGTTTCTTGCAGGTTTTGTTTATAGTCCTTAATAGGGACTCATAACAGGGTTTACCCATATTACCCCATACATACCATAACATCATACCATTGCATACATCCTAACCCATTTCAAGGATCTCAAGGGCTTGTGATGCAGGTCATGGTGAATCAACTATCCCAGCAAGGGGAAAAGAGGATTTATTTTCCTCTAGACAGAGTTGTCAGGGGCTATGACCCACTTGATATGGTGAGCTCTGACTCTTGAAGAAGGTTCCCTTAACCAAAGTTGTTTGGAAATCAAAACCAGACATGATGACTAAAGTCAGGGGCTATGACCCACTGGATATGGTGAGCCTTTGACCCTTGAAGGAGTGCTCAATAACATGGGTTTCCTTCAATCAAGCTACCGGACCCAAATTCTAACAAATTTTCTTGTTTACCCCGTGAGGTCCTTGAAAACATTACATGCATGTCATACTTATCATTGTATAACAGGTATCCTTGTTGTAGGTCACTTACCGTTCTCGCTGTTTATTTCAGCAATGGCTTGCCCACAAGATAACCAGGACTTTCTTGCTCAAGAGACTCGGTTCGGGGAAACCCTCCTGAATCTATCCAAGGGGCAGGAGGAGCTAAGGACACTTCTCATGGAGACTTTTGTCAGGAACAGTGCTGAGGATGAAAGGCTGAAACACCTACAAGCTGAGGTGGATGCATTGAAGGTCCAGATGCTGGGGCAGGTGACTGCCATTCAAGGGTTAGCTCAAAGACAAGATGAGCTCTGGTTTCTCGTCAACCAACTACTTCAGGGTAACCCACTGGGGCCAAAGCCTAAGGGTAAAAATCCAGTCATCGTTCAGCCACCTTTGAGACAAGGAGGTAAGGGGAGAGCTCCTCAAATGGCTCCCGTGTCACAAATTCAACATCACAACCAACAAAAGTGCGAGAGAAGGCAGTTCACTCGGCTCAGCATGACCTTATCCCAGATATTGCCACAGTTGCTGGAGACCAAGCAGGTAACTCTAAAAGAGGCTCCGAAGTTTCAAAATACAACGTCCCCAAAGTATAACCCCAACGCTCGCTGCGCTTATCATTCTGATAGCCCGGGGCATGATACAAATGAATGTTGGGCTCTGAAGAACAAGATCCAGGACCTGATTGATGAAGGGGCATTAGAGTTCACACAAGATGGTCAGGCCAAGTTCTTCTACTATCCCTGCAAGACTCACCATTTGAAGTGACAAATCCTAAGACTGGAAAACTTTTGTTCATTCGAATGTTCAAGTTGCAGTTTTCTTTTGTTCAAACATTTACTCATGTTAAACATTGTTATTTCATTAATGCATCGCATATGTCTGTTCTGAAACAATATATTCGTATTCACTATATGCAAATTATCTTCATATTTTTTCTGATGTCAACTCTCAATTAATAATTCTAAGCCTCTTGAGGGAGGATGACGAAAACGATACCATAATCTACAGTATGCTTTTGAACAGACCCCGCTGATGAGGTACAGGCATTGTTTCAATTCCTAAACACTGGAGTTATAAGGATGATAATCCCTCGTCAACCCCTCTGAGCCAAAGAAGTAGGAGTTTTTCTTTTCGAAAATCAAAACCCTTAATCATAACCTGGGGCAGGGTAGTCTCTCAGTTGATCCAAGTGCATAAAAAATGGCACCAAAAAGATCTTTACAAAAGAAAAGGAAGACAGTGATGGTTCCGAATAATCAATAGAGAAAGGCAGTCATTATATCTCAAAAAAAAACCCAATAAGTCAAAAACCAATGAAGGAGACTTACAAACTGGGGCATCCCGCTGACTGTAATCACAAAAGAACAGCTCAGGCAAAAAAAAAAGGGATAACAAAAAAAAATCAGACAAGAAAGAGGTCTTACCAACCCTCAACAAGAAAAAATGACTGCCTATTCAGAATAAATCATCAATATCTGAACCATCATTGGAACCTCAAAGCAAGACTCAAACAAGGTCTAACGCATGATCAACTGAGTTTAGGTTTGGAGAACATCACGAAGAGCGGGTGGGTACAAATAAAAGTTGAGCCTTTATCCTTTGTTTCTTAAACCGTGAACTAGGCCACGTTATAACCCTTAAAAAGTCCTAGCTGAAGCATGGGTTAGTTCGAAAGCATACTGTTACAAAGGTATCCTGACTCCTTAAGGCTTACTATAAAGAAGGAGTTGACATCACGTTTACAAACATTCATTTGTTTTATGAAAAAAGAATGCATTTTTAAAATCTCCAAGACAGACATGAGCTTTGCATTTTTAACATAACCTTGTTTGCATATGAATATTTGTTTGAACAGCAGGAAAATTCGTACGAAGAATACCTAGTGAGCAAAAGCACTTCCAATCAAGGGGCAGACCTGATCTTGGTCCATTATCTGGGGCAATCCAATCAAGATTCGGAGAATCTCTCAAAGGCAAATAGCCTAGGGCAAATCTCCACCTGAGTCACTTGGGGCATTTCAACAACGAATCTGGCCTGATCAAACACCTTCTGGTGGCATGACAAAACACTTCTAACAGGGGCAACTCCTTACATTCTGAAAGCACGGACATAGTCGAAAAAATACTACGCATAATTAAAGACCCGCTAGGTTGACACACCTAGGCAAAAATAAGGGCTTCCCGGCGAACCAAAAGGGTTCGGGAACAATGAAGGGATGAAACGAAAAAATCTGTACACCCGGCAAGTCGAAAACCCGAAAAGGTGGCTTGGGCAAAAATGGGTATCCCGGTGGACTGAAAACCCGAAAGGGCGGTCCAGGAAAAAATTAGGGATTAAAGCGTACGACTATGTCCTGTCATCTTGTCACCTGCCTATCAGAAGAAACTTGGTCTATCAACAACTATCAACCCCTCACAGGTCTTCATCTCCCACCTTAGAAATAGGGGCAATCAAGAGTGGTCTAAGCAATCTAATTGTTATGTCCTCCAAGGTATCAAAGTGGGTTCAGCTAAAGGACATGACCAGTGCATCTTAATTCCCCAGAGAGTGATCCAGCAAGTCAACACACTCTCCTCAAGCGAAACTATTATCAAACCTTAAAGAAGTTGGGTATCCTCCAGCAGATCTCAACATTCCCCAGCGCAGTACATGTATTCTTAACAAGCATCCCCGGCAGTCTTGGTCTAAAGATTGTTCCCCGGCGGCATACCAACATTCAAAGGAATCACTTCCCCCGCAGTTCAAAACTCCCCCAAGAGAGTCCAATCCAACTCCCCAGGAAAGTTGGAAGCTATCTCCCCAAGCAGTAAGCTTACCCCCAGTAGATTCTGGAAGCTTAGCCCCTCGCAGAGCACGAACACGTCGTCCGGCTTGATTTAAAGAGTTATTTCCTTAATAGGATATAACTGGGTTATCCTCAGCCAAAAGCCATGGAAAGATCGTCATCGACAGAGTCTTCTTACCCCAGCGAAGTCTATCAACACTTTCAGTACAACAAGGATATCGCCAGCAAACTAGTATCAACAATTCAGCAAAGCATCTCTATCCCCACAGAGTATTGCTTCCCAGCATGGTCGCTAGAGTATCTTTTCTCCCCGCAGAATCTTCCATTTGCCAAGTTTATTCCGCAAGGAGTCATCTTCCCCTACCGGTACTCTTGCAGTTATCATCCCCAGCGGAAGCAAAATCTATTCCTCAACATCAGCCCAGGATACGACTTCCCGGCACCCGTCAAGGATTCACTGTCCTAGACGAAAACATACATAAAACTTCACATACATCATCATAGCATGCATAACGCACTGCATCATACAAGTCTCCTTTATGTTGAGAACATCATTGCTTGATCCATATCATGCATTGCATATGACTGACTTTTACCTTTCAGGAAAGATGCAGTTTAAAGTCTCAATCACGTTTCAAGACCTAGACCGGTTCAGTTAAATCGACCCTAAGATTTTCCTGATGCTTATCCAGTCAAAGGCCTTCTCTGGTTCAGTCAGATCGACCCTAAGATCTCCCTGATGCTTATCCAGTTGAAGATATTTCAAGACCTAGACCGGTTCAGTTAAATCGACCCTAAGATTTTCCTGATGCTTATCCAATCAAAGGCCTTCTCTGGTTCAGTCAGATCGACCCTAAGATCTCCCTGATGCTTATCCAGTTGAAGATGTTTCAAGACCTAGACCGGTTCAGTTAAATCGACCCTAAGATTTTCCTGATGCTTATCCAGTCAAAGGCCTTCTCTAGTTCAGTCAGATCGACCCTAAGATCTCCCTGATGCTTATCCAGTTGAAGATGTTTCAAGACCTAGACCGGTTCAGTTAAATCGACCCTAAGATTTTCCTGATGCTTATCCAGTCAAAGGCCTTCTCTGGTTCAGTCAGATCGACCCTAAGATCTCCCTGATGCTTATCCAGTTGAAGATATTTCAAGACCTTGTCCGGTTCAGTTAAATCGACCCTAAGATTTTCCTGATGCTTACCTAGTCAAAGGCCTTCTCTGGTTCAGTCAGATCGACCCTAAGATCTCCCTGATTCTTATCCCAGTAGAAGACATCCAAGATTTTTCTCAACGAGCGTTGTTGAAGTTAAAATCGCCCAAGGTTCTCTTACCATCCATGCTAAGGCAGTAACCATCCCTGGTTCATTCATCAACGTTTGAAGCTCCAGACTCAGCTCCTGTAACCAGTCAGGACACATCTATACAAAGCATCTGAAGACCAGATCCTGCAACATGTCAGGTACTCATTTTCTCTTTTGCAGGTATGCAGGTTCTCGCTAAGGAATCTCCTACGCGATCAACATCCAGATGGCATCTATAAGCCCATCATCCTATCCAGCAATCTCCAAATGGCATCTATAAGCCCATTCCACCATCATTGCCACTATGTGAGCGCAAATTTCTGGGCACTTTAGTGTTCAATCATCTTCTACCCTCGGATTACGAAAGGCACGTCAGCCAATCTGCATCCTCAGGTCTAAGAAGATTGAACAGGGGCAACTGTTGTACCCCAAAATTTGCCCTCCCATATTCTTCAAGAAATTGCCAAGTCAAATCACAAAATTCCCCAAGGGTTGTGCAGTTCAACTGTCTCCTATACAGTCAAAACTAGGGTTTGTGTTCTGATCAAAGAAAGGAAGTTTTCAAGGGCCCAATCAAGTCTCACATGCCTACAAATATGGTCAAGCATCTTCATATCAAGTTTCAAGGCATTCAGCTCAAAATTGCACAGTCAAAACCCTAGATTGCACTACAGTCAACTGTAGGGGCAAAATGGTCATTTGACAGTCAAAAGTTCAAATTTTTGGTCAACATATCATTTTGAAGCCACAAACATCATTTGATCAATGCTTGATCATGATTCTCAAAATTTGGCTCAGAAGTCATCAAAGATGCAAAAGTTACTATATTTGGATAGATGGAAAAGTCAACTGAAATTGACCAGGGCATAACTTTCACATGGATTATCAGTAAAATTCCATCCAAAGCTCATTTTGAAGAGAAAGACATTTCCTACAACTCATCTTCATACTTCAAGTCCAAGAAATGCCCTCACAAAAAGTTATCAATTTCAACATTATAGGTCATTTTCAAAAGTCAACAAAAAGGGACTTTAAGTCAAAGGCCATAACTTGAGATTGGTAAATCAAAATGACATGGGACCAAAGGCATTGGTTAGAGGACTCAAAGACCTTTCCAAAATGTCCAAGAACATGTGAAAAGCTCAAAAATTGAGCAAGTTATGCCTTGTGGAAGTTGGGAAATTTTTGGGAATTTTGAAAAGTCAACATTGATGCAAATGATCCAAAAATGCAAATGGGCCCATTTTTCTTCCAAGTTTCTTCATGCCAAGCCTATGCACGACCATTAAGCCCAAGGGGAAGTATTTTCTCATTTTTTTAATTATTTATTTGAATTTATATTAATATTAATTCATTTAAATTATTTAAATATGTAGAAAATATAAACTTGACCTAAAAAAATCTTTTTATGCACATTCTAGGCTCAAGATCTCGTGCTTAGCCAATTATGGAAGGATTTGGTTTGATTTGAGCTGATTGAACAAAATTGCACATGGAAAAGATTTGAAAAAATCTTAAGAAAATCAAAGATTGAAAACAATGAATGCCTTGGATATTATCCAATTTTGTTGACCTAAAAGCTTCACTATATGATCAGGAATCAAAACCTAAAGCAATGACACAAAAGGCTGCGCAGAAAACAAAAGTAAAAAACTTGAAAATTCTTGAAAAAGTTCAAAACTGAAAAGCATCCTAGAGGTCGATTCAAGCCTTGATTTCCATCCCAAAAGCTTCCTTGTGGTTCATTGATCATATTCCAGTTCATAACCCTCATCAAAAGGCAAGGAATCGATGTACAGAACTCAAGATATTCCATGAAAATTCAAAAATCGTATTCTATATTATATGCATTTTCATGACATTTCATTGATTGATTCTTATTCCTGACATGATTCCAAAGCTAACTGATATGTTTAATTGAGTTTTTAGGTTACACACGCGATTTCACCATGCTTAGAAATTAGGGTTTATAGAAGCTTGAAATTGGGGTTTCTCAAATTAGGAAAAATCAGGACTATAGGCCACCACCATTCAACTGAGCAAGCCTGGACGAAGAGATTGCTATTGTCGCGATGAATTTATGAATATTGTATGCTTAATCGCTATTTTCTTAAACCTAGCCTAAAACCACGCTGGGAAAACTGTTGCCTTTGTGTTTGTGTTACAGGGGTGATGAGGGAGATGATGCGTTGTCAACAAACGATACGCCAGTTTGAATCTTCGCGCGTTGAAGGCCACTAACTCTCTTTTCTTTTTATTATATTCATTAACCATTATATGTTAAAAGTAACTCAAGTGCTTCAGTGGCAGGTGTATTCCTTTGCATTGTCCAAGACCTGGGTTCGAGTCCCAGGTCTGTGTAAATCTCATACTATTTTTCAATACGAATTCCTATGCAGCACGCCCATGGCAAGATCTTCATGCACGCCCAGAAATCACCATCCACGCGTCCAAAGCATCCAGATCAAGGGTTACAGATTGAAGAACACAATAAGCGCCAGTCAACGCATCACACACGAACTGAAAAGGTCAACGAACCTCAGGCTTAATGGGCCTGAAGCATTAAAGCCTTACCTCCAATTTTGGGGCTACCCCCCCCCTGGTTTGCCTTCACTAAATCTTTTTATTTATTTTTATTCTTGTTTTAATAATTACTTTTATTTAATTGTGTTTATTTAATTAATTAGTTTTTTAACAAAAATACATTAAAAACTTAATTAAAAAAACAGAAAAGGCAAATTGTAATAAATCTTTTTATTTTAATTATTTTTATGGATAAATTGCATGTAAGTATTTAGTTTAATTAGGTTATAATTTTAATCTTTTTAATAACTAAAATCCAAAAAAATATAGAATTAGGTTAATTAACAATTTCTATTCCTTTTAAATTTTCCTTTTTTTATCACAATTTTATTTATTTATTTATTTTATTTTGTATAATTAAATGTATATAAATAACTTAGATTTAAATTAGGTTAAAAATTCAATCTTTTTCTTAATAAACTTAAAAAAACATTAGAATTAGGGTTTGACGCTTCCTTTTTAATTTTAATTAATTTCTTTTTCTTTTAAATCTTAAAAAAACACAAAATACCAAAAACATTTAATTTTCATTTTTTATCTTAATTCTTTATTAATTTAATATTTTGCAAAAGGGTCCAACGCCCATGTTCATATTTTTAATTATTAATTTCGCGTATTTTATTTTATGTCGTTTGATTAATTTTGTATCTCTCCCAAAGCATTGTAATTTAAATTTCTCGCACTATTATTTCTTTTGCTTCATTTACTTTCGGCTAAATCGGGTCCGGTTTAATTTTTGGTGATGTGGACCCGCGCCATTTGTAATAGCCTTAGATTTATTTTCCCGCAAACTTTATAACTGTTAATAAAAAGCATGAAAGAATGAATGGATCAAAATAAAATCAAGCGTAGATCACATAACATGACAAGACAAACAACTGAAAAACGACACACGAATCGCACACACCACCCCTAGGGTACGCCTCACTGTTGCCTTTCGAAAGGTGATCGTCGAGTAGAGGATGTCTTAGTAAGTCCTCATGATCCGGGAACCTGGCATGAGGGTAGCTTCTAAGGTGTCTTCCCATTGCTCTGGTGATCACCACGTCCCTAAAACTCGAATTGACCCGAACACCTCCAACGGTGGTGCTACCTACCTCTCAATGGTGGGATGGCATTACTTTAAAGGACATTTACACAGACGAATTCCTTAGGGTAGGTAGGTTCTCAAGGATACTTGCTCTAATCTCAAAACAAACTCAAAAGACTTTTCACACCGACACTTTTCAAAAGCTTTCAAAACAAACTTTTCAAACACTCTGACGTACGAGTCGAACTGAAATTTTTCAAAGAAACTTTTTTTAAACCCACATTGAAAAGCAAACAAACAATTTTGAAAACACAAATGAGCAAGTATCTAAGAGCCCATGGATAACCATGGATAGAAAGGGTGCTAACACCTTCCCTTTCTATAATCTACCTCCCGAACCGAGAGCAATATCTTTAAGGAATTTTTCTGTGCTTTTGTCCTTTCCATTTGGAGAAAATAAAAGACGGTGGCGACTCTTGCTTCCGCGACATTTCGCGAACCAGCGTTAAACAGTCAGTTCCAGATCCACCGATCACAATATGCATAAAGAACACATATAGCACCGTCTCATTTATTTTGAGAACATCATTACGCAATGCACTTCATACATCATGACATTGCATACAACTAATTCTTTACCTTTTCAGGAAAGATTAATCAACAGACAAACATCATCAACTACTTGTATGACCAGATAGTCTTCTTAAAGACAACATCTTTTGGCTCAGCTTAGATCGAGCGTAGATCTATTATGATACTTCTCCCAACTGAAGGCGAGCGTGGATATCTTCTGGCTCAGATTAAATCGACCATAGATTTATTCTGATATTTCTTCCAGTTGAAGACGGTTGTAGACATTTTCTGGCTCAGATTAAATCAAGCATGGATTTATTCTGATACTTCTTCCAGTTAAAGTCAAGCATAAATATCTGCTGGCTCAGTTTAAATCAAGCATAAATTTATTCTGATACTTCTTCCAGTAGAAATTCTTCTGGCTCAGCTTAGATCGAGCATAGATTTATTCTGATACTTCTTCTAGTTGAAGACATTTTCTGGCTCAGATTAAATCGATCATAGATTTATTCTGATACTTCTTCCAGTTAAAAGTCGAACATATACATCTTCTGGCTCAGATAGAACCAACCATAGATCTATTCTGATACTTCTCCAAGTTGAAATCAGTCGTAAAAATCTCCCGGCTAATTTTAAATCAAGCGTGTTTTTATTTTGATACTTCTTCCAGCATATATTTTCTGGCTCAGTTTAAATCAAGCATAGATTTATTCTATTACTTCTTTCAGATAAAAACGAGCACAAGCATCTTCTGGCTCAGTTTAGATCAAGCTAGATTTATTTTGATACTTCTTCCAGATAAAAACAAGCACAAGCATCTTCTGGCTCAGATTAAATCAAGCGTAGATTTATTCTGATACTTCTCCCAGTCGAAAACATATTTTGGCTTAGATTAAATCAAGCATAGATTCATTCTGATACTTATCCCAATTGAAGACATTTTCTGGCTCAGATTAATTCAACCATAGATTTATTTTGATACTTTTCCCAGTTAAAGTCAAGACAACATTTTCTGGCTCAGTTTAAATTGAATGTAGGTTTATTCTGATACTTCTTCCAGATGAAGAATAGCATGTGTTATACGGTGGAAGAACCGTCTGTTTAATACTGGTTTGTGTTTTGCGTTTTGTATTCGCAAAAGGTCGCGGTAAGCAAGAGTCGCCACCGACTTTTATTTCATTCAATCGAAAAGGGAAAAAGTACATAAAAATCCTTTTTCGAGATATTCTGAGTACGGTGGGTAGATTATAGAAAGGGAAGGTGTTAGCACCCTTTCTATCCATGGTTTTCCATGGGCTCTTAGGTACTTGCTCATCTTTTTAAAATTGCTTGTGTATGTGCTTTGTTTTTGAAAAGTTTGACTTCGTGATAACCCTTGTATCAGTCCTCAAAGGTGTGACGAAGTTTGTTTTGAAATTTTGTTTTTTTGAAAGGTGTAAGTGTGAAAAGTTTTGATTTGAGCAAGTACCTACTAGCATCTACCTACTTGAAAAAAGATAGTTTCTATTCTTGTTTCCTTTAGACAGCAATATCCTACTATTGAGAAATAGGTAGCACCATTGTTGGAATCGTAAGGGTCAATTCGAAAGGGACATATGATCACTAAAGCAATATTAGGACATTTTAGTAATAAACCTAGAGTCTTAAGATCATATTCTAGGCAACATTTCCGAGGCAACGTTTCCGAGGCAACATTTCCGAGGCAACATTCGAATGAGACGTTTGATCTTTTTTAGACAGGAGGGCAACCACTAAGACACCCTATGCTTAATGATCGTTTACCGAAGGCAACCAAAGTGAGAGTATACCCTAGGAGTGATATGTGCGAGTGATTTGTTTCAGTTATTTATCTTTTCACATTAGGGTTTTCTAACCATATTAATTTGTCATGCATTCTTGTCATACAATCCTATTAGCATACATCTAAACAGTTAAATATTTGCAGAAATTAAAAATGCGAGAAAGTAAATCTATGCTATTACAAGGCTTCGGTAAGGGGGATTAATTACATAGCCAAAAACCCGGGGATGTAAACAGTAAATCAAAACCCTAAATTAACTATTACAAACCATGAACAGTTACAAAAATATTGGCAAAATAATAAACAAACGTGTGGCGAATTAAATGCGAAACAATTAGGGTTTTGACCCTTGACTAAACCTATTTGCAATTGATTAAAAGGGATGTTTTTTTTCATGTTTTTGTTATTTAGGAAAATAAAGAAACCATTAAATTAAAAAGAAAATCCTAATTCTAATTAATTTTAAATTAAGAAAAATAAACTAATTTACTCTAAAAACCTATTTTTGTATTTTTATTTATTTGAGAAGAAATAAAAGAATTAAATCAAGAATTTAACCTAATTTCTATTTGATTTTATTTATGAAAACAAGTAAAAATTGCCCTAGGTTAAATTAAATTAAATTAAATTTTATAATAATAAAAAAACTAATTCTAATTTATTTTGTGAATTCTTGATATTATGATTTCATAAAGAAAAATTAATTAGTTTTTGTGAATTAAAATAATTAAAGAAAAATATTAAAAGAAATAAAAAGAAAGAAAGAAAAGAAGTGAGTCTGATAGCATTAGCAATCCTGGGGGGGTGTAGATCTGACTTTTGGGCCCAAACAATCCAAGCTCGTTTGACCTTGCCAAATCTGATGCGTATGTTGACTTGAGGTGTATGGTGATCCTTCAAAGTAAAGGCATTGGATCTTGGTTGAAGATGCGTTTGATGTTTGGATATTTATGGCATATGGTGGACGTCATGCTAAGCAACGCGCCTGATCACCTGATGAAAAATGACATGAAACAAATATTGGGACCTGTGGATCGAACTCAGGTCCTCCCACTCAACACCAACACACCTTACCATCTGTGCCACCTGCTTCATTTGTTATTATAACAAGAGTAATATATAATATATAATACACGGTGGTTAACTTGAAAAAATGTGCGGAATTCAAACCAACCAACCAATGATTGTCACGCCTTATCTTCTTCCCCAGACTGTTGTTTTAGGCAAACAAGCTTTTACCTACAGACACTTCGTTGTAGCTACAGACCTGTTCATCTCAAAAATTGTATACAAGCAATATAAATGACAAGTACTGGTACCAATCAACCCGTCTCATCCCCACGAGAATCATGGTACTAGAATCAAAGCCTAATTTTGCCTAAACTGAAAACCCCTAAAACGAACCAAGAAACCCAACAATGGCATATCATGATTATTGTACTGAAAATGCAATTAAATAATACCAATAGCTTGAAAACTCAATGATGAACAAGAATATATAATTCAAATATGCTAATGATGCATAAATCAATGAAATCGAAATCAAGTTTTGGGGCGAACTGTGGCGTCTGTAACTTACGATTCCGGACGTGAAAATGCTTGCAATTGATTGAGATCCCTTCTGGATATGTCCAGGAGTCTATTGGTAATGTTAGAATGGCTTGGATTGGCCTCTAGGATGGAAATTGAATCACCACTTTTCTTTGAAATTTTGAAGTTTGGATCTAGATTTTCCACGACTGTAACCTCTCTTCCTTGCCCTGGATGCATTCTCTATATGTACTAGAGTGAATTAGGGTTGTAAAAACCACTAGTATCCTTACAAATTATGAAGATTTGATTTGGTTTTCATGGTGTATGATATCCTTACAAATTTGGCCTAATCATGCTCTTTTTTTACCAATTGCCATTGATTCGAATTGATCTTTCAAGCTAAGCATATCTTGGTTGCCAACCTGTCAAAAAAACAAATCAAATCATATCTTTGATAATTTTCATCATTTATTTGATTTAATTCCCTTTTTAATTAATGAAAAATCAAAATAAATTGAAAAATGAAGCAAATAATTGGTGGATAAGTATTTGAGTCGTGGACCACGTTATAATTGAGGTGCAAGCATAAAAATTTGGGCCCATTTAGCAAAAAATGCAAATTTGAGCACATTTGACTTTTGGCAATTTTGCAAAAATGGTCAACTTGGCCAATGCATAACTCTCTCAATTTTGACCCTAGAGAGGTGTTCTTGGACTTTTTAGAAAGCTTAGGATGTCCTATAAGCAACCCTTTTGGTCTCATCTAAATTTAGTCTTCCATGTTCATGTATGAAGCTTTGACCAAAAAGGTGTTTTTGTTGACTTTTCAAAATGACTTGTAATGTCAAAATTCATATCTTTTTGTGAGTGCATATTCTGAACTTGGGAGCTGAGCATGAATTGTAGGTAATTGCATCCTCTTCAAAATGATCTTTGTATGGGTCATTTATGATAAAGTATGAGAAATTTATGCTTGGTCAAAGTTGAGTTGACTTTTCCTGCAAAACCCTAATTTAGCAACTTTTAGGTT
Source organism: Vicia faba (assembly GCA_948472305.1). Taxonomy (NCBI): domain Eukaryota; kingdom Viridiplantae; phylum Streptophyta; class Magnoliopsida; order Fabales; family Fabaceae; genus Vicia; species Vicia faba. The sequence continues at coordinate 1,541,698,973 of OX451735.1, forward strand.
TTGATGAATTGTGAGCAATCCTTGAGGAATCATGATCAACCCTTGATCAAATGATGGATAATACTTCAAAATGAGTATGTTGACCAAAAATCTTGAAGTTTGACTGTATGTGGGCCACAATTGACTTTTGACTTAACATAGTTGATTTTCAGGCATTTGAGCAATTGACTGAGCAAACTTCTTCTGCAAGGCTTGAAACTTGACATGGATGATCTTGAGAACATATTAGGACAATGGTGAGAATTTGAGTCCTTTGTGGTTCACACATCTTGATGAAGATGGAAACCCTAATTTGAGGTAGACTACCTTAGGAGAGAGTTTGTCTGGTCAACTCTTGGACTTCCTTGAGCAATTTGGGGACCTCACTTGACATGTATTGAGAAATATGGGAGGGAAAATTTTGGGGTACAACAGCTGCCCCTATTCAATCTTCTTAAACCTGAAGATGTAGATTGGCTTGTCTTCCTTTCGTGATTTAAAGGTGGAAGATGATTGAACACTAGAGTGCCCAGATATTTGCACTCGCCTGAACTGATACTTGATTTGTGATATCGGGAATGGGCTTACATATGCCATTTATAAGTTGCTAGAGATTTGTCGAAGATGGGCTTAAAGATGGCATCCAAAGAAGTGTCGATCGCATAAGAGATTCCTTTGCGAGAACCCGTATACCTGTTGTTGAGGAGGACTTCGTTGGGGAATACTGGTCTCTATCATGAGAGAAATAGAGTTACTCTACTGGGGAATAACTCCGGTTTGGGGAGCGGAAGTGGACTGCATATTTGGTCGAGGTATATGCTGCACCGCGACATTCTGGGGAAATATGAAATCAATTGTGTTTGATCGGGTCCCGGTCTTACAGTGTTGTGGACTCTTATCTGGGGATCAGAGAGGCTGAACCCGAATAGTAAGGTTGTGAGAAGGAATCTGGATAGTAGGGTTACTTCGCTATGAAAGCCTGGGCAGTAGTGTTGTGAGAAGGAACCTGGATAGTAGGGTTACTTTGATATGAAAGTCTGGATACTAGGGCTGTAAGAAGGAACCTGGATAATAGGGTTACTTCGATATGAAAGCCTGGATAGTAGGGCTGTGAGAAGGAACCTGGATAGTAGGGTTACTTCGATATGAAATCCTGGATAATAGGGCTGTGAGAAGGAACTTGGATGGTAGGGTTACTTCGATATGAAAGCCTGGATAATATGGTTGTGAGAAGGAACCTGGATGGTAGGGTTACTTCGATATGAAAGCTTGGATAGTAGGGCTGTGAGAAGAAACCTGGATAGTAGGGTTACTTCGATATGAAAGCCCGGATAGTAGGGTTGTGAGAAGGAACCTGGATAGTAGGGTTACTTCGATATGAAAGCCTGGATAGTAGGGTTGTGTGAAGGAACCTAGATGGTAGGGTTACTTCGATATGAAAGCCTGGATAGTAGGGTTGTGAGAAGGAATCTGGATAGTAGGGTTACTTCGATATGAAAGCCTAGATAGTAGGGTTGTGAGAAGGAACTTGGATAGTAGGGTTACTTCGATATGAAAGCCTGGATAGTAGGGTTGTGAGAAGGAACCTGGATGGTAGGGTTAATTCGATATGAAAGCCTGGATAGTATGGTTGTGAGAAGGAACCTGGATGGTAGGGTTACTTCGATATGAAAGCCTGGATAGTAGGGCTGTGGGAAGGAACCTGGATAGTAGGGTTACTTCGACATGAAAGCCTGGATAGTAGGGCTGTGAGAAGGAACCTGGATGGTAGGGTTACTTCGATATGAAAGCCTGGATAGTAGGGCTATAAGAAGGAACCTGAGTAAGGTTGCTTTTATCGCACCGATGATTACTCTGTTTAGCTTCGAGTGTTGATCATGTACCTGCTGGAAATTGCTGATGATAACTGTCTTTCCTGAAAGAAATACAAGGTTAGTTGTGTGTGATGCATGAGATACATTGTATGATGACATTCTCAAAATAAATGAGATTATGTTATATGTAATGTATGCACGTGTCATGATGTATGAACATGAAATGCTGGCGTAATAATCTGAGTCACGGAAAATAAATCCCTGACTGCTGTATGGAGAATATGAGAAACGGTATTCTTGACTGCTGTAAAAAACCATGGGTCCTCCATTTTTGTTAGGGATGGTGAACAAATATGACTATGTTGGGGATTTGCCCCTCGTTTACGGGTATTCTGCGAATAGAGACTCTATTTGAGAACAACTCTTTGGGAGAATAACTCTATTGGAGAGGAGATACCATGTTGATAGATCGCTCATTTGGAGAAATAAACTCAGCTAGGGATGAATTTCCGTTGCTGGTGATAATGAATTCTGCTGGAGATTGAATTTCTGCTTGTGAGAGAAATAAACTCTGCTTGGGGAAAAATTTACTGACTCACTCGCGATTGTGAACATCAGTTGGGGAGAGTTATGTCCTGTTCGGGAAAGCTAGCATCACTGTCTTTGGATACTTTTTACTCTGTGGGGAGTGTATGTACCACTGCTCATATTCTCAAGCCGGCTCTATCCCTGTACCTGATGGGAAGCATAACTGTAAGGTTTGGGCACTTCTTGTTTGTCTCTGTTCCTGGAATTATGAGTAATCGTCTTTTGTTTCTCATGTAAATATTTATGAGCTGCAATTATTTTCAAATGCATATATCAAAAATGAATCATTGGACGTTCTTGCAAAACAAAACAGAAAAAGAAAAACAATTTGAAATTTCTTGTGAAAATGAATTGTATTGATTTTTTGAAGTTGGCCCGTAATAGGCGTTTTGTACAAAGAGGCTGACGCTCTAGTAAGAGAACACCGCCGAAAGATAGAAATTACAATTTGTGTAAAAGAAATGAAAATAGCTATGTGAAACAACCCCATTGGGTTCCAACTCTGTTATTGCCTTTATATCTTCAAGCGTCTCATCACTTTGCTACTTGGCCGAAGGTGGATCAGATTGATTGGCGCCGTCTGAGCTTGATAGTCGATACCAAAGTCGTGTTACAAGATGATCCAATGAGACATAGTGTTACGCTTCGATCCCTAATTTTTTCCCGGACCGCCCTTTCGGGTTTTCAGTCCACCGGGATACCCTTTTTTTCCCAAGTCGCCTTTTCAGGTTTTTGACTTGCCGAGTGTACAGTTTTTTTTCATTTTCATCCCTTAATTTTTCACGAACCCTTTTGGTTCGCCGGGAAGACCTTATTTTTGCCTAGGCCAGTCAACCTAGCGGGTCTTTGATTATGCGTAGTATCTTCTCACTATGTCTGCATTGACGGGATGAGGAAGGTCGTCACCATCCATGGTGGTTAGAATCATAGCTCCTCCTGAGAAAATGTTCTTAACCACAAATGGCCCTTCATATGTGGGGGTCCATTTTCCCCTGGGATCACCTTGCGGTAGTATGATGCGTTTGATCACTAGATCCCCGACTTGATATTCTTAACGTTTGACTTTCTTGTTAAAAGCCTTGATCATTCGCTTTTGATACGTCTGACCATGACAGATAGCAGTGAGTATCTTTTCATCGATTAGATTAAGTTGATCAAGTCGAGTTTAGATCCAGTCGTCTTCGTTCAAACCCACATCCTTCATAATCCTGAGAGAAGGTATCTAGACTTCTATGGGTAGGATTGCCTCCATGCCATATACCAGAGAGTAGGGTGTTACCCCTGTCGACGTCCGTGTTGAGGTACGATACCCATGAAGAGCGAATGGTAACATCTCGTGCCAGTCTTTGTATGTCACTGTCATCTTCTACACAATCTTCTTGATGTTCTTGTTAGTTTCTTCGACAGCCTCATTCATCTTCGGCCGGTAGGGAGAAGAGTTATGATGCTGAATCTTGAACTGTTTGCAGAGCTCGGTGATCATTGTGTTATTGAGATTTGTACAGTAATAATTCTCTCTGGTACACCATATCGACAGATCAGATTGTGTCGAATAAACCGCGCCACGACGTTCTTGGTTACTGTAGCAAAGGAAGCTGCCTCCACCCACTTTGTAAAGTAATCAATTGCTACCAGATTGAAGCGATGCCCATTAGACGCAGAAGGTATGATCTCGCCGATCATGTCGATGCCCAACATTGCAAAAGGCCAAGGAGCTATCAAAACATTCATGGGAACCGGAGGTACATGCACCTTATCAGCATAGACTTGGCACTTATGACAGATTCGAGAATGCTGATAACAATCGGCTTCCATAGTGGACCAGTAATATCCTGCCCGTTGGATTTTCTTAGCCATGGTATGCCCGCTGAAATGAGTTCCAAAAGTGCCTTCATGCAACTCTGCCATGATCCTTTCTGCCTCGATCTTGTCTACACACCGCAGTAAGGTTGAATCATGGTTACGCTTATAGAGGATTCCATTACTGATGAAGAACTTCGCAGCGAACCTTCTAAGAAACTTCTTGTCATTGACAGATGCCCTCTCAGGGTATTCTTGAGCCTCAAGATACCTCTTTACCTCGTGAAACTAGGGTTTATCTGCTACCTCTTCAGTCTCAATGTTACAGCAATGTGCGGGTTCATCCAACCTCTCAATGGTAATCTGGGAAGCTTCATTATCCCACCTGACTTTGAACATAGAATACATGGTAGCTAGCGCGTCCGCTAACTGATTCCTCTCTTGGGAAATGTTCAAAGGTTATCTCCTCAAAGTGCGAGAGCAATGTCAGTACATACTCTTTATAAGGAATGAGATTCGGGTGCTTCGTATCCCACTCGCCTTTGATCTGACTTATCACCAGAGCAGAATCTCTGAATACACTCAAGAACTTAATCCTCAGGTCAATAGCATCTCTAAGATCCATGATACACGCTTCATACTCCGCCATATTGTTGGTGCAATTAAAACATAATCGGGCGGTGAACGAAGTATGACAACCTTCAGGAGATATAATTACAGCGCCAGTTCCATTACCCAATGCGTTCGAGGCTCCATCAAAATACATTAACCATCGGGATCCTTCCTCAGGTCCTTCATCCGGTCCAGGTTCTTCGCAGTCGGTTACCAACATAATATTCTCATCCGGGAACTCGAAATTCATGGACTGGTAGTCATCCACGGCCTGATGTTCCAAATGATCCGCCAATACACTTCCCTTGATTGCTTTTTGGGTTGTGTATTGGATGTCGTACTCGGTTAAGATCATCTTCCATCTTGCTATCCTTCTGGAGAGAGCGGGCTTCTCGAAAATATACTTGATTGGATCCATCTTTGATATCAACAAGGTAGTGTAGTCAGCATATACTGTCTCAGTCGGTGAGCAGCCCATGCCAAAGCGCAGCAAGTTTTCTCGAGCAATGAGTATCAGGTCTCACAGTCGGTAAACTTTTTTCTAAGGTAATAAATGGCGTGCTCTTTCCGACCAGACTCGCCATGCAGCCCCAACACACACCCCATTGAATTGTCTAGCACTGTCAAGTATAATATCAAAGGTCTTCCTTCAACTGGAGGCATCAAAATTGGTGGTTCTTTAAGGTATTCCTTGATTCTTTCGAAAGTGGTCTGACATTCATCATTTCACTTTACCACTTGATCTTTCTTCAGCATCTTGAAGATTGGCTCACAAGTAGCAGTCAGATGCGAAATGAACTTGGCGATGTAATTCAGACGTCCCAAGAAACCTATAACTTCCTTCTCTGTGCGGGGAACCAGCATCTCTTGTATGGCCTTTACCTTTGCAGGGTCCACCTGAATACCTTTGTCACCGACGACGAAACCCAGAAGCTTACCAGACCTTACCCCGAAGGTACACTTGTTCGGATTCAACCTCAGCTTGTACATCTTCAATCTGTCAAACAGTTTCTGGAGATGATCAAGGTGCTTTTCCTTAGTCTGGGACCTAGCTATCTTGTCATCAACATAAAACTCGATCTCGTGGTGAATCATATCGTGGAACAAAGTAACCATGGCGGGTTGATAAGTTGCCCCAACATTCTTTAACCCAAAAGGCATTACCTTGTAACAGAAGGTGCCCCACTGTGTAACGAAAGTTGTCTTCTCTATGTCCTCAGGAGCCATCTTGATCTGGTTATAGCCAGAAAAACCATCCATAAAGGAGAAGATCTTGTGTTGCACGGTGTTGTCGACCAGAACATCAATGTGAGGAAGTGGGAAGTCATCCTTGGGGCTTGCCCTGTTGAGATCTCTATAGTCCACACACATATGTACCTTACCGTCCTTCTTAGGTACCAGAACGACGTTGGCAACCCACTGCGGATAAGAAGTGACAGCTAAGAATCCTGCGTCGAACTGTTTCATGACCTCTGCTTTGATTTTCTCTGACATTTCATGGCGCATACGACAGACCTTCTGTTTAACCGGAGGACAGTCTTCTTTAGTCGGCAGGCGATGTACCACAATGTCAGTGTCCAAACCAGGCATGTCTTCATAGGACCAGGCGAAGATCTCAACATAGTCGTGTAGAATCTGTATTAACCGTTGTTTGACACTAGGCTCCAGAGTCGCACCTATTTTAACCTCTTTCCTGTCTTCCTCTGTACCCAAATTCACTGATTCAACTGGCTCTTCATGAGGTTGTATGGCCCTTTCTTCTTGCTGTAATAGTCTAGCAAGTTCTCCAGGCACCTCACAATCGTCCTCACCTTCGTCCTCGGTTTGGTTGATCGGATTTTTGAAGTCATAACTGGAAGTAGCAGAGTTGTTATCAATGGGATCCAGAGTGGATATGGATCTGCAGTATGATACGTGAGTGTGTGTAAGAGAATAGCTGTTTTGATAGACAGAAAAAGAAAAACAAGGAGCGCAAAATTTGTATGCAAGAAACGTCCAATGCTTTATTAATGACATATGAAATGACAAATAATAAGCCCTCACAAGCAAAGCCAATATGCCTCGGGCAAGGCACTGGGCCATAAAGTTTCAAACTGTTTATTACAATTCTTAAAACAAATGAGTCAATTACTGCGAAATAAAAGAAACAGGTATGAAGTCCTTTGTCGTCCAGTTATTCGGTCCACTGTTGGTCATTGGGTAGATCCAGTTGTCGATGTTTGAATCTTCTTCACTGTCGTCAATTGCATTAACTCCCGGATTGCTGATGTGTAGAGGAGGTCTTTCAATTCGTGCGTGCCTAACATCCCTTTGAGCCCCTGTAGTAAAGCCCAAACCAAATTTGTCAGTTTTGTGAGTGAAATCAGGGAGCCGACCCCAATTGGTACACCCACCTTCTTCAACTACAGCCCTGGCATCCTTGAGAGAAGCCATCTTGAGTGGAGGTTTGTTGGTAGTAACTTCAGTTGACGCCAAAGTCTGAGGGACCTCTTCGAAGTTCTGACAAGGAGTTTCCTTGAAGACAATCTTCACCATATACTCCTCTTCACCTCGCACTGTGACAATCTTCCCCTTCACTGGGTACTTCAACATTTGATGGAGTGTGGAAGTAACTGCCCCAGCCTTGTGGATCCAAGGACGACCCAACAAGCAAGAATATGACGGCCTGATATCCATTACGTAGAAGGTGGACCCAAAGGTATGAGAACCCACTTTGACAGGGATGTCCACCTCCCCGTGCACCATTCTCTTTGATCCGTCAAAATCCCTTACCACAATGTTACTCGGCTTTAAAGTCAAACCCTCACAATCCAAATGGTCTAACGCTTTCTTCAGTAGAAAATTCAACAAAGACCCAGTATCTACTAGCACATGAGCCATAGTGGTGCCCTTGCACTCAATCGAGACATGCAGAGCATCATTATGATTTCTTCCTTTCGGTGTCAGATTCGCATCTGAAAAACCTTGCCCATTGTCAGCAGTCAAGCTGGCCACACAATCTTTGAACTGATCTGCTGAAGTTTCCTGTGGCATATGCGCAGTCTTGAGGAATGCAATCAAGGCCTTCACATGGGCTTAAAAACACAATAGAAGAGACAACATGGATATCTTTGATGGGGTCTGCCCCAGCTGCTCGACCACATTGTAGTCGCTCTTCTTTATAATTTTCAGTATTTCCTCTATTTCTTGTTTAGAGGTTTCCACAACGATTTTCTTAGGTGCCTCCATCCGGGCAGGCTCACCTATAATTTCCTTGCCCCGAGTCCCAGATGGCTCAGCAGCAGGGGTGATAATTGGAGTAAGAATAGGAACAGTAGAAATGTCAAGAGTGCTGGTTGGAGCAGCAGTTGGAATGATGGTAGGCTTGATGATAGTCTTCAAGGAAATCTCGAGAGAGAAGACCCTTCCACTTCGGGTAACTTTACTAGTCCCGATAATATTAATGACATCATTATTGGCTTCTTCATTCTTCAGATCTTGCTTAATACCATGATAGTACACGTCAGATTGTAAGTATCAGAGTCCCTAAGAGGGGGGGGGGGTGAATTAGGTCTTATAAAAATTTATTCGGTTTTATGAGAATGCTTGGTAGTAATTTTGGTTAAGTGTTTGAAGGTTTTGTTTATATCTTTATATTTTCTTGATTATGGTGATGAAAGCGATAAATGCGGAAAAGTAAAGAACACGGTGATATATCCTGGTTCCCCTCACAATCCGAGAGTACTCCAGTCCCCTTTCCAACACGAAAGAGATTTCACTATAGTTAGAATGATTGTACAGCCTATGCTTACTATCTAACCTATAGGGTGATCAAAGGTTCTTAACACCTTTAAGACCAAACAAACACTAATGTGAATGAAGAACAATCCTCTTCAAATCACAACACTTACTTCCAACAATCCTGGATAGTAAGGGAATAAATTCTTTAAGTAATACAATGATTTAGTTTGAAGTATATGGAGAGCTTTATCAATCTTCAATTGATCTTCTTCTTCAAGATAAAAACAATTCTCAACAATGTATATAAATATTCACAATGTATGAATGAAACTTGTAATGATAATGAAAGTGTATATGGCAAGTTTCACAAAATTATGAACACATGAAAGTTTATGTTCAAATGTGAATGAATGAGAAAATTGTTTATTGAAGAAGTTTTTTGTTAATTTAAAAATTGAAGCATTGTTTGAAATAAGAAAAAACTGCATTTTATAAAGTTGTAAGAACCTCTTCATTCATGCCAATTCATATGAAAAGTTGCAATGCATTCATGAAAAGATACCACTTGAAAAATGTTCAAAAAACAAAGTAAAAGCTGCACTGGTTCGCTAGGAACCGGTTCCGACACTGACAGAACCCGGTTCTTAGTGAACGTTATAAGTTGAAATTCAAAAATATCACGCAGGAACCGGTTCCCCTATTGGTACAACCCGGTTCCTGGTACAAAATCCAGGGACATGTTTTTTGAGAAATTCTGGAACCCGGTTCCCTGTTAGGGAGGAACCGGTTCCTAAAGCTTTATTTTCAAAAATACTTTTTGAAAGATATTTCAAACAAAGTTTTTCTTGATGTTAAAATTATGGAATATGTATATGTTGATGAATGTATATTGTGAACATCTATATTCAAGATTTTAAGAATTATTTATACCATTTTCGACATTTGGTGATTCTTCAATAATTCTTCAATAATCTTCAAGACTTTTATTTGATGTTGATAAGATTTTTGCACATCCTTTGAATGTTGATGTCCATGTTGTCTTCATCAAAACACATGCTTTAAATATGACTTGAGAAGCTTGCAATTACATTCTCCCCCTTTTTGATGATGACAACCAAGTCTTGAAAACGATTTCTTGAAATGTTTTATGTTGTTTTGTGTAGTAAACATGTTGAGCAAATGCAAGGCTCCCCCTAAATTGTATGCTCCTCCTAAGTCCATGATTCTTTGAATTTTGGAGTGAGTTTGATATTTATTTGGGCCTGCAATTTCTTTGAAACAAAACAACACACATGCATATTCTTCTCCCCCTTTGTTAACATAAAAAAGGATGGGGAAAAGGAGTGAAATAGATACATATAAAAATTAAGACGTGTATAAAAAGAGAAACATACATTTTAAAGTACGAACAAAACACATTGTATGATTTCAAACATACTAAAATACGAACAACAAATTGTACGATTTCATAACAATAAAACAAACAACATATACACACATATTTTATAAAAACATATATAAAAGAAGGAGTGCACCTTATGAGAACATTTAGTGATCATCTTCTTCCAAAATGCCAAGATCTTTTCCAAGCTTTTTGTTCTTGATGGACCAAAGAGATCCATGTGTAACAATTATAGTGGTCTTGTAGTAGACACCACATTCTTAGATTTAAAAGTTGTTTTGGTCTATTTGCCCTTTTGGCATGCATTACATAATTTGTCTTTGATGAACTTCATCTTTGGTAGACCAATAACTAAGTCATGCTTAACCAATTTGTTCAAGTGCTCCATGTGAATGTGAGCGATCCTCTTGTGCCATAACCAAGCGTCATTGTTGATTACCATAAGACATTGTACCTTCAGAGACAAATCATCTAAAGTAATCATAAAAATATTGTTAGTTCTTATACCTTTGAGTTTTACCTCATTGGTTGCCTCATCCATAATGAGACATTCATCTTTGTTGAATTTGATCTTGAACCCTCTATCGCAAAGTTGACTTATGCTAAGAAGATTGTGCTTTAATCCTTCAACATAGAGAACATCCTCAATTTGAATGGATGGAGGTGTGCCAACTATTCCAACGCCAAGAATCTTTCCTTTGGTGTTGTCTCCATAGGTGACATACCCTTTGGCTTTATGTACTAGATATGAAAATTGGTGTACATCTCCTGTCATATGCTTTGAACATCCACTATCAAGATACCAAACATTTGATGTGGACTTCAAGCATACCTACACAAACAAATTATTCTTTGTTAGGTACCCAAGTTGCCTTGGGTCCTTCATAGTTAGTTCCCTTTTTCACCCACACATAATGCCCACTTGCTATACTAAAGTTTCTAACATAGCAAGCATTAGGTGTATGGCCTTTAATACCACAATAAAAACAAGTAGGTTCAAAGTTACTTCTATATCTAGAAGGATAAGATTTCTTCTTAGGAAATGTTTTCTTTTTCGATACATTACCCTTTTTCTTTTGATGATTATGAACAACTTGCTTCTTTTCAACTTTCTTGGGATTGGAACTATTACTAGCCTTTACAAAAACAGTGGGATTGTTACTTGGTTTCTTAGAATTCACATAACCAAGACCCCTTTTATCATTAGGATAACGTTGTTGGCTTAGTAATCCTTCCAATCCTATTTGTCCTTTTTCATATCGTTCAATGACTCTTTTCAATTGAACAATTTGAAAGACATTTGATTCACACTTGGAGCATGCAAAGTTTTCTTTTTCTTTAATAAAATTCTGTTTTTGAAGTTCAAAATCTTTAGTCATGGTGTCAATTTTTTCTAAACAACTTAAAAGTTCTTTTTCTTGATTTGACACCTTTTTGTATAAACTTTTGCATTCTTTCAAGAGTTCATCAATAGCATCTTGAACATCATCATCAAAAAGATTAAATTCATTACTAACCTCTTCTTCATCGTCGGAGTGATGTGAAGCCATTAATGTTAGATTTGCACATTCCTCGCTTTCCGAATCGGATGAAGAACTTATCTCATTATCTTCCCATGAAACATAAGCCTTTTTGTTCTTGAACTCCTTTTTGCCTTTGAATCCATTTTTCTTGGAGAGTTTTGGACAATTCGGCTTTATGTGACCTTGCTTTCCACATTCATAACATGTGACATCTTGTGTTGATGTGGAGGCTTCTTTATCTTTATGATTATAAAATTTCTTCCTCTTGACAAAGTTAGCATTATGAAGATTATTTTTGTGACCAAAATATTTTCCTAACCTTTTTACAAGAAGCAAGAAGTTTTCATCTTCCTCCGATGCATCTTTATCTTGACTTTCTTTTGAATCAACTTTCAAAGCAATGCCTTTGGATTTCTTCTCTAAATTTTCATGTTTTTCAAGTCTACCGAGTTCCGTTTCGTATTCTTGAAGTTTGCCAAATAATGTAGCGGAAGTCATTGCGGAGAGACTCTTCTTTTTCGAGATTGCCATTACCTTTGGTTGCCATTCCCTAGTCAATGATCTAAGGATTTTCAAGTTGAGTTCATCATTTGTCAAGGTTTTACCAAGAGCATTTAAGTGATTTGTCAAATGCACAAATCTCTTTTGTAAGTCAAGAATGGATTCTCCGGTCTGCATTCGAAATAGTTCATATTCTTGACTCAAGGTATTTAGCCTTGATCTTTTTACTTCAGCCGTTCCTTCAAGAGTTTGAACCAGGGTATCCCATATTTCTTTTGCTGTCTTGCAGTTCGAGACACGGAAAAATTCGTCCATACTGAGTGCACCTTGAAGAAGGTTTATTGCCTTTTTGTCATAGAGAACTTTCTTTTTATCATCGTCGTCCCATGCAGTTTTGGGCTTTGCAGAACCAATGCCATTGATAACTGATATCGGGATAAAAGGACCATTTTCAACAGCATCCCATACTTCCTCTCCTTATGCTTCTAAATGCGCCTTCATGCGTATTTTCCAAAAGTCAAAATATTCACCACAGAATAGAGGAGGCTTGTTATTACTACCACCATCTCTGAAAACTGGTTGATGATTTGCGGAAGCCATTCTGGATCTTTAGGAACAAGTTACCTATAACTTGCTATGATGCCAATTGTAAGTCTCAGAGTGCCTAAGAGGGGGGGGGGGGTGAATTAAGTCTTATAAAAATTTATTCGGTTTTATGAGAATGCTTGGTAGTAATTTTGGTTAAGTGTTTGAGGGTTTTGTTTATATCTTTATATTTTCTTGATTATGGTGATGAAAGCGATAAATGCGGAAAAGTAAAGAACACGGTGATATATCCTGGTTCCCCTCACAATCCGAGAGTACTCCAGTCCCCTTTCCAACACGAAAGAGATTTCACTATAGTTAGAATGATTGTACAGCCTATGCTTACTATCTAACCTATAGGGTGATCAAAGGTTCTTAACACCTTTAAGACCAAACAAACACAAATGTGAATGAAGAACAATCCTCTTCAAATCACAACACTTACTTCCAACAATCCTGGATAGTAAGGGAATAAATTCTTTAAGTAATACAATGATTTAGTTTGAAGTATATGGCGAGCTTTATCAATCTTCAATTGATCTTCTTCTTCAAGATAAAAACAATTCTCAACAATGAATATAAATGTTCACAATGTATGAATGAAACTTGTAATGATAATGAAAGTGTATATGGCAAGTTTCACAAAATTATGAACACATGAAAGTTTATGTTCAAATGTGAATGAATGAGAAAATTGTTTATTGAAGAAGTTTTTTGTTAATTTAAAAATTGAAGCATTGTTTGAAATAAGAAAAAACTGCATTTTATAAAGTTGTAAGAACCTCTTCATTCATGCCAATTCATATGAAAAGGTGCAATGCATTCATGAAAAGATACCACTTGAAAAATTTTCAAAAAACAAAGTAAAAGCTGCACTGGTTCGCTAGGAACCGGTTCCGACACTGACAGAACCCGGTTCTTAGTGAACGTTATAAGTTGAAATTCAAAAATATCACGCAGGAACCGGTTCCCCTATTGGTACAACCCGGTTCCTGGTACAAAATCCAGGGACATGTTTTTTGAGAAATTCTGGAACCCGGTTCCCTGTTAGGGAGGAACCGGTTCCTAAAGCTTTATTTTCAAAAATACTTTTTGAAAGATATTTCAAACAAAGTTTTTCTTGATGTTAAAATTATGGAATATGTATATGTTGATGAATGCATATTGTAAACATCTATATTCAAGATTTTAAGAATTATTTATACCATTTTTGACATTTGGTGATTCTTCAATAATTCTTCAATAATCTTCAAGACTTTTATTTGATGTTGATAAGCTTTTTGCACATCCTTTGAATGTTGATGTCCATGTTGTCTTCATCAAAACACATGCTTTAAATATGACTTGAGAAGCTTGCAATTACAGTCAGCACCGTCATGCCAAGGGACAGTGTGATACGATGGAAGAGCTGACTGTTTTTTGGAATGCTGGTTTGCGTTTTCCGTTTGTGTTCGCAAAATGTCGCGGTAAGCAAGAGTCGCCACCGACTTTTATTTTATCCAACAAGGAAAGGAAAAAAGCACAGAAAAATTCCTTTTTCGAGATATTTCTAAGTACAGGGGGTTGATTATAGAAAGGGAAGGTATTAGCACCCTTTTTATCCGTAGTTATCTACGGGCTCTTAGGTACTTGCTCATAATTTTCAAAATTTGTTTACTTTGTGCTTGTGGGTTTGAAAAGTTTTTTTGTTTTAACTTCGATTTAACTCTTGCTTCTATCCTCAAGAGTGTAATGAAGTGTTTTTGAAAACTTGTTTGTAAAAGTGTAAGTGTGAAAGGTTTTGTTTTGAATGAGCAAGTATCTAAGAGATAATCTACCTACTCGAAAAAAGAATCGTTCTATGCTAATTTCCTTTAGACAATTCTATCCCACTATTAGTGAGTAGGTAGCACCATCGTTGGAGTTTAAGGGTCAATTCGAATAGGGACATACGATCACTAAAGCAATGTTAGGATGCCTTAGCGGTAACCCTAATGTCTTAGATCATTTGTTTGAGGAAACAATATTTGAGACAACCATTTCGAGGCGACTATGATCTTTTAGACAAGAGGGAGATCTCTAAAACGAACTATACTCAATGACCGTGTACGAAGGCAACCAAGTGGGGTGTACCCTAAGAGTGCGCATGTGCGAATGTGTCGTTTTCAGTTATTTTTTTTATCTTTGTACATGTTTAAAGGTGATCTAACTTGATTTTAAGATTAACATTCAGTCTTGTCATGCAAACCCTATTATCAAACATCTAACAATTATAATTTGCGGAATTAAAAGTGCGGAAATTAAATTACAAGGCGTCGGGTATTTACATCGCCAAAGACAAACCCTTTGAAAAATAAAATAAACCGAATAAAAATAATTAAATGTCTTATTTACTATTACAATTCGGAAGCAGGTACATTATGGAATAAGAAAAATTAAATCGCGACGCAAAATTAAATCGGGCGCATGATTAGGGTTTTGACCCTTTTGGTTAAAGAAAAAAACTTTTTTAGGTTTTTGTTGTTTTTATTTAAGGGAAAGAAATTAAACCTAAATTAATTACTAAATTAAATTAAAGAATTAATTAAATGAAAAATAAATTATTTTTGGAGTTTTGATTATTTAGGAAAGAAATAATAATAATTAAATTAATGGTTAAAAACTAATTAAGTCTAATTGATTTTATTTATTTTTTTCAAAAGGAATTAAAGTTCTCTAATTAAAACCTAATTAATTAATAAATTTATTAAGAAAAATAAAAGATTAAAATTTGATTTGAAATAATAAAGAAAATAAATATTTTTTGTGATTTTATTTAATAAAAAAAGAATTTTGTGATTGGTAAGAAATTAAACAAAAATAATAAAACAATTAATAAATCAAAATAAATAAATAGAAGAGAGAGGTATTGGGCCTGAAATTATGGTGTGAGTAGCAATTCTGAAGCCCAACATTGCTGGCCTTCTTTGACTTTTTGGGATCTGGTATGCACGCATGGACTTGGCCTATGGTGGACCTTCAATCCCTAGCCATCAGATCTGGCCATTGGCCATCTGTCTCCTGGATGCATGAGGGAGTATGGTATACTGCAAGCTGAAGCATGCATACAATCACCTGAAAGGAAAAAATATTGAGAAAGTGGGGGACCTGGGATTCGAACCCAGGTCCTGAAGGATAATGCATTGCACGTTTGCCACTACACCATGCGGCTTCATTTGTTATGATAATATAAGTATAATATAATGTAAAAAAAGAAATCAATGGACAGCAAATAAAAAAACGCGCCATTTATTTGAATAGGCGAATGAGTGGATGACAACTCATCACCCCTGTCCTCCATCCGTTGCTAAAAACCAAAGAAGCTATACCTACGGACGGTGGTATGTCGCTACAAGCCTGTCATACTCCAAAATCCTCCATGGGCCATAGAAATGCCTTCTGATGCCATGGTTAAACTCGCCTTCCTCTCCCGATCACGCCTATAGCCATTACTAAGGCTAATTTTACCTAAAACAAAAACCCCTAAACCAAGAAGCAAAACCCTAACAATGGTGGTTTGTGCCACAGAGCATATAAATGGAATTGGTTATTACAGAAGGTTAGCAAATGACATGGTGATCACAAATATGCAGTTAGTTTTCATTATAGATGCAAGAATAGATCAATCCGAATTCAAGAACAGGGGTATGTTTCGTGGCACTTACAGCGCGTTTGGACGTCTGAAAAAGCTTGCTTTGGATCTAGGTAGCTTGTATGAACGCCCAGGAAGCGATTGGGACAAGTCTTGGCCTCTGAAAATGCCTCTAACCTGGATTTCGACTTCTCACTTTTTTGTGATTTTTTCACTTTTGTTCTGCCCCTCTCTGCACCTTCCAACCCTTATTTCCGTCCCTTATGCTTGCTTATGTAATGCTCAGTGTATTAGGGTAACAAATTTGGTTCAAATCTTGCTCCAATAAAGATTTAAAATTTGATTTGATTCTCCATGAAAAACCTTCCAAATTTGATTCATTTCAATCTTTTTGCACATGATTTGTTTTGATTTGAATTTGATGATCATAATGATTGAATGTGGAGCCTGAAATAGCCAAGAGATCATGAATTATCATGCTTTGGATTTTCTATGATTTTATTTGATTTAAAATAAATAAATTCAATTAAAAATCAAATTAAATAATAAAAATGAAATATGGGCTCGTGGCTGAACCTAGGACACGTGGGCAACTATGTAAACTCAAATCAAATGGAAAAGAATGGGCCCATTTGACAAAATTTGAAGTTTTAGGGATAGTTGACTTTTGGCAATTTTGCAAAAAAGTCCAAATTCAACAATGCATAACTTCTTCAATTTTAAACTTTTGGAGGTGTTCTTGGACTTTTTAGAAATCTTGAGATGTCATATAACCAACCCTTTTTGTCTCATCTAATTTTGATATTCCATGCTCAAGTTATAAGCTTTGGAAAAAAATGTGTTTTTGTTGACTTTCAAAAATGACCTATAATGTCCAAATTCATAACTTCTTGTGAGTACATTTCTTTATCTTGGGGTATGAAGATGGATTGTAGGGAATTGCATCCTCTTAAAAATGAGCTTTGGATGGATCATTTATCATAAAGTATGAGAAATTTATGCTTGGTCAAAGTTTAGTTGACTTTTCCTACAAAACCCTAATTTAGCAACTTTTGAATCTTGATGAATTTTGAGAAATCCTTGATGAATCATGATCAACCCTTGATAAAATGATGAAATATCCTTAGAATTTTGACAAAAAATCTTGAAGTTTGACTGTTTATAGGTCACAGTTGACTTGTGCCCTAACATAGTTGCTTTTTGGACCTTTGGGCAATTGACTGAGCAAACTTCCTCTGCAAGGCTTGAGATTTGACATGGATGATCTTGAGAACATATTAGGACATTGGGGAGAACATGAGATCATTTGGACTCAAGGATCTTGATGTAACACCAAACCCTAATTTGGGGTAGACTGCCTTAGGAGATAGCTTGTCTGACCAACTCTTGAGCTACCTTGAGCCACTTAGAGATTTTTCTTGCAATGTCTTAAGAAATATGGGAGGGAAAATTTTGGGGTACAACATCTGCCCCTGTTCAATCTTCTTAAACCCGAGGATATAGATTAGCTTTCATGCCTTTCGTGATCCGAAGGTGGAAGATGATTGAACACTAGATTGCCCAGAAATTTGCACTCGCATGAAGTGGTATCAGCCTTGTGATGTCGGGAATGGGCTTACAGATGCCATTTGGAGGTTGTTGGAAGGAGAATGGGCTTAAAGATGCCATCTGCAGGAGTGTCGATCGCATAAGAGATTCCTTAGCGAGAACTTGCATACCTGTTTGTTGTGGAAGATGCCACTTGGGGAAGCCTAATCTTTGCTGAGATTTAGGGACTTGTCTGTACCTCAACTGAGAGAACATCTCTGCTGAGTTTTAAGAACTTGTCCGTAATTCAACTGGGGGGAAACATCTTCACCGAGATTTAGGACTTGTCTGTAATTCAACGGAGGATAATTCTATTGAGATTTAGAACCTTATCTGTAATTCAACCGAGGATAATTCAGTTGAGATTTAAGAACTGGTCAGTACTTCGATTGAGGGAAACATCTTCATCGAGATTTAGGACTTGTCTATAATTCAACGGAGGATAATTCTGTTGAGATTTAAGAATTGTCCGTACTTCAACGGAGGAGAATTGTCGAGATTTAGAACCTTATATGTAATTCAACCGAGGATAATTCAGTTGAGATTTAAGAACCGCTCAGTACTTCGACTGAGGGAAACATCTTCATCGAGATTTAGGACTTGTCTGTAATTCAACGGAGGATAATTCTGTTGAGATTAAGAACTATAAGTACTTCGACGGAGGAGAATTGCCGAGATTTAGAACCTTATCTGTAATTCAACCGAGGATAATTCAGTTGAGATTTAAGAATCGGTCAGTACTTCGACTGAGGGAAACATCTTCATCGAGATTTAGGACTTGTCTGTAATTCAACGGAGGATAATTCTGTTGAGATTTAAGAACTGTCAGTAATTTGACGGAGGATAACTTTGTCGAGATTTAGAACCTTATCTGTAATTCAACTGAGGATAATTCAGTTGAGATTTAAGAACTGGTCAGTACTTCGACTGAGGGAAACATCTTCATCGACATTTAGGACTTGTCTGTAATTCAACGGAGGATAATTATGTTGAGATTTAAGAACTGTCAGTACTTCGACGGAGGAGAATTGCCGAGATTTAGAACCTTATCTGTAATTCAACCAAGGATAATTCAGTTGAGATTTAAGAATCGGTCAGTACTTCGACTGAGGAGAATTTCCGAGATTTAGAACCTTATCTGTAATTCAACCGAGGATAATTCATTTGAGATTTAAGAACCGGTCAGTACTTCCACTGAGGGAAACATCTTCATCGAGATTTAGGACTTGTCTATAAATCAACGGAGGATAATTCTGTTGAGATTTAAGAACTGTCTGTACTTCGACGGAGGAGAATTGTCTAGATTTAGAACCTTATATGTAATTCAATCGAGGATAATTCAGTTGAGATTTAAGAACCGGTCAGTACTTCGACTTGGGTAAAATCTTCATAGCTGAGAACTTAACGGCATCCTTCCTGAAAGGTAAAGGTCAGTCGTATGCAATGCATGATATATATCAAGCAATGATGTTCTCAAAATAAGTGAGATTATGTTGTATTATGCGTATATGAATGTGTCATGATGCATGGAAATGTAATGTTTTTAGATGGGGAAAATAAATCCCAGATAGCTGTTGGAGAAAAGAGCTGAATTCTTCGTTTCCGCTGGGGATAGCGAATGAAGATGATTGCGAGAATAAACCTGCAAGAGAGGATAACTCCGCTGGGGAATAAACTGATGAGGAGATTACTCTGTGGGGAAGAGATGCTCTGCTGAGGATTCCACCGATAAATTATGCTGGAGATGAATTACCTTTGTTGGTGATACTGAATCTTGTTGGGGATTGAATTTCTGTTTGTGAAAGGGAAGAACTCCGCTGTGGATGATCTTTTAGTTGCGACTTCACTGGGGATGACCTTTTAGACTCTAATGGGGATAACCCTTTGAGCTCTTCTGGGGAAAATCTTCCAAAGTCTACTGGGGGTGCTTTTTCCAAACTCCACTGGGGAAGCTTTTTCAGACTGCACTGGGAAAAATTTCAAACTCCACTGGGGATATTTTGTATTCTGCCGGGGAATATTCTTATACTCCGTTGGGGAATATTAAGACTTTTCAGTGCTAATGGTAAATAAACTCTACTTGGGGAGTATATTACCGATTCATTTACAGTTGCAAGTCTCAGCTGGGGAGAGCTATCATTACTGTCTTTCTCTGCGGGGAGTGAAAGCACTTTGGCCATATTCTTCAGTTGAATCTACCTTTGTACCTGGTGGGCAGAGCAACTGTAAAGCTTGGACAAATCTTATTTGCCCCTGTTTCTGATATTACAAGTAATGGTCTTTTGTTTTGTATGTAAATATTCATGAGCAGCAATTAATGTCAAATGCATATATAAAAAATGAACATTGGACGTTCTTTGCAAAACAAAACAGATAAAGGAAAAATAGTTTGAAATTTCTTTGAAAATGAATTGTATTGACTTTGAAGTTTGGCCTGTAAATAGGCGTTTTTGTACAAGATGCTGACGTCCTAGTAAGAGAACGCCGCCGAACAGATAGAATTTACACAATTTGTGAAAAACTAAACAAAACAGCCACGTGGATAATCCCATTGGGTTCCAACTCTGCTATTGCCTTTATGTCCTTGAGTATCTCATCACTTTGCTACTGGTTGAAGGTAGATCAGATTTATTAGTGTCGTCTGAGCTTGATAGTTGATACCGAAGTCTGGTTGCAAGGTGATCCAATGAGACATAGTGTTACGCTTTTATCCCTAATTTTTGCCTGGACCGCCCTTTCGGGTTTTCAATCCACCGGGATACCCTTTTTTGCCCAAGCCGCCTTTTCAGGTTTTCGACTTGCCGGGTGTACAGTTCTTTATTTTCATCTCTTATTTTTGCCCGAACCCTTTTGGTTCGCCGGGAAGCCCTTATTTTTGCATAGGCCAGTCGACCTAGCGGGTCTTTGATTATGCGTAGTATCTTTTCACTATGTCTGCATTGAGGGGGTGAGAAAGGTCGTCACCATCCATGGTGGTTAGAATCATAGCTCCTCCTGAGAAAATGTTCTTAACCACAAATGGCCCTTCGTAAGTAGGGGTCCATTTGCCCCTGGGATCACCTTGAGGTAGGATAATGCGCTTGATAACCAGGTCCCCAACTTGATACTCTTGTCATCTAACTTTCTTGTTAAATGCCTTGATCATCCGCTTTTGATACGTTTGACCATGACACATAGCAGTAAGTCTCTTTTTGTCGATAAGGTTCAGCTGATCAAGCCGGGTCTGAATCCAGTCATCTTCGCTCAAACCTGCATCCTTCATAATCCGAAGAGAGGGTATCTGAACTTCAATGGGCGAGACTGCCTCCATACCATATACCAAGGAATAGGGAGTTGCCCCTGTTGACGTCTGTGCTGAGGTACGGTACCCATGAAGAGCAAATGGAAACATCTCGTGCTAATCTTTGTATGTCACCGTCATCTTCTGAACAATCTTCTTGATGTTCTTATTAGTCGCTTCAACAACCCCATTCATCTTCGGCCGATAGGGAGAAGAGTTGTGATGCTGTATCTTGAACTGTTTGCAGAGCTCAGTGATCATCTTATTATTGAGATTGGTACCATTGTCCGTAATGATCCTCTCTGGTACACCGTATCGACAAATCAGATTATGCCGAATGAATTGTGCCATGACATTCTTGGTTACAGTAGCAAATGAAGCCGCTTTAACCCATTTCGTAAAGTATATCAATAGCTACCAGGATGAAACGATGCCCGTTTGACGCTGTAGGTCTGATCTCGCCGATCATATCAATGCCCCACATTGCAAAAGGCCAGGGTGCCGTCAAGACATTCAGAGGTACTGGAGGTATGTGCACCTTATCAGCATAGACTTGGCACTTATGACAGGTCCGAGAATGTTGATAACAGTCGACTTCTATTGTGGACCAATAATATCATGCTTGAAGGATTTTCTTTGCCATGGTGTGCCCAATGGAATGAGTTCCGAAAGTACCTTCATGTAACTCTTCCATGATCCTTTCTGCTTCATTTTTATCCACACAACGCAGTAAGGTTGAATCATGGTTACGCTTGTAAAGGATGTCATTACTGATGAAGAACTTCGCCGCGAACCTCCTCAGAAACTTCTTGTCATTAACAGATGCACCCTCGGGCTACTCCTGAGCCTCAAGGTACCTCTTCACCTCATGAAACCAGGGTTTATCTGCTACCTCTTCAGTCTCAACATCATAGCAATGTGCAGGTTCGTCCAACCTTTCAATGGTAATCCGGGGAGTTTCGTTGTCCCAGTTGATGTTAAACATAGAAGACATCATAGCCAGCGCATCCGCCAACTGATTCTCCTCTCTAGGGAAGTGTTCAAAGGTTATCTCTTCAAAATGTGGAAGCAGCGTCAATACATACTCCTTGTAAGGAATGAGATTTGGGTGTTTCGTATCCCACTCGCCTTTGATCTGACTGATCACGAGAGCGGAATCGCTGAAGACACTCAAGAACTTAATCCTTAGGTCAATAGCTGCTCGAAGACCCATGATGCACGCTTCATACTCCACCATGTTGTTGGTGCAGTTGAAACATAGTCGGGCGGTAAATGGAGTATGAGAGCCTTTAGGAGATATGATCATGGTGCCAATGCCATTACCCAAAGCGTTCGAAGCTCCTTCAAAGTACATAAACCATCGGGATCCCTCCTCAGGTCCTTCATCTGGTCCAGGTTCTTCACAGTCAGTCACTATCATGATATTCTCATCCCGTAATTCAAAGTTCATAGACTGGTAATCATCCACTGCCTGATGTGCCAAATGGTCTGCCAACACACTTCCCTTGATTGCCTTTTGGGTCGTATATTGGATGTCATACTCAGTCAAGATCATCTGCCATATTGCTATTCTTCCGGACAAGGCAGGCTTTTCGAAGATATACTTGATTGCATCCATCTTTGATATCAATAGAGTAGTGTGAGTCAGCATATACTGTCTCAGCCGGCGAGCAGCCCATGCCAAAGCGCAACAAGTTTTCTCAAGCAACGAGTATCGGGTCTTGCAGTCGGTAAACTTTTTGCTAAGGTAATAAATAGCATGCTCTTTTCGGCCAGACTCGTCATGCTGACCCAACACACACCCCATTGAGTTGACGAGTACTGTCAAGTATAAGATTAAAGGTCTCCCTTCAACTGGAGGCATTAGAATAAGTGGCTCTTGGAGATATTCTTTGATCCTTTCAGAAGCGGCTTGACATTCATCATTCCATCTTACCACTTGATCTTTCTTCAGTAACTTGAAGATTGGCTCACAAGTAGCAGTCAGGTGCGAGATGAATCAGGCAATGTAGTTCAGACGTCCCAGAAATCCTCTGACTTCTTTTTCTGTTCGGGAAGCTGGCATTTCCTGTATAGCCTTCACCTTTGCAGGATCCACTTGAATACCTTTGTCACTTACGACGAAACCCAGCAGCTTACCAGATCTCACTCCGAAGGTGCACTTGTTCGGGTTTAACCTCAGCTTGTACAACTTCAACCTGTCAAGATGTTCTTCTTCAGTCTGGGAACTTGCAATCATGTCGTCGACGTATACCTTAATATCATGATGGATTATGTCATGGAACAAAGCGACCATGGCACGCTGATACGTTGCCCCATCATTCTTCAATTCAAAAGGCATGACCTTGTAGCAAAAGGTACCCCATTGAGTAACAAAAGTTGTCTTCTCCATGTCTTCAGGAGCCATTTTAATCTGATTATAACCGGAGAAACCATCCATAAAGGAGAAGACTTTATGCTGTGCGGTGTTGTCAACCAGAATGTCAATATGAGGTAGAGGGAAATCATCCTTGGGTCTCGCCCTGTTCAGATCCCTATAGTCAACACACATTCGAACCTTACCATCCTTCTTCGGCATTGGAACCACGTTGGCCACCCACTGCGGGTAAGAAGTAACTGCTAGAAAACCGACATCAAACTGTTTCATCACTTCAGCCTTGATTTTCTCAGACATATCCGGGCGCATTCGGCGGACCTTTTGTTTCACTGGAGGACAGTCTTCCTTGATAGGCAGGCGGTGAACCACAATATTGGTATCCAACCTAGGCATATCTTCATAAGACCAGGCAAAGATCTCAACGTAGTCATGCAACATCTGAATCAACCGTTGCTTGACACTAGGTTCCATATTTTCACCGATCTTGACCTCTTTCTTGTCTACCTCTGTACCCAGATTTACCGATTCCACTGGCTCTTCATGCGGCTGAATAGCCCTCTCTTCCTAGAGTAGCAGTCTAGTAAGTTCACCAGGCACTTCACAATCATCTTCACCTTCGTCTTCGGCTAAGTTGATCGGACTTTAGAAGTCATAACTGGCAGTAGAAGAGTCGTTACCAGTGAGATCCAGAGTGGATGTAGACTTGTATATGTGAGTGTGTGTAAAATGGCTGTTTTGCAATATATAATAAAAGAAAAACAAGGAGCGCAAAATTTGAAATGCAAGAAACGTCCAATGCTTTTATTAATGATATATGTAGATGACACACATAAAGCCCTCACAAATGAAGCCACGGTGCCCCGGGTAAGACACCGGGCCGTAAAGTTTAAACTATTATCTGTTACAAATTCAAAACAAAAGTCTCATTACTGGGTAATAAAAGAAATTGGGACGAAGTCCTTTGCCGTCCAATTGCTTAATCCACCATCGGTAGTCGGGTAGATCCAACTGTCAAACTTAGACTCTTCAACATCGTCTTCAATGGAATTCACTCTTGAATTGTTGATGAACAGGGGGGGTCTTCCGATCTGTGCATTCCAAACAGCCCTTTGAGCTTCTGCGGTGAAACCCAAACCAAACTTGTTAGTCTTATGTGCAAAATCAGGGAGTTGACCCCAATTTTCACACCCACCTTTATCGACAACATCCCGGGCATCCTTGAAGGAAGCCATCTCCATTTGAGGATCTTCAACAACAATTTCAGTTGATGCCAGCGTCTGGAGAACCTCTTCAAAATGTTGGAATAGGGTCTCAATGAACTCCCCCCGTCCATCTCCACATATCGGAAAGAGTTGAGGTGGCTCACCATGTACTCCTCCTCTCCTCGTACCGTAACAATTTTCCCCTTGACTGGGTATTTCAGCATCTGGTGAAGCGTAGACGTTACTGCCCCAGCTTTGTGGATCCACGGGCGACCCAGAAAACAAGAATAAGATGGCCGAATGTCCATCACGTAGAATGTACATACAAAAACCTGAGAACCAACCTTAACCGGAATATCCACTTCTCCGTGTACCATTCTCTTGGACCCATCAAAGGCCCTGACTACAATGTTACCCAGCTTCAGCTTCAACCCTTGACAGTCTAACCGGTCTAACGCTTTCTTGGGTAACACATTCACCGAATACCAGGTGTCCACCAATATGTGAGCAAGAGTAGTGCCCCTGCATTCAATGGAGACATGCAGGGCGTCATTGTGATTCTTCCCCTTGGCAGTCAAATCAGCGTCGGAGAAACCCAACCCATTATTAGCAGTCAGACTAGCCACACAATCCTTAAACTGATCAGTTGATGTTTCTTGTGGTACGTGTGCAGTCTTTAGGAAAGCAATCAGGGCCTTGGTATGAGCCTCTGAGCATAACAACAGTGACAACATAGAGATTTTGGATGGGGTTTGCCCCAGCTGCTCGACTACATTGTAGTCGCTCTTTTTGATGATCTTCAAAATTTCTTCCATTTCTTGTCTAGAAGCTTCAATACTAATCTTCTTCGGTGCCTCTGTCTGGGAAGGCTCACCAGTTGTCTCTTTGCCCCGAGCGTCAGATGACTCAGAAATAAGGGTAAGAATTGGAACTTGAACAGGCACAGTAGCAGGTGTACTGACAGGCATAATAACAACAGGCTTTCGAATAGTTGGTGGAGAGATCTCAGGGGAGAAAAGTCTTCCATTGCGGGTGACTTTGGTAGGTCCAACAATATTGTTGACGTCAGTATCAGCATCCAAATCTTGTTTAACTCCGTGATAATATACGTCAGCCCCATAGTTCCATGGGACATCTTTATTTGATGTATAGGGGATAGGCCCAGGAATGGTGATGATTAATGGTGCAATTCTTGGAACAGATGTAATTCTAACAAGCTTTTTCGAGGAAGCCTTGGAAGAATTATCGAAAATTGTGATTATAGCAACTTCTTCAGTAGGAACCAAAGGAACAAAAGTCTTCTCAAACATAATTTCTTTATTAACCATCAGGCGTTGGACACCTGACTTCAAAAGATGGCAACCGGTAGGTAGGACATAACATATACAACAACCTTCATCACATCCCAGAAATAAACCGGCTAACAAAAGGTTCTTCTTCATATTCATCAAGGGAGTAACAATGTCTCTCACAGAAACCACAAACGAGTCTTCATCTATAGCATTCACTCCATGCTTGGTCATAGGAGCAATCACAACATTAGGTCTTTCAGGTGCTTCAAATTCGATCTCTTTCGCATCAATCAAGTCATGTACTTTGTTCTTCAAGACCCAGCAGTTATCCGTATCATGCCCCGGGCTATCATAGTGAAAAACACAGCGGGCATTCGGATCGTACATGGGTGATGTAGTGTTGGGACTCTTCGGGGCCTCCCTTGGAATCACCAAGTTGGTTTTCAATAATTGTGGCAAAATTTGGGATAAAGTCATGTTGAGCTGAGTGAATTGTCTTCGTGTCCTTTCGGCCCTTGACTGATTGTTGCGCTGAGGAGCACCAGCATGTCTTGATATAACCACCGCATTAACAGCTTGGCGGTGTTCAGGTCTATTCTGACTTATTGAACTATAAACAACACGGGACTCCTTCTTAAAAGGCTTCTTCTCGGTGCCTGATGAAGCACCCTTCTGTATCTTGCCAGATTTGATACCGGCCTCAATCCTTTCCCCGGTCATGATCAGCTTTGTAAACCTGGATGAAGAACTTCCAATCAGATGGTTGAAATACGGACCAGACAAGGTCCCTAGAAACATATCCATTAGCTCTCTGTCGGCCAAGGGAGGTTTCACCCTTCCAGCAAGGTCCCTCCACTTCTGAGCATAATATTTGAAACCTTCGCCCACACCCATAGACATACCCTAGAGTTGGGTACGCGTAGGAGCGAGGTCGGCATTGTATTGGTACTGCTTATAGAAAGCAGTGGCCAAATCTTCCCAGTTACGAATACTGGCTCCTTCCAGCTGGTAAAACCATTCAAGCTGAGTTCCTAAGAGACTGTCTTGAAAGAAGTGGATCCAAAGGTTCTTGTCAGTGGTGTATGGCTGAACCTTCCTAACATATGAACGAAGGTGCAGTTTCGGGCAAGAAACCCCGTCATATTTAGCAAAGATCGGTGCTTTAAACTTGTGGGGAATTACCACCCTAGATGATAGACCCAAATCACCAAAGTCCAGACTAGGCACTTTCTGAGCTTCCATCGCGCTCAACCGGTCTTCCAGTTGCTTGTATCTATCCTCAGCCGGAGGATATTGGTCTTCGTCAAAGTCAGTCTCGTTGTCTGAAACCACAGGGCCAGGAGCCCTCCTTTCTTCCTGATTATCTCCCCCTCTAGATGAGTGGGTCAAATCAACCTCTTCTCGCAAATCATTTCTGAATCTGTGACCCATATTAAATAGGACCGTCTTCTTCTTCTTCTTCTTCTTCTTCTTCTTCTCTTTCAAGATAAGGGTCTTCAGAT
This sequence comes from Vicia faba, assembly GCA_948472305.1. Taxonomy (NCBI): domain Eukaryota; kingdom Viridiplantae; phylum Streptophyta; class Magnoliopsida; order Fabales; family Fabaceae; genus Vicia; species Vicia faba. Next base: position 1,541,726,347 of record OX451735.1, read on the forward strand.
CTTGCTGACCCTTAGCCAGGCTCATGAACAATTCCTGGAACTGGGCGTTTTGAGCCTGCAGAGCCTTGATTGCTTGTTCAGTTGAAGTTTCAGAAGACATGATGCTGAAATAAACAGCGAAGAAGATGAGAAAAACCTGTAAGGGTACCTGTTATGAGGTGCATGGGAATGATATGTGCATGATGTGATTTCAAAGACTTTAGGGATTCAAATTCGTAAACCAAAAATGAAACACACTTTTATTAGATAAACTTTGAATTCAATTATTCAACAGATGCCTTTAAGGCGTTACAAGAAAGAAAAGCTGAAAAATAAATCAAAACTAGAAATAATCAAAAGACAATCAGTTCTCCCATGGTCGTTTCTTATCGGTGCGGACATAGTCATTGAGGATCCGCTCGTTCTCCAGCTGCCTTGTCAACTTCTGAATCTTCAGCTCTTGCTCATGATACTTTTCTCTATAAGTATCCCGCTCTTCTCTCAGCTGCATCCACGATCTCTTTAATGCCCCAATGTCAGTAGGCATGTATGGATGGAGGATGGTAGGAGGAACCCCTTCTTCATCAGCAACCTCAACAATTATAGGCAAGACGGCTTCATACGACATTCCCAGCTTTTGGGCACGGATTCGAACCCATCAGAGATATGGCTCCATCGGAAGAGAAGTCTTCGCACCCAGCTCGTGTGGATCAGACCTGTGTACTCTATCCCAAGCTCTTATGAATCTGCGGCGTTGCTCATCACTATCCCCTTGGAAGTCAAAGACAATGCTTGACATCAGCAACTCATGAGGTCCTTCCCTCCTGGCTCGCCCAAACTGACATAAGGCCAAACACGGATTATAAGTGATCCCTCCATTGGTTCCTATCAGTGGAACATTGGGGTATTCCCCACAACGATCAATAATAGCCACATCTTCCATGCCCTTAATAGTCCAAATGATGTCATTATGAGAGAGAGACATAAACCTATAGGCCCAGCCCATGCCTTCCTTGTTCTTCAAAACTGATTTGGGAAGGTGAGAAATAAACCACCTCGCCAGCAATGGCGTACAGCACATAAGGGTTCCCCGCTTCCGAGCAGTACGGGCATAAAGAGAGTGAAGAATGTCACCCAAGAGAGTGGGTACAAGATTACCGGACATAAAAATGTTCACTGCATTCACGTCGACGAAAGCATTTGAGTTAGGAAACAACACCAAACCATATATGAGCAGAGCCAGAATGTCTTCAAATGCCTGGAAGTCTAGACTGTCCCATAACTGATTAGCCTTACCAACCAAGAATTTAGTCAAGAGGCCCTTTGTTCCACTACGGGTTTCCCAATTAGACATTACCTCAGCCTTTGTCAGATGGAGGGTTGAAGCAATCTCTTCCGGCCTAAGGATTTTCTCCCAACCTATGAATGGGGTCTGCTCCAGAATAGAGATACCAAGTATATCAGAGAACTCTTCCAAGGTAGGGACCAACTGGTAGTCCAGAAAAGTAATGCAATGGTACAGTGGATCAAAGAACTGGACTAAGACACTCATCATTTGTTTGTCCAATTTGGAAGTGACCAAACCCAGGAGGTGACCATGTCTTCTGATAAAGGAGGAAGTATCTGAAATCTTTGCAACCAATTCCTTAAGCTGAGTGGGAATCTGGACAAAGTTGATCTGAATGGTGTTTCTACGCATGGGTGCCATGACCTACAAAACAGAACAAAGATGAATCCCTCCTGTCTTTCAAATAGGTTAGTCCAATGCAAGATGCATGCAATGGTAACGGCAAACAAGTCACACAGATAGCCTTTAGATTTCAGGCTGGCAAGGAGCTTAGGTACTACCCTCTTTTAGTTCAGTTGGTTCAACCTGTCCTAGAAATAGTAACCAGGTTCTAGAGGATCTCAATATCACTGACCACCCACGATCTGTCATAATTCCAGTTTAGCAACCTTTTCTTGCAGCTGGAATCATCGCGAGAGTTTGGTCTCAATGAGTGTAGCATACTGCTACTGTTCTATGGCCAAGTTGGTCAATTTAAAGGTTCTAAGATCAGTTGGTGCTTAATGACCCCTTAGCAGACCCATATTCTCCTTGTTGGCCTACAAGGGATATCGGTACATACTAAAGTGCCACACCAACGTAGCTACTGCTTCAACCGTATCGGTCTACGCTGTACAGTTCCCTCACATTTTATTGCTACTTACCTAAAGGGTGTCCCCCAGATCCGGGTTAGGATCTATAGTAACTCCGATTCAAGCCCACAAAGATAAATCATACAAATCAAGCAATTGAAAACATTATGAACTATTCCTAAGGTACATCCCACTTATAAGCTTCCCCAATAGAGTCGCCAGTTCTGTGATACGGTGGAAGAACTGACTGTTTTTTGGAATGCTGGTTTGTGTTTTGCGTTTGTGTTCACAAAATGTCGTGGTAAGCAAGAGTCGCCACCTACTTTTATTTTATCCAACAAGGAAAGGAAAAAAGCACAGAAAAATTCCTTTTTCGAGATATTTTTGAGTACGGGGGGTAGATTATAGAAATGGAAGGTATTAACACCCTTTCTATCCGTAGTTATCTACGAGCTCTTAGGTACTTGCTCATCATTTTCAAAATTTGTTTTCTTTGTGCTTGTGGGTTTGAAAAGTTTTTTTGTTTTAACTTCGATTTAACTCTTGCTTCTGTCCTCAAGAGTGTAATGAAGTGTTTTTGAAAACTTGTTTGTAAAAGTGTAAGTGTTAAAGGTTTTGTTTTGAATGAGAAAGTATCTAAGAGCTAATCTACCTACTCGAAAAAAGAATCGCTATATGCTAATTTCCTTTAGACAATGCTATCCCACTATTAGTGAGTAGGTAGCACCGTCGTTGGAGTTTAAGGGTCAATTCGAATAGGGACATACGGTCACTAAAGCAATGTTAGGATGCCTTAGCGGTAACCCTAATATCTTAGATTATTTGTTTGAGGCAACAATATCTGAGACAACCATTTCGAGGCGACTATGATCTTTTAGACAAGAGGGCGACCTCTAAAACGACCTATACTCAATGTCCGTGTACGAAGGCAACCAAGTGGGGTGTACCCTAAGAGTGCGCATGTGCGAGTGTGTCGTTTTCAGTTTTTTTTAAATCTTTGTACATGTTTAAAGGTGATCTAACTTGATTTTAAGATTAACATTCAGTCTTGTCATGAAAACCCTATTATCAAACATCTAGCAATTATAATTTGTAGAATTAAAAGTGCGAAAATTAAATTACAAGGCGTCGGGTATTTACATCGCCAAAGACAAACCCTTTGAAAAATAAAATAAAGCGAATAAAAATAATTAAATGTCCTATTTACTATTACAATCCGGAAGTAGGTACATTATGGAATAAGAAAAAGTAAATCACAATGCAAAATTAAATCGGGCGCATGATTAGGGTTTTGACCCTTTTGGTTAAAGAAAAAAACTTTTTTAGGTTTTTGTTGTTTTTATTTAAGGGAAAGAAATTAAACCTAAATTAATTACTAAATTAAATTAATGAATTAATTAAATAAAAAATAAATTATTTTTAGAGTTTTGATTATTTAGGAAAGAAATAATAATAATTAAATTAATGGTTAAAAACTAATTAAGTCTAATTGATTTTATTTATTTTTTTCAAAAGGAATTAAAGTTCTCTAATTAAAACCTAATTAGTTAATAAATTTATTAAGAAAAATAAAAGATTAAAATTTGATTTGAAATAATAAAGAAAATAAATATTTTTTTTGATTTTATTTACTAAAAAAGAATTTTGTGATTGGTTATAAATTATACAAAAATAATAAAACAATTAATAAATCAAAATAAATAAATAGAAGAGAGAGGTATTGGGCCTGAAATTATGGTGTGAGTAGCAATTCTGAAGCCCAACATTAATGGCCTTCTTTGACTTTTTGGGATCTGGTATGCACGCATGGACTTGGCCTATGGTGGACCTTCAATCCCTAGCCATCAGATCTGGCCATTGTCCATCTGTCTCCCGGATGCATGAGGGAGTATGGTATACTGCAAGCTGAAGCGTGCATACAATCACCTGAAAGGAAAAAATATTGAGAAAGTGGGGGACCTGGGATTCGAACCCAGGTCCTGAAGGATAATGCATTGCACGTTTTCCACTACACCACGATGCTTCATTTGTTATGATAATATAAGTATAATATAATATAAACAAAGAAATCAATGGACAACAAATAAAAAAATGCGCCATTTATTTGAATAGGCGAATGAGTGGATGATAACTCATCGCCCCTGTCCTCCATCCGTTGCTAAAAACCAAAGAAGTTATACCTACGGACGGTGATCCTTCGCTACAAGCCTGTCATACTCCAAAATCCTCCACGGGCCATAGAAATGCCTTCTGATGCCATGGTTAAACTCGCCTTCCTCTCCCGGTCACGCCTATAGCCATTACTAAGGCTGATTTTACCTAAAACAAAAACCCCTAAACCAAGAAGCAAAACCCTAACAATGGTGGTTTGTGCCATAGAGCATATAAATGGAATTGGTTGTTATAGAAGGTTAGCAAATGACATGGTGATCACAAATATGTAGTTAGTTTTCGTTATAGATGCAAGAATAGATCAAACCGAATTCAAGAACAGGGGTATGTTTCGTGACACTTACAGCGCGTTTGGACGTCTGAAAAAGCTTGCTTTGGATCCAGGTAGCTTGTATGAACGCCCAGGAAGCGATTGGGACAAGTCTTGGCCTCTGAAAATGCGTCTAACCTGGATTTCGACTTCTCACTTTTTTGTGATTTTTTCACTTTTTATTCTGCCCCTCTCTGCACCTTCCAACCCTTATTTTCATCCCTTATGCTTGCTTATGTAATGCTCAGTGTATTAGGGTAACAAATTTGGTTCAAATCTTGCTCCAATAATGATTGCAAATTTGATTTGAATCTCCATGAAAAACCTTCCAAATTTGATTCATTTCAATCTTTTTGCACATGATTTGTTTTGATTCGAATTTGATGATCATAATGATTGAATGTGGAGCCTGAAATAGCCAAGAGATCATGAATTATCAATGCTTTGGATTTTCTATGATTTTATTTGATTTAAAATAAATAAGTTTAATTAAAAATCAAATTAAATAATAAAAATGAAATATGGGCTCATGGCTAAAGCTAGGACACGTGGGCAACTATGCAAACTCAAATCAAATGTAAAATATTGGGCCCATTTGACAAAATTTGAAGTTTTGGGGATAGTTGACTTTTGGCAATTTTGCAAAAAAGTCCAACTTCAACAATGCATAACTTCTTCAATTTTGAACTTTTGGAGATGTTATTTGACTTTTTAGAAAGCTTGAGATGTCCTATAACCAACCCTTTTGTTCTAATATAATTTTTATATTTCATGCTCAAGTTATAAGCTTTGGCAAAAAAGGTGTTTTTGTTGACTTTCAAAAATGACCTATAATGTCCAAATTCATAACTTCTTGTGAGTGCATTTCTTGATCTTGGGGTATGAAGATGGATTGTAGGGAATTGAATCCTATTCAAAATGAGCTTTGGATGGGTCACTTCTCATAAAGTATGAGAAGGTTATGCTTGGTCAAAGTTGAGTTGACTTTTCCTACAAAACCCTAATTTAGCAACTTTTGAATCTTGATGAATTTTGAGAAATCCTTGATGAATCATGATCAACCCTTGATCAAATGATTAAATATCCTTCAAAATGAGAATGTTGACAAAAAAATCTTGAAGTTTGACTGTTTATAGGTCACAGTTGACTTTTGCCCTAGCACAGTTGATTTTTGGACCTTTGGGCAATTGACTGAGCAAACTTCCTCTGCAAGGCTTGAGATTTGACATGGATGATATTGAGAACATATTAGGACATTGGGGAGCACTTTAGATCATTTGGACTCAAGGATATTGATCCAACACAAAACCCTAATTTGGGGTAGACTGCCTTAGGAGATAGCTGATCTGACCAACTCTTGAGCTACCTTGAGCCACTTAGAGATTTTTCTTGCAATGTCTTGAGAAATATGGGAGGGAAAATTTTGGGGTACAATAGAAAACCTTATCTGAGTTGTATGGGATGGGACCAGGAACAATGATTATTAGCGGAGCAATTCTTTGAACCAGTGTAATCCTAACAGGTCTTCTCGAGGAAACCTTGGAAGGATTGGCGGAAATGGTAATAATGGCGACGTATTCATTTGAAACCACAGGAATCATAGTCTTCTCAAGAAAAATCTCTTTATTATCCATCAGGCGCTGAACACCTGACTTCAACAAACGACAACCAGTAGGTATAATCGAACACATGTGGTAACCTTCACCACAACCCGGAAATAAACCGGCCAACAGTAAATTTTTCTTAACAGTCATAAGAGGAGTAGAAATTTCTTCAACAGAGGTCATAAACAAATTGGTGTCAACAACATTAACTCCACGACCATGTTTGGGCATGGGAGCAGTTTAAACATTCGGCTTTTCTGGAGCATCAAATTCTATCTCCTTAGCTTCAAGAAAATCGTGTACTTTGTTTCTCAGAGCCCAGCAATCGTTTGTATCATGGACAGGACTCTTAGAATGGTAGGCGCACCGCGCGTTGGGATTGTATCTGGGAGAAGTAGTGTTTGGATTCTTGGGAGCCTCTCTCAAGGTTACCAAGTTGGATTTCAGCAGGTGAGGTAACACTTCAGCCAATGTCATGCTAATGCGGGTAAACTGCCGTTGTGGTCTTTCCACCCTTTGTTGATTGTTGCGTTGTGGAGAAACTTCGGGTCTTGGTATCACTACAACATTTAACGCCTGACGATGTTCTGATCTGCTTTGGCCCATCGGGCTATAAACTGCAATGGCTTCCTTTTTACCAGTAAAAGGTTTCTTTACCGAACTCGAAGAGGCATCCTTCTGTAATTTACCACTTCGAATTCCAGCTTCTACTCTCTCTCTGGTTAAAATCAGCTCAGTGAAACCAGATGACGAACTGCCAATTAAATGATTGAAAAATGGACCAGATAGCGTCCCTAGAAACATGTCCACCAACTCCCTATCAGACAATGGGGGTTGGACTCTTCCATCCAAGTCTCTCAACTTTTGAGCATAATCTTTAAAACCTTCACCTGCACCCATGGACATACCCTGGAGTTGAGTACGAGTGGGAGCAAGGTTAGCATTGTATTGGTACTGCTTGTAGAAAGCAGCAGTAAGATCTTCCCAATTTTGGAAACTGACTCCCTCCAAATGGTAGAACCATTCAAGCTGAGTCCCTGACATACTATCTTGAAAGAAGTGCACCCACAAATTTCTATCAGCGGTGTGGGGTTGGATTTTTCGGACATAAGAGCGGAGATGGAGCTTTGGGAAGGACACCCCATTATACTTGGCGAAAACCAGAGCTTTGAACTTATGAGGGATGACCACTCCCGATACCAATCCCAATTCTCCGAAATTCAAACCATGTACCTTCTAAACTTCCATAGCACTCAGATGGTCTTCTAGCTGCTTGTACCTATCCTCAGCAGAAGGATATTGCTCATCATCGTAATCAGTATCGTTGTCAGAAACTGCATGACTAGGGTCCTTTTCCCTTTCTTGGTTCTCCCCGTCCTTGGATGAAGAGGTCAGATCAGTTTGATGCTTCAACCTTTCTCCAAATCTTCTACCCGTATTCAAAATACCAGTCTTCTTCTTCTTCTTCTTCTTCTCTTTCAGAATGAGGGCCTTCAGATCCTCTTGCCCTTTAGCCAGACTTATGAACATATGTTGGAACTGGGCGTTCTGTGCCAGAAGATCTTTGATGGCTTGATCGGAAGATATTTCTGCATGGGATAAACAGCGAAGAAGATGAGAAACCTTTAGGGGTACCTATAATGATGTGTATGATAATGGGATGCGCATGTAATGATTTCAAAGACTTTGGGAGATTTAAATTTGAAAACCAAAAATAAACAAAACTTTATTAGATTAACTTTGAAAGGTTCAACATGCCTTTAAGGCTTTACAAAATAAGTAAATAAAACAAATCTAAAACTAGAAGAAGAACATCAAAAGTCCCATGGACGCTTCCTCTTTTTGCTGATATAGTCATTGATCACTCTTTCTTCCTAGAGCTGCCTGGTGAGCTTCAAAATCTTCCTTTCTTGCTCATGGAACTGCTCCCGGTACGTATCTCATTCATTCTTCAGCTGAATCCAAGACCTCTGTAACTCCCTAGGATCAGTGGGCATGTAAGGATAGAGAATCGTGTAAGGAATGCCTTCTTCATTAGTGGGCTCCATGATCACTGGTAATACGGCCTCATAAGGCATCATAAGCTTCTGGGCACGAGCTCGGACCCATTGGAGATAAGGCTGCATAGGAAGGGAAGTCTTCGGTCCCAACTCTTTGGGGTCAGATCTGTCAACCATGCCCCAAGCTCGTATGAACCTCCGGCGATGCTCCTTAATGTCATCCTTATAGTCGAATATAATGTCCTCGAGAAGTAGTTCATGGGGACCATCTCTTCGAGCACGACCAAATTATCGCAAAGCTAGACAAGGATTGTAAGTTATATCCCCTCTGATACCAAGTGTGATACGGTAGCATAACCAGACTGTTTTGGAAATGCTGGTTTGCATTTTGCGTTTGTGTTTGCAAAATGTCGCGTTAAGCAAGAGTCGCCACCGACTTTCATTTTATCCAACTGGAAAGGAAAAAAGCACAGAAAAATTCCTTTTTCGAGATATTCTGAGTACGAGGGGGGGGGGGGGGGGGGTAGATTATAGAAAGGGAAGGTATTAGCACCCTTTCTATCCGTGGTTTTCCACGGGCTCTTAGGTACTTGCTCATCATTTTTAAAATTGCTTCCGTGTTTGTGTGTTTTGAAATTTTTTTGCTTTACATTGTTTTAACCCTTGTATCAGTCCTTAAGAGTGTTACGAAGTGTTTTTGAAAACTTTGTTTGAAAAGAGTGCAAGTGTGGAAAAGTTTGATTTTGAGCAAGTACCTACTAGCATCTACCTACTCGAAAAAGAATGTTCCTGTTCTTGTTTCCTTTAGACAGCGTTATCCCACTATTAGTGAGTAGGTAGCACCATCATTGGAGTTGTAAGGGTCAATTCGAAAGGGACGTACGATCATTAAAGCAATGTTAGGACGTCTAGTAATAACCCTAGTGTCTTAAGATCATATCTGAGGCAACATTTCCGAACGGGAGATTTGATTTTTGTTTATACAAGAGAGAGACCACTAAAACACCCTATACTTAATGATTGTTTACCGAAGGCAACCGAAGTGAGAGTATACCCTAGGAGTGCGCATGTGCGAGTGATTTGATTTCAAGTTATTATCTTTGCACATTTAGGGTTTGCTACCGTTTTAAAATTAACATACATTCTTGTCATGCAATCCTATTATCATACATCTAATAGTTAATATTTGCGAAAATAAAAAATGCGGGAAATAAAACTACACTATTACAAGGCTTCGGGGAGGGGATTAATTACATAGCCAAAAACCCGTAAAAAATGAAAAATAAACGAGAAGTCCTAATTAATCTATTACATCCCATGAGCAGTTACATCAATATTTGCAAAAATAAATAAACGCGCGCGATGAAACGAGGACGAGAAAAGATTAGGGTTTTGACCCCGTCTAGACCTAATTAAAAGAAAAATCATTTTTTGTTGTTTTTGATTATTTTGAGAAAGAATAAGGTTTTAAATTAAATAAATACAAACCTAATTACTAATTAATTTAAATCAAGAAAAATGATTAATTTTGACCTATTTTTGTATTTTTGTTATTTTGAGAAAAAAGAAAATAAAAAATTAAATTAAACAAAACCCTAATTTTCTAATTTATTTTAATTTATTTTAATTTATTTACAAAAGGTTAAAATTGCCCTAAAATTAAATAAACTAATTAAATTAAATTTGATAAAAATAAACCTAAATCTAATTTGAGAAAAAAATGGATTTTATGAGTTTTTGTTAAAAAATGATTAATTTTGTTAGAGAAAATAATTAAACAAAATTAAATAAAAGAAAATATATAAAATAAAAGAAAAGAGAATTGGGCCTGGTATGCTAGCAATTTGAGGGGTGTTCATAGCAATTCCTGAGTACAATAAGCATGGGTCCACGTTGACCTTTCTGCTTCAATGTTGCATGTTTGACTAAGCCTTTGGTAGACCCTCACATGCCAAGCGTTGGATTTGATCTGCTTTAGATCCAGTGGTTGCAAGCTTATGGCATATGGTGGATGTCCTGGAAACCTGCACATGGAATTATGCATAGAAAAAATATATTGAAGAACAAGGGGGAGCCTGGGGATCGAACCAAGGCCCATTGGCTTTTTCCTTCGCCTCATAACCAACTGAGCCAGCATGCTTGTTTGTACATGGAATATCAAATGAGTATTATATGGAAAAAACACAAATTCCAATTGTACAGCGCGCGGATTTTCAAATGGGCCAGTCAGGGGGTGTGTGATACGGTGGGAAGAACTGACTGTTTTTGGAATGCTGGTTTGCGTTTTGCGTTTGTTTTTGCAAAATGTCGCGGTAAGCAAGAGTCGCCACCGACTTTTATTTTATCCAACAAGGAAAGGAAAAAAAGCACAGAAAAATTCCTTTTTTGAGATATTTCTGAGTACGGGGGGTAGATTATAGAAAGGGAAGGTATTAGCACCCTTTCTATCCGTAGTTATCTACGGGCTCTTAGGTACTTGCTCATCATTTTCAAAATTGTTTTCTTTGTGTTTGTGGGTTTTGAAAAGTTTTTGTTTTAACTTCGATTTAACTCTTGCTTCTGTCCTCAAGAGTGTAATGAAGTGTTTTTGAAAACTGGTTTGTAAAAGTGTAAGTGTGAAAAAATTGTTTTGTTTTGGATGAGCAAGTATCTAAGAACTAATCTACCTACTCGAAAAAAGGAATCGTTTTATGCTAATTTCCTTTAGACAATGCTATCCCACTATTAGTGAGTAGGTAGCATCGTCGTTGGAGTTTGAGGGTCAATTCAAAAGAGGGACATACGGTCACTAAAGCAATGTTAGGATACCTTAGCGGTAACCCTAATGTCTTAGATCATTTATCCGAGGCAACCATTTCGAGGCAACTATTTTGAGGCAACTATGATCTTCTAGACAAGAGGGTGACCTCTAAAACAACCTATACTCAATGACCGTGTACAAAGGCAACCAAGTGGGGTGTATCCTAAGAGTGCGCATGTGCGAGTGTGTCATTTTCAGTTATTTTTATCTTTGCACATGTTAAGGGTGATCTAATTTGATTTTAAGATTTAAACATACAGTCTTGTCATGCAAACCCTATTATCAAACATCTAACAGTTATAATTTGCGGAAATTAAAGGTGCGGAAATTAAATTACAAGGCGTCGGGTATTTACATCGCCAAAAGAAACCCTTTGAAAATAAAATAAAGCGGTAAAAATAAATAAAAAGGTCCTATTTAACTATTACCTACCGGAAGCAGATACATCAATATGGATAAAAATAAATAAAGCGCGCGGGATGAAATCGAGTGCGAAATTTAGGGTTTTGACCCTTTTGAAAGAAAATTGCTTTTTGTTGTTTTTTATTTAAGGAAAGAAATTAAATTCTAAATTAAACAACTAAATTAAATTAATAAGTTAATTAATGAAAAATAATTTATGACATACTCTTTATGCCCGTACTGCTCGGAAACGTGGAACCCTTATGTGATGTGCGCCATTGCTGGCGAGGTGGTTTATTTCTCACCTCCCCAAATCAGTTTTGAAGAACAAGGAAGGCATGGGTTAGGCCTACAGGATTATGTCCCTAGCTCACACTGAAATCATCTGGACTATTAAAGGCATGGAAGACGTGGCTATTATTGATATTTGTGGTACTCCCAATGTTCTACTACTTGGAGTTCAAGGAGGAATCACCTATAATCCGTGTTTTGCCTTACGTCAGTTTGGGCGAGCTAGGAGGGAAGGACCTCACGAGTTGCTTATGCCCAGCATTGTCTTTGACTTCCAAGGGGATAGTGACGAGAAATGTCGCAGGTTCATACAAGCTTGGGATAGAGTACACAGGTCTGATCCACACGAGCTAGGTGCGAAGACTTCTCTTCCGATGGAGCCATATCTCTGATGGGTTCGAATCCTTGCCCAAAAGCTAAGAATGCCGTTTGAACCTGTCTTGCCTGTAATTGTTGAGGTTGCTGATGAAGAAGGGGTTCCTCCTACCATCCTCCACCCATACATGCCTACTGACATTGGGGAATTAAAGAGGTCTTGGATGCAGCTGAGAGAAGAGGGGGATACTTACAGAGAAAAGTATCACGAGCAAGAGCGGAAGATCCAGAAGTTGACAAGGCAGCTGGAGAACGAGCAGATCCTCAACGACTATGTCTGCACCGACGGGAAACGACCATGGGAGCGCTGATGTCTTTTGATTATTTCTAGTGTTGATTTACTTTTCAGTATTTCTTTCTTGTAACGCCTTAAGGGCATTTGTTGAACAATTGAATTCAAAGTTTTATCTAATAAAAGTGTGTTTCATTTTGGTTTACGAATTTGAATCTCTAAAGTCTTTGAAATTATATCATACACATATCATTCCCATGCACTTCATCACAGGTACCCTTACAGGTTTCACATCTTCTTCGTTGTTTATTTCAGCGCATCATGTCTTCTGAAACATCAATTGAACAAGCCATCAAGGCTCTGCAAGCTCAAAACGCCCAGTTCCAGGAATTGTTCATGAGTTTAGCCAAGGGTCAACAAGATCTGAAGACCCTTATCTTGAAAGATAAGAAAAAGAAGAAGAAGAAGACGGTCCTACTGAATATGGGTCGCAGATTTGGAAATAATTTATGGGAAGAGGTTGATTTGACTCACTCATCCGGAGGGGGAGATAATCAGGAAGAAAGGAGGGCTTCTAGCCCTGTGGTTTCCGACAACGAGACTGACTTTGACGAAGACCAGTATCCTCCGGATGAGGAGAGATATAAGCAACTAGAAGACCTGTTGAGCGCGATGGAAGTTCAAAAAGTGCTTGGTCTGGACTTTGGAGACTTGGGTTTGTCATCTGGGGTGGTGATTCCCCACAAGTTTAAAGCACCAGTCTTTGCTAAATACGACGGGGTTTCTTGCCCAAAACTGCACCTCCGCTTGTATGTTAGAAAGATACAGCCATACACCGCTGACAAGAACCTCTGGATCCACTTCTTTCAAGACAGTCTTTCAGGGACTCAGCTTGAATGGTTTTACCAGCTGGAAGAGCTAGTATCCGTAATTGGGAGGATTTGGCTGCTGCTTTCTACAAGCAGTACCAATACAATGCCGACCTCGCTCCCACGCGTACCCAACTCCAGGGTATGTCTATGGGTGCGGGCGAAGGTTTCAAAGACTACCCTCAAAAATGGAGGGACCTTGCTGGAAGAGTGCAACCCCCGCTGGCTGACAGGGAGTTAGTAGATATGTTTCTGGGGAGCTTGTATGGTCCGTATTTCAACCATTTGATTGGGAGTTCATCGTCCGGGTTTACAGAGTTGATTATGACTGGGGAAAGAGTTAAGTCCGGTATCAAGAGCGGTAAAATACAGAAGGGTGCTTCATCAAGTACCGAAAAGAAGCCTTTTAAGAAGGAATCCAGCGTAGTTTACAGTGCAAAGAGCCATAATAGACCTGAGCACCGCCAAACAGTCAATGCAGTTGTTATATCAAGACCTGTTGTTGCTCCTCAGCGCAACAATCAGCCAAGGGCCGAGAGACAGTGAAGAAAATTCACTCAGCTCCATATGACCCTGTCTCAGATTTTTCCGCAGTTATTGAAGAGCAACTTGGTGATTCTGAAGGAGGCCCCGAAGAATCCCAATACAACATCATCCATGTACAATCCGAACACCCGCTGTGCTTTTCACTCCGATAGCTCGGGGCATGATACGAATGATTGCTGGGTTTTGAAGAATAAGGTACAGGACCTGATTGATGCTAAGGAGATTGAGTTCGAAGCGCCTGAAAGGCCTAATGTTATGACTGCTCCTATGCCCAAGCATGGAGTGAATGCTGTAGATGAAGACTCGTTTGTGGTTTCTGTGAAAGACATTGTTACTCCATTAATGACTGTGAAGAAGAACCTTTTGTTAGCCGGTTTATTTCCGGGCTGTGGCGAAGGTTGTCGTCTATGTTCCGTCCTACCTACTGGTTGCCATCTTTTGAAGTCAGGTGTCCAACGTCTGATGGATAACAAAGAAATTCTGTTTGAGAAGACTTTTGTTCCTTTGGTTCCTACTGAAGAAGTTGTTATAATCACCATTATCGACAATTCTTCCAAGGCTTCCTCGAGAAAGCCTGTTAGAATTACATCCGTTCCAAGAATTACACCGTTGATCATTACCATTCCTGGGCCTATCCCTATACATCAGATAAAGTTGTCCCATGGCACTATGGGGCTGACGTGTATTATCACGGGGTTAAAAAAGATTTGAATGCTGAAGAGGCTGATACTGACGTCAGCAATATTGTTGGATCTAGTAAAGTCACCCGCATTGAAAGGCTTTTCTCCCCTGAGATCTCTCCACCAGTTGTTCGAAAGCATGTTTTTATTACACCTACCAGTACATCTGTTGCTGTCCCTGTTCATGTTCCAATTCTTACCCCTATTGCCGAGTCATCTGACACTCGGGGAAAAGGAACCACCGGTGAGCCTGCCCGGACGGAGGCACCAAAGAAGATTACTGTTGAAGCCTCTAGACAAGAGATGGAGGAAATTTTGAAGACATCAAAAAGAGCGACTACAATGTAGTCGAGCAGCTGGGGCAAACCCCGTCAAAAATCTCTATGTTGTCTCTGTTGTTTTGCTCAGAAGCCCATGCCAAGGCTCTAATTGCTTTCCTGAAAACTGCACACGTACCCCAGGAAACATCTGCTGACCAGTTCAAAGACTGTGTGGCGAGTTTAACTGCTGATAATGGTCTGGGTTTCTCTGATGCCGACTTGACTTCCAAAGGGAAGAATCATAATGACGCTCTGCATGTCTCCATTGAATGCAGGGGCACTACTCTTGCTCACGTATTGGTGGACACTGGGTCTTTGCTGAATGTGTTACCCAAGAAAGCACTGGATCAGTTAGACTGTGAAGGATTGGAGTTGAAGCCAAGCAACATTGTGGTTAGGGCCTTTGACGGGTCTAAGAGAATGGTACACGGACAAGTGGATATTCTGGTGAAGGTTGGTTCTCAGATTTTCCCGTCTACATTCTATGTGATGGACATTCGACCATCTTATTCTTGTTTGTTGGGTCTCCCGTGGATCCACAAAGCTGGGGCAGTAACTTCTACGCTCCACCAGATGCTGAAGTACCCAGTGAAGGGGAAAATTGTTACAGTACGAGGAAAAGAGGAGTACATGGTGAGCCACCTCAACTCTTTTCGGTATGTGGAAATGGACGGGGAATTCATTGAAACCCCATGTCAACATTTTGAAGAAGTCCCCCATACGTTGGCATCAACTGAAACTGTTGTTGAGGATCCTCCAATAAAGATGGATTCCTTCAAAGATTCCCGGGCTATTGTCGAGAAAGGTGGGTGTGCAAATTGGGGCCAACTCCCTAATTTTGCACATAAGACTAACAAGTTTGGTTTGGGTTTCACTGCAGAATCTCAAAGGGCTGTTCGGAGTGCACGGATCGAAAGGCGTCCCCTGTTTGTCAGCAATTCAGGAGTGAATGCCATTGAAGACGATGTTGAAGAATCTGAATTTTACATTTGGATCTACCCGACTGCCGACGGAGGATTAAGCAATTGGATGGAAAAGGACTTCATCCCAATTTCTTTTATTACCCAGTAATGAGACTTTTGTTTTGAATTTGTAATAGACAATTTTTAAACTTTATGGCCCGGTGTCTTACCCGAGGCACCGTGGCTTTGTTTGTGAGGGCTTTATGTGTCATCTACATATATCATTAATAAAAGCATTTGATGTTTATTTCATTTCAAATTTTGCGCTCCTTGTTTTTCTTTTATTATATATTGCAAAACAGCTATTTTACACACACTCACATATACAGGTCTACATCCACTCTGGATCCTACTGATAACGACTCTACTACTGCCAGTTATGACTTCGAAAGTCCGATCAACTTAGCCGAAGACAAAGGTGAAGATGATTGCGAAGTGCCTGGTGAACTTTCTAGACTGCTACTTCAGGAAGAGATGGCCATACAGCCACATGAAGAGCCAGTGGAATCAGTGAATCTGGGTACAGAGATAGACAAGAAAGAGGTCAAGATCGGTGCAAATCTAGAGTCTAGTGTCAAGCAATGTTTGATTCAGATGTTGCATGACTACGTTGATATCTTTGCCTGGTCTTATGAATATATGCCTGGGTTGGATACTGATATTGTGGTTCACCTCCTGCCTACCAAGGAAGACTGTCCTCTAGTAAAACAGAAGGTCCACCGAATGCGCCTGGAGATGTTTGAGAAAATCAAGGCTGAAGTAATTAAACAGTTTGATGCCGGTTTTCTAGCAGTTACTTCTTACCCACAGTGGGTTGCCAACGTGGTTCCTGTGCCGAAGAAGGATGGCAAAGTTCGAATGTGTGTTGACTATAGGGATCTGAATAGGGAAAGCCCCAAGGATGATTTCCCTCTGCCTCAAATCGATGTTCTGGTTGACAACACCGCATAGCATAAGGTCTTCTCCTTTATGGATGGTTTCTTCGGTTATAATCAGATTAAAATGGCTCCTGAAGACATGGAGAAGACAACCTTTGTTACTCAATGGGGAACCTTTTGCTACAAAGTCATGCCTTTTGGGTTGAAGAATGCTGGGGCAACGTATCAGCGCGCCATGGTCGCTTTGTTCCATGACATGATCCATCATGAGATTGGGGTATACGTTGGCGACATGATTGCAAGATCCTAGGATGAGGAAGAACATCTTGACCACCTTCAGAAGTTATTTGACAGGTTGAAGTTGTACAAGCTGAGGTTAAACCCGAACAAGTGCACCTTCGGGGTGAGATCTTGTAAGCTACTGGGTTTCGTCGTAAATGATAAAGGTATTCAAGTGGATCCTGCAAAGGTGAAGGCTATACAGGAAATTCCAGCTCCCCGAACAGAAAAAGAAGTCAGAGGCTTTCTGGGACGTCTGAATTATATTGCCCGATTCATCTCACACCTGACTGCTACTTGTGAGCCAATTTTCAAGCTACTGAAGAAAGATCAAGTGGTAAGATGGAACGATGAATGTCAGGCCGCTTTCGAAAGGATCAAAGAGTATCTCCAAGAGCCACCTATTCTGATGCCTCCAGATGAAAGGAGACCTTTAATCTTATACTTGACAGTACTCGACAACTCAATGGGGTGCGTGCTGGGTCAGCATGACGAGTCTGGTCGAAAAGAGCATGCTATTTATTACCTTAGCAAAAAGTTTACCGACTGTGAGACCCGATACTCACTGCTCGAGAAAACTTGATGCGCTTTGGCATGGACTGCTTGTCGGCTGAGATAGTATATGCTGACTCACACTACTCTATTGATATCAAAGATGGATCCAATCAAGTATATCTTCGAAAAGCCTGCCTTGTCCAGAAGAATAGCAAGATGGCAGATGCTCTTAATTGAGTATGACATCCAGTACACGACCTAAAAGGCAATCAAGGGAAGTGTGTTGGCAGATCATTTGGCACATCAGGAAGTGGATGATTACCAGTCTATGAACTTCGAATTTCTAGATGAGAATATCATGATGGTAACCGACTGTGAAGAACCTGGACCGGATGAACGACCAGAGGAAGGATCCTAATGGTCTATGTACTTTGATGGAGCTTCAAACGCTTTGGGTAATGGCATTGGCGCCGTGATCATATCTCTTAAAGGCTCTCATACTCCATTTACCGTCCGACTATGTTTCAACTGCACCAACAATATGGCGGATTATGAAGCGTGACTCATGGGTCTCCGAGCAGCAATTGACCTAAGGATTAAGTTTCTAAGTGTTTTCTGAGATTCTGCTCTCGTGATCAGTCAGATCAAAGGCGAGTGGGATACGAAACACCCAAATCTTATTCCTTACAAGGAGTATGTATTGATGTTTCTTCCACATTTCGAAGAGATAGCCTTTGAACACTTCCCTAGAGAGGAGAATCAGTTAGCGGACACGCTAGCTATGATGTCTTCTATGTTCAAAGTCAATTGGGACAACGAGGCTCCCTAGATTACCATTGAAAGGTTGGACGAACCTGCACATTTGTGTGACATTGAGACTAAAAAGGTAGCGGATAAACCCTGGTTTCATGAGGTGAAGAGGTATCTTGAAGCTCAGGAATACCCCGAGGGTGCATCTGTTAATGATAAGAAGTTTCTGAGGAGGTTCGCAGCAAAGTTCTTCATCAGTAATGACATCCTTTACAAGCGTAACCATGATTCGACCTTACTGTGATGTGTGGATAAGAACGAGGCAGAAAGGATCATGCTAGATTTACATGAAGGTACTTTCGGAACTCATTCCAGTGGACACACCATGGAAAAGAAAATCCTACGGGCAGGATATTATTGGTCTACAATGGAAGCCGACTGTTATCAGCATTCTCGGACCTATCATAAGTGCCAAGTCTATGCTGATAAAGTGCACATACCTCCCGTTCCTCTGAACATCTTGACAGCACCTTGGCCTTTTGCAATGTGGGGCATCGATATGATCGGCGAGATCAGACCTACAGTGTCCAACGGGCATCGTTTCATCCTGGTAGCGATTGATTACTTTACAAAGTGGGTCGAAGCAGCTTCCTTTGCTACTGTAACCAAGAACATCGTGGCACGGTTTATTCGGCACAATCTGATCTGTCGATATGGTGTACCAGAGAGGATCATTCCGGATAATGGTACAAATCTCAATAATAAGATGATCACCGAGCTCTGCAAGCATTTCAAGATACAACATCACAACTCTTCTCCCTACCGGTCGAAGATGAATGGGGTTGTTGAAGCGGCTAATAAGAACACCAAGAAGATTGTGCAGAAGATGACGGTGACATACAAAGATTGGCACGAGTTGTTACCATTTGCTCTTCATGGGTACCGTACCTCAATACGAACGTCAACAGGGGCAACACCCTATTCCTTGGTGTATGGCATGGAGGTCGTCTTGCCCATTGAAGTTCAGATACCCTCTCTTCGGGTTATGAAGGACGCAGATTTGAGCGAAGATGACTGGATTCAGACCCGACTTGATCAGCTGAACTTAATCGACAAAAAGAGACTTACTGCTATTTTTCATGGTCATACGTATCAAAAGCGGATGATCAAGGCATTTAAAAAGAAAGTTAGACGACAAGAGTATCAAGTCAGGGATCTGGTAATCAAGCGCATTATCTTACCTCAAGGTGATCCCAGGGGCAAACAGACTCCTACGTACGAAGGGCCATTTGTGGTTAAGAGCGTCTTCTCAAGAGGAGCTATGATTCTAACCACCATGGATGGTGACGACCTTCCTCACCCCATCAATGCAGACATAGTGAAAAAATACTACGCGTAATCAAAGACCCGCTAGGTTGACTGGCCTAGGTAAAAATAAGGGCTTCCCGGCAAACCAAAAGGGTTCGGGCAAAAATAAGGGATGAAAATGAAAAAATATGTACACCCGGCAAGTCGAAAACCTGAAAAGGCGGCTTTGGCAAAAGAGGGTATCCCGATGGACTGAAAACCCGAAAGGGCGGTCCAGGCAAAAATTAGGGATCAAAGCGTAACACTATGTCTCATTGGATCACCTTGCAACCAGACTTCGGTATCGACTATCAAGCTTGGACAGCGCTAATCAATCTGATCTACCTTCAACTAAGTAGCAAAGTGATGAGATGCTCGAGGGCATAAGGCAATAGCAGAGTTGGAACCTAGTGGGATTATTCACATAGCTGTTTTGTTTAGTTTTTCACAAATTGTGTAAATTCTATTGTTCGGCGGCATTTTCTTACTAAAACGTCAGCCTCTTGTACAAAAACGCCTATTTACAGGCCAAACTTCAAAATCAATACAATTCATTTTCATAGAAATTTCAAACTGTTTTTCCTTTTTCTGTTTTGTTTTGCAAAGGACGTCCAATGTTCATTTTTGATATGTGCATTTGACATTAATTGCTGCTCATGAATATTTACATACAAAACAAAGGACGATTACTCATAATATCAGAAACAGGGGCAATAAGAATTGTCCAAACTGTACAGTTTCTCTATCCACTAGGTACGAAGGTAGATTCAGCTGAAGGATATGGCCAAGGTGCGTTCACTCCCCGCAGAGTAAGAAAGGACAATGATGTTAACTCTCCCCAGCTGAGACTCGCAACTGTAAATGAATCGGTAATATCCTCCCCAAGCAGAGTTTATTTATTATCAGCACTGAAAAATCTTAATTTTCCCCAACGGAGTATAAGAATATTCCCCGGCAGAATACAAAATATCCCCAGTGGAGTTTAAAATTTTTCCCAACGCAGTCTGAAAAAGCTTCCCCAGTGGAGTTTGGAGAATCATCCCCAGTAGACTTTGAAAGATTTTCCCCAACAGAGCTCAAAGGATTATCCCCATTAGAGTCTAAAAGGTTATCCCCGGTGAAGTCGCAACTGAAAGATCATCCCCAATGGAGTTCTTTCCTTTCACAAACAGGAATTCAATCCCCAACAGGATTCAGTATCACCAACAACAGTAATTCATCCCTAGCGAAATTTATCGGTGGAATCCTCAGCAGAGCATCTCTTCCCCACAGAGTAATCTCCTCATCAGTCTATTTCCCAACGGAGTTATCCTCTCCTGCAGGTTTATTCTCACAATCATCTTCATTCGTTATCCCCAGCGGAAACAAAGAATTCAGCTCTTTCCTCCAGCAGCTATCCGGGATTTATTTTCCCCAGCTAAAAGCATTACATTTCCATACATCATGACACATGGATATACGCGTCATATAACACAATCTCATTTATTTTGAGAACATCATTGCCTGATACATATCATGCATTACATACAGCTACCATTTACCTTTCAGGAAGGATGCGATTAAATTCTCAGCCATGAAGCTTTTATCTCAGTCAAATTACTGACAAGTTCTTAAATCTCAACAGAATTATCTTCAGTTGAATTACAGACAAGGTTCTAAATCTCGACAAAGTTCCTCGGTCGAATTACAGACAGGTTCCTAAATCTCAGCAGAGTTTTCTCAGTTGAATAACGGGCGAGTTCTTAAATCTCGATGAAGATGTTTCCCTCAGTCGAATTACTGACCAGTTCTTATATCTCAACAAAATTATTCTCAGTTGAATTACAAACAAGGTTCTAAATCTCGACAAAGTTCCTCCATCGAATTACAGACGAGTTCCTAAATCTCAACAGAGTTTTCTGAGTTGAATTATAGGCGAGTTCTTAAATCTCGATGAAGATGTTTCCCAAAGTCGAATTACTGACCAGTTCTTAAATCTCAACAGAATTATCCTCAGTTGAATTACAGACAAGGTTCTAAATCTCGACAAAGTTCCTCCATCGAATTATAGATAAGTTCCTAAATATCAGCAGAGTTTTCTCGGTTGAATTACGGACAAGTTCTTAAATCTTGATGAAGATGTTTTCCTCAGTCGAATTACTAACCAATTCTTAAATCTCAACAGAATTATCCTTAGTTGAATTACAGACAAGGTTCTAAATCTCGACAAGTTCCTCCGTCAAATTATAGACGAGTTCCTAAATCTCAGCAGACTTTTCTCAGTTGAATTACGGGCGAGTTCTTAAATCTCGATGAAGATGTTTCCCCAAAGTCGAATTACCGACCAGTTCTTAAATCTCAACAGAATTATTATCAGTTGAATTACAGACAAGGTCCTAAATCTCGACAAAGTTCCTCCGTTGAATTACAGACAGGTTCCTAAATCTCAGCATAGAAGTTTTCTCAGTTGAATTACGGGCGAGTTCTTAAATCTCGATGGAGATGTTTTTCTCAGTTGAATTACAGACAAGTTCTTAAAACTCAGCAGAGATGTTCTCTCCGTTGAAGTACAGGCCAGTTCCTAAATCTCAACAAAAATTAGACTTCCCCAGCAGAATCTTCTACAATAACAGGTATACAAGCTCTCGCTAAGGAATCTCTTATGCGATCGACACTCCTCCAGATGGCATCTTTAAACCCATCCTCCCTTCATCAATAT
The DNA here is from genome assembly GCA_948472305.1 of Vicia faba. Lineage (NCBI taxonomy): Eukaryota > Viridiplantae > Streptophyta > Magnoliopsida > Fabales > Fabaceae > Vicia > Vicia faba. The sequence goes on from OX451735.1 coordinate 1,541,748,475, forward strand.
CCAAATGGCATCTGTAATCCCATTCCTGACATCACAAGGCTGATACCACTTCATGCCAGTGCAAATTTCGAGGCACTCTAGTGTTCAATCATCTTCCACCTTCGGATCACGAAAGGCATGATAGCCAATCTACATCCTAAGGTTTAAGAAGGTTGAACAGGGGCAGCTGTTGTACCCCAAAATTTTCCCTCCCATATTTCTCAAAACATTGCAAGAAATATCTCCAAGTTGTTCAAGGCTGCTCAAGAGTTGGTCAGACAAGCTATCTCCTAAGGCAGTCTACCCCAAATTAGGGTTTTGTGTTGCATCAAGATCCTTAAGTCCAAATGACTTCAAATTCTCCCTAATGTCCTAATATGTTCTCAAGATCATCCATGACAAATTTCAAGCCTTGCAGAGGAAGTTTTCTTAGTCAATTGCCCAAAGGTCCAAAAATCGACTGTGCCAGGGCAAAAGTCAACTATGACCTACAAATAGTCAAACTTCAAGATTTTTTGTCAAAATTATCATTTTTAAGGATATTTCATCATTTGATCAAGGGTTGATCATGATTCATCAAGGATTGCTCAAAATTCATCAAGATTCAAAAGTTGCTAAATTAGGGTTTTGCAAGAAAAGTCAACTCAAATTTGACCAAGCATAACTTTCTAATACTTTATGAGAAATGACCAATCCAAAGCTCATTTTTAAGAGGATGCAATTCCCTACAATCCATCTTCATACCCCAAGATCAAAAAATGCACTCACAAGAAGTTATAAATTTGGACATTATAGGTCTTTTTTGAAAGTCAACAAAAACACCATTTTTGTAAAAGCTTATAACTTGAGAATGGAATATCAAAATCAGATGATACAAAAAGGGTTGGTTAGAGGACATCTCAAGCTTCCTAAAAAGTCCAAGAACATCTCCAAAAGTTCAAAATTGAAGAAGTTATGCATTGTTGAAGTTGGACCTTTTTGCAAAATTGCCAAAAGTCAACTATCCCCAAAACTTCAAATTTTGCCAAATGGGCCCATTCGTTTTCACTTGTTTTTAGTTTGCATTGTAGCCCACGTGTTCCATCCTTGGCCATATGTCCATATCATTTTTTTTATTAATTATTTTGATTTTATTTGAATTAATTTGATTTAAATCAAATAAAAATCAAAAAGCATTGATAACAAAGATCTTATGTTGATTTCAAGTTCCATTATGCAGCTGGCCATTATCAAATTCTTATCAAATCAAATGTGTGCAAAAAAGATTGAAATCAAGCAAGTTTGGAAAGTTTTAATGGACGAATCAAATCAAATTCATGAACATTGATAGGGCAAGATTTGGACCAAGTTCTTTAACCTAATCCAATGTACAATACATAATCAAGCTGAAGGCACGAAAATCAGGGTTGGCAATCACTTGTAGAAGCAGAACAACTTTGCAAAAAATCACAAAAAAGTTGGAGATCGAAATCAAAGTTAGAGGCGTTTTCAGGACTTGAGACTTGTCTCAATCGATTGTTGGCCATCTCCACAAGCTAACTCGATCCAAACTAAGCATTCTCAGGCCCTCATACGCACTGTAAGTCTCACGCGAATTTCCCATGTTCTTGATTTCGTATCTCTGAAATTAGGCATCGTTTTCATGGAATAATTGCATATCCTTAACCCTCACATCATTTGCAAACGATTGGCAATAACAAATTTTATTTATATGCTCTTGTTGTACCCCAAAATTTGCCCTCCCATATTCTTCAAGTTTGTCAAGATCAATCTTCAAATGGTTCAAAATCTCTCAAGGGTTGCACAGTCAAACATCCTCCTAAGCCAGTCAAAATTAGGGTATTGTTTCTCTCAAGGAAGTTGAGGTTTTCAATGGCTCAATCAAGTCCCATATGCCTATATACATTGTCAAGCATCCACATGTCAAGTTGCAAGACTCACAGCATCAAGTTGCACAGTCAAAAGCCCTATTTGGTTCACAATCAACTGTAGGTGTAAAATTGTCATTTGGCAGTCAAAAGTCAAAAAATTTCGTCAACATATTATTTTGAGCACACAATCATCATTTGATCAAGTCTTGATCATGATTCCACAAGCATGGCTCAAAAATCATCAAGATGCAAAAGTTTCCATTTTTGGACAGTTGAAAAGTCAACTGTAACTTGACCAGGGCATAACTTTTTCATGGTTCATTAGAAAAATCCCATCAATGCTTATTTTGAAGGGGATGACATTTCCTACAACTCATCTTCACATTCCAAGTCCAAGAAATTCTCTCACAAAAAGTTATCAATTTCTACATTATAGGTCAATTTCAAAAGTCAACAAAAAGGCATTTTAAGTCAAAGACCATAACTTGAGATTGGTAAATCCAAATGACATGGTACCAAAGGCATTGGTTAGAGGACTTCAAGACCTTTCCAAAATGTCCAAGAACATGTTCATATGATCAAAATTGAGCAAGATATGCATTGGAGAAGTTGGGAAATTTTTGTGAAATGGCAAAAGTCAACTAACCTTAAAACTTCAATTTTTGACAAAAGGGCCCACTTTCTTCCACTTGATTCAGCCTTGTCATGCCATACACGTGTTCCAATATTAATTTCAAGATGAAACATTTATTTTTCCATTTTATTTAATTTTTATTGATTTAATTCATTTTAAATCCATAATAATTCAAATAAAATCAAAAAATTAATGGAATGGCATCTTGGTGACTTGAATAGCTTTTATGTCTCATGTGCCAGCTAATAATTTCGTGCCAAGCCTTTTGGTGCACAAAATCTTGGATTTGCTTCAAAAATGGAAAGGTCCTTTAATGGTGGTCAACAAGAATCCCAAACTTAATTAGACCAAGATACAAGCTCAGTTGCTGACCTAATTTCATTCATGCCTACATAAGCAAGCAAGCCAGACCTAATTCACAACCTAAGAACTGCACAAACGGCCAAACCATATTCAAAAAATCCAAGCAAAAAGTCAAATCTGTTTTCTCACTTCAAGGCCCTTTCAAACCAATTTGAGGATTCAAACACATTGCTAGCATTCCCAGGAACGTGCAGAGATCAAAACCACACGCTAACACTCAAGGAATCCCAATAAACAGTCACACGATTTGACTATTTTTTCCTTAATCGTAATTCAATATTTATGCATCATTAACATGTTATGATCATTGATTTACATTGCTAACACCCTTCTGAAGCTAATGGTATAGGTGAATTGCGTTATGGTGCCCTGAAACGAAAATTACCATTGACGAATTCTAGGTTTTCATAGCTTTCAATTTGGGGATTTCCAGCACAGGCAAAATTAGGCCTCATAACGCATATGGTTGAATTCGTCAAGGCTAGACGAATCAAACCCAACCCTCGTGATGAATTTATATTTAGCGTATGCCTATTCGCTATTTTCTGTGGATGCAGGTTGTGGGGGTTAAAAACCCCCGCTATTTGATTTTTTGTTACAGGCAAAAGGAAGAAGACGAAGGACGTGGAAGCCCGGGAGTGGTCCATTCAAATAATCAGCGCGCGTGTTTTGCTTTTCCAGCGTGGGCGTTGATTTTTATATATTATAATTAATTATTATTCTATTAACAATTCAAGCAGGTGGTTGGGTTGGTTGAGAACGCATGCCATAAGCATTGGGACCTGGGTTCGAATCCCAGGTCCCCCACAATTCTTGTTATCATTTTCTTATGCTTATTCAAGTGCAGCTTTCCAGGATACGTCCACCATGGACTTCCAACATCCACACACCATGTGTCTTTAGGTGGCAATCCAAGGGTCAGGATGGAAGCACACCATATTCTCCAGTCAACCAACAGGCACTTGAGCAAGAAAGTCAACGTGGCTTGGTGGCTTCTTGGGCCTCAGATTCTAAATGCACCTTCAAATCTGGCCCAAACCCCCTTGGGTTTGCATCTTATATTTTTTTTATTTTTTCTTTCATTCATTTACTTTATTTACTTTTTATTGTTTTTTTAATTAATTATTAATCAGCAAATTAATAAACATTTTTCACAATAAAAATTCAAAAAACTAAAAAAAAAAGTAAATATTTCATTTATTACTATTATTATTAATTTCACTCTTTTATTTTGTAAATAAATTCTAAATATCATTAACTTAGTTTAATTAGATTAATTTTAATCTTTTTTTTCATAATAAATAAAATCAAGCTTAGATTTAGGTTTTTCTTTTTGACTTTTAAAATTTCTTTTATTTTATTTCATTAAAAACATAAAAAACACAAAAAAATATTTTTTCTTTTAATAAATTAATTAATTAGTAATTAGGCTTAATTTCATTTAATTACAAAAAAGGACAAATTCAATTCTTTCTCAAACAGGGTCAAAACCCTCAGGACGTCCCGATTCAATCTTTCGCGCGCGTATTTATTTATTTTTTTTAATTCATTATTTTGTATCTGCTCAGGAAATGTAATAGTTAATTAGGCTTTACCGCTTTATTTACTTTTCTCGCACTTTATTTTCCAAATGGGTTTTTGTTTTTGGCGATGTATAGACCCGCGCCTTGTAATAGTTAGATTTAACTTTTCCGCAACTTATTTTCCGCACTCTTAAGTGTTAATATGCATGAAAGACTTGTATGACAAATAAAATCAATTCGTAGCTCACAAATGCATGATCAAAGATAAACATAAACTGAAACAACACACATGCACATGCCACTCCTAGGGTACGCCTCACTGGTTGCCTCGAACGTGGTCATCAAGTATAGGGTGTCTTAGAGGTTGCCCTTCTGTCTAAAAGATCCAGTTGACTCGAAACGGTTGCCTCGGATAAAAAGGATCTAGGACGTTAGGGTTACCACTAAGATGTCCTACCATTGCTTTGGTGACCACACATGTCCCAATAATCGAATTGACCTGAATAACTCCAACGACGGTGCTACCTACTTCTCAATAGTGGGATAGCACTATCTAAAGGACTCTTACACAACCTAATTCCTTAGAGTAGGTAGATTTCTCCTGGGTACTTGCTCTCTCAAACAAACAAAAATACTTTTCGCACCTACACTTTCAAAAAGTTTTCAAACAAAACATTTCATACACTCTTGAGGACAGATACAAGAGTTACTTAGAAATTTTTTCAAACTAAACTTTTTCAAACCCACATACACTTGAAAAGAAAACAATTTTGAAAACATAAGAGCAAGTACCTAAGAGACTGTGGATAACCACGGATAGAAAGGGTGCTAACACCTTTCCTTTCTATAAATCTACCTCCCGAACCAAGAGACATCTCGAAAAAGGAATTTTGTTGTGCTTTTATCCTTTCCATGTTGGAGAACATAAAAGACGGTGGTGACTCTTACTTACCGCGACATTTTGCGAACCAGCTTAAAAAACAGTCAGTTCTATTTCCACCGATCACAGAACTGGCGACTCTGCTGGGGACATCTTAATAAGTGAGGTGTACCTTAGGATTAGACCACTCTTGTTTTCAATTGCCTGTTTTGATTGATTTAATATTGTGGGCCTGTTTTGGGAGTTTCATAGATCCTAACCCGGATCTGGGGGGTACCTTTTAGGTAGCAACAAACTGTGAGGGAACTGTGCGGGGTATACCGACACGGTTGAAGAAGTTGCTACGTTGATGTGGCACTTTGGTGAGTACCGGTAACCCTTGAGTCAAGTTAAGGAGAGTATGGGGCCGCCGCGTGGTGTCGTGAAGCATCAACTGACCTTAGGAACCTTACTTGACCATCCTGGCCTCTTTAGGGGTAGTGAGATGACCGACTTTGGTGCAGTCCGAAGTTGGTAGATACTCGATACTACACTCATTGAGGGTTGTTTTCTTGGAATATTTTGATCGCCAGTTCAGTGGCTAAATCAAAACAATGAACATAGAAAACAACCCAATGATATTGAGATCCTTAGAACACGGTTATTTTTTATAGGACAGGTTTTGAACCCACCAACTTCAAGAGGGTAGTACCTGAACTTCATGCTGGCCTAAACTCTAAGGGCTATCTGGTGTGACTTGTGTGCCTTATCATGTTTGCTTTTTGTGAATACTTGTGGTGTGTCCTTATCATAACATCATAACATCATAGCATCATACTTCATCATATGCATTTACTAACCACTTCAAGGGTTCGAATCTTCATCTTTGTTCTTGTTTTGTAGGACATGGAATCTCTCCGTAGAAAGACAATTCAGATCAACCTTGTAAGGATCCCTCCTCAGCTTAAGGAGCTTACATCCAGGATTCCCGAGAACTCTTCCTTCAGTGAAAGGCATGGTAGACTCATCAGCTTGGTCAACACCAACATTGAAGAAGATATGATAAAAGTCCTCTTCCAGTTCTTTGACCCTTTGCACCACTGTTTTACTTTCCCGGATTATCAATTGGTGCCTACTTTGGAAGAGTTTTCTCAGCTTCTGAAGGTTCCCATTCTCAGTCAACTACCCTACAACGGTACAGAAAGGGAACCAAAACTTGAAGAGGTTGCTAAAGCACTATGCCTACAACCATCTAACATCAAGGGACATCGGGAAGTTAGAAGTGGTATCAAAGGATTCTTGGCAAAGTTCCTATTTGAGAAGGCCCAAGAATGTTGGAATTCCCTTGACCTACAAGCCTTTGAAGAAGTTGTGGCTGAAGGGTGAAAAACACAAGAAGGGGGGGGGGGGGTGAATTGTAAAACTGAATTCTAAAGCAATTGACAAGATATTTTTATCCTGGTTCGTTTGATCTCAAACTACTCCAGTCCACCCGTCAAGGTGATTTCGCCTCTCTCCAACGAGGTCTTAATTCACTATATTCAACTGAATATTACAGACTGCTTTAACAACTGCTAAAGCCTTCTTGATTCAAACCACAACCCGGTTTGTCAAGGCAACACTTTCTTACAAAGAGATAAAACAATGTGTGTGAATGTTTTCTACAAAACTTTATCACAACTGTGATGTATACACAAATTGAAGCTTAGAAACTAGATTGCTAAACAGTAATGGAATATCAGAGTATGTGGTTTAGCAAAACTGGTAGAATGAAGAGTATGGTTCAGCTTTTGTGCGTGTAGAGATTTTGAGAGCATTAGCCATAATAATCTTCAAAGCCTTGTTTATATAGCACTTGAGATGATGAACGTTGAATGCAATATTCTTGATTCAATGCTAATAACAAGCTTTCCTTATTGAGCAGATCTTGTCTGGAATGAGGCCGTTGGAATTGATTAGCTTTCAATGCACAGTACCGTTGCTTACTTAACGCAAGTTCTGGCTTGGCTCATTCTGATTCTGCTTCGCTGCTGATGAACTATTGTGTTTCTGTATCAGAGTGTTGAGCGCAGTCTTGTTCATCAGGCTTCAGCATGTTCGTGAGTTGATCATCTGATTTTGACATTCTGATATAGCAACTTCTGATGCTGGTGTCTGAAGTCAAGTTCTGATGCTGAATAGACGTGATCTTGCTTATATCCATCAGAGTATCTGCAAGTCAGAACATAATAATTTTAGGCAGCATATAGTTCATTCATGAAACTTATAAATACTATATCTTTTCACTTTGTTATCATCAAAACTTAAATATAGGGTAGTAGATTCAAACATTGTTCTAACAGTGGCACTCCTTGTCTATGGGTTGGTATTGTTCCCGAATCCAGATCAGCTTATAGATATCAATGCTGTCAAGATCTTCATGTCCAGGAATCCTATACCTATGTTGCTTGGGGACATCCTTCACTCATGTTACACTCGAACCATGAGAAAAAGAGGTGTTCTCATGTGCTGCACTCCTCTCCTGGCAAGGTGGTTTATTTCGCACCTTCCATAATCAGTTTTGAAGAACGAGCGGGGTTTGAGATGGTCACAACGAATAATGACTCTTACACATGTTGATATACATTGGTGTTCTCGGTCCAGAGAAAATGTCACTATCATTGATCGTTGCGGAGAGTTTCCTAATGTTCCTTTACTTGGAATTAGGGGTGGCATTACTTACAACCCGTGTCTGGATTTGAGACAGTTTGTATATGCTCGGAGGGATGGCCCTCATGACATGTTGATTCCTGACATAGTTTTTGACTTCGACAACGATGCACAAGGACTTCGCCAGAGATTCATCAGAGCTTGGAGGATGCCCAACAGGGTAGATAGCAAGACACTGGGGCACAAGAACTCCATCCCCCTGGAGCCTTATCTCAAGTGGGTACGAGCCCGCTCCCAGAAGCTGGTGATGCCATATCCTCATGTTCTCCCCGTGATCAAAGATCCAGTTTTGGAAGGAGAGGTGCCATACACCATTCAACATCCTGACATGCCAACATCTTGGGAAGAAATGCAAAAGAGATGGATCCAACTCAAGGAAGAACGGAATTCTCTTGAAGCCAGTTTACATGCCAGGGAGAAGAAGGTCTTGGAGCTCACCCGTCTACTTCACGAGGAAAAGACTCTCAATACCTACATCGCCCCAAAGAGGATGCGCAGTGTCTTTTGGGATTAATTATTTTGTAATGTTTTGCCCATGAGGCCTGGATGTACTGAACAGATTATTTCTTAATATAATGTGTGTTCCCCTTTTGTCTACAACGAATTTGAACTTTCGAACCCTTGAATGCATTGCATAAATAGCATATCATGCATCATGTGCATAACATGTACTCTTTTTCTACAGGTTGCTTAATCTCCTTCGCTGTTTATTTCAACAATCATTATGAATCCTGAACCTACTACTGAACAAGCTATCAAGGCCCTCCAGGCCCATAACGCCCAGTTTCAAGAGCTAGTCATGAGCTTAGCCCAAGGACAACAGGAGTTGAAGACTCTGCTCTTGAAGGAGAAGAAGAAGAAGAAGAAGAAGAGGACTGTGCTGTTTAACATTGGACGGAGGTTTGGGAATACACTGCAGAATGAGGCTGATCAGGCTACTTCCTCTGCAGGGAAGGACAGCCCACAAGGGAGAGAGGTTCCTAGTCCTGTGGTCTCTGACAATGAGACAGATTTCAATGATGAACAGTACCCTCCTGCTAAGGACAGGTACAAACAGCTGGAGGACCGGTTAAATGCTATGGAGATTCAGCATGTGCCCGGGTTGGATTTTGGAGATCTAGGTTTATCTTCTGGGGTGGTGATCCTACACAAGTTCAAGGCACCTTCTTTCACGAAGTATGACGGAGCTTCCTGCCCTAAGCTGCACCTCTGTTCTTATGTAAGGAAGATCCAGCCTTACACTGCAGACAAGAACTTATGGATCCATTTCTTCTAGGAGAGTCTTTCAAGGACTCAACTCGAATGGTTCTATCAGCTAGATGGAACCAATATTCTTAACTGGGAGGACTTGGCTACTGCATTTTATAAGCAGTATCAGTACAATTCCGACCTCGCTCCTACGCGTACCCAGCTCCAGGGTATGTCACTAGGAACGGGTGAAGGTTTTAAGGAGTACGCGCAGAAGTGTTGAGACCTGGCTGGCAGGGTGCAACCACCCTTGACTGACCGTGAACTCGTGGACATGTTCTTGGGGACCCTGTCTGGTCCGTTCTTCAACCACCTGATTGGCAATTCTTCTGCAGGGTTTACAGACCTCATTCTGACGGGTGAAAGGATAGAAGCTGGTATCAAGTCGGGGAAGATACAGAAAGGTGCCTCCTTGAGCACTGAAAAGAAGCCCTTCAAGAACGAAGCCAATGCTGTTTATGGTCCCAGAAGACAAAATAAACCGGAACGCCGCCAAGCTGTCAACGCGGTGGTTATTTCTAAGCCTGCTGCTGTTCCTCAGCAATATAACCAACCAAGGGGTGAGGGACCCAAAAGGCAGTACGCTCGGCTCAACATGACCCTGTCTAAGATATTGCCGTAACTGCTGTCAACCAATCTGGTAACTGTCAAAGAAGCTCCAAAGGTTGTGAACACAACCTCTCCAAAGTACAACCCCAACGCCCGCTGCGCTTATCACTCTGATAGCCCGGGGTATACTACCGATGATTGTTGGGCTCTAAGGAATAAGGTTCAGGACCTTATTGATGCTAAGGAAATACAGTTCGAGGCGCCCGAAAGGCCCAATGTTGTGACTGCTCCCATGCCCCAGCATGGAGTGAATGCTGTGGAAGAAGACCCGTATGTAGCATCTGGGGATAAGATTGTTACTCCGTTGTTGACTGTCAAAAGGAACCTGTTGCTAGCCGGTTTATTTCCGGGATGTAGTAAAGGTTGCCTTCTATGTTCTGTTTCACCTGCTGCTTGTCCTTCATTGAAGTCAGGGATCCAAAGCCTGATGGATAATAAGGAGATCTTGTTCGAGAAGATTGTTGTTCCTGCTACCCGTACCGAAGAAGTTTCTATTGTCACTATTTTCAATAACCCTCCTAAGGCTCCCTCAAAGAAGCCTGTCAAAATCATGTTCGTTCAGAAGATTGCTCCTATCATCATCACTGTTCCGGGGCCCATCCCCTATAAATCTGACAAAGCTGTCCCGTGGCACTATTGGGCAGATGTTTATGTTCTGGGAGTAAAACAAGAGTTTGATACTAGTACCGGCGTCACCAACATCACCAGGCCTGCTAAAGTCACTCGTAGTGGCAGGCTCTTCTCACCAGATATTGTGCCACCAGCCATTCAAAGACCTCTTATCATCACACCGGCCAATGTGCCTGCTTCCCTTCCTGACCAAGTTCCTATTTCTACCCCTGCTGCCGAGTCATCTGACGCTCGGGGCAAAGGGATTGCTACTGATGTGCCTGCCCGGACGGAGGTACCAAAGACAACCAATGTTGAAGCTTCCAAGCAAGAGATGGAAGAGATCCTCAAGATTATCAAGAAGAGTGATTTCAACGTAGTTGAACAGCTGGGGCACACCCCATCTAAAATTTCTATGCTATCACTGTTGTTGTGTTCAGAGGCCCATGCCAAGGCTCTGATCTCCTTCCTGAAGACGGCCCATGTGCCACAAGAAACGTCTGCTTATCAATTTACTGATTGTGTGGTGGCCAACTTGACTGTTGATAATGGGTTGGGCTTCTCTGACGCTGATCTGACTGCCAAGGGAAAGAACCATAACGACGCCCTGCATGTCTCCATTGAATGCAGGGGCACTACTCTTGCCCATGTGTTGGCAGACACTGGTTCTTCATTGAACGTATTACCCAAGAAGGCCCTATACAGGTTGGATTGTGAGGGTTTAGAGCTCAAGCCGAGTAACATTGTTGTCCGGGCCTTTGACGGGTCCAAAGGGATGGTGCATGATGAAGTTGACATTCCAATCAGGGTTGGTTCTCAAGTTTTTGATTCTACATTATATGTGATGGACATCCGACCATCCTATTCTTGTTTGCTGGGTCGTCCATGGATCCACAAGGCTGGAACTGTGACCTCCACATTACATCAGAAGCTGAAGTACCCGGTCAGAGGGAAGATTGTTACAGTGCAGGAGGGGGAAGAATATATGGTCAGCCATCTTAACTCGTTCCGGTACATAGAAATGGATGGGGAGTTCATTGAGACCCCCTTTCAACACTTTGAAGAGGTGCCTCAGACATTGGCATCAGCAGAGACTGTGACTGAAGAAGATTCTCCTTTGAAGATGGCTTCCTTAAAGGATGCCCGGGCTGTGATTGAGAAGGGTGAGTGTGCAAAATGGGGCCGACTTCCTGATTTCACTCCAAAGACTGACAAGTTTGGTTTGGGTTTCACTGCAGAAGCTCAGAGGGCTATGCGTAAAGTAAGGATTGGAAGACCTCCTGTGTTCATCACCAACCCGGGAGTGAATGCTATTGAAGACGATGGGGAGGAATCTGAATTCGACAGCTAGATCTACCCAACGACTAACGGTGGACTAAGCAACTGGACTGCCAAAGACTTCACACCTATTACTTTTGTCACTCAGTAATGAACTCCTTTGTTTTGAATTTGTAACGAACAATAATTTGAAACTTTATGGCCCGATGTCTTACCCGGGGCACCGTGGCTTCATTTGTGAGGGCTTATTATTTGTCATTTTCATATATCATGAATAAAAACATTGGACGTTTTTTGCATTTAAAATCTTGTGCTCCCTTTCTTTCTTTATATATTGCAAAACAACTATATTTACACACACTCACCTATACAGGTTCCAATCCACTCTGGATCTCACTGGTAACGACTCTGCTACTGCCAGTTATGACTTCGAAAATCTGATTAACTTAGCCGAAGATGAAGGTGAAGATGATTGCGAAGTGCCTGGTGAGCTTGCAAGACTGTTACTCCAGGAAGAGAGGGCCATTCAGCCACATGAAGAGCCAGTGGAAACGGTAAATCTGGGTACTGAGACAGACAGAAAGGAAGTCAAGATTGGTGCCAATCTAGAGCTCAGTGTGAAACAACGGTTGATTCAGATGTTGCATGATTATGTGGAAATCTTTGCCTGGTCTTACGAAGACATGCCTGGGTTGGATACTGACATTGTGGTTCATCACCTGCCTACCAAGGAAGACTGTCCTCCGGTTAAATAGAAGGTCCGCCGTATGCGTCCAGAGATGTCCGAGAAAATCAAAGCTGAGGTTATGAAACAATTTGATGTCGGGTTTCTAGCAGTGACTTCTTACCCTCAGTGGGTTGCCAACGTGGTTCCAGTGCCGAAGAAGGATGGTAAGGTCCGAATGTGTGTTGATTACAGGGATTTGAACAGGGCGAGCCCCAAGGATGATTTCCCTCTGCCTCACATCGACATTCTGGTTGAAAACACTGCTCAGCATAAGGTATTCTCCTTCATGGACGGTTTCTCCGGTTATAATCAGATCAAGATGGCCCCTAAAGACATGGAGAAGACCACTTTTGTTACTCAATGGGGCACCTTTTGCTACAAGGTCATGCCTTTTGGGTTGAAAAATGCTGGGGCAACTTACCAACGTGCCATGGTTGCTTTATTTCATGACATGATCCATCATGAGATAGAAGTATATGTCGACGATATGATTGCAAGGTCCCAAACTGAGGAGGAACACCTTGACCATCTGCAGAAACTGTTTGACCGTCTGAAGTTATACAAGCTGAGGTTGAACCCAAACAAGTGCACCTTTGGGGTGAGATCTGAAAAATTGCTAGGTTTCGTCGTGAGTGACAAAGGTATTCAAGTGGACCCTGCCAAGGTGAAAGCCATACAAGAGATGCCAACTCCCAAGACAGAGAAAGAAGTCAGAGGCTTTCTAGGACGACTGAACTACATTGCCCGATTCATCTCACACCTAACTGCTACATGTGAACCAATCTTCAAGCTACTGAAGAAAGATCAAGTAGTACGTTGGAACGATGAATGTCAGGCCGCTTTCGAAAGAATCAAAGAGTATCTCCAAGAACCACCCATTCTTATGCCACCGGTTGAAGGGAGACCTCTAATATTATACTTGACAGTACTGGACAGCTCAATGGGGTGTGTGCTGGGGCAGCATGACGAGTCTGGCCGAAAAGAGCACGCTATTTATTACCTTAGCAAAAAGTTTACCGACTGTGAGACCCGATACTCACTGCTCGAGAAAACTTGCTGCGCTTTGGTATGGGCTGCTCGCCGGCTGAGACAGTATATGTTGACTCACACTACCTTGTTGATTTCAAAAATGGATCCAATCAAGTACATATTCGAAAAGCCTGCCTTGTCCGGAAGAATAGCAAGATGGCAGATGATCTTGATAGAATACGACATCCAGTACACAACTCAGAAAGCAATCAAGGGAAGTGTGTTGGAAGACCATTTGGCACATCAGGTAGTGGATGACTACCAATCTATGAACTTTGAATTTCCAGACGAGAATATCATGGTAGTGACTGATTGTGAAGTACCTGGACCGGATGAAGGACCTGAGGAAGGATCCCGATGGTCTATGCACTTTGACGGAGCCTCAAACGCTTTGGGTAACGGTATTGGCGTCGTGATCATATCCCCAAAAGGCACTCATACTCCACTTACCGCCCGGCTATGTTTCAACTGCACCAACAACATGGCGGAGTATGAAGCGTGTATCATGGGTCTTCAAGCTATAATTGACTTAAGGATCAAGTTTCTGAGTGTCTTCGGAGATTCCGCTCTCGTGATCAATCAGATCAAAGGCGAGTGGGATACGAAACACCCAAATCTTATTCCTTACAAAGAGTATGTGTTGACGTTGATTCCCCACTTCGAGGAGATAACTTTTGAGAACTTCCCAAGAGAGGAAAATCAGTTGGCGGACGCGTTGGCTACGATGTCTTCTATGTTCAAAGTCAAATGGGACAACGAGGCTCCCCGGATCGTTATCTGGAAGTTGGACGAACCTACATATTGATGTGATCTTGAGGCTGAAGAGGTAACTGAAAAACCTTGGTATCATGAAGTAAAAAGGTACTTGGAAGCTCAAGAATATCCCGAGGGTGCATCTGTCAACGACAAGAAGTTCCTGAGAAGATTTGCTGCAAAGTTCTTCCTCAGCAATGGCATTCTATAAAAGCGAAACCATGATTCAACTTTACTGCGTTGTGTGGATAAGACTGAAGCAGAAAGGATCATGGCAGAGCTACATGAAGGTACCTTCGGAACACATTCCAGTGGACATACCATGTCAAAGAAAATCCTTCGGGCAGGATATTTCTGGTCCACAATGGAAGTCGATTGTTACCAACATTCTCGGACGTGTCACAAATGCCAAATTTATGCTGATAAGGTGCACATTCCTCCCGTTCCTCTGAACGTCTTAACAGCACCTTGGCCTTTTTCAATGTGGGGCATTGATATGATCGGCGAGATCAGACCTACAACATCCAACGGGCATCGCTTCATCCTGGTAGCGATTGATTACTTCACAAAGTGGGTTGAAGCAGCTTCATATGCTATCGTAACCTAGAACGTTGTGGCATGGTTCATTCGACATAACCTAATATGTCGCTACGGTGTACCTGAAAGGATCATTACGGACAATGGTACCAATCTTAACAACAAGATGATCACTGAGCTCTGCGAGCAATTCAAGATATAGCACCACAACTCTTCTCCTTACCGACCGAAGATGAATGGGGCTGTAGAAGCGGCAAACAAGAATATTAAGAAGATTGTGCAGAAGATGACAGTGACCTATAAAGATTGGCACGAGATGTTACCGTTTGCTCTTCATGGGTACCGTACCTCAGCACGGACGTCAATAGGGGCAACACCCTTTTCCTTGGTCTATGGCATGGAGGCAGTCCTACCCATTGAAGTGCAGATACCCTCTCTCCGGATAATGAAGGATGCAGATTTGAGCGAAGATGACTGGATCCAGACTCGACTTGATCAACTGAACCTAATTGACGAAAAGAGACTCACCGCTATTTGTCATGGTCAAACATACCAAAAACGGATGATCAGGGCATTTAACAAGAAATTCAGACGACAAGAGTATCAAGTCGAAGACCTGGTAATCAAGCGCATAATTCTTCCTCAAAGTGAACCCAGGGGAAAATGGACCCCTACGTACGAAGGGCCATTTGTGGTTAAACATGTCTTCTCAGGAGGAGCCATGATTCTAACCACCATGGATGGTGACGACCTTCCTCACCCCGCCAATGCGGACATAGTAAAAAAATACTACGCATGAATTAAAGACCCGCTAGGTTGACACACCTAGGCAAAAATAAGGGCTTCCCGGCGAACCAAAAGGGTTCGGGCAAAAATAAGGGATGAAATGAAAAAAATCTGTACACCCGGCAAGTCGAAAACCTGAAAAGGCGGCTTGGGCAAAAATGGGTATCCCGGTGGACTGAAAACCCGAAAGGGCGGTCCAGGAAAAAGTTAGGGATAAGCGTAATACTATGTCTCATTGGATCACCTTGCATCCAGAATTCAGCATCAACTATCAGGCTCAGACGGCATCGATCAGTCAGCTTCATCGTGATAAGACGCTTGAAGACATAAAGGCGATAGCAGAGTTGGAACCCAGTGGGATTTTTCACATAGCTGTTTTGTTTTCCTTTCGCAAATTATATAAACTCTATGTTGTTCAGCGGCGTTCTCTTACTAGGACGTCAGCCTCTTGTACACAAACGCCTATTTACAGGCAAATTCAAAAATCAATATAAATTCACTTTTTCAGACAAATTGCCAATTGCTTTTCCTTTTTCTGTTTTGTCTTGCGAAGAACGTCCAATGTTCATTTTTGATATATGCATTTGACATTAATTGCTAATCATAAATAATTGCATATGAAACAAAGGACTAATTACAGGTGACATCAGAAACAGGGGCAATCAGAGTTGTCTAAGCGACCTAGTTGCTCTGTCCACCGAGGTACAAAGGTAAGTTCAGCTGAAGAACGTAACCAAGATATCTCCACTCACCGCAGAGTAAGACAAGAACCAACAATACTCTCCCCAGGCAGAGTTGGTCTATCATCATCCCTACAAAAGGCACAGTATTCTCCAGCAAGTTATCAATACTCTCCCCAAGCAGAGTTAGTCTACTGTCAGCCTTAAGGAAGTTGGATATCCCCAGAAAATCTCAATATTCCTCAGCAGAGTATACAGATGTTCCTAAGCAAGCATCCCCGACAGTCTTCATATAAGATTGTTCCCCGGCGGAATACAAGACACCCTAGTGGAGCCACTCCCCAGTACAGTCTAAAAAGTTTCCCCAGGAGAGTTGAATTATCCTCCCCAGTAGATTCTGGAAGCTTATCCCCAGTAGATTCTGGAAGCTTATCCCCTGCAGAGTACGAACACATCTCCCCGGCTTTATTAAAAGGTTATTCCCCACCTGTTTACCTTGGGTTTTGGTAAACAACCGCTGATCCTCCAAATGGTTACTTATTTGGTTACTCGCAGGATCGATCAGATTGATCCTATGGACATAGGTTGATTTTGAAGTTTGATTAAGGTGGATAAGGCTTTAAGTAAAATGTTTCAAGTAAATTGCATAAAGGAAAGGCTTGGTAAAATAAACAAGGCTTTAAAGTAAAGGTTCGACAGGAATTTAAAGGAGAAAAGCAAGTAAAATACTGGAAAAGTAAATGACTTTAATTGATAAAATTGGTGTTTCACACATACATTTCTCAACAATTCTTTCGCTCACACTGGGTACTTGAATCTAAATGAGTGACTATGTATCTATTTGTGAACACACCCCCGAGAAACTACATGTCTACTCCTATTTATACTAAAACATTCCAAGTAACCGTCGGGCAGTTACGCTGCTTCGAGATTAAGCCACTTGGCACGTTCTCCATGCTCGACGCTCCAGATCCTTGCACGTTTGCACGTAGTAACTGCTGGAAACCGTTTTCCCCCCAAAGCTTTGAATTTCAAACTGCTCCACTCTGGACCATCGAACACTTTCATCAAGAAACGTCTTCGACGAAAACTCCTTCGATGTCGAAGGCAATCAGCCTTCTTCCTTGGAAGAAATCTTCTAAGTATTTTGCCATCTTTCGACGGGCACTTCGACAGGCTTAGCCAGTCGAAAGCATCTTTCAGCTTTTAATGGCTGCCATCAATCAAAACAAAGGTGTCGAATTTAGGAGCCAACAAATTGCCCCCCAAGAATGCCTTATTTCGACTCTGAAAGAAAAAGGCATTCTTTGAAAACGCCATTCGACACCTGTTTTTCCACGCTTAGTCACAAGTTAACTTGTGCACTTTTTGTTGCTTTTTACCAACTATTGGCAATCCCAAGAAACCATCATTGATTTGATCCTAGGACGTCACTTTCAGTACGGCGTGCAGTACCAAACGTCACTTCAGAATTTGTCATTATGACAAATCCCAAAAACGAGGACGCACGCTGCGTCTCTCTGTTTCTGCAGAAACGGCCAAAACAACAGGATGCTGCCACGCGTCCCACTAATTCCTGCAGCATTAAATGACATTTAATGTCCTCGTTATTGGGAATTTCTCCCACTACTATAAATAGTAGTGAATATCCCATTGTGGGACTTTTTACGCAAACTAGCCCTCAAACTCCCTTGCTGTCGTACAAACTTGCTCTCTTTGCAGAAAAACTCTTCCTTTTTCACTTCATCTTCATCCTCAACAATGGCCTCTGCTTCTACTGCCCCCAAGACTAACGCACCAACTGAACAACTTGTTAAACCCAAGGTCTTTGTTACTGCTCCGGTAGTGAACTATACAGGGAAACGAAGGGTTCCTGAACCTTCTGACATCTCCGTTCGCGATGCTTACTCGCGTCACTTGATGATCCCGGTTGGATACTCCAACCAGATCTTCGCAATGTCTGGCCCCATGAACCCAAGCATCTCTGAAGCTCTGAAGATCAAGAGCTATTTCCCCATCGTCGAGAAACTCAAGCCAGTAGCATGCGCCAAGAAGGACGCAGAAGACAACGAAGACCCTACACGCGAGAAAATCGACCTCCGTTTCTTCAACAGAAGTGTTAGGGTCTTCAGGTCTTGCCCTAATCTGACCTCTGACTATGTTGCTTGGCTAACAAAGTTGGAGAAACATCAAACTCCAGTATGGAAGGAAATGGGAATCTTTGACCTAGTAATGCTGTCGAAGACAGGCTTAAACTACTCCCCAGAGATGCTTATAGCTTCGCTGTTGTTTTGGGATTACTCTCACTTCACCTTTCACCTTCCATGTGGGATGTTAACCCCCACACTCTTCGACGTAGCGGCCATTACTGGCCTTCGACCAACCGGAGATTACTTCGACCCGGAGGAGATGTCGGAGGACCAAATTGGCTTCTCTGAGACCAAGCCAACATACACCACCTTTATCAACCATTATCACGACAGGTCGACGGATACAGTGTCGGATGTCGAACACATAGCGTTCCTAGCCTTATGGCTAACTCGCTTTGTGTTTTGCTCGAAGTCTCTACAAGTGACCAAAAAGATGGTCACTCTTGCCACCCAACTGCATCACCGCCAAAACATCTGTTTGGCAGAACTAATTCTGGCCAGTCTTTATGACTCAATCAGCAATGGGGTTACTCTCTTGAAACATATCGAAGATAGGGCCAGTTTGCTACTCGCTGGGCCTTTCTGGCTACTTCAACTGTGGCTCAACGCCACTTTCGAATCTTTCTTACCCAAGAAGATTCAGATAAATGAACAAGCCCCAGCGATAGCTAATAGACGTATCGAAGGAATTAGGCTGGCTCTACTGACACCTGTGGAAGATGGGCTGGAGTTTCAACAAACCTTCACTAACTTCGTTCTGATGTTCGCTCGAAGGAAGGAATTTGTTTCAACTATGGCTCCATTTGCTCAACGGAGGGTGGGGCCAGCATGGTTCACAAGGCCACATCCAAAGGAGTCGAGTGGTCCCAATGTCGATGAGCACACTGTACTTTGGGAGGCGTTCCTGACACCCAGGATCATGCCTCTTCGATTTAAGAGTTCTAAGACTCATTTGAGTCTGCTTGCCTATCAACCAAATCTGGTATCTCGCCAGTTTGGTATCATCCAAACCCTGCCTTCTCCTATTTTTCAAAGAGAGAAGTCAATGTTGTACTTCTGCAACGATTATACAGAAGAAGCTGCCATCAAGCATATCGGAAGATATGCTGGTCGAACAATCCTCTCGCTGTTTGACTACCAGCTTAATTTCCTTTGCTCACCATCCTTTGAGGAGTGGTGGAGAAGCTATTATGCTGAGTACTTCTTCGACGAGAAGGACTTCATGGCAGAGTTGCAGAAGTCTTTTGTCCTTGTGTTGGACAAAGTAAAGAAATGTAAGTTCATGCTCTCACATTACTTTTTATCTTTCTCTTCGACTGTTAGCCTGTTAACTTTCCTTTTCGCTTTCAGTTGTTCGAAAGCCCCTAGCCAAGAAGGCTACAGAAGGCCCACAAGGAGGAGTCCCTTCGACAAAACCTCCACCGCCGGCGAAGACTATAGCGCCGGCGAAGACAACAGGCAACCAACAGGGGGAAGGCTCTTCGAGGAGGCCTCCTGCATCGATAACCAGATTTTCTTCATTTTTCTTCTGGCTTTCGATTTTTTATTTTCGATGTAATTATTCAATCGAATTCCTATTGGTTTTCTAGGCCCCTTCGCCCAAGAAAAGGGCAGCGTTGGTGGTCGAATCGGGGAGTGATGACGAAAGTGATTCCCCTCCTGCTCCCTTAAAGAGGCGAAAGTTAACGAAGGACGCTTCTGTTCCTACTCCTGCCCCTGAAGGTCGAACTGTCAGAATAAAGGTCGCTGTGAGAAAGCCTAGGCCACCTGCAGTGATCATCGAGGAGCCAACTGAGGAGGAACTGAACGCTCTTCTTACCAAGCCTGTCGAAAGTGACAATTCCAGCCCTGGGGCTGAAGTTAATCCACAGGTAATCTATTTTAGGCACAGATACCAGTATTCGATTGTATCTCTTTCGACATCTGAAGATTTGTCTTCTTTCTCCTTTTCAGGACACTACTGAAAGTTCCCCACCAAGGACTTCAGAAACTCTAGAATCTGCTGACCTTAGCAGGCCTCAGGAAAAAGATTTGGGCAATGACGAAGCCCACACTGAGAATGAGGCCAATGCTGAAACAGTGGAGAAGACAACAGAAGAACCTATGGTGGAGGAAACACAGCCAGAAATGGTTCCTGTGGTGGACTTGTCGTCAGAAGAGAATCCTGAAGGAAGAGACCAAGGCAATGGCGAAGAGAATCAAGATGCTGTTGACGAAGAGCACCAAGGTGGTACTGGCGAAGAACACCAGGGTGACGCTAGCGAAGAGCCACAAAATGACGCTGGCGAAGGACCCCAAGGTGATGTTAACGAAGAACCACAAGTCGACGCTAGTACCGCCTCAGTCCAAGTCGAAGAGCAACCAAACGAGGCACTCAGCATTCAACAGCCTCAAGCCCAAGATAATACTGTGGCAAGGGTCACCTCCTCAAAGCACAGGTCAAAAGAGGACTTGGAAATCTTGAAACAAACTGACCCTGTCAGCTACCTCAATGCAATCATCGAGAGTAAGAGTTCTTCTGACACTAGTCAGGAAATTCCTACCCTGTCGGGGAAATCTACTGAAACTTCTCCTCTTGATGATGCGTTGGCGAAGGTTAAGGCCCAGTTCTTCAAGAGAGATTTAATGAAGACTTTAGAGGGGGACCCCACTGCTCCATCATGCTTAAAAGAGGTTTTGAATGCTGTTGACTTCGAAGCTGTAGCCCCAGAAATCTCAGACTTAATCATGGAATTACATTCTATGATTGATCAAGTCTCAGCGGATTACAGGCGCCAACGAGGTTTTAACAGTCAGCTCGAAGTGCTGCATGGCAAAAGCTCATCTGCGTGGACTGCTGTCTCAGATTCGACTTCTCGAATTGCCGAGTTGTCGAAACAGAAAGCGTCTGCACAGGAAAGGGTCGATGCTATTGAGCGAGAGAATGTCTCCTTCCGAGCACAAATTGCAGAGATAGAGGCGAAGATAAACGCCAACACTGTACTCCAGGAGGAAATTCTTTCGACCATCCCAGACACTGAGAGCCAGACTGAGATCAAGCAAGGCCTGGAATTCGCTGAGAGGGCTCAAAGCCTCGACGCTCAAATTGCCAAACTAGTGCAAGAAAACTCTTGGTGCAAAAAGAGGTTGGGGCTGCAGTATGCCAAGTATCTTCGACTCAAGAATTCTCTTACCTTTTGATTTATTCTCTTTTGTAACCATCTTCTGTAATCGTTTTCGACAACAATTGCCATCTTGGCTGAAATTAATAAAAATTTCCATTTTGGCATTTTTATGGTTAATTTAGTTTGTTCTTTTATTATTTTATTTTTATCTCTTGAAGTATAGGCTTATATTTTTTCAAATATTTACCATTTACTCTCAAGAGCCTTTTATCACCACTTATCTCTTCGACCTCATAGGCTCCACCAGAAAAAGTTTGGATAACTCTGAAGGGTCCTTCCCATTTGGGTGACCATTTCCCCATGCTTCGATCCCGTCGATCCATGGGAAGAATTACCTTCCAAACTAAATCTTCAGGCAAAAATACCTTAGGTTTTACCTTTCTATTATAAAAGTCTTCTACTCTTTTCTTCTGAAGCCTGAGTAAGTCGAGAGCGTGTAATCTCTCTTCGTCTAAATCCACCAATTCATCTAACATCATATTCCAATAAACCTCAGAAGGAATATCATAATGCCTCTGAACTCTTGCAGATTGAAGACAAATTTCTGCTGGCAACACTGCATCATGGCCAAAAGTTAGCCTATATGGCGTTGTACCAGTGGCTTCTTTTGGGGACGTTCGACAAGCCCATAAAATCTGGTCTAACGTCTTATGCCAATTCTTTGGTTTCTTCCCAACATGTTTCTTTATCAAGCCAATCACTACTTTGTTAGCTGCTTCGACTTGACCATTCGCCTGTGCATAGTAAGGCGTGGATGTTAGGAGCTTGAAACCTGTTTCCTGAGCAAATTCTTGCATCTTTCGACCGGTGAAAACTGACCCTTGATCAGTTGTTATTGTCTCAGGAATTCCATATCTAAAGATAATGTTCTTTTGAATAAATTCAATGACATTTTCTTGGTCCACATTGACTAAAGGGATCGCTTCGATCCACTTAGTAAAATAATCAATGCCTACCAATATGTATTTCTGACTCTTTGATGATGCTGGTCGAATCTCTCCAATAAGATCCAACGCCCATCCTCGAAAGGGCCAAGGCTTCACTATCGAGTGAAGTTCGCTTGCTGGTACATGTTGAATGCCTGTATGAACTTGACACTCTTGGCAACCTTTGGCGAACTCAACACAATCTTTCAGCATAGTGGGCCAATATAGTCCTTGTCGAAACAACAACCATTTCATCTTATGGCCTGCTTGGTGAGCCCCACATGCCCCAGCATGCGTAGTCGAAAGGGCTATGTATGCTTCAGTTTCACTTAAACATTTCAGCAACACCCCTTCAGGCGTCTTCTTGAATAACTCATTACCCATGAGTACAAAACTCAACGCCCTGTATTTTGTTTTTCGTTCTGTCGGAGCTCCTGGATTTTGAAGATAGTCCACAATAGGTTTCCTCCAATCTTGCTCTGACAAATTATCAATGAACGAAATCTCGAAGTTTGAGTGATCAGCATATCCTAGCCTCGTCGATTCCAAGTCTGACGGTGATAGACAAGTTGCTTTTATCTTTTCTCGAACTTCGATCTCTCTTTGTAACTTCGTTTTTGAAATCTTATACCCAGATGCAATTTGTGCCAAGTCATTGGCTATTTGATTTTCGACTCTGGGTATGTGTCGAATATTGACACTTTCAAATTGTTTCAATAAACGATTTGCTATCACAAAGTACATAATGAGATTCTCTCTTATGCATTTATATTCTTTTGTGACTTGCTTGATGACTAACTCTGAGTCTCCCATTATTTCGACTCGAGTTGCCCCCAATTCCAACAATATCTCAAGGCCAGTAATTAGAGCTTCATACTCAGCCTCATTGTTCGAACAAGAACCTTCTATTTGGTACTTGAATGTTGTTGGAATTTTATCTGGAGAAACAATCAAGACTCCTACTCCTGTTCCATTTTTATGGCTGGAACCATCGAAGTAGAATTTCCAAGGTTCTATCTCCACATAATTAATATCCTCGACTTGAATTGAGTGGTCGACTATGAAGTCTGCAACCACTTGTCCTTTTACTGCCTTAAGAGGCATAAAGGTCAAGGAGTATTCAGTTAATGCTAATGCCCACTTGCCGATTCGACTATGCAAGATCGGTTTCGACAGCATATATTTGAAAACATCAAAATGAGACGAAACATAAACATCAACTGGTTTTATATATTGCTTGAGTTTTGTACAAGAGAAATACAGACATAGACACAATTTTTCAACTTCGCTATATCTAGTTTCTGCATCATTCAAAACTCGACTGAGATAATAAATGGGTCTTTCGACTCCATTCTCATCCTCTTGGGCTAACATACTTCCCAGAGTTTTGTCAGATGCAGCTATGTACAATCTCATACTCCTATTGCTACAAGGAGGCACCAAAATAGGTGGCTTAGTGAGGTACCCTTTGATTTTGTCGAAGGCTTCTTGTTGCTCTTGCCCCCATTCGAACCCCTCTTTATTCAGTCGAAGTAAGGGTGAAAAGGCCTGAGCTTTCCCACTTAGGTTAGATATAAACCTTCTCAAGAAATTTATCTTGCCTAAGAGAGATTGCAATTCCTTCTTATTCGATGGCGCTTTCGCTTCCAAAATTGCCTTCGTCTTGTTCTGATTGATTTCGATTCCTTTCTTGTGGACAACGAAACCCAAGAAATCTCCAGCTTTCACACAGAACGCACACTTCAAAGGGTTCATCTTCAGACCATGTTCTCTCATTCTTTCGAATGATTGTCGAAGGTGGTCAATGTGACTCTTCCTGGAAACAGATTTTATAACAATATCATCAATATAAACTTGCATAAAAGTGTTAATAAAATCATGGAAGATAGTATTCATTGCTCGCTGGTACGTTGCCCCAGCGTTTTTTAGGCCAAAAGGCATCACTACCCATTCGTAAGTGCCTAAGGCCCATGGGCATCGAAAAGCTGTTTTCGACACATCCTCTTCAGCAATGAATATTTGATTATATCCTGAATAACCATCGAGCATACTCAGGTATTCGTAGTCAGCGGCAGAATCGACTAGCATTTCCGCCACAGGCATAGGATATTCATCTTTGGGGGTGGCAGCATTCAAATCTCTGAAATCTATGCACACCCTTAACGTGCCATTTTTCTTAATTACTGGCACAATATTTGCAATCCATTCGACATACCTTGTAACACGGATGAATTTGCATTTCAGAAGTCTTTCGACCTCCGTTTTGATCTTCGACAATATTTCTGGAGCGAAGCGTCTTGGATTTTGCTTGATTGGCTTCTTTCCAGGTTTGATTGGCAACTGAAGTTCTACCAATCCTCTGTCGAGACCGGGCATTTCGTCATAATCCCATGCAAAACAGTCTTTAAACTCTTTCAGCAATTGGATTACTTCCAACCTAAGTTCTGGATCAATTTTGGCGCTGATGTAAGTTGGCCTATTCTCTGATCCTTCGCCTAAGTTGATTTCTTCTAAAGGGTCTTGTGCTAACATCTTAATGTTGTTCGCCAAGGGATCCTTTTCGAAGCCCAAAGGCTCATCGTCATAGATGGCGTCGAGCCTCTGTTCCTGCATTTCATCTGGCATGATATCAGGAGGTCTTGGATCGAAATCCTTTCCTGGGCCAACAGCAGATAATTGTTGATCATTGGCCTGTGTGGCCATGTACTTTACTTCGGCTTCGAGAGCCGTTATCATCTTGGTTTCGGCCACATAAGCCGAAATTCGCTTCAGAGATTGTGACTCAGTCATTATCACTGAATTCACTTCCCCAACCAGTTGGTTGGATATCAGTTAGCCCACTGAAGTCTATGTGGGACAAGTCTTCTCTGTCCCATTGGAAACCATGCTCAGGATGCAGGTACAGGGAACAAAAGGTGTTTGGCGCTGGCGCCATGTCAAAGTCAGGAGTTGGACATGGCCCTATGTGAGCCAAGTTTTTGTCGAAATCTGTTACACCCAAGTGATTCACTTCGCCAATGTAGTAACTTTGATCCGCCTCTATGTTTTCGACCATCCCATCTGGACGCCATAGCAGCAGTCTTTGATGCATCGATGAAGGCACAACGCCAACACCATGAATCCACTCACGGCCTAACAAAAGGTTGTAGTTAGGTTTGGCCGATATGACCATGAACATTGTTGGTCGAAGGATCGACCCAACTTTTATGTCTAGCTGGATCACTCCTATGGTGGTCCCAATGCCTCCCTCATAGTTGGACAGGACCATATTGTGAGGTTTGATTTCTTCATCCCTTTTGCCAATCTTCCTTAGCATAGAATGAGGGATAATATTGATAGTGGCCCCACAGTCGACCAATATTTTGTTCACAGTGGTCTCTTCGAGCTTAGCCCTTATGAACAAAGGTTTGAGGTGATTCTTCATCGCCTCTGTAGGTGGCTCGAAGAAGCCATTTTGTTCCTCTGTAGTGCCATTGTCCATGACAAAATAGCACACTGGCCTATGTTTGGCCATTTCTTGTTCCACCTCCCAGTCACTGGCTTCGACTTCTACCTGTCGATTGAATTCCCTAGGCAGTACTGAAACAATATTCACCATTATATCCAGAGTATCGTCGGACTCAGCATCATCTTCGTCTTCGACTTCACTTTGGTTAGGCCAAACTAGCCTGTTGGTAACTGGTTCTCTCTCAAGAGGCTTTCTTTGTTTCCTTTGAGGCACATTCGAACTAGTTTCTACCTTAGGTTCGTTGGCAGCCTCCCTTTCAGCTTTTCGCCTTCTTTGATATCTCCTCCATTGGGATCGCGACATAGGATTTTTTCCCTTGTAGTTGCTGGACACTTGAGCAACCTTGGGTGCAGCAACTTGAGGCTCTTTCTTCTGAATTAAAGAGGAACCTCTTGGCACATCGAAAGAATGCCATTTCACTTCACTTGGCCTTTTCCGGCCAGATGTTTTGTACCAAGTGTCTACTGGTACATTTGTTGGAGGCCTAAAAGTCAATGGCCTCTTGTCTTGATTAGAACCCCTCCTGGGATCATGTCGAAGGTCAGCATTCTCCCTTCTCTTGTTCGCTGCTCTTACGCCTTGTATGTGCTCAGCAGCTTTTTTATCAAAGATAGAACTGCATCTTGGACATAGCATCACCTCTGATTTCTTCTTCTGGCATCTTTGTAAAAAATCTGCCAAGTTTTCGTTTTCCCTAGGGAAAGCCGTTTTATTTGCCTGCTCTTGCCTTATGGCTTCTTCTGAAGCTTTAGGGTCAGAAAGTTCAACCATGTTGATATTCATTGTATCCTTATTAGCAAGAGTTAGTTGCTTCATTTGTGTCTCCAGATTCTCCGTCTGGCCTTGAACAGTGGCCAAGTGGGAACTGGGCTTTGGTCCAGTTTTTTGTGCTTCAGTAGTCTTCGACTTCGGGTCTTCGACCGCTTTCTGGACAGCCTCAATTGTCTTCCTGGATAAATTTCCAGAAAAACTGCCAAAGATTGGCATGTTGATGTGGTCCTTTGAGACTTCGACCATGGTAATTCCTGGCTTCTTCGACGGGATGCTGGTCGCCTCTATCATGTTCACTTCAGAGGGTTCTGCGTAGTGGGCTTCAGCCTTTAGTGGATTGGAGTCGACAGCCATGGGGGATTTGTCAGCAAACTTTAATCTCCCTTCCTCAATAGCGTCTTGCACAAGATTCCTGAAAAGAAAACATTGAGAAGTTTTATGGCCCAAAAAATTATGATATTTGCAAAAACCTCTCTTCTTTCTTTGATCAAGAGGAGGCACTTTTACCCCAGGGGGTACTATCATTTGGCCATCTTTAACTAGCAAGTCGAATATTTCATCACATTTTGTGATGTCAAAACTATAAGTCTTTTTTGGGAACCTATCGTTGGTCCTGTCTGGACCAATGGGATTTTTCCCGTTTGAGGGGACTAACTGTTTACAAGAGTATGGTGGCCCTTGTTTTAGTTCTGCTAAATCGACTTCTCCTTCTTCGACAGTTAAAGTATCGTCGAAGGATTCTAGATCGTCGTCGTCCATCTCAACGTACGCTATTCTCTCTCTTTTGTGAGTTTTCGTTGCCTTAGCTTTTTCAGCTTTGAGGCGTTCGACCTGTCGAACTCTATCGGCCAGTTGGGCCATGTCTCTTAGGTACTGGGTATCTAGCTTCTTCCTAATGGAATAATCTAAACCGCCTGCGGCTATTTCGACCAACTCATGTTCTGGCACTTGTGTAAAACATCTCGCCTTAAGCAACCTAAACCTATTCAGATATTCGTCTATAGGTTCAGTGAAACGTCTCTTCACACTCGCCAGTTCTTTCAGGCTTATCTTGGTTTGCCCCATATAGAATTGTTCATGGAACAATCTTTCCAACTGGGTCCAATGGTGGATCGAATTGGGGGGTAGAGTTGTGAACCAAGTAAAAGCGTTCTTGGTTAAGGAACTTGGGAAGTATTTGATCCTTAGGTTTTCATTATTTGAAATGTCTCCTGCTTCGATCAAATACCTCGCCACATGTTCGACAGTAGATTCTGTCGTGTCCCCAGAGAACTTAGTAAATTTGGGGACTTTGCTCCTAGGAGGTAAATCCGTTTGTAATACGTATTCTGACAATGGAGATGTAAAGTTGGGCCTTCGAAAGCCCATGTTCATCCCATTCTGATTCATGATCCTTTCGATCATGGTTGCCAGATTATTTTCCAAACCCATGTTTTGGTGTTGGATATGCTGAACCACTTCGTCAGCATTTTGGTTTCTGTTAACTAACCTTACCTCTGGGGCTATTACCCTAGGTTCTTCGACAGGTTGTTCTACAGGCTGTTGAGCCTGATTAATGGTGGTTTCTGCCTCTACAAATATCCCCTGATTTCCTCTTGTTTGCGCCCTTTGGGGCTGTCGAATAGGTGGGGGTACTCCAAAGAAGTCAGCCAAACGCGTCATTTGCGCTGTAACTTGCTGATTCGATTGAGTAGTATTTTGTATTAGAGGATTTAGCACTGTACTCAAAGTTTGTGCCAACATTTGCACCATATCATGGTTGCTTTCGTCCATCTGTTGCCTCAAGACTGCTGTCGAGGCATTTGTAAGGCCATGGGCTACTTGGGACGTTCCTCCTAAGAGTTGGGTCCTATTTCTATTCGCCATGCCTACTCCAGAGCCTTGGAGTGGCGAAGAGGCACTCACGAAAGGGTCTGAATAAGTGGACGCAGCATTCGTCAGGCTTGCCACTTCAGAAGTTGGCATACCATAGAATGGAATAAATCCTGGGGGAACCACAGGCCTTGTGCCTATATTTCCCCTTGGAGGGGGAGTTCCCAAAGGTATTCTGGGGCCTGAAAACGAAGTTATTGGCCCCGTGGTTGTGACTGACACTGCTGGTGTCGAACCAACATTCGTCGCTTCACTTACGGTCATATTAACCGTTGCTCCCACACTCGTTTGTGGGATTTCATTATTGTTTGGCGGATTCGCCATCTCTTCCCTTCTTCTGGCAGTATTGTTATCGTTAGTGTATATTCTACCACTCCTCAATAACATACAACTCGAAAAGATGAGATTATTTTTCAACAATCAACACACTGTCCCACCGGGTGTGCCAATTTGTTTACCTTGGGTTTTGGTAAACAACCGCTGATCCTCCAAATGGTTACTTATTTGGTTACTCGCAGGATCGATCAGATTGATCCTATGGACATAGGTTGATTTTGAAGTTTGATTAAGGTGGATAAGGCTTTAAGTAAAATGTTTCAAGTAAATTGCATAAAGGAAAGGCTTGGTAAAATAAACAAGGCTTTAAAGTAAAGGTTCGACAGGAATTTAAAGGAGAAAAGCAAGTAAAATACTGGAAAAGTAAATGACTTTAATTGATAAAATTGGTGTTTCACACATACATTTCTCAACAATTCTTTCGCTCACACTGGGTACTTGAATCTAAATGAGTGACTATGTATCTATTTGTGAACACACCCCCGAGAAACTACATGTCTACTCCTATTTATACTAAAACATTCCAAGTAACCGTCGGGCAGTTACGCTGCTTCGAGATTAAGCCACTTGGCACGTTCTCCATGCTCGACGCTCCAGATCCTTGCACGTTTGCACGTAGTAACTGCTGGAAACCGTTTTCCCCCCAAAGCTTTGAATTTCAAACTGCTCCACTCTGGACCATCGAACACTTTCATCAAGAAACGTCTTCGACGAAAACTCCTTCGACGTCGAAGGCAATCAGCCTTCTTCCTTGGAAGAAATCTTCTAAGTATTTTGCCATCTTTCGACGGGCACTTCGACAGGCTTAGCCAGTCGAAAGCATCTTTCAGCTTTTAATGGCTGCCATCAATCAAAACAAAGGTGTCGAATTTAGGAGCCAACACCACCAGAGCTTATAACTGGGTTATCCTCAGCTAATTACCACGGAAAGATCATCCTCGGCGAAGTTCTTCCTATCCCCCATCGGAGTTCATCAAAGCTCCCAACAAAATATATCAACGGTATCCCCAGCGGAATTATCATCCAAATCTCAGCGAAGTATCTCTTCCCACAGAGTAGTTCCCCGCAGAGTAATCTCTCCAACAAGTTTATTCCTCAACGGAGCCATCTTCTCCTACCGGTTTATTCTTGCAATCATCATCCAAAGCGGAAACGAAGAATTCTACTCTTCAAACATCAGCCCAGGATTCAACAAGCTCCCGACATCCGTCAAGGATTTATTTTCCCAGACGAAAATACATTCATAAACATTTCACATTTCATACATCCTGCTTACATACATGATAAAGTGCATACGACACGGTCTCATTTTGAGAACATCATGACATCATGCATTTCATACATCATGACATTGCATACAACTGATGTTTTTCCTTTTCAGGAAAAAGGTCAATACAAAGATGATTACTATCAACTGTCGCAATTCCAGATTCGATACCTGTATCTAGCTAGGGCATATCTGTGAGTAACTGATTGTAGATTCGATACCTGTATCCAGCCAGGGCATGTCTGCATGAAGAGTTTAGAGATTCGATTCCTGTATCCAGCCAGGGCATATCTGTAGACGACCAATTCCAGATTCGATTCTTGTATCTAGCCAGGGCATATCTGTGAGTAACTGATTGTAGATTCGATACCTGTATCCAGCCAGGGCATGTCTGCATGAAGAGTTTAGAGATTCGATACCTGTATCCAGCCAGGGCATATCTATAGACGACCAATTCCATATTCGATACCTGTATCTAGCCAGGGCATATCTGTGAGTGATTGATTGTAGATTCGATACATGTATCCAGCCAGGGAATATCTGCATGAAGAGTTTAGAGATTCGATACCTGTATCCAGCCAGGGCATATCTGTAGACGACAAGTTCGGGATTCGATACATGTATCTAGCCAGGGCATATCTGTGAGAGACTGATTGTAGATTCGATACCTGTATCCAGCCAGGGCATATCTGCATGAAGAGTTTAGAGATTCGATACCTGTATCCAGCCAGGGCATATCTGTGGACGACCAATTCCAGATTCGATTCCATTATCTTGCCAGGGCATATCTGTGAGTGACTGATTGTAGATTCAACACATGTATCTAGCCAGGGCATGTCTGCATGAAGAGTTTAGAGATTCGATACCTGTATCTAGCCAGGGCATATCTGTGAGTAATTGATTGTAGATTCGATACCTGTATCCAGCCAGGGCATGTCTGCATGAAGAGTTTAGAGATTCGATTCCTGTATCCAGCCAGGGCATATTTGTAGACGACTAATTCCAGATTCGATTCCTGTATCTAGCCAGGGCATATCTGTGAGCGATTGTTTGTAGATTCGATACCTGTATCCAGCCAGGGCACGTCTGTAAGCAACCTTTTGAAATTCCAGATTCGAGTCCTGTATCTAGCCAGGGCATATCTGTGAGTAACTGATTGTAGATTCGATACATGTATCCAGCCAGGGCATGTCTGCATGAAGAGTTTAGAGATTAGATTCCTGTATCCAGCCAGGGCATATCTGTAGGCGACTAATTCCAGATTTGATACTTGTATCTAGCCAGGGCATATCTGTGAGCAATTGATTATGGATTCGATACCTGTATCTTGCCAGGGCATATCTACATGAGGAGTTTGAAGATCAACCCCTGTAACAGGCCAGGAAACCATCTTCCTTTCTCAAAGTACACAAGTTCTCGCTAAGGAATCTCTTACGCGATCGACACCTTCAGATGGCATCTATAAGCCCATCTCCACTCCTATCCACCATCTTTCTAAATGGAATATGTAAGCCCATTCCCGACATCATATTGCTGATATTCTACTATGTGAGTGCAAATTTCTGGGCACTCTAGTGTTCAATCATCTTCCACCTTCGGATCACGAAAGCCACGCAAGCCAATCTACATCCCCAGGTTTAAGAAGATTGAACAGGGGCAACTGTTGTACCCCAAAATTTGCCCTCCCATATTCTTCAAGTTTGTCAAGATCAATCTTCAAATGGTTCAAAATCTCTCAAGGGTTGCACAGTCAAACATCCTACTAAGCCAGTCAAAATTAGGGTTTTGTTTCTCTCAAGGAAGTTGAGGTTTTCAATGGCTCAATCAAGTCCCATATGCCTATATACATTGTCAAGTATCCACATGTCAAGTTGCAAGACTCACAGCATCATGTTGCACAGTCAAAAGCCCTATTTGGTTCACAATCAACTGTAGGGGTAAAATGGTCATTTGGCATTCAAAAGTCAAAATTTTTGGTCAACATCTTATTTTGAGCACACAGTCATCATTTGATCAAGTCTTGATCATGATTCCACAAGCATGGCTCAAAAATCATCAAGATGCAAAAGTTTCCATTTTTGGACAGTTGAAAAGTCAACTGTAACTTGACCAGGGCATAACTTTTTCATGGTTCATCAGAAAAATCCCATCCAATGCTCATTTTGAAGGGGATGACATTTTCTACAACTCATATTCACATTCCAAGTCCAAGAAATGCTCTCACAAAAAGTTATCAATTTCTACATTATAGGTCAATTTCAAAAGTCAACAAAAAGGCATTTTAAGTCAAAGACCATAACTTGAGATTGGTAAATCCAAATGACATGGGACCAAAGGAATTGGTTAGAGGACTTCAAGACCTTTCCAAAATGTCCAAGAACATGTTCATATGATCAAAATTGAGCAAGATATGCATTGGAGAAGTTGGGAAATTTTTGTGAAATGGCAAAAGTCAACTATCCTTAAAACTTCAATTTTTGACAAAAGGGCCCACTTTCTTCCACTTGATTCAGCCTTGTCATTCCATACACGTGTCCCATGATTAATTTCAAGATCAAACATTTATTTTTCCATTTTATTTAATTTTTATTGATTTAATTCATTTTAAATCCATAATAATTCAAATAAAATCAAAAAATTAATGGAATGGCATCTTGGTGACTTGAATAGCTTTTATGTGTCATGTGCCAGCTAATCATTTCGTGCGAAGCCTTTTGGTGCACAAAATCTTGGATTTGCTTCAAAAATGGAAAGGTCCTTTAATGGTGGTCAACAAGAATCCCAAACTTAATTAGACCAAGATACAAGCTCAGCTGCTGACCTAATTTCATTCATACCTACATAAGCAAGCAAGCCAGACCTAATTCACAACCTAAGCACTGCACAAACGGCCAAACCATATTAAAAAAATCCAAGTAGAAAGTCAAATCTGTTTTCTCACTTCAAGGCCCTTTCAAACCAATTTGAGGATTCAAACACATTGCTAGCATTCCCAGGAACGTGCGGAGATCAAAACCACACGCTAACACTCAAGGAATCCCAAGAAACAGTCACACGGTTTGACTATTTTTTCCTTAATCGTAATTCAATATTTATGCATCATTAACATGTTATGATCATTGATTTACATTGCTAACACCCTTCTGAAGCTAATGGTATAGGTGAATTGCGTTATGGTGCCCTGAAACGAAAATTACCATTGACGAATTCTAGGTTTTAATAGCTTTTAATTTGGGGATTTCCAGCACAGGCAAAATTAGGCCTCATAACGCATATGGTTGAATTCGTCAAGGCCAGACGAATCAAACCCAACCCTCGCATTGAATTTATATTTAGCGTATGCCTATTCGCTATTTTTTGTGGATGCAGGTTGTGGGGGTTAAAAACCCCCGCTATTTGTTTTTTTGTTACAGGAAAAAGGAAGAAGACGAAGGACGTGGAAGCCTGGGAGTGGTCCATTCAAATAATCAGCGCGCGTGTTTTGCTTTTCCAGCGTGGGCGTTGATTTTTATATATTATAATTTATTATTATTCTATTAACAATTCAAGCAGGTGGTTGGGTTGGTTGAGAACGCGTGTGTGATCGGTGGGAATAGAACTGACTGTTTTTTAAGCTGGTTCGTGAAATGTCGCGGTAAGCAAGAGTCGCCACCGTCTTTTATGTTCTCCAACATGGAAAGGACAAAAGCACAGCAAAATTCCTTCTTTGAGATGTCTCTCGGTTCGGGAGGTAGATTTATAGAAAGGGAAGGTGTTAGCACCCTTTCTATCTGTGGTTATCCACGGGCTCTTAGGTACTTGCTCTTATGTTTTCAAAATTGTTTGCTTTTCAAATGTGTGTGGGTTTTAAAAAAAAGTTTAGTTTGAAAAACTTCTAGGTAACTCTTGTATCAGTCCTCAAGAGTGTATGAAGTATTTGTTTGAAAACTTTTTGAAAGTGTCAGTGCGAAAAGTTGTTTTTGTTTGTTTAAGAGAGGAAGTACCCAGGAGAATCTACCTACTCTAGGGAATTAGGCTGTGTAAGAGTCCTTTAGATAGTGCTATCCCACCATTGAGAGGTAGGTAGCACCATCGTTGGAGTTATTCGGGTCAATTCGATTATTAGGGACATGTGTGGTCACCAAAGTAATGGTAGGACATCTTAGTGGTAACCCTAATGTCCTAGATCCTTTTTATCCGAGGCAACCGTTTCGAGGCAACTGGATCTTAGACAGGAGGGCGACCTCTAAGACACCCTATACTTGATGACCACGTTCGAGGCAACCAGTGAGGCGTACCCTAGGAGTGGCATGTGCATGTGTGTTGTTTCATGTTAATGTTTGTCTTGTACATGTTATTTGTGAGCTACGGATTGATTTTATTATTCATATAAGTCTTTCATGCATTGTTAACAGTTAGGAGTGCGGAAAATAAATTGCGGAAAAGGTAAATCTAACTATTACAAGGCGCGGGTATATACATCGCCAAAAACATAACCCGTTTGGAAAATAAAAATGCAAGAAATTAAAAGAAAGCAATAAAGTTCTAATTAATTATTACATTTCCTGAGCAGATACAAAATAATGAATTAAAAAATAAATACGCGCGAAAGAATTAAATCGGGATGTCCTAGGGCTTTGACCCTTTTTTGAGAAAGAATTGAATTTTGTCCTTTTTTGCAATTAAATGAAATTAAGCCTAATTACTAATTAATTAATTTATTAAAAAAAACGTTTTTTGTGTTTTTTATGTTTTTAATGAAATAAAATAAAATAAAGAAATTAAAAGTGTAAAAAAAAACCTAAGTCTAATTCATTTTTATTTATTGTAAAAGAAAATTAAAATTAAACCTAATTAGACTAGATTAATTTAAATTAGTATTTATTTACAAAAATAATTAATAGTGAATAACAAAATATTTAAATTTTTTAGTTTTTTGAATTTTTATTGTGAAAATGTTAATTTGTTAATTAATTAAATAATACTAATGTTAATAATAATAATTAGTAAAAGCAAATAAAAAAAGAAAAAAGAAAACAAAAAGAAAAATGAAAGAGCCAGGGGGTATAGGGCCCTGATGGAGGTGCATCTGGAAATTGCTGGCCCATTAACACATAGGCCTGTTTGACTTGGGAAATTATTTGCGCATGCTTTGACCAGGGAATATGGTAGTCTGCACCTTATGGCCATCAGATCTGTGAGAGTAGCCACTTGGCGCGCTTGGAGGTGAGATACATGGTGAAATGCACTGGGTATCCTGCATAGGATCATGTTATGACAAAATAGAAATAATATTTGGGTGGACCTGGGAATCGAACCCAGGTCCCAAGGGATGATTCAGTGACGCGTCCACCAACTGAGTTGTATGTTCCAATTGAAATAATAATAAAAAATGGTTAATATATTAGTGAACCAACATATATGCTAAAAAAATAAAAAAACGCGTGATTGTTTGAAACCAGCCAATCACACAGTGACGCATCATTATCTTCTTCATCAAAATCCCTGGTTATTTACCTGCGGATTTTTATCCGCAGGTAGTTTCGTAGGCTCTTCTGAAAATCATCCCTAGGCTTCAAAAATTAATTCCAAAACCATGGTTGGTTTCGTTTCCATCTCCTGATCACTTCTATACCCATCATGGTGGCCAATTTGTCCTGCACTGAAAACGCCTAATAACAACATATAC
Source organism: Vicia faba (assembly GCA_948472305.1). Lineage (NCBI taxonomy): Eukaryota > Viridiplantae > Streptophyta > Magnoliopsida > Fabales > Fabaceae > Vicia > Vicia faba. Next base: position 1,541,784,331 of record OX451735.1, read on the forward strand.
AAACCCTAGGCACGGGTTTTGTCATACAAGGCATAAAAATGGAACTGAATAATGCAGTTACGTCAGGAATCAAACAAGCAACATGATTATGCCAATATTTTTGAGAAACAATGTAAGAATAGAGAGTTCAATTTTCGTGTACAGGGGTGAGTTTGGAAGAACTTACAGCGCTGTGTAGAGAGTCTTAAGCCTTGGCAAGGGCCGTGTTGGCTTCAGGGGATGGTAAAGAAGAGGGCCACGTGCTTATTTTGATCTGGAAATGCCTGTAACACAGTTTTTGATCTCTCACTTTTTGACAAATTTTGAGTTTTTGTTCTGGCCGTTTCAGTGATCTCTAGGTCGTGAATGAGGTTTGTACTGCTTGCATATGTAGGTATGAATGAGAATTAGGTGATATGATGAGCCTTAACCTTGTGCAATTAAGTTTTGGATTTTGTTTGACCACCATTAAAGGACATTCCATTCTTGAAGCAAAACCATGATTTTGTGCACCAAATAGCCTAGCACGAATTTGTGAGTTGGCATATGGCACATGAAAGTTGTCTAAATAAAAAAGATGCCCTTCCATTAATTTTTAGATTTTATTTGAATTATTATGGATTTAAAATGAATTAAATCAATAAAAATTAAATAAAATGGAAAAATAAATGTTTGGTCTTGAAATTACTCATGGGACACATGTATGGCATGACAAGGCTGAATCAAGTGGAAGAAAGTGGGCCCTTTTGTCAAAAATTGAAGTTTTAAGGATAGTTGACTTTTGCCATTTCACAAAATTTCCCAACTTCTCCAATGCATATCTTGCTCAATTTTGATCATATGAACATGTTCTTGGACATTTTGGAAAGGTATTGAAGTCCTATAACCAATGCCTTTGGTCCCATGTCATTTGGATTTACCAATCTCAAGTTATGGTCTTTGACTTAAAATGCCTTTTTGTTGACTTTTGAAAATGACCTATAATGTTGAAATTGATAACTTTTTGTGAGAGCATTTCTTGGATTTGGAATGTGAAGATGAGTTGTAGGAAATGTCATCCCCTTCAAAATGGGAATTGGATGGGATTTTTCTGATGAACCATGAAAAAGTTATGCCTTGGTCAAGTTACAATTGACTTTTCAACTGTCCAAAAATGGAAACTTTTGCATCTTGATGATTTTTGAGCCATTCTTGTGGAACCATGATCAAGACTTGATCAAATGATGATTGTGGCTTCAAAATAAGATGTTGACCAAAAATCTTGACTTTTGATTGCCAAATGACCATTTTACCCCTGCAGTTGACTGTGGGCCAAATGGGACTTTTGACTGTGCAACTTGATGCTGTGAGACTTGCAACTTGGCATGTAGATTCTTGACAATGTATATAGGCCTATGGGATTTGATTGAGCCCTTGAAAACCTCAACTTCCTTACAAGAACCAAAACCCTAATATTGACTGGGTTAGGAGGCAATTGGACTGTGCAACCCTTGAGGAATCTTGAAGCATTTGAAGATTGATCTTGACAAATCTTGAAGAATATGGGAGGGCAAATTTTGGGGTACAACAGTTGCCCCTATTCAATCTTCTTAGACCTGAGGATGTAGATTGGCTTGCGTGCCTTTCGTGATCCGAAGGTGGAAGATGATTGAACACTAAAGTGCCCAGAAATTTGCACTCACATAGTGGAGTATCAGCAATGTGATGTTGGGAATGGGCTTACAGATGCCATTTGGAGATGTGACACAACCTTGTCGGGAATGGGCTTATAGTTGCAATTTGGAGGTGTCGATCGCATAAGAGATTCCTTAGCGAGAACTTGCGTACCTGAGAAAGAAAGATAATTACCTGGCCTGTTACAGGGGTTGATCTTCAAACTCTTCATGCAGATATGCCCTGGCTAGATACAGGTGTCGAATCTACAAACAAATTGCTCACAGATGTGCCCTGGCTGGATACAGGAATCGAATCCGGAACTTCAAAAGGTTGCTTACAGACGTGCCCTGGCTGGATACAGGTATCGAATCTCTAAACTCTTCATGCAGATATGCCCTGGCTGGATACAGGTATCGAATCTACAATCAATTACTCACAGACATGCCCTGGATGGATACAGGAATCGAATCCGGAATTTGTCGTCTACAGATATGCCCTAGCTGGATACAGGAATTGATTCTCTAAACTCTTCATGTAGATATGCCCTGGCTAGATACAGGTGTCGAATCCACAATCAAATACTCACATATATGCCCTGGCTGGATACAGGAATCGAATCTGGAATTAGTCGTCTACAGATATGCCCTGGCTAGATACAGGAATCGAGTCTCTAAACTCTTCATGCAGACATGCCCTGACTGGATACAGGTGTCGAATCTACAATCAATCACTCACAGATATGCCCTGGCTAGATACAGGAATCGAATCTGGGATTGGTCGTCTACAGATATGCCATGGCTGGATACAGGAATCGAATCTCTAAACTCTTCATGCAGATATGCCCTGGCTAGATACAGGTGTCGAATCTACAATCAGTTACTCACAGATATGCCCTGGCTGGATACAGGAATCGAATATGGAATTAGTCGTCTACAGATATGCCCTGGCTGGATACAGGAATCGAATCTCTAAAATCTTCATGCAGATATGCCCTGGCTAGATACAGGTGTCGAATCTACAATCAGTTACTCACAGATATTCCCTGGCTGGATACAGGAATCGAATCTGGAATTAGTCGTCTACAGATATGCCCTGGCTGGATACAGGAATCGAATCTGGAATTAGTCGTCTACAGATATGCCCTGGCTGGATACAGGAATCGAATCTGGAATTAGTCGTCTACAGATATGCCCTGGCTGGATACAGGAATCGAATCTCTAAACTCTTCATGCAGATATGTCCTGGCTAGATACAGGTGTCGAATCTACAATCAGTTATTCACAGATATTCCCTGGCTAGATACAGGAATCGAATCTGGAATTGGTCGTCTACAGATATGCCCTAGTTGGATACAGGAATCGAATCTCTAAACTCTTCATGCAGACATGCCCTGGCTGGATACAGGTGTCGAATCTACAATCAGTTACTCACAGATATGTCCTGGCTAGATACATGAATCGAATCTGGAATTGGTCGTCTACAGATATTGCCTGGCTGGATACAGGAATCGAATCTCTAAACTCTTCATGCAGATATGCCCTGGCTGGATACAGGTATCGAATCTACAATCAAATACTCACAGATATGCCCTGGCTGGATACAGGAATCGAATCTAGAATTAGTCGTTTACAGATATGCCATGGTTGGATACAGGAATCGAGTCTCTAAACTCTTCATGCAGACATGCCCTGGCGGGATACAGGTGTCGAATCTACAATCAATCACTCACAGATATGCCCTGGCTAGATACAGGAATCGAATCTGGGATTGGTCGTCTACAGATATGCCCTGGCTGAATACAGGAATCGAATCTCTAAACTCTTCATGCAGATATGCCCTGGCTAGATACAGGTGTCGAATCTACAATCAGTTACTCACAGATATGCCCTGGCTGGATACAGGAATCGAATCTGGAATTAGTCGTCTACAGATATGCCCTGGCTGGATACAGGAATCGAATCTCTAAACTCTTCATGCAGATATGCCCTGGCTAGATACAGGTGTCGAATCTACAATCAGTTACTCACAGATATGCCCTGGCTGGATACAGGAATCGAATCTGGAATTAGTCGTCTACAGATATGCCCTGGATGGATACAGGAATCGAATCTAGAATTAGTCGTCTACAGATATGCCCTGGCTGGATACAGGAATCAAATCTGGAATTAGTCGTCTACAAATATGCCCTGGCTGGATACAGGAATCGAATCTCTAAACTCTTCATGTAGATATGCCCTTGCTAAATACAGGTGTCGAATCTACAATCAGTTACTCACAGATATGCCCTGGCTAGATACAGGAATCAAATCTGGAATTGGTCGTCTACAGATATGCCCTGGCTGGATACAAGAATCGAATCTCTAAACTCTTCATGCAGACATGCTCTGGCTGGATACAGGTGTCGAATCTACAATCAGTTACTCACAGATATGCCCTGGCTAGATACAGGAATCGAATCTGGAATTGGTCGTCTATAGATATGCCCTGGTTGGATACAGGAATCGAATCTCTAAACTCTTCATGCAGATATGCCCTGGCTGGATACAGGTATCGAATCTACAATCAATTACTCACAGATATGCCCTGGCTAGATACAGGAATCGAATCTGGAATTGGTCGTCTACAGATATGCCCTGGCTAGATACAGGTATCGAATCTGGAACTGCGACAGTTGATAGTACTCATCTTTGGATTGACCTCTTTCCTGAAAAGGCAAAACATCAGTTGTATGCAATGTCATGATGTATGAAATGCATGATGTCATGATGTTCTCAAGAATAAATGAGATTATGTGTTTATGATGCGTATATGCATGCGTCATGGTGTATGATAATGTGATGTTTATGAATGTATTTTCGTCTAGGAAAATAAATCCTTGACAAATGCCGGGAATTTGTTGAATCCTGGGATGATGTTTGAAGAATAGAGTTCTTCGTTTCCGCTAGGGATGATGACTGCAAGAATAAACCGGTAGGAGAAGATGACTCCGTTGGGGAATAAACTTGGTGAAGAGATTACTCTGCGGGGAATACTCTGTGGGAAGAGATATTTCGCTGAAGTTTGATGATAACTCCGCTGGGGATTCCGTTGATAAGTTATGTTGGGGAATTGATGAACTCTGTTGGGGATAGGAAGAACTTCGCCGAGGACGATCTTTTCGTGGTAATTAGCTGAGGATAACCCAGTTATACCCTGGTGGGGAATAACCTTTGAATAAAGCCGGGGAGACGCGTTCGTGCTCTGCGGGGGATAAGCTTCCAGAATCTACTGGGGATTAGCTTCCAGAATCTACTGGGGATAAGCTTCTAGAGTCTACTGGGGAGATTTTTGGACTGTACTGGGGAAGTGGCTCCACTGGGGTGTCTGGTATTCCGCCGGGGAAAAATCTTATATTAAGACTGCCTGGGATGCTTGCTGAGGAACATCTGTACTCCACTGGGGAATGTTGAGATCATCTGGGGATATCCAACTTCCTTAAGACTGACTGTAGACTAACTCTGCTTTGGGGGAGTGTTGCTGACTTGCTGGAGATACTGCGCCTTTTCAGGGCTGATGGGAGACCAACTCTGCTCGGGGAGAGTATTGCTGATTGGTCTTACTCTGGGGGGAGTGAAGGTATCCTGGTTACATTCTTCAGCCGAACTTACCTTGGTACCTTGGTGGACGGAGCAACTAGACCGCTTAGACAACTCATTACTGCCCCTATTTCTGATGTCACCTGTAATTAGTTCTTTGTTTCGTATGCAAACATTTATGATTAGCAATTAATGTCAGATGCATATATCAAAAATGAACATTGGACGTTCTTCGCAAGACAAAACAGAAAAAGGAAAAACAATTGGCAATTTGTCTGGAAAAGTGAATTTGGATTGATTTTTGAATTTGCCTGTAAATAGGCGTTTTTGTACAAGAGGCTAACGTCCTAGTAAGAGAACACCGCTGAACAACAGAGTTTATACATTTTGTTAAAAGGAAAACAAAAACAGCTACGTGAAAAGTCCCACTGTGTTTCAACTCTGCTATCGCCTTTATGTCTTTAAGCGTCTCATCACTTGGCTGCTTTAGTTGAAGATGAAGCTGACTGATCGATGCCGTCTGAACCTGACGTTTGATGCCGAATTCTGGATGCAAGGTGATCCAATGAGACATAGTATTACGCTTTATCCCTAACTTTTGCCTGGACCGCCCTTTTGGTTCGCCGGGAAGCCCGTATTTTTGCCTAGGTGTGTCAACCTAGCGGGTCTTTAGTTTATGCGTAGTATCTTTTTACTATGTCTGCATTGGCGGGGTGAGGAAGCTCGTCACCATCCATGGTGGTTAGAATCATAGCTCCTCCTGAGAAGATATGTTTAACCACGAAGGGCCCTTCGTACGTAGGGGTCCATTTGCCCCTGGGATCACTTTGAGGAAGAATGATGCGCTTTGTAAGTGTTTAGTTATTGGCATGTATTTTTGGTAAAACCAGGTGTGTGAATGTCATGACTGATGTCATAACATTCTGGATTATTAGGTACTTTATGCAGAAAAAGTATGGCATACAGTAGCTGCTGTGTATGAGTGTGTATCTGAGCATTTTGCAATGATCACATTTATTACTTTCTACCAAAATCAGTAAACAGGAATTCTGATGTCATAACAAATGTTAAGACATCCTGTACTGATCTAACACTTATGTAGTTTGGTTAATTCTGAGATTTTTCAGGAAGTTGGTTCATTCCTTCCAGAACAGAATCTCACGTGGACTTTAGGTTAACCTAGCTCAACCCTAATCTGGTTGATAAAGTCTTGTGACCAAGTCTTGAGGTTAACCCTAATTAACCCTAGCTTTTCGTGGAAGCCCTAACTGAAGAAACAGCTGCATATATATTCAACAGGAAAGCTGATTGGAATTTAACTCTTAGATATAAGATCAATTAGGAGCTGTATAGTTTTAAATGTTGTAATCCAAGCAAGTATCATTGTGATAAGTGACTTGGAATTGGTTTTGATTGTAAGGGTTTTTGTATCACTCAAAGCTTTGAAGCAAGAGTGTTTGTGTCTCTTGACTAAAGCTTTGGAGCAAAGTCAAGTTAGGTTTATGTATCACTCAAAGCTGTGAAGCACGAGTGTTTGTGTTACTTGATTAAAAGTTGTGAAGCATAATCAAGTGTATGTTCTGAAGAGTGTCTTCATTATTTCATTAGTCAATTGTTTAAGTATCACTGCTGTGATTGAGGGGGAGTGAGTAGGAACTCAGGTTTAAGTTGAACTTAGATTGAAGTTGCATTGGGTAGGTCTTAAGTGAAGGAGATAAACTGGTTGGTTTAATCCTGAATTAATATCTCTTATAGTGGATTTCCTCCCTGGCTTGGTAGCCCCCAGAGTAGGTGTTGTTTCACACTGAACTGGGTAAACAATTGACTGTGTTCTTTACTGTTTTTGTTTACTGTCTTATAGAAAGTCAGATACGGTGTCATAACATTCACTGTGACATTGAGTATCTGCTGCCAGAATTTCAATTGGCATCAGAGCAGGCACCCTGCCTGTATTACTGGGTGAGATCTAGGGATATCACTTTCTGGCACTATGGACAAAGAAGGAGTTTTTGGAAACGGACCACCCATTCTGGATGGATCAAATTATGACTACTGGAAACCTCGTATGATTGCCTTCTTAAAATCACTGGACAAAAAGGCTTGGAGAGCTGCTGACAAAGGATGGAACCATCCCACCATAACTGAGAAAGATGGGACAATCAGTCTGAAGCCTGAGGAAGAATGGAGCAAAGAAGAAGATGAGTTAGCCCTGGGTAATTCCAAAGCTTTAAATGCCTTGTTCAATGGAATTGATAGAAACATATTCAGACTGGTACATCAATGTGAACTGGCCAAGGAAGTTTGGGACACTCTCAAAACTACACATGAGGGCACATCCAAAGTAAAAATGTCAAGGCTTCAGATGCTGACTACCAAGTTTGAGAACCTAAGGATGATGGAAGATGAAACCATTCATGAGTTTCACATGAACATCTTGGAGATTGCCAACACCTAAGGAGCATTGGGAGAAAAGATGTCATATGAAAAACTGGTGAGAAAGATTCTCAGATCCTTGCTAAAAAATTTGCAATGAAGGTAACTGCTATAGAGGAAGCCCAGGATATCAGCAAGTTGAAGGTGGATGGACTCATTGGGTCTCTTCAGACTTTTGAGATGGGGATCAGTGAAAATGTTGACAAGAAGAACAAGAGCATAGCACTTGTATCCAACACTGAAGATAAAAACAAGGAGGATGAAGAAGAAAGTATTTCAGAAGCTATAGCCATGCTTGGAAGACAATTCAACAAACTCATCAAGAGAATGGATCCAAAGTCAAGGTCAAATGTTAAGAACATTTCTTCTGACATTAACAAATCTTATGACTCCAGCAGAAAACCAAGGTCTGAAGAGAAGGGAAATCAAAGCAGAGGAATTCAATGTCATGGATGTGAAGGATATGGGCACATTCGAGCTGAATGTCCTACCTTTCTTAAGAAACAAAAGAAAGGAATGTCTGCTACCTGGTTTGACTGTGATTCAGAAAGTAATTTTGAAGAAGAATCTGCCAAACTAGTTACTGCACTAACTGGTGTTTGTACCTCTGAAAGTGACACTAGTGATGAGGAAGTGACATTTGAAGAACTGGCTGATACCTACAAGAAATTATGTATCAGAAGTGCTGAAGTCTGTCTGCAAAATGAGAGACAAACAAAACTCAAAATAAAGTTGGAGGCTGAAAAAAGGGCAGACATTGAAACTATAAGTCATCTAGAAGAGGAAGTTCAAATGTTGAACTCAAAACTGAACCAGATGACCAAATCTGTCAAGATGCTGACAAATGGAACTGACAAATTGGAAGAAATCCTTCAGGTTGGACAAAATGTGGGAAACAAGTCTGGTCTAGGATTTGTGGCAGCAAAGAAATCTGGTGCAGACAAGAAGATCAGGCCTGATAAACAAATGTCAAAGCAGATGTCACAACACAACACTCAACATCGGGAACAGAGAAATATGAAGCAAAAATACCAAAGATGGAGATGTCATCATTGTGGGAGGTTTGGTCACATAAAGCCATTCTGCTTCAGATTGTATGGATACCCTAATCAGAACCCAGGTGTCAAACCTAAGTCTAACAAGGTACCACATACTCCACAATGGAAGAAAAAGGCTACTGCCTTGATAGCCCACACTTCCCTTAGAGTCTCTGCAAAGGAAGACTGGTACTTTGACAGTGGGTGCTCTAAGCACATGACTGGAATCAAGGACCTTCTCAATAATGTCAAACCTCACACCACTAGTTATGTGACCTTTGGAGATGGTTCTAGAGGAGAAATCAAAGGAGTTGGTAACTTGGACTTCCCTGGAGTTCCAAATATAAATGAAGTACTATTGGTAAAAGGCCTGACTGCTAATCTCATTAGTATCAGTCAATTATGTGATCTAGGATTCAAGGTCAACTTCTCAAAATCTGAATGTCTTGTAACTAATGAAAAACAAGAAATTGTAATGAAAGGAGTCAGATCTAAAGACAAATGTTACTTGTGGGAACCTGAGAACACTAATTACTCCACTGTGTGTTCTATTGCCAAAGAAGAAAAAGAGGTGAAACTGTGGCACCAAAAACTTGGCCACCTTCATCTAAGAGGAATGAAAAGGATTATATCCATGGAGGCAGTCAGAGGGATTCCAAGACTGCAAATTGATGAAGGGAGAGTTTGTGGTGAATGTCAGGTTGGTAAGCAGACTAGGATGTCACATCCAAAGTCAAGACATCTGACCACCTCTAAGTTCTAGAACTTCTACATATGGATCTGATGGGACCAATGCAGGTGGAAAGTCTTGGTGGAAAAAGATATGCCTATGTTGTTATGGATGATTTTTCCAGATTCACCTGGATTAACTTCATTAGGGAAAAATCTGATGTGTTTGAAGTTTTTAAAGAACTGTGCAAAAGAATTCAAAGAGAAAAAGAAGGGTGGATTGTCAGAATCAGAAGTGATCATGGCAAGGAATTTGAAAACAGTAAGTTTAATGAGTTTTGTTCCTCAGAAGGAATTAGTCATGAATTCTCTTCTCCTATAACTCCTCAACAAAATGGAGTAGTAGAAAGGAAAAATAGGACCATGTAGGAATCTGCCAGAGCTATGATACATGCCAAAAGACTTCCTATTCATTTTTGGGCTGAAGCTATGAATACAGCCTGTTATGTCCATAACAGAGTCACTTTGAGAAAGGGAACCTCATCCACCATTTATGAACTCTGGAAAGGAAGAAAGCCAACTGTGAAGTACTTCCATGTATTTGGCAGCAAATGCTATATTCTGGCAGATCGTGAACAAAGGAGAAAGCTGGACCCTAAAAGTGATGAAGGTATATTTCTAGGATACTCCTCCAACAGCAGAGCTTATAGGGTATTCAATTCCAGGACCAAGGTCTTGATGGAATCAATAAATGTCATAGTTGATGATTATCATGAAGAAACAGATGTCCCTTGTAATGTTGAGACATTCTTTGAGACTCAAACTCAACAGAATGACCTTCCTAACACCACTACAACAGACTCTGAATCCAAGGAAGCTAGCAAAATCCCTTCCATCAGAATTCAGAAAGATCATCCTAAAGAACTCATCATAGGGGATCCTAACAGTGGAGTCATTACAAGATCTAGAGAAATCATCTCAAACTCTTGCTTTGTGTCTAAAATTGAACCAAGAAATGTTAAGGAGGCTTTAACTGATGAATACTGGATTGGTGCAATGCAAGATGAATTGAACCAATTTAAGCAACATGAAGTTTGGGAGTTAGTTCCTAGACCAGAGGGAACAAACATCATTGGCACAAAAAGGATATACAAGAACAAATCAGATGCTGAAGGAGTTGTCATTAGGAATAAGGCAAGACTTGTTGCCCAAGGATACACTCAAGTTGAAGGGGTTGATTTTGATGAGACCTTTGCCCCTGTAGCCAGACTGGAATCTATCAGACTCCTATTGGGAATTGCTTGTCTCCTGAAGTTCAAGCTATTTCAGATGGATGTAAAAAGTGCCTTCCTAAATGGGTACTTAAATGAGGAAGTTTATATGGAACAACCTAAAGGTTTTGTGGATCCAAACCACCCTGATCATGTCTACAAATTGAAGAAAGCACTATATGGCCTGAAACAAGCTCCTAGAGCATGGTATGACAGGTTAACAAAATTTCTCTCAGACAAAGGATACAGAAAAGGAGGCTTGGATAAAACCCTCTTTGTCAAAAATGAAGGAGGGAAGTTAATGGTAGCTCAAATATATGTTGATGACATAGTGTTTGGGGGAATGTCAGAACAAATGGTTAAACATTTTGCTGACCAGATGCAGGCTGAATTCTAAATGAGTCTCATGGGAGAACTGAATTATTCTCTTGGACTGCAAGTCTCACAGATGGAGGACTCAATCTTTCTATCTCAAAGCAAGTATGCAAAGAACATTATCAAGAAGTTTGGTATGGATAATGTCAGTCACAAAAGGACTCCTGCACCTACTCATTTAAAGCTATCCAAAGATTCAAGTGGGGTTAAGGTGGACCAAAGTCTGTACAGAAGCATGATAGGAAGTTTGCTGTACTTAACAGCCAGCAGACCTGACATTGCTTTTGTATTTGGAGTTTGTGCAAGATACCAAGTTGATCCTAAAGTCAGTCATATCAACCAAGTGAAGAGAATTTTGAAGTATGTAAGTGGAACTTACAACTATGGCTTGCTATACTCTCATGGCTGTGAACCAACTCTGACTGGTTATTGTGATGCTGATTGGGCTGGAAGTGCTGATGATAGAAAAAGCACCTCTGGAGGATGTTTCTTCTTAGGAAATAATCTGGTCTCCTGGTTCAGCAAGAAACAGAACTGTGTGTCTCTCTCTACTGCTGAAGCTGAATACATTGCAGCTGGTAGTAGCTGTTCTCAAATGATCTGGATGAAACAGATGCTTACTGAGTATAATGTCACACAAGATGTTATGACATTCTACTGTGATAATCTGAGTACAATCAACATTTCCAAGAATCCTATTCAGCATAGTAGGACCAAGCATATTGACATTAGACATCACTTTATCAGAGACCTTGTAGAAGAGAAGACGATTAAACTGGAACATGTTGCCACTGAGCTACAGCTGGTTGAAATTTTTACCAAGGCACTTGATGCAAATCAATTTGAAAACTTGAGGGGCAAGTTAGGTATTTTCCAACATGAGGAATTGTAGCAATTAATTTTGCTTAAAACAAGGGTTGAAGGAGTTATTTTTGTTAAGTCTATTTTGATTGGGTTAATCATATGTTTTCCCATTTCTTTCAAATTTATTAAGAAGTTGAATAGACACTCATTTGCCTCCTTCCTCTCTTGACTTTGCAACAAATCCCATTATCTCAATCAAAGTTTTCTCTCTAGTTGCTACTGGTTTTCTAAGACTATCAAAATGTCTCAAACATCATCCTCATCCAAGACGCCCGTTTCATCCTCATCCTCTGATCGAGATTCTCGGGAAATCACATCATGCATGGATTCTGAAGTCCTGGAGATTACTCCTCTTAGAGAAATGGCAAATAACCCCTCCAAGGTCAAAAAGCTGAGAACAAGGCATGCAGGAAGGTCTCAAGCTACTTCATCCGCAAGACAAGTCAAGTGTTGGCCCTTAAAAGGCAAGCTGAATGCTACCAAGCTAAGCATGAAATTTGCCATCCTGCACAAGATTGGTGCAGCCAACTGGGTCCCTACCAACCATAAATCAACCATCTCTACAGGATTGGGGAGATTCATTTATGTTGTTGGAACCAGGACTGAATTTGACTATGGCAGGTATATATTTGATCAAACTTTAAAACATGCTGGAAGCTATGCTGTTAAAGGCCCTATTGCCTTTCCCTCCCCCTATGTGGAATTGTCCTTGCTCAGTACCCTGACATCCTGGTGGAAAGAGATACTACTTGCAAAAGAGCTCCTGCTCTTGGGTTACACTACAAGCTATTCCAGGGATCTCATGTTCCTGACATTGTCATGACATCAGCTGAGACATCAACTGTAAAAACTCAGTCCAAGACATCTGATGTTATAGCTGTGCTGAAGGAAACCTGCAAAGAGCTGGAGACAAGGAAAAAGACTCTTGAGAACCTAATTTCCAGATTAGAACAGGAGGAGACTGAAGGACAAAGAAGGGAAGAGGATGCTGCTGAAGATCAGCTCAATGCTGAAGAAAGTGCCTCCTCTAAAGATGACAGTGCTTAAAGTTTGGTGGAGTTGACAAGCTTGATGCTAGTTGTTGTACCCCAAATTTTGACCTAAGATACCATCTCCCATCTGCATCATTACATTGCAAGTGTTTTGACCTATCTTTATCAATTTTCAAAACAGATTTTAAATTCATAACTTTTTCAAGTCAAGAGCTGTTTATTTTTGAACGCTAAATCTATTAATTGATCAATGCTTAAATGATGTTTATTTAATTATTTATTATTCTGAATTTAAATAATTGGAATTGATTTTCAATTATTCTATAATTTAAAGAAATATAAATAATAAAGTAAATATCTGAAAAGAAGTTTATTAATTGATCAACAATGTTTATCTAACTATTTATTATTCTAAGTTTAAATAGTTGAAATTTCATTTTCAGTTATTATAATTTAGAGAATTATGAATCATGAAGTAAATAATTGAAGAGAAGTTTATTGATCAATGATGTTTATTTAATTGTTTATTATTCTGAATTTAAGTAACTGAAATTTATTATCAGTTATTATATAATTTAAAGAATTATAAATGATAAAATAAACAATTGGAAAGAAGAAAAGAATTAATGGGTAAAATAATAGAATTTTATTCATCTTTATTCTAATTATTACAATTGTCATTTAAATACTGTATTATTTGCAAAATATTTACAATGACAATTATATAAAATGTTTAAAGTAAAATAAAAACTATTCTAATTTTTCCTAAATTCTAAATCTTCATCTTCTATCCAATACTTCTTTAATGCCCATTTGATTTTTACCTGCAAAGAATTAAAAGAAAAAAAGTCAGAAATAAATAGATAATTAAAAGCAAATGATTAATTTAGCATTCATCATTAAAAGCAAATGGCTGGAATCAGTTTTTACCCTCTTTGCAAATCACGGGATTTCTCCCGGTTCACAAAAAGGGATGAATTTTATTGACAAATATGAATGCACAAATTTAAATATGCACAAATTCACTCTTGTCAAAATTGCATTTTTCAAAATAAACTGCATAATTAAAAATCAATTGCACATTTCAAAAGCCATCTGCATATTTCAAAAAAAAGCAACAGCATATGCAAGTATGCAAGTCAAGTTTCATTTTTTTCAAAAGCCAATATGCAACGTAAACTATCCAAAAGTATGGAAGAAGTCAAAATACAAAGGCTCTACTGTACAATGCAGTTGACAAAGAGAAGCATGCAGTTTAAAAACCAAATATGCAAGCAATATATTTTCTAATTCTCATCATTTTTCCAGCTTATGCTTTTTCAGAACAAGTACAGTATATCACATTTTAATGTCAATCTGTACTAAGAGAGAGAAGAGAGAAAGAGTGTGGGCTTTTACAGGTTTTGGCTTAGGCAGAAAAAGGCATAAAAATAAAACAGCAGCAATACAGTAAGAAAAGAGAAAGCATGAAAAAGGATACAAGACAAACTGAACGAAACAGCATAGTGTGTAGAGGTATCAAAGAATATAGTAAAATATTCATAACCTGTAACATAAGCCTCAAGGGCCAGCCAATTGATATAACAACAACAAACACTTCAAATATAAAGGTGAAGAGTCCAAAACCTGGTGGGAAGCCTTTCAAACTCAAAACTGTAAAACAAAAACAAAGCCATTTTCTCAAGCTCAAAGCAAAAACCAGAACCTGCTGAAGGCCTTAAACCAAAAACTGAGTTCCAACAACTCAAAACAACAACATAAACCAGAACATACATAACCTGCAAAACCAGAACATACATAACCTGCATAAAACCAATATGGCCTAAACCATAAAAACCTGTTCTAATGCCATAACCTGCATAAACCAGCCATACACGCCCAACCTGCCTGAAGCCTCACAAAGAACCTGTAACACCAAAAGCGCCAGACCTTTAACCATTTCAAACATGTTGCCCGGCTAAACCATAACCATTTTCAAAGCCTAAGCCATGGTAACATAAACCAAGGCCAAAACCTTATCCCTTTTCAAAAGTGATAACCTGTAACATAAACCTTATGGCCATAAACCATAAAACCTGTCAATCCATTTCAAAGCCAAAGCCAAAAACACCATAAACCCTCAGATTCAAATCATACAGCAACCAACACAAGGCAACCATAAGAAGAGAAAGAAAATCAAACGTGTTCAAAGGCATTTCCAGCATACCATCATCAAAATCATCAAGGCAACCAAATTCAAGCGTACAGAAGCAAAGCAAAAGGAAGAAGAAAGGAAGCTAATCAAAACAAAAATGTTTCAACGATAGCATGTTCAAGGCAACCAGAAAGGCCTCAGAAATCTTCATCATAGGCCATTAAGAATCAACTGAAGCATAGCAAAGAAGAAGAAGGAAAAGAAGTATACAAAGGCTACCAAGAGGAAGAAGATAAAGTTTGTTTTCAGGGTTTTCATCATCAAACAAAAGGGACAAAGAAACGAAATACCAGGAGTCCAGCCAAAGCAAATATCACGCTGTCACTGTCTACCTCGCCGTCTTGGCCTCCTACGCACAACACCAACCTTCCTCCTCCGTCTCCAAGGGTAACATTTCTCCTTCTCTTTTTTCAAAATACCTCAAATAATCATGTAAGAAAAAACGAAGTCAGAATCGAAATGAACACAAATCATAACATGCAGTAGCAAAAACCCCAGCGAAATAAATTGAAGTGTTACCTTGAATCCGTCGTCCCTGGCTTTTTTTTCGTTGGAGGGAAGAAGAGGTTGAGGTACCGGTGGCCTTTGGGCAAGGGAGAACTCAGGCGAAGGTGGGAGAGCAGCGAAGAAGACGAATCAAGAACGCGTGATTGAACAAGCGAGCGGCGCCTCTGTCAAAACCTTAACCCCCATTTGCTAACCCTAATTCACTAAAACAAACTTGTTTAACCTAAGAAAATTATGATATTTGGACCTGACCCGTCTCCCTGCATAAAGCCCAGTGAATCCCATTTTTTGCACCTCCCCATTCTATTCCCGTTTTGGACCCTTAGAACCCCTTTGGGCCCATACATTTGTTTATTCAACCCTTTATTTCTAATACACCACTCCTTCTATTTTACTTTCTATTAGTTTTTTTTAGAATATTATTAGTTTAGTTAATTAGTAAGTTAATCAAATAATAGATGTGTAACTTAATTAACAATTTTTAAATAATTTGATCATTTTTATTAAGTTTAACTTTAGGTTTAATTTAGTAATTTTTTTTTAGTATTCCTTTTTTAATTAGGTTTAAATTAATAACTTTTAAGTTTTAATTTAGTTTAATTATTTAACAACTCTTAAAAATAATACTTTATATAAAAACTCTAAAAACATATAAAATTAGAAACTTAAAAAATATTTTGTTTTCTTTAATTAATTCCCTCGCTTTAATTAATATTAAACAAAAAATATAAAAAATACATGTTCACATCCTTTAGTTTGTTATTTAATCATTGTTATGGTTGTATATCATTATCTGCATAATTTTCTGTTAATTATTTTGTCTTTATTTGTTTATTCCGTTTACGTCTAAATCCAAGGGAAAAATGATTAAACTTGTTGACTTCACGTCCTCAAGTCCAATCACGCAAACATCTGCATTTCATTAAAACTTAAGACAATTTTTCCCCAAATATTCAATCTTTTCAAAAATTCATACCTTTTAAGCCAAAACTTCGACATTAGGTCGTCGTACCTTCAAAAACCCGTCCGTACCCCTTTTCGGCCAAAACAATTTATTTCGATCAAACAAGCGAATTCTTATAAACAAATATTTCAAAAGGTTCCTATAGAGTACTATAGATACATTGGGTGCTAATACCTTCCCACTGTATAACCAACCCCCAAACCATAGATCTATTTTCAAAAACGCCTTGTATTTTTATTACTTTTAGAAAGTATTATTTTACATTGCATATTTAGGATTTTATTTCGCTCTTTCCCCTTTTCCCTTGGAAATAATAAAGCGCGGTGGAGACTCTTGCTTTTGTGAGACGAATTAATCAATAATTCGATCTCCGATTTACCCCGCTACATTTTTTATCGCTACAGAATTGGCGACTCTGCTGGGGACAGATTTACCTCTTGCTGGTCCATCCCTAAGTGGGTTAAGCCTAATTTGTCTTATCTGTTTTATTATTATTTGATTTGTTTGATTATGTGTTTAAATTGGGGTGTTTGGGATTTTTTGCAAAGGACGAATCCTATACCCGGATTAAGTTACACTTAAGAATAGGACGGGCGGTACAGTCATGCTAACTTTGAGGGAGTAATCCCGAAGAAGGAGGCATGAGATCCCCCACTCAGTGGAAGGCCCTCTTGAACTTAATATTTGTTTACCGAGTAATTGGGAAGACATTATTATTTTCGACCTGGGAGCCAGAGAAATTGAGAACCGTAGAACCCTAACCCATCTTGGCCTTTTTAGGTGTAGCGCGGAGACTATAACGGAGTAATTCGGAAGTAGTTGTTACGCGATGCTACGCTCGGATGAGTTTCTCTTGAGAATATTGCTAATTATTGAGTAATCAAGACGTTGGCAATATCCGAAGGAGGAATGTAGACTCTGGGAACTTTTAGAACCTTGTCTTACAGGTGTGATTGAACCGTTAGTACATACCTTGGGGTGGGCTTTACCCTTGACTCCATGCGGAACGTTGAACCTTTGAACCCCATGTTTGTGAACTTGTGTGTAACTGTTGCATTACCATTCATTCATGCATTCATCAACATTTTTGTAAAAAACTTGTTTTTCAAGGAACTTAGGAATGATTTTTGCAGACATCTCAGGTACTTATTATGGAATTTGGAAGGAGAAACACTCGAAGTTTTAGTTTTAGGGAGCCCGAGATTGAAGAACTGAAGAGTTTAATTCCTAAGATCAAGAACCCGACGGATTTTCAGAAAAAGTATGGGTCCATTATACCTCTCATGAAGCGCAAGATGAAGGAAGGCATCCTTAATACGTTGGTCCAATTTTACGATCCTTTGTACCGATGTTTCACCTTTCCGGATTACCAGTTGATGCCCACCTTAGAAGAGTACTCCTACATACTTGGTTTGCCGATCACCGACTGTGTTCCTTTTTCCGGATTAGAAGAGGAACCCAAATCTCACGAGATAGCGACCATCACCCACTTGAAGAAATCAGAGATAGAGGAGAACATGACTACAAAAGGGGGAATCCGAGGTTTGTCTGCACAGTTTTTGTTGAGGAAAGCTCGTCATTTCACTGAGATAAAGAATACTATTGCCTTTGAAGATGTCTTTGCTTTACTCGCTTATGGTCTATTCTTGTTCCCTAACGTTGATAAGTTTGTGGACATCAACGCCATCAGAATTTTCTTGATTGGAAATCCGGTCCCTACGCTGCTAGGAGATACCTACTACTCCATCCATCTTCGAAACTCTTATCAAGGAGGGATGATTATTTGTTGTGCACCGTTGCTGTATCAGTGGTATGTTTCTCATCTACCTGGGTCTGATGTTTTCTGGGATCTCGAGAAGGAGCCGCGATGGGCGCCAAAAATTATGGCTCTCACTCATTTCGACATTGATTGGTATAATCGAGTTTACTATGACGTGAAGATCATCGATAGCTGTGGTGCTTTTCCTAACGTGCCTCTTCTTGGTACGAAAGGTGGAATTAATTATAACCCTGTTCTCGCGCGCCGTCAGTTTGGATACCCGATGAGGGACAAGCCAAACAACATCCATGTGAGTGGTTTCTTTCTACAGGAAGGACAAGATCACCAGGCAGCTAAGAAGGAGATCGAAGGAGCTTGGAGCCACATCCATAGGAAAGGGAGAGATATTTTAGGACATAGAGGTGCCGTTTCGTTGGAGCCTTACCTACAATGGGTCCGTGCTAGGTCTTGTGCTCTCAAGATGCCCTATAAACCTGAGAAACTTTTATTCCCTACCATTGCATCGTCATTTGTTGATATCCCTATCGAGAATATGAGAGAATACCAAGGAAATCTGGCTAGGATGAAGTCCGAGAGAGATGCTTGGAAAGAAAAGTACAATATGTCTGAATATGAGAATCGGGTCCTGGCTCGACAACTAAAGGAAAAGGAGGAGTTGCTGTTTATTCAAGACGGCTGGTTCATTGATCATGATGAGAAACTGCGTCAAAAGGATGCTTTATTGAAGAAGTATGCTAGTGAAAGGAAAAGAAAGAAGGAAGGTTCGGTAAGCGTTGCTCTTGTTCCCAATCCGCAGAAGGAAATCATTGATCGACTGGTAGCTGAGAAGAAAGAGATGGAAGATTTTTATGAAGAGAAGATCAAGAAGCTCCGGTTACAGTTGGCATTTGGTCCTTCATCTGATGATTCTGAGTGATCTTTAGTTCTTAGTTTTATTTTACTGATGTCATTTTGTAAAACTCTGTAAAAGGGCTTCATGTTCCGAAATTGTAATTTACTGCTTTATTATGGGCTTCATGTTCCAAAGTTGTATTTTACTGTTTTATTATGGGCTTCATGTTCCAAAGTTGTAGTTTACTGCTTTTATTATTGGGTTGTTATCCCAAAGTGTAATTTATTGTTTTGTTGTTCCAAAGTTGTAAGTTGTAATTTACCGCTTTTGATTAATGGATGAGTTTTTGTTGTTCCAAATTCCTTTACCATTGATGTGTGCAAAATTATCGGAGCTCCTTAAAAAAACTATTAAAATGAATTATCATTTGCATCACATATCATGCATCATCCAACATTCCACTTCACATGTTTTCTAGAGTCTTATCCTTGTTTCTTTTTCCACTCCGATAGATTGTCAAGATGTCTCATTGATATGATACTCGAGCCAATCGTTAAAGGAAGATGGAAGATCTGGAACAGGAAAACCATGAGCTTCGTGAGGAGGTCGCTACCCTTCGTGTCGGTATGGAAATGTTAACTGCGCTAGTGGATAGTTTGGTGGCTGCTCAGAATCAGCCATCGACTACAGCTGCTGAGATTCAGACTTCAACTACTGTGGTTTCCGAGATTGTCATCGTTCCAACATCTGTGACTCAAATCAACTCTCCGCTTTAGCATCAGATGCCAAAAGGTTTTCCGTGGGGAATGCCTTACAACTTTGTGCCAGAGGGGTATCAGCCTGCCGTACAGCCTTTGTTTCAACCTACTTTGTCTCTTCCTCAACTAGAGACAACTGCCATGCCGCCGGTAATCCCGTCTGTAACACCTTTCCCGCAACTGGTAATGACAACTGTCGCTCCTGTGGTTCACTCCGTGTCGTACTTGAATGAACCTACTTATCCTTCCGAGCCTGCTGAAAGTTTGGGTCTTTTTGATAGAATGGAAGAATTTCAAGACCAATTCCAAGAAATGCAGAGGGAGCTCAGAGCGTTAAAGGGGAAGGATTTGTTTGGGAAGAACACGCATGACCTTTGTTTAGTTCCGAATGTCAAGATTCCAGCAAAATTCAAAGTTCCAGACTTTGAGAGATATAAGGGTGATTCGTGTCCTCGAAGTCACTTGACTATGTACGTGAGAAAGATGTCTACATATTCTGATGATCATGACTTGTTGATTCATTATTTTCAAGACAGTTTGACAGGTGCTGCTCTAAAGTGGTACATGGGTTTAGATAGCATTCGGATCCGCAACTTCAACGATCTTAGCGAAGCTTTTGTCCACCAGTATAAGTACAACGTTGACATGGCACCGGACAGGGATCAACTACGGGCGATGTCCCAGAGAGACAGAGAATCTTTTAAGGAATACGCCCAGAGGTGGCGTGAAATTGCTGCTCAAATTTATCCTCCTCTTGGGGAGAAAGAGATGACAAAGATATTTTTGAAGACTTTAGGTTCCTTTTACTATGAAAGAATGATTGCCAGCGCACCCAGTGACTTCACCGAAATGGTAAGCATGGGCGTGCGGTTAGAGGAAGGGATTCATGAAGGGCGTTTGGTTAAAGAAGGAAGTCCGTCTAGCAGTACTAAGAAGTTTGGAAGTGTTTTCCCAAAAAGAAAAGAACAGGATGTCAGCGTGATCTTCCCAGGGAGACCAAGGAGAGGTTACTCACACGTTGTGGTAGTCACTCCGGCTGTCCGCCCAGCTTTGATGACACCAGCTCATCAAACCCCACCAACTCAACAACGACCATTTCAGCAGCAGCCTCGACAACAGGCTTATCCATTCAACAACCAGAACCGTTCACCAAGAAAACCGCAATTCGATGCCATTCCTATGACTTATACTGAATTGTTTCCTGCTCTTATCATAAAGAACCTCATAACGACGAAGCCTCCTCCTGTCGCACCAAATAGTACTTCTCTGTGGTACAAGGCGGATCAGTTTTGTGAATATCATCAAGGGTCGCCAGGGCACAACCTTGAAAATTGTTTTGCTCTAAAGGCGGACGTGCAGAGGTTGATTAAGAATGGTATCTTGTCTTTCAAGGATGTTAACCCAAATGTTAGAGATAATCCTTTACCTCGACATGGGGCAGCATCAGTGAATATGGTGGAAGGTTGTCCGGGAAAGTTTCGAGTTTTTCAAGTTGAACACATAAGAGAGTCGTTGATCAGGTTACATCAGAGCTTAAGAAGACTGGCCTTTGTTAGGCATCAGCATGATTATGACGTTTGTGAATTTTGTTCAAGAGAGGTTGATTGCCCTATTGTGAAGGAGGATATTCAAAAGTTGTTAGACCAGAGAGTTATCACTATTACATATGACAGAGATTCGGAGGATGAAGTGAATGTTATAATACCACAATTCAATTTGCCTGAATCAGTAGAGATCGTTTACGACAGTCAGACTGCACCTGTTGCTCCTTTGATCATTTACCCACCTGGTCCTGTGCCTTATAATTCAGACCAAGCTATACCGTATAAGTATAATGCCACAATGATTGAGAATGGGGTAGAAATCCCTATACCAACAAGGCCATATTTTGTTAACATCGCTGATGTGAGTAGAGTTACAAGAAGTGGACGTGTTTTTGCAGCAGTACCTTTGAAGAGACCAGAAGTTCAAGTCAGGAGGCCCATACCGGCATAAATTCCAGCGAGAAATGTTGAACCAAGGGTTAAGATAGGCCAATCCAATGAACATATCCCACGTCCTGAGGATGATGAGATTCTGAAGCTTATCAAGAGAACTGAATATAAGATTGTGGACCAACTTTTGCAAACTCCTTCCAAGATTTCTTTGCTTGCTTTACTGAGAGATTCTGGTGCCCATAGAGAAGCTTTGATGAAGGTCTTGGACCAGGCATTCGTGGATCATGACGTGACGGTTGACCAATTTGATGGAATTGTGGGAAATATTACTTCGTGTAACAATCTTGGTTTCAGTGATGAAGAGCTTCCGGAGGAGGGAAGGAACCATAATATGGCTTTGCATATCTCAATAAGTTGCGGAAATGATACTTTATCAAGTGTGTTGGTAGATACACGTTCGTCGTTAAATGTAATGCCCAAGACTACATTAGCTCGACTCTCGTATCAAGGTACTCCCATGAGACCTAGTGGAGTAATTGTCAAAGCGTTTGATGGTTCTAGGAAGACTGTCATTGGTGAAGTGGATCTTCCTATAGTAATTGGTCCTCATACTTTTCAGATCACTTTTCAAGTAATGGATATTCGTGCCGCCTACAGTTGCCTATTGGGTCGTCCATGGATCCATGATGCAGGGGCAGTCACTTCCACGCTCCATCAGAGATTGAAGTTTGTAAGGCATGGAAAGCTGGTAATGATTGGTGGAGAGTAGGCTATGGTGGTAAGCCATTTGTCATCTTTCTCTTTTATTGATGCTGATGAGGATGTTGGAACCCAATTCCAAGCTCTATCTGTTGCTAATAATGAAGTGAAGAAGCAGGGGACATCTATTTCTTCTTTTGAGGATGCGCGACGAGTGGTTGAAAGTGGTTCGGCTGAAGGTTGGGGCCAGGTGTTGACTTTTCCCGAGAACAAGTCTGGAGAAGGTCTTGGTTTTCATCCCGTGTCTACAAGAGTCAAGCAGGAAGTAGTTACTCGTCAGATACAAGAAGTTTTCCGAAGCGCAGGTTTTATCCATCCGAATCCTCCTGAAGTTGATGCTATAATAGGAGACGATTCTGAAGAGGATTTACCCGATTTTGTGACGCATGGAGTGGTTTGCCAGAACTGGATTGCTGTTGATGTTCCTGTTGTGATGCACATTTCTGAGTAATGTTTTGTTTTATTTTTTGAAAAAAACTTTCACTCTGCCCAAGGCGAAAAGTATTTGTGTCGGGCAATGTTAAAAATAAATCCTTTTGCTCTGCCCAAGGCAAAAGAGAAATGTCTGGGCTCTTTGTTTCAAGTATTTTCCCTCATGAATAAAAATGTTATTTTGTCCACTACTGTTTTATTTTTCACTTTTTCTGGGAAATAGTAATGAAAATTAATTGGTAGTAATAGGAAAATATAATAATATTTTGTTTCATTTGTACAACATTCATGTTAATCGATTTCTAAAATAAAGCATAATCATATGTGCAGATTAATCCATGACTTAACTATTGAAAAAAATGATCCTATGCCCTCTCCCAACTTTGAATTCCCTGTGTTCAGAGCCGAAGAAGAGGATAGTGAAGAGATTCCTGATGAAATTTCCCGTTTACTTGAGCATGATGAAAAGATTATTCAACCGTTTGAAGAACCTGTAGAGTTGATCAATTTGGGTGATGAAGAAGATAAGAAGGAAGTCAAGGTCGGAGCATTTCTTATCCCAGAGGTCAAAGAGAAAATGTTGGAGCTTCTCAAAGAGTATGTTGATGTGTTTGCTTGGTCCTACCAAGATATGCCAGGTTTGGACAACAACATTGGGGAGCATCGTTTACCGTTGAGACCTGAATGTCCGCCGATTAAGCAGAAGTTGAGAAGGACTCGTCCCGATATGGCTGACAAGATCAAAGAAGAAGTTCAAAAACAAATTAATGCAGGTTTCCTTGTTACATCGGTCTATCCTCAATGGTTAGCCAATATAGTGCCTGTTGCTAAGAAAGATGGCAAAGTTTGAATGTGTGTAGACTATAGAGATCTGAATAGAGCTAGCCCAAAGGATGACTTCCCATTACCGCACATTGACGTACTGGTCGACAGTACCGCAAAGTTCAAAGTCTTTTCTTTCATGGATGGTTTCTCTGGTTACAATCAAATCAAGATGGCGCCAGAAGATATGGAGAAGACGACTTTCATTACACCTTGGGGAACATTTTGTTATCGGGTTATGCCGTTTGGTTTGAGGAATGCTGGTGCAACATACCAAAGAGCCATGACTGCTTTGTTCCATGACATGATGCACAAAGAGATAGAAGTGTATGTAGATGACATGATTGCCAAATCACAAACTGAAGAAGATCATTTGGAACATTTATTGAAGTTATTCCAGCGTTTGAGAAAGTATAAACTCCGTCTGAATCCCAACAAGTGCACTTTCGGTGTTCGTTCTGGAAGACTTCTGGGTTTCATTGTCAGTCAGAAAGGTATTGAGGTAGATCCTGATAAAGTCAAAGCTATTCGGGAAATGCCCGCACCTAAGACGGAAAAACAAGTAAGAGGATTCCTTGGGAGACTGAACTATATTTCTAGATTTATATCTCATATGACTGCTACCAGTGGGCCGATTTTCAAGCTTCTCTGAAAGAACCAAGGATGTGTGTGGACAGAAGATTGTCAGAGAGCTTTTGATAGCATCAAAGAATATTTGCTTGAACCTCCCATTTTGATTCCTCCGGTGGAAGGAAGACCTTTGATTATGTACCTGACTATATTGGAAGATTCCATGGGATGTGTGCTTGGTCAACAAGATAAGACTGGAAGAAAGGAACATGCTGTATATTATCTGAGTAAGAAATTCATAGACTGTGAGTCTCGATACTCATTGCTTGAGAAAACCTGTTGTGCTTTAGCTTGGGCTGCTCGCCGTCTGCGCCAGTATATGATTAATCACACCACTTGGTTGATCTCCAAGATGGATCCGATCAAGTATATCTTTGAGAAGCCCGCCTTATCTGGAAGAATAGCCCATTGGCAGATGTTGTTATCTGAATATGACATTGAGTATCACACTCAGAAAGCAATCAAAGGGAGTATTTTAGCCGACCATTTTGCTCACCAACCAATTGACGATTATCAATCCATCAAGTTTGATTTCCCAGATGAAGATGTTATGTACTTGAAAGCTAAAGATTGTGAAGAGTCGTTACCTGAAGAAGGACCTGATCCCGAATCCCATTGGGGTTTAATATTTGACGGAGCTGTGAACTCTTATGGAAATGGAATTGGGGCAATCATCGTCACTCCCCGAGGTACTCATATCCCGTTCACGGCGAGATTGAAGTTTGACTGCACGAACAACATGGCTGAATATGAGGCATGTATTATGGGTCTCGAAGAAGCAGTGGATCTAAGGATTAAGATTCTTGATATTTACGGAGACTCGGCATTGGTAATTAATCAAATCAAAGGAGAATGGGAGACTCGTCATCCTGGTTTGATCCCTTACAGAGACATTGCTAGAAGATTGTTAACTTTCTTCAACAAAGTGGAATTACATCATATCCCTAGAGATGAAAACCAAATGGTTGATTCTTTAGCTACTTTGTCTTCAATGTTTCAAGTGAATGATTGGAACGATGTGCCTACAATCCGGGTTATGCGCCTCGATAGACCTGCTCATGTGTTCTCAGTCGAAGAGGTCACCGACGACAAACCGTGGTTCTATGACATTAAACGTGTTCTTCAAACTCAAGAGTACCCGCCTGGGGCATCCAATAAAGATAGGAAGACGTTGAGAAGATTAGCAAGCAGTTTCTTCCTCAATGAAGAAGTGTTGTATAAGAGGAATTATGACATGGTCTTGCTCAGATGTGTAGACGGACGTGAAGCAGACATGCTGATGCAAGAAGTACATGAAGGATCCTTTGGCACTCATGCCAACGGACATGCAATGGCTAGAAAGATGTTGAGAGCTGGTTACTTTTGGATGACAATGGAATCTGATTGCTGCAAATATGTGAAGAAATGTCATAAATGCCAGATTTATGCGGACAAGATGCATGTGCCACCGACCCCCCTTAACGTTATCTCTTCACCTTGGCCTTTCTCTATGTGGGGAATTGACATGATTGGAATGATTGAACCCAAAGCTTCAAATGGTCATCGTTTCATCTTGGTAGCGATCGATTATTTTACTAAATGGGTGGAAGCAGCATCTTATGCTAATGTAACCAGACAGGTGGTAGTCAGATTTATCAAGAATCAGATCATTTGTCGATACGGTATCCCGAGCAAGATCATCACTGATAATGGTTCGAATTTGAATAACAAGATGATGAGAGAGCTTTGTGAAGAGTTCAAGATTGAGCATCACAATTCTTCTCCTTACAGACCGAAGATGAATGGGGTTGTTGAAGCTGCTAACAAGAACATCAAAAAGATTGTCCAGAAGATGGTGGTAACTTATAAAGATTGGCATGAAATGCTTCCGTTTGCTTTGCATGGATACCGTACTTCAGTTCGAACTTCAACAGGCGCAACCCCTTTTTCCCTAGTTTATGGTATGGAAGCAGTACTCCCCGTGGAGGTTGAGATTCCGTCTTTGAGAGTGTTGATGGAAGCTAAACTTTCTGAGGCCGAATGGTGTCAAAGTAGATATGATCAGTTGAATTTAATTGAAGAAAAGAGATTGACAGCTTTGTGTCACGGTCAATTGTATCAGCAGAGAATGAATAAGGCTTTTGATAAGAAGGTTCGATCACGCGAGTTCAGAGAAGGTGACCTTGTGCTCAAGAAGATATTATCTTTCCAACCTGATTCTAGGGGCAAGTGGGCTCCGAATTATGAAGGACCGTATGTCGTTAAGAAAGTTTTCTCTGGAGGTGCTGTGATTCTCACCAATATGGACGGTGAAGAGCTCCCGCGTTCCGTGAACGCCGATGCAGTCAAGAAGTATTTCGCTTAAATTTGAGGTGACAGTTTGCTAGGTTGAAAACCCGAAGGGGCGGCTTAGGCAAGCTTTTGGTCAGACCGGTCTTGGCATTTGAGCACATTTTGGAATTCGAAGTTGTTAGGGAGAATGGTGATCATTGTTTTTGTGTAACCCTTTCTTTCATGTACTATTTCCCAAACTTTTGTAAACCGTTGGAGTCGCGTTTTTAGCGAACTACCATCTTATTAATGAAATTTGAGCATTTACCTTTTGTGGGCAAAATCAAAATTTTTACGGAAATATTTGAAACAAAGTTATTTAAACTATTCTTATTTTAAAAATGTGTCGTGAATAATGAAAGGAATATTAACAGTTGTTCCGAGGATGGTCAAGCCACGAAATGCAAAGCAGTACAGTAATTTATCCTTGCATGATGAACATGTTTCATTTCAAAACCGTCATGAGGTGATGGTTGTGTAAACTTGTGTTTCTAGTGGTACTAAATTTGGTGACTCCCCAGTTGTTCCAGTTAAGCATTGTTTTGGTTATCATTTGGGCAATTTCTGAAGTGTGGTACGCTTTGTCTCATGCCAGTGGTCTATTGGTTTTAGAAGATTGGATTTGTTTGCTTTTCTCCTCATAAGACTTGAACCTTGTGGCGTGTTACGCTCCGGCGTTGCTTTGTGTTTCCAGTTCCCGTTATTTTCCATCTTTTTTAAGATTGGCCGAGTATCTATTATGTCGTGACATCTTATTGTCTTCAAGTTACTCCATTTGTTCGTTTTGTCAGCATAACATTCATTTACTCATTTACACTTACATCAGTATGCATATTCACATTTGCCGTTGATTTTAGGTTTTACTTTGTTTATTAAGACAATGTACGTTTTCTTTCCAAGTAGAAGGTTAGCTTAGGAAGAAAATGTGCTTCCTTTCTAAATTCCCCAACTGAGCTAATCCTCGTGGATGATTTTTGATTTAGCCTACCCTGTCCATTTCTGGATAGGATGAATCCCCAATCAAGTTACTTTCTCATTGGCTGGAGTCTTTGTTTGACTGTTTCCTCTCTGGTTTATTCCTGGAGGGAGTTGTTGTCTCTTGCATAGGCTATCTCATGATTTTCCCCAATGAAGTCGCGACCTAGATGAATGGTGCATTTATTTTGCATATTTAAGTATGTGATCTCCTCGGGAAGGATTGATTCATGATTCTCTTTGACGAAGATTTTATTCTCTGCCAATATCATCGCAATTTCCTTCTGAATCATCGTTAGGAAACGACAAGCGGCGGTCTCTTCATGAGCAACTTGTACGTTATAGACATCGTTGGAAAACGACAAGCGGCAGCTCTTCACGAGTAACTTGTGCGTTATTATTATTTTTGGAAAACGACAAGCGGCAGCTCTTCACGAGCAACTTATGCGTTATTATTATTTTTGGAAAACGACAAGCGGCAGCTCTTCACGAGCAACTTGTGCGTTATTATTATTTTTGGAAAACGACAAGCGGCAGCTCTTCACGAGCAACTTGTGCGTTATTATTATTTTTGGAAAACGACAAGCGGCAGCTCTTCACGAGCAACTTGTGCGTTATTATTTTGGAAAACGGCAAGCGGCAGTCTCTTTATTTGAGCAACTTGTGCGTTATTATTTTTTGGAAAATGGCAAGCGGCAGTCTCTTTATTTGAGCAACTTGTACGTTATTATTTTTCTGGAATACAGCAAGCGGCAGCTTCTTTATTTGAGCAGCTTGTATGTTATTGGTATTTTTTTTGGAAAACAGCAAGTGGCAGCTTCTTTATTTGAGCAGCTTGTATGTTATTGACACCCCTGGACGACAGCAAGTGGAAGCCTCTTTATTTGAGCAGCTTGTATGTCATAATATTTTTTGGAAGACAGCAAGTGGCAGCTTCTTTATTTGGGGCAACTTGTGTATCTACAATCTTATTATTATCTCAGCATTAATGAGTATATCTCTGGAAATCTCGCAGAGAAGTTTGTTATGAATCTTTACCTTCAGAAGTCGGTAACCCGTCGCCAGCAAATTTGATACTCTCTGTCTATCTTTGACCTTGAGTTGTGAACTCACTGTTATTTTGGGTCAATAATCTATTTTATGGCCTATGCAAGATGCCTTCTTTATTAGGGTCAGAGGTCGTATTCCCTCAATTTTATTCGCTGTCAAGAGTCTGTCATTTGAAGTCGATGGCTCATTTCCCCAGTAGTGTATAATCCATGTCTCTGTGTTTTGTTGGTGTTTGATTTCTCCAGCATTGTCTTGTTTCATACAATATCTTTCTCTGTGAATTCAATCACTACATTCATATCAAACATAATGGCGGTATCTTAGGGCAAAAATTTGCGTATTATGTATTTAAGTACCTTCAATCTCGTCGAGACGAAGATTTTAATCTTCATATCTCCGGATAGACGGAACTTAAATAGGGGCAGCTGTTGTACCCCAAATTTTGACCTAAGATACCATCTCCCATCTGCATCATTACATTGCAAGTGTTTTGACCTATCTTTATCAATTTTCAAAACAGATTTTAAATTCATGACTTTTTCAAGTCAAGAGCTGTTTATTTTTGAACGCTAAATTTATTAACTGATCAATGCTTAAATGATGTTTATTTAATTATTTATTATTCTGAATTTAAATAATTGGAATTGATTTTCAATTATTCTATAATTTAAAGAATTATAAATAATAAAGTAAATATCTGAAAAGAAGTTTATTAATTGATCAACAATGTTTATCTAACTATTTATTATTCTAAGTTTAAATAGTTGAAATTTCATTTTCAGTTATTATAATTTAGAGAATTATGAATAATGAAGTAAATAATTGAAGAGAAGTTTATTGATCAATGCTGTTTATTTAATTGTTTATTATTCTGAATTTAAGTAACTGAAATTTATTTTCAGTTATTATATAATTTAAAGAATTATAAATGATAAAATAAACAATTGGAAAGAAGAAAAGAATTAATGGGTAAAATAATAGAATTTTATTCATCTTTATTCTAATTATTACAATTGTCATTTAAATACTGTATTATTTGCAAAATATTTACAATGACAATTATATAAAATGTTTAAAGTAAAATAAAAACTATTCTAATTTTTCCTAAATTCTAAATCTTCATCTTCTATCCAATACTTCTTTAATGCCCATTTGATTTTTACCTGCAAAGAATTAAAAGAAAAAAAGTCAGAAATAAATAGATAATTAAAAGCAGATGATTAATTTAGCGTTCATCATTAAAAGCAAACGGCTGGAATCAGTTTTTACCCTCTTTGCAAATCACGGGATTTCTCCCGGTTCATAAAAAGGGATGAATTTTATTGACAAATATGAATGCACAAATTTAAATATGCACAAATTCACTCTTGTCAAAATTGCATTTTTCAAAATAAACTGCATAATTAAAAATCAATTGCACATTTCAAAAGCCAACTGCATATTTCAAAAAAAAGCAACAGCATATGCAAGTATGCAAGTCAAGTTTCATTTTTTTCAAAAGCCAATATGCAACGTAAACTATCCAAAAGTATGGAAGAAGTCAAAATACAAAGGCTCTACTGTACAATGCAATTGACAAAGAGAAGCATGCAGTTTAAAAACCAAATATGCAAGCAATATATTTTCTAATTCTCATCATTTTCCAGCTTATGCTTTTTCAGAACAAGTACAGTATATCACATTTTAATGTCAATCTGTACTATGAGAGAGAAGAGAGAAAGAGTGTGGGCTTTTACAGGTTTTGGCTTAGGCAGAAAAAGGCATAAAAACAAAACAGCAGTAATATAGTAAGAAAAGAGAAAGCATGAAAAAGGATACAAGACGAACTGAACGAAACAACATAGTGTGCAGAGGTATCAAAGAATATAGTAAAATATTCATAACCTGTAACATAAGCCTCAAGGGCCAGCCAATTGATATAACAACAACAAACACTTCAAATATAAAGGTGAAGAGTCCAAAACCTGGTGGGAAGCCTTCCAAACTCAAAACTGTAAAACAAAAATAAAGCCATTTTCTCAAGCTTAAAGCAAAAACCAGAACCTGCTGAAGGCCTTAAACCAAAAACTGAGTTCCAACAACTCAAAATGACAACATAAACCAGAACACACATAACCTGCAAAACCAGAACATACATAACCTGCATTAAACCAATATGGCCTAAACCATAAAAACCTGTTCTAATTCCATAACCTGCATAAACCAGCCATACACGCCCAACCTGCATGAAGCCTCACAAAGAACCTGTAACACCAAAAGCGCCAGACCTTTAACCATTTCAAACCTATTGCCCGGCTAAACCATAACCATTTTCAAAGCCTAAGCCATGGTAACATAAACCAAGGCCAAAACCTTATCCCTTTTCAAAAGTGATAACCTGTAACATAAACCTTATGGCCATAAACCATAAAACCTGTCAATCCATTTCAAAGCCAAAGCCAAAAACACCATAAACCCTCAGATTCAAATCACACAGCAACCAACACAAGGCAACCATAAGAAGAGAAAGAAAATCAAACGTGTTCAAAGGCATTTCCAGCATACCATCATCAAAATCATCAAGGCAACCAAATTCAAGCATACAGAAGCAAAGCAAAAGGAAGAAGAAAGGAAGCTAATCAAAACAAAAATGTTTCAACGATAGCATGTTCAAGGCAACCAGAAAGGCCTCAGAAATCTTCATCATAGGCCATTAAGAATCAACTGAAGCATAGCAAAGAAGAAGAAGGAAAAGAAGTATACAAAGGCTACCAAGAGGAAGAAGATACAGTTTGTTTTCAGGGTTTTCATCATCAAACAAAAGGGTCAAAGAAACGAAATACCAGGAGTCCAGCCAAAGCAAATATCACGCTGTCACTGTCTACCTCGCCGTCTTGGCCTCCTACGCACAACACCAACCTTCCTCCTCCGTCTCCAAGGGTAACATTTCTCCTTCTCTTTTTTCGAAATACCTCAAATAATCATGTAAGAAAAACAAAGTCAGAATCGAAATGAACACAAATCATAACATGCAGTAGCAAAAACCCCAGCGAAATAAATTGAAGTGTTACCTTGAATCCTTCGTCCCTGGCTTTTTTTTCGTTGGAGGGAAGAAGAGGTTGAGGTACCGGTGGCCTTTGGGCAAGGGAGAACTCAGGCGAAGGTGGGAGAGCAGCGAAGAAGACGAATCAAGAACGCGTGATTGAACAAGCGAGCGGCGCCTCTGTCAAAACCTTAACCCCTTTTGCTAACCCTAATTCACTAAAACAAACTTGTTTAACCTAAGCAAATTATGATATTTGGACCTGACCCGTCTCCCTGCATAAAGCCCAGCGAATCCCATTTTTTGCACCTCCCCATTCTATTCCCGTTTTGGACCCTTAGAACCCCTTTGGGCCCATACATTTGTTTATTCAACCCTTTATTTCTAATACACCACTCCTTCTATTTTACTTTCTATTAGTTTTTTTTAGAATATTATTAGTTTAGTTAATTAGTAAGTTAATCAAATAATAGATGTGTAACTTAATTAACAATTTTTAAATAATTTGATCATTTTTATTAAGTTTAACGTTAGGTTTAATTTAGTAATTTTTTTTAGTATTCCTTTTTTAATTAGGTTTAAATTAATAACTTTTAAGTTTTAATTTAGTTTAATTATTTAACAACTCTTAAAAATAATACTTTATATAAAAACTCTAAAAACATATAAAATTAGAAACTTAAAAAATATTTTGTTTTCTTTAATTAATTCCCTCGCTTTAATTAATATTAAACAAAAAATATAAAAAATGCATGTTCACATCCTTTAGTTTGTTATTTAATCATTGTTATGGTTGTATATCATTATCTGCATAATTTCCTGTTAATTATTTTGTCTTTATTTGTTTATTCCATTTACGTCTAAATCCAAGGGAAAAATGATTAAATTTGTTGACTTCATGTCCTCAAGTCCAATCACGCAAACATCTGCATTTCATTAAAACTTAAGACAATTTTTCTCCAAATATTCAATCTTTTCAAAAATTCATACCTTTTAAGCCAAAACTTCGACATTAGGTCGTCGTACCTTCAAAAACCCGTCCGTACCCCTTT
Source organism: Vicia faba (assembly GCA_948472305.1). Lineage (NCBI taxonomy): Eukaryota > Viridiplantae > Streptophyta > Magnoliopsida > Fabales > Fabaceae > Vicia > Vicia faba. The sequence continues at coordinate 1,541,817,206 of OX451735.1, forward strand.
TTGGCCAAAACAATTTATTTCGATCAAACAAGCGAATTCTTATAAACAGATATTTCAAAAGGTTCCTATAGAGTACTATAGATACATTGGGTGCTAATACCTTCCCACTGTATAACCAACCCCCGAACCATAGATCTCTTTTCAAAAACGCCTTGTATTTTTATTACTTTTAGAAAGTATTATTTTACATTGCATATTTAGGGTTTTATTTCGCTCTTTCCCATTTTCCCTTGGAAATAATAAAGCGCGGTGGCGACTCTTGCTTTTGTGAGACGAATTAATCAATAATTCGATCTCCGATTTACCCCGCTACATTTTTATCGCTACACTAGTTCCTGTTGATGCAAGTGATTTCAGATTTTCTTGTTGTTTTTATTACTCATTTTGGATAACTGTATAACATATAAGTACATGTATCTTTGGCCTATTTGTGGCTAAAGAGAGGGAGATATTTTGTGTTAATTACTTGGTAGACATTATATTTTTCTGCAGACATATTCATTCTGCTGCTCTCTATTCTCTGATTGCTTAGGGGTTTTAGCCAAAAATCTGCCAAAGGGGGAGTTTGTAAGTGTTTAGTTATTGGCATGTATTTTTGGTAAAACCAGGTGTGTGAATGTCATGACTGATGTCATAACATTCTGGATTATTAGGTACTTTATGCAGAAAAAGTATGGCATACAGTAGCTGCTGTTTATGAGTGTGTATCTGAGAATTTTGCAATGATCACATTTATTACTTTCTACCAAAATCAGTAAACAGGAATTCTGATGTCATAACAAATGTTATGACATCCTGTACTGATCTAACAGTTATGCAGTTTGGTTAATTCTGAGATTTTTCAGGAAGTTGGTTCATTCCTTCCAGAACAGAATCTCACGTGGACTTTAGGTTAACCTAGATCAACCCTAATCTGGTTGATAAAGTCTTGTGACCAAGTCTTGAGGTTAACCCTAATTAACCCTAGCTTTTCGTGGAAGCCCTAACTGAAGAAATAGCTGCATATATATTCAACAGGAAAGCTGATTGGAATTCAACTCTTAGACAGAAGATCAATTAGGAGCTGTATAGTTTTAACTGCTGTAATCCAAGCAAGTATCATTGTGATAAGTGACTTGGAATAGGTTTTGATTGTAAGGGTTTTTGTATCACTCAAAGCTTTGAAGCAAGAGTGTTTGTGTCTCTTGACTAAAGCTTTGAAGCAAAGTCAAGTTAGGTTTATGTATCACTCAAAGCTGTGAAGCACGAGTGTTTGTGTTACTTGATTAAAAGCTGTGAAGCATAATCAAGTGTATGTTCTGAAGAGTGTCTTCATTATTTCATTAGTCAATTGTTTAAGTATCACTGCTGTGATTGAGGGGGAGTGAGTAGGAACTCAGGTTTAAGTTGAACTTAGATTGAAGTTGCATTGGGTAGGTCTTAAGTGAAGGAGTTAAACTGGTTGGTTTATTCCTGAATTAATATCTCTTATAGTGGATTTCCTCCCTGGCTTGGTAGCCCCCAGAGTAGGTGTTGTTTCACACTGAACTGGGTAAACAATTGACTGTGTTCTTTACTGATTTTGTTTACTGTCTTATAGAAAGTCAGATAAGGTGTCATAACATTCACTGTGACATTGAGTATCTACTGCCAGAATTTCACGCTTGATTACCAGGTCTCCAACTTGATACTCTTGTCGTCTGACTTTCTTGTTAAATGCCCTGATCATCAGTTTTTGGTACGTTTGACCATGACAAATAGCGGTGAGTCTCTTTTCATCGATTAGGTTTAATTGATCAAGTCGAGTCTGGATCCAGTCATCTTCGCTCAAACCTGCATCCTTCATTATCTAGAGAGAGGGTATCTGGACTTCAATAGGCAAGACTGCCTCCATGCCATAGACCAAGGAAAAGGGTGTTGCCCCGGTTGACGTCCGTGCTGAGGTACGATACCCATGAATAGCAAACGGTAACATCTCATGCCAATCCTTATAGGTCACTGTCATCTTCTGCACAATCTTCTTAATATTCTTATTAGCTGCTTCGACAGCCCCATTCATCTTCGGCCGGTAGGGAGAAGAGTTGTGGTGTTGTATCTTGAATTGCTCGCAGAGCTCAGTGATCATCTTGTTGTTAAGATTGGTACCATTATCCGTAATGATCCTCTCAGGTACACCGTATCGACATATCAGGTTGTGCCGAATAAACCGTGCCACGACGTTCTTGGTTACCGTAGCGTAGGAAGCTGCTTCAACCCACTTCGTGAAGTAATCAATCGCTACCAGGATGAAGCGATGTCCGTTGGATGCTGTAGGTCTGATCTCGCCGATCATATCAATTCCCCACATTGAAAAAGGCCAAGGTGTTGTCAAGACATTCAGAGGAACTGGAGGAACATGCACCTTATCAGCATAGATCTGGCATTTGTGACACGTCCGAGAATGTTGGTAACAGTCGGCTTCCATTGTGGACCAGAAATATCCTTCCCGAAGGATCTTCTTTGCCATGGTATGTCCACTGGAATGTGTCCCGAAGGTACCCTCATGCAGCTCTGTCATGATCTTTTCTGCTTCAGTTTTATCCACACAACGCAGTAAGGTTGAATCATGGTTTCGCTTGTACAGAATGCCATTGCTGAGGAAGAATTTTACCACGAACCTTCTCAGAAACTTCTTGTCGTTAACAGATGCACCCTCGGGGTATTCTTGAGCTTCCAGGTACCTCTTCACTTCATGATACCAAGGCTTTTCAGTTACCTCTTCAGCCTCAAGATCGCAGCAATATGCAGGTTCATCCAATTTCCAGATAATGATCCGGGGAGCCTCGTTGTCCCATTTGACTTTGAACATAGAAGACATCGTAGCTAGCGCGTCCGCCAACTGATTTTCCTCTCTCGGGAAGTGTTCAAAGGTTATTTCCTCGAAATGGGGGATCAATGTCAACACATACTCTTTGTAGGGAATAAGATTTGGGTGTTTCGTATCCCATTCACCTTTGATCTGATTGATCACGAGAGCGGAATCTCCGAAGACACTCAGAAACTTGATCCTTAAGTCAATTGCAGCTTGAAGACCCATGATACATGCCTCATACTCCGCCATGTTGTTGGTGCAGTTGAAACATAGCCTGGCAGTAAGTGGAGTATGAGTGCCTTTTGGGGAAATGATCACAGCGCCAACACCGTTACCCAAAGCGTTTGAGGCTCCGTCAAAGTGCATAGACCATTGGGATCCTTCCTCATGTCCTTCATCCGATCCAGGTACTTCACAATTTGTCACTACCATGATATCCTCGTCTGGAAATTCAAAGCTCATAGATTGGTAGTCGTCCACTGCCTGGTGCGCCAAATGGTCTGCCAATACACTTCCCTTGATTGCTTTTTGAGTCGTGTACTGGATGTCATATTCTGTCAAGATCATCTGCCATCTTGCTATTCTTCCGGACAAGGCGGGCTTTTCGAAGATATACTTTATTGGATCCATTTTTGAAATTAATAGAGTAGTGTGAGTCAACATATACTGTCTTAGCCGGTGAGCATCCCATACCAAAGCGCAGCAAGTTTTCTCGAGCAGTGAGTATCGGGTCTCACAGTCGGTGAACTTTTTGCTAAGGTAATAAATGGCGTGCTCTTTTCGGCCAGACCCGTCATGCTGCCCTAGCACACACCCCATTGAGTTGTCAAGTACTGTTAAGTATAGGATTAGAGGTCTCCCTTCAACCGGTGGCATAAGAATGGGTGGTTCTTGGAGATACTCTTTGATTCTGTAGAAAGCGGCCTGACATTCATCGTTCCAACGTACTACTTGATCTTTCTTCAGTAGCTTGAAGATTGGTTCACAGGTAGCAGTTAGATGTGAGATGAATCGGGCAATGTAGTTCAGCCGTCCTAGAAAGCCTCTGACTTCTTTCTCTGTCTTGGGAGTTGGCATCTCTTGTATGGCTTTCACTTTGGCAGGGTCCACTTGAATACCTTTGTCGCTCACGACGAAACCTAGCAGTTTTCCGGATCTCACCCCGAAGGTGCACTTATTCGGGTTCAACCTCAGCTTGTACAACTTCAGACGGTCAAACAGTTTTTGTAGATGGTCAAGGTGTTCCTCCTCAGTTTGGGACCTTGCGATCATATCGTCGACATATACTTCAATCTCATGATGGATCATGTCATGAAACAAAGCAACCATGGCACGTTGGTAGGTTGCACCAGCATTTTTCAACCCAAAAGGCATGACCTTGTAGCAAAAGGTGCCCCACTGAGTAACAAAAGTGGTCTTCTCCATGTCTTCAGGAGCCATCTTGATTTGATTATACCCGGAGAACCCGTCCATGAAGGAGAATACTTTATGCTGAGCAGTGTTGTCAACCAGAACATCAATGTGAGGCAAAGGGAAGTCATCTTTAGGGCTTGCCCTGTTCAAATCCATGTAATCAACACACATTATGACCTTACCATCCTTCTTCGGCACTGGAACCACGTTGGCAACCCACTGAGGGTAAGAAGTCACTGCTAGAAAACCAGCGTCAAATTGTTTCATAACCTCAGCTTTGATTTTCTCGGACATCTCTGGACGCATACGGCGGACCTTCTGTTTTACCTGAGGGCATTCTTCCTTGGTAGGTGTTGTACCCCAAAATTTGCCCTCCCATATTCTTCAAAGATTTGCCAAGTCAAGCTTCAAATCTCCCCCAAGGGTTGCACAGTCAAAGATCTCCTATACAGTCAAAATTAGGGTTTGTGTTCTGGTCAAGAAAATGAAATTTCCAAAGGCCCAATCAAGTCTCACATGCCTACAAATATGGTCAAGTATCCTCGTATCAAGTTTCAAGGCATTCAGTACAAAATTGCACAGTCAAAAACCTTAATTGCACTACAGTCAACTGTAGGGGCAAAATGGTCATTTGACAGTCAAAAGTTCAAATTTTTGGTCAACATATCATTTTGAAGCCACAAACATCATTTGATCAATGCTTGATCATGATTCTCAAAATTTGGCTCAGAAATCATCAAAATGCAAAAGTTTCCTTATTTGGACAGCTGAAAAAGTCAACTGAAATTGACCAGCGCATAACTTTCACATGGATTATCAGAAAAATTCCATCCAAAGCTCATTTTGAAGAGAAAGACATTTCCTACAACTCATCTTCATACTTCAAGTCCAAGAAATGCTCTCATAAAAAGTTATCAATTTCAACATTATAGGTCATTTTCAAAAGTCAACAAAAAGGGACTTTAAGTCAAAGGCCATAACTTGAGATTGGTAAATACAAATGACATGGGACCAAATACATTGGTTAGAGGAGTCAAAGACCTTTCCAAAATGTCCAAGAACATGAGAAACGCTTAAAAATTGAGTAAGTTATGCCTTGTAGAAGTTGGGAAATTTTTGGATATTTTGAAAAGTCAACATTGATTCAAATGACCTAAAATTGCTAATGGGCCCATTTTTCCTCCATAATTCATCATCCATGGCATGTGCACGACCACTTGGCCCAAAGGGAAGTATTTTCTCATTTTTTATTTATTTATTTGAATTTTTATTTATAATAATTCACTTAAATCAATTAAATATGTGAAAAATATTTAACTTAACCTAACAAATCTTTTTGTACATGTTTTAGCCTCAAGATTTCGTACATATGCAGATAAGGAAAGATTTGGAGAGATTGGAGATGATTTGAACCAAAAACACATGAAAAAAGATTGAAAAAAATCTTAGAAAATCAAATTTCCAAAATCAATGAATGCAATGGATTTGATTGATTTTTCTTGACCTAATGGACTCAATAAAAAAGCCTGAATACAACCCTAGTGCAAGAACACACGCAACTGCTCAACAAAGCCATAACCAAACTTGAAATTTTTCTCAAAAAAGTCAATTCTGAAAACATCCTTCCAGGACGATTCAAGACATAATTCTTGTTCCAATAGCTTCCTCAAGCATCACTGGACATATTCCAATCACAAACATTCATCACAGCTTCAAGAATTGGTAACACGAGTGCCGACTGTATCAAGAAAAACTCATAATCGTACATCACGATTCATGCATCCTTTATAACTTTTAATGCTTGATTTACATTCCTTGTGAAGTTCTAAAGCTAACCAATATATTTAATTGTATTATTATGCGTTGTGTACGATTTCACCATGGTTAATTTCTAGGGTTCACAGGATTCCAAATTGGGGCTTTTCACCCAAGGAAAAATTGAGACTTATGACCACCATCATTCAAATCAACGCGTTGGGACGAACAAGAACCAACCCTCGCGCTCAATTTATGAGTGCCTGAGAGCTAATCGCTATTTTCTGGAAAGTTGCCTAGGAGAACGCTTGAAAACCGTGGCCAATGTGTTCTTGTTTCAGAAAAAAATAAAACACGCGAGGAAGATGACCTCGTGGCAAAACATGATAGGCTGTTTTGAATTTCGCGCGCAGAGTCCACTAAACCATTGTTTTCTTATTATAATATTTATTGTTTATTATATATTAACATGTGTAGGTTGGCTCAGCTGGCAAGCGTTGTGTGTGTTAACATCCAAGACCTGGGTTCGAGCCCCAGGTCTTCCTCTTTCAATATTATTTTCCAATTCATCATCACATGCAGGCATAATATTAAGGACCATCATATTCCTTCATCATCTATCCATCCACGTGCACATTGGAATCAGATCAAAGGCTGAGAGTTGGAGAATACGCTACGCCCTATTCAACGCTTCAGCATGCTACCAGAAAAAAGTCCAAATAGGCCAAAACAAATGGGCCAGATTACTGAATCTATACCTCCACTTTGGGGACTACCACCCCCTAGGTTTACATATTTTTCACTCTTCTTTATTTTCTTTATTTATTTAAATCTATTATTTTTAATTATTATTTGTTTAAATTAATTACCTATTTTCATAAATATAAAAAATGCATAAAAATCAGAAAAGATAAAAAATATAATAAATATTTTATTTTAATATTTCTTGTAAATAAATGCATGTAAATTAATTAGTTTAAAATAGGGTTTTAATTTTAATTTCTTTCATAACAAAAATCTAAAAAATATAGAACTAGGTTTAATTAATGTTTTATTCCTTTTCAATTTTTCTTTTTCACAATAATATTATTTATTTTATTTATTTTCATAATTAAATTTGTATACAAAAATTAGGGTTAATTTAGGTTAAATTCTAACGTCTTCTTAATAAATTAAAATAAATAGAATTAGGGTTTGCGTCTTATCTTAATTTTAATTAAAATTTTTTATATTAAATCTTAAAATACTAAAAAACACAAAAAAATAATTCCTTTCCCTTTAATTAATTAATTCATCATTAATTCTATTTTTGCAAAAAGGGTCCAACGCCCTCGTTTCGTGTTAATCCTTATTAATTCACATTTATTTTTATTTCATTATAATACCTATGTATCTCTCCCGAAGCCTTGTAATTAACTTTCTCGCACTTTCTTTTCTTTTAATTTATTTATTTTCTGTCAAATCGGGTCCTGGTTAATTTTGGCGATGTGGACCCGCGCCATTTGTAATAGCTTAGAATTTACTTTTCCCGCAAATCTCTTAACCGTTAAACAAAACATGCAAGAATGAATGTCTAAATAAAAAACAAGCGTAGAACACCAATAACATGACAAGATAAATGCAAATGAAAACGACACACAAATCGCACACACCACCCCTAGGGTACGCCTCACTGTTGCTTTGCCTCGAAAGGTGATCGTCGAGTAGAGGATGTCTTAGTAAGTCCTCATGATCCGGAAACCTGGCATGAGGGTAGCTTCTAAGGTGTCTTCCCATTGCTCTGGTGATCACCATGTCCCGAACCTCGAATTGACCCGAACACCTCCAACGGTGGTGCTACCTACCTCTCAATGGTGGGATGGCACTACTTTAAAGGACATTTACACAGACGAATTCCTTAGGGTAGGTAGACGACTCTAGATACTTGCTCTAAATTTCAAAACAAAACAAAATACTTTTCACACCAACACATTTTCAAAAAGCTTTCGAAAGCAATTTTTCAAACACTCTTGAGGACTGATACAAGAGTCGAACTGGAATTTTCAAAGAAACTTTTTAAAACCCACAGTTGAAAAGCAAACAAACCATTTTTTGAAAACACAATGAGCAAGTATCTAAGAGCCCATGGATAACCATGGATAGAAAGGGTGCTAACACCTTCCCTTTCTATAACCTACCTCCCGAACCGAGAGCAATCTCTTTAAGGAATTTTTTTGTGCTTTTGTCCTTTCCATTTGGAGAAAATAAAAGACGGTGGCGACTCTTGCTTCCGCGACATTTCGTGAACCAGCGTTAAACAGTCAGTTCCAGATCCACCGATCACAGAACTGGCGACTCTGCTGGGGATATCCTTTATAAAGTGAGGTGTACCTTAGGGCTTAGTTCATAACTGTGTTTTCAATTGTATTGACTTGCTTGCTTTACTATTGTGGGTTGCATCGGAGTTACATAGATCCTAACCCGGATCTGGGGATACCCTGTTAGGTAGCATAAGTTGTGAGGGACCTGTCCAGCCTAGACCGACACAGGTGAAGCAGTGGCTACGTTGGTGTGGCACCTTGGTCTGTACCGATATCCCTTGTGTCGCAACGAGGAGAATATGGGTCTTTTAAGGAGTCATTAAGCACCAACAACCTTAGAACCTTAATTGACACAACTTGGCCTTTAGAATTGTAGCAGTACGCTACGCCCATTGAGGCTAAACTCTCGTGATGGTTCTGGCCGCAAGAAAAGATTGCGATGCTGGAGTTATGACCGATTGAGGGTAGTCGATGATATTGGGATCCTCTAAGAACCCGGTTACTTTTGATTAGGACAGGTATGAACCAACAAACTGAAAGAGGGTAGTATCCAGACCTCATGCTGGCCTAAACTTTAGGGGCTTGCCTTGTGTGACTTGTGTGCCTTACCATGTTTGCCTTTGTATCTATATGTGGTGTGCTTTATCATAACATCATAGCATCATGAGCATTGCATGCATCCTGCATAAGGACTGACCATTTCAAAGACAAGAGGGTTTCACCTTTGCTCTGTTTTGTAGGACATTATGATGCCTGTGCGAAGGAATACTATCCGGTTCAACTTTGTTCGTTCACCTGAGTTGCTTGATGAGTTGGTTAGCAGAATTCCAAACACCACTTCCTTCATTCAGAGGCATGGTTCTCTTCTCAGTTTAGTCACTGCAAAGCGGGATCAACAATTGATGAGTGTTCTGACCCAGTTCTACGACCCTCTGTACCAGTGCTTCACCTTTCAAGACTTCCAGCTGGTCCCTACCCTGGAAGAGTTCTCTGATTTGCTTGGTATCCCTATCTTGGATCAGACTCCCTTTACTAGTTGGGAAAAGACCCTCAGGCTCGAGGATGTTGCTGCAGCCCTTCCTTTGACCCATCAAGAGGGCATATGAAGACATCTTGGCTCTCCTAATCTATGGGTTAATCCTGTTTCCTAATCCTGACAACTTCATCAATGTCACTGCCATAAGGATCTTTATGTCTCAGAATCCTGTGCCTACTCTCTTGGGTGACATCTTGCAACAACTTCATGCCCGTACTACCCGAAGACGAGGAACCCTATGGTGTTGTATCCCTTTGTTGGTGAGGTGGTTTATTTCGCACCTCCCTAAGTTCGTACTGAAGAATCAAGAAGGAAGAGGTTGGGCTCATAGGTTAATGTCTCTCACCGATAAAGACATCATTTGGACTTGCATAGGTTTGGATGAGATAGCTATTATTGATCGATGCGGGGAATACCCTAATGTTCCTCTGATTGGTACCCAAGGAGGGATCTCTTACAATCCATGTCTAGCACTCCGTCAGTTTGGAAGAGCAAGAAGAGCAGGTCCCCATGAGATGTTGGTGCCTCACATCAGTTTTGAATTTCAGGTGGATAGTGACGAGCTACGTCGTAGGTTCATCAAGGCTTGGGACAAGGTTCATAAAGCTGACCCACAAGAGTTAGGGCCAAAGACCTCTTTACCTATGGAAGCCTACTACAAATGGGTTCGCATCCGTGCTCAGAAGTTAGGTATGCCGTATGAAGCTGTCAGACCCATCATTCTTGAGTGTCCCGACAAAGATGGTGTTACTCCAACTTTCCTCCCTCCTCAGATACCTACTGATTATGAGACATTGAAGAGATCTTGGTCGCAACTGCGAGAAGAGCGGGATTCTTACCGGGAAAAATTCAACGAGCAGGAATCAAAGATCCAGAAGCTGACCAAGCAGTTGGAGAATGAGAGAGCTCTGAATGCCTACATCCGTACTGAGAAAAGGAGACCATGGGATCAATAAGGAGCTCCAGATGTGCTTTTACAGTTCTATTTCCTTTTCAGTATTTCCTTTCATGTAACGCCTAAGGGCAACCTGTTGAATAATTTCAGTTTCAAAGTTGAATCTAATGAAGTGTGTTCCTTTTTGTTTACAAAGTTGATTCCCGATTGTCTTTGAAAACATAATTCATGCGCATTTCATTCATCATGTGCATAGCAGGTTTTTCCTCTTTTCAGGTTGCTTACAGTTCTTCGCTGTTTATTTCAGCATCATGAATCCCGACTCGTCATCAACTGAGACTTCCATCAAGGCTCTTCAGGCGCAGAATGCGCAATTTCAAGAACTAATCAAGGGTTTGGCTCAAGGCCAAGAAGAGCTGAAGGCTATGCTCCTGAAGAAGGAGAAGAAGAAGAAGAGAAGAACTGTTCTGTTCAACTCGGGCCGAAGGTTTGGTAATGCTCTGCAGCAGGAAGAGGCTGGTTCTTCTGTTGGCAAGAGTAGTCCTCAGGTAGAAGCAAGGGTTCCTAGTCCGGTAGTCTCCGACAACGAGACTGATTTTGATGAAGAGCAGTACCCTCCTGCAGAAGACAAATACAAGCAACTGGAGGATAGGTTGAAAGCTATGGAAATTCAACAGGTACCTGGGCTGGATTTCGGAGATCTGGGTTTGTCAACTGGTGTGATTATCCCTCACAAGTTCAAAGCACCATCCTTCTCTAAGTATGACGGGGCGTCTTGTCCCAAGCTGCATCTAAGGTCCTATGTTCGGAAAATTCAGCCGTACTCTGCGGATAAGAATTTGTGGATCCACTTCTTCCAGGAGAGTCTTTCAGGGACTCATCTCGAATGGTTCTATCAGCTGGATGGGACCAAGGTTCGTAACTGGGAGGAGTTGGCTACTGCTTTCTACAAGCAGTATCAATATAATGCCGACCTTGCCCCTACACGTACTCAACTCCAGGGTATGTCGTTAGGTGCAAGTGAAGGTTTTAAGGAGTACGCTCAGAAGTGGAGAGACTTGGCTGGCAGGGTGCAGCCACCATTGACTGATCGGGAGTTGGTAGACATGTTCTTGGGAACCCTATCTGGGCCATTCTTCAATCATCTCATCGGGAATTCGTCTGCAGGGTTCACCGATCTGATTCTGACTGGAGAGAGAATTGAGGCTGGGTTAAATTCTGGGAAGATTCCAAAGGGTGCGTCACCTAGTTCTGAGAAGAAACCCTTCAAGAAGGAGTCTAGTGCCGTGTATGGTTCCAAGAGATCAGAGAGACCTGAGCACCGCCAATCTGTCAGTGCGGTAATGATTGCTAAGTCGGCTGCCGCTCCTCGGCCGACCAATCCTCAAAGGGCTGAAATACCTCGGAGGGAGTTTACCCGGTTAAGCATGACTCTATCGCAGATCCTGCCACAGTTGCTATCCACCAATTTGGTGACTGTCAGGGAGGCTCCGAAGTTTCCAAATACTACATCTCCTAAGTACAACCCGAATGCTCGTTGTGCTTATCATTCTGATAGCCCGGGGCATGCCACTGATGACTGTTGGGCATTAAGGAACAAGCTGCAGGACCTTATTGACGCCAAGGAGGTACAGTTTGAGGCATCTGAGAAGCCTAATGTAGTAACAGCGCCCCTGCCTGCTCATGGAGTGAACGCTATTGGGGACGAAGAGGAAGTTGATGAAGCTGAGTTTGATAGCTGGATCTACCCGGCGACCGACGGTGGACTTAACAATTGGAGTGCAAAAGACAATCTCCCTATTTCTCTTGTTACTGAGTAATGAATTCCTATGTTTTGTTATTTTGTAATAAACAATAATAAACTCTTTGGCCCGGTGTCTTACCCGAGGCACCGTGGTATCATTTGTGAGGGCATATAAATTGTCATTTCATATATCATGAATGAAAATCTTGGACGTATTTTCGCATTGCAAATTTTATGCTCCTTTTCTGTCTTTATTTCCTTTACATATATTTCAAAACAGCTGTATTTACACACACACTCACTCATACAGGTTTCAATCCACTCTGGATCTCACTGATAACAACTCTGCTACTGCCAATTATGACTTCGAAAATCCGATCAACTTAGCCGAAGACGAAGGTGAAGATGATTGCGAAGTGCCTGGCGAGCTTGCAAGACTGTTGCTTCAGGAAGAGAGGGCAATTCAACCCCATGAGGAGCCAGTGGAAACAATAAACTTGGGTACTGAGGCAGACAGGAAAGAGGTAAAGATTGGTGCCAACCTAGAGCTCAGCGTGAAGCAACGGTTAACCAAGATGTTACATGACTATATGGAGATCTTTGCCTGGTCCTACGAAGACATGCCCGGATTGGATACCGATATTGTGGTCCATCACTTGCCAACTAGGGAAGACTGCCCTCCAGTTAAGCAAAAGGTCCGTCGGATGCGTCCAGAGATGTCCGAGAAGATTAAAGCCGAGGTTATGAAACAGTTTGACGCTGGGTTTCTTGCAGTGACTTCTTACCCTCAGTGGGTTGCTAATGTGGTGTCGGTACCGAAGAAAGACGGTAAGGTCAGAATGTGTGTCGACTACAGGGATCTGAACAGGGCCAGCCCCAAAGATGACTTCCCTTTACCTCACATTGATGTCCTTGTTGACAATACAGCTCAGCATAAGGTGTTCTCTTTCATGGATGGCTTTTCAGGTTACAATCAGATCAAGATGGCACCTGAAGACATGGAAAAGACTACATTTGTTACTCAGTGGGGCACCTTCTGTTATAAGGTCATGCCATTTGGATTAAAGAATGCTGGGGCAACCTACCAACGTGCCATGGTTGCCTTATTTCATGATATGATCCATCATGAGATAGAAGTGTATGTGGATGACATGATCGCAAGGTCCCAGACTGAGGAAGAGCACTTAGATCATCTGCAAAAGTTGTTTGACCGGTTGAAACTGTACAAGCTGAGATTGAACCCGAACAAGTGCACCTTCGGGGTAAGATCGGGAAAGTTACTAGGCTTCATGGTCAGTGATAAAGGTATTCAAGTGGACCCCGCTAAGGTCAAAGCTATTCAAGAGATGCCAGTTCCCAGGACAGAGAAAGAGGTCAGAGGCTTTTTAGGACGTCTGAATTACATTGCTCGCTTCATCTCTCATCTGACTGCTACCTGTGAGCCAATCTTCAAGCTGCTGAAGAAAGATCAGGTAGTACGTTGGAACGATGAATGTCAGGCTGCTTTTGACAGAATCAAAGAGTATCTCCAGGAACCACCTATCCTTATGCCACCGGTTGAAGGGAGACCTCTGATACTATACCTGACAGTACTCGACAACTCAATGGGGTGTGTGCTGGGGCAGCATGACGAGTCTGGCCGAAAAGAGCATGCCATTTATTACCTTAGCAAAAAGTTTACCGACTGTGAGACCCGATACTCACTGCTTGAGAAAACTTGCTGCGCTTTGGTATGGGCTTCTCGCCGGCTGAGACAGTATATGCTGACTCACACTACCTTGTTGATCTCAAAAATGGATCCTATAAAGTACATATTCGAAAAGCCTGCTCTGTCTGGGAGAATTGCAAGATGGCAAATGATCTTGACGGAATACGACATTCAGTACACAACCCAGAAAGCCATCAAGGGAAGTGTATTGGCAGACCACTTGGCACATCAGGCCGTAGATGACTATCAGTCAATGAACTTCGAGTTTCCGGACGAAAGCATCATGATTGTGACTGATTGTGAAGTACCTGGACCGGATGAAGGACCTGAACCAGGATCCCGATGGTCTATGCACTTTGACGGAGCCTCCAATGCTTTGGGAAACGGTATCGGCGCCATGATCATATCTCCACAAGGCACTCATACTCCACTCACCGCCCGACTATGTTTCAACTGTACCAACAACATGGCAGAGTATGAGGCGTGCATCATGGGTCTTCAAGCTGCGATCGACCTAAGGATCAAGTTTCTAAGTGTCTTCGGAGATTCCGCTCTTGTGATCAATCAGATCAAAGGAGAGTGGGATACGAAACATACAAACCTGATTCCTTACAGAGAATTTGTGTTGACCTTGATCCCCCACTTTACAGAGATAACCTTTGAACACTTTCCAAGAGAAGAGAATCAGTTGGCGGACGCGTTAGCTACAATGTCTTCTATGTTCAAGGTCAAATGGGATAATGAGGCTCCCCGAATCATCATCTGGAAACTGGACGAACCGGCATACTGTTGCGATCTCGAGACTGAATTGGTGACTGAGAAGCCTTGGTACCATGAAGTGAAGAGATACCTGGAAACTCAGGAATACCCTGAAGGTGCCTCTATCAATGATAAGAAGTTCCTGAGAAGGTTCGCAGCCAAGTTCTTCCTTAGCAACGGCATCTTGTACAAGCGAAACCATGATTCAACCTTACTGCGTTGTGTGGATAAGACTGAAGCAGAAAAGATCATGGAAGAGCTACATGAAGGGACCTTCGGTACACATTCCAGCGGACACACCATGGCTAAGAAAATCCTACGGGCAGGATATTACTGGTCCACAATGGAAGCTGACTGCTACCAACATTCCAGAACATGCCACAAGTGCCAGATCTATGCAGACAAGGTGCATGTTCCGCCGGTTCCCCTGAATGTTATAACTGCGCCATGGCCGTTTGCAATGTGGGGCATAGATATGATCGGCGAGATTAAACCTACGGCGTCTAATGGGCATCGCTTCATCCTAGTGGCGATTGATTACTTCACGAAGTTGGTTGAGGCAGCATCTTATGCTACGGTAACCAAGACTGTTGTGGCACGGTTCATTCGGCACAACCTGATCTGTCGGTACGGCGTCCCTGAGCGGATTATTACAGACAACGGTACGAATCTGAATAACAAGATGATCACTGAGCTCTGCGAACAGTTCAAGATACAGCACCACAATTCTTCTCCTTACAGACCGAAGATGAATGGGGCTGTAGAGGCAGCAAATAAGAACATCAAGAAAATCGTGCAGAAGATGACAGTGACTTATAAAGATTGGCACGAGATGTTACCGTTCGCTCTACATGGGTACCGTACCTCAGCTAGGACGTCAACCGGGGCAACTCATTTCTCTCTAGTTTATGGCATGGAGGCAGTCTTGCCGATCGAAGTGCAAATACCCTCTCTCCGGATAATGAAGGATGCAAATCTGAACGAAGATGATTGGATCCAGACACGACTTGATCAGCTCAACCTCATTGACGAAAAGAGACTTGCTGCTATCTGTCATGGTCAGACGTATCAGAAACGGATGATCAGGGCATTTAACAAAAAGGTCAGACCACAGGAATATCAAGTTGGGGATCTGGTAATCAAGAGAATCATCCTTCCTCAGAGTGATCCAAGGGGCAAATGGACCCCCACGTACGAAGGGCCATTTGTGGTTAAGCATGTGTTCTCAGGAGGAGCAATGATATTAACCAATATGGATGGTGACGACCTTCCTCACCCCGCCAATGCAGACATAGTAAAAAAATACTACGCATGAAAAAAGACCCGCTAGGCTGACATGCCTAGGCAAAAGTTATGGCTTCCCGTCGAACCAAAAGGGTTCGGGCAAAATGAAGGGATGAAATGAAAAAATCTGTACACCCGGCAAGTCGAAAACCTGAAAAGGCGGCTTGGGCAAAAATGGGTATCCCGGTGGACTGAAAACCTGAAAGGGCGGTCCAGGCAAAAATTAGGGATAAAGCGTAATACTATGTCTCATTGATCACTTTGCATCCAGAATCTAGTATCTACATCAAGTTCAGACGGCATCGATCAGTCAGCTTCACCTTCAACCAAGGTCGTCAAGTGATGAGACGCTCAGAGCTATAAAGGCAATAGCAGAGTTGAAACCCAGTGGGATCATTCATATTTCACACAGCTGTGTTATTTTCTTTTGTACAAATCTGTATAAACTCTTTTGTTCGGCGATGTTCTCTTACTAGGACGTCAGCCTCTTGTACACAAAACGCCTATTTACAGGCCATTCAAAATCAATACAAATATACTTTTCAGTTAAAAGTGCTAAGTGTTTTTTCTTTTTCTGTTTTGTTTTGCGAAGAACGTCCAAGGTTCAATTTGTGATATATGCATTGACAATAATTTGCTAAATCATAAATATTTGCATACGAGACAAGAGATTTATTACAGGTGACACTAGAAACAGGGGCAATAAAGAGTTGTCTGAATAATCCAATTATTCTATCCTCCAAGGTACCAAGGTAGGTTCAGCTAAAGAATATAACCAGTACATATTAATTCCCCAGAGAGTGATTCAGCAAAACAGTGCATTCTTCTCCAAGCAGAGTTATCAAATCTCAAGGAAGTTGGGCATCCTCCAGCAGATCCCAACACTCCCCAGCAGTATACATATATTCTTAACAAGCATCCCCGGCAGTCTTGTTCTAAAGATTGTTCCCCGGCGGCATATCAACATTCAAAGGGATCACTACCCCAACATATCAAAACTTCCCCAAGAGAGTCCAATCCAGTTTCCCCAGGAAATTTGGAACTCATACCCCCAAGCAACAAGCTTATCCCCAGTAGATTCTGGAAGCTTATCCCTCGCAGAGCACGAACGCGTCGTCCGGCCTTATTCAAAGAGTTATTTCCTTAACAGGATATAACTGGGTTATCCTCAGCCAAAAGCCACGGAAAGGGCGTCCTCGACGAAGTCTCCTTATCCCCAGCGAAGTCTATCAACACTTCCAACAACAAGGGTATCCCCAGCAAATTATTATCAACACTCAGCAAGGCATCCCTCTTCCCACAGAGTATTGCTTCCCAGCATGGTCGCTAGAGTATTTTTTCTCCCCGCAGAATCTTCCATTTGCCAAGTTTATTCCGCAACGGAGTCATCTTCTCCTACCGGTGTTCTTGCAGCCATCATCCCCAGCGGAAGCGAAATCTATTCTCCAACATCAGCCCAGGATATGACTTCCCGGCACCCGTCAAGGATTTACTTTCCTAGACAAAAACATACATAAAACATCACATACATCATTATAGCATGCATAGACACATCATATCATACAAATCTCATTTATGTTTAGGACATCATTGCTTGGTCCATATCATGCATGACTGACCTTTACCTTTCAGGAAAGATACAGTTAAAATTCTCCATCATATTTCAAGACCTAGACCGGTTCAGTTAATCGACTCAAAAGATTTCTTAACCAGTCCAAGGCCTTCCCTAGTCCAGCTAAATCGACTCCTAACAGATTTTTTCTGATAAAGACTCAGTAGAAGTTATCAGATTATAAATTCCTATGGTTCCCTCTCCGACGGTGAGTGAGGTGATAATTCCTTTTCCTATGGTTCCCTCTCCGACGGTGAGTGAGGTGATAATTCCTTTTCAGATGGTTCCCTCTCCGACGGTGAGTGAGGTGATAATTCCTTTACAGATGGTTCCCTCTCCGACGGTGAGTGAGGTGATAATTCCTTTTCAGATGGTTCCCTCTCCGATGGTGAGTGAGGTGATAATCTCCTATGGTTCCCTCTCCGATGGTGAGTGAGGTGATAATTCCTTTTCAGATGGTTCCCTCTCCGACGGTGAGTGAGGTGATAATCTCCTATGGTTCCCTCTCCGACGGTGAGTGAGGTGGTAATTCCTTTTCAGATGGTTCCCTCTCCGACGGTGAGTGAGGTGATAATCTCCTATGGTTCCCTCTCCGACGGTGAGTGAGGCGATAATTCCTTTTCAGATGGTTCCCTCTCCGACGGTGAGTGAGGCGATAATTCCTTTTCAGATGGTTCCCTCTCCGACGGTGAGTGAGGTGATAATTCCTTTTCTTATGGTTCCCTCTCCGACGGTGAGTGAGGTGATAATTCCTTTCAGATTATAATTTCCTAGGGTTCCCTCTCCGACGGTGAGTGAGGTGATAATTCCTTTCAGATTATAATTGTCTATGGTTCTCTTCCCGATATTGCGAAGACGGTAATTCCCACTAAGATTTTCTCAACGAGCGTTGTTGAAGTTAAAGTCGCCCAAGGTTCTCTTACCGTTCATGCTAAGGTAGTAACCATCCCTGGTTCATTCATCATCTTGTGAAGCTCTAGACTCAGCTCCTGTAACCAGTCAGGACACATCTATACCAAGCATCTGAAAACCAACTCCTGCAACGTGTCAGGTACTCATGTTTCTGTTGTAGGTATGCAGGTTCTCGCTAAGGAATCTCTTACGCGATCAACATCCAGATGGCATCTATAAGCCCATCACCCTATTCATCAATCTCCAAATGGCATCTGTAAGCCCATTCCCATCATCACTGCTACTATGTGAGCGCAAATTTCTGGGCACTCTAGTGTTCAATCATCTTCCACCCTCGGATTACGAAAGGCACGTCAGCCAATCTGCATCCTCAGGTCTAAGAAGATTGAACAGGGGCAACTGTTGTACCCCAAAATTTGCCCTCCCATATTCTTCAAAGATTTGCCAAGTCAAGCTTCAAATCTCCCCCAAGGGTTGCACAGTCAAAGATCTCCTATACAATCAAAATTAGGGTTTGTGTTCTGGTCAAGAAAATGAAATTTCCAAAGGCCCAATCAAGTCTCACATGCCTACAAATATGGTCAAGTATCCTCATATCAAGTTTCAAGGCATTCAGTACAAAATTGCACAGTCAAAAACCCTAATTGCACTACAGTCAACTGTAGGGGCAAAATGGTCATTTGACAGTCAAAAGTTCAAATTTTTGGTCAACATATCATTTTGAAGCCACAAACATCATTTGATCAATGCTTGATCATGATTCTCAAAATTTGGCTCAGAAATCATCAAAATGCAAAAGTTTCCTTATTTGGACAGTTGAAAAAGTCAACTGAAATTGACCAGGGCATAACTTTCACATGGATTATCAGCAAAATTCCATCCAAAGCTCATTTTGAAGAGAAAGACATTTCCTACAACTCATCTTCATACTTCAAGTCCATGAAATGCTCTCATAAAAAGTTATCAATTTCAACATTATAGGTCATTTTCAAAAGTCAACAAAAAGGGACTTTAAGTCAAAGGCCATAACATGAGATTGGTAAATCAAAATGACATGGGACCAAAGACATTGGTTAGAGGACTCAAAGAACTTTCCAAAATGTCCAAGAACATGAGAACATCTTAAACATTGAGCAAGTTATGCCTTGTAGAAGTTGGGAAATTTTTGGATATTTTGAAAAGTCAACATTGATTCAAATGACCTAAAATTGCTAATGGGCCCATTTTTCCTCCATAATTCATCATCCATGGTATGTGCACGACCACTTGGCCCAAAGGGAAGTATTTTCTCATTTTTTATTTATTTATTTGAATTTTTATTTATAATAATTCACTTAAATCAATTAAATATGTGAAAAATATTTAACTTAACCTAACAAATCTTTTTGTACATGTTTTAGCCTCAAGATTTCGTACATATGCAGATAAGGAAAGATTTGGAGAGATTGGAGATGATTTGACCCAAAAACACATGAAAAAAGATTGAAAAAAATCTTAGAAAATCAAATTTCCAAAATCAATGAATGCAATGGATTTGATTGATTTTTCTTGACCTAATGGACTCAATACAAAAGCCTGAATACAACCCTAGTGCAAGAACACACGCAGCTGCTCAATAAAGCCATAACCAAACTTGAAATTTTTCTCAAAAAAGTCAATTCTGAAAACATCCTTCCAGGACGATTCAAGACATAATTCTTGTTCCAATAGCTTCCTCAAGCATCACTGGACATATTCCAATCACAAACATTCATCACAGCTTCAAGAATTGGTAACACGAGTGCCGACTGTATCAAGAAAAACTCATAATCGTACATCACGATTCATGCATCCTTTATAACTTTTAATGCTTGATTTACATTCCTTGTGAAGTTCTGAAGCTAACCAATATATTTAATTGTATTATTATGCGTTGTGTACGATTTCACCATGGTTAATTTCTAGGGTTCACAGGATTCCAAATTGGGGCTTTTCACCCAAGGAAAAATTGAGACTTATGACCACCATCATTCAAATCAACGCGTTGGGACGAACAAGAACCAACCCTCGCGCTCAATTTATGAGTGCCTGAGAGCTAATCGCTATTTTCTGGAAAGTTGCCTAGGAGAACGCTTTAAAACCGTGGCCAATGTGTTCTTGTTTCAGAAAAAAATAAAACACGCGAGGAAGATGACCTCGTGGCAAAACATGATAGGCTGTTTTGAATTTCGCGCGCAGAGTCCACTAAACCATTGTTTTCTTATTATAATATTTATTGTTTATTATATATTAACATGTGTAGGTTGGCTCAGCTGGCAAGCGTTGTGTGTGTTAACATCCAAGACCTGGGTTCGAGCCCCAGGTCTTCCTCTTTCAATATTATTTTCCAATTCATCATCACATGCAGGCATAATATTAAGGACCATCATATTCCTTCATCATCTATCCATCCACGTGCACATTGGAATCAGATCAAAGGCTGAGAGTTGGAGAATACGCTACGCCCTAGTCAACGCTTCAGCATGCTACCAGAAAAAAGTCCAAATAGGCCAAAACAAATGGGCCAGATTACTGAATCTATACCTCCACTTTGGGTACTACCACCCCCTAGGTTTACATATTTTTCACTCTTCTTTATTTTCTTTCTTTATTTAAATCTATTATTTTTAATTATTATTTGTTTAAATTAATTACCTATTTTCATAAATATAAAAAATGCATAAAAATCAGAAAAGATAAAAAATATAATAAATATTTTATTTTAATATTTCTTGTAAATAAATGCATGTAAATTAATTAGTTTAAAATAGGGTTTTAATTTTAATTTCTTTCATAACAAAAATCTAAAAAATATATAACTAGGTTTAATTAATGTTTTATTCCTTTTCAATTTTTCTTTTTCACAATAATATTATTTATTTTATTTATTTTCATAATTAAATTTGTATACAAAAATTAGGGTTAATTTAGGTTAAATTCTAACGTCTTCTTAATAAATTAAAATAAAATAGAATTAGGGTTTGCGTCTTATCTTAATTTTAATTAAAATTTTTTATATTAAATCTTAAAATACTAAAAAACACAAAAAAATAATTCCTTTCCCTTTAATTAATTAATTCATCATTAATTCTATTTTTGCAAAAAGGGTCCAACGCCCTCGTTTCGTGTTAATCCTTATTAATTCACATTTATTTTTATTTCATTATAATACCTATGTATCTCTCCCGAAGCCTTGTAATTAACTTTCTCGCACTTTCTTTTCTTTTAATTTATTTATTTTCTGTCAAATCGGGTCCTGGTTAATTTTGGCGATGTGGACCCGCGCCATTTGTAATAGCTTAGAATTTACTTTTCCCGCAAATCTCTTAACCGTTAAACAAAACATGCAAGAATGAATGTCTAAATAAAAAACAAGCGTAGAACACCAATAACATGACAAGATAAATGCAAATGAAAACGACACACAAATCGCACACACCACCCCTAGGGTACGCCTCACTGTTGCCTTGCCTCGAAAGGTGATCGTCGAGTAAAGGATGTCTTAGTAAGTCCTCATGATCCGGGAACCTGGCATGAGGGTAGCTTCTAAGGTGTCTTCCCATTGCTCTGGTGATCACCATGTCCCGAACCTCGAATTGACTCGAACACCTCCAACGGTGGTGCTACCTACCTCTCAATGGTGGGATGGCACTACTTTAAAGGACATTTACACAGACGAATTCCTTAGGGTAGGTAGACGACTCTAGATACTTGCTCTAAATTTCAAAACAAAACAAAATACTTTTCACACCAACACATTTTCAAAAAGCTTTCGAAAGCAATTTTTCAAACACTCTTGAGGACTGATACAAGAGTCGAACTGGAATTTTCAAAGAAACTTTTTAAAACCCACAGTTGAAAAGCAAACAAACCATTTTTTGAAAATACAATGAGCAAGTATCTAAGAGCCCATGGATAACCATGGATAGAAAGGGTGCTAACACCTTCCCTTTCTATAACCTACCTCCCGAACCGAGAGCAATCTCTTTAAGGAATTTTTCTGTGCTTTTGTCCTTTCCATTTGGAGAAAATAAAAGACGGTGGCGACTCTTGCTTCCGCGACATTTCACGAACCAGCGTTAAACAGTCAGTTCCAGATCCACCGATCACAGTAGGCAGGTGATGAACCACAATGTCAGTATCCAACCCAGGCATGTCTTTGTAAGACCAGGCAAAGATTTCCACGTAGTCATGCAGCATCTGAATCAATCGTTGCTTCATACTCGCCTCCAGATTGGCACCAATCTTGACTTCCTTTCTGTCTATCTCAGTACCCAGATTTACCGTTTCCACTGGCTCTTCATGTGGCTGAATGGCCCTCTCTTCCTGGAGTAGCAGTCTTGCAAGCTCACCAGGTACTTCACAATCATCTTCACCTTCGTCTTCGGCTAAGTTGATCGGATTTTCGAAGTCATAACTGGCAGTAGTAGAGTCGTTACCAGTGGGATCCAGAGTGGATTGGAACCTGTATAAGTGAGTGTGTGTAAATATAGTTGTTTCGCAATATATAAAGAAAGAAAAGGAGCACAAGATTTGAAATGCAAAAAACGTCCAATGCTTTTATTAATGATATATGAAAGTGACACACAAAAGCCCTCACAAATGAAGCCACGGTGCCCCGAGTAAGACACCGGGCCATAAAGTTTCAAATTATTGTTCGTTCCAACTTTAAAACAAAGGAGTTCATTACTGAGTGACAAAAGTAATAGGTATGAAATCTTTCGCCGTCCAGTTGCTTGGCCCACCGTCGATCGTTGGGTAGATGCAGCTGTCAAATTCGGATTCCTCCACGTCGTCATCCTTCCTGATAGCATTTACTCCATGGTTGGGCATGGGAGCTGTCACCATATTAGGCCTCTCGGGCGCCTCGAACTGAACCTCTTTAGCATCAATAAGGTCTTGAACCTTATTCCTCAGAGCCCAACAATCATCTGTGTTA
Source organism: Vicia faba (assembly GCA_948472305.1). NCBI lineage: Eukaryota > Viridiplantae > Streptophyta > Magnoliopsida > Fabales > Fabaceae > Vicia > Vicia faba. The sequence goes on from OX451735.1 coordinate 1,541,840,411, forward strand.
TGACCCGGGCTGTCAGAGTGATAAGCGCAGCGGGCGTTGGGGTTGTACTTTGGAGAGGTTGTGTTCACAACCTTTGGAGCTTCCTTGACAGTTACCAGATTAGTTGACAGCAGTTGCAGCAATATCTGAGAGAGGGTCATACTGAGCCGAGTGTACTGCCTTTTGGGCCTCTCACCCCTTGGTTGGTTATACTGCTGAGGAGCAGCAGCAGGCTTTGAAATTACCACCGCGTTGACAGCTTGGCAGCGTTCTGGTTTACTCTGTCTTCTGGGACCATAAACAACACTAGCTTCCTTCTTGAAGGGCTTCTTTTCAGTACTCGAGGAGGCACCTTTCTGTATCTTCCCTGATTTGATACCGGCTTCGATCCTCTCACCAGTCAGGATCAGGTCTGTAAACCTAGCAGAGGAATTACCAATCAGATGGTTGAAGAATGGACCAGACAGGGTCCCCAAGAACATGTCCACGAGTTCACGATCAATCAACGGTGGCTGCACCCTGCCAGCCAGGTCTCTCCACTTCTGCGCGTACTCCTTAAAACCTTCGCCCGTCCCAAGTGACATACCCTGGAGTTGGGTACGCGTAGGAGCGAGGTCGGAATTGTACTGATACTGCTTATAAAATGCAGTAGCCAAGTCCTCCCAATTACGAATATTGGTTCCATCCAGCTGATAGAACCATTCGAGTTGAGTCCCTGAAAGACTCTCCTAGAAGAAATGGATCCATAGATTCTTGTCTGCAGTGTAAGGTTGGATCTTCCTTACATAAGAGAGGAGGTGCAGTTTAGGACAGGAAGCCCCGTCGTACTTCACAAAGGCAGGTGCCTTGAACTTGTGTGGGATCACCACCCCAGAAGATAAACCTAGATCTGCAAAATCCAACCCAGGCACATGTTGGATCTCCATAGCATTTAACCGGTCCTCCAGCTGTTTGTACCTGTCCTCAGCAGGAGGGTACTATTCATCATTGAAGTCTGTCTCGTTGTCGGAGACCACAGGACTAGGAACCTCTCTCCCTTGGGGACTATCCTTCTATGCAGAGGAAATAGCCTGATCAGCCTCATTCTGCAGTGTATTCCCGAATCTGCGCCCGGTGTTAAACAGCACAATCCTCCTCTTCTTCTTCTTCTTCTCCTTCAAGAGCAGAGTCTTCAACTCCTGTTGCCCTTGGGCTAAGCTCATGACCAGCTCCTGGAACTGGGCGTTCTGGGCCTGGAGGGCCTTGATAGCTTGTTCAGTAGTAGGCTCAGAAGACATGATGATTGAGTGCTGAAATAAACAGCGAAGAAGATTAAGCAACCTGTAGAAAAAGGGTACCTGTTATGCACATGATGCATGATATGCTATTTATGCAATGCATTCAAGGGTTCGAAAGTTCAAATTCGTTGTAGACAAAAAAGGAACACACATTGTATTAAGAAATAATATGTTCAGTATATCAGGGCCTCATGGGCAAAACAATACAAAATAATTAATCCCAAAAGACACTGCGCATCCTCTTTGGAGCGATGTAGGTGTTGAGAGTCTTTTCCTCATGAAGTAGACGGGTGAGCTCCAAGACCTTCTTCTCGCTGGCATGTAGACTGGTTTCAAGAGAATTCCGTTCTTCCTTGAGTTGGATCCAGCTTTTTTGCATTTCTTCCCAAGAGGTTGGCATGTCAGGATGTTGAATGGTGTAGGGCACCTCTCCTTCCAAAATAGGCTCTTTGATCACGGGGAGAACATGAGGATATGGCATCACCAGCTTCTGGGAGCGGGCTCGTACCTATTTGAGATAAGGCTCGAGGGGAATGGAGTTCTTGTGCCCCAGTGTCTTGCTATCTACCCTGTTGGGCATCCCCAAGCTCTGATGAATCTCTGGTGAAGTCCTTGTGCATCGTTGTCGAAGTCAAAAACTATGTTAGGAATCAACATGTCATGAGGGCCATCCCTCCGAGCATATCCAAACTGTCTCAAAGCCAGACATGGGTTGTAAGTGATGCCTCCTCTGATTCCAAGTAAAGGAACATTAGGAAACTCTCCGCAACGATCAATAATAGTGACATTTTCTCTGGACCGAGAACACCAATGTATGTCAGCATGTGTAAGAGTCATCAATCGTTGTGACCATCTCAAACCCCGCTCGTTCTTCAAAACTGATTGTGGAAGGTGCGAAATAAACCACCTTGCCAGGAGAGGAGTGCAGCACATGAGAACACCTCTTTTTCTCATGGTTCGAGTGTAACATGAGTGAAGGATGTCCCCAAGCAACGTAGGTATAGGATTCCTGGACATGAAGATCTTGACAGCATTGATATCTATAAGCTGATCTGGATTCGGGAACAACACCAACCCATAGACAAGGAGTGCCACAACTTCTTCAAAGGCTTGTAGGTCAAGGGAATTCCAACATTCTTGGGCCTTCTCAAACAAGAACTTTGCCAAGAATCCTTTGATACCACTTCTAACTTCCCAATGTCCCTTGATGTCAGATGGTTGTAGGCGTAGTGCTTTAGCAACCTCTTCAAGTTTTGGTTCCTTTTTCGTACCGTTGTAGGGTAGTTGACTAAGGATAGGAATCTTCAGAAGTTGAGAAAACTCTTCCAAAGTAGGCACCAATTGATAATCCGGGAAAGTAAAACAGTGGTGCAAAGGGTCAAAGAACTGGAAGAGAACTTTTACCATATCCTCTTCAATGTTGGTATTGGCCAAGCTGATGAGTCTACCATGCCTTTCACTGAAGGAAGAGTTCTCGGGAATCCTGGATGTAAGCTCCTTAAGCTGAGGAGAGACCCTTACAAGGTTGATCTGAATTGTCTTTCTGCGGATAGTTTCCATGTCCTACAAAACAAGAACAAAGATGAAGATTCGAACCCTTGAAGTGGTTAGTGAATGCATATGATGATGTATGATGTTATGATGTTATGATAAGGACACACCACATGTATTCACAAAAATCAAACATGATAAGGCACACAAGTCACACCAGACAACCCTTAGAGTTTAGGCCAGCATGAAGTTTGGGGTACTACCCTCTTGAAGTTGGTGGGCTCAAAAACCTGTCCTATTAAAAGTAACCGGGTTCTAAGGAGCTCAATATCATTGGGTTGTTTTCTATGTTCATTTTAGCCACTGAACTGGCGATCAAAATATTCCAGGAAAATAACCCTCAATGAGTGTAGTATCGAGTATCTACCAACTTCGGACTGCACCAAAGTCGGTCATCTCACTACCCCTAAAGAGGCCAGGATGGTCAAGTAAGGTTCCTAAGGTCAGTTGATGCTTCACGACACCACGCGGTGGCCCCGTACTCTCCTTGACTTGACTCAAGGGTTACCGGTACTCACCAAAGTGCCACATCAACGTAGCAAACTGCTTCAACCGTGTCGGTATACCCCGCACAGTTCCCTCGCAGTTTGTTGCTACTTTCTAAAAGGTATCCCCCAGATCCGGGTTAGGATCTATGAAACTTCCAAGACAGGCCCACAATTTTAAAGCAAACAAATCAAGCAATTGAAAACAAGAGTGGTCTAATCCTAAGGTACACCTCATTTTTATGTTCCCCAGCAGAATCGATAGTTCTGTGATCGGTGGGAATAGAACTGACTGTTTTTTAAGCTGGTTCGCGAAATGTCGCGGTAAGCAAGAGTCGCCACCGTCTTTTATGTTCTCCAACATGGAAAGGACAAAAGCACAGCAAAATTCCTTCTTTGAGATGTCTCTCGGTTCGGGAGGTAGATTTATAGAAAGCGAAGGTGTTAGTACCCTTTCTATCCGTGGTTATCCACGGGCTCTTAGGTACTTGCTCTTATGTTTTCAAAATTGTTTGCTTTTCAAATGTGTATGGGTTTTGAAAAAAAGTTTAGTTTGAAAAACTTCTAGGTAACTCTTGTATCAGTCCTCAAGAGTGTATGAAGTATTTGTTTGAAAACTTTTTGAAAGTGTCAGTGCGAAAAGTTATTTTTGTTTGTTTGAGAGAGCAAGTACCCAGGAGAATCTACCTACTCTAGGGAATTAGGCTGTGTAAGAGTCCTTTAGATAGTGCTATCCCACCATTGAGAGGTAGGTAGCACCATCGTTGGAGTTATTCGGGTCAATTCGATTATTAGGGACACGTGTGGTCACCAAAGTAATGGTAGGACATCTTAGTGGTAACCCTAATATCCTAGATCCTTTTTATCCGAGGCAACCGTTTCGAGGCAACTGGATTTTAGACATGAGGGCGATCTCTAAGACACCCTATACTTGATGACCACGTTCGAGGCAACCAGTGAGGCGTACCCTAGGAGTGGCATGTGCATGTGTGTTGTTTCATGTTAATGTTTGTCTTGTACATGTTATTTGTGAGCTACGGATTGATTTTATTATTCATACAAGTCTTTCATGCATTGTTAACAGTTAGGAGTGCGGAAAATAAATTGCAGAAAAGGTAAATCTAACTATTACAAGGCGCGGGTATATACATCGCCAAAAACATAACCCGTTTGGAAAATAAAAATGCAAGAAATTAAAAGAAAGCAATAAAGTTCTAATTAATTATTACATTTCCTGAGCAGATACAAAATAATGAATTAAAAAATAAATACACGCGAAAGAATTAAATCGGGATGTCCTAGGGCTTTGACCCTTTTTTGAGAAAGAATTGAATTTTGTCCTTTTTTGCAATTAAATGAAATTAAGCCTAATTACTAATTAATTAATTTATTAAAAAAAAAAGTTTTTTGTGTTTTTTATGTTTTTAATGAAATAAAATAAAATAAAGAAATTAAAAGTGTCAAAAAAAACCTAAGTCTAATTCATTTTTATTTATTGTAAAAGAAAATTAAAATTAAACCTAATTAGACTAGATTAATTTAAATTAGTATTTATTTACAAAAATAATTAATAGTAAATAACAAAATATTTACATTTTTTAGTTTTTTGAATTTTTATTGTGAAAATGTTAATTTGTTAATTAATTAAATAATACTAATATTAATAATAATAATTAGTAAAAGCAAATAAAAAAAGAAAAAAGAAAACAAAAAGAAAAATGAAAGAGCCAGGGGGTATAGGGCCCTGATGGAGGTGCATCTGGAAATTGCTGGCCCATTAACACATAGGCATGTTTGACTTGGGAAATTATTTGCGCATGCTTTGACCAGGGAATATGGTAGTCTGCACCTTATGGCCATCAGATCTGTGAGAGTAGCCACTTGGCGCGCTTGGAGGTGAGATACATGGTGAAACGCACTGGGTATCCTGCATAGGATCATGTTATGACAAAATAGAAATAATATTTGGGTGGACCTGGGAATCGAACCCAGATCCCAAGGGATGATTCAGTGACGCGTCCACCAACTGAGCTGTATGTTCCAATTGAAATAATAATAACAAATGGTTAATATATTAGTGAACCAACATATATGCTAAAAAAAATAAAAAAACGCGCGATTGTTTGAAACCAGCTAATCACACAGTGACGCATCATCATCTTCTTCATCAAAATCCCTGGTTATTTACCTGCGGATTTTTATCCGCAGGTAGTTTCGTAGGCTCTTCTGAAAATCATCCCTAGGCTTCAAAAATTAATTCCAAAACCATGGTTGGTTTCGTTTCCATCTCCTGATCACTTCTATACCCATCATGGTGGCCAATTTGTCCTGCACTAAAAACGCCTAAAAACAACATATACAAACCCTAGGCACGGGTTTTGTCATACAAGGCATAAAAATGGAATTGAATAATGCAGTTACGTCAGGAATCAAACAAGCAACATGATTATGCCAATATTTTTGAGAAACAATGCAAGAATAGAGAGTTCAATTTTCGTGTACAGGGGTGAGTTTGGAAGAGCTTACAACGCTGTGTAGAGAGTCTTAAGCCTTGGCAAGGGTCGTGTTGGCTTCAGGGGATGGTAAAGAAGAGGGCCACATGCTTATTTTGAACTGCAAATGCCTGTAACACAGTTTTTGATCTCTCACTTTTTGACAAATTTTGAGTTTTTGTTCTGTCTGTTTCAGTGATCTCTAGGTCGTGAATGAGGTTTGTACTGCTTGCATATGTAGGTATGAATGAGAATTAGGTGATATGATGATCCTTAACCTTGTGCAATTAAGTTTTGGATATTGTTTGACCACCATTAAAGGACATTCCATTCTTGAAGCAAAACCATGATTTTGTGCACCAAATAGCCTAGCACGAATTTGTGAGTTGGCATATGGCACATGAAAGTTGTCCAAATCAAAAAGATGCCCTTCCATTAATTTTTAGATTTTATTTGAATTATTATGGATTTAAAATGAAGTAAATCAATAAAAATTAAATAAAATGGAAAAATAAATGTTTGGTCTTGAAATTAATCATGGGACACGTGTATGGCATGACAAGGCTGAATCAAGTGGAAGAAAGTGGGCCCTTTTGTCAAAAATTGAAGTTTTAAGGATAGTTGACTTTTGCCATTTCACAAAAATTTCCCAACTTCTCCAATGCATATCTTGCTCAATTTTGACCATATGAACATGTTCTTGGACATTTTGGAAAGGTATTGAAGTCCTCTAACCAATGCCTTTGGTCCCATGTCATTTGGATTTACCAATCTCAAGTTATGGTCTTTGACTTAAAATGCCTTTTTGTTGACTTTTGAAAATGACCTATAATGTTGAAATTGATAACTTTTTGTGAGAGCATTTCTTGGATTTGGAATGTGAAGATGAGTTGTAGGAAATGTCATCCCCTTCAAAATGGGCATTGGATGAGATTTGTCTGATGAAACATGAAAAAGTTATGCCTTGGTCAAGTTACAGTTGACTTTTCAACTGTCCAAAAATGGAAACTTTTGCATCTTGATGATTTTTGAGCCATTCTTGTGGAACCATGATCAAGACTTGATCAAACGATGATTGTGGCTTCAAAATAAGATGTTGACCAAAAATCTTGACTTTTGACTGCCAAATGACCATTTTACCCCTGCAGTTGACTGTGGGCCAAATGAGACTTTTGACTGTGCAACTTGATGCTATGAGACTTGCAACTTGGCATGTAGATGCTTGACAATGTATATAGGCCTATGGGATTTGATTGAGTCCTTGAAAACCTCAACTTCCTTGCAAGAACCAAAACCCTAATTTTGATTGGGTTATGAGGCAATTGGACTGTGCAACCCTTGAGGAATCTTGAAGCATTTGAAGATTGATCTTGACAAATCTTGAAGAATATGGGAGGGCAAATTTTGGGGTACAACAGCGTGCCATAAGTATTGGGACCTGGGTTCGAATCCCAGGTCCCCCACAATTCTTGTTATCATTTTCTTATGCTTATTCAAGTGCAGCTTTCAAGGATACGTCCACCATGGACTTCCAACATCCACACGCCATGTGTCTTCAGGTGGCAATCCAAGGGTCAGGATGGAAGCACACCATATTCTCCAGTCAACCAACAGGCCTTGAGCAAGAAAGTCAACGTGGCTTGGTGGCTTCTTGGGCCTCAGATTCTAAATGCACCTTCAAATCTGGCCCAAACCCCCTTGGGTTTGCATCTTATATATATATTTTTTCTTTCATTCATTTAATTTATTTATTTTTTATTGTTTTTTTTAATTAATTATTAATCAGCAAATTAATTAACATTTTTCACAATAAAAATTCAAAAAACTAAAAAAAAATGTAAATATTTCATTTATTACTATTATTATTAATTTCACTCTTTTCTTTTGTAAATAAATTCTAAATATCATTAACTTAGTTTAATTAGATTAATTTTAATCTTTTTTTTTCATAATAAATAAAATCAAGCTTAGGTTTAGGTTTTTCTTTTTGACTTTTAAAATTTCTTTTATTTTATTTCATTAAAAACATAAAAAACACAAAAAAACATTTTTTCTTTTAATAAATTAATTAATTAGTAATTAGGCTTAATTTTATTTAATTACAAAAAAGGACAAATTCAATTCTTTCTCAAACAGGGTCAAAACCCTCAGGACGTCCCGATTCAATCTTTCGCGCGGGTATTTTTTTTTTAATTCATTATTTTGTATCTGCTCAGGAAATGTAATAATTAATTAGGCTTTACCGCTTTATTTACTTTTCTCGCACTTTATTTTCCAAACGGGTTTTTGTTTTTGGCGATGTATAGACCCGCGCCTTGTAATAGTTAGATTTACCTTTCCCGCAACTTATTTTCCGCACTCTTAAGTGTTAATATGCATGAAAGACTTGTATGACAAATAAAATAAATCCGTAGCTCACAAATGCATGATCAAAGATAAACATAAACTGAAACAACACACATGCACATGCCACTCCTAGGGTACGCCTCACTGGTTGCCTCGAACGTGGTCATCAAGTATAGGGTGTCTTAGAGGTCGCCCTTCTGTCTAAAAGATCCAGTTGCCTCGAAACGATTGCCTCGGATAAAAAGGATCTAGGACGTTAGGGTTACCACTAAGATGTCCTACCATTGCTTTGGTGACCACACATGTCCCGATAATCGAATTGACCCGAATAACTCCAACGACGGTGCTACCTACTTCTCAATAGTGGGATAGCACTATCTAAAGGACTCTTACACAGCCTAATTCCTTAGAGTAGGTAGATTTCTCCTGGGTACTTGCTCTCTCAAACAAATAAAAATACTTTTCGCACCTACACTTTCAAAAAGTTTTCAAACAAAACATTTCATACACTCTTGAGGACAGATACCAGAGTTACTTAGAAATTTTTTCAAACTAAACTTTTTCAAACCCACATACACTTGAAAAGCAAACAATTTTGAAAACATGAGAGCAAGTACCTAAGAGCCCGTGGATAACCACGGATAGAAAGGGTGCTAACACCTTCCCTTTCTATAAATCTACCTCCCGAACCGAGAGACATCTCGAAAAAGGAATTTTGCTGTGCTTTTGTCCTTTCCATGTTGGAGAACATAAAATACGGTGGCGACTCTTGCTTAACGCGACATTTCGCGAACCAGCTTAAAAAACAGTCAGTTCTATTTCCACCGATCACAGCTCTGTATCATGAAACGCCATGGCTAGAGTTTTGCTTCTATTTTTAGGGATTTTTGGTTCAGGTAAAATTGAGATATATGATGGACATGGTTGTGATCAGGAGGTCATGAGGAGTTCAACCATGTTCTTGGATTGTGTTTATATGGCCTGAGGACGATTTTAGGATGAAGCTGCGTCCTTTGCTGCGGATAAAAAGCCGCAGATAATGTTACAGTATTGGGAGGACAGGGACGAAGAGCTGTCACTCGTCCATTGGGCATTCAAAATTTGCGCGTGTTTTTTTTTTATTTCTGGCAATTGTTTTGTTTTTTATATAATATATATTATTTGTATTGTTATAACAAAGACAACAACACGCCCCAGCAGTAGCGTTCAAGGCACTAGTGGATGGAGGTCAGGGGTTCGATCCCTGCCTCCAGCAATTTGCATTTTATTCATATTTTTCAGGTAATTGCATGCATGCTCAGGCTTGATCCATACCATACTCCCTCATTAATCTAAGCGCCAGATGGCAAAGGGCCAGATCTGATGATCCACGTTGGAGGTCCACCAAAAGCCAAGTCAATGTGCTTGTACTGGATCCAAAAAGTCCACACGGACCAGCTTCTAATGGGCCTACATAATTGCTATTGACACCTCAAATCAGGCCCAATTCTTCTACTTTTATTTATTTATTTTGTTTATTTAATTTAGTTGTTTTATTTCATTTAACTAATTTTCTAACCAATAACAAAATTATTTTTTATCAAATAAAATCACAAAAATACTTTTTTTATCCAATCAAATTTTAAAACTTTTATTTTTATTAATAAACTTATTAATTAATTAGGATATTAACTAGGAAACTCTAATTTATTTTTTTTAAATATCTAAAATTAATTAGAATTAATTAGGTTTTATTTCACGTAATTATTTTATTTCTTTCCTAAAATAATAAAAAACCCAAAATATGCCATTAATTATTTTTCATTAATTAACTTAATATTTAATTTAGTTATTTAATTTAGAATTTAATTTCTTTTCTTAAAATAAAAATAACAAAAAAAGCATTTTCTTTTCAAAAGGGTCGAAACCCTAATTGTGCATCCGATTTAATTTCGCGTCGCGATTTACTTTTCTTTACCCATATTAATGTATCTGCTTCCGGAATGTAATAGATAATTAGGAAATTTAATTATTTTATCGCTTTATTTTATTTTCAAAGGGTTGCTTTTGGCGATGTAAATACCCGACGCCTTGTAATTTAATCTCCGTACCTTTAATTTCTGCAAATTATAACTGTTAGATGTTTGACAATAGGGTTTGCATGACAAGACTGAATGTTTAATCTAAAATCAAATTAGATCACCCTTAACATGTACAAAGATAAAAATAACTGAAAACGACACACTCGCACATGCGCACTCCTAGGGTACACCCCACTTGGTTACCTTCATACACGGTCATTGAGTATAGGTCGTTTTAGAGGTCGCCCTCTTGTCTAAAAGATCATAGTCGCCTCGAAATGGTTGCCTCAGATATTGTTGCCTCAAACAAATGATCTAAGACATTAGGGTTACCGCTAAGGCATCCTAACATTGCTTTAGTGACCGTATGTCCCTAATTTGAATTGACCCTCAAACTCCAACGATGGTGCTACCTACTCACTAATAGTGGGCTAGCATTGTCTAAAGGAAATTAGCATAGAACGATTCCATTTTGGAGTAGGTAGATGGTTCTTAGATACTTACTCTTTCAAAAAACAAAACTTTTTCACACTTACACTCCTTTTTGGACAAAGTTTTCAAAAACACTTCATTACACTCTTGAGGACAGAAGCAAGAGTTAAATTGAAGTTTTCAAACAAAAACTTTTTCAGAACCCACAAGCACAAAGAAAACAATTTTGAAAATAATTGAGCAAGTACCTAAGAGCCCGTGGATAACCACGGATAGAAAGGGTGCTAATACCTTCCCTTTCTATAATCTACCCCCCGAACCCGAGAAATATCTCGAAAAAGGAATTTTTCTGTGCTTTTTTCCTTTCCTTGTTGGATAAAATAAAAGTCGGTGGCGACTCTTGCTTACCGCGACATTTTGCGAATAGAAAACGCAAAACGCAGACCAGCATTCCAAAAAAACAATCAGTTCTATCCACCGTATCACAGACATGGATGATCTTGAGAACATATTAGGACAATGGTGAGCATTTGGAACCCTTTTGATTCAAACATCTTGATGCAAACTGAAACCCTAATTTGAGGTAGATTGCCTTAGGAGAGAGTTTGTCTGGTCAATTCTTGGACTTCCTTGATCAATTTGAGGATCTCACTTGAAATGTTTTGAGAAATATGAGAGGGTAAATTTTGGGGTACAACAGCTGCCCCTGTTCAATCTTCTTAAACATGAGGATGTAGATTGGCTTGCCTGCCTTTCGTGATCTGAAGGTTGAAGATGATTAAACACTAGAGTGCCCAAGAAATTTGCACTCGCATGAAAAGGTACTTGTCTTGTGATGTCGGGAATGGGCTTATAGATGCCATTAGAGATTGATGACGGGGGATGGGCTTAAAGATGCCATCCGAAGGAGTGTCGATCGCATAAGAGATTCCTTTTGCGAGAGCTTGCATACCTGTTGTTGAAGAGGACTTCGCTGGGAAACACTGTTCTTTGTCTTGAGGAAAGTTGAATTTTAGGATCTTCGGTCGTCCGTTATTCTACTGGGGAATCATCTCTTAGTCGAAGAGGTGAAAATGAACTACTATATGGTCGTGATCCAGGATTCATAGTGATGAGGTCGACTGCTATTTGGTCGTGCTCCGGGCTTCACAGTGACTTACTGGGGAGATGAGATTAAACTTGTTACCCGGTTGTAATCCAGGCTTTGCAATTTCTCAATTCTTATTTGGTCGTAATCCAGGCTTCAGAAGGAATTAAGTTGTTATTCGGTCGCATCCGGGTTTCAACTTGAATTTAGGGCACACTAATATCCAGTCGACTCTGGGCTTCTTAGTAATTGTCCAGGTAAACTGCTATTTGGTCAAAAATCTAAGCTTCGCAGTGTCTTGTACTGTTATCTGGTCGTAATCCTAGGCTTCAGTATCCTCTACCGCTATCTGGTCGTAATCTAGGCTTCGCGATGTTTTATACCATTATCTGGTCGAATCCAAGCTTCATGATGTTCGGAGAAATCAAGATATTATCCGGTCGAATCCGGGCTTCATAACTTGCATTAAAGATATACCACTATCTGGTCTACTCCAGGCTTCGTAACATTCTTGGCTGCTATCTGGTCGTAATCCAGGCTTCACAATGTCTTGTACCATTATCTGGCCGAGTCCAGGCTTCATGGTGTCTTGTATTGATATCTGGTCATAATCCAGGCTTCACAATAACTTGTTGGGGATTAAACAATTATTCGGTCGAATCCGGGCTTCATAGCTTAAATTTAAGATAAACCACTATCTGGTCAATTCCAGGCTTTGAGGTATTCTGATATTGTTATCCGGTTGTTCTCCGGGCTTTACAATATGATGGAGAAATCAAGATATTATCCGGTCGGATCCGGGCTTCATAACTTGAACTTTGTGAGAATTTGATTGTATCTTTTTCTAAAATGTAAAGAGTTAATCGTATGTAATGCCATGATGTATGACATGTATCGAGCAATGATGTTCTCAAAATAAATGAGATTATGTTGTATGATGCGTATGCGCATGCCATGATGCAATGTTTTTATGATGTTCTCTAGTTAGGGAAAATAAATCCCAGACTACTGATGGAGAATATAAAGAGTTTCGCTCGCTGGGGATAACGACCGAAGATGATTTGAGAAACTTGGCAGGAGAATAATCCTGCTGGAGAATAAACTGGAGATAAAATGGCTCTGTGGGGAAGAGAGATACTCTGCTAGAAGATCTGCTGATTTGGGGAACTAACCTCGGCTGGGGATGAATTATTGTTGCTAGTGACGATGAACTCTGTCGGGGATAAAGTTTCTGCTTGTGGAAGAAATAAACTCCACTGGGGATACTCTTCCATTGTTGGTGATAGATGAACTCTGCTTGGGGAGAATTAACACCACTGCTTTTGGGTACCTCTTACTCTGCGGGGAGTGTATGCACTTTAGCCATATTCTCTGGCTGGGTTTATCCCTGTACCTGGTGGGTAGAGAAACCGTAAGGTTTGGACATTTCTTGTTTGCCCCTGTTCCTATAATTATGAGTAATCGTCTTTTGTTTCGCACGTAAATATTTATGAGCAACAATTATGTTCAAATGCATATATCAAAAATGAACCATTGGACGTTCTTGCAAAACAAAACAGAAAAAGACAAACAATTTTGAAATTTATTGTAAAATGAATTGTATTGATTCTGAAGTTGGTCTGTAATAGGCGTTTTGTACAAGAGGCTGACATCCTAGTAAGAGAACACCGCCGAAAGATAGAAATTACACAATTTGTGAAAAACAAAGAAAAACAGCTATGTGAACAATCCCTCTGGGTTCCAACTCTGCTATTGCCTTTATATCTTCGAGCATCTCATCACTTTGCTACTTGGTTGAAGGTAGATCAGATTGATTGGCGCCGTCTGAGCTTGATAGTTGGTACCGAAGTCTGGTTACAAGATGATCCAGTGAGACATAGTGTTACGCTTTGATCCCTAATTTTTGCTTGGATCGCCCTTTCGGGTTTTCAGTCCACCGGGATACCCTTTTTTTCCCAAGCAGTCTTTTCAGGTTTTCGACTTGCCGGGTGTACAGATTTTTCATTTTCGTCCCTTATTTTTGCCCGAACCTTTTTGGTTCGTCGGGAAGCCCTTATTTTTTCCTAGGCTAGTCATTCTAGCAGGTCTTTGATTATGCGTAGTATTTTTTCACCATGTCTGCATTGACGGGGTGAGGAAGGTCGTCACCATCCATGGTGGTTATAATCATAGCTCCTCCTGAGAAAATATTCTTAACCACAAATGGCCCTTCGTACGTAGGGGTCCATTTTCCCCTGGGATCACCTTGTGGCAGTATGATGCATTTGATCACCAGATCCCCGACTTGATATTCTTGTCGTCTAACTTTCTTGTTAAAAGCCTTGATCATCCGCTTTTGATACGTCTGACCATTACAAATAGCAGTAAGTCTCTTTTCATTGATTAAGTTCAGCTGATCAAGCTGAGTCTGGATCCAATCGTCCTTGCTCAAACCTGCATCCTTCATAATCCGAAGAGAGGGTATCTGGACTTCAATGGGTAAGACTGCCTCCATGCCATACACTAGAGAGTAGGGTGTTGCCCCTGTTGACGTCCGCGCTGAGGTGCGGTACCCATGAAGAGCGAATGGTAGCATCTCATGCCATCCTTTGTATGTCACCGTCATCTTCTGCACAATCTTATTGATGTTCTTATTAGCCGCTTCAACAGATCCATTCATCTTCGATCGGTAAGGAGAAAAGTTGTGATGCTATATCTTGAACTGTTTGCAGAGCTCGGTGATCATTGTATTGTTGAGATTTATACCATTGTCCGTAATGATCCTCTCTGGTACACCATATCGACAGATTAAATTGTGTCGGATAAACTGTGCCACGATGTTCTTGGTTACTGTAGCAAAGGAAGTTGGTTCAACCCATTTCGTAAAATAATCAATTGCTACCAGAATGAAACAATGTCCGTTGGACGCAGTAGGTCTAATTTCGCCGATCATATCGATGCCCCACATTGCAAAAGACCAAGGAGCTGTCAAGACATTCAGAGGAACTAGAGGTACATGCACCTTATCAGCATAGACTTGGCACTTATGACAAGTCCGAGAATACTGATAACAATCGGCTTCCATAGTAGACCAATAACATCCTGCCCGTAGGATTTTCTTTGCCATGGTATGTCCACTGGAATGAGTTCCAATAGTACCTTCATGTAACTCTGCCATAATCCTTTCTGCCTCGTTCTTGTCCACACATCGCAGTAAGTTTGAATCATGGTTACGCTTGTAAAGAATCTCATTGCTAATGAAGAACTTTGCAGCGAACCTTCTCATAAACTTCTTATCATTAACAGATGCACCCTCGGGGTACTCTTGAGCTGTAAGATACCTCTTTATCTCGTGAAACCAGGGTTTATCTGCTACCTCTTTAGTCTCAATATCACAGCAATGTGTGGGTTCGTCCAACCTCTCGATGGTAATCCGGGGAGCTTCATTGTCCCACCTGACTTTGAACATAGAAGACATGGTAGCTAGCGCGTCCGCTAACTGATTCTCCTCTCTTGGAAAGTGTTCAAAGGTTATCTTCTCAAAGTGCGGAAGCAACGTCAGTACACACTCTTTGTAAGGAATAAAATTTGGGTGCTTCGTATCCCACTCGCCTTTGATCTAATAGATCACTAGAGCGGAATCTCTGAATACACTCAAGAACTTAATCATTAGGTCAATAGCTGCTCGAAGCCCCAGGATGCACGCTTCATACTCCGCCATATTGTTGGTGCAGTTAAAACATAATCGGGCGGTGAACGGAGTATGACAGTCCTCAGGAGATATGATCACTGGACCAATACCATTACCCAATGCGTTTAAGGCTCCGTCAAAATACATAGACCATCGGGATCTCTCCTCGGGTCCTTCATCCGATCCAGGTTCTTCACAGTCGGTCACCAACATGATGTTCTCATCTGGGAATTCGAAATTCATGGATTGGTAGTCGTCCACGGCCTGATGCATCAAATGATCTTCCAACACACTCCCCTTGATTGTTTTTAGGTTGTGTATTGGATATCAAACTCAGTTAAGATCATCTTCCATCTTACTATTCTTCCGGACAAGGCAGGCTTTTCGAAGATATACTTAATTGGGTCCATCTTTGATATCAATAGGGTAGTGTGAGTCAGCATATACTGTCTCAGCCGGCGAGCAGCCCATTCCAAAGCGCAGCAAGTTTTCTCAAGCATTGAGTATTGGGTCTCACAGTCGGTAAACTTTTTTCTAAGGTAGTAAATAGCGTGCTCTTTTCGGCCAGACTCGTCATGCTGCCCCAACACACACACCATTGAATTATCCAGTACTGTCAAGTATAAGATCAAAGGTCGTCCTTCAACTGGAGGCATCAGAATAGGTGGCTCTTAGAGGTATTCCTTGATCCTTTCTAAAGCGATCTGACAATCATCATTCCATATTACCACTTGATCTTTCTTCAACAGCTTGAAGATTGGCTCACAAGTAGCAGTCAGATGTGAAATGAATTGGGCGATGTAATTCAGACGTCCCAAAAAGCCTCTAACTTCCTTTTCCGTTCGGGGAGTTGGCATCTCCTGTATAGCCTTCACCTTTGCAGGATCCACTTGAATACCTTTATCACTAACGACGAAACCCAATAGCTTACCAGACCTCACCCCGAAGGTGCACTTGTTCGGGTTTAACCTCAGCCGGTATGTCTTCAACATGTCGAACAGTTTTTGGAGATGGTCAAGGTGTTCTTCTTCAGTCTTGGACCTTGCAATCATATCATCAACGTAAACCTCAATCTCATGGTGAATCTTGTCGTGGTACAAAGCGACCATGGCACGCTGATAAGTTGCCCCAGCATTCTTCAACCCGAAAGGCATTACCTTGTAACAGAAAGTGCCCCACTGTGTAACGAAAGTTGTCTTTTCCATGTCCTCGGGAGCCATCTTAATCTGATTGTAACCAGAAAAAACCATCCATAAAGGAGAAGACCTTATGTTGCGCGGTGTTGTCGACCAGAACATCGATGTGAGGAAGCGGGAAATCATCCTTGGGGCTCGCCCTGTTCAGATCTCTATAGTCCACACACATACGTACCTTACCATCCTTCTTAGGCACTGGAACAACATTGGCGACCCACCGCGGGTAAGAAGTAACAGCTAGAAACCCGGCGTCAAACTGTTTCATGACCTCAGCTTTGATTTTCTCAGACATCTCGGGGCGCATACGGCGAACTTTCTGCTTTACTGGAGGACAATCTTCTTTGGTTGGCAGACGGTGCACCACAATATCAGTATCCAAACCAGGTATATCTTAATAAGACCAAGCGAAGATCTCAACATAGTCGCGTAGCATCTGTACCAACCGTTTCTTGACACTAGGCTCCAGATTTGCACCTATCTTGACCTCTTTCCTGTCTTTCTCTGTACCCAAATTTATTGATTCCACTGGCTCTTCATGAGGATGTATGGCCCTCTCTTACTATAGTAACAGTCTAGCAAGTTCCCCAGGCACTTCACAATCATCCTCACCTTCATCCTCGGCTTGGTTGATCGGATTTTCGAAGTCATAACTGGCTGTAGCAGAGTTGTTATCAATGGGATCCAGAGTGGATGTGGATCTGCATTATGATATGTGAGTGTGTGTAAGACAATAGCTATTTTGATAAAGTTTGAGATAGAAAGGAAAAACAAGGAGCACAAAATTTATAATGCAAGAAAATGTCCAATGCTCTATTGATGATACATGAAAATGACAAATAATAAGCCCTCACAAACAAAGCCAAAGTGCCTCTGGCAAGGCACCGGGCCGTAAAATTTCAAACTGTCTGTTACAAATCTCAAAACAAAAGTCTATTATTGTGTAATAAAAGAAATGGGCACGAAGTCCTTCACCGTCCAGTTGTTCAATCCACCGTTGGTAGTCGGGTAAATCCAGCTGTCGATATCTGACTCTTCTTCATCACCCTCAATTGCATTCACTCCCTGATCATGTTTGGGCATAGGAGCAGTTATGACGTTGGGTTTCTCCGGAGCGTCAAACTCAATCTCTTTAGCTTCGATCAAGTCTTGCACCTTATTCTTCAAGGCACAACAATTGTTTGTATCATGACCTGGGCTATCAGAGTGATAGGCGCAGCGGGCGTTCGGGTTATATAGCGGAGATATGGTGCTGGGGTTCTTTGGGGATTCCCTCAGAGTTACCAGGTTGGTCTTCAATAATTGTGGTAGAATTTGTGACAATTTCATATTGAGCCGAGTGTATTGTCTTTGCGGTCTCTCCATTCTTTGCTGATTGTTGCATTGTGGAGCAACTGTGGGTCTTGATATTACCATCGCGTTCACTGCTTGACAGTGTTCAGGTCTGCTTTGGCTCCTCGAGCCATAAAATGCACTAGCTTATTTCTTACCGGTGAAAGGATTCTTTACTGCACTTGACGTCGTATCTTTCTATATCTTACCACTTCGGATACCAGTTCTACTCTCTCTCCAGTCATAATCAGTTCAGTAAACCCATATGACGAACTGCCAATCAAATGATTGAAAAATGGACCACACAACGTCCCTAGAAACATGTCAACCAACTCCCTATCAGACAAAGGGGGTTGGACTCTTCCAGCCAAGTCTCTCCACTTCTGAGCATAGTCCTTAAAACCTTCACTTGCACCCATAGACATACCCTGAAGATGAGTATGCATGGGATCAAGGTCGGCGTTATACTGGTACTACTTGTAGAAAGCAGCAGCAAGGTCCTCCCAGTTTCATACATTAGCTCCTTCCAATTTATAAAACCATTCAAGCTGAGTCCCTGAAAGACTATCTTGAAAGAAATGCACCCACAAATTTCTATCAGCAGTGTAAGGTTAGATTTTTCTGACGTACGAGCAGAGATGGAGTTTAGGACAGGATACTCCATCGTACTTGGCAAAAACAGGAGCTTTGAACTTATGAGGGATCACCACCCCAGATGCCAGTCCCAAATCTCCAAAATCCAGACCAGGGATCTTCTGAATCTCCATAGCACTCAGAAGGTCTTCAAGTTGTTTGTACCTATCCTCAGCAGGAGGATACTGCTCATCATCAAAATCAGTATCATTATAAGAGACTACAGGACTAGGACCCTTTTCTTCTTCTTGGTTTTCCTCTCCTTTGGATGAAAGAGACAGATCAGCTTCCTGTCACAACCTATTCCCAAATTTGTTACTCATATTCAGAAGAACCACCTTCTTATTCTTCTTATTCTTCTCCTTCAGGATGAGAGTCTTCAAATCCTCTTGCCCTTTAGCCAAGTTCAAGAACATCTCTTGGAATTGGGCATTATGTGCCTGAAGAGCTTTGATGGCTTGATCAGTAGGTATTTCAGAAGACATTTCGTGTTGAAATAAACATCGAAGAAGATGAGAAACATGTAATGAAACCTGTAATGATGTGCATGATAATGGGATGCGTATGTAATGATTCCAAAGACCTTGGTAGATTTAAATTTGCAAACCAAAGAAATAAACAAACTTTATTAGATTAAACTTGTAAAAATGTTTAACAATGCCTTTGAGGCATTACAAAAGAAATAAATGGGAAACAAATCTAAACTAGCAAAAGCAAAATCAGAAATCCCATGGACGTTTCCCCTTCGTGCTGACATAGTCATTAATCATCCTTTCATTCTCAAGTTGCCTGGTGAGCTTTAAGATCTTCCTTTCTTACTCATGGTACTTTTCCCGGTAGGTATCCCTCTCCTCCTTCAGCTGAATCCAGGATCTCTTTAATGCCCTAAGATCAGTGGGCATGTATGGATAAAGGACTGTATAAGGAACGCCCTCTTCATTGGTAGGCTCCACAATCACTGGCAACACAGCTTCATAAGGAATCCCAAGCTTCTGGGCTCGAGCTCGGACCCACTGGAGGTAAGGCTGCATAGGGAGAGAAGTCCTTGGTCCTAGCTCTTGAGGGTCAGATCTGTTCACCATGCTCCAAGCTCGTATAAACCTTTGGCGGTGCTCGTTAACGTCCTCCTTGTAGTCAAATGCAATATCTGTAAGAAGTAGTCATGAGGACCGTCTCTCCGAGCACGACCAAACTGTCGCAAACCCAAGCAAGGACTGTAGGTTATTTCCCCTCTAATTCCAAGCAATGGGACATTAGGGTATCCCCCACATCGATCAATGACAGCAATGCTCTCCATAGCTTTAGAACTCCAAAGAATGTCTGTATGGGCAAGGGACATTATCCTGTAAGACCATCCTACACCTTCCTCATTCTTCAACACAGACTTGGGGAGGTGCGAAATAAACCACCTCGCCATCAGCGGCATGCAACACATGAGAGTCCCTCTTCTACGCACAGTACGAGTATAGAGGGCATGCAAGATATCACCCAGAAGAGTAGGTACATGATTGCGAGACAGGAAGATCTTAATCGCATTCACATCTATGAAGGAATCCGGATTCAGAAAGAGGACCAAACTGTAGACAAGGAGAGCCAAGATGTCTTCGAAATCCTGAAAGTCCAAACTATCCCAGAACAATTGAGCTTGATCCATCAGAAACTTGGTTAAGAAACCTTTAACCATGCTTCATGTTTCCCAATTAGATACGACATCAGCCCGTTTCAAATGTAGAGCTGAAGCAATATCTTCTGGTCTAGGAGTCTCTTCCAAACCTGTGAAGGGCATCTGCTCAAGGATGGATATGCCCAATAAGTGAGAAAACTCTTCCAAAGTGGGAACTAGCTGATAATCCGGGAAAGTGAAACAATGATGCACAAGATCAAAGAAATGGAAAAGCACACTTATCATCTGCTCATCAAACTTTGAAGTAACCAAGCTAATAAGCTGACCATGTCTTCTAATGAATGAAGAAGTATCAGAAACTCTCGAGGCTAAATCTTTGAGTTGAGCAGGTATTTGCACAAAGTTAACTCGAATGGTGTTTCTGCGCATGGAAGCCATAATCTACAAAATAGAACAAAGATAAATCCCCTCGGTCTTTGAAATGGTTAGTGTAATGGAGTATGCATGCTATGTTATGATGCATGATGTCATGATAAAACACAGAACAGGTATAGCAGATAACAGACATGGTAAAGGAAAACAAGTCACATAAGAGCTCTTAAGTTTCAGGCTTGCATGGGGTCTAGGTATTACCATCTTGAAGTTAAGTTGGTTTCAACCTGTCCTAATAATAGTAACCGGGTTCTAGAGGTTCTCAATATCACTGACCATCCTCCATCGATCATGGTTTCAGCTCACACAATCTTTTCTTGCGGCCGGAACTATCTCGAGAGTATGGTTTCAATGAGTGTAGTATCGAGTATCAACCAGTTCCCAGCTTTACACTGAGACTGGCTATCTCACTACTTCCTATGGCCAAGTTGGTCGATTATAGGTTCTAAGGTCATTTGATGCTTAACGATACACATAGCAGCCCTGTATTCTCCTGGTTTATCCACAAGGGATACCGGTACCAACCAATGTGCCACATCAACGTAGCTACTACTTCAACCATATCGATCTACGCCGTACAGTTCCCTCACAGTTTATTGCTACTTACCTAAAAGGTGTCCCCTAGATTTGGGTTAGGATCTATAGTAACTCCCAAGACAACACCCTCAAAAGTAAAGCAATCAAATCAAACAAGAGAAGCAATTTATGATGAATTAATCCTCAGGTACACCCCACTTATAATTGCCCAACAGAGTCGCCAATTCTGTGATACGGTGGCAGAACCGGGCTATTTTGGAAATGCTGGTTTACGTTTTGCGTTTGTGTTTGCAAAATGTCGCGGTAAGTAAGAGTCGCCACCGACTTTTATTTTATCTAACTTGAAAGGAAAAAAGCACAGAAAAATTCCTTTTTCGAGATATTCTGAGTACGGGGGGGGGGGGGGGGGGGGGATGGGTAGATTATAGAAAGGGAAGGTATTAGCACCCTTGTTATCCGTGGTTTTCCATGGGCTCTTAGGTACTTGCTCATCATTTTTAAAATTGCTTCCGTGTTTGTGTGTTTTGAAAAGTTTTTGTTTTACTTTGTTTTAACCCTTGTATCAGTCCTCAAGAGTGTTACGAAGTATTTTTGAAAACTTTGTTTGAAAAGAGTGCAAGTGTGGAAAAGTTTGATTTTGAGCAAGTACCTACTAGCATCTACCTACTCGAAAAAGAATGTTCATGTTCTTGTTTCCTTTAGACAGCACTATCCCACTATTAGTGAGTAGGTAGCACCATCGTTAGAGTTGTAAGGGTCAATTCAAAAGGGACGTATGATCACTAAAGCAATGTTAGGATGTCTTAGTAATAACCCTAGTGTCTTAAGATCATATTCGAGGCAACATTTCCGAGGCAACATTTCCGAGTCAACATTTCCGAACGGGACTTTTGATCTTTATTTAGACAAGAGAGCGACCACTAAAACACCTTATACTTAATGATCGTTTACTGAAGGCAACCGAATTGAGAGTATACCCTAGGAGTGCGCATGTGCGAGTGATTTGATTTCAAGTTATTATCTTTGCACATTTAGGGTTTGCTAACCGTTTTAAAATTAACATACATTCTTGTCATGCAATCCTATTATCATACATCTAACAGTTAATATTTGTGAAAATAAAAAATATGATAAATAAAACTACGCTATTACAAGGCTTCGGGGAGGGGGATTAATTACATAGCCAAAAACCCGTAAAAATGAAAAATAAACGAGAAGTCCTAATTAATCTATTACATCCCATGAGCAGTTACATCAATATTTGCAAAAATAAATAAACGTGCGCGATGAAACGAGGACGAGAAGAGATTAGGGTTTTGACCCTGTCTAGACCTAATTAAAGGAAAAATCATTTTTTGTTGTTTTTGATTATTTTGAGAAAGAATAAGGTTTTAAATTAAATAAATACAAACCTAATTACTAATTAATTTAAATCAAGAAAAATGATTAATTTTGACCTATTTTTGTATTTTTGTTATTTTGAGAAAAAAGAAAATAAAAATTAAATTAAACAAAACCCTAATTTTCTAATTTATTTTAATTATTAAACAAAAGGTTAAAATTGCCCTAAAATTAAATAAACTAATTAAATTAAATTTGATAAAAATAAACCTAAATCTAATTTGAGAAAAAAAATGGATTTTATGAGTTTTTGTTTAAAATGAATTAATTTTGTTAGAGAAAATAATTAAGCAAAATTAAATAAAAGAAAATATATAAAAGAAAAGAAAAGAGAATTTGGCCTGGTATGCTAGCAATTTGAGGGGTGTCCATAGCAATTCCTGAGCCCAATAAGCATGGGTCCATGTTGACATTTCTGCTTCAATGTTGCATGTTTGACTAAGCCTTTGGTAGACCCTCACATGCCAAGCGTTGGCTTTGATCTGCTTTAGATCCAGTGGTTGCAAGCTGATGGCATATGGTGGATATCCTGGAAACCTGCGCATGGAATTATGCATAGAAAAAATATATTGAAGAACAAGGGGGGGCCTGGGGATCGAACCCAGGCCCTTTGGCTTTTTCCTTCGCCTCATAACCAACTGAGCCAGCACGCTTGTTTGTACATGGAATATCAAATGAGTATTATATGTAAAAAACACAAATGCCAATTGTACAGCGCGCAAATTTTCAAATGGGCCTGTCAGGGGGTGCCACGCCACCCTTCTTCTTCCTCTCTCCGTTGGTAAAAGTCAAGGACTTTTACCTACAGACACAATCTGTAGCTATAGCCCCTGTGACTTCCAAAATCTCATACACGCACCATAAATGAAAACTAATGCTACAGACCAATTCGTCTTGGCCTTGTGAAGATCATGGCATCCCTCTTTTGGACCAATTTCACCTGCATAAGAAAACCCTAAAAACAAAACCTAAACCCTAACAATGGTGGATTTCAGTATGGCTAACAAAAATGAAATTAATCATTACCAATAGCTTGCAAATGTTTCACTGAACAAGAATATATAAAAAATTCATGCTACAAATGCCAAAATAATGATATTGGAATTCAAGAAAATGCCAAAGTTGTGAGTCACTTACAGTGAGCTTTCGTGCACGAAAATGCTTGCTAAGGATTGGTATGGACTCCTTGAACACCCAGGAAACAAATGAGATTGCTTGGGAGGCTTGATATAGCCTGGAACTATGAAATCAGATTACCACTTTTTCTTGATTTTTTGAAAGTTGTTCTTCACTTTACACGCCTCTAACCCTTGTGCATTTGGTCTGAGTTTGTTCTACATATGTCCTTGAGTGAATTAGGTTTACAAACTTACTCCAAATCTTTGCAATTATGAAAATTTGATCCATGATTTGATTCTTATTCAAATCTTTCCAAATCAAGTCAAAAACCAATCTTTTTGTGTACAAACATGCCTTGCACAATTTGATCTCCTTGCCAGCTATTCATGGACCTGAAATATGCACAAAATCTCAAGGTTTAAATGATTTTTATATTTTGATGATTTTATTTTAATTTAATTTTATTTAATTGAAATAAAAATCAAAATAAATGACAAAAATAAAATAAAGGCAAGTGGGAAGGTCGTGGCTCATGGACCATGTTACAAACTCAAAACAAGCACAAAAAGTTGGGCCCACTTGACAAAAATTGTAATTTGAGGCATATTTGACTTTTGGCAATTTTACAAAAAAGGTCAACTTCACCAATGCATAACTTCCTCAATTTTGACCCTATGAGGGTGTTCTTGGACTTTTTAGAAAGCTCAAGATGTCCTCTAAGCAACCCTTTTTGTCTCATCTCAATTGAGTATTCCATGTTTACGTATGAAGCTTTGACAAAAAAGGTGTTTTTGTTGACTTTTCAAAGTGACCTATAATGTCCAAATTCATAACTTCTTGTGAGTGCATATTTTGAACTTGGGATCTGAAGATGAATTGTAGGGAATTGCATCCTATTCAAAATGAGCTTTGTATGGGTCATTTCTAATAAAGTATGAGAAAGTTATGCCTGGTCAAAGTTGAGTTGACTTTTCCTACAAAACCCTAATTTAGCAACTTTTGTGTTTTGATGAATTGTGAGCAATCCTTGAGGAATCATGATCAATCCTTGATCAAATGATGAATAATACTTTAAAATGAGAATGTTGACCAAAAATATTGAAGTTTAACTATATGTGGGCCACAGTTGACTTTTGCCCTAACAAAGTCGATTTTCAGGCCTTTGAGCAATTGACTGAGCAAACTTCCTCTGCAAGGCTTGAAACTTGACATGGATGATCTTGAGAACATATTAGGATAATTATGAGCATTGGGGACCCTTTTTATTCAAACATCTTGATGCAAACTGAAACCCTAATTTGAGGTATACTACCTTAGGAGAGAGTTTGTTTGGTCAATTCTTGGACTTCCTTGATCAATTTGAGGATCTCACTTGAAATGTTTTGAGAAATATGAGAGGGAATATTTTGGGGTACAACACCAAGTAATGGGAAATTAGGGTATCCCCATAGTGGTCAATAACAGCGGTGTCTTCTATAGCCCGGGAACACCAAACAATATCCGTATGAGCAAGTGACATTATTCTGTGTGACCAACCCAAACTTTCTTCGTTCTTCAGCACAAACTTAGGGAGGTGAGAAATAAACCACCTCGACATCAACGACATGCAGCACATAATATTCCCTCTTCTCTTCATGGTATGAGTATAGAGAGCATGCAAGATATCTCCAAGCAAGGTAGGCACAGGATTGCGAGAAAGGAAACTCTTGACATCATTCACATCTACAAAGGAGTCTGAATTAGGGAAGAGAACTAAACCATAGATAAGAAGAGCCAAGACATCCTCAAAAGCCTGAAAATCCAAATCATCCAAAAACAACTGAGCTTGGTCTATCAGAAATTTGGCTAAAAAACCCTCGACTCCGCTTCAAGTTTCCCAATTGGATACCACATCGGCCCATTTTAAATGCAAAGCTGAAGCAATGTCTTCTGGCCTAGGAACTTCTTTCATACCTGTGAAGGGTACCTGTTCAAGAATGGATATGCCCAATAAATGAGATAATTCTTCCAAGGTGGGTACCAGCTGATAATTTGGAAAGGTAAAGCAGAGATGCTTAGGATCGAAGAACTGAAATAGTACGCTCATCATTTGTTCATCAAGGTTTGAAGTAACCAGGATGAGTAGTTAACTGTGTCTCTTAATGAAAGCAGAAGTTTCAGAAACTCTTGATGCTATCTCTCTAAGTTGGGCAGGTATCTGCACAAAGTGGATTCAGATGGTATTTCTACGCACGGAAGCCATGTTCTGCAAAACAGAACAACGATAAATTCCCTTGGTCTTTGAAATGGTTAGTGTAATGAAGCATGAATGCCATGTTATGATGCATGATGTCATGATAAACCACAGGTATAGCAAACACAAATATTGCAAACACAGTCAAATCACAAAAATCCCTTAGGTTTAAGGCTTGCATGAGGTCAAAGGTAATACCCTCTTGAAGTTAAGTTGGTTCAACCTGTCCTAGAAAAGTAACCGGGTTCTAGAGGATCTCAATATCACTGACCATCCTCCATCGGTCATGGTTTCAGCTCACGCAATCTTTTCTTGCAGCCGAAATTATTCCGAGAGTATGGTCTCAATGAGTGTAGCATCGAGTATCAACCAGTTCTCAGCTCTACACCGAGGCCGTCTATCTCACTACTTTCTAATGGCCAAGTTGGGCAATTAAAGGTTCTAAGGTCAGTTGATGCTTAACGACACCACGCAGCGGCCCCGTATTCTCCTTGTTTCTCCACAAGGGATATCGGTACCAACCAAAGTGCCACACCAACGTAGCTACTGCTTCAACCATATCGGTCTACGATATACAATTCCCTCACAGTCTATTGCTACTTACCTAAAAGGTATTCCCTATATCCGGGTGTAGGATCTATAGTAACCCTAAACATAACCCTCAAAAATAATGCAAACAAAGCAATTATGATGAACTAGATCCTAAGGTATACCCCACTTATAAAGTCCCCAGCAGAGTCACCAGTTATGTTATATGGTAGCAGAACCGACTGTTTAATACTGGTTTGCATTTTGCGTTTTGTATTCGCAAAATGTCGCGGTAAACAAGAGTCGCCCATGACTTTTATTTCATCCAATCGGAAAGGAAACAAAGTACAGGAAAAGTCCTTTTTCGAGATATTCTGAGTACGGGGGGTAGATTATAGAAAGGGAAGGTGTTAGCACCCTTTCTATCCATGGTTTTCCATGGGCTCTTAGGTACTTGCTCATCTTTTTAAAATTGCTTCTGTATGTGCTTTGTTTTTGAAAAGTTTGACTTCGTGATAACCCTTGTATCAGTCCTCAAAGGTGTGACGAAGTTTGTTTTGAAAATTTGATTTTTGAAAGGTGTAAGTTTGAAAAGTTTTGATTTGAGAAAGTACCTACTAGCATCTACCTACTCAAAAAAAGATAGTTTCTATTCTTGTTTCCTTTAGACAGCGCTATCCTACTATTGAGAAATAGGTAGCACCGTTGTTGGAATCGTAAGGGTTAATTCGAAAGGGACGTACGATCACTAAAGCAATATTAGGACATCTTAGTAATAAACCTATAGTCTTAAGATCATATTCGAGGAAACATTTCCGAGGCAACGTTTTCGAGGTAACATTTTCGAGGCAACATTCGAATGGGACGTTTGATCTTTTTTAGACAGGAGGGCAACCACTAAGACACCCTATGCTTAATGATCGTTTACCGAAGGAAACTGAAGTGAGAGTATACCCTAGGAGTGATATGTGCGAGTGATTTGTTTTAGTTATTTATCTTTGCACATTAGGGTTTTCTAACGTATTAATTTGTCATGCATTCTTGTCATACAATCCTATTAGCATACATCTAGACAGTTAAATATTTGCAGAAATTAAAAATGCGAGAAAGTAAATCTACGCTATTGCAAGGCTTCAGGGAGGGGGATTAATTACATAGCCAAAAACCCGGGGATTTAAACAGTAAATCAAAACCCTAAATTAACTATTACAAACCATGAACAGTTACAAAAATATTGGCAAAAGAATAAACAAACGCATGGCGAATTAAATGCGAAACGATTAGGGTTTTGACCCTTGACTAAACCTATTTGCGATTGATTAAAAAGGATGTTTTTGTCATGTTTTTTTTATTTAGGAAAATAAAGAAACCATTAAATTAAAAATAAAATCCTAATTCTAATTAATTTTAAATTAAGAAAAATAAACTAATTTACTCTAAAAACCTATTTTTGTATTTTTATTTATTTGAGAAGAAATAAAAGAATTAAATCAAGAATTTAACCTAATTTCTATTTATTTATGAAAACAAGTTAAAATTGCCCTAGGTTATATTAAATTAAATTAAATTCGATAATAATAAAAAAACTAATTCTAATTTTTTTTGTGAATTCTTGATTTTATGATTTTATAAAAAAAAGTAATTAGTTTTTGTGAATTAAAATAATTAAAGAAAAATATTAAAAGAAATAAAAAGAAAGAAGGAAAAGAAGTGGGCCTAATAGCATTAGCAATCCTGGGGGGGGGGGGGGGTAGATCTGACTTTTGGGCCCAAATAATCCAAGCCCGTCTGATTTTTACAAATCGGATGCGTATGTTAACTTGAGGTGTATGGTGATCCTTCAATGGAAAGGCATCGGATCTTGGCTGAATATGCGTTTTATGGTTGGATCTTGATGGCATATGGTGGACGTCATGCTAAGCAACGCGCCTGATCACCTGATGAAAAATGACATGAAACAAATATTGGCACCTGGGGATCGAACCCAGGTCCTCCCACTGAACACTAACACGCCTTACCATTTGTGCCACCTGCTTCATTTGTTATTATAACAAGAGTAATATATAATACACGGTGGTTAACTTGAAAAAACGCGCGGAATTCAAACCAGCCAACCAATGATTGCCACACCTCATCTTCTTCCCCAGATTGTCGTTTTAGGCAAACAAGCTTTTACCTAAGATGCTTCGCTGTAGCTACAGACCTGTTCATCTCAAAAATTGTATACAAGCAATATAAATGACAAGCGCTGGTACCAATCAACTTGTCTCATCCCCACGAGAATCATGGTACCAGAATCAAAGCCTAATTTTTCCTAAACTGAAAACCCCAAAAACGAACCAAGAAACCCTAACAATGGCATATCATGATTCCTGTACTGAAAACGCAATTAAATAATACCAATAGCTTGCAAACTCAATGGTGAACAAGAATATATAATTCAAATATGCTAATGATGCGTAAATCAATGAAATCGAAATCATGTTTTAGGGTGAACCGTGGTGTCTGTAACTTACAATTCCGGACGTGAAAATGCTTGCAATTGATTGAGACCCCTTCTGGAGATGTCCAGGAGTCTATTGGTAATGTTAGAATGGCTTGGATTGGCCTCTAGGATGGAAATTGAATCACCACATTTCCTTTGAAATTTTGAAGTTTGGTTCTAGCTTTTCCACAACTGTAACCTCTCTTCCTTGCCCTGGCTGCATTCTCTATATGTACTAGAGTGAATTAGGGTTGTAAAAACCACTAGTATCTTTACAAATTTTGAAGATTTGATTTGGTTTTCATGGTGTATGATATCCTTCCAAATTTGGCCTAATCATGCTCTTTTTGTACCAATTGCCATTGATTCGAATTGATCTTGCAAGTTTAGCATATCTTGGTTGCTAACCTGTCAAAAAAACAAATCAAATCTTATCTTTGATAATTTTCATCATTTATTTGATTTAATTCACTTTTTAATTAATGAAAAATAAAAATAAATTGAAAAATGAAGCAAATTATTGGTGGATAAGTATTTGAGTTATGGACCACGTTATAATTGAGGTGTAAGCATAAAAAGTTGGGTCCATTTAGCAAAAAATGCAAATTTGAGCACATTTGACTTTTGGCAATTTTTCAAAAATGGTCAACTTGGCCAATGCATAACTCTCTCAATTTTGACCCTAGAGAGGTGTTCTTGGACATTTTAGAAATCTTAGGATATCCTCTAAGTAACCCTTTTGGTCTCGTCTCAATTGAGTCTTCCATGTTCATGTATGAAGCTTTGACCTAAAAGGTGTTTTTGTTGACTTTTCAAAATGACCTGTAATGTCAAAATTCATATCTTTTGTGAGTGAATATTATGAACTTTGGAGATGAATATGAATTGTAGGTAATTGCATCCTCTTCAAAATGAGATTTGCATGGGTCATTTTTGATAAATTATGAGAAAGTTATGCTTGGTCAAAGTTGAGTTGACTTTTCCTGCAAAACCCTAACTTAGCAACTTTTGGATTTTGATGAATTGTGAGCAATCCTTGAGGAATCATGATCAAACCTTGATCAAATGATGGATAATACTTCAAAATAAGGATGTTGACCAAAGATCTTGAAGTTTGACTGTATGTGGGCCATAATTGACTTTTGACCTAGCATAGTTGATTTTCAGGCATTTGAGCAATTGACTGAGCAAACTTATTCTGCAAGGCTTGAAACTTGACATGGATGATCTTGAGAACATATTAGGACAATGTTGATAATTTGAGTCCTTTGTGGTTCACACATCTTGATGAAGATGGAAACCCTAATTTGAGGTAGACTGCCTTATGAGAGAGTTTGTCTGGTCAACTCTTGGACTTCCTTGAGCAATTTGGGGACCTCACTTGACATGTATTGAGAAATATGGGAGGGAAAATTTTGGGGTACAACAGCATGGATATATTTTGGATCAGTTTAAATAAGCATAGATTTATTCTGATACTTCTTCCAGTTGAAGACAAGCATATACCTCTTCTGCCTCATATTAAATCAAGCGTAGATTTATTCTGATACTTCTTCCAGTTGAAGTTAGTAGTTACTTTGGATGGCATCTATAAGCCCATCTCCGAAGACTCTCTTTCACCTCTCCAAATGGAATCTATAAGCCCATTTCTGGCATAATGAACCAACAATATCACTTTTTGCACAGGCGAGTGCAAATTTCTGGTTAAGTGTTCAATCATCTTCCACCTTCAAGTCACGAATGACGGACATGCCAATCTAACTCTTCGGGTTTAAGAAGATTGAACGGGAGTAGTTCTTGTACCCCAAAATTTTCCCTCCCACTTTTTCTTCAAGGCATTATTTCAAGGCTTCTCAAATACTCAAGAATCTCAAGGGATGACCAGTCAAATGCTCCTCCTAAGCCAAAGGTTTACAACTAGGGCTTTGAGTTTCTCAAGGAAATTTGGGTTGCAAATGTCTCAAGTGATTTCCATGTTTCTCCATAGGTCTCCAACAGGATTCATATCAAGTTTTAAGTCTTGCATCACAAGTTTGCTCAGTCAATGGCTCAGATAATGGAAAATCAACTATGTTGGGTAAAAAGTCAACTATGGTCAACATACAGTCAAACTTCAAGATTTTTTGGTAAACATTAAAATTTTGAAGTGATATTCACCATTTGATCAAGGGTTGATCATGATTCTAAAAGGAAAGCTCTCAAATCATAAAAAGTCAAGAATTGTCAAATTAGGGTTTCCTTTGGAGAAGTCAACTGAACTTTGACTAAGCATAACTTTCATATGATTCATCAACTTTTCCCCAACCAAAGCCCATTTTGAAGAAAATTCAATTCTCTACAACTTTGTTTTTACGCTCAAGTCCAAAAAATGATTCGTTTAAAATATATGAGCTAATACATTATAGGTCATTTTCAAAAGTCAACAAAAGACACTTTTTGTCAAGGCAACTTACATCAAGATAATATCTCCAAATGAAAAATTGATCAAAAGAGAACGTGTAAAGGACACCTTGAGCTTTCCAAAAAGTCCCAGATCATCTTCAGAAGATAAAAATTGGGCATGTTGTGAGTTGCACAAGTTGGGAAATTTGAAGAAATTCATGAAATACAAAATGAGCAAACTTGAGATTTTAAACTAGTGGGCCTAACTTTTGATGTTCAAACATGTTCATAAGATGTTAGAGGGCCTCTAAAAAGAATTAACACATTTTTATGATTTTTATTACTTTTATTTGAATTTTTATTCATTTAAAAATAAATAAAATCAAATAAAAATGAAAACTATGTATAAAGGCTTGGGCCTTTTGATTTCAATTCCTTTGCAAGCCCAACAAACTCATGACAGTCTGTTTACTCCTTCCAAATTTGTGCAAGGGGCTTAAAGGTGTCTCATTCTTCCTTGAGTTAAATCCAAGACCTTTGTATCTCTTCAAAGTTTGTTGGCATATCAGGATGAAGAATAATGCAAGACTCGTCCCCTTGAATAATAGGCTCTAAGATCACCGGTAAGATGGCGGGATATGGCATCATAAGACTTTGAGCACGAGTTCACACCTATTTGAGGTAAGGTTCCAAAGGGATGGAATTTCGTTGCCCCAAAGTCTTACCATCAATCTTCTTTACCATGTGTGATACGGTGGGAGAACTGACTTGGGATTTTGCGTTTGTGTTCGCAAATGTTTCGGTTTAGCAAGAGTCGTCATCGACTTTTTATTTTATCCTAAGGAAAGGTCAAAAAGAACAGGAAAGACCTTTGAGATGTTTTCTTTGGTTCGGAGAGTAGATTATAGAAAGGGAAGGTATTAGCACCCTTTCTATCCATGGTTATCCATGGGCTCTTAGTCACTTGCTTTGCTTTTCAATTGTTTGAAATGATGCTCCTCAATTGTTTGAAATGGTGCTTTGTGTGTGATTTTGAAAGATGTTTTGAAAATAGGCCATCGTTGTGGCAACCTTTTTAATGATTCTTGTTTGAATGTATACAAAGGTGTTTTTGTCTTTCGAAAAGTTTTCAATGTTTGAAAGTAGGGTTTTAAAATTGTGTTGTGAGGTGTGTTTTAAAAATAGCAAGGATGTTTTTTGCAAGTTTCGATCAAGTAACTAAGAGCTGTCTACCCTATTTTACTCAAAGATCTCTCTTATGTTTTTAACCCTTTTAACAATGTTGTTTCACCATTGTATTTGGTGAACAACCTTGTGTTAGGGTGTTAAACGGGACAGGCGCGGGTCATCGTATAGACCATGATAGCAATGGTGTCAAGTATTTTTGGCAATTTTCTTAAGGGACTTGATCATTTTGTTTAGGCAACTCAGATAGCGTCATCGAGGGACTATGATCTTTTGTTTTGTTTTTGTTTTGCCAAAGTACTTGACATGCATACCATGGCCCATTTTTGAAGGCAACAAGTGGATTGTAACCCTAGGGGTGCAAGTGTGCATTGTGTTTGTTTTTCATGCACTTTTATCTTGGATTAGATCAAGTTATTTGTTGATTTGATTTTGCATACAAACCCTAAGTCTAATCATGGCATAATTGAAAGCATTTAAAGGTGCGAGAATTTATACTATTACAACATGATATAGGGAGGGGGGTACAAATTTGAATTGGGGATTATTTTACAAGAAATTTAATCCTAAATTATTACAAACAAATTGAATGTATAAGGCATAACAATTAAATGTACAATATTTAAATAAATACAACAAATAAATATTAAATAAAATGTATTATGCAAAAAAAGTTTTTTATGTATGTAAAAAGTATTTTTAATGTGAAATATAAATAAATAAAAAGTCAATTTCAATTTATTTTTGGTTTTTAGGGCAAAAACCCTAATTTCTTACATAAATAGTATTATTTATTATTTATATATAATAAGGTATCAATTTGTACAAAAAATAAAAGTATATATAAAAAAAAAGTATTTTTAGTATAAAATATTAATAAAAATAAAAATGTATTATTGTTGTGTTTTTTTGTTCTAATTACTTAATAAAATATAGTATATATGTATATAAATATATATTAAATATATTAAGTGTATAAAAAAATAAAATAAATTTTTTACAAAAAAAAATGTTTATATTTCAAGAAAATATTTTCAAATGTGTATAAAATAATAAATGAAAATAAACATATTTTTTTGTACATTATTTTTAAATTTAACCAAAATAAATATAAAGTATTTAATGTATTAATACTAGGAATAATTAAAATAAATACCAAATAAATATAAAAATTTATGAAAATATTTTTTAAGTATTTTTTATATTTGAAAATAAAATATCAAGGTCAGAAATAAAATAAAAATGCAAAAATGATAAATATACAAGAAATGGGCCAGGGGGTGTAAAAAGAAAAGCGGGGGGTGTCAAAAGCAAGCCTGTCCAGGCCCAGCCCAAAACCAACTTCATCTTCTTCCTCTAGACAGAAACGCGCGTGTCTCATGTACAAAATGCTATCTCCTGATTCTGTGCTTTTTTGATAAAACTCATAACATGAAACTTATAGAGCATCAAACAACGAATCTAACCATATAAAAAACTTAAGCTAACTCTCAAAGACCAGAGAGAATTTCTCTGGCCCTAATTCTTAACCTAGTTTTTTCAGAAAGTTCATGGATGAAATTCTCCTAGCACGATTAATATAAATGAAAACTAAGCACATGTATGGTTTCAGGGCTATGAATACAACATCTTTCATTCACAAACCTAAGTCTAACTATTCCTAAATGGAGAGATAGAAGTTCATGAAATACCTGTTTCAGTTGAGCTCAAGCTGGACAATGAAGCAACTTCCAAGGGTGCTTGAGATTCTTTTGAGCTTGCCCAATGTCCAATGAAGCTTTCCCAATGCTTGGTTTGTTTTGAAGTAGCCTGAATCGTGCTACAGAACTCAACCTGCAAAGCTTCCAAACAAAAATGGCAATGTGTGTTAATGGTGTTACAGCTGGCAATGGAGGTCTGGAATAGTCCAGGTGAGTTGAATGGAAGGTATTGGAACAAGTTTGAGGCAAAACGCACGAGGCAAAGTGGAGATGGAGGTGATTCTGCAGGGCTTGTCCTGTTTTGCAGAAAAATGGTGATTTTGTGTACAAGGAGATTTTAGGGGTCAAGGGCTCGTGCTTCTTGCTTGTTAGGGTGTATGGAACTTGTTTGCAATCTTTGTGTAAGCTGACTATGGCTGGTTTTTGAGTTGGGAGGATTTGGACAAATTTCTTCTTTTTTAAGCAAGAATGTGTCAACTTGTTATTACAGGCCTGTAACTCCTATCTTGTATGCTGCATACTTTGCCCTTGATACTTGAAATTTGTGGATTTGATCTTGCCTCAGAGATATGGCCCCATGCTTCAAAGATCTTGGTTTGACATAAAGTATAACTTTTCAAAAATGTCAATATACCTTTTTCCAAATAGGGATTAGTTTTGTGTGCAATGTCCAAATGGCCAAGATAATGCATTAGCTCAGTGGATTTGCATTCAATTAAGGAGTGTAAAATGGTTTAGAGGCCTGCCAACAAGTACAAAGCATGCTGGTTTGAAAATGAAACTTGTATGAACATGTATTGGCCATGGATCAAAGTGAGTTTTTGCCAACTTCAAGCATTCGATTCTCCCTAACCACAAAGGTGTTTGAGGAGTTCTTGGACAATTTGGAAATCTTGCAACATGTACTATAATCCATCTTTGAAATACAACTCGAAACTCCAAGTTGAACTATGTGAAAAATGGCCAATAAGATGGGTCAAAATCCTGCCTAAACTAGGGCAAAATTTCTCTAAGTTAAAAGTTTTAGGTACCCTAGTTCCAAATATCATAACTTGAGATCCAAGCTTCTTTTGAGAAAACTTTGTGAATCAAAGTTGTATACTGTGTGATGGACTACAACTTTCATGTTGCAAGTTTTTTTTGAATCCATTTGCATCTTGGTGAAAAAATGGGACAAAGTTAGGAAAAAATAAGAAAATTTTATAACTTAGAAAATTTCTAAGTTATGAAATTTTTCCATTTTAAACCCTAATTTGCATTTTTGGGTTTCTTGATGAACAAGTTTCATAACTTTACATGTCTTGATGAAAAATGACCCTTGGCACTTGATTTTGACCAAAAAGTCAAAGTTTTACTTTTCAGTATATAGTTAAATTTTGATCAGTTGACTGGAAAATTCATCTGTCAATCTGATGCATTTGAGATCTTTTGAACTTGTTGAATGGGTCA
Source organism: Vicia faba (assembly GCA_948472305.1). Taxonomy (NCBI): domain Eukaryota; kingdom Viridiplantae; phylum Streptophyta; class Magnoliopsida; order Fabales; family Fabaceae; genus Vicia; species Vicia faba. The sequence goes on from OX451735.1 coordinate 1,541,876,023, forward strand.
AGACAATGTCATTGAGTCCTTGAGTCCATGGTTGAGCTTTATTTGCCACTGGCTAGGGACAAACAGTCAAAAATTGCCTTTGTATAGTCAAAACCCTAAAAATGACCATTTTGCCCTTTTGGTGATCTGGTCAAATTTCTTGTGGAATTGTGATCCAAACTTGATCAAATTGTTCATATGAGTTCATAATGTTGATGTGGGTCAAATTTCATGAGGTTTGACTGTCAATTGGCCACAATTGACTTTTTCCCCAATACAGCTGATTTCTAGGTCAACTGTCCAATTGACTGGGCAAAAATTTGAACCAAGGCTTGAAACTTGGTATGGACAAACTTATGAGTCCAACATGAAGTATGAAAGTAAATTTGGGCATTGTAGGTCAAAACATCAATGTGCAAACCCAAACCCTAATTTAGGTCAATAGTGCAAGGAGGTGTCTTGAGCAGAGCAAACCCTAACTTGATCTTGAATTCCAAAAGTCTTGTGATGAGAAATGTTGATGAAATGACAGGGAAATTTTTGGGGTACAACAATTGCCCCTGTTCAATCTTCTTGAACCTGAAGAGTTAGATTGGCAATTTTGCCTTTCGCGACTCGAAGGTAAAAGAGGATTGGACACTAGAGTGCCCGTAAATTTGCACTCGTCAAAATATGGCTGAGGAAATAGGCTTAAAGATGCCATTTAGAGATGGTAGAATCTTGCTGGAGATGGGCTTAAAGATGCCATCCAAGAATGTTTGTTGAATTGCAATGTGGTAGGTCAGAAGAATGAGCATTAAAATGGTATCCGTGTCTGGAATGCATTTGAACTGTGTCTGGAGACTGAGTTTGTATGAGCGAAAGAATGGCGTCCGTATCTGGAGCATATCTGAGTTGTAACTATATTTGAGTTTTGAATGAATATCAGAATGACTACCGTGTCTGGAGTGTATCTGTATTGTATCTGAATTCTGAATAGATGACAGAGAAACATCTGAGTATGGAGCATCTCCGGGCTGGGGATAAATTCCGAATGAGTGACAGAATGGCAACCGTGTATGGAGCGTATATGGACTGTATCTGAAGTTGAGATCTGTATGAGTAGAAGAATGACTTCCGTGTTTGGAGTGTATCTGAGACTGTAACTGGGATCTGAATAAGTGACAGAATGACTTCTGTGGCGATTGTACTGGGGAGAATCAAACTGCTGGTGTAAGGGCCAAAATGGCATCCGTGTCTGGAGCGTATATGAACTTGTGGTTGATAGTTAAATCTGAATGAGAGATAGAATGGCTGCCGTGTCTGGAGCGTATCTAGTCTGTATCGGATTGCTGAAGTCTGAATGAGTAGTAGAATGACCGTCGTGTCTGGGGTGTATCTGTATTGTATTTTGACTTGAAATTGTGAATGAGTAATAGAATGATCGTCGTGTCTGGGGTGTATCTATATTGTATCTGAATAATTGTTAACCATAGCCTTTTAATCTTATCCTGAAAAGGGTAAAATGTTAGCTAAAACACAAAGTTATGTTGTATGATATGTATGATGCAATGAACTGTGTTTCATCAATGTTCATGATATATAGATGTAATGGATGCGCATGTAAGTTGAGTAGTTGTCTTGCTGAGAAAAATAAATCCTTGATAACTGAGATAATGAAATCTTTGATTGATGTCAGGGAAAGTAAATCCTTGACTGATGCTGGGGATTCCAAAAATCTTTGATTATTGAAGATGAGAAATCCTTGCTGACTGCTTGGGGATTTAAAGACCTCTGATTATTTGATAAGGAGAAAACCCTTGGACCACTGCTGGAGATTGAAAACCCTCGGTGATTTATGGGGATTAACAAGGCCTTTGACGACTTCTGCAGGGAATGAGAATCCTTCACGACTTTCCTGGGATATAGGGAAAACTCTGAAAATCTCTACTGGGGAGTTAAAACCTAGGAGGTTTCTGCTTGGAGAAATGAGGCCGAGAATCTTCGATCTTGCTGGGAGATAACTCTATGGGGGAGATGTTCATTATTGTGGCTCCGCTGGGGATAGGATTTTCATGATTTTCGGGCTCCACTGGGGATCTTGAAGCTTAACTCTGATGGGAATTTTGACACTTAACTCAGCTGGGGAATCAAGTTTTAGAATGCACTGGCTCCGCTGAGGATTTTGAAGCTTAACTCCGTTGGGGAAATATACACCAAATTTTAGCTTTATTGAGGATATGAATGATGTATCGTAGGGGATTTCTTCTGAAATGGCACAAAGATATCTTCCTACACCTTCAACCTATCAGTAATTATCCTTTTTCAATTTCGTTTTATTTGTAAGCAGTGATTATATTCAAATGCATATGCCTATTTAACAAAACATTGGACGTTTTCAAATAAAACATAAGTGTAAAAGAAAAGAAAGGCAAGCAAATTTCTGCATTTTGAAGTATCTTTGTATTTAACTTTCGTGAGTATCTTTGTATAAAGGAGACAGACATCCTAGTAAGAGAATGTTGTCATAAAAATTGAAAAAATTTATACAAAAGAAAGATGGCTATGTGTAACAATTCCATGGGATTCCCATTCTGCTATAGCCTTCACAACTCTGAATATCTTGTCCATTCGCTGTTTCGTCCGCCGATGACTGGATTGATCAGAAGCTTGGAGCTTGTTGGTGAAGAGATTATTCTTAAAATGATCCGACGAGACATAGTCATACGCTTTAATTCCCTAACTTTTTCCTGGACCGCCCTTTCGGGTTTTCGATCCACCGGGAAACCCTTTTTTGCCCAAGTCGCCCTTTCGGGTTTTCAACTTGCCGGGTGTACAGATTTTTTTGTTTTATCCCTAATTTTTTCCTGAACCGCCCTTTCGGGTTTTCGATTCACCGGGATGCCCAGTTTTGCCCAAGTCGCCCTTTCGGGTTTTCAACTTGCCGGGTCTTTTTATGCGTAGTATCTTTTGACTATGTCTGCGTTCGCAGGGTGCGGCAGGTCGTCGCCGTCCATGGTGGTCAGAATCATTGCCCCACCAGAAAAGATGCTCTTGATCACAAATAGTCCTTCGTAAGTAGGAGTCCACTTGCCCCTGGGATCACTTTGCGGTAAGATGATCCGCTTGATTACAAGATCTCCGACTTGATATACCTGACGCCTGACTTTCTTGTTGAAAGCCTTGATCATCTGTTTTTTATACGTTTGACCATGACAAACAGCAGTAAGTCGCTTCTCGTCGATCAAATTAAGTTGATCAAGCTGGGTATGAATCCAATCGTCTTCACTCAAACCAGCGTCCTTCATAATCCTTAAGGAAGGAATCTGAACTTCCATGGGTAGAACAACTTCCATGCCATACACCAAAGAAAATGGGGTTGCTCCTGTTGAAGTACGTGTCGTGGTATGATATCCATGCAGAGAAAACGGTAACATCTCATGCCAGTCCTTGTAGGTGACTGTCATCTTTTGAATGATTTTCTTGATATTTTTGTTCGCAGCTTCAACAACACCGTTCATCTTCGGCCGATAGGGAGATGAATTGTGATGATAAATCTTGAACTGTTCACATAGAGCGGTGATCATGGTGTTGTTCAAATTTGTACCGTTGTCTGTGATGATCCTGTCGGGGACACCATACCGGCATATGAGGTTCTGCTTGATGAAGCGGGAAACCACATTCTTTGTGACCGAGGAAAAGGAAGCTGCTTCGACCCACTTGGTGAAATAGTCAATAGCCACCAGGATGAAGCGATGTCCATTGGATGTCGTAGGCTTGATCTCTCCAATCATGTCAATGCCCCACATTGCGAATGGCCAAGGAGCTGTCAGAATATTGAGGGGAACAGGAGGAATATGTACCTTGTCGGCATAGACTTGGCATTTGTGGCAAGTGTGGGAATGTTGATGACAGTCGTCTTCCATGGTAGACCAGTAGTAGCATGCCCTTAGAATCTTCTTAGCCATCGTATGTCTGCTCAAGTGGGTGCCAAATGTACCACTGTGTATTTCAGTCATCATCAACTCTGCTTCAACCTTGTCCACACAACGAAGTAGAACACAATCATGGCTGCGCTTATATAAGATACCATTGCTCAGGAAGAACTTGGCAGCAAATCTCCTTAAGAACTTTTTGTCATTGACGGAAGCTCCTTCAGGGTATTCTCTAGTCTGGAGATACCTTTTGATTTCATGAAACCAGGGTTGTTCCATTACTTCTTCGGTATTAATCTCATGACAGTGTGCAGGTTCGTCCATTCGCTCGATGGTAATTTGGGGAGCCTCGTTATCCCAATTGAGTTTAAACATGGAAGACATTGTAGCCAGAGCATTCGCTAACTGATTTTCTTCTCGCGGGAAGTGCTCGAAAGTAATCTGCTCGAAATGAGGCAACAACGTCAAGACATGTTCTTTGTATGGGATAAAATTAGGATGCTTGGTGTCCCATTCTCCTTTGACTTGACTGATAACCAAAGCCGAGTCCCCAAATACGACCAAAGATTTGATTCCCAAGTCTATAGCAGCCTTGAGACCAAAGATGCAAGCTTCATATTTAGCCATGTTGTTGGTACAGCTGAAGCAAAGTCGGGCAGTGAAGGGTGTATGGAATCCTTCCGGAGAAATGAGCATTGCACCGATACTGTTGCCAAGTGCATTTGAAGCACCATCAAAGTACATGGTCCATCGGGATCCTTGTTCAGGTCCGCCATACGATCCGTTACCTTCAATGTTGTCCAATGTCATGATGTCCTCGTCAGGGAAGTCGAATCTCATAGATTGGTAATCTTCGACGGCTTGATGAGCTAGATGGTCAGCTAGTACACTCCCATTTATAGCTTTTTGGGTAGTATATTGGATATCATACTCAGTCAGGATCATTTTCCATCTAGCGATTCTTCCGGATAAAGCAGGCTTCTTGAAGATATACTTGATTGGATCCATCTTGGAAATCAGCAAAATGGTATGAGTCAACATATACTGCCTTAGCCGGTGAGCAGCCCATACCAAAGTGCAGCAAGTTTTCTCGAGCAGTGAGTAGCGAGTCTCACAATCAGTAAACTTTTTGCTAAGGTAATAAATGGCATGCTCTTTTCGGCCAGACTCGTCATGTTGGCCCAGCACACACCCCATTGAGTTATCCAACACAGTCAGATACATGATTAACGGTCTTCCTTCGACGGGTGGCATCAAAATAGGAGGTTCTAGTAAATACTCCTTGATCTTATCAAAAGCAGCTTGACAATCATTGTTCCATTCAACTACCTGATCTTTCTTCAACAGTTTGAAAATTGGCTCACAGGTAGATGTCAGGTGAGAGATGAACCTCGCAATATAGTTTAAGCGTCCCAAGAATCCTCTAACCTCCTTTTCGGTACGGGGGGCAGGCATTTCTTGTATAGCCTTTACTTTAGCTGGATCAACCTCAATGCATTTGTTGCTGACAATAAATCCCAAAAGTTTACTAGACCTAACTCCAAAAGTGCACTTGCTTGGGTTCAGTCTGAGCTTATACTCCTTCAACCTGGAAAACAACTTTTGCAAATAATCAAGGTGTTCTTCTTCTGTCTGTGATCGAGCTATCATGTCGTCTACGTAAACCTAGATCTCATGATGTATCATATCATGAAACAAAGCTACCATGGCGCATTGATAGGTTGCCCATGCATTCTTCAATCCGAATGGCATCACTTTGTAGTAGAAGGTACCCCATTGCGTGAGAAAAGTAGTTTTCTCCATGTCCTCGGGGGCCATTTTGATCTGGTTGTATCCCGAGAATCCATCCATGAAGGAAAAAACCTTGTGTTGAGCTGTGTTTTCAACCAAGATGTCGATATGTGGCAGTGGAAAATCATCTTTGGGGCTAGCCCTGTTCAAATCTCGATAGTCCACACACATTCTGACTTTGTCGTCCTTCTTAGGCACGGGCATAATGTTAGCAACCCATTATGGATAGGAAGTAACAGCCAGAAAGCCAGAGTTGAATTGCTTCATTACCTCAGCTTTGATCTTCTCAGACATGTTGGGCCTCATTCGGTGGACCTTTTGCTTGATCGGTGGATAGTCTTCTCTTATAGGGAGACGATGAACCACGATATCTGTGTCTAATCCCGGCATGTCTTCATAAGACCAGGCGAAGATTTCAACATATTCGTTCAACAATTGCACTAAGCGCTCCTTGACACTTGGTTCCAGGTTGGCATCCACTTTTACCTCTTTCTTGTCTTCCTCTATCCCCAAGTTGATGGTTTATAGAAACTCTTCATGAGGCAGAATGGCCCTCTCTTCTTGTTGCAAAAGTCTGGCTAACTCTCCCGGCACTTCACAGTCTTCGTCAACTTCGTACTCAGCATGATTGACCAAATCTTCAGAGTTATCGAAGGCTAAAGCAGAATAGTCACCCATGGAATCCGGAGTGGATGGGTACCTGCATTTGTGAGTGTGGGTGTGTGTAAGGGATAGCCATCCTTAAACAAACAAAATGCAAAAGGAAAGAAAATGAACACAGCAGTTTATAGATGAAAAACGTCCAATGATTCATTAAAACATGGCGTATGATAATGAAGAAGATCAAACCCTTACAAATGGACCTACATGCCCCGGGCAAGGCATGAGGTGAAAATAGTGTGCGAATTGTTTATTTATTACAGACCATAAATGGGAAATTGTTTCAAAGATAAAATTATTTGTTGATAAAGGTGATGGGAATAAAATCCTTTGCTTCCCAGTTGCTTAAACCCCCTTCGACGGTCGGAAAGATTCAATCTTCAAAGTGGCTCTCTTCATCTTCATCTTCTACAACATTGATTCCATGGTGAGAGATCTTGACGGGTGGTCCTCCAGCCTTGGAGCGACGCATAGCCTTTTGTCCTGCAGCAGTGAACCCTAACCCAAACTTGTCCGTCTTATGGGGAAAGTCAGGAAATTGCCCCCATATTGTACTCTTCCTCGCTTTAATTACAGCTTCTGCATCCTCGAGATATGCCATCCTAGATACATGCTTGGGAGCGATAGGCACCTCAACCATTGTCTTTGTAACTGTAATCTCAGGAGATACTTCCTCAAAATGTTGGAAAGGCGTTTCGATGAACTCGCCATCCAACTCCACATAGCGGAAGGAATTGAGATGACTTATCATGTACTCTTCCTCGCCGTGCACTGTTATAATCTTACCCTTGACAAGATATTTCAGCATTTGGTGAAAAGAGGAGGTAACTGCCCCGGCATAATGGATCCACGGTCTTTCTAACAAACATGAATATGACGGTCGGATGTCCATCACATAAAAGTTGGAGTTGAAAACTTTTGTGCCTACTTTGATAGGAATATCAACCTCTCCATGAACCATTCTTTTGGACCCATCAAAGGCCCCAACAACGATGTTACTAGGTTTGAGGGTCAATCCTTCGCAGTCCAAATGGTCTAAGGCTTTCTTTGGCAGCATATTCAAGGAAGAACCAGTATCAACTAAGACATGGACAAGGGTGGTTCCTCTGCATTCAACTGAGACATGTAGCGCGTCATTATGTTTCCTTCCTTTGGGAGTCAAGTCAGCATCGGAAAAGCCAAGGCCATTATCAGCAGTAAGACTGGCAACACACTCCTGAAACTGGTCAGTCGAAGTCTCTTGGGGTACATGTGCCTCCTTCAAAAATTTGATCAGGGCCTTAGAATGGGCCTCAGAGCAGAGTAGAAGAGCTAACATTGAAATTTTAGAAGGGGTCTGCCCTAGCTGTTCCACGACGTCGTAGTCACTCTTTCTGATTATTTTCAAGATTTCATCCATTTCTTTCTGAGTGGTTTCGAGGATAACCACATCATGAGCCTTCGTCCTGACAGGCGCTTCTAGTATCCCCTTACCCTTATTGGTAGTATCAGTAGATTGTCTTACTTCAGGAGTATCTCATTCTTCAATCATCGGGCCTTGCACAGATGGCCTAACAGGTACGGAAGCTTTCGAGGGTCCGAAAATTGCTCGAGGGGGAGCAATCTCTGGAGAAAAAATCCGGCCGTTGCGGGTTATCTTGCTTGTACCCGCAATGTTCCCTATATCAGGGTTTTCTTCTTCAGAATTTTCTTGGACTGCCTCAATTTGTTTGATACCATGATAGAAGATTTCTCCTCCATAGTTCCATGGTATCGTTTTGTTGGATTGGTATGGGACAGGTCTTAGCATGGTGATCTTTAATGGTACACATTTAGAGTTGGGCGTAATCCTGAGACAGGCCTTTTGCAAGCCTTGGGAGGATTGTCGGAAATGGTTATGATTGCAATATTGTTGGTTGAAGTAGCAAAAGTAGCAGGAGTAGTGAAGGTATCAACAGGGGTTTTCTGGAAAAGTATCTCTTAGGTATCCATCAAGCATTGGACACCTGATTTCAACATTGGGCAGTCAGCTCGTATGTTCAAACAAAAATAACAGTCCTTCCCATAGCCTGGGGATATCCCGGCTCTCATCAACTTCTCTTTAATCACTAATAACGGAGTCAAAAGATCGGCAACATCAGTAAGATGGAGGTCTTCTATAACAACATGAACATTATGGCCGTGCTTGGGCATCGGAGCAGATATCATATTGGGCTTCTCAGGAGCATCAAATTCTACTTCTTTGGCGTCAATTAGATCCTGGATTTTGTTCTTAAGCGCCTAGCAATTATTGGTATCATGCCCAACACTGTCAGAATGGTAAGCACACTTGGCATTAGAGTGGTAGTATGGAGAGGAGGTGTTAGGGTTCTTTGGCGCTTCCTTCAAATTGGTAAGATTCAGCTTCAACAAATGAGGGAGTACTTGAGCGGGCGTCATGTTGATTCGGGTGAACTGTCGTTGTGGCCTTTCTACCTGTTGTTGATTAGGTCACAACTGATTGCCGCGAGGTTGATCATTTGAAGAGTTTTGAATCATCATAACCCCTACAGTTGGCCGGCGCTCGGTTCTTCCCTGACCCTTCTGAGAATATACAGCAGAGGCTTCCTTCTTAGCTGGGAAGGCTTTCTTAACAGTAGTGGATGCGGAAGTATCCTTCTGAATCTTTCCACTCTTAATACCGGCCTCGACCCTTTCGCCGGTCAAAATTAGTTCAGTAAATCCCGCAGAAGAACTCCCAATTAGATGATTGAAGAAGGGGCCAGACAGGGTCCCCAGAAACATGTCAACTAACTCCCTATCTAACAACGGTGGCTGCACCCTTCCAGCCAGATCACGCCACTTCTGGGCATACTCTTTAAACCCTTCATTGGAAGCCATTCCCATGCTTTGTAGCTGAGTACGAGTGGGCGCCAAATCAGTGTTGTATTGATATTGACGATAAAAAGCAGTTGCTAAGTCTTCCCAATTGTGAACCTCTGATCTCTCGAGTTGATAGAACCAGTCCAACTGTGTGCCAGACAAACTGTCTTGGAAAAAGTGTACCCAAAGGTCTTTATCAGATGAGTGGGGTTGGATCTTTCTGACATACGATCTCAGGTGCATCTTTGGACACGACAGACCGTCATACTTGGCAAATGTTGGTGTGATCGGTGGAAATAGAACTGACTATTTTTAAGCTGGTTTCGCGAAATGTCGCGGTAAGCAAGAGTCTCCACCGTATTTTATGTTCTCCAACATGGAAAGGACAAAAGCACAGTAAAATTCCTTATTCGAGAATGTTTCTCGGTTCGGGAGGTAGATTTATAGAAAGGGAAGGTATTAGCACCCTTTCTATCTGTGGTTATCCACGGGCTCTTAGGTACTTGCTCTTATGTTTTCAAAAGATTTGTTTGCTTTTCAAGTGTGTGTGGGTTTTAAAAAAATGTTTCGTTTGAAAAATTTCTAAGTAACTCTTGTATCTGTCCTCAAGAGTGTATGAAAAATTTGTTTGAAATCTTTTAGAAAGTGTGAGTGCGAAAAGTTTGTTTTTGTTTGTTTTGAGAAGAGCAAGTACCCATGAGATCTACCTACTCTAAGGAATTAGGCTGTGTAAGAGTCCTTTAGATAGTGCTATCCCACCATTGAGAGATAGGTAGCACCATCGTTGGAGGTATTCGGGTCAATTCGATTATAAGGGACAGTGTGGTCACCAAAGCAATGGTAGGACACCTTAGAAGTAACCCTAATGTCCTAGATCCTTTGTATCCGAGGCAACCGTTTCGAGGCAACTGGATCTTTAGACAAATGGGCGACCTCTAAGACACCCTATACTTGATGACCACGTTCGAGGCAACCAGTGAGGCGTACCCTAGGGGTGGCATGTGCATGTGTGTTCAATTTCAGTTTATGTTTGTCTTTGCATGTTATTTGTGAGCTACGGATTGATTTTATTATTCATACATTCTTTCATGCATAATTAACAGTTAGGAGTGCGGAAAATAAATTGCAGAAATGTAAATCTAGCTATTACAAGGCGCGGGTCTATACATCGCCAAAAAATAAAAACCCGTTTGGAAATAAAGTGCGAGAAAATAAATAAAGCGATAAAGGAGGTCCTAATTAATTATTACATTTCCAGAAGCAGTTACAAAATAATGAATTAAAAATAAATAAATACGCGCGAAAGATTGAATCAGGAACGTCTTAAGGGTTTTGACACCTTTTTTTTTAGAAAAGAATTAAGTTTGTCCTTTTTGCAATTAATATGAAATTAAGCCTAATTTACTAATCAATTAATTAATTAAAAAAATGTTTTTGTGTTTTTTATGTTTTTAATGAAATGAAATAAAAAAAGAAATTAAAAATTGGAAGTGAAAGACCTAATTCTAAATTAATTTTACTTATTAAAAAAAAATGTTAAAATTGTTCTAATTACACAACTAATTAATTAATATTAGAATTTATTTACAAAATAAGTTAATAAATAATAAAATGTTTTTTTTTTGGTTTTTTTGAATTTTATGGTGAAAAATTAGTTTGTTAGGTTAATTAACAATAATGATAATAATTAAAAAAGAAATTATAAGGAAAAGAAAAATAAAAAAGTAACAAAACCATGGGGGGTTTGGGCCTTTTTTGGAGGTGTTGATTGCAGTTTTTTGGCCCACTAAGCTCAGGCCTGTTGACTTTCTGGATTCAGATGCGTATGGCTGACTGAAGAACATGGTGCTCCTTCTTCTCTGGCCTTTGGATGGCTGTTGAATACACTTGGCATGCTGGATGAGTGAGGTTTATGGTGTTCACTTATTTGGAAACCTGCATAGGAATTTGTTAGAAAAAATAACATTGAGTTTTGGGGGACCTGGGAATCTAACCCAGGTCCCATTGATTGCCAGACACGTCCTCCTCCACTACACCAAATGCTTGTAATTGTTAGTATAGTGGATAATGAAAATATTATGTAAAAATAACAATACACGCTGGAATCAATAAAGCGCGCGCCATTATATTTGAACGAACCAATGGCTGACTTCCACGTCTTGTCTTCTTCACTTGGCCTGTAAAAAAATAAAGCAGATAGCGGGGGTTTTTAACCCCCACAAACTGCAAATGTAAAAAATAGCGATTAGTAGTACATGTTATATAAAAAGGGCGCGATGGTTGGGTTGAATTCGTCTGGCCTTGACGAATTCAACCATATGCGTTATCTGGTCCAATTTTGCTGTATGTGAAAAGCCCTAATCTGAGAGCTCTGAAACCCTAGCATTCAACAATGGTGTCTTTTGATTCATGGCTCTATAACTCAATTCACCTATACCATCAGCTTCAGAAAGGTCATAGCAATGCAAAGCAACAATTATATCATGTTAAATACGCAAGAATTATGAGTTTCGATTCTAGAAAAAATAGAAAAACCGTGTGACTGAAGTGGGTGATTCTCTGAGTGCTAGGGCTTGTTCTTGATTGCAAATCGTCCCTGGGAATGTCAGCAAGGTGTTTGAGTCACTCCAAGGCTTTGAATTGTGCTGGAAGGTTGATTTCAGATTTGACTTTTGCTTGAGTTTTTTTGGAATTGGTTTGGCCGTTTCAGGGATGCTTGGCCCGTGTATGAGGCTCGGTTTGCTTGCATATGTATGTATGAAGGGAATTAGGTCACATTATGAGCCAATGATCCATTGCAATTAAGTTTTTGGATTCTTTAAAACCACCATTAAAGAACCTTCCAAGTTTGTTCAAATTTTGTATTTTTATGCATAATTGAGCTTGGCACGAATTTGGTAGGTAGAATATGACACATGAAAGCCATTCAAACCACAAGATACCATTCCTTTAATTTTTTTGATTTTATTTGAATTATTATGGATTAAAATGAATTAAATCCACAAAAATTAAATAAAAATGAAAAAATAAATGTTTGGTCTTGAAATTGATCATGGGACACGTGGGTGGCATGACAAGGCTGAATCAAGTGGAATAAAGTGGGCCCTTTTGTAAAAAATTGAAGTCTCAAGGATAGTTGACTTTTGCCATTTCACAAAAATTTCCCAACTTCTCCAATGCATATATTGCTCAATTTTGACCATATGAACATGTTCTTGGACATTTTGGAAAGGTATTGAAGTCCTCTAACCAATGCCTTTGGTCCCATGTCATTTTGATTTACCAATCTCAAGTTATGGTCTTTGACTTAAAGTGCCTTTTTGTTGACTTTTGAAAATGACCTATAATGTTGAAATTGGTAACTTTTTGTGAGAGCATTTCTTGGACTTGGAATGTGAAGATGAGTTGTAGGAAATGTCATCCCCTTCAAAATTAGCATTGGATGGGATTTTTCTGATAAACCATGAAAAAGTTATGCCTTGGTCAAGTTACAGTTGACTTTTCAGCTGTCCCAAAATGGAAACTTTTGCATCTTGATGATTTTTGAGCCATTCTTGTGGAATCATGATCAAGACTTGATCAAATGATGATTGTGGCTTCAAAATAAGATGTTGACCAAAAATTTTGACTTTTGACTGCCAAATGACCATTTTGCCCCTGTAGTTGATTGTGAAGCAATTAGGGCTTTTGGCTGTGCAACTTGATGCTGTGAGCCTTGAAACTTGGCATGTAGATGCTTGACAATGTGTATAGGCTTATGAGACTTGATTGAGCCTTTGAAAACTTCAACTTCCTTGCAAGAACCAAAACCCTAATTTTGACTGGCTTAGGAGGATGGTTTGACTGTGCAACCCTTGAGTAGACTTGAGCAAATTGAGATGATGCTTGTCAAAACATTGAAGAATATGGGAGGGAAAATTTTGGGGTACAACAGTTGCCCCTGTTCAATCTTCTTAGACCTGAGGATGTAGATTGGCTTGTGTGCCTTTCGTGATCCGAAGGTGGAAGATGATTGAACACTAGAGTGCCTAGAAATTTGCACTCGCATAGTGGAGTATCAGCAATGTGATGGCGGGAATGGGCTTACAGATGCCATTTGGAAAGATGATGGATAGGAGGATGGGCTTATAGATGCCATCTGGATGTGACAGGACTTTGTCGGGAATGGGCCTATAGATGCCATTTGGAGATATGGTGGATAAGAGGATGGGCTTATAGATGCCATCTGGAGACGTGACAGAACCTTGTCGGGAATGGGCTTATAGATGCCATTTGGAGATATGATGGGTAGTTGTGGAGATGGGCTTATAGATGCCATCGGAAGGTGTCGATCGCGTAAGAGATTCCTTAGCGAGAACTTGCGTACTTGAGAAAGGAAGATGGTTTCCTGGCCTATTACAGGTGTTGATCTTCAATCTCTTCATGTAGATATGCCCTGGCTGGATACAGGTATCAAATCTACAATCAATTGCTCACAGATGTGCCCTGGCTAGATGCAGGAATCGAATCCGGAATTTCAAAAAGGTTGCTTACAGACGTGCCCTGGCTAGATACAGGTATCGAATCTCTAAACTCTTCATGCAGATATGCCCTGGCTGGATACAGGAATCGAATCTACAATCAGTTACTCACAGATATGCCCTGGCTAGATACAGGAATCGAATCTGGAATAGGTCATCTACAGATATGCCCTGGCTGGATGCAGGAATCGAATCTCTAAACTCTTCATGCAGACATGCCCTGGCTGGATACAGGAATCGAATCTACTCACAGATATGCCCTGGCTAGATACAGGAATCGAATCTGGAATTGGTCGTCTACAGATATGCCCTGGCTGGATACAGGAATCGAATCTCTAAACTCTTCATGCAGATATGCCCTGGCTGGATACAGGAATCGAATCCGGAACTTCAAAAGGTTGCTTACAGACGTTCCCTGGCTGGATACAGGAATCGAATCTCTAAACTCTTCATGCAGATATGCCCTGGCTGGATACAGGAATCGAATCTACTCACAGATATGCCCTGGCTGGATACAGGAATTGAATCTGGAATTTGTCGTCTACAGATATGCCCTAGCTGGATACAGGAATCGAATCTCTAAACTCTTCATGCAGACATGCCCTGCTGGATACCAGAATCGAATCTACTCACAGATATGCCCTGGCTGGATACAGGAATCAAATCTGGAATTTGTCGTCTACAGATATGCCCTGACTGGATACAAGAATCGAATCTCTAAACTCTTCATGCAGACATGCCCTGGCTGGATACAAGTGTCAAATCTACAATCCGTTACTCACAGATATGCCCTGGCTGGATACAGGTATCGAATCTGGAATTGGTCGTCTACAGATATGCCCTGGCTGGATACAGGAGTCGAATATCTAAACTCTTCATGCAGACATGCCCTGGCTGGATACAGGTGTCGAATCTACAATTCGTTACTCACAGATATGCCCTGGCCTGGATACAGGTATCGAATCTTGAATTGGTCGTCTACAGATATGCCCTGGATGGATACAGGAGTCGAATCTCTAAACTCTTCATGCAGACATGCCCTGGCTAGATACAGGTGTCGAATCTACAATCAATCACTCACAGATATGCCCTGGCTAGATACAGGAATTCAATCTGGAATTGCGACAGTTGATAGTAATCATCTTTGGGTTGACCTTTTTCCTGAAAAGGAAAAACATCAGTTGTATGCAATGTCATGATGTATGAAATGCATGATGTCATGATGTTCAAAAACAAATGAGATAGTGTGTTATGATGCGTATATGCATGCGTCATGGTGTATGGTAATGTGACGTTTATGAATGTATTTTCGTCTAGGAAAATAAATCCTTGACGAATGCCAGGAAGTTGAATCCTGGGCTGATGTTTGAAGAATAGAGTTCTTCATTTCCGCTGGGGAATGATGGTTGCAAGAATAAACCGATAAGAGAAGATGACTCCGTTGGGGAATAAACTTGGAGAAAAGATTACTCTGCGGGGAATTACTCTGTGGGAAGAGATACTTCGCTGAGGTTTTGATGAGAACTCCGTTGGGGATTCCGTTGATAAGTTATGTTGGGGAATTTTGATGAACTCCACTGGGGGTAGGAAGAACTTCGCCGAGGACGATCTTTCTGTGGTAATTAGCTGAGGATAACCCAGTTATAAGCTCTGGTGGAGAATAACCTTTGAATAAAGCCGGGGAGATGCGTTCGTACTCTGCAGGGGATAAGCTTCCAGAATCTACTGGGGATAAGCTTCCAGAATCTACTGGGGAGATTGATACAACTCTCCTGGGGAAACTTTTGGACTGCATGGGGGAAGTGGCTCCACTGGGATGTCTGGTGTTCCGTCGGGGAACAATCTTAGATCAAGACTGCCGGGGATGCTTGCTTAGGAACATCTGTATATTCCGCTGGGGAATATTGAGATTTTCTGGAGGGACCCAACTTCCTTAAGGATGACAGTAGACTAACTCTGCTTGGGGAGAGCGTTGACTTGCTATAGGTGTTGTTCCTTTTAGGGCTAAGGAGAGACCAACTCTGCTCGGGGAAAGTATTATTGATTCTTGTTTTACTCTACGGGGAGTGAAGGTATCTTGGTTACATTCTTCAGTCGAACTTACCTTGGTACCTTGGTGGACAGAGCAATTAGATCGCTTAGACAACTCTTTATTGCCCCTGTTTCTAATGTCACCTGTAATTAGTCCATTGTTTCGCATGCAAACAATTATGATTTAGCAATTAATGTCAAATGCATATATCAAAAATGAACATTGGACGTTCTTCGCAAGACAAAACAGAAAAAGGGAAGACAATTGGCAATTGGCCTGAAAAGTTAATTTGTATTGATTTTTGAATTTTCCTGTAAATAGGCGTTTATGTACAAGAGGCTGAAGTCCTAGTAAGAGAATGCCGCCGAACAACATAGAGTTTATACAATTTTGAAAAGGAAAACAAAACAGCTATGCGAAAAGAGTAATCCCACTGAGTTCCGACACTGCTATCGCATTTATGTCTTCAAGCGTCTCATCACTTGGCTGCTTAGTTGAAGATGAAGCTGATTGATTGATGTCGTATGAACCTGATAGTTGATACCGAATTCTGGATGCAGGGTGATCCAATGAGACATAGTATTACGCTTTAATCCCTAACTTTTTCCTGGACCGCCCTTTCGGGTTTTCAGTCCACCGGGATACCCATTTTTGCCCAAGCCGCCTTTTCAGGTTTTCGACTTGCCGGGTGTACAGATTTTTTCATTTCATCCCTTATTTTTGCCTGAACCCTTTTGGTTCGCCGGGGAGCCCTTATTTTTGCCTAGGTGTGTCAACCTAGCGGGTCTTTACTTCATACGTAGTATCTTTTTACTATGTCTGCATTGGCGGGGTGAGGAAGGTCGTCACCATCCATGGTGGTTAGAATCATAGCTCCTCCTGAGAAGATATGTTTAACCACAAATGGCCCTTCGTACGTAGGGGTCCATTTTCCCCTGGGATCACTTTGAGGAAGAATGATGCGTTTGATTACCAGGTCTCTGACTTGATACTCTTGTCGTCTGACTTTTTTGTTAAATGCCATGATCATCCGTTTTTGGTACGTTTGACCATGACAAATAGAGGTGAGTCTCTTTTCATCGATTAGATTTAATTGATCAAGCCGAGTTTGGATCCAGTCATCTTCACTCAAACCTGCATCCTTCATTATCCGGAGAGAGGGTATCTGGACTTCAATAGGCAAGAATGCCTCCATGCCATAGACCAAGGAAAAGGGAGTTTCCCCGGTTGACGTCCTTGCTGAGGTACGGTACCCATGAAGAGAAAACGGTAACATCTTGTGCCAATCTTTGTAGGTCACTGTCATCTTCTGCACAATCTTCTTGATATTCTTATTCGCCGCTTCTACAACTCCATTCATCTTCGGTCGATAAGGAGAAGAGTTGTGGTGTTGTATCTTGAATTGCTCGCAGAGCTCAGTGATCATCTTATTGTTAAGATTGGTACCATTGTCCGTAATGATCCTCTCAGGTACGCCGCATCGATAGATCAGGTTATGCCGAATGAACCGTGCCACGACGTTCTTGGTTACCGTAGCATAGGAAGCTGCTTCGACCCACTTCGTGAAGTAATCAATCGCTAACAGGATGGAGCGATGCCCGTTGGATGCTGTAGTTCTGATCTCGCCGATCATATCAATGCCCCACATTGCAAAAGGCCAAGGTGCTGTCAGGATGTTCAGAGGAACTGGAGGAATGTGCACCTTATCTGCATAGATCTGGCATTTGTGACACGTCCGAGAATGTTGGTAACAGTCGGATTCCATTGTGGACCAGAAATATCCTACCCGAAGGATTTTCTTTGCCATGGTATGTCCACTGGAATGAGTTCTGAAGGTACCTTCATGTAGTTCCGTCATGATCCTTTCTGCTTCAGTCTTATCCACACAACGCAGTAAGGTCGAATCATGGTTTCGCTTGTATAGAATGCCATTGCTGAGGAAGAACTTTGTCGCGAACCTTCTCAAACTTTTTGTCATTGACGGATGCACCCTCGGGGTATTCTTGAGCTTCCAAGTACCTCTTCACTTCATGATACCAAGGTTTTTCAGTTACCTCTTCTGCCTCAAGATCACAGCAATATGCAGGTTCATCCAATTTCCAAATGATGATCCGGGGAGCCTCGTTGTCCCATTTGACTTTGAACATAAAAGACATTGTAGCCAGCGCGTCCGCCAACTGATTCTCCTCTCTTGGGAAGTGTTCAAAAGTTATTTCCTCGAAATGGGGGATCAATGTCAACACATACTCTTTGTAAGGAATAAGATTTGGGTGTTTCGTATCCCACTCGCCTTTGATCTGATTGATCACGAGAGCGGAATCTCCGAAGACACTCAGAAACTTGATCCTTAAGTCAATTGTAGCTTGAAGACCCATGATGCATGCCTCATACTCCGCCATGTTGTTGGTGCAGTTGAAACATAGTCGGGCAGTAAGTGGAGTATGAGTGCCTTTAGGGGATATGATCACGGCGCCAATACCGTTACCCAAAGCGTTTGAGGCTCCGTCAAAGTGCATAGACCATCGGGATCCTTCCTCAGGTCCTTCATCCGGTCCAGGTACTTCACAATCAGTCACTACCATGATATTCTCGTCTGGAAATTCAAAGTTCATCGACTGGTAATCATCCACTGCCTGGTGTGCCAAATGGTCTGCCAATACACTTCCTTTGATTGCTTTTTGAGTCGTGTACTGGATGTCATATTCCGTCAAGATCATTTGCCATCTTGCTATTCTTCTGGACAAGGTGGGCTTTTCGAAGATATACTTGATGGGATCCATTTTAGAAATCAACAGAGTAGTGTGAGTCAACATATATTGTCTCAGCCGGCGAGCAGCCCATACCAAAGCGCAGCAAGTTTTCTCGAGCAGTGAGTATCGGGTCTCACAGTCGGTAAACTTTTTGCTAAGGTAATAAATGGCGTTCTCTTTTCGGCCAGACTCGTCATGCTGCCCCAGCACACACCCCATTGAGTTGTCCAGTACTGTCAAGTATAAGATTAGAGGTCTCCCTTCAACCGGTGGCATAAGAATGGGTGGTTCTTGGAGATACTCTTTGATTCTTTCGAAAACAGCCTGACATTCATTTTTCCAACGTACTACTTGATCTTTCTTCAGCAGCTTGAAGATTGGTTCACAGGTAGCAGTTAGATGTGAGATGAATTGGGCAATATAGTTCAGCCGTCCTAGGAAGCCTCTGACTTCTTTTTCTGTCTTGGGAGTTGGAATCTCTTGTATGGCTTTCACTTTGGCAGGGTCCACTTGAATACCTTTGTCGCTCACGACGAAACCTAGCAGTTTTCCGGATCTCACCCCGAAGGTGCACTTGTTTGGGTTCAACCTCAGCTTGTACAACTTCAGACGGTCAAACAGCTTCTGTAGATGGTCAAGGTGTTGCTCCTTAGTTTGGGACCTTGCAATCATATCGTCGACGTATACTTAGATCTCATGATGGATCATATCATGAAACAAAACAACCATGGCATGTTGGTAGGTTGCCCCAGCATTTTTTTAACCCAAAAGGCATGACCTTGTAGCAAAAGGTTCCCCACTGAGTAACAAAAGTGGTCTTCTCCATGTCTTCAGGAGCCATCTTGATTTGATTATAACCGGAGAACCCGTCCATGAAGGAGAATACCTTATGCTGAGCAGTGTTGTCAACCAGAACGTCAATATGAGGCAGAGGGAAATCATCCTTGGGGCTCGCCCTGTTCAAATCCCTGTAATCAACACACATTCTGACCTTACCATATTTCTTCGGCACTGGAACCACGTTGGCAACCCACTGAGGGTAAGAAGTCACTGCTAGAAACCCGGCATCAAACTGTTTCATAACCTCAGCCTTGATTTTCTCGGACATCTCTGGACGCATACGGCGGACCTTCTGTTTAACCGGAGGGCATTCTTCCTTGGTAGGCAGGTGATGAACCACAATGTCAGTATCCAACCCAGGCATGTCTTCGTAAGACCAGGCAAAGATTTCCATGTAGTCATGCAACATCTGAATCAACTGTTGCTTCACACTAGCCTCCAGATTGGCACCAATCTTGACTTCCTTTATGTCTGTCTCAGTACCCAGATTTACCGTTTCCACTGGCTCTTCATGTGGCTGAATGGCCCTCTCTTCCTGGAGTAGCAGTCTTGCAAGCTCACCAGGCACTTCGCAATCATCTTCACCTTCGTCTTCGGCTAAGTTGATCGGATTTTCGAAGTCATAACTGGCAATAGCAGAGTCGTTACCAGTGAGATCCAGAGTGGATTGGAACCTGTATAGGTGAGTGTGTGTAAATATAGCTGTTTTGCAATATATAAAGAAAGAAAGGGAGTGCAAGATTTGAAATGTGAAAAACGTCCAATGCTTTTATTCATGATATATGAAAGTGACAAAAAACAAGCCCTCATAAATGAAACCACGGTGCCCCGGGTAAGACACCGGGCCATAAAGTTTAGTAATATTGTTCGTTACAACTTTAAAACAAAGGAGTTCATTACTGAGTGACAAAAGTAATAGGTGTAAAGTCTTTGGCAGTCCAGTTGCTTGGTCCACCGTTGGTTGCCGGGTAGATCCAGCTGTCAAATTCGGATTCTTCCACTTCGTCTTCATCCCTAATAGCATTTACTCCATGATTGGGCATGGGAGATGTCACCACATTAGGCCTTTCTGGCGCCTCGAACTGAACCTCTTTAGCATCAATAAGGTCTTGAACCTTATTCCTCAGAGCCCAACAGTCATCTGTGTTATGCCCCGGGTTATCAGAGTGATAAGCGCAACGGGCGTTGGGGTTGTACTTTGGGGAGGTTGTGTTCACCACCTTCGGAGCTTCCTTGACAGTTACCAGATTGGTTGACAGCAGTTGCGGCAATATCTGAGAGAGGGTCATACTGAGCCGAGTATACTGTCTTTTGGGCCTCTCAACTCTTGGCTGGCTGTATTGCTGAGGAGCAGCAGGCTTTGAAATTACCACCGCATTGACAGCTTGGCGGCGTTCTGGTTTGTTCTGTCTTCTGGGACCATACACAGCACTAGCTTCCTTCTTGAAGGGCTTCTTTTCAGAGCTCGAGGAGGCACCTTTCTGAATCTTCCCCGATTTGATACCAACTTCGATCCTCTCACCAGTCAGGATCAGGTCTGTAAACCCAGCAGAGGAATTACCAATCAGGTGGTTAAAGAATGGACCAGACAGGGTCCCCAAGAACATGTCCACGAGTTCACAGTCAGTCAACGGTGGCTGCACCCTGCCAGCCAGGTCTCTCCACTTCTACGCGTACTCCTTAAAACCTTCACCCGTCCCAAGTGACATACCCTGTAGTTGGGTACGCATAGGAGCGAGGTCAGAATTATACTGATACTGCTTATAAAAAGCAGTAGCCAAGTCCTCCCAGTTACGAATATTGGTTCCATCCAGCTGATAGAACCATTCGAGTTGAGTCCCTGAAAGACTCTCCTGGAAGAAATGGATCCATAAGTTCTTGTCTGCAGTGTAAGGCTGGATCTTCCTTACATAAGAACGGAGGTGCAGCTTAGGACAGGAAGCCCCGTCGTACTTCACAAAGGCAGGCGCCTTGAACTTGTGTGGGATCACCACCCCAGAAGATAACCCTAAGTCTCCAAAATCCAACCTAGGCACACATTGAATCTCCATAGCATTTAACCAGTCCTCCACTTGTTTGTACCTGTCCTCGGCAGGAGGGTACTGTTCATCATTGAAATCTGTCTCGGTGTCAGAGACCACAGGACTAGGGACCCCTCCCTCCTGGTGACTGCCTTCCCCAACAGATGGAGTAGTCAGCTCAGCTTCATTCTGTAGTGTATTCCTGAGTCTGCGTCCAGTGTTGAATAGAACAGTCCTCTTCTTCTTCTTCTTCTTCAGGAGCAAAGCCTTCAACTCCTGTTGTCCTTGGGCTAAGCTCATGACCATCTCTTGAAATTGGGCATTCTGGGCCTGGAGGGCCTTGATAGCTTGTTCAGTAGTTGGTTCAGGATTCATGATGACTGAGTGCTGAAATAAACAACGAAGAAGATTAAGCAACCTGTAGAAAAAAGGGTACCTGTTATGCACATGATGCATGATATGCTATTTATGCAATGCATTCAAGGGTTCAAAAGTTCAAGTTCGTTGTAGACGAAAAGGAACACACGTTATATTAAGAAATAATTTGTTCAGTACATCAGGGCCTCATGGGCGAAACATTACAAAACACTTAATCCCAAAAGACACTACGCATCCTCTTTGGAGCAATGTAGGTGTTGAGAGTCTTTTCCTCGTGAAGTAGACGGGTGAGCTCCAAGACCTTCTTTTCACTGGCATGTAGACTGGTTTCAAGAGAATTCCGTTCTTCCTTGAGTTGGATCCAGCTCTTTTGCATTTCTTCCCAAGAGGTTGGCATGTCAGGATGTTGAATGGTGTTGGGAACCTCTCCTTCCAAAACAGGTTCTTTGATCACGGGGAGAACATGAGGATATGGCATCACCAGCTTCTGGGAGCGGACTCGTAACCACTTGAGATAAGGCTCCAGGGGGATGGAGTTCTTGTGCCCCAGTGTGTTGCTATCTACCCTGTTGGGCATCCTCCAAGCTCTGATAAATCTCTGGCGAAGTCCTTGTGCATCGTTATCGAAGTCAAAAACTATGTCAGGAATCAACATGTCATGAGGGCCATCCCTCCGAGCATATCCAAACTGTCTCAAAGTCAGACATGGGTTGTAAGTAATGCCCCCTCTGATTCCAAGTAAAGGAACATTAGGAAACTCTCCGCAACGATCAATAATAATGACATTTTCTCTGGACCGAGAACACCAATGTATATCAGCATGTGTAAGAGTCATTAATCGTTGTGACCATCTCAAACCCCGCTCGTTCTTCAAAACTGATTGTGGAAGGTGTGAAATAAACCACCTTGCCAGGAGAGGAGTGCAGCACATGAGAACACCTCTTTTTCTCATGGTTCGAGTGTAACATGAGTGAAGGATGTCCCCAAGCAACGTAGGTATAGGATTCCTGGACATGAAGATCTTGACAGCATTGATATCTATAAGCTGATCCGGATTCGGGAACAACACCAACCCATAGACAAGGAGAGCCACAACTTCTTCAAAGGCTTGTAGGTCAAGGGAATTCCAACATTCTTGTGCTTTCTCAAACAGGAATTTTGCCAAGAATCCTTTGATACCACTTATGGTTTCCCAGTTCCCCTTGATGTCAGATGGTTGTAGGCACAATGCTTTAGCAACCTCTTCAAGTTTTGGTTCCCTTTCCGTACCGTTGTAGGGTAGTTGACTAAGGATAGGAATCTGCAGAAGCTGGGAAAACTCTTCTAAGGTAGGCACCAATTGATAATCCGGGAAAGTAAAACAGTGGTGCAGAGGGTCAAAGAACTGGAACAACACTTTCACCATATCCTCTTCAATGTTGGTATTGACCAAGCTGATGAGTCTACCATGCCTTTCATTGAAGGAAGAATTCTCGGGAATCCTGGATGTAAGCTCCTTAAGCTGAGGAGGGACCCTTACAAGGTTGATCTGAATTGTCTTTCTGCGGATAGTTTCCATGTCCTACAAAACAAGAACAAAGATGAAGATTCGAACCCTTGAAGTGGTTAGTGGATGCATATGATGCTGTATGATGTTATGATGCTATGATAAGAACACACCACAAGTATTCACAAAAGCAAACATGATAAGGCACACAAGTCACACCACAGCCCTTAGAGTTTAGGCCAGCATGAAGTTTTGGGTACTACCCTCTTGAGGTTGGTGGGCTCAAAAACCTGTCCTATCAAAAGTAAACAGGTTCTAAGGAGCTCAATATCATTGGGTTGTTTTCTGTGTTCATTGTTTTGATTTAGCCACTGGACCGGCGATCAAAATATTCCAAGAAAACAACCCTCAATGAGTGTAGTATCGAGTATCAACCAACTTCGGACTGCACCAAAGTCAGTCATCTCACTACCCCTAAAGAGGCCAGGATGGTCAAGTAAGGTTCCTAAGGTCAGTTGATGCTTCACGACACCACGCGGCGGCCCCGTACTCTCCTTGACTTGACTCAAGGGTTACCAGTACTCACCAAAGTGCCACATCAATGTAGCAAACAGCTTCAACCGTGTCGGTATACCCCGCACAGTTCCCTCACAGTTTGTTGCTACTTTCTAAGAGGTATCCCCCAGATCCGGGTTAGGATCTATGTAACTCCAAGGCAAACCCACAATATTAAATCAAGCAAAGCAAGCAATTAAAAACATGATGATGAACTATTCCTAAGGTACACCCCACTTATTATGTCCCCAGCAGAGTCTCCTGTTCTGTGATCGGTGGAAATAGAACTGACTGTTTTTAAGCTGGTTTCGCGAAATGTCGCGGTAAGCAAGAGTCGCCATCGTCTTTTATGTTCTCCAACATGGAAAGGACAAAAGCATAGCAAAATTCCTTATTCGAGAATGTTTCTCAGTTCGGGAGGTAGATTTATAGAAAGGGAAGGTGTTAGCACCCTTTCTATCCGTGGTTATCCACGGGCTCTTAGGTACTTGCTCTTATGTTTTCAAAAGATTTGTTTGCTTTTCAAGTGTGTGTGGGTTTTAAAAAAAAGTTTTGTTTGAAAAATTTCTAAGTAACTCTTGTATCTTTCCTCAAGAGTGTATGAAAATTTTGTTTGAAATCTTTTAGAAAGTGTGAGTGCGAAAAGTTTGTTTTTGTTTGTTTTGAGAAAAGCAAGTACCCATGAGATCTACCTACTCTAAGGAATTAGGCTGTGTAAGAGTCCTTTAGATAGTGCTATCCCACCATTGAGAGGTAGGTAGCACCATCGTTGGAGGTATTCGGGTTAATTCGATTATAAGGGACAGTGTGATCACCAAAGCAATGGTAGGACACCTTAGAAGTAACCCTAATGTCCTAGATCCTTTGTATCCGAGGCAACCGTTTCGAGGCAACTGGATCTTTATACAAAAGGCCGACCTCTAAGACACCCTATACTTGATGACCACGTTCGAGGCAACCAGTGAGGCATACCCTAGGGGTGGCATGTGCATGTGTGTTCAATTTCAGTTTATGTTTGTCTTTGCATGTTATTTGTGAGCTACGAATTGATTTTATTATTCATACATTCTTTAATGCATAATTAACAGTTAGGAGTGCGGAAAATAAATTGCAGAAATGTAAATCTAGCTATTACAAGGCGCGGGTCTATACATCGCCAAAAAACAAAAACCCGTTTGGAAATAAAGTGCGAGAAAATAAATAAAGCGATAAAGGAGGTCCTAATTAATTATTACATTTCCAGAAGCAGTTACAAAATAATGAATTAAAAATAAATAAATACGCGCGAAAGATTGAATCGGGAACGTCTTAAGGGTTTTGACCCTTTTTTTTTAGAAAAGAATTAAGTTTGTCCATTTTGCAATTAATATGAAATTAAGCCTAATTTACTAATCAATTAATTAATTAAAAATATGTGTTTGTGTTTTTTATGTTTTTAATGAAATGAAATAAAAAAAGAAATTAAAAATTGGAAGTGAAAGACCTAATTCTAAATTAATTTTACTTATTAAAAAAAATGTTAAAATTGTTCTAATTACACAACTAATTAATTAATATTAGAATTTATTAACAAAATAAGTTAATAAATAATAAAATGTTTTTTTTTTGGTTTTTTTGAATTTTATGGTGAAAAATTAGTTTGTTAGGTTAATTAACAATAATGATAATAATTAAAAAAGAAATTATAAGGAAAAGAAAAATAAAAAAGTAACAAAACCATGGGGGGTTTGGGCCTTTTTTGGAGGTGTTGATTGCAGTTTTTTGGCCCACTAAGCTCAGGCCTGTTGACTTTCTGGATTCAGATGCGTATGGCTGACTGAAGAACATGGTGCTCCTTCTTCCCTGGCCTTTGGATGGCTGTTGAATACACTTGGCATGCTGGATTGGCCTTTGGATGGCTGTTGAATACACTTGGCATGCTGGATGAGTGAGGTTTATGGTGTTCACTTATTTGGAAACCTGCATAGGAATTTGTTAGAAAAAATAACATTGAGTTTTGGGGGACTTGGGAATCGAACCCAGGTCCCATTGATTTCCAGACACGTCCTCCTCCACTACACCAAACGCTTGTAATTGTTATTATAGTGGATAATGAAAATATTATGTAAAAATAACAATACACGCTGGAATCAATAAAGCGCGCGCCATTATATTTGAACGAACCAATGGCTGACTTCCACGTCTTGTCTTCTTCACCTGGCCTGTAAAAAAAATAAAGCAGATAGCGGGGGTTTTTAACCCCCATAAACTGAAAATGTAAAAAATAGCGATTAGCAGTACGTGTTATATAAAAAGGGCGCGATGGTTGGGTTGAATTCGTCTGGCCTTGACGAATTCAACCATATGCGTTATCTGGTCCAATTTTGTTGTATGTGAAAAGCCCTAATCTGAGAGCTCTGAAACCCTAGCATTCAACAATGGTGTCTTTTGATTCATGGCTCTATAACTCAATTCACCTATACCATCAGCTTCAGAAAGGTCATAGCAATGCAAAGCAACAATTATATCATGTTAAATACGCAAGAATTATGAGTTTCGATTCTAGAAAAATTAGGCAAACCATGTGACTGAAGTGGGTGATTCTCTGAGTGTTAGGGCTTGTTCTTGATTGCAAATCGTCCCTGGGAATGTCAGCAAGGTGTTTGAGTCACTCCAAGGCTTTGAATTGTGCTGGAAGGTTGATTTCAGATTTGACTTTTGCTTGAGTTTTTTTGGAATTGGTTTGGCCGTTTCAGGGATGCTTGGCCCGTGTATGAGGCTCGGTTTGCTTGCATATGTATGTATGAAGGGAATTAGGTCACATTATGAGCCAATGATCCATTGCAATTAAGTTTTTGGATTCTTCATAACCACCATTAAAGAACCTTCCAAGTTTGTTCAAATTTTGAATTTTTATGCATAATTGAGCTTGGCACGAATTTGGTAGGTAGAATATGACACATGAAATCCATTCAAACCACAAGATAACATTCCTTTAATTTTTTTGATTTTATTTGAATTATTATGGATTAAAATGAATTAAATCCACAAAAATTAAATAAAAATGAAAAAATAAATGTTTGGTCTTGAAATTGATCATGGGGCACGTGGGTGGCATGACAAGGCTGAATCAAGTGGAAGAAAGTGGTCCCTTTTGTAAAAAATTGAAGTTTCCAGGATAGTTGACTTTTGCCATTTCACAAAAATTTCCCAACTTCTCCAATGCATATATTGCTCAATTTTGACCATACAAACATGTTCTTGGACATTTTGGAAAGATCTTGAAGTCCTCTAACCAATGCCTTTGGTCCCATGTCATTTTGATTTACCAATCTCAAGTTATGGTCTTTGACTTAAAGTGCCTTTTTGTTGACTTTTGAAAATGACCTATAATGTTGAAATTGGTAACTTTTTGTGAGAGCATTTCTTGGACTTGGAATGTGAAGATGAGTTGTAGGAAATGTCATCCCCTTCAAAATGAGCATTGGATGGGATTTTTCTGATGAACCATGAAAAAGTTATGCCTTGGTCAAGTTACAGTTGACTTTTCAGCTATCCCAAAATGGAAACTTTTGCATCTTGATGATTTTTGAGCCATTCTTGTGGAATCAAGACTTGATCAAATGATGATTGTGGCTTCAAAATAAGATGTTGACCAAAAAATTTGACTTTTGACTGCCAAATGACCATTTTGCCCTTGTAGTTGATTGTGAAGCAATTAGGGCTTTTAACTGTGCAACTTGATGCTGTGAGCCTTGAAAATTGGCATGCAGATGCTTTACAATGTGTATAGGCTTATGATACTTGATTGAGCCTTTGAAAACTTCAACTTCCTTGCAAGAACCAAAACCCTAATTTTGACTGGCTTAGGAGGATGGTTTGACTGTGCAACCCTTGAGTAGACTTGAGCAAATTGAGATGATGCTTGTCAAAACTTTGAAGAATATAGGAGGGCAAATTTTGGGGTACAACAGTTGGCACCTTGAACTTGGGAGGGATAACAATCCCAGCTACCAACCCTAGTTCTTCAAAATCCAAACTAGGTACCCTCTACAACTCCATGGCTGCTAGTCTATCCTCAAGATTCTTATATTTATCATCTGCTGGAGGATATTGTTGCTCGAAGTAGTGTTCGTCTTATTCCTCTTCCTCCTCTTCCACCTCAGATTCAGAAGGTACAGCAGCCCCTTTTCCTTTGCCAGCCCCTTCGTCAGACGTTGAGGGGAACTCAAGAACCTTTCTGGCACTGCTTTCAAACCTTCTTCCAAAAGTGGCTACTTCGGGCCTCTTCTTCTTTTTCTCTTTATTCTTATCCAACAGAGCTTTGAGGTCCTCTTGACCCTTTGCCAAGGTCATGAGGAGTTGCTGAAATTGTGAATTTTGTGCCTGCAGATCCTTGACCGTCTGCTCCAAATCCATCTTGCTGAAATAAACAGCAGAAAGATAAGGAAACCTGGTGTGAAGACATGTTTATGCATATGATGAATGGCATGCTATTCATGTAATGCTTTCAAGGATTCAGAAATTCAAATTTGTTGCAAACAAAAAGGAACACATGTCATATTAAGAAGAAATTGTTAGTACATAAGTGCCCCATGGGCAAAATATTACAAAATTCTTAATGTAAAAAGACATTGCGCATCCTCTTTGGTACGATGTAAGTGTTGAGAGTTTCCTCCTCATGAAGTCGGCGGGTAAGCTCTAAAACCTTCTTCTCACTGGCATAGAAGTTGGCTTAAAAATTATTTCGTTCTTCTTTGAGTTGGATCCAACTCTTTTGTAATTCTTCCAATGATGTTTGCATGTCAGGATGTAGGATGGTGTATGGAACCTCTCCTTCCATAACAGGCTCTTTGATCAAGGGGAGAATGTGAGGGTATGGCATCATAAGATTCTGGGAGCAGGTTCGTACCCACTTGAGGTAAGGCTCAAGGGGGATGGAATTCTTGTGCCCCAGTGTCTTACTATCCACTTTGTTGGGCATCCTCCAAGCTCTGACGAACCTTTGTCGAAGTCCTTACGCATCGTTATCGAAGTCAAAAACTAGGTCAGGAAAATAGCATGTCATGAGGGCCATCCCTCCGAGCATATCCAAACTGTCTTAGAGCTAAACAGGGGTTGTAGGTAATGCCTCCCCTAATGCCAAGTAGTGAGACATTAGGGAATTCCCCACAATGATCAATGATGATGACATTTTCTCTGGACCGAGAACACCAATGTACATCAGCATGTGTGAGGGTCATCAACCATTGTGATCACCTTAAACCCTGCTCATTCTTCAAAACTGATTGTGTAAGGTGAGAAATAAACCACCTTGCTAGGAGAGGAGTACAGCACATGAGAACACCTCTTTTCCTCATTGTTCGTGTGTAAAATAAGTGTAGGATGTCCCCAAGAAATGTAGGTATAGGATTCCTGGATATGAAAATCTTGACAGCATTCACATCTATAAGTTGGTCAGGGTTTGGGAACAAGACCAACCCATAGATAGGGAGTGCCACAATCTCTTCAAAGGCTTGTAGATCAAGAGAATTCCAGCAGTCTTGTGCCTTCTCAAACATAAACTTTACCAAGAAACCCTTGACACCACTTCTGGTTTCCCAATGTCCCTTGATGTCAGATGGTTGCAAGTGTAATGCTTGAGCAACATCTTCAAGCTTTGGTTCTTTTTCCGTACCGTTGTAGGGTAGTTGATGTAGAATAGGAATTCTCAGGAGTTGAGAAAATTCCTACAAAGTAGGCACCAATTGGTAATCAGGGAATGTGAAATAGCGGTGTAGGGGGTCAAAGAACTGGAAGAGAACCTTAACCATGTCCTCTTCAATGTTGGAGTTGACCAAGTTGAGGAGTCTACCATGTCTTTCACTAAAGAGAGAATTCTCTGGAATTCTGGAAGTGAGCTCCTTGAGTTGAGGAGGGATTCTCACAAGGTTGACTTGAATTGTTTTCCTGCGAAGAGATTCCATGACCTATAAAACAAGAACAAAGATGAAGATCCAAACCCTTGAAATGGTTAGTGGATGCATATGATGCTTTATGATGTTCATGATGTATGCACAAGCACATGTACAAACAAGTCACACAAAACCCTAGTTTCAGGCTTGCATGAGGTTTCATAGGTAAATACCCTCTTGAGTTTAGTTGGCTCAAACCTGTCCTATAAATAGTAACCGGGTTCTAAGGAGCTCAATATCACTGGATTGTTTTCTATGTTCATTGTTTGGGTTTAGCCACTTAACTAGCGACCAAAATATTCCAAGAAAACAACCCTCAATGAGTGTAGTATCGAGTATCTACCAACTTCGTACTGCACCAAAGCCGGTCATCTCACTACTCCTAACAAAAGGCCAAGATGGTCAAGTAAGATTCTAAGAGTTCATTAGTGCTTCATGACATCACTCAGCGGCCCCGTATTCTCTTTGATTGACTCAAAGGCTACTGGTACTCACAAATATGTCGCACTAATATAGCTATTGCTTCAACCATGTCGGTATACCCCGCACAGTTTCCACAACGTATTGCTATTTACCTATGAATGTTTCCCAAATCCGGGTAGAGGATTTCAAATCCAAACAAGAGAGCCAAATGTAAAGCAATCAAAGCAAACAATATAATCATGCAAAGGGTGATCTAAGCCCTAAGGTTACTCCACTTTTAAAGTTTTCCCCAGTAGAGTCGCCAGTTCTGTGATACGGTGGGAGAACTGACTTGGGATTTTGTGTTTGTGTTCGCAAATGTTTCGGTTTAGCAAGAGTCACCACCGACTTTTTATTTTATCCTAAGGAAAGGTCAAAAAGTACAGGAAATACCTTTGAGATGTTTTCTTGGGTTCGGGGAGTAAATTATATAAAGGGAAGGTATTAGCACCCTTTCTATCCATGGTTATCCATGGGCTCTTAGTTACTTTCTTAGATCACTTGCTTTGCTTTTCAATTGTTTGAAATTGTGCTCTTCAATTGTTTGAAATGGTGCTTTGTGTGTGATTTTGAAAGATGTTTTGAAAAGAGGCCATCGTTGTGGCAACCTTTGTAATGATTCTTGTTTGAATGTATACAAAGGTGTTTTTGTCTTTCGAAAACTTTTCAATGTTTGAAAGTAGGGTTTTGAAATTGTGTTGTGAGGTGTGTTTTAAAAATAAAAAGGATGTTTTTTGCAAGTTTTGATCAAGTAACTAAGAGTTTTCTACCCTATTTTACTCAAAGATCTCTCTTATGTTTTTAACCCTTTTAACAGTGT
The DNA here is from genome assembly GCA_948472305.1 of Vicia faba. Taxonomy (NCBI): domain Eukaryota; kingdom Viridiplantae; phylum Streptophyta; class Magnoliopsida; order Fabales; family Fabaceae; genus Vicia; species Vicia faba. Next base: position 1,541,907,005 of record OX451735.1, read on the forward strand.
TGTTTCACCATTGTATTTGGTGAACAACCTTGTGTTAGGATGTTAAACGGGACAGGCGCGGGTCATCGTATAGACCATGATAGCAATGGTGTCAAGTATTTTTGGAAATTTTCTTAAGGGACTTGATCATTTTGTTTAGGCAACTCAGATAGCGTCATCGAGGGACTATGATCTTTTGTTTTGTTTTTGTTTTGCCAAAGTACTTGACAGGCATACCATGGCCCATTTTTGAAGGCAACAAGTGGATTGTAACCCTAGGGGTGCAAGTGTGCATTGTGTTTGTTTTTCATGCACTTTTATCTTGGATTAGGTCAAGCTATTTGTTGATTTGATTTTGCATACAAACCCTAAGTCTAATCATGGCATAATTGAAAGCATTTAAAGGTGCGAGAATTTAAATTCTATACTATTACAACATGATATAGGGAGGGGGGGTACAAATTTGAATTGGGGATTATTTTGCAAGAAATTTAATCCTAAATTATTACAACCAAATTGAATGTATAAAGCATAACAATTAAATGTACAATATTTAAATAAATACAACAAATAAATATTAAATAAAATGTATTATGCAAAAAAAGTTTTTTATGTATGTAAAAAGTATTTAATGTGAAATATAAATAAATAAAAAGTCAATTTCAATTTATTTTTGTTTTTTAGGGCAAAAACCCTAATTTCTTACATAAATAGTATTATTTATTATTTATATATAATAAGGTATCAATTTGTACAAAAAATAAAAGTATATATAAAAAAAAGTATTTTTAGTATAAAATATTAATAAAAATAAAAATGTATTATTGTTGTGTTTTTTTGTTCTAATTACTTAATAAAATATAGTATATATGTATATAAATATATATTAAATATATTAAGTGTATAAAAAAATAAAATAACTTTTTTACAAAAAAAATGTTTATATTTCAAGAAAATATTTTCAAATGTGTATAAAATAATAAATGAAAATAAACATTTTTTTTTACATTATTTTTAAATTTAACCAAAATAAATATAAAGTATTTAATGTATTAATACTAGGAATAATTAAATTAAATACCAAATAAATATAAAAACTTATGAAAATATTTTTTAAGTATTTTTTATATTTGAAAATAAAATATCAAGGTCAGAAATAAAATAAAAATGCAAAAATGATAAATATACAAGAAATGGGCCAGGGGTGTAAAAAGAAAAGTGGGGGGTGTCAAAAGCAAGCCTGTCCAGGCCCAGCCCAAAACCAACTTCATCTTCTTCCTCTAGACAGAAACGCGTGTGTCTCATGTACAAAATGCTATCTCCTAATTCTGTGCTTTTTTGACAAAACTCATAACATGAAACTTGTAGAGCATCAAACAATGAATCTAACCATATAAAAAACTTAAGCTAACTCTCAAAGACCAGAGATAATTTCTCTGGCCCTAATTCTTAACCTAGTTTTTTCAAAAAGTTCATGGATGAAATTCTCCTAGCACGATTAATATAAATGAAAACTAAGCACATGTATGGTTTCAGGGCTATGAATACAACATCTTTCATTCACAAACCTAAGTCTAACTATTCCTAAATGGAGAGATAGAAGTTCATGTACCTGTTTAAGTTGAGCTCGAGTTGGACAATGCAGCAACTTCCAAGGGTGCTTGAGATTCTTTTGAGCTTGCCTGATGTCTAATGAAGCTTTCCCAATGCTTGGTTTGTTTTAAAGTAGCCTGAATCGTGCTACAGAACTCAACCTGCAAAGCTTCCAAACAAAAATGGAAATGTGTGTTAATGGTGTTACAGCTGGCAATGGAGGTCTGGAATAGTTCAGGTGAGTTGAATGGAATGTATTGGAACAAGTTTGAGGCAAAACGCACGAGGCAAAGTGGAGATGGAGGTGATTCTACAGGGCTTGCCCTATTTTGCAGAAAAATGGTGATTTTGTATACAAGGAGATTTTAGGGGTCAAGGGCTCGTGCTTCTTGCTTGTTAGGGTGTATGGAACATGTTTGCAATCTATGTGTAAGCTGACTATGGCTGGTTTTTGAGTTGGGAGAATTTGGACAAATTTCTTTTTTTTTAAGCAAGAATGTGTCAACTTGTGATTACAGGCCTGTAACTCCAATCTTGTATGCTGCATACTTTGCCCTTGATACTTTCAATTTGTGGATTTTATCTTGCCTCAGAGATATGGCCCCATGCTTCAAAGATCTTGGTTTGAAATAAAGTATAACTTTTCAAAAATGGCAATATACCTTTTTCCAAATAGGGATTAGTTTTGTGTGCAATGTCCAAATGGCCAACATAATGCATTAGCTCAGTGGATTTGCATTCAATTAAGGAGTGTAAAATGGTTTAGAGGCCTGACAACAAGTACAAAGCATGCTGGTTTGAAAATGAAACTTGTATGAACATGTATTGGCCATGGATCAAAGTGAGTTTTTGCCAACTTCAAGCATTCGATTCTCCCTAACCACAAAGGTGTTTGAGGAGTTCTTGGACAATTTGGAAAGCTTGCAACATGTACTATAATCCATATTTGAAATGAAACTTGAAAATTCAAGTGGAACTATGTGAAAAATGGCCAAGAAGATGGGTCAAAATCCTGCCTAAACTAGGGCAAAATTTCTCTAAGTTAAAAGTTTTAGGTACCCTTGTTCCAAAAATCATAACTTGAGATCCAATATTCTTTTGAGAAAACTTTGTGAATCAAAGTTGTATACTTTGTGATGTACTACAACTTTCATGTTTCAAGTTTTGTTTGAATCCATTTGCATCTTGGTGAAAAAATGGGACAAAGTTAGGAAAAAATAAGAAAATTTTATAACTTAGAAAATTTCTAAGTTATGAAATTTTTCCATTTTAAACCCTAATTTGCATTTTTGGGTTTCTCGATGAACAAGTTTCATAATTTGACATGTCTTGATGAAAAATGACCCTTGGCACTTGATTTTGACGAAAAAGTCAAAGTTTGACTGTTCAGTATACAGTTAAATTTTGATTAGTTGATTGAAAAATTCATCTGTCAATCTTATGCATTTGAGATCTTTTGAACTTGTTGAATGGGTTAAGACAATGTCATTGAGTCCTTAAGTCCATGGTTGATCTTGATTTGCCACTGGCTAGGTCAAACAGTCAAAAATTGCCTTTGTACAGTCAAAACCCTACAAATGACCATTTTGCCCTTTTGGTGATCTGATCAAATTTCTTGTGGAATTGTGATCCAAACTTGATCAAATGGTTCATATGAGTTCATAATGTTGATGTGGGTCAAATTTTATGAGGTTTGACTGTCAATTGGCCACAATTGACTTTTTCCCCAATACAGTTGATTTTTAGGTCAACTGTCCAATTGACTGGGCAAAAATTTGAATCAAGGCTTGAAACTTGGTATGGACAAACTTATGAGTCCAACATGAAGTATGAAAGTCAATTTGGGCATTGTAGGTCAAAACATCAATGTGCAAACCCAAACCCTAATTTAGGTCAACAATGCAAGGAGGTGTCTTGAGTAGAGCAAACCCTAACTTGATCTTGAATTCCAAAAGTCTTGTGATGAGAAATGTTGATGAAATGAGAGGGAAAATTTTAGGGTACAACACCATGCCCCAAGCGTGTATGGACCTTTGACGATAACCTTGTAGATCATTGTCATAATCGAACATAATACCCTGGATGAGCATATCATAAGGACCGTCTCTTCGTGCGTAACCAAAATAACGTAAGGCTAGAGAAGGATTATAAGTGATGTTTTCCCTAATGACAAGGAGTGGCACATTAGGAAATTATCTGCAGCGATCAATGATAGAGACGTCTTCTTGAGAGCGAGAACACCAATAGATATCAGAGTGAGAGAGAGAGACATCAACCTTTGATACCATCTTAAGCCTAGCTCATTCTTCATTATTGATTGAGGAAGGTGCGAAATAAACCACCTATGGAGAAAAGGTATACAACACATGAGATTCCCTCGTTTCTTCATGGTACGGGTTGGAGAGAATGCAGAATATCCCCGAGCAATGTAGGCACTGGATTGTGAGTAATAAAAATTTTAATGGCGTCCACATCTATAAGTTGGTCCAGATTAGGGAACAATACCAACCCATAGATCAGGAGGGCCACGATATCCTCAAAAGCATGGAAACTCATGGCGTCTAGGAACAATTGAGCTTTCTCTATCAGAAATTTGCAAGAAGTCCTTTAACCTCACTTCTCCTTTCCCAATTAGATTTAATGTCAGATGGTTTCAAGTGCAAAGATGTGGCAACATCTTCAGGATTTAGATCTTATTCTAAACCGGTGAAGGGTATCTCCTCCAATATAGGCACTCCAAGTAGCTTAGAGAATTCATCCAACGTGGGCACCAACTGATAATCGGGGAAAGTGAAGCAATGATGCTTAGGATCAAAGAACTGGATTAGGACACTCATCATACCTTCTTCAAGACTGGTAGTAACAAAACTGAGCAAGTGACAATGTCTTCTATTGAATTGAGAACTTTCAGGAACCCTTGAGACCAACTCTCTAAGCTTGGCAGGTATCCCTACGAAGTTGATTCGGGTGGTATTTCTGCGAGTGGAAGCCATAACCCTACAAAAAAGAGAAGAGATAAATCCACAGGTCCTTGAAATGATTATTGCAAATGCTATGTTATGATGTTTATGATGTCATGTTTATGCTTAAAACAGAAAGCCAAACAAGTCACACAAAGACCTTAGGTTTAAGGCTTGCATGAGGTCTATAGGTAAGTACCCTTTTGAAGTTTAGTTGGCTTAACCTGTCCTAGCAATAGTAATCGGGTTCTAGGGATCTCATATCATTGATCTTTCTCTCAGGCATTGTTTCAGCTCAAGCATCTGAATTGCGACCAAAATATCCCGAAAGTCCAATCTCAATGAGTGTAGCATCGAGTATCAACCAACTTCAGTCTGCACAAAATTCGACTATCTCACTACTTTCTAATGGCCAAGATGAGTCAATTTAAGGTTCTAAAGGTCAGTTAGTGCTTAATGACACTATATGGATACCTAATGTTATCCCTGACTGACTAAAGGAACATTAGTACAAGCCAAAATGTCACACTAATGTATCTATCATATCATCCATATCGGTCTACGCTGTACAGCCTCCATGATTTATTGCTGCTTACCTAATGTTGTTCCCCGATCCGGGTATAGGATCTTTGCAAGAAAATACCCAAACAAAACCCTCAAATGTAAACCAATCAAAGAAAAATGTTTAAAGCAAGTAAATTTCACCTAAGCTCTTAAGGTAACCCCTCTTTTTAGATATTATTCCCTAGCAGAGTCGCCAGTTCTATAATACGATAGGAGAATTGACTTGTTTGTTTTTCATTTTATCGCAAATGTTGCGGATAGCAAGAGTCGCCACCGACTTTTCTTTTATCTAAAAAGGAAAGGTGAAAAGAACAGGAAAGACCTTTGATAGATTTTGAGTTCGGGGGGTAAGTTATGAAATGGGAAGGTGTTAGCACCCTTTTCATCTGTAGTTATCTACGGGCTCTTAATCGCTTGCTCACTTTATTTGTTTTGTGTGTGTGCTTTTGAAATGCCAAATAGCAAGGTAGTTTGCTTTATGATAACTCTTGTATCAGTCCTCAAGAGTGTTGATAAAGCGTTTTGAAAATGTGTTTTGAAAGTGTGAGGTGTGAAAAAGTGTTTTAAGTTGTGAGCAAGTGTGATACGGTGGGAAGAATTGACTGTTTTTTGGAATGTTGGTTTGCATTTTGCGTTTGTTTTTGCAAAATGTCGCGGTAAGCAAGAGTCGCCACCGACTTTTATTTTATCCAACAAGGAAAGGAAAAAAGCACAGAAAATTTCCTTTTTCGAGATATTTCTGAGTACGGGGGGTAGATTTATAGAAAGGGAAGGTATTAGCACCCTTTCTATCCGTGGTTATCCACGGGCTCTTAGGTACTTGCTCAATTGTTTTCAAAATTGTTTTTCTTTGTGCTTGTGGGTTTGAAAAAGTTTTTGTTTGAAACTTCGATTTAACTCTTGCTTCTGTCCTCAAGAGTGTAATGAAGTGTTTTTGAAAACTTTGTTTGAAAAAGTGTAAATGTGAAAGAGTTTTGTTTTTGAAAGAGCAAGTATCTAAGAACTAATCTACCTACTCGAAAAAGGAATCGTTCTATGCTAATTTCCTTTAGACAATGCTATCCCAATATTGGTGAGTAGGTAGCACTGTCGTTGGAGTTTGAGGGTCAATTCGAAATAGGGACATACGGTTACCAAAGCAATGTTAGGATGCCTTAGAGGTAACCCTAATGTCTTAGATCATTTATTTGAGGCAATGATATCTGAGGCAACCTTTCTGAGGCAACTTATGATCTTTTAGACAAGAGGGCGACCTCTAAAACGACCTCTAAAACGACCTATACTCAATGACTGTGTATGAAGGCAACCAAGTGAGGTGTACCCTAGGAGTGCGCATGTGCGAGTGTGTCGTTTTCAGTTTATTTTTATCTTTGCACATGTTAAGGGTGATCTAATTTGATTTTAAGATTTAAACATTCAGTCTTGTCATGTAAACCCTATTATCAAACATCTAACAGTTATAATTAGCAGAAATTAAAGTGAGGAAATTAAAATGCGAAAATTAAATTACAAGGTGTCGGGTATTTACATCTCCAAAAGCAACCCTTTGAAAATAAAATAAAGCGGTAAAAAATTAAATGTCCTATTTAACTATTACAATCCGTAAGCAGATACATAATTGAATAAAAATAAATAAAGCGCGCGGGAAATTAAATCGAGTGCGAATTAGGGTTTTGATCCTTTTGATTAAAGAAAATGTTTTTTTATTGTTGTTTTCATTTAAGGAAAGAAATTAAATTCTAAATTAAATAACTAAATTAAATTAATAAGTTAATAAATGAAAAATAATTTATGACATATTTTTGGTTTTTTTATTATTTTAAGAAAGAGAATAAAAATAATTAAATGAATTAAAACCTAATGATTTCTAATTAATTTTAAATATTTACAAAAATAAGTTAAAGTTTCCTAGAATTAAAAACCTAAATTAATTAATTAGTATTTATTAAAAAAAAGAATTCTGAAATTTATTGGATAAAAATATTTTTTAATGATTTTTGATAAAAAGGAAAAATTATGATTGGTTAGTAATTAATTAAAATAAAGCAATTAAATTAAATAAACAAAATAAAAAAAAAGTAGAAGAAATGGGCCTGAATAGGAGGTGTTGGAAGCAATTTTCTTGGCCCAATAATGTTGACCCAATTGACTTTTCCTGATCCAGTGTGCGTGCATTGACCTGGCTTGTGGTAGACTTCCAACATGGACCACCAGATCTGGCCCTTTGGCCATCTGGCGCTTGGATAGTGAGGGAGTATGGTGGATTGCAGATTGGCATGCGCACTGGAAAACCTGAAAACAAATAATATTGAGAAAGAGAGGGACCTGGGATTCGAACCCAGGTCCTGAAGGAGAATACACCATTCGCTTGCCACCACACCATGTTGCTTTGTTTGTTAGAATAATAGGTATTAATAATGATAAAAGAAAATAAATCAAATGCCAGAAAAAATAAAAAGCGCGTAATATTTAAACTGGCTAATGGATGGACGACACGCCTTCATCCCTGTCCTCCCAACGCTGTAACTTTACCTGCGGATTTTTATCCGCAGCTAAAAGCGCAGCTTCGTTCCAAAATCTCCCTCAAGCCATAAAAATGATTTTTAAGGGCATGGTAGTGTTCGTCTCAACCTCTTGGATACAACCATGTCCATCATGTGGATCAATTTTACAGTGCTTTAGGATGCTTGAAAACGCGTGGTTTGGATTGTATTAGCTTCTAGAGATGGCCAGCAATCGATTGAGACAACTCTCATGTCGTGAAAATGTCTCTAACCTTGATTTTAATCTCCCACTTTTTTGTGATTTTGCAAGTTTTTTTCTGCCTCTACCAATGCTCTCCAACCCTTATTTTCGTGCCTCTTGCTTGCTTATGTATTGTACATTAGATTAGGGTAACATTTGTTGTTCAAATCTTCCCACATTGATGATTGCATATTTGATTTGATTCTTCCATAAAAGCTTTCCAAACTTGGCCTAAATCACATCTTTTTGTACCCAATGCCTTTGATACGAATTTTATTGCAATGATAGCTGTATTTGGAGCCTGAAATAGCCAAAAAATCATGTGTTATCAATGTTTTAGATTTTATGTGATTTTATTTGATTTAAAATGAATTAATTCAAATAAAAATCAAATTAAATAATGTGATATGGACACATGGCTGGAGCTAGGGCACGTGGGCAATAATGCAAACTCAAATCAAGTGAAAAATAATGGGCCCATTTGGCAAAATTTGAAGTTTTGGGGATAGTTGACTTTTGGCAATTTTGCAAAAAGGTCCAACTTCAACAATGCATAACTTCTTCAATTTTGAACTTTTGGAGATGTTCTTGGACTTTATAGAAAGCTGGAGATGTCCTCTAATCAACCCTTTTGGTATCATCTCATTTTGATATTCCATGCGCAAGTTAGAAGCTTTGACAAAAAAGGTGTTTTTGTTGACTTTTCAAAATGACCTATAATGTCCAAATTCATAACTTATTGTGAGTGCATTTTTTGATCTTTGGATATGAAGATGGATTTTAGGTAATTGCATCCTATTCAAAATGAGCTTTGTATGGGTCATTTCTCATAAAGTATGAGAAATTTATGCTTGGTCAAAGTTGAGTTGACTTTTCTTGCAAAACCCTAATTTAACAACTTTTGAATCTTGATGAATTTTGAGCAATCCTTGATGAATCATGATCAACCCTTGATCAAATGATGAAATATCCTTAAAAATGAGAATGTTGACAAAAAATCTTGAAGTTTGACTGTATTTGGGTTACAGTTGACTTTTGCCCTAGCACAGCCAATTTTTGGACCTTTGAGCAATTGACTGAGCAAACTTCCTCTGCAAGGCTTGAAATTTGACATGGATGATATTGAGAACATAGTAGGACATTGGGGAGCATTTGAGGTCATTTGGACTCAAGGATCTTGATGCAACACAAAATCCTAATTTGGGATAGACTGCCTTAGGAGATAGCTTGTCTGACCAATTCTTGAGCAACCTTGAGCAACTTGGAGATTTTTCTTGCAATGTTTTGAGAAATATGGGAGGGAAAATTTTGGGGTACAACAGCTTCCCCTGTTCAATCTTCTTAAACCTGAGGATGTAGATTGGCTTTCGTGTCTTTCGTGATCTGAAGGTGGAAGAGGATTGAACACTAGAGTGCCCAGAAATTTGCACTCGCATGAAGTGGTATTAGCCTTGTGATGTCGGGAATGGGCTTACAGATGCCATTTGGAGATCGCTAACAGGGGTATGGGCTTAAAGATGCCATCTGAAGGAGTTTCGATCGCATAAGAGATTCCTTAGCGAGAGTTTGTATACCTGTTATTGTAGAAGATTCCGCTGGGGAAGTCTAATTTTGTTGAGATTTAGGAACTTGCCTGTACTTCAATTGAGAGAACATCTCTGTTGAGTTTTAAGAACTTGTCCGTAATTCAATCGGGGGGAAACATCTTCATCGAGATTTAAGAACTCACCCGTAATTCAACTAAGAAAACTCTGCTGAGATTTAGGAACTCATTTGTAATTCGACGGAGGAACTTTGTCGAGATTTAGGACCTTGCCTGTAATTCAACTGAGGATAATTCTGTTGAGATTTAAGAACTTGTCAGTAATTCGACTTGAGGGAAACATCTTCATCGAGATTTAAGAACTCGCCCGTAATTCAACTGAGAAAACTCTATTGAGATTTAGGAACTCGTCTGTAATTCGACGGAGGAACTTTTTTGAGATTTAGGACCTTGTCTGTAATTCCACTGAGGATAATTCTGTTGAGATTTAAGAACTTGTCAGTAATTCGACTGGAGGGAAACATCTTCATCGAGATTTAAGAACTTGCCCGTAATTCAACTGAGAAAACTCTGCTAAGATTTAGGAACTGTCTGTAATTCGACGAAGGAGCTTTGTCGAGATTTAGGACCTTGTCTGTAATTCAACTGAGGAAAACTCTGTTGAGATTGAAGAACTTGTCAGTAATTCGACTGAGGGAAACATCTTCATCGAGATTTAAGAACTCGCCCGTAATTCAACCGAGAAAACTCTTCTAAGATTTAGGAACTCGTCTGTAATTCGATGGAGGAACTTTGTCGAGATTTAGGACCTTGTCTGTAATTCAACTGAGGAAAACTCTGTTGAGATTTAAGAACATGTCAGTAATTCGAATGGAGGGGAAACATCTTCATCGAGATTTAAGAACTCGCCCGTAGTTCAACTGAGAAAACTCTGCTGAGATTTAGGAACCTGTCTGTAATTCGACGGAGGAACTTTGTCGATATTTAGGACCTTGTCTGTAATTCAACTGAGAAAAACTCTGTTGAGATTTAAGAACTTGTCAGTAATTCGAATGGAGGGGAAACATCTTCATCGAGATTTAAGAACTCGCCCGTAGTTCAACTGAGAAAACTCTGCTGAGATTTAGGAACCTGTCTGTAATTCGACGAAGGAAATTTGTCGATATTTAGGACCTTGTCTGTAATTCAACTGAGAAAAACTCTACTGAGATTTAAGAACTTGTCAGTAATTCGACTGGAGGGGAAACATCTTCATCGAGATTTAAGAACTTGCCCGTAGTTCAACTGAGAAAACTCTGCTGAGATTTAGGAACCTGTCTGTAATTCGACGGAGGAAATTTGTCGATATTTAGGACCTTGTCTGTAATTCAACTGAGAAAAACTCTACTAAGATTTAAGAACTTGTCAGTAATTCGACTGGAGGGGAAACATCTTCATCGAGATTTAAGAACTCGCCCGTAGTTCAACTGAGAAAACTCTGCTGAGATTTAGGAACTCGTCTGTAATTCAACAGAGGACTTTGTCGAGATTTAGGACCTTGTCTGTAATTTAACTGAGGATAACTCTGTTGAGATTTAAGAACTTGTCAGTAATTCGACTGAGGTAAAAGCTTCATAGCTTTGAATTTTATGAGAATTTTAAATGCATCCTCCCTGAAAGGTAAAGGTTAGTTGTATGTAATGCATGATATGTATCTGGCAATGGTGTTCTCAAAATAAATGAGATTGTGTTGTATGATGCGTATATGCATGTTTCATGATGTATGGAAATGTAATGTTTTTAGCTGGGGAAAATAAATCCCAGATAGCTGCTGGAGAAAAGAGTTGAATTCTTCGTTTCTGTTAGGGATAGCAATCGAAGATGATTGCGAGAATAAATCTGCAGGAGAGGATAACTCTGTTGGGGAATAAACTGATGAGGAGATTACTCTGTGGGGAAGAGATGCTCTACTGAGGATTCCACCGATAAATTCCACTGGGGATGAATTACCGTTACTGGTGATACTGAATCCTGTTGGGGATTGAATTTCTTGTTTGTGAAAGGAAAGAACTCCGCTGGGGATGATCTTTCAGTTGCGACTTCACTGGGGTTAACCTTTTAGACTCTAATGGGGATAATCCTTTTAGCTCTGCTGGGGACAATCTTCCAAAGTATACTGGGGATGATTCTCCTAACTCCAATGGGGAAGCTTTTTCAGACTGTGCTAGGAAAAATTTCAAACTCCATTGGGGATATTTTGTATTCTGCCAGGGAATATTCTTATACTCCGCTGGGGAATATTAAGACCTTTCAGTGCTGATGGTAAATAAACTCTCCTTGGGGAGAATATTACCAATTCATTTACAGTTGCAAGTCTCAGCTGGGGAGAGCTATCATTACTGTCTTTTCTTACTTTGCAGAGAGTGAAAGTGCCTTAGCCATATTCTTCAACTGAATCTACCTTTGTACCTGGTGGATAGAGAAACTGTACAGTTTGGACATTTCTCATTTGCCCCTGTTTCTGATATTATAAGTAATTGTCTTTTGTTTCGCATGTAAATATTTATGAGCAGCAATTAACGTCAAATGCATATATCAAAAATGAACATTGGACGTTCTTTGCAAAACAAAACAGAAAAAGGAAAAACAGTTTGAAATTTCTCTGGAAATGAATTGTATTGATTTTGAAGTTTGGCCTGTAAATAGGCGTTTTTGTACAAGAAGTTGACGTCCTAGTAAGAGAACACCGTCGAACCATAGAATTTACACAATTTGTGAAAAAACTAAACAAAACAGTTATGTGAATAATACCACTGGGTTCCAACTCTGCTATTGCTTTTATGTCTTCGAGCATCTCATCACTTTGCTACTTAGTTGAAGATGGATCAGATTGATCAGTGACGTTCGAGCTTGATAGTCGATACCGAAGTCTGGTTGCAAGGCGATCCAATGAAACATAGTGTTACGCTTTAATCCCTAATTTTTGCCTGGACCGCCTTTTCGGGTTTTCAGTCCACCGGGATACCCTTTTTGCCCAAGCCGCCTTTTCAGGTTTTCGACTTGCCAGGTGTACAGATTTTTTCATTTTCATCCTTATTTTTGCCCGAACCCTTTTGGTTCGCCGGGAAGCCCTTATTTTTTCCTAGGCCAGTCGACCTAGCGGGTCTTTGATTATGCGTAGTATTTTTCACTATGTCTGCATTGACGGGGTGAGGAAGGTCGTCACCTTCCATGGTGGTTAGAATCATAGCTCCTCCTAAGAAAATGTTCTTAACCACAAATGGCCCTTCGTAAGTAGGGGTCCATTTGCCCCTGGGATCACCTTGAGGTAAGATAATGCGCTTGATTACCAGATCCCCGACTTGATACTCTTGTCGTCTAACTTTCTTGTTAAATGCCTTGATCATCCGTTTTTGATATGTCTGACCACGACAAATAGAAGTAAGTCTCTTTTCGTCGATTAAGTTAAGCTGATCAAGCCGGGTCTGGATCCAGTCATCTTCGCTCAAACCTGCATCTTCATAATCCGAAGAGAAGGTATCTGAACTTCAATGGGCAATACGGCCTCCATACCATATACCAAGGAATAGGGTGTTGCCCCTGTTGACGTTCGCGCTGAGGTACGGTACCCATGAAGAGCAAATGGTAACATCTCGTACCAGTCTTTGTATGTCACTGTCATCTTCTGCACAATCTTCTTAATGTTCTTATTAGCCGTTTCAACAGCCCCATTCATCTTCGGCCGATAGGGAGAAGAGTTGTGATGTTGTATCTTGAACTGCTCGCAGAGCTCAGTGATCATCTTATTTTTGAGATTTGTACCATTGTCTGTAATGATCCTCTCTGGTACACCATATCGACAGATCAGATTTTGCCGAATAAACCGTGCCACGACGTTCTTGGTTACAGTAGCAAAGGAAGCTGCTTCAACCCACTTTGTAAAGTAATCAATAGCTACCAGGATGAAATGATGCCCGTTGGACGTTGTAGGTCTGATCTCACCGATCATGTCAATGCCCCACATTGCAAAAGGCCACGGAGCTGTTAAGACGTTCAGAGGTACTGGAGGTATGTGCACCTTATCAGCATAGACTTGGCACTTGTGGCAGGTCCGAGAATGCTGATAACAGTCGGCTTCCATTGTGGACCAATAATATCCTGCCCGTAGGATTTTATTTGCCATGGTGTGTCAACTGGAATGAGTTCCGAAAGTACCTTCATGTAACTCTGCCATGATCCTTTCTGCCTCGCTCTTATCCATACATCGCAGTAAGGTCGAATCATGGTTACACTTGTAAAGGATGTCATTACTGATGAAGAACTTCGCTGCGAACCTCCTCAGAAACTTCTTATCATTACCAGATGCACCCTCATGGTACTCCTGAGCCTCAAGGTACCTCTTCATGAAACCAGGGTTTATCTACTACCTCTTCAGTTTCAATGTCGCAGCAATGTACACTTCCCTTGATTGCTTTTTGGGTCGTGTACTGGATGCCATACTCAGTCAAGATCATCTGTCATCTCGCTATTCTTCCGGACAAGGCAGGCTTTTCAAAGATATACTTGATTGGATCCATCTTTGATATAAATAGAGTAGTGTGAGTCAGCATATATTGTCTCAACCGGCGAGCCGCCCATGCCAAAGCGCAGCAAGTTTCCTTGAGCAACGAGTATCGGGTCTCACAGTCGATAAACGTTTTGTTAAGGTAATAAATAGCATGCTCTTTTCGGCCAGACTCGTCATGTTGACCCAGCACACACCCCATTGAGTTGTCGAGTACTGTCAAGTATAAGATCAAAGGTCTCCCTTCAACTGGAGGCATCAGAATGGGTGGCTCTTGGAGATATTCTTTGATCCTTTTGAAAGCGGCCTGACATTCATTATTCCATCTTACCACTTGAACTTTCTTCAGTAGCTTAAAGATTGGTTCACAAGTAGCAGTCAGGTGCGAGATGAATCAGGCAATGTAGTTCAGTCGTCCCAGAAAGCCTCTGACTTCTTTTTCTGTTCGGGGAGCTGCCATTTCATGTATGGCCTTCACCTTTGCAGGATCCACTTGAATACCTTTATCACTTACGACGAAACCCAACAACTTACCAGATCTCACCCCGAAGGTGCACTTGTTTGGGTTTAACCTCAGCTTGTACAACTTTAACCTGTCAAATAGCTTCTGAAGGTGGTCAAGATGTTCTTCTTCAGTCTGGGATCTTGCAATCATGTCATCAACGTATACCTCAATCTCATGATGGATCATGTCATGGAACAAAGCGACCATGGTGCACTGATACGTTGCCCCAGCATTCTTCAATCCGAAGGGCATAACCTTGTAGCAAAAGGTACCCCATTGAGTAACAAAGGTGGTCTTCTCCATGTCTTCGGGAGCCATTTTAATCTGATTGTAACCGGAGAAACCATCCATAAAGGAGAAGACCTTATGCTGTGCGGTGTTGTCAACCAGAATGTCGATATAAGGTAGAGGGAAATCATCCTTGGGGCTCTCCCTGTTCAGATCCCTTTAGTCAACACACATTGGAACCTTACCATCCTTCTTCGGCACTGGAACCACGTTAGCCACCCACTATGGGTAAGAAGTAACTGCTAGAAAACCGGCGTCAAACTGCTTCATCACTTCAGCCTTAATTTTCTCAGACATATCTGGGCGCATTCGGAGGACCTTATGTTTCACTGGAGGACAATCTTCCTTGGTAGGCAAACGGTGAACCACAATATCGGTATCCAAACCAGGCATATCTTTATAAGACCAGGCAAAGATCTCGACATAATCACGCAGCATTTGAATCAACCGTTGCTTGACACTAGGCTCCAAATTTGCACCAATCTTGACCTCTTTCTTGTCTGCCTCTGTACCCAGATTTACTGATTCTACCGGCTCTTCATGCGGCTGTATGGCCCTCTCTTCCTGAAGTAGAAGTCTAGCAAGTTCATCAGGCACTTCATAATCATCTTCACCTTCATCTTCGGCTAAGTTGATTGGACTTTCGAAGTCATAACTGGCAGTAGCAGAGTCGTTACCAGTAGGATCCAGAGTGGATGTAGACCTGTATATGTGAGTGTGTGTAAAATAGTTGTTTTGCAATATATAATAAAATAAAAACAAGGAGCGCAAAATTTGAAATGCAAGAAACGTCCAATGCTTTTATTAATGATATATGGAGATGACAAATATCAAGCCCTCACAAACAAAGCCACGGTGCCTCGGATAAGACATCGGGCCGTAAAGTTTAAAAATTGTCTGTTACAAATTCAAACCAAAAGTCTCATTACTGGGTAATAAAAGAAATTGGGATGAAGTCTTTTGCTGTCCAATTGCTTAATCCGCCATCGGCAGTCGAGTAGATCCAACTATCAAACTCAGACTCTTCAACATCGTCTTCAATGGCATTCACTCCTGAATTGTTGATAAACAAGGGAGGTCTTCCGATCCGTGCACTCCGAACAGCCTTTTGAGCTTCTGCAGTGAAACCCAAACCAAACTTGTTAGTCTTATGTGCAAAATCATGGAGTTAGCCCCAATTTGCACACCCACCTTTCTCAACAACAGCCCGGGTATCCTTGAAGGAAGCCATCTTCATTGGAGGATCTTAAACAACAGTTTCAGTTGATGCCAGCGTATAGGGAACCTCTTCAAAATGCTGAAACGGGGTCTCAATGAACTCCCCGTCCATTTCTACATACCAGAATGAGTTGAGGTGGATTACCATGTACTCTTCTTCTCCTCGTACCATGACAATTTTCCCCTTCACTGGGTATTTCAGCATCTGGTGGAGCGTAGAAGTTACTGCCACAACTTTGTGGATCCACGGGCGACCCAGCAAACAAGAATAAGATGGCCGAATATCCATCACATAGAATGTAGATGCGAAAAACTGAGAACCAACCTTAATCGGAATATCCACTTCTCCGTGTACCATTCTCTTGGACCCATCAAAGGCCCTGACTACAATGTTACTCGGCTTCAGCTCCAACCCTTCACAGTCTAACCGGTCTAGCGCTTTCTTGGGTAATACATTCAACGAAGACCCGGTATCCACCAATACGTGAGCAAGAGTAGTGCCCATGCATTCAATGGAGACATGCATAGCGTCATTATGATTCTTCCCCTTAGCAGCCAAGTCAGCATCGGAGAAACCCAACCCGTTATCAGCAGTCAAACTTGCCACACAATCTTTGAACTAGTCAGCAGATGTTTCCTGGGGCACGTGTGCAGTTTTCAGGAAAGAAATCCGAGCCTTGGAATGGGCTTCTGAGCATAGTGTTGTACCCCAAAATTTGCCCTCCCATATTCCTTAAGATATGTCAAGAATGATCTTCATATTGCTCAAAATGGCTCAAGGGTTGTACAGTCAAATCACCTCCTAAGGCAGTCAATTCAAAATTAGGGTTTTGTGTTGCATCAAGGTCCTTACATCCAAATGGCCTCAAGTGCTTCCCAATGTCTTAATATGTTCTTAAGTCCATCCATGTCAAATTTCAAGCCTTGCAGAGGAAGTTTGGTCAGTCAATTGCCCAAGAGGCCCAAAAATCGACTGTGCTAGGGCAAAAGTCAACTGTGACCTAAATACAGTCAAACCTCAAGATTTTTTGTCAACATTCTCATTTTGAAGGTTAATTCATCATTTGATCAAGGGTTGATCATGATTCATCAAGGATTGCTCAAAATTCATCAAGATTCAAAAGTTGCTAAATTAGGGTTTTGGAGGAAAAGTCAACTCAACTTTTACCAAGCATAACTTTCTCATACTTTATGAGAAATGACCCATCCAAAGCTCATTTTGAAGAGGATTAAATTTCCTACAATCCATATTCATACCCCAAGATCAGAAAATGCACTCACAAGAAGTTACAAATTTGGACATTATAGGTCATTTTTGAAAGTCAACAAAAACACATTTTTTTCCAAAACTTATAACTTGATAATGAAAGATCAAAATGAGATGAGACCAAAAGGATTGATTAGAGGACATCTCAAGGTTTCTAAAAAGTCTAAGAACACCTCCAAAAGTTCAAAATTGAAGAAGTTATGCATTGTTGAAGTTGGGCATTTTTCCAAAATTGCCAAAAGTCAACTATCCTCAAAACTCCAATTTTTGACAAAAGGGCCCACTTTTTTCCACTTGATTCAGTCTTGTCATGCCACACACGTGTCCCATCCTTAATTTCATGACCAAACATTTATTTTTCTATTTTATTTCATTTTTATTGATTTAATTCATTATTAATCAATATTAAATCAAATAAAATCCAAAAATTGATGTAAAGGGATCTTTGTGATTTGTACAGCTTGCAATTATCATTATTCACTCAATCAAATCCTGCCAAGGCTCATTCAAGCACAAAATCTCAGATTTGGCTTATTTTAGGAAAGGTTAACAATGGTGGTCAAACAAATCTTCCATCTTTAATGCACAAGGATATTGGCCCAACTCTTAACCTAAAATCATTCTATTATACATACACAAGCCACACAAACCTAATTCACGACCTAAGTTCTGTTAAAACGGCCATACCAAAACTGAAAAAAGGGTGAAAAGGAGAGAAATCAAATTCTTGGTTAGAGCTTGTTTCGATCAAAAAACTCAACGTAGAGTGTTTGACTGCCATCCCCTGAAGCGATTGGAATAAGAACCAGGCCTGTTCATCACCTACATCTCACTGTAAGTCGTCGCGAACTGACCTCTGAACATGGAGTCCAAACCTCCAGTTCTTGCACTTTTCCTTCAAAATATTGGCATATTCATGTTTGTTATTTGATTTAGAACATTTTTGCATTATTCGATTTCATTATTGGACCCTGTATCATAATGCTCGAACCTAGGGTTCATGTTCTTGTGTTTTAGGCGTTTTTTCTATAGGCGAAATCAAGGTGAATGGTGGTTACAGGGATGATGAGGAGACAGAGACGAACGTGTCTGTAATCTTGGATAGCGTTTTCATGGCCTGGAGACAATTTTTAAAACGTCCTACGAAACTTCCTGCGGATAAAAATCCGCAGGTAAATAACCAGGAACTTGTGGAAGAAGACGACCACGCGTCTTCTCCTTGTTGGCTGATTCAAATCAGCGCGCCACTTTTTTTATTTTTTCCAGCATAGTCGTTTGCTCCAAATATATTATTGTGTGCTTATTATACTAATAACTATCAAGCGTTGGTGGGGTGGTAAATGCGTTGGCCTGTGAGCATTGGGACTTGGGTTCGAATCCCAGGTCCCCCAAACTTTGTTTATTTTTCTCCTTCAGGTATTCATGTGCAGTTTGCAAAGGGAGGTCCTCCATACACCTCAAATTTCAGTGTGCCAGATGGCTCCAAACCTAGATCCAGTGGTCATGAATAAAGGATCATCATACTCCCTAGTCAATGCATGCGCGTGAGATCCTGGAAAGTCAACAAGGCTGGTTTGGATTGGGCCTGGAAAATTGCAAATTACACCACAAAGTTGGGCCCAGCACCCCCCTATGAGTTTATTTCTTTTCCCCTTTTTATTTTTCTTTCATTTAATTATTTTTATAATTATTATTTATATCACCAACAAATTAATATTTTTTCCATAATAAAATTAGGAAACCATAAAAATATTATTTTTCATTAAATTCATCACTTGTTATTTTTTGCAAATAAATATTAACCAATTAATTTAGTTTTTAATTAGGTACAATTTTAATATTTTTTGCAATAAATTAAAAGTAAATTAGAATATTAGGTTTTAGCAATTTTAATCATTTTTATTTTTATTTCCTTAAATATTCTAAAAAACTAAAAAATATATTTTTCATTTAATTAATTAATTAACTTAATTTAATTTCCATTTAATTCAAAATAACAAAAATATTGATTTCTTTAATAAAAAGGGTCAAAACCCTAAAAACTCTCCGATTTAATTTTTCTCGCGCGTATTGTTTTTTTTAATTCATATTTCAATATTGTAATTGCTCCGAGGATGTAATAGCTTTAACTTAGGACCTTTTATCGCTTTTATTTACTTTTCCGCATTTACTTTTCAAGGGTTTGTTTTTTGCGATGTAAATACCCGACGCCTTGTAATAGCTTAGTTTTATTTTCCGCAACCATTAACTGATAGATGTATGAATAATAGGCTATGCATGACAAGATCTATCTTAACTTAAAATCAACCGTAGCTCACCGTAACATGTACAAAGATAACATAACTGAAAATTGACACAGTTACACATGCCACTCCTAGGGTACGCCTCACTTGGTTGCCTCGAACATGGTCATTGAGTATAGGAAGTTTTAGAGGTCGCCCTCCTGTCCAAAGATCATAAGTTGCCTCGAAACGGTTGCCTCGGATAAAATGATCTAAGACATTAGGGTTACCGCTAAGGCGTCCTAACATTGCTTTAGTGACCACATGTCCCTTAATCGAATTGACCCAAAAACTCCAACGATGGTGCTACCTACTCCTCAATAGTAGGATAGCACTGTCTAAAGGATACTTGCACAGTTTAATTCCCTTTTGAGTAGGTAGAGGTTCTCAGGTACTTGCTCTTTCAAAACAAAACAAATTTTTCGCACTTACACTTTTCAAACAAAGTTTTCAACAAACACTTCATACACTCTTGAGGACAGAAACAAGAGTTAAATCAAAGTTTTCAAACAAAACTCTTTTCAAAACCCACGAACACAAGAAAAGCAAAACTTTTGAAAACATAATGAGCAAGTACCTAAGAGCCCGTGGATAACCACGGATAGAAAGGGTGCTAACACCTTCCCTTTCTATAATCTACCTCCCGAACCCGAGAAACATCTCGAAAAGGAATTTTTCTGTGCTTTTGTCCTTTCCTTGTTGGATAAAATAAAATACGGTTGCGACTCTTGCTTACCGCGACATTTTGAAAAAACAAACGCAAACGCGAACCAGCATTCCAAAACAGTCAGTTCTATTTCCACCGATCACAGAACTGGCGACTCTGCTGGGGAATTACTAAATAAGTGAGGTGTACCTTAGGATTAGATCACTTGTGTTTTCAATTGTATGCTTTGTATGCTTTAAATTTTGTGGGTTTGTATCGGAGTTCTATAGATCCTAACCCGGATCTAGGGATACCCTTTAGAAGTAGCAACAAACTGTGAGGGAACTGTGCGGGGTATACCGACATGGTTGAAGTAGTAGATACGTTGATGTGGCACTTTGGTGAGTACCGGTAACCCTTGAGTCAAGTCAAGGAGAGTACGGGGCCGCCGCGTGGTGTCCTGGAGCATCAACTGACCTTAGAACCTTACTTGACCATCTTGGCCTTTTTAGGAGTAGTGAGATGACCGACTTTGGTGCAGTCCGAAGTTGGTAGATACTCGATACTACACTCATTGACGGTTGTTTTCTTGCAATATTTTGGTCTCCAGTTAAGTGGCTAAATCAAAACAATGAACATAGAAAACAATCCAATGATATTGAGCTCCTTAGAACCCGATTACTATTTATAGGACAGGTTTTGAGCCAACTAACTTCAAGAGGGTACTTACCTACGAACCCCATGCAAGCCTAAACCTAAGGACTTGTTTGCTTTGTGTGAATATGACTGCCTGTATATACACTTTCTTACTTTTGCATACATGTACATAACATCATAAAGCATCATATGCATCTGCTAACCATTTCAAGGGTTTGGATCTTCATCTTTGTTCTTGTTTTGTAGGACATGGAGTCTCTCTGCAGGAAAACAATTCAATTCAACCTTGTAAGGATCCCTCCTCAACTAAAGGAGCTTACATCCAGGATTCCCGAGAACTCTCTCTTTAGTGAAAGACACGGTAGACTCCTCAGCTTGGTCAACACCAACATTGAAGAAGACATGATGAAAGTTCTCTTCCAGTTCTTTGACCCCCTACACCACTGTTTTACATTCCATGATTATCAATTGGTGCCTACTTTGGAGGAATTTTCTCAACTTCTGAGAATTCCTATTCTTAGTCAACTACCCTACAACGGTACGGAAAAGGAACCAAAACTTGAAGATGTTGCTCAAGCATTACGTTTGCAACCATCTGACATCAAAGGGCATTGGGAAATCAAAAGCGGTATCAAGGGATTCTTGGCAAAGTTTATGTTTGAGAAGGCACAAGAATGTTGGAATTCTCTTGATCTACAAGCCTTTGAAGAGGTGGTGGCACTCCTTATCTATGGGTTGGTGTTATTCCCAAATCCTGATCAACTTATAGATGTGAATGCTGTCAAGATTTTCATGTCCAGGAATCCCATACCTACATTGCTTGGGGACATCCTCCACTCATTTTACACACGAACAATGAGGAAAAGAGGTGTTCTCATGTGTTGTACTCCTCTCCTGGCAAGGTGGTTTATTTCTCACCTTCCACAATCAGTTTTGAATAATGAGCAGGGTTTAAGGTGGTCACAACGATTGATGACCCTCACACATTCTAATGTACATTGGTGTTCTCGGTCCAGAGAAAATGTCACTATCATTGATCGTTGTGGAGAATTTCCTAATGTTCCTTTACTTGGAATTAGGGGAGGCATTACCTATAACCCCTGTCTAGCTTTGAGACAATTTGGGTATGCTCGGAGGGATGGCCCTCATGACATGCTGATTCCTGACATAGTTTTTTACTTCGACAACGATGCGCAAGGACTTCGACAAAAGTTCATCAGAGCTTGTAGGATGCCTAACAAGGTGGATAGTAAGACATTGGGGCACAAGAATTCCATCCCCCTTGAGCCTTACCTCAATTGGGTACGAACCCGCTCCCAGAATCTTATGATGCCATATCCTCACATTCTCCCCTTGATCAAAGAGCCTGTTATGGAAGGAGAGGTTCCATACACCATTCTACATCCTGACATGCCAACATCATGAGAAGAAATGCAAAAGAGTTGGATCCAACTCAAGGAGGAACGGAAGCTTTTGAAGCCAGCTTACACGCCAGTGAGAAGAAGGTTTTGGAGCTCACCCGCCGACTTCACGAGGAAGAGACCCTCAACACTTACATCGCTCCAAAAAAAATGCGCAATGTCTTTTTACATTAAGTATTTTGTAATATTTCGCCCATGAGGCACTTATGTACTAAACAAGTTCTTCTTAATATGACGTGTGTTCTTTTTTTGTCTGCAACGAATTTGAATTTTTGAACCCTTGAATGCATTACATAAATAGCATACCATTCATCATATGCATAACAGGTACCCTTTTACAGGTCGCTTATCTTCTTCGCTGTTTATTTCAGCAATCATCATGTCTACTGAACCTTCCACTGAGCAAGCTATCAAAGCCCTCCAGGCCCAGAATGCCCAGTTTCAAGAGTTGGTTATGAGCCTAGCCAAGGGTCAACAAGACTTGAAGACCCTGATTCTGAAAAAGAGGAAGAAGAAGAAGAGGACTGTCCTGTTCAACACTGGACGCAGGTTTGGAAATGGACTACAAAATGAAGTTGATCTGACCACCTCATCTGGAGGGAAAGACAGTCCACAAGAGAGAAGGGTTCCTAGCCCCATAGTCTCCGACAACGAGACGGATTATGATGAAGAACAGTATCCTCCTGCTGAGGATAGGTACAAACAGTTGGAGGACCGCTTGAGCGCTATGGAGATATAGAACGTGCCCGGTCTCGAATTCGGAGACCTAGGTCTATCCTCTGGGGTGGTGATTCCCCATAAATTCAAGGCACCTACCTTTGCCAAGTATGACGGAGCTTCCTGTCCAAAGCTGCACCTCCGGTCATATGTAAGGAAGATCCAACCTTACACCGCTGATAAGAATTTGTGGATCCATTTCTTTCAAGACAGTCTTTCAGGGACTCAGCTTGAGTGGTTCTATCAGCTGGATGGAGCCAGTATCCGTAACTGGGAAGATTTGGCTATTGCATTCTATAAGCAGTATCAATATAATTCCGACCTCGCTCCTACGCGTACCCAACTCCAGGGTATGTCAATAGGGACGGGTGAAGGATTTAAAGAGTATGCTCAAAAATGGAGAGACCTTGCCGGAAGGGTCAGCCACCTTTAACTGATCGTGAACTTGTTGATATGTTTTTGGGGACCCTGTCTGGTCCATTCTTTAACCATTTGATTGGAAACTCTTCAGTCGGGTTTATAGACCTTATCTTGACTGGTGAGAGGATTGAAGTTGGTATCAGGGCTGGAAAGATACAGAAGGGTGCCTCATCGAGCACCGAGAAGAAGTCGTTCAAGAAAGAATCCAGTGTTGTCTATGGTTCAAGAAGACAGAATGGACCATAACACCGCCAAGCTATCAACGCGGTTGTTATTTTAAAACCTGTTGGTGCTCCTCAGCATCACAACCAACAAAGGGGTGAGAGACCTCGAAGGCAATTCACTCGTCTCAGCATGACCTTGTCTCAGATATTGCCACAGTTATTGAAGACCAATTTGGTGACTCTAAAAGAAGCTCCGAAGATTTCAAACACAACATCCCCAAAGTACAACCCTAACGCCAGTTACGCTTATCACTCTGACAGCCCGGGGCATAATACGGATGATTGTTGGGCTTAGAAGAATAAGGTTCAGGACCTAATCGATGCAAAGGAGATTGAGTTCGAGGCGCCCGAGAGGCCTAATGTTGTGACTGCTCCCATGCCCAAACATGGAGTAAATGCTGTAGAGGAAGACTTGTTTGTAGCCTCTGTGGATAATATTGTTACCCCACTGATGACCATCAAGAGGAACCTGTTGCTAGCCGGTTTATTTCCGGGATATGGTGAAAGTTGCCATCTGTGTTCTATTTCACCTACTGGTTGCCCATCTTTGAAGTCAGGCATCCAAAACCTGATGGACAATAAGGAAATCCTGTTTGAGAAGATTGTTGTTCCTGCCACCCCTACTGAAGAAGTTTCCATTATTACCATTTTCAACAATTCTCCCAAGGCTCCCTCAAGGAAGCCTGTCAGAATTACGCTTGTTCAGAAGATTGCACCCATAATCATCACTGTTCCGGGGCCTATTCCCTACACCTCTGACAAAGCTGTCCCTTGGCACTATGGGGCAGATGTTTATGTTCTTGGAGTTAAGCAAGAGTTTGATACTAATATCGGCGTCAGCAACATTACCGGGTCTGCTAAAGTCACCCGCAGTGCTAGACTTTTCTCACCTGATATTGCGCCACCGACTGCCCGAAGACCTGTTGTCATCACACCTGCAAGTGTACCTAATGCCATTCTTGATCAAGTTCTTAGTCCTACCCCTGTCGCTGAGTCATCTAACGCTTGGGGCAAAGGGATCACCGCTGATATGCCTGCCCAGACGGAGGCGCCTAAGACAACCACTGTTGAAGCTTCCAAACAGGAGATGGAAGAGATTCAGAAGATTATTAAGAAGAGTGATTATAATGTAGTCGAGAAACTGGGGCAAACCCCATCTGTGATATGGTGGGAGAACTGACTTGAGGTTTTGCGTTTGTTTTCGCAAATGTTTCGGTTGAGCAAGAATCGCCACCGACTTTTTATTTTATCCTAAGGAAAGGTTTAAAAGCACAGCAAAAACCTTTGAGATGTTTTCTTGGGTTCGGGGAGTAGATTATAGAAAGGGAAGGTATTAGCACCCTTTCTATCCATGGTTATCCATGGGCTCTTAGTTACTTGATTAGATCAACTTGCCTTGGTTTTCAATTGTTTGAAATGGTGCTTTGTGTGTGTGGGTTTGAAAATGTTTTGAAAAGAGACCAATGTGGTGGCAACCTTTGTAATGATCCATGTTGGGATGTATACAAAGGTGTATGTCTTTTGAAAAGGTTTTCAATGTTTAAAAGTTATTTTGAAAGTGTATTGATGTGTGGTTTGAAAAATAGGCAAGTGTTTTGTTTTGCAAGTTGGCAAGTAATCAAGAGCTATCTACCCTAAATTTCTCAAAGATCTTTGCTATGTTTTAACCCTTTTAACAATTTTGTTCCACCATTGTATTTGGTGGACAATCTTGTGTTAGGATGTGAACGGGACGGGCGCGGGTCATCGTTTAGACCATAATTGCAATGGTGCCAAGTATCTTTGGGCAATTTTCTTTAAGGGACTTGATCATTTTTAGGCAACTTTCGAAAGCGTCATCGAGGGACTATGATCATTTGAATTGTGTTGTTTTGCCCAAAGAGACCTAACATGCAATATGGCCCATTATTGAAGGCAACAAGTGGAATACCCTAGGGGTGCAAGTGTGATTAGTGTTGTCTATTTCCATGCTTGTTTATCTTGAAGTTAGGTCAAACTATTTTTGGTTAATTGATTTGCATACAAACCCTAATTCTAACATGGCATATTTAGAAAGCTTTTTAAAATGCGAAAAATAAAAGGTCCTAAGTTATTACAACACAATATATGGGATGGGGGGTACAAATGTTCAAATGGGGGTATTTTGACAAGAATTAAATCCTAAGCTATTACATCAAATTGGAATTTTGCAAGGTATTTAATTACACAATATTCAAATAAAATAAAATAAATATGCAAAAATGCAAAAAAAAAAGGTTTTCATATGTATGTGAAAAATATTTATCATATATCAAATAAATAAAAATAAAATTAATGTATTTTTGGTATTTTTATGTATTTAGTGTAAAACCCTAATTGTATAAATAAATAAAAAGTATTTATTATATAATATATGTAATATTTATTAATTATGTACAAAAAAAATAAATGAAAAGAAAGTATATGAAAAAAAGTAATTTTTAAGTTAAATATTAGTAAAAAATAAAATGTATTATTTTATTATGTTTTTAACCTAAATGTATTAATAAATACCTAATATTTATAATATTCATTAAATACTAAATATATGTATAAAAATAATAATATTTAATATTTACAAAAATGTATATTTTTTTTTTATAAAAGTTTTTTAAAGGTAAAATAAAACAAAAGTCAGAAAATAGAAAGTATTTGTATTATTTTAGTATTTTAAATAAAAGAGTATTTATATATTACTTATATGTACAAATATCAATTTAAACAAATAAATGCCTAATAAATACAAAAATGGTTTGAAAAATATTTTTTATATTTTTAATATTATGAGAAAAAATAAATAAGTCAGAAATAACAAGAAAAAGTCAAAAAAATGTTTCAAATAAGCACAATGGGCCAAGGGGGTTCAAAAGTAAACATAGGGTGCAAATAAGAAGTCAACTCAGGCCCAGCCCAAGAAGACTTTGTCTTCAACCTCAGAACCTGTTTGAACAACAACAACACGCGT
Source organism: Vicia faba (assembly GCA_948472305.1). NCBI lineage: Eukaryota > Viridiplantae > Streptophyta > Magnoliopsida > Fabales > Fabaceae > Vicia > Vicia faba. The sequence goes on from OX451735.1 coordinate 1,541,933,560, forward strand.
TTTCCTATCTCCAGATTCCCTGATTTTTAGCACAAACTCACAACACAAGAAATGTAGAGCATCAAGCCACGATTCTGGACATATAAAGAAATCAATCTAACTCTCAGAAATGAGAGAGAATTTCTTCTCCCCCAATTCCTGACCTAGTTTTTGTTCAAAGTTCAGACCTCAAATTCTCATAGCACATGCAAAATAAATGGAAAGTAAAGATATGTATAGCTTCAGGGACATGAGCATGACATTTTTTATTCACAAACTTAGAGCTAATTCTTCCTACATTGAGAGATAGAAATCCAAATATTTACCTGTTCAGTTGGAATTGTGTGCAACAATGGAGATGCTTACAAGGCAAGGTAATGATTTGTATAGCTTGCTTGATGTCCAAGGATGCTATTCCAATGCTTGGTGTGCTTTGAAACCAAGTGAATCGTGTTATGGCACTCCAACTGCAAAACAGAAAATATGAAAATGGTGATGTGGGTTAGGGGTGTTACAGGTCGTGTTTAGGGTTTGGAACAGTTTCAAGGGATGGTGTGGGATGTGTTTGAAGTGGTTTTGACCAAGGTGCACGATGGAAATGAGCTAGCCAAGTCCAAGTGCAGAATACCCTGTTTTTGTGCACTTTAATGGTGATTCTGTGTTCGATGATGTTTGGAACTTGGTTGGCTTGTGTTTCAGCTTATGTTTGATGTTTAGAATGTGTACAATAACTTTGCTTAAGCTTGTGTTTGCTGAGATGAGAGTTGGGAGTTATTATGTCAAGTTTCTTCTTACTTAAGCAACAAAATGCCAAGTTGTTTTCTAGACTGATGGAGGCCCCTCTAATGTGCTGCTAAGCTTGCCCTTGATCAGTGGGATTAGCTCAAAAACTTGTGCCAAAGAGATTTGTTGTGTACCTCTTGATTTGCAAGTTGACATAAAGTTTTCACTTTTCAAAAATGGACATAATGCTTTTTCTACTTATGGCTTAATTTTGCATACAATGGTTGAACACACAAAATAAGGCCTTGGCACAATGAGTTAGCATTAAATTTATGAGTGCAAATGGGATATAGGACCTGTAACCAAGGAATGCAAGCTGAGTTCAAAATTGCTTAAGTGTATGAACATGAACATTGGCCATAAACAAAGTGAGTTTTTCCCATATTGCCAAATTCGATTCTCCCTAACCATGAGGTTGTTTAATGAGTTCTTTGACATTTTGGAAAGCTTGGAATGTGTACTAAAATCCATATTTGTAATGCAAATTGAAATTCCAAGTGGAAGTATGTGAAAAGTGGTCTTGAAGTTAGGCAAAAATCTTGCCTAAAATAGGTCAAAATTTCTCTAAGTTAAGAATGGTTTGGTAACCTTGTTCCAAAAATTGTAACTTGAGCTACAAGATTCTTTTGAGGAAACTTTGTGATTCAAAGTTGTAGATTTTGCAATGGACTACAACTTTCATGTTTTGACTTTTCCTTGAATCCAAATTCATCTTGATGAGAAAGTGGGACAAAGTTAGGAAAAAATTAGGGTTTTTCATAACTTAGAAAAATTCTAAGTTATGAAAAATCTTCATTTCAAACCCTAATTTGTGATTTTTGATTTCTTGATGAACAAGTTTCATGATTTGGCATGTTTTGATGAAAAATGAATCTTGACACTTGATTTTGACCAAAAAGTCAAAGTTTGACTTTTCAGTATACAGTCAAAAATTGATCAATTGACTGGAAAATTCAACTATCAATCTTGTACATTTGGGATCTTTTGAACTTGTTGAGTATGTCAAGACAATTCCATGGGGTCCTTGAGTCCATATGTGAGCTTGGTTTGCCATTGGCTAGGCCAAACAGTCAAAAATTGCCTTTGTGCAGTCAAAACCCTAAAAATGACCATTTTGCCCTTTTGGTGATCTGATCAAATTTCTTGTGGAATTGTGATCCAAACTTGATCAAATGGTCCATATGAGTTCACAATGTTGATGTGGGTCAATTTTCATGAGGTTTGACTGTCAATTGGCCACAGTTGACTTTTTCCCCAATACAGCTGATTTCTAGGTCAACTGTCCAATTGACTGGGCAAAGGTTGGAATCAAGGCTTGAAACTTGGTATGGATAAACTTGGGAGTCCAACATGAAGCATGAAAGTCATATTAGGCATTTTAGGTCAAAATATCTTTGTGCAAACACAAACCCTAATTTGGGCCAACAGTGCTAGGAGAAGTCTTGCAGAGGAAAACCTAACTGGATCTTGAGCTCCAAGGGCCTTGTGATGAGAAAATGCTGGGAAAATGGGATGGAAAATTTTGGGGTACAACACCATCCAAGATTTCTATGTTATCACTGTTGTTGTGTTCAGAGGCCCATGCCAAAGCTCTGATTACCTTCCTAAAGACTGCCCACGTGCCACAAGAGACATCAGTTGATCAGTTTACCGATTGTGTGGCCAATTTAACTGCTGATAATGGTTTGGGTTTCTCCGACGCTGATTTGACTGTTAAAGGGAAGAACCATAACAATTCCCTGCATGTCTCCATTGAATGCAGGGGCACTACTCTTGCATATGTGTTGGTTGACACTGGTTCCTCATTGAACGTTTTGCCCAGGAAAGCTCTGGACAGGTTGGATTGCGAAGGGTTAGAGCTGAAGCCAAGCAACGTTGTTTTCCGGGCCTTCGACGGGTCTAAAAGGATGGTGCATGGTGAGGTTGATATTCCAATTAGAGTTGGTTCTCAGGTCTTCAATTCTACATTCTACGTGATGGACATTCGACCGTCCTATTCTTGTTTGCTGGGTCGTCCATGGATCCATAAAGCTGGAGCTGTGACCTCCACACTCCATCAGAAGCTGAAGTACCCGGTCAGAGGGAAGATTGTGACAGTACAGGGGGAGGAAGAGTACATGTTCAGCCACCTCAACTCGTTCCGGTACATAGAGATGGATGGGGAGTTCATTGAGACCCCATTTCAACACTTTGAAGAAGTTCCTCAGACACTGGCATCAGCTGAGACTGTGATTGAAGATTCTCCTTTGAAGATGGCTTCCTTAAAGGATGCTCGGGCTGTTATCGAGAAGGGTGAGTATGTAAACTGGGGCCGACTTCCTGATTTCACTCAGAAGACTAACAAGTTTGGTTTGGGTTTCACTGCAGAAGCTCAAAGGGTTATTCGTAATGCAAGGATTGGAAGACCCCCTGTGTTCATCAGCAACTCGGGAGTAAATGCCATCGAAGATAACATGGAGGAATCTGAGTTCGACAGCTGGATCTACCCTACGACCAACGGCGGACCAAACAACTGGACAGCCAAGGACTTTGTCCCTATTACTTTTGTTACTCAGTAATGACCTCTTTTGTTTCGAATTTGTAACAGATAATATTGTGAAACTTTATGGCTCGGTGTCTTACCTGGGGCACCGTGGCTTCGTTTGTGAGGGCTTTTGTGTGCCATTTTCATATATCATTAATAAAAACATTAGACGTTTCTTGCATTTCAAATCTTGCGCTCCTTGTCTTTCTTTATTATATATTGCAAAACAGCTATTTACACACACTCACATATACAAGTCCCAATCCACTCCGGATCTCACTGGTAACGACTCTGCTACTGCCAGTTATGACTTCGAAAATCCGATCAACTTGGCCGAAGACGAAGGTGAAGATGATTGTGAAGTGTCGGGTGAGCTTGCAAGACTGCTACTTCAGGAAGAGAGGGCCATTCAGCCACATGAAGAGCCGGTGGAAACGGTGAATCTGGGTACCGAGACAGACAAGAAGGAAGTCAAGATTGGTGCAAACCTGGAGCTCAGTGTGAAACAACGGTTGATTCAGATGCTGCATGACTACGTGGAAATCTTTGCCTGGTCTTACGAAGATATGCCTGGGTTGGATACCGACATTGTGGTTCATCTCCTGCCCACCAAGGAAGACTGTCCTCCGGTAAAACAGAAGGTTCGCCGTATGCTCCCAGAGATGTCCGAGAAAATCAAAGTTGAGGTTATGAAACAATTTGACGCCGGTTTTCTAGCAGTAACTTCTTACCCTCAGTGGGTCGCCAATGTGGTTCCAGTGCCGAAGAAAGATGGTAAGGTCAGAATGTGTGTTGACTACAGGGATTTGAACAGGGCAAGCCCTAAGGATGACTTCCCTCTGCCTCACATTGATGTTCTGGTTGACAATACTGCTCAGCACAAGGTATTCTCCTTTATGGATGGTTTCTCCGGTTATAATCAGATAAAGATGGCTCCCGAAGACATGGAGAAGACCACTTTTGTTACTCAGTGGGGGACATTTTGCTACAAGGTCATGCCTTTTGGGTTGAAAAATGCTGGGGCAACATACCAACGTGCCATGGTTGCTTTGTTTCATGACATGATCCACCATGAGATTGAAGTATACGTCGACGATATGATTGTGAGATCCCAAACGGAGGAGGAACACCTTGACCATCTACAGAAGCTGTTTGACCGTTTGAAGTTGTACAAATTGAGGTTGAACCCGAACAAGTGCACCTTCGGGGTGAGGTCCGGAAAATTGCTAGGCTTCGTCATGAGCGACAAAGGTATTCAAGTGGACCCTGCCAAGGTGAAAGCCATACAAGAGATGCCAGCTCCCAAGACAGAGAAAGAGGTCAGAGGCTTCCTAGGACGTCTGAACTACATTACCCGATTCATCTCACATCTAACTGCTACTTGTGAGCCAATCTTCAAGCTACTGAAGAAAGATCAAGTGGTACGTTGGAACGATGAATGCCAGGCTGCGTTCGAAAGAATCAAAGAGTATCTCCAGGAACCACCTATTCTTATGCCACCAGTTGAAGGGAGACCTCTAATCTTATACTTGACAGTACTTGACAACTCAATGGGATGTGTGTTGGGGCAGCATGACGAGTCTGGCCGAAAAGAGCATGCTATTTATTACCTTAGCAAAAAGTTTACCGACTGTGAGACCCGATACTCACTGCTTGAGAAAACTTGTTACGCTTTGGCATGGGCTGCTCGCCGGCTAAGGCAGTATATGCTAACTCACACTACTCTATTGATCTCAAAAATGGATCCAATCAAGTATATCTTCGAAAAGCCTGCCTTGTCCGGAAGAATAGCAAGATGGCAGATGATCTTGACTGAGTATGACATACAGTACACAACTTAAAAAGCAATCAAGGGAAGTGTATTGGCAGACCATTTGGCACATCAGGCAGTGGATGACTACCAGTCTATGAACTTTGAATTCCCGGACGAGACTATCATGTTGATAACTGATTGTGAAATACCTGGACCGGATGAAGGACCCGAGGAAGGATCCCGATGGTCTATGCACTTTGATGGAGCTTCAAACGCTTTGGGTAACGGTATTGGCATTATGATCATATCTTCTAAGGGCTCTCATACTCCGCTCACCGCCTGATTGTGTTTCAACTGCACCAACAACATGGCAGAGTATGAAGCATGCATCATGGGTCTTCGAGCTGCAATTGACCTAAGGATTAAGTTTATGAGTGTCTTCGGAGATTCCGCTCTCGTGATCAGTCATATCAAAGGAGAATGGGATACGAAACACCCAAATATTATTCCTTACAAGGAGTATGTATTGACATTGCTTCCCCACTTCGAGGAAATAACCTTTGAACACTAGAGTGCCCGGAAATTTGCACTCGTATGCTGGAGTATCAGCAATGTGATGTCGGGAATGGGCTTATAGATGCCATCTGAAGGTGTGACAGAAACTTGTCGGGAATGGGCTTATAGATGCCATTTGGAAGTGTTGGTCGCATAAGAGATTCCTTAGCGAGAACTTGCGCACTTTGAGAAAGACAGATGTTTTCCTGGCTTGTTACAGGTGTTGATCTTCAATCTCTTCATGCAGATACGCCCTGGCTAGATACAGGTGTCAAGTCTACAATCGGTTGCTCACAGATATGCCATGGCTGGATACAGGTAGTGAATCTGGAATTGTCGTCTACAGATATGCCCTGGCTGGATACATGAATCGAATCTTCAAACTCTTCAGATGTGCCCTGGCTGGATACAAGAATCGAATCTGGAATTAGTCGTCAACAGATATGCCCTGGCTGGATATAGGTATTGAATCTCTAAACTCTTCAGATGTGCCCTGGCTAGATACAGGAATCGAATCTGGAATTAGTCGTCAACAGATATGCCCTGGCTGGATACAGGAATCGAATCTTCAAACTCTTCAGATGTGCCCTGGCTGGATACAGGAATCCAATCTGGAAACTGATCACTCACAGATGTGCCCTGGCTAGATACAGGAATCGAATCTGGAATTGTGACAGTTGAAGGTAGTCGTCTTTTGGATTGTCTTTCTCCCTGAAAAGGCAAAACATCAGTTGCATGCAATGTCATGATGTATGAAATGCATGATGTAATGATGTTCAAAATGAGATAGTGTTGTATGCACTTTATCATGTATGTAAGCAAGATGTAAGAAATGTGAAATGTTTATGAATGTATCTTCATCTAGGAAAATAAATCCTTGACGACCGGTCGGGGAATTAAATCCTGGGCTGACGTTTGAAGAGTAGAGTTCTTCGTTTCCGCTAGGGATGATGGTTGCAAGAATACACCGGTAGGATAAGATGACTCCGTTGGGGAATAAACTTGTTGGAGAGATTACTCTGAGGGGAATTACTCTGTGGGAAGAGATACTTCGCTGAAGTTTTAATGAGAGCTCCGCTGAGGATTTCAATGATGGACTCCGCTGGGGATGACAATGATAAACTCCGCTGGGGATTCTGTTGATAAGTTATGTTGGGGGATTTTGATGAACTCCGCTGGGGATAGAAAGAACTTCGCCGAGGGCGATCTTTTGTGGTAATTAGCTGAGGATAACCCAGTTATAAGCCCTTGTGAGGAATAACTTTTGAATGAAAATGGGGAGGGACATTCGTATTCTGTGGGGAATAAGCTTCCAGATTCCACCGGGGATAAGCTCCAAGACCTGCTGGGGATACGGACTCCAATTTTCCTGGGGAAACTTTCGGACTGTACTGGAAAATGGTTCCACTAGGGTGTCTGTATTCCGCCAGGGAACAATCTTAGATCAAGACTGCTGGGGATGCTTGCTTATGAATGCCTATACTCTGCTGGGGAATGTTGATATCTTCTGGGGATACCCAACTTCTTTTAGGTTGGCCGTAGACTAACTTTGCTGAAGGAGAGTATTGTTGACTTGCTAGGGGAATAGGGTGCCTATTGTAGGGCTGATGATAGACTAACTCTTCTTGGGGAGAGTATTGCTGAATCTTGTCTTACACTGTGGGGAGTTGAGGTAACTTGGTCACATTCTTCAGTTGAACCTACCTTGGTACCTTGGCGGACAGAGCAACTAGACTGCCTGGACAACTCTACATTGCCCCTGTTTCTGATGTCACCTGTAATTAGTCCTTTGTTTCGTATGCAAGTATTTATGAGTTAGCAATTTAATGTCAAATGCATATATCAAAAATGAACATTGGGCGTTCTTCGCAAGACAAAACAGAAAGAGGAAAAACAATTGGCAATTTGTTTGGAAAACTGAATTTGTATTGATTTTGAAATTTGCCTGTAAATAGGCGTTTTTTGTACAAGAGGCTGACGTCCTAGTAAGAGAACGCCGCCGAATAACATAAAGTTTATACAATTTTGAAAAGGAAACAAAACAGCTATGTGAACAATATTCCCACTGGGTTCCAACTCTGCTATTGCCTTTATGTCTTCAAGCGTCTCATCACTTTGCTGCTTAGTTGAAGATGAAGCTGATTGATCGATGCTGAAGTCTGAGCCCGATAGTTGATGCCGAATTCTGGATGCAAGGTGATCCAATGAGACATAGTGTTACGCTTTATCCCTAACTTTTGCCTGGACCGCCCCTTCGGGTTTTCAGTCCACCGGGATACCCATTTTTGCCCAAGCCGCCTTTTCAGGTTTTCGACTTGCCGGGTGTACAGATTCTTTTCATTTCATCCCTTATTTTTGCCTGAACCTTTTTGGTTCGCCGGGAAGCCCTTATTTTTGCCTAGGTATGTCAACCTAGCGGGTCTTTTATTCATGCGTAGTATCTTTTTACTATGTCTGCATTGGCGGGGTGAGGAAGGTCGTCACCATCCATGGTGGTTAAAATCATGGCTCCTCCTGAGAACACATGTTTAACCACAAATGGCCCTTCGTACGTAGGGGTCCATTTGCCCCTGGGATCACTTTGAGGAAGGATGATGCGTTTGATTACCAGGTCCCCAACTTGATACTCTTGTGGTCTGACTTTCTTGTTAAATGCCCTGATCATCCGTTTTTGGTACGTCTGACCATGGCAAATAGCAGTGAGTCTCTTTTCGTCAAATAGGTTTAATTGATCAAGTCGAGTTTGGATCCAGTCATCTTCGCTCAGATCTGCATCCTTCATTATCCGGAGAGAGGGTATCCGGACTTCAATCGGCAAGACTGCCTCCATGCCATAGACCAAGGAAAAGGGCGTTGCCCCGGTTGACGTTCGCGCTGAGGTACGGTACCCATGAAGAGCAAATGGTAACATTTCGTGCCAATCTTTGTAGGTCACTGTCATTTTCTGCACAATTTTCTTGATGTTTTTATTCGCCCCCTCGACAGCTCCATTCATCTTCGGCCAGTAAGGAGAAGAGTTATGGTGCTGTATCTTGAATTGCTCGCAGAGCTCAGTGATCATTTTGTTGTTAAGATTGGTACCATTGTCCGTAATGATTCTTTCTGGGACACCGTACCGACAGATCAGGTTATGCCGAATGAAACGTGCCACGACGCTCTTGGTTACGGTGGCGTAGGAGGCTGCTTCCACCCACTTTGTGAAGTAATCAATCGCTACCAAGATGAAGCGATGCCCGTTGGATGCTGTCGGTCGGATCTCACCGATCATATCAATTCCCCACATTGCAAAAGGCCAAGGTGCCGTCAGGACGTTCAGAGGAACCGGAGGGATGTGCACCTTATCAGCATAGATCTGGCATTTATGACAAGTTCGAGAATGTTGGTAACAGTCGGCTTCCATTGTGGACCAGAAATATCCTGCCCGAAGGATTTTCTTTTCCATGGTGTGTCCACTGGAATGTGTTCCGAATGTACCTTCGTGTAGTTCTACCATGATCTTCTCTGCTTCAGTCTTATCCACACAACGCAGTAAAGTTGAATCATGGTTTCGTTTGTAGAGAATGTCGTTGCTGAGGAAGAATTTTGCCGCAAACCTTCTTAGGAACTTCTTGTCATTGACCGATGCGCCTTTCGGGGTATTCTTGAGCTTCCAAATATCTCTTCACCTCATGATACCAGGGTTTTTCGGTCACCTTTTCGGCCTCAAGATCGCAGCAGTATGCAGGTTCGTCCAACTTCCAGATAATGATCCGGGGAGCCTCGTTGTCCCATTTGACTTTGAACATTGAAGACATCGTAGCTAGTGCGTCCGCTAACTGATTCTCCTCTCTTGGGAAGTGTTCAAAAGTTATCTCTTCAAAGTGGGGAAGCAAAGTCAACACATACTCCTTGTAAGGAATAAGATTTGGGTGTTTCGTATCCCACTCACCTTTGATCTGATTGATCACGAGAGCGGAATCTCCGAAGACACTCAGAAACTTGATCCTTAAGTCGATTGCAGCTTGAAGACCCATGATACATGCCTCATATTCTGCCATGTTATTGGTGCAGTTGAAACACAGCCGGGCGGTGAGTAGAGTATGAGTACCTTTAGGGGATATGATCACAACGCTGATGTCGTTACCCAAAGCGTTCGAGGCTCCGTCAAAATGCATAGACCATCGGGATCCTTCCTCAGGTCCTTCATCCGGTCCAGGTACTTCACAATCAGTTACTACCATGATATCTTCGTCTGGAAATTCAAAGTTCAATGATTGGTAATCGTCCACAGGTTGGTGTGCTAAATGGTCTGCCAATACACTTCCCTTGATTGCTTTTTGAGTTGTGTATTGGATGTCATATTCTGTCAAGATCATTTGCCATCTTGCTATTCTTCCAGACAGAGCAGGCTTTTCGAATATGTACTTGATTGGATCCATTTTTGAAATCAACAGAGTAGTGTGAGTCAACATATACTGTCTCAGCCGGCGAGCAGCCCATACCAGAGCGCAGCAAGTTTTCTCGAGCAGTGAGTACCGAGTCTCACAGTCGGTAAACTTTTTGCTCAGGTAATAAATAGCATGCTCTTTTCGGCCAGACTCGTCATGCTGCCCCAGCACACACCCCATTGAGTTGTCAAGTACTGTCAAGTATAGTATTAGAGGTCTCCCTTCAACCGGAGGCATAAGAATGGGTGGTTCTTGGAGATACTCTTTTATCTTTTCGAAAGCGGCCTGACATTCATCGTTCCAACGTACTACTTGATCTTTCTTTAGCAATTTGAAGATTGGCTCACAGGTAGCAGTTAGATGCGAGATGAATCGGGCAATGTAATTCAGTCGCCCTAGAAAGCCTCTGACTTCTTTCTCTGTCTTGGGAGTCGGCATCTCTTGTATGGATTTCACCTTGGCAGGGTCCACTTGAATACCTTTGTCGCTTACAATGAAACCTAGCAATTTTCCAGACCTCACCCCAAAGGTGCATTTGTTTGGGTTCAACCTCAGCTTGTACAACTTCAGTCGGTCAAACAGCTTCCGCAGATGGTCAAGGTGTTCCTCCTCAGTTTGGGACCTTGCAATCATATCATCGACGTATACTTCAATCTCATGGTGGACCATGTCATGAAATAAAGCAACCATGGCACGTTGGTAGGTTGCCCCAGCATTTTTCAACCCGAATGGCATGACCTTGTAGCAGAAGGTGCCCCACTGAGTAACAAAGGTAGTCTTTTCCATATCTTCAGGAGCCATTTTGATCTGATTATACCTTGAAAAACCATCCATGAAGGAGAACACCTTGTGTTGAGCAGTATTGTCAACAAGAACGTCGATGTGAGGCAGAGGGAAATCGTCCTTAGGGTTGGCCCTGTTCAAATCCCTGTAGTCAACTTACATTCTGACTTTACCATATTTCTTTGGCACTGGAACCACGTTGGCCACCCACTGAGGATAAGAAGTCACTGCTAGAAATCCGGAATCAAATTGTTTCATAACCTCAGCTTTGATTTTCTCGGACATCTCTGGGCGCATGTGGCGGACCTTCTGTTTTACCGGAGGGCAGTCTTCCTTTGTAGGCAGGTGATGAACTACAATGTCGGCATCCAAACCAGGCATGTCTTCGTAAGACCAAGCAAAGATTTCCATGTAATCATGCAGCATCTGAATCAATCATTGTTTCACGCTGAGCTCTAGATTGGCACCAATCTTGACTTCTTTTCTATCTGTCTCGGTACCCAGATTTACCGTTTCCACTGGCTCTTCATGCGGCTGAATGGCCCTCTCTTCCTGGAGTAGCAGTCTTGCGAGTTCACCAGGCACTTCGCAATCATTTTCACCTTCGTCTTCGGCTAAGTTGATCAGATTTTCGAAGTCATAACTGGCGTTAGCAGAGTCGTTACCAGCGAGATCCATAGTGGATTGGAACCTGTATAAGTGAGTGTGTGTAAATATAGCTGTTTTGCAATATATAACAAAGAAAGAAAAAGAGCACAAGATTTGAAATGCAACAACGTCCAATGTTTTGATTAATGATATATGGAAATGTCATACAAAAAGCCCTCACAAATGGAGCCACGGTGCCCCGGGTAGGACACCGAGCCAATAAAAGCTTCAACATATTGTTTGTTACAAATTGAAAACAAAAGAGTTCATTACTGAGTGACAAAAGTAATAGGTGTAAAATCTTTTGCCGTCCAGTTGCTTGGTCCGTTGTTGGTTGTTGGATAGATCCAACTGTCAAATTCCGCTTCCTCTACGTCATCCTCAATAGCATTCACTCTTGGGTTGGTGATGAACACCGGAGGCTTTCTGATCCTTTCTTTGCGAACAGCCCTCTGAGCCTCTGCAGTGAAGCCCAGCCCAAACTTGTCGGTCTTTGGAGTGAAGTCAGGGAGTCGACCCCAGTTTGCGCACTTGCCTTTCTCAATCACTGCCCGGGTATCCTTCAAGGAAGCCATCTTCAAAGGAAAGTCTTCTTCAACCACTGTCTCAGCTGACGCCAATGTTGGAGGTACCTCTTCAAAATGTTAAAAGGGGGTTTCAATAAACTCCCCGTCCATCTCGATATACCGGAATGAATTCAGGTGACTAACCATGTATTCCTCCTCTCCCTGCACAGTAACAATCTTCCCTCTGACAGGGTATTTGAGCTTCTGGTGTAGAGTGGATGTTACAGCCCCAGCCTTGTGAATCCAAGGTCGTCCCAGCAAACAGGAATAAGATGGACGAATATCCATCACATAGAACGTTGAGTCAAAGACTTGGGAACCCACACGAATAGGAATGTCTACCTCACCATGCACCATCCTCTTAGAACCGTCGAAGGCTCTAACAATGATGTTACTAGGCTTCAATTCCAGACCCTCACAATCCAAACGATCTAAGGCCTTCTTGGGCAATACATTTAGGGAAGAACCGGTGTCCACCAACACGTATGCAAGAGTAGTGCCCCTGCATTCTATGGAGACATGAAGGGCATCATTGTGGTTTTTTCCCTTGGCGGTCAGATTGGCATCCGAGAAACCCAAACCATTGTCAACGGTCAAATTAGCCACACAGTCAGTGAACTGATCTGCATATGTCTCTTGCGGCACATGGGCCATTTTCAGAAATGAAATCAGGGCCTTGGCGTGGGCCTCTGAGCACAGCAGCAATGATAGCATAGAGATCTTGGAGGGGGTATGCCCCAGCTGTTCAACGACATTGAAGTCACTCTTTTTAATGATTTTAAGGATTTCCTCCATCTCTTGCTGGGAGGCTTCAACAGGGGTCTTTTTTGGTGCCTCCGTCCGGGCAGGCAAATCGGTAGTAACTCCTTTGCCCCGATCATCAGAGGACTCGGCGGCAGTAGTAGACACAGGAACTTGATTTGGAAGGGAAACATGCACACTTACGAGTGTGATGATAAGAGGTTTTCGGATAACTGGTGGTGCAATGTCAGGCGAGAAGAGCCTGCCACTGCGAGTAATTTTGGCGGGACCAGTGATGTTACTGATACTGGTACCGGTGTTGAACTCCTGCTTCACTCCAAGCACATACACATCTTCCCCATAGTGCCATGGGACAGCCTTGTCAGATTCATAGGGGAGGGGCCCCGGAACAGTAATGGTTATAGGTGCAATAGACACGATTTTGACTGGCTTCCTCGGGGGAGCCTTGGTAGGATTGTTGAGAATTGTGACGACAGATACTTCTTCAGCGGGAACAAAAGGAATAGCGGTCTTCTTGAACAGAATCTCCTTGCTATCCATCAGGCTTTGGATGCCTGACTTCAGCAGCGGACAACCGGTAGGGGTAACAGCACACAGGAGGCAACCCTTGCTACAACCCGGAAATAAACCGGCTAGCAATAGGTTCCTCTTAACAGTCAATAGAGGGGTAGCAACATCATTCACCGAAACAGCATACAAGTCTTCCTCAACGGCATTTACTTTATGCTGGGGCATAGGAGCAGTCACAACATTTGGCCTCTCAGGCGCCTCAAACTGTATTTCCTTCGCATCAATAAGGTCTTGAACCTTATTTCTCAGGGCCCAACAATCATCAGTAGAATGCCCCGGGCTATCGGAGTGATAAGCACAGCGGGCATTTGGATTATACTTAGGAGATGCAGTATTCACAGCCTTCGGGGCCTCTCTGATGGTCACCAAGTTGGTCATTAGCAGTTGCGGCAAGATTTGTGACAAGGTCATACTCAGCCGAGTGTATTGCCTTTTGGGCCTCTCACCCCTTTGTTAATTGTACTGCTGAGGAGCAGCAACAGGTTATGAAATTACCAATGCATTGACGGCTTAGCGGCGTTCTGGCTTAACTTGTCTTCTAGGACCATAAACGGCACTAGCTTCCTTCTTGAAAGGCTTCTTCTCAGTACTTGCGGAGGCACCTTTCTGTATCTTTCCTGACCTGATGCCAGCTTCTATCCTTTCACCCGTCAGGATCAAATTTGTAAACCCAGCGGAGGAATTACCAACCAGATGATTGAAGAATGGACCAGACAAGGTCCCTAGAAACATGTCAACCAGTTCACGGTCAGTCAAAGGAGGCTGCACCCTGCCAGCCAGATCTCTCCATTTTTGTGCATATTCTTTGAATCCTTCGCCCGTTCCCAATGACATACCCTGAAGTTGGGTACGCGTAGGAGCGAGGTCAGAATTGTACTGATATTGTCTATAAAATGCGGTAGCCAAATCCTCCCAATGTCGGATACTGGTTCCATCTAGCTGATAGAACCACTCAAGTTGTGACCCCGAAAGGCTATCTTGGAAGAAATGGATCCAAAGGTTCTTGTCTGCCGTGTAAGGTTGGATCTTCCTTACGTACGATCTGAGATGTAGCTTAGGACAGGAAGCCCCATCGTATTTTGCAAAGGCAGGCGCCTTGAACTTGTGTGGGATTACCACCCCAGAAGATAAACCTAAATCTCCGAAATCTAGCCCCGGCACATTTTGAATCTCCATGGAACTTAAACGGTCCTCTAGTTGTTTGTATCTGTCTGCAGCAGGAGGGTACTGTTCATCATTGTAATCCATCTCGTTGTCAGAGACTGCAGGACTAGGAGCCCCTCCCCCTTAGGGATTGTCTTTCTCTACAGAGGAAGTAGCTTGATCAGCCTCATTATGGAGTGTATTCCCAAACCTGCGTCCAGTGTTGAATAACGCAGTCCTCTTCTTCTTCTTCTTCTTTAAGAGCAGAGCCTTCAACTCTTGTTGACCTTGGGCTAAGCTCATGACCATTTCTTGAAACTGGGCGTTCTGGGCCTGGAGGGCCTTGATTGCTTGTTCACTGGATGATTCAGGATTCATGATGACTGTTCAAAATAAACAGCGAAGAAGATTAAGCAACCTGTAGAAAAAGGGGTACCTGTTATGCACATGATGCATGAGATGCTATCTATGCAATGCATTCAAGGATTTTTAGAAATTCACAATTGTTGCAGACAAAAGAACGCACGTCATATTAATAAGAAGAAATTTGTTAGTACATAAATGCCCCATGGGCCAAATATTACAAAAACAACTTCTCAAGGTAAAAAGACGTTGCGCATCCTCTTTGGTGCGATGTAGGTGTTAAGGGTCTCTTGCTCATGGAGTCGGTGGGTGAGCTCTAGAACCTTCTTCTCGCTAGCGTAAAAGCTGGCTTCAAAAGTGTTTTGTTCCTCCTTGAGTTGGATCCAACTCTTCTGCATCTCCTCACACGACGTAGGCATGTCAGGATGTAGGATGGTGTAGGGAACCTCTCCTTCCTTAACGGGCTCTTTAATCACAGAGAGAACATGAGGATAAGGCATCATTAGACTCTGGGCTCAGGCTCGTACCCACTTGAGATAAGGCTCAAGAGGGATGGAGTTCTTGTGCCCCAGAGTCTTGCTACCAACCTTGTTGGGCATCCTCCAAGCTCTGATGAATCTTTGGCGAAGTCCTTGCGCATCGTTGTCAAAGTCAAAGACTAGGTCAGGAATCAACATATCGTGAGGGCCATCCCTCCGTGCATATCCAAATTGCCTCAAAGCTAGGCAAGGGTTGTAGGTAATGCCCCCTCTAATGCCAAGTAATGGAACATTAGGGAACTCTCCACAACGATCGACGATGATGACATTTTCTCTGGACCGAGAACACCAATGTACATCAGAGTGAGTAAGAGTCATCAACCGTTGGGACCACCTTGAGCCTTGGTCATTCTTCAAGACAGATTGTGGCAGGTGCGAAATAAACCACCTTGCAAGGAGAGGAGTACAGCACATGAGAACGCCCCTCTTTCTCATTGTTCGTGTGTAAAATGAGTGAAGGATGTCCCCAAACAATGTTGGTATTGGATTTCTGGACAAGAAGATTTTGACGGTGTTGACCTCTACAAGCTGGTCAGGATTTGGGAACAGGACCAACCCATAGATAAGGAGTGCCACAATCTCTTCAAAGGCTTGTAGGTCCAATGAATTCCAACACTCTTGTGCCTTTTCAAACAAGAATTTTGCTAAGAAGCCTTTGACACCGCTTCTAGTTTCCCAATGCCCCTTGATGTCGGATGGCTGTAGATGTAGTGCTCGAGCAACATCTTCAGGCTTTGGTTCCTTTTCCGTATCGTTGAAAGGTAATTGATTAAGGATAGGAATTCTCAGGAGTTGAGAAAATTCCTCCAAAGTGGGCACCAACTGGTAGTCGGGGAAAGTCAAACAGTGGTGAAGAGGGTCAAAGAACTGGAATAACATTTTCATCATGTCCTCTTCAATGTTGGTGTTGACTAAGCTGAGCAGTCTACCATGTCTTTCACTGAAGGGAGAGCTTTCTGGAATTCTTGATGTGAGCTCCTTGAGTTGAGGAGGGATTCTCACAAGGTTGACTTGGATGGTTTTTCTGCGAGGAATTTCCATGACCTATAAAACAAGAACAAAGATGAAGATCTAAACCCTTGAAGTGGTTAGTAAATGCATATGATGCTTTATGATGTTCATGATGTATGCACAAACATATGTACAAGCAATTCACACTAAACCCTAGTTTCAGGCTTGCATGGGGTTTCATAGGTAAGTACCCTCTTGAGTGTAGTTGGCTTAAAAACCTGTCCTATAAATAGTAACCGGGTTCTAAGGAGCTCAATATCACTGGATTGTTTTCATTGTTCATTGTTTTGGTTTAGCCACTTAACTAGCGACCAAAATATTCCAAGAAAACAACCCTCAATGAGTGTAGTATCGAGTATCTACCAACTTCGGACTGCACCAAAGCCGGTCATCTCACTACCCCTAATGAAAGGCCAAGATGGTCAAGTAAGGTTCTAGGTCATTAGTGCTTAGTGACATCACTCAGCGGCCCCGTACTCTCCTTGATTGAACTCAAGGGTTACCGGTACTCACAAATATGTCGCACTAATATAGCTATTGCTTCGACCGTGTCGGTATACCCCGCACAGTTTCCACAACGTATTGCTATCTATGAATGTTTCCCAAAATCCGGGTGTAGGATTGTAAACCCAAACAAGAGAGCCAAGATATAAAGCAATCAAAACAAACAATTAGTCATGCAAGAGGCTGATCTAAGCCCTAAGGTTACTCCACTTTTAAAAGTATCCCCAGCAGAGTCGCCAGTTCTGTGATACGATGGGAGAACTGACTTGAGGTTTTGCGTTTGTTTTCGCAAATGTTTCGGTTGAGCAAGAGTCGCCACCGACTTTTTATTTTATCCTAAGGAAAGGTTAAAAAGCACAGCAAAAACCTTTGAGATGTTTTCTTGGGTTCGGGGAGTAGATTATAGAAAGGGAAGGTATTAGCACCCTTTCTATCCATGGTTATCCATGGGCTCTTAGTTACTTGCTTAGATCAACTTGCCTTGGTTTTCAATTGTTTGAAATGGTGCTTTGTGTGTGTGGGTTTGAAAATGTTTTGAAAAGAGACCAATGTGGTGGCAACCTTTGTAATGATCCATGTTGGGATGTATACAAAGGTGTATGTCTTTTGAAAAGGTTTTCAATGTTTAAAAGTTATTTTGAAAGTGTATTGATGTGTGGTTTGAAAAATAGGCAAGTGTTTTGTTTTGCAAGTTGGCAAGTAATCAAGAGCTATCTACCCTAAATTTCTCAAAGATCTTTGTTATGTTTTAACCCTTTTAACAATTTTGTTCCACCATTGTATTTGGTGGACAATCTTGTGTTAGGATGTGAACGGGACGGGCGCGGGTCATCGTTTAGACCATAATTGCAATGGTGCCAAGTATCTTTGGGCAATTTTCTTTAAGGGACTTGATCATTTTTAGGCAACTTTCGAAAGCGTCATCGAGGGACTATGATCATTTGAATTGTGTTGTTTTGCCCAAAGAGACCTAACATGCAATATGGTCCATTATTGAAGGCAACAAGTGGAATACCCTAGGGGTGCAAGTGTGATTAGTGTTGTCCATTTTCATGCTTGTTTATCTTGAAGTTAGGTCAAACTATTTTTGGTTAATTGATTTGCATACAAACCCTAATTCTAACATGGCATATTTAGAAAGCTTTTTAAAATGCGAAAAATAAAAGGTCCTAAGTTATTACAACACAATTGTGATACGGTGGGAGAACTGACTTGAGGTTTTGCGTTTGTTTTCGCAAATGTTTCGGTTGAGCAAGAGTCGCCACCGACTTTTTATTTTATCCTAAGGAAAGGTTAAAAAGCACAGCAAAAAACCTTTTGAGATGTTTTCTTGGGTTCGGGGAGTAGATTATAGAAAGGGAAGGTATTAGCATCCTTTCTATCCATGGTTATCCATGGGCTCTTAGTTACTTGCTTAGATCATTTGCCTTTTGTTTTCAATTGTTTGAAATGGTGCTTGTGTGTGTGGGTTTGAAAATGTTTTGAAAAGAAGCCAATGTGGTGGCAACCTTTGTAATGATCCATGTGGGGATGTATACAAAGATGTATGTCTTTTGAAAAGGTTTTCATTTTGTTTTTGAAAGTTTGTTTTTGAAAGTGTTGTGAGGTGTGTTTTAGAAAATAGGCAAGTGTTTTGTTTTTGCAAGTTTGATTCAAGTAACTAAGAGGTTGTCTACTCCTAAATTTCTCAAAGTTTATTGCTATGTTTTAACCCTTTTAATAAGCTTTGTTCCACCATTGTATTTGGTGGACAATCTTATGTTAGGATGTGAAAGGGACGGGCGCGGGTCATTGTTTAGGCCATAATTGCAACGGTGTCAAGTATCTTTGGACAATTTTCTTTAAGGGACTTGATCATTTGTTTAGGCAACATTTTGAGGGACTATGATCATTTGATTTGTTTGTTTTGCCCAAAGAGACCTAACATGCAATATGGCCCAATTATTTGAAGGCAACCAAAGTGGAATACCCTAGGGGTGCAAGTGTGAGATGTGTTGTCCATTTTCATGCTTGTTTATCTTGAGATTAGGTCAAACTATTTTGTTCGTTTTATTCGCATACAAACCCTAATTCTAGCATGGTATGTTTAGAAAGCATTAAAGTGCGAAATTTAAATTCCTACACTATTACAACACAATAATATGGGGAGGGGGATACAAATGTTCAAATGGAGATTATTTAGACAAGAAATTAAACCTAGCTATTTCATCATTTTCTTTGAATATTTACAATATGATTAAAGGCATAAATTAAATGAAAGATGAAATAAATATGCAAGATGTAAAAAGAAAATTTTTTATATGCATGAAAAAGTATTATTTATGTAAAAAGAAAATAAAAAGGTATTATTTTTAGAGTATTTTCATATTTAGGTCAAAACCCTAGTTTACAAAATAAAATGTATTATTTATTCAATATATACAATATTTATTATTTACATACAAGAATAAAATAAAAATAAAGTCTAATTGTGAAAAAATGTATTTTTAATGTTAAATATTAATAAAATAAAATATGTATATTTTTGGTATTTTATTCTAAGTATACTAATGTATAAGTTATTTATTTATGTTATTTACAAAATATGTATTATATATACTAATTAATAATATTTAATATTTAATAAAAAAAAGTATTTTTTCTATAAAATATTTTCAGAAAGTAGAACAAAATAAAAGTGTGTAAAAATGTATTTGCAATATTTTAGTATTTTAAACAAAACATATATATTTATTTATTTATGTACAAACTAAAAAAAAAAATCAAATAAATACCTAATAAATTCAAAAATGGTGAGAAAAAATATTTTTGTATTTTTAATATCATTAGAAAAAATAAATGAGTCAATTAAAAAAAGAAAAAGTCAAAAAACATTAAAAATAAACCAAATGGGCTCAGGGGGTTCAGAAGCAATTGTATGGTGCAAAAAGAAAAGTCAACACAAGCCCAGCCCATGAAGACCTTTCTTCAACCTCCAGCCTTCTGTTTGAACAAAAACACGCGCCACTTTCTTCCATTGCAAGGTCCTGATTCCTTGAGTTTTAGCAAAAACTTCCAACATCAAAACTGTTAAGCATCTTCTCACGAATTCACACATATAAAAAACATGTTTTAACTCTCAGAAATGAGAGAGAATTTCTTCTCTCCCAATTCTTAACCTAATTTTTGTTCAAAGTTCAGACCTCAAATTCTCTAAGCATACATAATATAAATGAAATCTACTTATATGGGCATGTTCAGGGCAATGATTGTGACATATTCTCTTCACAAACCTAAAGCTAACAATGCCTAATAAGAGAGATACGAATTCAAAAACTCACCTGTTCAGTTGAAGTTCTATCTGGGAATGGAGAAGTTCTCAGTGCAAGATAATGGTTGGTATAGCTTCCTTGAGGTGTGGTGATGTTGTTCCAATATTTACTTTGCCTTGAGACACCTTGAATTGAGTTGTAGAACTTCAACTGCAAAATGAAAAAGTGAAAATGGTGGAACTTGTTAGAGGAATTACAGGTCGTGTTTCAAGTCTTGGTTAGCTTGCATAGATGCTAGGGAATGTGTGTGAACTGGTTTGGACAAGAAAACTTGAGAGGAGTGGGAGATGGCACTCAAACTGCAGGCCTTGCCCTGTTCTTGCAGTTTGAAGGTGATTCTGGGATTGGGAGTGTATGAGGGTTGTTAGGGTCGTGTACTAGCTTGGTTGGGATGTTTTGGATGTGTTTTACAAGTTTGCCTTAGTGTTTGTAAGCTGATATGAGAGTTGGTACAAGTTATGCTATGTTTCTTCTTTCTTAAGCAACAAAAGGCAAGTTGATGTTCTAGACTGATGCAGGCCCCCATAACATTCTGCAACCCTTTGCCTTGATCAGTGTAATGTGTCTCATAACTTGTGCCTAGAAGATTTTGGTTGTACCACTTGGATTTGCAAAATGGACATAAAGTTCTACTTTTTCAAAAATGGAAATAATGCTTTATCTATAAATGGATTAATCTTCTAGACAATGCTTGAATACACAAAACATGGTCTTGGCACAAAGGTTTGGCATTAAATTATTGAGTGTCAAAGGGTTTTAGGACCTGTAATGTAGCACAAACTATGCTGACTTGAAAATGGCCTAAGTTATGAACATGTTCATGATCAATTCAAAAGTGAGTTTTGGCCATATTGTGAAATTCGATTCTCTCAAGTTATGAGGTTGTTTGATGAGTTCTTGGACATTTTGGAAAGCTTGGAATGTGTACTACAATCCATCTTTGAAATGCAAATTTAAATTCCAAGTGGAAGTGTATGGAAAATGGCCTTGAAGTTAGGTAGAAAACCTTGTCAAAATAGGTTAAAATTTCACTAAGTTAAGAATGGTTTAGTGCCCTTATTCAAAAAATTGTAACTTGAGATACAAGCTTCATTTGGGAAAACTTTGTGAATCAAAGTTGTAGATTATGCAACAAGCTACAACTTTCATGTTTTGACTTTTGTTTGAATCCAAATGAATCTTGGTGAGAAAGTGGGGCAAAGTTGGAAAAAAATTAGGGTTTTCCATAACTTAGAAAAATTCTAAGTTATGAGAAATTCCCATTTCAAACCCTAATTTGCATTTCTTGGTTTCTTGGTGAACAAGTTTCATGATTTGGCATGTTTTGATGAAAAATGAATCTTGACTCTTGATTTTGACCAAAAAGTCAAAGTTTGACTTTTCAGTATACAGTCAAAATTGATCAATTGACTGGGAAATTCAACTATCAATCTTGTGTATTTGGGATATTTTGAACTTGTTGAGCATGTCAAGATAAATCCATGGGGTCCTTGAGTTCATATGTAAGTTTGGTTTGCCATTGGCTAGGTCAAACAGTCAAAAATTGCCTTTGTGCAATCAAAACCCTAAAAATGACCATTTTGCCCTTTTGATGATCTGATCAAATTTCTTGTGGAATTGTGATCCAAACTTGATCAAATGGTCCATGTGAGTTCATAATGTTGATGTGGGTCAATTTTCATGATATTTGACTGTCAATTGGCCACAGTTGACTTTTTCCCTAATACAGCTGATTTCTAGGTCAACTGTCCAATTGACTGGGCAAAATTTGGAGTCAAGACTTGAAACTTGGTATGGATAAACCTGGGAGTTCAACATGAAGCATGAAAGTCATCTTAGGCATTTTAGGTCAAAATCTCTTTGTGCAAACACAAACCCTAATTTGGGTCAACTGTGCAAGGAGAAGTCTTGAGCAGAGGGAACCCTAACTGGGTCTTGATCTTCAAGGGTCTTGTGATGAGAAAATGTTGAGGAAATGGGAGGGAAAATTTTGGGGTACAACAGTTTCCCCTGTTCAATCTTCTTGAACCTGAAGAGTTAGATTGGCAAGTTTGCCTTTCGTGACTCGAGGGTAAAAGGAGATTGGACACTAGAGTGCCCGGAAATTTGCACTCGCATGTTGGAGTATCAGCAATGGGATGTCGGGAATGGGCCTACAGATGCCATTTGGAGAGGTGGTGGACAGGGAGATGGGCTTATAGATGCCATCTGGAGATGTGACAGAACCTTGTCGGGAATGGGCTTATAGATGCCATTTGGAAGTGTTGATCGCATAAGAGATTCCTTAGCGAGAACTTGTGTATTTGAGAAAGACAGATGTTTTCCTGACTTGTTACAGGTGTTTGATCTTCAATCTCCTCATGCAGATATGCCCTGACTAGATACAGGTGTCGAATCTACAATCGGTTGCGCACAGATGTGCCCTGGCTGGATACAGGAATCGAATCCGAAAATAGTCGTCAACAGATATGCCCTGGCTGGATACAGGAATCGAATCTTCGAACTCTTCAGACGTGCCCTGGCTAGATACAGGAATCGAGTCTGGAAATGTGGTCAACAGATATGCCCTGGCTGGATACAGGAATCGAATCCGGAAATGTTGTAGTTGATAGATGTGCCCTGGCTGGATACAGGAATCGAATCTTCGAACTCTTCAGACATGCCCTGGCTAGATACAGGAATCGAGTCTGGAAACTGATCACTCTCAGATGTGCCCTGGCTAGATACAGGTATCGAATCTTCGAACTCTTCAGACATGCCCTGGCTAGATACAGGAATCGAGTCTGGAAACTGATCACTCTCAGATGTGCCCTGGCTAGATACAGGTATCGAATCTGGAATTGTGACAGTTGAAGGTAGTTGTCTTTGGGATTGTCTTTTTCCCTGAAAAGGCAAAAACATAAGTTGTACGCAATGTCATGATGTATGATATGCATGATGTCATGATGTTCAACATGAGATAGTGTTGTATGCACTTTATCATGTATGTACGTAAGATGTATGAAAGTGTGAAATGTTTATGAATGTAACTTCGTCTTAGGAAAATAAATCCTTGACGATCGGCCGGGTGGCCGAGATACTTCGCTGAAGTTTTGATGAGAGGCCTGCTGAGGACTTCAATGATGGATTCCGCTGGGGATAACGATGATAAACTCCACTGGGGAACACCAAAGATAAACTCCTTTCGGGGATTGAGAGAACCTTGCTGAGGGCAATCTTCCGTGGTAATTAGCTGAGGATAACCCAGTTATAATCCCTTGTGAGGAATAACTCTGAATAAAGCTCGGAAGATACGTCCGTATTCTGCAGGGAACAAGCTTCCAGAATCTACTGGGGATAAGCTTTGAGACCTGTCGGGGAATGTTGTGCCTTTTTAGGACTTATGGGAGACCAACTCCGCTTGGGGAAAGCATTGCTGAATCTTGTCTTACTCTGCGGGGAGTTGAGATGATTTGGTCACAATCTTCAGTCGAATTACCTTGGTACCTTGGCGGACAAAGCAACCAGACTGCATCAGACAACTTCTCATTGCCCCTATTTCTGATGTCACCTGTAATTAATCTTTTGTTTCATACGCAAATATTTATGAACCAGCGATTTTAATGTCAAATGCATATATCAAAAATGAACATTGGACGTTCTTCGCAAGACAAAACAAAAAGAAAAACAATGGCAACTTGTATGGACAAGTGAATTTGTATTGATTTGAACTTTGCCTGTGAATAGGCGTTTTTGTACAAGAGGCTGACATCCTAGTAAGAGGACGCCGCCGAATAATCATAGAATTTACAATTTTGAAAAGAAAACAAAACAGCTATGTGAACAATCCCACTGGGTTCCAACCCTGCTATCGCCTTTATGTCTCTAAGCGTCTCATCGCTTTGCTGCCTAGTTGAAGATGAAGCTGATTGGTCGATGCCGAAATCTGAGCCAGATAGTTGATGCCGAATTCCGGATGCGAAGTGATCCAATGAGACATAGTGTTATGCTTTATCCCTAACTTTTGCCTGGACCGCCCTTTCGGGTTTTCAGTCCACCGGGATACCCATTTTTGCTCAAGCCGCCTTTTCAGGTTTTCGACTTGTCGGGTGTACAGATTTTTTTTTATTTCATCCCTTATTTTTGCCCGAACCCTTTTGGTTCGCCGGGAAGCCCTTATTTTTGCCTAGGTATGTCAACCTAGCGGGTCTTTTATTCATGCGTAGTATCTTTTCACTATGTCTGCATTGGCGGGGTGAGGAAGGTCGTCACCATCCATGGTGGTTAGGATCATGGCTCCTCCTGAGAACACATGTTTAACCACAAATGGCCCTTCGTAAGTAGGGGTCCATTTTCCCCGGGGATCACTTTGAGGAAGGATGATGCGTTTGATTACCAAGTCCCCAACTTGATACTCTTGTGGTCTGACTTTTTTGTTAAATGCCCTGATCATCCGTTTTTGATACGTCTGACCATGACAGATAGCGGTGAGTCTCTTTTCATCAATCAGATTTAATTGATCAAGTCGAGTCTGGATCCAGTCATCTTCATTCAAGTCTGCATCCTTCATTATCCGGAGAGAGGGTATCTGAACTTCAATTGGCAAGACTGCCTCCATGCCATAGACCAAGGAGAAAGGAGTTGCCCCGGTTGACGTCCTTGCTGAGGTACGGTACCCATGAAGAGCAAATGGTAACATTTCGTGCCAATCTTTATAGGTCACTGTCATCTTTTGCACAATTTTCTTCATATTCTTATTAGCTGCCTCTACAGCCTCATTCATCTTCGGCCGGTAAGGAGAAGAGTTATGGTGCTGTATTTTGAATTGTTCGCAGAGTTCAGTGATCATCTTGTTATTGAGATTGGTACCATTGCCCGTAATGATTCTTTCCGGGACGCTGTACCGACAGATCAGATTATGCCGGATGAAACGTGCCACGACGCTCTTGGTTACTGTGGCGTAGGAAGCTGCCTCAACCCATTTCGTGAAGTAATCGATCGCTACCAAGATGAAGCGATGCCCGTTGGATGCCGTCGGTCGGATCTCACCGATCATATCAATGCCCCACATTGCAAAAGGCCAAGGTGCCGTCAGGACGTTCAGAGGAACTGGAGGAATATGCACCTTGTCAGCATAGATCTGGCATTTGTGACAAGTTCGAGAGTGTTGGTAACAATCGGCTTCCATGGTGGACCAGAAATATCCTGCCCTAAGGATTTTCTTTGCCATGGTGTGTCCACTGGAGTGTGTTCCGAATGTACCTTCATGCAGTTCTATCATGATTTTCTCTGCTTCAGCCTTATCCACACAACGTAGTAGAGTTGAATCATGATTCCGTTTGTAGAGGATGTTGTTACTGAGGAAGAATTTTGCCGCAAACCTCCTCATGAACTTCTTGTCATTGACAGATGCACCTTCAGGGTATTCCTGAGCTTCCAAGTACCTCTTCACCTCATGATACCAGGGTTTTTCAGTTGCCTTCTCGGCCTCGAGGTCGCAGCAGTATGCCGGTTCATCCAACTTCCAGATAATGATCCAGGGAGCCTCATTGTCCCATTTAACCTTGAACATTGAAGACATCGTAGCTAGTGCGTCCGCTAGCTGATTCTCCTCTCTTGGGAAATGCTCAAAAGTTATCTCTTCAAAGTGGGGAAGCAAGGTTGACACATACTCCTTGTAAGGAATAAGATTTGGGTGTTTCGTATCCCACTCACCTTTGATCTGATTGATCACGAGAGCGGAATCTCCGAAGACACTCAGAAATTTGATCCTTAAGTCGATTGCAGCTTGTAGACCCATGATACATGCCTCATATTCTGCCATGTTGTTGGTGCAGTTGAAACACAATCGGGCGGTGAGTGGAGTATGAGTTCCTTTGGGAGATATGATTACAGCGCCGACGCCGTTACCCAAAGCATTGGAGGCTCCGTCAAAATGCATAGACCATCGGGATCCTTCCTCAGGTCCTTCATCTGGTCCAGGTACTTCACAGTCAGTTACCACCATGATGTCTTCGTCCGGAAAATCAAAGTTCAAGGATTGGTAATCGTCCACAGGTTGGTGTGCCAAATGATCTGCCAGTACACTTCCTTTAATTGCTTTCTGAGTTGTATACTAGATATCATATTCTGTTAAGATCATTTGCCATCTCGCTATTCTTCCAGACAGAGCGGGCTTTTCAAATATGTACTTGATGGGATCCATCTTTGAAATCAACAAAGTGGTGTGAGTAAGCATATACTGTCTCAGCCGGCGAGCAGCCCATACTAGAGCGCAGCAATTTTTCTCAAGCAGTGAGTAACGAGACTCACAGTCGGTAAACTTTTTGCTCAAGTAATAAATAGCATGCTCTTTTCGGCCAGACTCGTCATGCTGTCCCAGCACGCACCCCATTGAATTGTCAAGTACTGTCAAATATAGTATCAGAGGTCTTCCTTCCACTGGCGGCATAAGAATGGGTGGCTCTTGGAGATATTCCTTTATCTTTTCAAAGGCAGCCTGACATTCATCGTTCCAGCGTACTACTTGATCTTTCTTCAGTAATTTGAAGATTAGCTCACAAGTAGCAGTCAGATGTGAGATGAATCGGGCAATGTAATTCAGTCGTCCTAGGAAGCCTCTGACTTCTTTCTCTGTCTTTGGAGTTGGCATCTCTTGTATGGCTTTTACCTTGGCAGGGCCCACCTGAATACCTTTATCACTTACAATGAAACCCAGCAATTTTCCGGACCTCACCCCAAAGGTGCATTTGTTGGGATTCAACCTCAGCTTATATAACTTCAGTCGGTCGAATAGCTTCCTCAGATGATCAAGGTGCTCCTCCTCAGTTTGAGACCTTGCAATCATGTCATCGACGTATACCTCAATCTCATGATGGATCATATCATGAAATAAAGCAACCATGGCACGTTGATAGGTTGCCCCAGCATTTTTCAATCCGAATGGCATAACTTTGTAACAGAAGGTGCCCCACTGAGTCACAAAGGTAGTCTTCTCCATATCCTCCGGAGCCATCTTGACCTGGTTATACCCTGAAAAACCATCCATGAAGGAGAAAACCTTATGTTGAGCAATATTGTCAACGAGAACGTCGATGTGTGGCAGAGGAAAATCATCCTTGGGGCTTGCCCTGTTTAAATCCCTGTAGTCGACACACATTCTGACTTTACCGTCCTTCTTCGGCACTGGCACCACATTGGCAACCCACTGAGGGTAAGAAGTTACTGCTAGAAATCCAGCATCGAATTGCTTCATAACCTCAGCCTTGATCTTTTCGGACATCTCTGGGCGCATGCGGCGAACCTTTTGCTTTACCGGAGGGCAGTCTTCCTTAGTTGGCAGGTGATGAACTACAATGTCGGCATCCAAACCAGGCATATCTTCGTATGACCAAGAAAAGATCTCTATGTAATCATGTAGCATCTGGATCAATCGTTGCTTCACGCTGAGCTCTAGATTAGCCCCAATCTTGACTTCTTTCCTATCTGTCTCAGTACCCAGGTTAATTGTTTCCACCGGCTCTTCATGTGGTTGGATAGCCCTCTCTTCCTGGAGTAGCAGTCTTGCGAGTTCACCAGGCACTTCACAATCATCTCCACCTTCGTCTTCGGCCAAGTTGATCGGATTCTCGAAGTCATAACTGACGGTAGCAGAGCTGTTACCAGTGAGATCCAGAGTGGATTGAAACCTGTATAAGTGAGTGTGTGTGAATATAGCTGTTTTGCAATATATAACACAGAAAGAAAAAAGAGCACAAGATTTGAAATGCAACAAACGTCCAATGTTTTGATTGATGATATATGGAAATGTCATACAAAAAGCCCTCACAAATGGAGCTACGATGCCCCGGGTAGGATACCGAGCCAATAAAAGTTTCAACACATTGTTTGTTACAAATTGAAAATCAAAAGAAATAATTACTGCGTGACAAATGTGATAGGTGTAAAATCCTTTGCCGTCCAGTTGCTTGGTCCGTTGCTGGTAGTCGGGTAGATCCAACTGTCAAACTCTGCTTCCTCTACATCCTCCTCAATAGCATTCACCCTTGGACTGGTGATAAACACTGGAGCCTTTCTGATCTTTTCCTTGCGCACAGTCCTCTGAGCCTCTGCCGTAAAGCCCAGCCCAAACTTGTCGTTCTTTTGAGTGAAGTCAGGAAGCTGACCCCAGTTCGCACAATTTCCTTTCTCGATTACAGCCCGGGCATCCTTCAAGGATGCCATCTTCAACAGAAAGTCTTCTTCAACCACTGCTTCAGCTGATGCCAAAATTGGAGGTACTTCCTCAAAATGCTGAAAGGGGTTTCAATAAACTCCCCATCCATCTCGATATACCGGAATGAATTCAAATGACTAACCATGTATTCCTCCTCACCCTGCACAGTAACAATCTTCCCTTTGACAGGGTATTTGAGCTTTTGGTGTAGAGTGGAAGTTACTGCCCCAGCTTTGTGAATCCAGGGTCGACCCAACAAGCAGGAGTAAGATGGACGAATATCCATTACATAGAACGTTGATTCAAAAACCTGGGAGCCCACACGAATAGGAATGTCTACCTCACCGTGCACCATCCTCTTAGAACCGTCGAAGGCTCTAACAATGATGTTACTAGGTTTCAGCTCCAAACCCTCACAATCCAGACGATCCAATGCCTTCTTGGGCAAAACATTCAGGGAAGAATCGGTATCCACCAACACGTGCGCGAGAGTAGTGCCCCTGCACTCTATAGAGACGTGCAGGGCATCATTGTGATTTTTCCCTTTGGCGGTAAGGTCAGCATCTGAGAACCCCAAGCCATTGTCAGCCGTCAAATTAGCCACACAGTCAGTGAATTGATCCGTGGAGGTCTCTTGCGGCACATGGGCCGTTTTCAGAAATGAAATCAGGGCTTTTGCATGGGCCTCTGAGCATAGCAGTAATGATAGCATAGAGATTTTGGAGGGGGTATGCCCCAACTGTTCAACAACGTTAAAGTCACTCTTTTTGATAATTTTAAGGATTTCCTCCATTTCTTGTTGGGAGGCTTCCACACACTACTACGGAAAAGGGCTTTTAAAGCGCTTATTTTGGCCTTTAAAAGCGCTTAAAAGCGCTTTAATAGCTGGCGCTGGCGTAGGTAACAAAAGCGCTTCTAAAAGCGCTCTGGTAGACCCCCCCTTTAAGAGCGCTTTCCTGGAAAAAGTGCTCTGGTAGGACCCCCTATAAGAGCGCTTTCCTGGAAAAAGCGCTCTGGTAGACCCCCCTTTAAGAGCGCTTTTCCCAGAAAGCGCTGCCAAAGACCAGTAAAAAAGCATAAAAAATTAAAAAAAAACGCAGCATACAAAAGCGCTTTTGGAAAAGCGCTCTGGTAGGCCCCCCTATGAGAGCGCTTTTTCTGGAAAAAGAGCTCTGATAGGCCCCCCTATAAGAGCGCTTTTCCAAAAGCGCTTTTGTATGCTGCGTTTTTTTTTTATTTTTTATGCTTTTTTACTGGTCTTTGGCAGCGCTTTTACTAAGAAGCGCTTTAGTAGGTGGACCTTTAAGAGCGCTTTTTAAAAGCGCTGTCGTTTCTAAATGAGGTATTTTTATGTGCAGCCTATAATTTAATCCTCCCAGTCGACCTGTAATGTTTTCGACCTGTAATATATTTTTGACCTGTAATATATTTTCGACGCTATTATTTCAGCCATCAGTAAGACAATATATATACTAATATAATACCATTATAATATCCAAAATTATATATATACATCATTACATCAATAATATTATAGTTCAAATCGACACAAATCCTACATGAAAAATTGCTTAATATAATATTGACACAAATCTTCTTTAATTTCTTCCAACTTAAGCTTCGGGTACCCAGCAGCACGGAATTCGTCAAGGTACTACAAAACAAAAACATAATATAAATGATATATTTAGTTAAATGTAATAAATTATATGAAATTATCTTAAGTTATAAATTCATACCGTGAGCGGAATCTCTAATTGATTCTCCTGAAGGATTTCTTTCATGAACCTCAAAACAAAGTATCCGCAATCATGACTGTTTCGCTGTTGCGGACACTACATAATAAAACAAATAAGATTCTATAGTTGTCTTGTTTTACCAAGTAGCATAAATATTATAAGCAAAATTGTGAAAAGTAATGTACCTGCACTTGGATCCAAGTGATGTTGTTTGATTTAGTCCGGGATACCTGTGCGTCCCGTTGACTACGGAACACTTGTATTGATCTAATTATTAAATATATAAAAGCATATGTTTAGATCAATCCCACAAATAAGAAAATATATAAATATACACGAATATATATTTAGAACGATCCCACTTACAAATCAACGATTTCCTTCATAGCCGGATAATTGGTCCATTCACCATTTACCGAATTCAGATAATACACGACTTCTCTTATCGGGTTGATAGCAAGCAGC
The DNA here is from genome assembly GCA_948472305.1 of Vicia faba. Taxonomy (NCBI): domain Eukaryota; kingdom Viridiplantae; phylum Streptophyta; class Magnoliopsida; order Fabales; family Fabaceae; genus Vicia; species Vicia faba. Next base: position 1,541,964,179 of record OX451735.1, read on the forward strand.
AACCAGTGTGCTCTATAAATTAAAACAATAGGTTATATGAAAATTTTGCTATACACAAAAGAAACAGAGATTAGATGAACCAAGAATGAGAAACTAACCCTACTGGTCGGGTATTATACGCCCAAAGATGCAGACTTTCTGTATTGCCGGTGGACATGAATCTATTTACTAAGCGCTGTCTAACTGATTCCGGTTCCGAAGCAATTGTCATTCCGCTGCAATGGGCGGAAGACACGAAACGGAATCTGTTAGACAATGCAGTCCCGCGCAACACTCTGTCATACAACAACCTTAAATAAAAACATAATAAACATTAGATTATTTTCATTGAAATGTGTAAATAAATTATATTGTGGGACTAATTAAATAATATATCGGATGAGTGAATATTACCGGATGTATGAGTGCATATTACTGACGCCTAGTTGATCATGCCTAAAAATCTCTTCCAAGTCATCAATTGTAATATGTGACGGGAATTCAATACCGAAGACACTTTCATCCATGTTGATTTCACGTAAACCACCATCCTTCAAATCGGACATATCAACCATTGTTGCGAGTGTCGAACGGTATCGAGGCACAAAAGCACCGCCTTTTTTTGCCGCTTGCTTCGGAGGACCAGTGGGTGGTACGCTACGAACCTGCTGCGTCACTTGTTGTGACTCCCGAGCGGATGCCTAAAAATCATATAAGTTTGGTAAAATATAAAATCATGCAGATTTAGATTCAGACTATATATTAACACTTTAAATGTACCTCTTTTAGTGATGCAACAGACTCCTCCTCCTGTAAAATCCCTTTACCCTTAATTGCGGGTTTTATAGGAGCAGTCTAAAATTAAAATGTAAAAAATAATTAATAAACGGTTTAGAATTGACATTCGAAAACTAAATGATTCATAATCGTTTTCAGTATACCTCATCACTAATGGTAATGAGCTCCGAGGGCCATGCAACAAATGATCCTATTGCATCTCGCAGCAATGTCGTCTCTGAGACCATGTCAGGTACCGGTAGAATCGCATCACGATCTAATACAACATCCACCGATACTTTCAGGTGTCCATCCGGGAGCGGTCTGTGGTGAAGTAAATCTCCCGAAGTGTTGTGCACTTTTCCCTTGCCAACTAGTCGATAATTCGGTGACGATAAGTATAGTTGGCAAGATGAAATGCCCTAAACAAATAGAAAATATAAAGTCATTATCATTAATAAAATAGAACAGTTTGTAAGGAAAAAAACTTATAATTACCTCGGGAAATTTCTTTTGATAGTTGATACTAGCCTTATCACTAGTTTCTCTCACCGATGAAGTGTTGCAATTTTCTCTCATATACATATCTTTATCTCTTTGCAATTCAGAGACCTGTGCTTGCAATTCCTGCAACTTTTGCAACACTTCTTCATTGGTAAGATTTGATCTTCTCCTAGAACTCTTATAAAAAGAGGTTGGAGTCACACCATGACCCTTACCCCTCACCCGACCGGGATACTCGGGAGCATCTAGTACTCTACTAAGTACGCTCTCCTCACCGGTGGATGCCGATTGCGACAAGGTCTCCTGTAATTCATTTACATTTAAATAATTATTAGTGGAGATAAAAAATCATTTATATATTAAAAAACATTTGATTTAATTAAAGACACAGTATTATACTTACACATTCAGTATAAACTCTCTGAACATCGGGATCGACAGCTTGATTCTTGCCCACACGAGCTTCCTTCCACAACACATGTACAGGAAGTGAAGCTTCCTCACTTTTAGTCTCCTCTAACTATGCATTGACACAAACGATAAAATCGTCAATTAAAACATGCACATGTAGACAATTAATTAAAACGCATTTCTATTTACTTACAATTTTATCCTCTAAGCGTGCATATCCCAAACGCCCTTTTTTGTATGGATACGCGGGTTTGGATGCTCTCTCACTATTCGTGGCACTCTTTTTCTGAAAAGCTTCATCTCTTTGCTTTACAAACTCAGCCCAATCTGCTTCATCAATGAAGGTCGCATACTTTGTTGGCCGTCCCGGTGCCTCTTCAAGAAATTTTCCATCTTTATCCTTAAGATAGGTGTTTGTCAAAAAACTTTTCCACCCTCTATATCTTTTGCCGGCCAAACTAAGTATGTAGCTTTTACGTTCATCTGGTATCTCAAAAGTCCTCTGCAAAAAAACGTACGCATAGTGTGTTAGTATAAGTAATTTAAACAATTTATCGTCAAGATAATAACAACAATTAACCATATATGATATATACCTGAAGCTCTTCCCAAATCGCTTGTTTTTTCTCCTCCAATTCTAAATTTTTCGTTTTCGATTTCCAGGTAGCTACGGAGACCGGAATATGCATACGAACAAGTGTACCAATATAACTTGTCAACTTTGCAGAATTAGGACCAATTGGTTGTTTATCAGAATTCCATTCCAATCGGTATACTAATCCTTGGTCTCTATGTCGAATGATTCCCTTCATAATAGTGATGCCTCGTGCAACCTCTTTTGCTTCAGTATCAGGTGGAGCATTTGTATCCGAAGCAACTCTTTCTTGTGAGTTTTCTTGTGAGTTTTCAGGTGGGTTTTCAGGTGGAGCATCTCTATCTGGAGCCATTGAACCTGTATCAAACAAACTAAAGCACATTAGTACACTATTAACACTAACTTTATCACTAACGTCTCTTTCTTTTCTTGGTAGGATTGTGTACTACGCGTCTCTTAACAATGCGGACGGTTGGATTGATCCAAATACCCTCATTATGATCATTTCTAATACAAGATTCATTCTCATTTTGATCGTTTCTTGTACAAGATTCAATGCCAACACCAATATCACCTTGATCTTCAATTTTTTCATCAACTATTTTGTTAGATAAAAGCACTATAGACCATTTCGTACTTGTCGGATCATTGACATAGAACACTTGTTTAGCTTGAGAGGCTAGAATGAAAGGCTCATCTTTGTACCCTACCCTATTGAGATCCACTTGCAAAAATCCTGACTTATCCATTCGTACGCCACTATTATTTTCAACCCACTTACAACCAAATACAGGAATCTGAAACTTCGCGTAATCAAACACCAAAATGCGCTCGATAACCCCAAAATATGACAAATTTGCAAATTTCGGATTTAAGTCATTCGCACTTGATATGTGCATAGCTTCAGCTACCAAGGTAACACCACTATTTTGCATAGTACTTTTATCATCCTGTTCTTTGGTATAAAATGTGTATCCATTAATTGCGTATGCGCTATAAGAAAGCACAATTACAGATGGACCATAGGCTAAACATCTCAACCTTTCTGTTACTGAAGCAGGATCTGAACGATACTTTGAATAAATATGATCTCTAAACCACGGTATGAAACTTCGATTGTGCTCTCGTACTATCCAGTTCTCATTTCTATTTGGATTTAAATCTCGGAGAACAACTTTGTGCATTTCAACAAACGGTTCAACCTCAATCTCATTGTGCAGAACATACAAGTGCACTTGATCCCGTTCGACCATTCATACTGTCACAACTTTATTTCCAATTAGCCTTTTTCCTTCTTTTTTTTCGACAATATGAGATTTGGGGAGTCCAATTGATTGAACATTTGACAGATATTCAGTACAAAACTCAACCGCTTCTTCAGCAACGTATCGCTCGGCAATACAACCCTCTGGTCGACTTCTGTTTTTCACGTACCCTTTTAATATTTTCATATAACGTTCAGCAGGGTACATCCATCTCATATAAGCTGGTCCGCACAGTTGTGTCTCTTTCACAAGATGAACGACTAGATGAACCATTATGTCAAAAAACGAGGGAGGAAAATACATTTCAAGATCACATAAAGTAACAACTATCTCATTTTGCAATGTTGGTAAGATCGCGGGATCGACCACCTTACTGCAAATAGACCTGAAGAAGAAACACAGCTTAGTTATTGCGCTTCTTACTTTTTCTGGCAGAATAGAACGTATACCTATTGGTAAAAAATGTTCCATTATAACATGGCAATCATGCGTCTTCAAACTCTTTAACTTGAGGTCTTTCATGGACACAAGTCTTCTAATATCTGAAGAGTAGCCTTCTGGAACTTTTACTTCACTGAGGAACTTACACAATGTTTTCTTCTCCTTTCTAGATAGAGTGTAAACAGCAGGTGGCAGATATGTTCGTCTTCCTTTCGTCACGGGCCCCAATTCAGTTCTCATCCCCATGTTTACCATGTCATTCCTTATGTTAACGCCATCCTTAGACTTTCCTTGTATATTGAGTAGCGTACCTATAACGCTGTCAAATACATTTTTTTCAATATGCATAACATCCAGGAAATGTCTTACGTACAACGACTTCCAATATGGAAGTTCAAAGAAAATTGACTTCTTCTTCCACCCACCCTTGACAATTGAATGTGCAAAAGGCTTGCCAAACTGAGTGCTCACATCTTTCACCTTTTCAAAAATTTGATCACCTGACAAAAAAGGCGGGGTTGTACGATGTTCGGCCTCTCCATTGAATGTTTTTCTCCACCCACGGTAGTGATGATTAGAATTTAAGAATCTACGATGGCCGAGAAAGACATTCTTCTGACAAAGCGCCAATGGTGTCGTATCGGTTTCATCTTCACAAACAGGACACGCCTTTTGACCCTTGTTGTTGTACCCGGATAGATTTCCGTATGCTGGAAAATCATTAATTGTTCCAAACAACATCGCCCTCAAGTTGAAACTTTCTTTCCTATACCCATCGTAAACCTCCACACCTCTCTCCCACAAAAACTTTAAATCTTCGATTAAGGGTGCCAAGTATACGTCTATATCATTCCCTGGTTGTTTAGGCCCAGAAATTAGCATAGATAACATCATGTACTTACGCTTCATACATAGCCACGGAGGTAAGTTATAAATCATAAGAATCACAGGCCATGTGCTATGCGAGATACTTTGAATACCATGCGGGTTCATTCCATCAGTAGACAATGACAACCGAAGGTTTCTTGCTTCTTTTCCAAATTCAGGATATTCAGTATCAACTTTACTCCATTGTGGTGAGTCTGCCGGATGTCGCAACTTTCCATCAATAATTCTTTCATCTGCATGCCAAGTCAAGTGTCTTGAATCGGTCTCACTACGATACATGCGTCTAAATCTCGGAATTATAGGAAAATACCATAAGACTTTAGCAGGAGACAACTTTTTCTTATATCGAGGGGAACCACATTTAGGACACTCATTCAACGCTGCATACTCGTTTCGAAACAAAACGCAATCGTTTGGACATGCATGTATCTTATCATAGCTCATTCCAATAGAAGAAAACATCTTTTTGGCTTCATACGTTCGATTGGGAAGAACATTATCCTCTGGTAGCATATCTTTCATAAGGGCTAATAACTCTGTGAAACTTTTATCCGACCATCCATTGTCCGCCTTTAAGTTGTACAACTTTAACACCGCAGACAATCTTGTGAATTTTGAACAACCAACATACAACGGTTTCTCTGCATCGCTTACCAACCTCTCAAACATTTTGGGACAATCCGCAAGATCTTCTTCAAGCGCTTCTGCAATCTCTTCGACTCGATCACAATCGTATGTGTCTGTGCAATCGTCGTTTGAAGCATACTTCCTATTACAACTCGACTCAGCATTCCCGGTACTTTTCTCACCATGCATTGTCCAACATGTATAACTTCTATCAATTCCATGCATCAGTAAATGCGATTCCAACTGAACCGCATCAACCCGTCTCCCATAACAGCATCTCAAGCAAGGACATATCATTCCATTGGGTTCTCTGGCGTGCGCAACGGCAAACTTAACGAATTCTGATACCCCATCCTCATACTCTTTCGACAATCGATTGGCAGTCATCCATTTTTTATCCATGGTTTGACTATAGCAACTAATTAGTCACGCAACTATAGCAAAATAATAATTAATTACCTGTAAAGAAATTCAACATATCAGGTAATCAAATTCATAGTTATTCTTGCCTCACCTTAAGCATGTGCTAAACAACTCATCACTAATTACTAACTAGTGAAGTCGGATACTAGTGATTCAGTCTTGGATACAGGTAATAACAATTATATTCAAACAATAGTGAAGTCGGATTTCAAACAATTATATTCAGTCCTTATCTTACAAGTTAGCTTTGTCAAGTCTTAGTTAGGTTCAAATAAAATTTTAAAAGCAATGTATTGTTAATTGTTAAATGACGCTCTATAGTTTTCAATTCATCTTGATTTTCTTTGCACCTAGACATGACTTTTTTAATTTATGATTACAGCATATGCAAGATGAAGATAACGGCAGACCATACAGGAAATTCAAGCCTTAAAGTATGAAAGATGTTTTGTAATAATCAGGGGTTATGAAAGTTTGGTTGCTGTAACTGAGTAATAATGTTTTGAAAATATAAAATGTTTGGTTGCTGTAACTGAGTAATAATCAGGGGTTATATACATTTGTTTTTTTTTCTCGGGAATAAATGTTTGGTTGCTGTAACTGAGTAATAATGTTGTAGTTTTGTAGTATTCAGAAGCGTTTCAGTTCCAAGAGTTCTATACCTGTGAAACCAATGGGGTCTAAAAGACTGAAAACACCCTTTTCAAGTTCACAACAACCCATTTCTAACCATGTTATTGTTAAGGTCTGATTCATGTTTCATTCATACTCTCATTTTTGTCTCTATTTCTTTTTGATTATTCACTATATGTTTGATAATATAGGAAAATGATGTTGATAGCTATTCCATTGAGGTTGAAATGTTAAGAAATGATCCGTCTATTGTAGACACCATGACTGTCGATGATGTTAATGATACTCCAGAGACAGTTGAACTTAACCAGGGTAAGAAAAGGTTTAAACAATCAGAACCTGAAAGAAAAATTGTCAAAGAGACAACCAAAAAGAAGCTGTTGGTTAAATCAGACGAGGTTTCAGGTTGTGTTCTAAACTTTCTATTCTGAAATATTTAGCATAATTCTTTGTCTCTCTCTATTGGTCTCATGGCTTGTCAATTTTTGTTCAAGTGTAATTCATGCAGTGATTAAATTAATCGTCTATGGCTGTTTTTGTCAGATGTTAAGCCTTCTAGGGAGAAGAGAAAAGTGTCTTCAGATGTTGTTAGCATTGTAGCACAATCAGATGAAATCAGTACAACAACCACTATTCAAACTGAAACATGGGCTGTTCTTGCTCACAAGAAACCTCAAAAGGATTGGATTGCATATAATCCTAGAACCATGAGACCCCTGCCTCTTTCTAGGGATACAAAATTTGTCAAGCTTTTGTCTTGGAATGTCAATGGATTGAGAGCATTGCTAAAATTAGAGGGATTCTCAGCACTTCAACTTGCTCAAAGGGAAGACTTCGATGTATTGTGCTTGCAAGAGACTAAACTTCAGGTAGAAAGAATAAATTGGGAGAAGCTACTTCTGACAGTCTTGCTGCCTGATAAAATCTATCAACCATGACGTTTGTGTTTATTTGAAAATTCTTTAGAGGCCATTTTCTCTCCAATTTATGAGTGCTCTGGTTTTGCTAACAGGAGAAGGATATTGAGGAAATAAAACAGCGACTGCTAGATGGCTATGAGAACAGCTTTTGGACATGTAGTGTTTCTAAGCTTGGTTATTCTGGAACAGCAATAATCTCAAGGGTGTGTTCACTTTGTTCATACTCCTTCAGACTTAATTGAAACTTTTGTTGTATGCATTTTTTTTTCTAAGTGAAGATTTTGTCAATGAGATTTATGATAAATATAAAATCTTTTTATAACTACTTGGGTTGAAGCTTTTGGCACCGCCTACTTTAGTCATATTCTTTCTTCAACAAAGCTTAACCCTAATTATATCTGTTCTTATATCATGTTTGTTGATACCCTGCTCTGCTGCTTAATCATTTAACTTCAAGAAACAAGTTTGATGCCTGAAGGTGACATAATTTCACTATTGTTTGAGTAATAATCAGGGGTTATGAAAGTTTGGTTGCTGTAACTGAGTAAACAAATGTTTTGTAAACTCTAATTATGGTCTATATGATTTTCCTTAATATTGCGTGTAGGATAAGATTTCACATCTCAATGATCCCCTTATGTTAATTCCATTGCATCTAATCATTTCTCCTTATAGATTTCCAAATTTACAACCTAGACAATCATATGAAACTCATCATTAGGTTTATCTCTATCCCTCTTATCCTCATCTTATCCCTCACCTAGTATTATACTCATTAACATTCCTTCCCTGCCCAATCCCAGATGGTTCCCTAACTCAATAGTCTTGTACCATGCCATCATTCTGTGAAAAATTTATGGAGCATCATTCTGTGAAAACCACATGTAATCTATATGTAATCTATCTGTCCTGTTAAGCACTTAAGCTGAAATATAAACTTAAACTAATGAGATAAAAATCTCAGTAAGACTTATATGCAAAATATACAAGCCTATTAAAACATTTTCTTAGCTATAACTTTTTTAGTAGTAATGTTATAATTTCCTTTGTGTGATTAATTCTTTTGTCTACAGTGTAGATAGGATTAGAAATTTATAATCCCACTTGAAGTATCTCCAAGCATAACTCACACCCTCTTAGTACAGTCCATAAAGTTTGAAAATATTGCTTCTCTTCTTTGCACAAATCTCACAGTTGATAGGTGCATCTTTTATTCAGTTTCGATAATGTAACACTACTATCCGACTCCTTTTATCTGTTCTACAATCTATTACAATACAAATACCAAATTCCAACATCGTTCTTCCCAGACTTTTTTTACCGGATCCGTACTAAGTGTTGCCTTTGACATTTTTACTATCGATGACTGACAATATATGAATGTCTATTAACGATTAATCACACACAAATCATCTAAAAGAGGGAAAAACACAAATGAACACCAACAACTTAAGTACTTGTGAATTTTAAGCTAGTATACACCTAAAATTAGGACCCGTAAATCCAACTTCATTTTCCTAACCCTCTAACATACCCTTAATTAGGAACAATCATGTAGAACATTTCACAAACAGTTAATATGCAATATCTAAAACTAAGAAAAATGAGTAAGAATTCTTACCTCAAACCAAAGAAATGGAAAAAGTGAAATGAACTTTTAGATCTTTCCTCTAACAAGTAACAGCCAACCTTCAAAATCCCTTGGGTTTCGTTCTTGCTAACTGTTGAAGGGTTTTGTAATAACAAGAAACTTTGAGAATGAAACCCTAATTAATGTAATAAAGTAAAGTAGTTAGAGTGGGTGATGATGAATCAATGTTGAGATGAAATTGAATGGGAAAGAAACAACACCTGAATGTAAATTACAGTTTGATGAAGAGAGGACGACGAAGGATGAAGAGAGCTTGAATAGGTTGTTATGAAAGTGAGGACGACGAAGGATGAAGAGAGCTTGAATAGGAGCAGACGAATGGAGAAGAAGATGAACAACTGGGTTTCGTTTTTTGTATCAGCTGGGTTTAGAAATATGATTGTAAATTTAGGGGTTTAGAAATTATTTAACTAACCTATGCCAGCGCTTTTAAACAAGCGCTTTCGTATCCCCCCCTATGCCAGCGCTTTTCAAAAAGCGCCTTCATATCCCCCACCTATGCCAGCGCTTTTATAAAAGCGCTTTCGTATCCCCCACCTATGCCAGCGCTTATTAAAAAGCGCCTTCATATCCCCCACCTATGCCAGCGCTTTTAAAAAAGCGCTTTCGTATCCCCCACCTATGCCAGAGCTTTTAAAAAAGCGCCTTCGTAGGTTTCCCTTTTTTTTAATTTTGTTTTTTGTGAAGGCTATGGCAGCGCTTTTTCAATAAGCGCTTTCGTATCCCCCACCTATGCCAGCGCTTTTAAAAAAGCGCCTTCGTAGGTTTCCCTTTTTTTTAATTTTGTTTTTTGTGAAGGCTATGGCAGCGCTTTTTCAATAAGCGCTTTAGTAGAGGCGCTGGCAAAAGCAGTTTTTGGCGTAGTGACAGCAGTCTTTTTTGGCGCCTCCGTCCTGGCAGGCCAATCGGTAGCAACTTCTTTGCCCCGAGTATCAGAGGATTCGGCGGTAGTAGTAGACACAGGAACTTGAACTGGAACATGCACACTTGCGGGTGTGATGGTGAGAGGTTTTCGGATAACTGGCGGTGCAATGTCAGGCGAGAAGAGCCTGCCACTGCGGGTAATCTTGGAGGGACCACTGATGCTACTGATACTGGTATTGGTGTTGAACTTCTGCTTCACCCCAAGCACGTACACGTCGGCTCCATAATGCCATGGGACCGCTTTATCAGACTCATATGGGAGAGGCCCTAGAACAGTAATAGTAATGGGTGCAACAGACATAATTCGGACTGGTTTCTTCACGGGAGCTTTGGCAGGATTGTAAATTGTGACAACAGATATTTCTTCAACGGAAACAAACGGAACAGCAGTTTTCTTGAACAGAATCTCCTTGCTATCCATCAGGCTTTGGATGCCTGACTTTAGCAGTGGACAACCGGTAGGGATAACAGCACACAGGAGGCAGCCCTTGCTACAACCCGGAAATAAACCGGCTAGTAGTAAGTTCCTTTTAACAGTCAAAAGAGGGGTAGCAACATCATTCACCGAAACACCATACAACTCTTCCTCAATGGCATTTACTTTATGCTGGGGCATAGTAGCAGTTACAACATTCGGTCTCTCATGCGCTTCAAACTGAATTTCCTTCGCGTAGATAAGATCTTGCACTTTGTTTCTCAAGGCCCAGCAATCATCAGTAGTGTGCCCGGGGCTATCAGAATGATAAGCACACCGGGCATTTGGGTTATACTTAGGAGATGCAGTATTAACGACCTTAGGAAATTCTTTGATGGTCACCAAGTTGGTTGATAACAGTTGGGGTAAAATTTGTGATAAGGTCATACTCAACCGAGTATACTGCCTCTTGGGCCTTTCACCTCTATGTTGATTGTACTGCTGAGGAGCGGCAACAGGTTTTGAAATGACCAGAGCATTGACGGCTTGGCGACTTTCTGGCTTGACTTGCCTTCTAGGACCATAGACGGCACTTGCTTCTTTCTTAAAAGGCCTCTTCTCAGTACTTGCAGCAACACCCTTCTGAATCTTTCCTGACTTGATGCCAGCTTCTATTCTTTCGCCCGTTAAGATCAAATCGATAAACCCCGCGGAAGAGTTACCAATCAGATGATTGAAAAATGGCCCAGATAGGGTCCCTAGAAACATATCAACAAGCTCACGATCGGTTAAAGGAGGCTGCACCCTGCCAGCCAAATCCCTCCATTTTTGTGCGTACTCTTTGAATCCCTCGCTTGTTCCTAGCAACATACCCTGAAGTTGGGTACGAGTAGGGGCAAGGTCAGAATTGTATTGGTATTGTTTGTAGAAAGCGGTGGCCAAATCTTCCCAATTTCGAACACTGGTTCCCTCTAGCTGATAAAACCACTCCAACTGAGCTCCAGAAAGACTGTCTTGAAAGAAATGAATCCAAAGGTTTTTATCTGCCGTATAGGGTTGAATCTTTCTCACGTAGGACCTGAGATGCATTTTGGGACAGGACAGCCCATCATACCTTATAAACACTGGCACTTTGAATTTTGGGGGGATCACAATCCCGGCAACCAAACCCAAGTCTTCAAAATCCAAACCCGGTACTCTTTGTAGCTCCATGGAGGCCAACCTGTCTTCTAGCCCTTTGTATTTATCATCAGCTGGAGGGTATTGCTGATCAGTATAATCTTCATCCTCTTCGACCTCCTCCTCTTCCGCATCAGACTTGGAAGGTACCGCAGCTCCCCCTCCTTTGCTGTTTCCTTCATCAGAAGTAGGAGGAAATTCAAGCACTCTCCGAGCTTCTCCATCAAATCTTCTCCCCAAAGTAGCCACCCCGATTCTCTTTTTCTTCTTTTTCACTGGGTCTTTGTTCCCCAATTGAGTCTTGATATCCTCCTGACCTTTAGCCAAGGTCATCAGGAGTTGCTGGAACTGTGCATTCTGAGCTTGTAGGTCTTTGACTGTTTGCTCGAGATCCATCCTACTGAAATAAACAGCAGACAGATAAGGAAACCTGGAATGAGACCTGCTTATGCACATGATGAATGGTATGCTTATGTATGCAATGCATTCAAGGATTTAGGACATTCAAAATTGTTTCAAACAAAGAAGAACGCACGTGTTTACCTTGGGTTTTGGTAAACAACCGCTGATCCTCCAAATGGTTACTTATTTGGTTACTCGTAGGATCGATCAGATTGATCCTATGGACATAGGTTGATTTTGAAGTTTGATTAATGTGGATAAGGCTTTAAGTAAAATGTTTCAAGTAAATTGCATAAAGGAAAAGCTTGGTGAAATAAACAAGGCTTTAAAGTAAAGGTTCGACAGGAATTTAAAGGAGAAAAGCATGTAAAATACTGGAAAAGTAAATGACTTTAATTGATAAAATTGGTGTTTCACACATACATTTCTCAACAATTCTTTCGCTCACACTGGGTACTTGAATCTAAATGAGTGACTATGTATCTATTTGTGAACACACGCGAGAAACTACATGTCTACTCCTATTTATACTAAAACATTCCAAGTAACCGTCGGGCAGTTACACTGCTTCGAGATTAAGCCACTTGGCACGTTCTCCATGCTCGACGCTCCAGATCCTTGCACGTTTGCACGTAGTAACTGCTGGAAACCGTTTTCCCTCCAAAGCTTTGAATTTCAAACTGCTCCACTCTGGACCATCGAACACTTTCATCAAGAAACGTCTTCGACGAAAACTCCTTCGACGTCGAAGGCAATCAGCCTTCTTCCTTGGAAGAAATCTTCTAAGTATTTTGCCATCTTTCGACGGGCACTTCGACAGGCTTAGCCAGTCGAAAGCATCTTTTAACTTTTAATGGCTGCCATCAATCAAGAAAAAGGTGTCGAATTTAGGAGCCAACAAATTGCCCCCCAAGAATGCCTTATTTCGACTCTGAAAGAAAAAGGCATTCTTTGAAAACGCCATTCGACACCTGTTTTTCCATGCTTAGTCACAAGTTAACTTGTGCACTTTTTGTTGCTTTTTACCAACTATTGGCAATCCCAAGAAACCATCATTGATTTGATCCTAGGACGTCACTTTTAGTACGGCGTGCAGTACCAAACATCACTTCAGAATTTGTCATTATGACAAATCCCAAAAACGAGGACGCACGCTGCGTCTCTCTGTTTCTGCAGAAACGGCCAAAACAACAGGATGCTGCCACGCGTCCCACTAACTCCTGCAGCATTAAATGACATTTAATGTCCTCGTTATTGGGAACTTCTCCCACTACTATAAATAGTAGTGAATATCCCATTATAGGACTTTTTACGCAAACTAGCCCTCAAACTCCCTTGCTTTCATACAAACTTGCTCTCTTTGCAGAAAAATTCTTCCTTTTTCACTTCATCTTCATCCTCAACAATGGCCTCTGCTTCCACTGCCCCCAAGACTAACGCACCAACTGAATAACTTGTTAAACCCAAGGTCTTTGTTACTGTTCCGGTAGTGAACTCTACAGGGAAACGAAGGGTCCCTGAACCTTCTGACATCTCCGTTCGCGATGCTTATTCGCGTCACTTGATGATCCCGGTTGGATACTCCAACCAGATCTTCGCAATGTCTGGACCCATGAACCCAAGCATCTCTGAAGCTCTGAAGATCAAGAGCTATTTCCCCATCGTCGAGAAACTTAAGCCAGTAGCCTACGCCAAGAAGGATGCAGAAGACAACGAAGACCCTACACACGAGAAGATCGACCTCCGTTTCTTCAACAGAAGCGTTAGGGTCTTCAGGTCCTGCCCTAATCTGACCTCTGACTATGTTGCTTGGCTAACAAAGTTGGAGAAACATCAAACTCCAGTCTGGAAGGAAATGGGAATCTTTGACCTAGTAATGCTGTCGAAGACAGGCTTAAACTACTCCCCAGAGATGCTCATAGCTTCGCTGTTGTTTTGGGATTACTCTCACTTCACCTTTCACCTTCCATGTGGGATGTTAACCCCCACACTCTTCGACGTAGCGGCCATTACTGGCCTTCGACCAACCGGAGATTACTTCGACCCGGAGGAGATGTCGGAGGACCAAATTGGCTTTTCTGAGACCAAGCCAACATATACCACCTTTATCAACCATTATCACGACAGGTCGACGGATACAGTGTCGGATGTCGAACACATAGCGTTTCTAGCCTTATGGCTAACTCGCTTTGTGTTTTGCTCGAAATCTCTACAAGTGACCAAAAAGATGGTCACTCTTGCCACCCAACTGCATCACCGCCAAAACATCTGTTTGGCAGAACTAATTCTGGCCAGTCTTTATGACTCAATCAGCAATGGGGTTACTCTCTTGAAACATGTCGAAGATAGGGCCAGTTTGCTACTCGCTGGGCCTTTCTGGCTACTTCAACTGTGGCTCAACGCCACTTTCGAATCTTTCTTGCCCAAGAAGATTCAAATAAATGAACAAGCCCCAGCGATAGCTAATAGACGTATCGAAGGAATTAGGCTGGCTCTACTGACACCTGTGGAAGATGGGCTGGAGTTCCAACAAACCTTCACTAACTTCGTTCTAATGTTCGCTCGAAGGAAGGAATTTGTTTCAACTATGGCTCCATTTGCGCAACGGAAGGTGGGGCCAGCATGGTTCACAAGGCCACACCCAAAGGAGTCGAGTGGTCCCAACGTCGATGAGCACACTGTACTTTGGGAGGCGTTCCTGACACCCAGGATCATGCCTCTTCGATTTAAGAGTTCTAAGACTCATTTGAGTCTGCTTGCCTATCAACCAAATCTGGTATCTCGCCAGTTTGGTATCATCCAAACCCTGCCTTCTCCTATTTTTCAAAGAGAGAAGTCAATGTTGTACTTCTGCAACGATTATACAGAAGAAGCTGCCATCAAGCATATCGGAAGATATGCTGGTCGAACAATCCTCTCGCTGTTTAACTACCAGCTTAATTTCCTTTGCTCACCATCCTTTGAGGAGTGGTGGAGAAGCTATTATGCTGAGTACTTCTTCGACGAGAAGGACTTCATGGCAGAGTTGCAGAAGTCTTTTGTCCTTGTGTTGGACAAAGTAAAGAAATGTAAGTCCATGCTCTCACATTACTTTTTATCTTTCTCTTCGACTGTTAGCCTGTTAACTTTCCTTTTCGCTTTCAGTTGTTCGAAAACCCCTAGCCAAGAAGGCTACAGAAGGCCCACAAGGAGGAGTCCCTTCGACAAAACCTCCACCGCCGGCGAAGACTATAGCGCCGGCGAAGACAACAGGCAACCAACAGGGGGAAGGCTCTTCGAGGAGGCCTCCTGCATCGGTAACCAGATTTTCTTGATTTTTCTTCTGGCTTTCGATTTTTTATTTTCGATGTAGTTATTCAATCGAATTCCTATTGGTTTTCTAGGCCCCTTCGCCCAAGAAAAGGGCAGCATTGGTGGTCGAATCGGGGAGTGATGACGAAAGTGATTCCCCTCCTACTCCCTTAAAGAGGCGAAAGTTAACGAAGGACGCTTCTGTTCCTGCTCCTGAAGGTCGAACCGTCAGAATAAAGGTCGCTGTGAGAAAGCCTAGGCCACCTGCAGTGATCATCGAGGAGCCAACTGAGGAGGAACTGAACGCTCTTCTTACCAAGCCTGTCGAAAGTGACAATTCCAGCCCTGGGGCTGAAGTTAATCCACAGGTAATCTATTGGACCCTTCTTATAACTTAGGCATAGATACCAGTATTCGATTATGTCTCTTTCGACATTTGAAGATTTGTCTTCTTTCTCTTTTTCAGGATACTACTGAAAATTCTCCACCAAGGACTTCAGAAACTCTAGAATCTGCTGACCTCAGCAGGCCTCAGGAAAAAGATTTGGGCAATGACGAAGCCCACACTGAGAATGAGGCCAATGCTGAAACAGTGGAGAAGACAACTGAAGAACCTATGGCGGAGGAAACACAGCCAGAAACGGTTCCTGTGGTGGACTTGTCGTCAGAAGAGAATCCTGAAGGAAGAGACCAAGGCAATGGCGAAGAGAATCAAGATGCTGTTGACGAAGAGCACCAAGGTGGTACTGGCGAAGAACACCAGGGTGACGCTAGCGAAGAGCCACAAAATGACGCTGGCGAAGGACCCCAAGGTGATGTTAACGAAGAACCATTTGTCGACGCTAGTGCCGCCTCAGTCCAAGTCGAAGAGCAACCAAACGAGGCACTCAGCATCCAACAGCCTCAAGCCCAAGATAATACTATGGCAAGGGTCACCTCCTCAAAGCACAGGTCAAAAGAGGACTTGGAAATCTTGAAACAAACTGACCCTGTCAGCTACCTCAATGCAATCATCGAGAGTAAGAGTTCTTCTGACACTAGTCAGGAAATTCCTACCCTGTCGGGGAAATCTACTGAAACTTCTCCTCTTGATGATGCGTTGGCGAAGGTTAAGGCCCAGTTCTTCAAGAGAGATTTAATGAAGACTTTAGAGGGGGACCCCACTGCTCCATCATGCTTAAAAGAGGTTTTGAATGCTGTTGACTTCGAAGCTGTAGCCCCAAAAATCTCAGACTTAATCATGGAATTACATTCTATGATTGATCAAGTCTCAGCGGACTACAGGCGCCAACGAGGTTTTAACAGTCAGCTCGAAGTGCTGCATGGCAGAAGCTCATCCGCGTGGACTGCTGTCTCAGATTCGACCTCTCGAATTGCCGAGTTGTCGAAACAGAAAGCGTCTGCACAGGAAAGGGTCGATGCTATTGAGCGAGAGAATGTCTCCTTCCGAGCACAAATTGCAGAGATAGAGGCGAAGATAAACGCCAACACTGTACTCCAGGAAGAAATTCTTTCGACCATCCTAGACACTGAGAGCCAGACTGAGATCAAGCAAGGCCTGGAATTCGCTGAGAGGGCTCAAAGCCTCGACGCTCAAATTGCCAAGCTAGTGCAAGAAAACTCTTGGTGCAAAAAGAGGTTGGAGCTGCAGTATGCCAAGTATCTTCGACTCAAGAATTCTCTTACCTTTTGATTGATTCTCTTTTGTAACCATCTTCTGTAATCGTTTTCGACAACAATCGCCATCTTGGCTGAAATTAATAAATATTTCCATTTTGGCATTTTTATGGTTAATTTAGTTTGTTCTTTTTTATTATTTTATTTTTATCTCTTGAAGTATAGGCTTATATTTTTTCAAATATTTACCATTTACTCTCAAGAGCCTTTTATCACCACTTATCTCTTCGACTTCATAGGCTCCACCAGAAAAAGTTTGGATAACTCTGAAGGGTCCTTCCCATTTGGGTGACCATTTCCCCATGCTTCGATCCCGTCGATCCATGGGAAGAATTACCTTCCAAACTAAATCTTCAGGCAAAAATACCTTAGGTTTTACCTTTCTATTATAAGAGTCTTCTACTCTTTTCTTCTGAAGCCTGAGTAAGTCGAGAGCGTGTAATCTCTCTTCGTCTAAATCCACCAGTTCATCTAACATCATATTCCAATAAACCTCAGAAGGAATATCATAATGCCTCTGAACTCTTGCAGATTGAAGACAAATTTCAGCTGGCAATACTGCATCATGGCCAAAAGTTAGCCTATATGGTGTTGTACCAGTGGCTTCTTTTGGGGACGTTCGACAAGCCCATAAAATCTGGTCTAACGTCTTATGCCAATTCTTTGGTTTCTTCCCAACATGTTTCTTTATCAAGCCAATCACCACTTTGTTAGCTGCTTCGACTTGACCATTCGCCTGTGCATAGTAAGGCGTGGATGTTAGGAGTTTGAAACCCGTTTCCTGAGCAAATTCCTGCATCTTTCGACCAGTGAAAACTGAACCTTGGTCAGTTGTTATTGTCTCAGGGATTCCATACCTAAATATAATGTTCTTTTGAATGAATTCAATGACATTTTCTTGGTCTACATTGACTAAAGGGACAGCTTCGATCCACTTAGTAAAATAATCAATGCCTACCAATATGTATTTCTGACTCTTTGATGATGCTGGTCGAATCTCTCCAATGAGATCCAACGCCCATCCTCGAAAGGGCCAAGGCTTCACTATCGAGTGAAGTTCGCTTGCTGGTACATGCTGGATGCCTGTATGAACTTGACACTCTTGGCAACCTTTGGCGAACTCAACACAATCTTTTAGCATAGTGGGCCAATATAGTCCTTGTCGAAACAACAACCATTTCATCTTATGGCCTGCTTGGTGAGCCCCACATGCCCCAGCATGTGTAGTCGAAAGGGCTATGTATGCTTCAGTTTCACTTAAACATTTCAGCAACACCCCTTCAGGCGTCTTCTTGAATAACTCATTACCCATGAGTACAAAACTCAACGCCCTGTATTTTGTTTTTCGTTCTGTCGGAGCTCCTGGATTTTGAAGATAGTCCACAATGGGTTTCCTCCAATCTTGCTCTGACAAATTATCAATGAACGAAATCTCGAAGTTTGAGTGATCAGCATAACCTAGCCTCGTCGATTCCAAGTCTGATGGTGATAGACAAGTTGCCTTTATCTTTTCTCGAACTTCGATTGCTCTTTGTAATCTTGTTTTTGAAATCTTATACCCTGATGCAATTTGTGCCAAGTCATTGGCTATTTGATTTTCGACTCTGGGTATGTGTCGAATATTGACACTTTCAAATTGTTTCAATAAACGATTTGCTATCACAAAGTACATAATGAGATTCTCTCTTATGCATTTATACTCTTTTGTGACTTGCTTGATGACTAACTCTGAGTCTCCCATTATTTCGACTCGAGTTGCCCCCAATTCCAACAATATTTCAAGGCCAGTAATTAGAGCTTCATACTCTGCCTCGTTGTTCGAACAAGAACCTTCTATTTGGTACTTGAATGTTGTTGGAACTTTATCTGGAGAAATAATCAAGACTCCTACTCCTGTTCCATTTTTATGGCTGGAACCATCGAAGTAGAATTTCCAAGGTTCTATCTCCACATAATTAATATCCTCGACTTGAATTGAGTGGTCGACTATGAAGTCTGCAACCACTTGTCCTTTTACTGCCTTAAGAGGCATAAAGGTTAAGGAGTATTCAGTCAATGCTAATTCCCACTTGCCAATTCGACTATGCAAGATAGGTTTCGACAACATATATTTGAAAACATCAAAATGAGACGAAACATAAACATCAACTGGTTTAATATATTGCTTGAGTTTTGTACAAGAGAAATACAGACATAGACACAATTTTTCAACTTCGCTATATCTAGTTTCTGCATCATTCAAAACTCGACTGAGATAATAAATGGGTTTTTCGACTCCATTCTCATCCTCTTGGGCTAACATACTTCCCAGAGTTTTGTCAGATGCAGCTATGTACAATCTCATACTCCTATTGCTACAAGGAGGCACCAAAATAGGTGGCTTAGTGAGGTACCCTTTGATTTTGTCGAAGGCTTCTTGTTGCTCTTGCCCCCATTCGAACCCCTCTTTATTCAGTCGAAGTAAGGGTGAAAAGGCCTGAGCTTTCCCACTTAGGTTAGATATAAACCTTCTCAAGAAATTTATCTTGCCTAAGAGAGATTGCAATTCCTTCTTATTCGATGGCGCTTTCGCTTCCAAAATTGCCTTCGTCTTGTTCTGATTTATTTCGATTCCTTTCTTGTGGACAACGAAACCCAAGAAATCTCCAGCTTTTACACAGAACGCACACTTCAAAGGGTTCATCTTCAGACCATGTTCTCTCATTCTTTCGAATGATTGTCGAAGGTGGTCAATGTGACTCTTCCTGGAAACAGATTTTATAACAATATCATCAATATAAACTTGCATAAAAGTGTTAATAAAATCATGGAAGATAGTATTCATTGCTCGCTGGTACGTTGCCCCAGCGTTCTTTAGGCCAAAAGGCATCACTACCCATTCGTAAGTGCCTAAGGCCCCAGGGCATCGAAAGGCTGTTTTCGACACATCCTCTTCAGCAATGAATATTTGATTATATCCTGAATAACCATCGAGCATACTCAGGTATTCATAGCCAGCGGCAGAATCGACTAGCATTTCCGCCACAGGCATAGGATATTCATCTTTGGGGGTGGCAGCATTCAAATCTCTGAAATCTATGCACACCCTTAATGTGCCATTTTTCTTAATTACTGGCACAATATTTGCAATCCATTCGACATACCTTGTAACACGGATGAATTTGCATTTCAGAAGTCTTTCGACCTCCGTTTTGATCTTCGACAATATTTCTGGAGCGAAGCGTCTTGGATTTTGCTTGATTGGCTTCTTTCCAGGTTTGATTGGCAACTGAAGTTCTACCAATCCTCTGTCGAGACCAGGCATTTCGTCATAATCCCATGCAAAACAGTCTTTAAACTCTTTCAGCAATTGGATTACTTCCAACCTAAGTTCTGGATCAATTTTGGCGCTGATGTAAGTTGGCCTATTCTCTGATCCTTCGCCTAAGTTGATTTCTTCTAAAGGGTCTTGTGCTAACATCTTAATGTTGTTCGCCAAGGGATCCTTTTCGAAGCCCAAAGCCTCATCGTCATAGATGGCGTCGAGCCTCTGTTCCTGCATTTCATCTGGCATGATATCAGGAGGTTTTGGATCGAAATCCTTTCCTGGGCCAACAGCAGATAATTGTTGATCATTGGCCTGAGTGGCCATGTACTTTACTTCGGCTTCGAGAGCCGTTATCATCTTGGTTTCGGCCACATAAGCCGAAATTCGCTTCAGAGATTGTGACTCAGTCATTATCACTGAATTCACTTCCCCAACCAGTTGGTTGGATATCTGTTAGCCCACTGAAGTCTATGTGGGACAAGTCTTCTCTGTCCCATTGGAAACCATGCTCAGGATGCAGGTATAGGGAACAAAAGGTGTTTGGCGCTGGCGCCATGTCGAAGTCAGGAGTTGGACATGGCCCTATGTGAGCCAAGTTTTTGTCGAAATCTGTTACACCCAAGTGATTCACTTCGCCAAGGTAGTAACTTTGATCCGCCTCTATGTTTTCGACCATCCCATCTGGACGCCATAGAAGCAGCCTTTGATGCATCGATGAAGGCACAACACCTACACCATGAATCCACTCACGGCCTAACAAAAGGTTGTAGTTAGGTTTGGCCGATATGACCATGAACATTGTTGGTCGAAGGATCGACCCAACTTTTATGTCTAATTGGATCACTCCCATGGTGGTCCCAATGCCTCCCTCATAGTTGGATAGGACCATATTGTGAGGTTTGATTTCTTCATCCCTTTTGCCAATCTTCCTTAGCATAGAATGAGGGATAATATTGATAGTGGCCCCACAGTCGACCAATATTTTGTTCACAATGGTCTCTTCGAGCTTAGCCCTTATGAACAAAGGTTTGAGGTGATTCTTCATCGCCTCTGTAGGTGGCTCGAAGAAGCCATTTTGTTCCTCTGTAGTGCCATTGTCCATGACAAAATAGCACACTGGCCTGTGTTTGGCCATTTCTTGTTCCACCTCCCAGTCACTGGCTTCGACTTCTACCTGTCGATTGAATTCCCTAGGCAGTACTGAAACAATATTCACCATTATATCCAGAGTATCGTCGGACTCAGCATCATCTTCGTCTTCGACTTCACTTTGATTAGGCCAAACTAGCCTGTTGGTAACTGGTTCTCTCTCAAGAGGCTTTCTTTGTTTCCTTTGAGGCACATTCGAACTAGTTTCTGCCTTAGGTTCGTTGGCAGCCTCTCTTTCAGCTTTTCGCCTTCTTTGATATCTCCTCCATTGGGATCTCGACATAGGATTTTTTCCCTTGTAGTTGCTGGACACTTGAGCAACCTTGGGTGCAGCAACTTGAGGCTCTTTCTTCTGAATTAAAGAGGAACCTCTTGGCACTTCGAAAGAATGCCATTTCTCTTCACTTGGCCTTTTCCGGCCAGATGTTTTGTACCAAGTGTCTACTGGTACATTTGTTGGAGGCCTAAAAGTCAATGGCCTCTTGTCTTGATTAGAACCCCTCCTGGGATCATGTCGAAGGTCAGCATTCTCCCTTCTCTTGTTCGCTGCTCTCACACCTTGTATGTGCTCAGCAGCTTTTTTATCAAAGATAGAACTGCATCTTGGACACAGCATCACCTCTGATTTCTTCTTCTGGCATCTTTGTAAAAAATCTGCCAAGTTTTCGTTTTCCCTAGGAAAAGCCGTTTTATTTGCCTGCTCTTGCCTTATGGCTTCTTCTGAAGCTTTAGGGTCAGAAAGTTCAACCATGTTGATATTCATTGTATCCTTATTAGCAAGAGTTAGTTGCTTCATTTGTGTCTCCAGATTCTCCGTCTGGCCTTGAACAGTGGCCAAGTGGGAACTGGGCTTTGGTCCAGTTTTTTGTGCTTCAGCAGTCTTCGACTTCGGGTCTTCGACCGCTTTCTGGACAGCCTCAATTGTCTTCCTGGATAAGTTTCCAGAAAAACTGCCAAAGATTGGCATATTAATGTGGTCCTTTGAGACTTCGACCATGGTAATGCCTGGCTTCTTCGACTGGATCCTGGTTGCCTCTATCATGTTCACCTCAGAGGGTTCTGCATAGTGGGCTTCAGCCTTCAGTGGATTGGAGTCGACAGCCATGGGGGATTTGTCAGCAAACTTTAACCTCCCTTCCTCAATAGTGTCTTGCACAAGATTCCTGAAAAGAAAACATTGAGAAGTTTTATGGCCCAAAAAATTATGATATTTGCAAAAACCTCTCTTCTTTCTTTGATCAAGAGGAGGCACTTTTACCCCAGGGGGTACTATCATTTGGCCATCTTTAACTAGCAAGTCGAATATTTCATCACATTTTGTGATGTCAAAACTATAAGTCTTTTTTGGGAACCTATCGTTGGTCCTGTCTGGACCAATGGGATTTTTCCCATTTGAGGGGACTAAC
Organism: Vicia faba; assembly: GCA_948472305.1. Classification (NCBI taxonomy): domain Eukaryota; kingdom Viridiplantae; phylum Streptophyta; class Magnoliopsida; order Fabales; family Fabaceae; genus Vicia; species Vicia faba. Next base: position 1,541,987,043 of record OX451735.1, read on the forward strand.
TGTTTACAAGAGTATGGAGGCCCTTGTTTTAGTTCTGCTAAATCGACTTCTCCTTCTTCGACAGCTAAAGTATCGTCGAAGGATTCTAGATCTTCGTCATCCATCTCAACGTACGCTATTCTCTCTCTCTTGTGAGTTTTCGTTGCCTTAGCTTTTTCAGCTTTGAGGCGTTCGACTTGTCGAACTCTATCGGCCAGTTGGGCCATGTCTCTTAGGTACTGGGTATCTAGCTTCTTCCTAATGGAATAATCTAAACCGCCTGCGGCCATTTCGACCAACTCATGTTCTGGCACTTGTGTAAAACATCTCGCCTTAAGCAACCTAAACCTATTCAGATATTCGTCTATAGGTTCAGTGAAACGTCTCTTCACGCTCGCCAGTTCTTTCAGGCTTATCTTGGTTTGCCCCATATAGAATTGTTCATGGAACAATCTTTCCAACTGGGTCCAATGGTGGATCGAATTGGGGGGTAGAGTTGTGAACCAAGTAAAAGCGTTCTTGGTTAAGGAACTTGGGAAGTATTTGATCCTTAGGTTTTCATTATTTGAAATGTCTCCTGCTTCGATCAAATACCTCGCCACATGTTCGACAGTAGATTCTGTCGTGTCCCCAGAGAACTTAGTAAATTTGGGGACTTTGCTTCTAGGAGGTAGGTCAGTTTGTAACACATATTCTGACAATGGAGATGTAAAGTTGGGCCTTCGAAAGCCCATGTTCATTCCATTCTGAGTCATGATTCTTTCGATCATGGTTGCCAGATTGTTTTCTAAACCCATGTTTTGGTATTGGACATGCTGAATCACTTCGTCGGCATTTTGGTTTCTGTTAACTAACCTTACCTCTGGGGCTATTACCCTAGGTTCTTCGACAGGTTGTTCTACAGGCTGTTGAGCCTGATTAATGGTGGTTTCTTCCTCTACAAATATCCCCTGATTTCCTCTTGTTTGCGCCCTTTGGGGCTGTCGAACAGGTGGGGGTACTCCAAAGAAGTCAGCCAAACGCGTCATTTGCGCTGTAACTTGCTGATTCGATTGAGTAGTATTTTGTATTAGAGGATTTAGCACTGTACTCAAAGTTTGTGCCAACATTTGCACCATATCATGGTTGCTTTCGTCCATCTGTTGCCTCAAGACTGCTGTCGAGGCATTTGTAAGGCCATGGGCTACTTGGGACGTTCCTCCTAAGAGTTGGGTCCTATTTCTATTCGCCATGCCTACTCCAGAGCCTTGGAGTGGCGAAGAGGCACTCACGAAAGGGTCTGAATAAGTGGACGCAGCATTCGTCAGGCTTGCCACTTCAGAAGTTGGCATACCATAGAATGGAATAAATCCTGGGGGAACCACAGGCCTTGTGCCTATATTTCCCCTTGGAGGGGGAGTTCCCAAAGGTATTCTGGGGCCTGTAAACGAAGTTATTGGCCCCGTGGTTGTGACTGACACTGCTGGTGTCGAACCAACATTCGTCGCTTCACTTACGGTCATATTAACCGTTGCTCCCACACTCGTTTGTGGGATTTCATTATTGTTTGGCGGATTCGCCATCTCTTCCCTTCTTCTGGCAGTATTGTTATCGTTAGTGTATATTCTACCACTCCTCAATAACATACAACTCGAAAAGATGAGATTATTTTTTCAACAATCAACACACAGTCCCACCAGGTGTGCCAATTTGTTTACCTTGGGTTTTGGTAAACAACCGCTGATCCTCCAAATGGTTACTTATTTGGTTACTCACAGGATCGATCAGATTGATCCTATGGACATAGGTTGATTTTGAAGTTTGATTAATGTGGATAAGGCTTTAAGTAAAATGTTTCAAGTAAATTGCATAAAGGAAAAGCTTGGTGAAATAAACAAGGCTTTAAAGTAAAGGTTCGACAGGAATTTAAAGGAGAAAAGCATGTAAAATACTGGAAAAGTAAATGACTTTAATTGATAAAATTGGTGTTTCACACATACATTTCTCAACAATTCTTTCGCTCACACTGGGTACTTGAATCTAAATGAGTGACTATGTATCTATTTGTGAACACACGCGAGAAACTACATGTCTACTCCTATTTATACTAAAACATTCCAAGTAACCGTCGGGCAGTTACACTGCTTCGAGATTAAGCCACTTGGCACGTTCTCCATGCTCGACGCTCCAGATCCTTGCACGTTTGCACGTAGTAACTGCTGGAAACCGTTTTCCCTCCAAAGCTTTGAATTTCAAACTGCTCCACTCTGGACCATCGAACACTTTCATCAAGAAACGTCTTCGACGAAAACTCCTTCGACGTCGAAGGCAATCAGCCTTCTTCCTTGGAAGAAATCTTCTAAGTATTTTGCCATCTTTCGACGGGCACTTCGACAGGCTTAGCCAGTCGAAAGCATCTTTTAACTTTTAATGGCTGCCATCAATCAAGACAAAGGTGTCGAATTTAGGAGCCAACAGCACGTCATATTAATAAGAAGAAATTTGTTAGTACATAAATGCCCTATGGGCCAAATATTACAAAATAAACTTCTTAAGGCAAAAAGACATTGCGCATCCTTTTTGGTGCGATGTAGGTATTGAGAGCCTCTTGCTCATGGAGTCGGCGGGTAAGCTCTAGAACCTTCTTCTCACTGGCGTAGAAGCTAGCTTCGAAAGTATTCCGTTCTTCCTTGAGCTGAATCCAACTTTTCTGCATTTCCTCCCACGATGTAGGCATGTCTGGATGTAGGATGGTGTAGGGAACCTCTCCTTCATTGACGGGCTCTTTAATCACTGGGAGTACATGAGGATAAGGCATCATTAGGCTTTGGGCTCGGGCTCGTACCCACTTGAGATAGGGCTCAAGAGGGATGGAATTCTTGTGTCCCAGAGTCTTGCTATCAACCTTGTTGAGTTTTCCCCAAGCTCTGATGAATCTTTGGCGAAGTCCTTGCGCATCGTTGTCGAAGTCAAAAACTAGGTCAGGAATCAACATGTCATGAGGGCCATCCCTCCGGGCATATCCAAATTGCCTCAAAGCTAGGCAAGGGTTATAGGTGATACCTCCTCTAATTCCAAGTAAAGGAACATTAGGGAATTCTCCACAACGATCGACGATGATGACATTTTCTCTGGACCGAGAACACCAATGTACATCAGAGTGAGTAAGAGTCATCAACCGTTGGGACCACCTTGAGCCTTGGTCGTTTTTCAAGACAGATTGTGGAAGGTGCGAAATAAACCACCTTGCAAGGAGAGGAGTACAGCACATGAGAACACCCCTCTTTCTCATTGTTCGTGTGTAAAATGAGTGAAGGATGTCCCCAAGCAATGTTGGTATTGGATTTCTGGACAAGAAGATTTTGACGGCGTTGACATCTACCAATTGGTCAGGATTTGGGAACAAGACCAACCCATAGATAAGGAGTGCCACAATTTCTTCAAAGGCTTGTAGGTCCAATGAGTTCCAACATTCTTGTGCCTTCTCAAACAAGAATTTTGCTAAGAATCCCTTGACGCCGCTTCTGGTTTCCCAATGCCCCTTGATGTCGGATGGTTGTAGATGTAATGCTCGAGCAACATCTTCCGGCTTTGGTTCCTTTTCCGTACCGTTGAAGGGTAGTTGATTAAGGATAGGAATTCTCAGGAGTTGAGAAAACTCCTCCAAAGTGGGTACCAACTGATAATCAGGGAAAGTGAAGTAGTGGTGAAGAGGGTCAAAGAACTGGAATAGCACCTTCATCATGTCTTCTTCAATGTTGGTGTTGACCAGGCTGAGCAGTCTACCATGTCTTTCACTGAAGGATGAATTTTCCGGAATTCTTGAAGTGATCTCCCTGAGTTGAGGAGAGATTCTCACAAGGTTGACTTGAATGGTGTTTCTGCGAGGAATTTCCATGTCCTACAAAACAAGAACAAAGATGAAGATCCAAAACCCTTGAAATGGTTAGTGAATGCATATGATGTTTTATGATGTTTATGATGTATGCATAAAACATATGTACAAGCAAATCACACCAAACCCTAGTTTCAGGCTTGCATGGGGTTTCATAGGTAAGTACCCTCTTGAGTGTAGTTGGCTTAAAAACCTGTCCTATAAATAGTAACCGGGTTCTGAGGAGCTCAATATCACTGGATTGTTTTCATTGTTCATTGTTTTGGTTTAGCCACTTAACTAGCGACCAAAATATTCCAAGAAAACAACCCTCAATGAGTGTAGTATCGATTATCTACCAACTTCGGACTGCACCAAAGCCGGTCATCTCACTACCCCTAATAAAAGGCCAAGATGGTCAAGTAAGGTTCTAGGTCATTAGTGCTTAGTGACATCACTCAGCGGCCCCGTACTCTCCTTGATTGAACTCAAGGGTTACCGGTACTCACAAATATGTCGCACTAATATAGCTATTGCTTCGACCGTGTCGGTATACCCCGCACAGTTTCCACAACGTATTGCTATCTATGAATGTTTCCCAAAATCCGGGTGTAGGATTTGCAAACCCAAACAATAGAGCCAAAGTATAAAGCAAACAATTCAAACAATTAGTCATGCAAGAGGGTGATCTAAGCCCTAAGGTTACTGCACTTTTAAAATCTTCCCCAGCAGAGTCGCCAGTTCTGTAATACGGTGGGAGAACTGACTTGAGGTTTTGCGTTTGTTTTCGCAAATGTTTCGGTTGAGCAAGAGTCGCCACCGAATTTTTATTTTATCCTAAGGAAAGGTTAAAAATCACAGCAAAAAACCTTTTGAGATGTTTTCTTGGGTTCAGGGAGTAGATTATAGAAAGGGAAGGTATTAGCACCCTTTCTATCCATGGTTATCCATGGGCTCTTAGTTACTTTCTTAGATCATTTGCCTTTTGTTTTCAATTGTTTGAAATGGTGCTTGTGTGTGTGGGTTTGAAAATGTTTTGAAAAGAAGCCAATGTGGTGGCAACCTTTGTAATGATCCATGTGGGGATGTATACAAAGATGTATGTCTTTTGAAAAGGTTTTCATTTTGTTTTTGAAAGTTTGTTTTTGAAAGTGTTGTGAGGTGTGTTTTAGAAAATAGGCAAGTGTTTTGTTTTTGCAAGTTTGATTCAAGTAACTAAGAGGTTGTCTACTCCTAAATTTCTCAAAGTTTATTGCTATGTTTTAACCCTTTTAATAAGCTTTGTTCCACCATTGTATTTGGTGGACAATCTTATGTTAGGATGTGAAAGGGACGGGCGCGGGTCATTGTTTAGGCCATAATTGCAACGGTGTCAAGTATCTTTGGACAATTTTCTTTAAGGGACTTGATCATTTGTTTAGGCAACATTTTGAGGGACTATGATCATTTGATTTGTTTGTTTTGCCCAAAGAGACCTAACATGCAATATGGCCCAATTATTTGAAGGCAACCAAAGTGGAATACCCTAGGGGTGCAAGTGTGAGATGTGTTGTCCATTTTCATGCTTGTTTATCTTGAGATTAGGTCAAACTATTTTGTTCGTTTTATTCGCATACAAACCCTAATTCTAGCATGGTATGTTTAGAAAGCATTAAAGTGCGAAATTTAAATTCCTACACTATTACAACACAATAATATGGGGAGGGGGATACAAATGTTCAAATGGAGATTATTTAGACAAGAAATTAAACCTAGCTATTTCATCATTTTCTTTGAATATTTACAATATGATTAAAGGCATAAATTAAATGAAAGATGAAATAAATATGCAAGATGTAAAAAGAAAATTTTTTATATGCATGAAAAAGTATTATTTATGTAAAAAGAAAATAAAAAGGTATTATTTTTAGAGTATTTTCATATTTAGGTCAAAACCCTAGTTTACAAAATAATATGTATTATTTATTCAATATATACAATATTTATTATTTACATACAAGAATAAAATAAAAATAAAGTCTAATTGTGAAAAAATGTATTTTTAATGTTAAATATTAATAAAATAAAATATGTATATTTTTGGTATTTTATTCTAAGTATACTAATGTATAAGTTATTTATTTATGTTATTTACAAAATATGTATTATATATACTAATTAATAATATTTAATATTTAATAAAAAAAAGTATTTTTTCTATAAAATATTTTCAGAAAGTAGAACAAAATAAAAGTGTGTAAAAATGTATTTGCAATATTTTAGTATTTTAAACAAAACATATATATTTATTTATTTATGTACAAACTAAAAGAAAAAAATCAAATAAATACCTAATAAATTCAAAAATGGTGAGAAAAAATATTTTTGTATTTTTAATATCATTAGAAAAAATAAATGAGTCAATTAAAAAAAGAAAAAGTCAAAAAACATTAAAAATAAACCAAATGGCCTCAGGGGGTTCAGAAGCAATTGTATGGTGCAAAAAGAAAAGTCAACACAAGCCCAACCCATGAAGACCTTTCTTCAACCTCCAGCCTTCTGTTTGAACAAAAACACGCGCCACTTTCTTCCATTGCAAGGTCCTGATTCCTTGAGTTTTAGCAAAAACTTCCAACATCAAAACTGTTAAGCATCTTCTCACGAATTCACACATATAAAAAACATGTTTTAACTCTCAGAAATGAGAGAGAATTTCTTCTCTCCCAATTCTTAACCTAATTTTTGTTCAAAGTTCAGACCTCAAATTCTCTAAGCATACATAATATAAATGAAATCTACTTATATGGGCATGTTCAGGGCAATGATTGTGACATATTCTCTTCACAAACCTAAAGCTAACAATGCCTAATAAGAGAGATACGAATTCAAAAACTCACCTGTTCAGTTGAAGTTCTATCTGGGAATGGAGAAGTTCTCAGTGCAAGATAATGGTTGGTATAGCTTCCTTGAGGTGTGGCGATGTTGTTCCAATATTTACTTTGCCTTGAGACACCTTGAATTGAGTTGTAGAACTTCAACTGCAAAATGAAAAAGTGAAAATGGTGGAACTTGTTAGAGGAATTACAGGTCGTGTTTCAAGTCTTGGTTAGCTTGCATAGATGCTAGGGAATGTGTGTGAACTGGTTTGGACAAGAAAACTTGAGAGGAGTGGGAGATGGCACTCAAACTGCAGGCCTTGCCCTGTTCTTGCAGTTTGAAGGTGATTCTGGGATTGGGAGTGTATGAGGGTTGTTAGGGTCGTGTACTAGCTTGGTTGGGATGTCTTGGATGTGTTTTACAAGTTTGCCTTAGTGTTTGTAAGCTGATATGAGAGTTGGTACAAGTTATGCTATGTTTCTTCTTTCTTAAGCAACAAAAGGCAAGTTGATGTTCTAGACTGATGCAGGCCCCCATAACATGCTGCAACCCTTTGCCTTGATCAGTGTAATGTGTCTCATAACTTGTTCCTAGAAGATTTTGGCTGTACCACTTGGATTTGCAAAATGGACATAAAGTTCTACTTTTTCAAAAATGGAAATAATGCTTTATCTATAAATGGATTAATCTTCTAGACAATGCTTGAATACACAAAACATGGTCTTGGCACAAAGGTTTGGCATTAAATTATTGAGTGTCAAAGGGTTTTAGGACCTGTAATGTAGCACAAACTATGCTGACTTGAAAATGGCCTAAGTTATGAACATGTTCATGATCAATTCAAAAGTGAGTTTTGGCCATACTGTGAAATTCGATTCTCTCAAGTTATGAGGTTGTTTGATGAGTTCTTGGACATTTTGGAAAGCTTGGAATGTGTACTACAATCCATCTTTGAAATGCAAATTGAAATTCCAAGTGGAAGTGTATGGAAAATGGCCTTGAAGTTAGGTAGAAAACCTTGTCAAAATAGGTTAAAATTTCACTAAGTTAAGAATGGTTTAGTGCCCTTATTCAAAAAATTGTAACTTGAGATACAAGCTTCATTTGGGAAAACTTTGTGAATCAAAGTTGTAGATTATGCAACAAGCTACAACTTTCATGTTTTGACTTTTGTTTGAATCCAAATGAATCTTGGTGAGAAAGTGGGGCAAAGTTGGAAAAAAATTAGGGTTTTCCATAACTTAGAAAAATTCTAAGTTATGAGAAATTCCCATTTCAAACCCTAATTTGCATTTCTTGGTTTCTTGGTGAACAAGTTTCATGATTTGGCATGTTTTGATGAAAAATGAATCTTGACTCTTGATTTTGACCAAAAAGTCAAAGTTTGACTTTTCAGTATACAGTTAAAATTGATCAATTGACTGGGAAATTCAACTATCAATCTTGTGTATTTGGGATCTTTTGAACTTGTTGAGCATGTCAAGATAAATCCATGGGGTCCTTGAGTTCATATGTAAGTTTTGTTTTCCATTGGCTAGGTCAAACAGTCAAAAATTGCCTTTGTGCAATCAAAACCCTAAAAATGACCATTTTGCCCTTTTGATGATCTGATCAAATTTCTTGTGGAATTGTGATCCAAACTTGATCAAATGGTCCATGTGAGTTCATAATGTTGATGTGGGTCAATTTTCATGAGATTTGACTGTCAATTGGCCACAGTTGACTTTTTCCCTAATACAGCTGATTTCTAGGTCAACTGTCCAATTGACTGGGCAAAATTTGGAGTCAAGACTTGAAACTTGGTATGGATAAACCTGAGAGTCCAACATGAAGCATGAAAGTCATCTTAGGCATTTTAGGTCAAAATCTCTTTGTGCAAACACAAACCCTAATTTGGGTCAACTGTGCAAGGAGAAGTCTTGAGCAGAGGGAACCCTAACTGGGTCTTGATCTTCAAGGGTCTTGTGATGAGAAAATGTTGAGGAAATGGGAGGGAAAATTTTGGGGTACAACAGTTTCCCCTGTTCAATCTTCTTGAACCTGAAGAGTTAGATTGGCAAGTTTGCCTTTCGTGACTCGAGGGTAAAAGGAGATTGGACACTAGAGTGCCCGGAAATTTGCACTCGCATGTTGGAGTATCAGCAATGGGATGTCGGGAATGGGCCTACAGATGCCATTTGGAGAGGTGGTGGACAGGGAGATGGGCTTATAGATGCCATCTGGAGATGTGACAGAACCTTGTCGGGAATGGGCTTATAGATGCCATTTGGAAGTGTTGATCGCATAAGAGATTCCTTAGCGAGAACTTGTGTATTTGAGAAAGACAGATGTTTTCCTGACTTGTTACAGGTGTTTGATCTTCAATCTCCTCATGCAGATATGCCCTGACTAGATACAAGTGTCGAATCTACAATCGGTTGCGCACAGATGTGCCCTGGCTGGATACAGGAATCGAATCCGAAAATAGTCGTCAACAGATATGCCCTGGCTGGATACAGGAATCGAATCTTCGAACTCTTCAGACATGCCCTGGCTAGATACAGGAATCGAGTCTGGAAATGTGGTCAACAGATATGCCCTGGCTGGATACAGGAATCGAATCCGGAAATGTTGTAGTTGATAGATGTGCCCTGGCTGGATACAGGAATCGAATCTTCGAACTCTTCAGACATGCCCTGGCTAGATACAGGAATCGAGTCTGGAAACTGATCACTCTCAGATGTGCCCTGGCTAGATACAGGTATCGAATCTTCGAACTCTTCAGACATGCCCTGGCTAGATACAGGAATCGAGTCTGGAAACTGATCACTCTCAGATGTGCCCTGGCTAGATACAGGTATCGAATCTGGAATTGTGACAGTTGAAGGTAGTTGTCTTTGGGATTGTCTTTTTCCCTGAAAAGGCAAAAACATAAGTTGTACGCAATGTCATGATGTATGATATGCATGATGTCATGATGTTCAACATGAGATAGTGTTGTATGCACTTTATCATGTATGTACGCAAGATGTATGAAAGTGTGAAATGTTTATGAATGTAACTTCGTCTTAGGAAAATAAATCCTTGACGATCGGCCGGAGAGTTGCTCCGTGGCCGAGATACTTCGCTGAAGTTTTGATGAGAGGCCTGCTGAGGACTTCAATGATGGATTCCGCTGGGGATAACGATGATAAACTCCGCTGGGGAACACCAAAGATAAACTCCTTCCGGGGATTGAGAGAACCTTGCTGAGGGCAATCTTCCGTGGTAATTAGCTGAGGATAACCCAGTTATAATCCCTTGTGAGGAATAACTCTGAATAAAGCTCGGAAGATACGTCCGTATTCTGCAGGGAACAAGCTTCCAGAATCTACTGGGGATAAGCTTTGAGACCTGTCGGGGAATGTTGTGCCTTTTTAGGACTTATGGGAGACCAACTCCGCTTGGGGAAAGCATTGCTGAATCTTGTCTTACTCTGCGGGGAGTTGAGATGATTTGGTCACAATCTTCAGTCGAATTACCTTGGTACCTTGGCGGACAAAGCAACCAGACTGCATCAGACAACTTCTCATTGCCCCTATTTCTGATGTCACCTGTAATTAATCTTTTGTTTCATACGCAAATATTTATGAACCAGCGATTTTAATGTCAAATGCATATATCAAAAATGAACATTGGACGTTCTTCGCAAGACAAAACAAAAAGAAAAACAATGGCAACTTGTATGGACAAGTGAATTTGTATTGATTTGAACTTTGCCTGTGAATAGGCATTTTTGTACAAGAGGCTGACATCCTAGTAAGAGGACGCCGCCGAATAATCATAGAATTTACAATTTTGAAAAGAAAACAAAACAGCTATGTGAACAATCCCACTGGGTTCCAACCCTGCTATCGCCTTTATGTCTCCAAGCGTCTCATCGCTTTGCTGCCTAGTTGAAGATGAAGCTGATTGGTCGATGCCGAAATCTGAGCCAGATAGTTGATGCCGAATTCCGGATGCGAAGTGATCCAATGAGACATAGTGTTATGCTTTATCCCTAACTTTTGCCTGGACCGCCCTTTCGGGTTTTCAGTCCACCGGGATACCCATTTTTGCTCAAGCCGCCTTTTCAGGTTTTCGACTTGTCGGGTGTACAGATTTTTTTTTATTTCATCCCTTATTTTTGCCCGAACCCTTTTGGTTCGCCGGGAAGCCCTTATTTTTGCCTAGGTATGTCAACCTAGCGGGTCTTTTATTCATGCGTAGTATCTTTTCACTATGTCTGCATTGGCGGGGTGAGGAAGGTCGTCACCATCCATGGTGGTTAGGATCATGGCTCCTCCTGAGAACACATGTTTAACCACAAATGGCCCTTCTTAAGTAGGGGTCCATTTTCCCCGGGGATCACTTTGAGGAAGGATGATGCGTTTGATTACCAAGTCCCCAACTTGATACTCTTGTGGTCTGACTTTTTTGTTAAATGCCCTGATCATCCGTTTTTGATACGTCTGACCATGACAGATAGCGGTGAGTCTCTTTTCATCAATCAGATTTAATTGATCAAGTCGAGTCTGGATCCAGTCATCTTCATTCAAGTCTGCATCCTTCATTATCCGGAGAGAGGGTATCTGAACTTCAATTGGCAAGACTGCCTCCATGCCATAGACCAAGGAGAAAGGAGTTTCCCCGGTTGACGTCCTTGCTGAGGTACGGTACCCATGAAGAGCAAATGGTAACATTTCGTGCCAATCTTTATAGGTCACTGTCATCTTCTGCACAATTTTCTTGATATTCTTATTAGCTGCCTCTACAGCCTCATTCATCTTCGGCCGGTAAGGAGAAGAGTTATGGTGCTGTATTTTGAATTGTTCGCAGAGTTCAGTGATCATCTTGTTATTGAGATTGGTACCATTGTCCGTAATGATTCTTTCCGGGACGCTGTACCGACAGATCAGATTATGCTGGATGAAACGTGCCACGACGCTCTTGGTTACTGTGGCGTAGGAAGCTGCCTCAACCCATTTTGTGAAGTAATCGATCGCTACCAAGATGAAGCGATGCCCGTTGGATGCCGTCGGTCGGATCTCACCGATCATATCAATGCCCCACATTGCAAAAGGCCAAGGTGCCGTCAGGACGTTCAGAGGAACTGGAGGAATATGCACCTTGTCAGCATAGATCTGGCATTTGTGACAAGTTCGAGAGTGTTGTTAACAATCGGCTTCCATGGTGGACCAGAAATATCCTGCCCTAAGGATTTTCTTTGCCATGGTGTGTCCACTGGAGTGTGTTCCGAATGTACCTTCATGCAGTTCTATCATGATTTTCTCTGCTTCAGCCTTATCCACACAACGTAGTAGAGTTGAATCATGATTCCGTTTGTAGAGGATGCCATTACTGAGGAAGAATTTTGCCGCAAACCTCCTCATGAACTTCTTGTCATTGACAGATGCACCTTCAGGGTATTCCTGAGCTTCCAAGTACCTCTTCACCTCATGATACCAGGGTTTTTCAGTTGCCTTCTCGGCCTCGAGGTCGCAGCAGTATGCCGGTTCATCCAACTTCCAGATAATGATCCGGGGAGCCTCATTGTCCCATTTAACCTTGAACATTGAAGACATCGTAGCTAGTGCGTCCGCTAGCTGATTCTCCTCTCTTGGGAAATGCTCAAAAGTTATCTCTTCAAAGTGGGGAAGCAAGGTTGACACATACTCCTTGTAAGGAATAAGATTTGAGTGTTTCGTATCCCACTCACCTTTGATCTGATTGATCACGAGAGCGGAATCTCCGAAGACACTCAGAAATTTGATCCTTAAGTCGATTGCAGCTTGTAGACCCATGATACATGCCTCATATTCTGCCATGTTGTTGGTGCAGTTGAAACACAATCGGGCGGTGAGTGGAGTATGAGTTCCTTTGGGAGATATGATTACAGCGCCGACGCCGTTACCCAAAGCATTGGAGGCTCCGTCAAAATGCATAGACCATTGGGATCCTTCCTCAGGTCCTTCATCTGGTCCAGGTACTTCACAGTCAGTTACCACCATGATGTCTTCGTCCGGAAAATCAAAGTTCAAGGATTGGTAATCGTCCACAGGTTGGTGTGCCAAATGATCTGCCAGTACACTTCCTTTAATTGCTTTCTGAGTTGTATACTGGATATCATATTATGTTAAGATCATTTGCCATCTCGCTATTCTTCCAGACAGAGCGGGCTTTTCAAATATGTACTTGATGGGATCCATCTTTGAAATCAACAAAGTGGTGTGAGTAAGCATATACTGTCTCAGCCGGCGAGCAGCCCATACTAGAGCGCAGCAAGTTTTCTCAAGCAGTGAGTAACGAGACTCACAGTCGGTAAACTTTTTGCTCAAGTAATAAATAGCATGCTCTTTTCGGCCAGACTCGTCATGCTGTCCCAGCACGCACCCCATTGAATTGTCAAGTACTGTCAAATATAGTATCAGAGGTCTTCCTTCCACTGGCGGCATAAGAATGGGTGGCTCTTGGAGATATTCCTTTATCTTTTCAAAGGCAGCCTGACATTCATCGTTCCAGCGTACTACTTGATCTTTCTTCAGTAATTTGAAGATTGGCTCACAAGTAGCAGTCAGATGTGAGATGAATCGGGCAATGTAATTCAGTCGTCCTAGGAAGCCTCTGACTTCTTTCTCTGTCTTTGGAGTTGGCATCTCTTGTATGGCTTTTACCTTGGCAGGGCCCACCTGAATACCTTTATCACTTACAATGAAACCCATCAATTTTCCGGACCTCACCCCAAAGGTGCATTTGTTGGGATTCAACCTCAGCTTATATAACTTCAGTCGGTCGAATAGCTTCCTCAGATGATCAAGGTGCTCCTCCTCAGTTTGAGACCTTGAAATCATGTCATCGACGTATACCTCAATCTCATGATGGATCATATCATGAAATAAAGCAACCATGGCACGTTGATAGGTTGCCCCAGCATTTTTCAATCTGAATGGCATAACTTTGTAACAGAAGGTGCCCCACTGAGTCACAAAGGTAGTCTTCTCCATATCCTCCGGAGCCATCTTGACCTGGTTATACCCTGAAAAACCATCCATGAAGGAGAAAACCTTATGTTGAGCAATATTGTCAACGAGAACGTCGATGTGTGGCAGAGGAAAATCATCCTTGGGGCTTGCCCTGTTTAAATCCCTGTAGTCGACACACGTTCTGACTTTACCGTCCTTCTTCGGCACTGGCACCACATTGGCAACCCACTGAGGGTAAGAAGTTACTGCTAGAAATCCGGCATCGAATTGCTTCATAACCTCAGCCTTGATCTTTTCGGACATCTCTGGGCGCATGCGGCGAACCTTTTGCTTTACCGGAGGGCAGTCTTCCTTAGTTGGCAGGTGATGAACTACAATGTCGGCATCCAAACCAGGCATATCTTCGTATGACCAAGAAAAGATCTCTATGTAATCATGTAGCATCTGGATCAATCGTTGCTTCACGCTGAGCTCTAGATTAGCCCCAATCTTGACTTCTTTCCTATCTGTCTCAGTACCCAGGTTAATTGTTTCCACCGGCTCTTCATGTGGTTGGATAGCCCTCTCTTCCTGGAGTAGCAGTCTTGCGAGTTCACCAGGCACTTCACAATCATCTCCACCTTCGTCTTCGGCCAAGTTGATCGGATTCTCGAAGTCATAACTGACGGTAGCAGAGCTGTTACCAGTGAGATCCAGAGTGGATTGAAACCTGTATAAGTGAGTGTGTGTAAATATAGCTGTTTTGCAATATATAACACAGAAAGAAAAAAGAGCACAAGATTTGAAATGCAACAAACGTCCAATGTTTTGATTGATGATATATGGAAATGTCATACAAAAAGCCCTCACAAATGGAGCTACGATGCCCCGGGTAGGATACCGAGCCAATAAAAGTTTCAACACATTGTTTGTTACAAATTGAAAATCAAAAGAAATAATTACTGCGTGACAAATGTGATAGGTGTAAAATCCTTTGCCGTCCAGTTGCTTGGTCCGTTGCTGGTAGTCGGGTAGATCCAACTGTCAAACTCCGCTTCCTCTACATCCTCCTCAATAGCATTCACCCTTGGACTGGTGATAAACACTGGAGCCTTTCTGATCTTTTCCTTGCGCACAGTCCTCTGAGCCTCTGCCGTAAAGCCCAGCCCAAACTTGTCGTTCTTTTGAGTGAAGTCAGGAAGCTGACCCCAGTTCGCACAATTTCCTTTCTCGATTACAGCCCGGGCATCCTTCAAGGATGCCATCTTCAACAGAAAGTCTTCTTCAACCACTGCTTCAGCTGATGCCAAAATTGGAGGTACTTCCTCAAAATGCTGAAAGGGGGTTTCAATAAACTCCCCATCCATCTCGATATACCGGAATGAATTCAAATGACTAACCATGTATTCCTCCTCACCCTGCACAGTAACAATCTTCCCTTTGACAGGGTATTTGAGCTTTTGGTGTAGAGTGGAAGTTACTGCCCCAGCTTTGTGAATCCAGGGTCGACCCAACAAGCAGGAGTAAGATGGACGAATATCCATTACATAGAACGTTGAGTCGAAAACCTGGGAGCCCACACGAATAGGAATGTCTACCTCACCGTGCACCATCCTCTTAGAACCGTCGAAGGCTCTAACAATGATGTTACTAGGTTTCAGCTCCAAACCCTCACAATCCAGACGATCCAATGCCTTCTTGGGCAAAACATTCAGGGAAGAACCGGTATCCACCAACACGTGCGCGAGAGTAGTGCCCCTGCACTCTATAGAGACGTGCAGGGCATCATTGTGATTTTTCCCTTTGGCAGTAAGGTCAGCATCTGAGAACCCCAAGCCATTGTCAGCCGTCAAATTAGCCACACAGTCAGTGAATTGATCCGCGGAGGTCTCTTGCGGCACATGGGCCGTTTTCAGAAATGAAATCAGG
This sequence comes from Vicia faba, assembly GCA_948472305.1. Classification (NCBI taxonomy): domain Eukaryota; kingdom Viridiplantae; phylum Streptophyta; class Magnoliopsida; order Fabales; family Fabaceae; genus Vicia; species Vicia faba. The sequence goes on from OX451735.1 coordinate 1,542,002,619, forward strand.
GCTTTTGCATGGGCCTCTGAGCATAGCAGTAATGATAGCATAGAGATTTTGGAGGGGGTATGCCCCAACTGTTCAACAACGTTAAAGTCACTCTTTTTGATAATTTTAAGGATTTCCTCCATTTCTTGTTGGGAGGCTTCCACAGCAGTCTTTTTTGGCGCCTCCGTCCTGGCGAGCCAATCGGTAGCAACTTCTTAGCCCCGAGTATCAGAGGATTCGGCGGTAGTAGTAGACACAGGAACTTGAACTGGAACATGCACACTTGCGGGTGTGATGGTGAGAGGTTTTCGGATAACTGGCGGTGCAATGTCAGGCGAGAAGAGCCTGCCACTGCGGGTAATCTTGGCGGGACCAGTGATGCTACTGATACTGGTATTGGTGTTGAACTTCTGCTTCACCCCAAGCACGTACACGTCGGCTCCATAATGCCATGGGACCGCTTTATCAGACTCATATGGGAGAGGCCCTGGAACATTAATAGTAATGGGTGCAACAGACATAATTCGGACTGGTTTCTTCACGGGAGCTTTGGCAGGATTGTAAATTGTGACAACAGATATTTCTTCAACGGAAACAAACGGAACAGCAGTTTTCTTGAACAGAATCTCCTTGCTATCCATCAGGCTTTGGATGCCTGACTTTAGCAGTGGACAACCGGTAGGGATAACAGCACACAGGAGGCAGCCCTTGCTACAACCCGGAAATAAACCGGCTAGTAGTAAGTTCCTTTTAACAGTCAAAAGAGGGGTAGCAACATCATTCACCGAAACACCATACAACTCTTCCTCAATGGCATTTACTTTATGCTGGCGCATAGTAGCAGTTACAACATTCGGTCTCTCAGGCGCTTCAAACTGAATTTCCTTCGCGTCGATAAGATCTTGCACTTTGTTTCTCAAGGCCCAGCAATCATCAGTAGTGTGCCCGGGGCTATCAGAATGATAAGCACACCGGGCATTTGGGTTATACTTAGGAGATGCAGTATTAACGACCTTAGGAAATTCTTTGATGGTCACCAAGTTGGTTGATAACAGTTGGGGTAAAATTTGTGATAAGGTCATACTCAACCGAGTATACTGCCTCTTGGGCCTTTCACCTCTTTGTTGATTGTACTACTGAGGAGCGGCAACAGGTTTTGAAATTACCAGAGCATTGACGGCTTGGCGACTTTCTGGCTTGACTTGCCTTCTAGGACCATAGACGGCACTTGCTTCTTTCTTAAAAGGCCTCTTCTCAGTACTTGCAGCAACACCCTTCTGAATCTTTCCTGACTTGATGCCAGCTTCTATTCTTTCGCCCGTTAAGATCAAATCGATAAACCCCGCGGAAGAGTTACCAATCAGATGATTGAAAAATGGCCCAGATAGGGTCCCTAGAAACATATCAACAAGCTCACGATCGGTTAAAGGAGGCTGCACCCTGCCAGCCAAATCCCTCCATTTTTGTGCGTACTCTTTGAATCCCTCGCTTGTTCCTAGCGACATACCCTGAAGTTGGGTACGAGTAGGGGCAAGGTCAGAATTGTATTGGTATTGTTTGTAGAAAGCGGTGGCCAAATCTTCCCAATTTCGAACACTGGTTCCCTCTAGCTGATAAAACCACTCCAACTGAGCTCCAGAAAGACTGTCTTGAAAGAAATGAATCCAAAGGTTTTTATCTGCCGTATAGGGTTGAATCTTTCTCACGTAGGACCTGAGATGCATTTTGGGACAGGACAGCCCATCATACCTTATAAACACTGGCACTTTGAATTTTGGGGGGATCACAATCCCGGCAACCAAACCCAAGTCTTCAAAATCCAAACCCGGTACTCTTTGTAGCTCCATGGCGGCCAACCTGTCTTCTAGCCCTTTGTATTTATCATCAGCTGGAGGGTATTGCTGATCAGTATAATCTTCATCCTCTTCGACCTCCTCCTCTTCCACATCAGACTCGGAAGGTACCTCAGCTCCCCCTCCTTTGCTGGTTCCTTCATCAGAAGTAGGAGGAAATTTAAGCACTCTCCGAGCTTCTCCATCAAATCTTCTCCCCAAAGTAGCCACCCCGATTCTCTTTTTCTTCTTTTTCACTGGGTCTTTGTTCCCCAATTGAGTCTTGATATCCTCCTGACCTTTAGCCAAGGTCATCAGGAGTTGCTGGAACTGTGCATTCTGAGCTTGTAGGTCTTTGACTGTTTGCTCGAGATCCATCCTACTGAAATAAACAGCAGACAGATAAGGAAACCTGGAATGAGACCTGCTTATGCACATGATGAATGGTATGCTTATGTATGCAATGCATTCAAGGATTTAGGACATTCAAAATTGTTTCATACAAAGAAGAACGCACGTCATATTAATAAGAAGAAATTTGTTAGTACATAAATGCCCTATGGGCCAAATATTACAAAATAAACTTCTTAAGGCAAAAAGACATTGCGCATCCTTTTTGGTGCGATGTAGGTATTGAGAGCCTCTTGCTCATGGAGTCGGCGGGTAAGCTCTAGAACCTTCTTCTCACTGGCGTAGAAGCTAACTTCGAAAGTATTCCGTTCTTCCTTGAGCTGAATCCAACTTTTCTGCATTTCCTCCCACGATGTAGGCATGTCTGGATGTAGGATGGTGTAGGGAACCTCTCCTTCATTGAATGGGCTCTTTAATCACTGGGAGTACATGAGGATAAGGCATCATTAGGCTTTGGGCTCGGGCTCGTACCCACTTGAGATAGGGCTCAAGAGGGATGGAATTCTTGTGTCCCAGAGTCTTGCTATCAACCTTGTTGAGTTTTCCCCAAGCTCTGATGAATCTTTGGCGAAGTCCTTGCGCATCGTTGTCGAAGTCAAAAACTAGGTCAGGAATCAACATGTCATGAGGGCCATCCCTCCGGGCATATCCAAATTGCCTCAAAGCTAGGCAAGGGTTATAGGTGATACCTCCTCTAATTCCAAGTAAAGGAACATTAGGGAATTCTCCACAACGATCGATGATGATGACATTTTCTCTGGACCGAGAACACCAATGTACATCAGAGTGAGTAAGAGTCATCAACCGTTGGGACCACCTTGAGCCTTGGTCGTTCTTCAAGACAGATTGTGGAAGGTGCGAAATAAACCACCTTGCAAGGAGAGGAGTACAGCACATGAGAACACCCCTCTTTCTCATTGTTCGTGTGTAAAATGAGTGAAGGATGTCCCCAAGCAATGTTGGTATTGGATTTCTGGACAAGAAGATTTTGACGGCGTTGACATCTACCAATTGGTCAGGATTTGGGAACAAGACCAACCCATAGATAAGGAGTGCCACAATTTCTTCAAAGGCTTGTAGGTCCAATGAGTTCCAACATTCTTGTGCCTTCTCAAACAAGAATTTTGCTAAGAATCCCTTGACGCCGCTTCTGGTTTCCCAATGCCCCTTGATGTCGGATGGTTGTAGATGTAATGCTCGAGCAACATCTTCCGGCTTTGGTTCCTTTTCCGTACCGTTGAAGGGTAGTTGATTAAGGATATGAATTCTCAGGAGTTGAGAAAACTCCTCCAAAGTGGGTACCAACTGATAATCAGGGAAAGTGAAGTAGTGGTGAAGAGGGTCAAAGAACTGGAATAGCACCTTCATCATGTCTTCTTCAATGTTGGTGTTGACCAGGCTGAGCAGTCTACCATGTCTTTCACTGAAGGATGAATTTTCCGGAATTCTTGAAGTGATCTCCCTGAGTTGAGGAGAGATTCTCACAAGGTTGACTTGAATGGTGTTTCTGCGAGGAATTTCCATGTCCTACAAAACAAGAACAAAGATGAAGATCCAAAACCCTTGAAATGGTTAGTGAATGCATATGATGTTTTATGATGTTTATGATGTATGCATAAAACATATGTACAAGCAAATCACACCAAACCCTAGTTTCAGGCTTGCATGGGGTTTCATAGGTAAGTACCCTCTTGAGTGTAGTTGGCTTAAAAACCTGTCCTATAAATAGTAACCGGGTTCTGAGGAGCTCAATATCACTGGATTGTTTTCATTGTTCATTGTTTTGGTTTAGCCACTTAACTAGCGACAAAAATATTCCAAGAAAACAACCCTCAATGAGTGTAGTATCGATTATCTACCAACTTCGGACTGCACCAAAGCCGGTCATCTCACTACCCCTAATAAAAGGCCAAGATGGTCAAGTAAGGTTCTAGGTCATTAGTGCTTAGTGACATCACTCAGCGGCCCCGTACTCTCCTTGATTGAACTCAAGGGTTACCGGTACTCACAAATATGTCGCACTAATATAGCTATTGCTTCGACCGTGTCGGTATACCCCGCACAGTTTCCACAACGTATTGCTATCTATGAATGTTTCCCAAAATCCGGGTGTAGGATTTGCAAACCCAAACAATAGAGCCAAAGTATAAAGCAAACAATTCAAACAATTAGTCATGCAAGAGGGTGATCTAAGCCCTAAGGTTACTGCACTTTTAAAATCTTCCCCAGCAGAGTCACCAGTTCTGTGATACGGTGGGAGAACTGACTTGAGGTTTTGCGTTTGTTTTCGCAAATGTTTCGGTTGAGCAAGAGTCGCCACCGACTTTTTATTTTATCCTAAGGAAAGGTTAAAAATCACAGCAAAAAACCTTTTGAGATGTTTTCTTGGGTTCAGGGAGTAGATTATAGAAAGGGAAGGTATTAGCACCCTTTCTATCAATGGTTATCCATGGGCTCTTAGTTACTTGCTTAGATCATTTGCCTTTTGTTTTCAATTGTTTGAAATGGTGCTTGTGTGTGTGGGTTTGAAAATGTTTTGAAAAGAAGCCAATGTGGTGGCAACCTTTGTAATGATCCATGTGGGGATGTATACAAAGATGTATGTCTTTTGAAAAGGTTTTCATTTTGTTTTTGAAAGTTTGTTTTTGAAAGTGTTGTGAGGTGTGTTTTAGAAAATAGGCAAGTGTTTTGTTTTTGCAAGTTTGATTCAAGTAACTAAGAGGTTGTCTACTCCTAAATTTCTCAAAGTTTATTGCTATGTTTTAACCCTTTTAATAAGCTTTGTTCCACCTATGTATTTGGTGGACAATCTTATGTTAGGATGTGAAAGGGACGGGCGCGGGTCATTGTTTAGGCCATAATTGCAACGGTGTCAAGTATCTTTGGACAATTTTCTTTAAGGGACTTGATCATTTGTTTAGGCAACATTTTGAGGGACTATGATCATTTGATTTGTTTGTTTTGCCCAAAGAGACCTAACATGCAATATGGCCCAATTATTTGAAGGCAACCAAAGTGGAATACCCTAGGGGTGCAAGTGTGAGATGTGTTGTCCATTTTCATGCTTGTTTATCTTGAGATTAGGTCAAACTATTTTGTTCGTTTTATTCGCATACAAACCCTAATTCTAGCATGGTATGTTTAGAAAGCATTAAAGTGCGAAATTTAAATTCCTACACTATTACAACACAATAATATGGGAAGGGGGATACAAATGTTCAAATGGAGATTATTTAGACAAGAAATTAAACCTAGCTATTTCATCATTTTCTTTGAATATTTACAATATGATTAAAGGCATAAATTAAATGAAAGATGAAATAAATATGCAAGATGTAAAAAGAAAATTTTTTATATGCATGAAAAAGTATTATTTATGTAAAAAGAAAATAAAAAGGTATTATTTTTAGAGTATTTTCATATTTAGGTCAAAACCCTAGTTTACAAAATAAAATGTATTATTTATTCAATATATACAATATTTATTATTTACATACAAGAATAAAATAAAAATAAAGTCTAATTGTGAAAAAATGTATTTTTAATGTTAAATATTAATAAAATAAAATATGTATATTTTTGGTATTTTATTCTAAGTATACTAATGTATAAGTTATTTATTTATGTTATTTACAAAATATGTATTATATATACTAATTAATAATATTTAATATTTAATAAAAAAAGTATTTTTTCTATAAAATATTTTCAGAAAGTAGAACAAAATAAAAGTGTGTAAAAATGTATTTGCAATATTTTAGTATTTTAAACAAAACATATATATTTATTTATTTATGTACAAACTAAAAGAAAAAAATCAAATAAATACCTAATAAATTCAAAAATGGTGAGAAAAAATATTTTTGTATTTTTAATATCATTAGAAAAAATAAATGAGTCAATTAAAAAAAGAAAAAGTCAAAAAACATTAAAAATAAACCAAATGGCCTCAGGGGGTTCAGAAGCAATTGTATGGTGCAAAAAGAAAAGTCAACACAAGCCCAGCCCATGAAGACCTTTCTTCAACCTCCAGCCTTCTGTTTGAACAAAAACACGCGCCACTTTCTTCCATTGCAAGGTCCTGATTCCTTGAGTTTTAGCAAAAACTTCCAACATCAAAACTGTTAAGCATCTTCTCACGAATTCACACATATAAAAAACATGTTTTAACTCTCAGAAATGAGAGAGAATTTCTTCTCTCCCAATTCTTAACCTAATTTTTGTTCAAAGTTCAGACCTCAAATTCTCTAAGCATACATAATATAAATTAAATCTACTTATATGGGCATGTTCAGGGCAATGATTGTGACATATTCTCTTCACAAACCTAAAGCTAACAATGCCTAATAAGAGAGATACGAATTCAAAAACTCACCTGTTCAGTTGAAGTTCTATCTGGCAATGGAGAAGCTCTCAGTGCAAGATAATGGTTGGTATAGCTTCCTTGAGGTGTGGTGATGATGTTCCAATATTTACTTTGCCTTGAGACACCTTGAATTGAGTTGTAGAACTTCAACTGCAAAATGAAAAAGTGAAAATGGTGGAACTTGTTAGAGGAATTACATGTCGTGTTTCAAGTCTTGGTTAGCTTGCATAGATGCTAGGGAATGTGTGTGAACTGGTTTGGACAAGAAAACTTGAGAGGAGTGGGAGATGGCACTCAAACTGCAGGCCTTGCCCTGTTCTTGCAGTTTGAAGGTGATTCTGGGATTGGGAGTGTATGAGGGTTGTTAGGGTCGTGTACTAGCTTGGTTGGGATGTCTTGGATGTGTTTTACAAGTTTGCCTTAGTGTTTGTAAGCTGATATGAGAGTTGGTACAAGTTATGCTATGTTTCTTCTTTCTTAAGCAACAAAAGGCAAGTTGATGTTCTAGACTGATGCAGGCCCCCATAACATGCTGCAACCCTTTGCCTTGATCAGTGTAATGTGTCTCATAACTTGTGCCTAGAAGATTTTGGCTGTACCACTTGGATTTGCAAAATGGACATAAAGTTCTACTTTTTCAAAAATGGAAATAATGCTTTATCTATAAATGGATTAATCTTCTAGAAAATGCTTGAATACACAAAACATGGTCTTCGCACAAAGGTTTGGCATTAAATTATTGAGTGTCAAAGGGTTTTAGGACCTGTAATGTAGCACAAACTATGCTGACTTGAAAATGGCCTAAGTTATGAACATGTTCATGATCAATTCAAAAGTGAGTTTTTGCCATATTGTGAAATTCGATTCTCTCAAGTTATGAGGTTGTTTGATGAGTTCTTGGACATTTTGGAAAGCTTGGAATGTGTACTATAATCCATATTTGAAATGCAAATTGAAATTCCAAGTGGAAGTGTATGGAAAATGGCCTTGAAGTTAGGTAGAAAACCTTGTCAAAATAGGTTAAAATTTCACTAAGTTAAGAATGGTTTAGTGCCCTTATTCAAAAAATTGTAACTTGAGATACAAGTTTCATTTGGGAAAACTTTGTGAATCAAAGTTGTAGATTATGCATCAAGCTACAACTTTCATGTTTTGACTTTTGTTTGAATCCAAATGAATCTTGGTGAGAAAGTTGGCCAAAGTTGGAAAAAATTAGGGTTTTCCATAACTTAGAAAAATTCTAAGTTATGAGAAATTCCCATTTCAAACCCTAATTTGCATTTCTTGGTTTCTTGGTGAACAAGTTTCATGATTTGGCATGTTTTGATGAAAAATGAATCTTGACTCTTGATTTTGACCAAAAAGTCAAAGTTTGACTTTTCAATATACAGTCAAAATTGATCAATTGACTGGGAAATTCAACTATCAATCTTGTGTATTTGGGATCTTTTGAACTTGTTGAGCATGTCAAGATAAATCCATGGGGTCCTTGAGTTCATATGTAAGTTTGGTTTGCCATTGGCTAGGTCAAACAGTCAAAAATTGCCTTTGTGCAATCAAAACCCTAAAAATGACCATTTTGCCCTTTTGATGATCTGATCAAATTTCTTGTGGAATTGTGATCCAAACTTGATCAAATGGTCCATGTGAGTTCATAATGTTGATGTGGGTCAATTTTCATGAGATTTGACTGTCAATTGGCCACAATTGACTTTTTCCCTAATACAGCTGATTTCTAGGTCAACTGTCCAATTGACTGGGCAAAATTTGGAGTCAAGACTTGAAACTTGGTATGGATAAACTTGGGAGTCCAACATGAAGCATGAAAGTCATCTTAGGCATTTTAGGTCAAAATCTCTTTGTGCAAACACAAACCCTAATTTGGGTCAACTGTGCAAGGAGAAGTCTTGAGCAGAGGGAACCCTAACTGGGTCTTGATCTTCAAGGGTCTTGTGATGAGAAAATGTTGAGGAAATGGGAGGGCAAATTTTGGGGTACAACAACAATATATGGGATGGGGGGTACAAATGTTCAAATGGGGGTATTTTGACAAGAATTAAATCCTAAGCTATTACATCAAATTGGAATTTTGCAAGGTATTTAATTACACAATATTCAAATAAAATAAAATAAATATGCAAAAATGCAAAAAAAAAAAAAGGTTTTCATATGTATGTGAAAAATATTTATCATATATCAAATAAATAAAAATAAAATTAATGTATTTTTGGTATTTTTATGTATTTAGTGTAAAACCCTAATTGTATAAATAAATAAAAAAAGTATTTATTATATAATATATGTAATATTTATTGATTATGTACAAAAAATAAATGAAAAGAAAGTATATGAAAAAAAGTAATTTTTAAGTTAAATATTAGTAAAAAATAAAATGTATTATTTTATTATGTTTTTAACCTAAATGTATTAATAAATACCTAATATTTATAATATTCATTAAATACTAAATATATGTATAAAAATAATAATATTTAATATTTACAAAAATGTATACTTTTTTTTATAAAAGTTTTTTAAAGGTAAAATAAAACAAAAGTCAGAAAATAGAAAGTATTTGTATTATTTTAGTATTTTAAATAAAAGAGTATTTATATATTACTTATATGTACAAATATCAATTTAAACAAATAAATGCCTAATAAATACAAAAATGGTTTGAAAAATATTTTTTATATTTTTAATATTATGAGAGAAAAAAAATAAGTCAGAAATAACAAGAAAAAGTCAAAAAATGTTTCAAATAAGCACAATGGGCCAAGGGGGTTCAAAAGTAAACATAGGGTGCAAATAAGAAGTCAACTCAGGCCCAGCCCAAGAAGACTTTGTCTTCAACCTCAGAACCTGTTTGAACAACAACAACACGTGTTTTCCTATCTCCAGATTCCCTGATTTTTAGCACAAACTCACAACACAAGAAATGTAGAGCATCAAGCCACGATTCTGGACATATAAAGAAATCAATCTAACTCTCAGAAATGAGAGAGAATTTCTTCTCCCCCAATTCCTGACCTAGTTTTTGTTCAAAGTTCAGACCTCAAATTCTCATAGCACATGCAAAATAAATGGAAAGTAAAGATATGTATAGCTTCAGGGACATGAGCATGACATTTTTTATTCACAAACTTAGAGCTAATTCTTCCTACATTGAGAGATAGAAATCCAAAGATTTACCTGCTCAGTTGGAATTGTGTGCAACAATGGAGATGCTTACAAGTCAAGGTAATGATTTGTATAGCTTGCTTGATGTCCAAGGATGCTATTCCAATGCTTGGTGTGCTTTGAAACCAAGTTGTAGTTGTTTAGTTATTGGCATGCATTTTTGGTAAAACCAGGTGTGTGAATGTCATGACTGATGTCATAACATTCTAGTTTATTAGGTACTGATGTATTATGTACCTTTGCAGAAAAATATTGTCATACAGGTGTTGCTGTTTATAAGTGTGTATCTGAGCATTTTGCAAAAAGATCACATTTACCTAAATCAGTAGACAGGTTTTCAGATGTCATAACAAATGTTAAGACATCCTGTTCTGAACTAACAGTTATGCAGTTTGGGTAATTCTGAGTTTTTTCAGGAAAATGACTCAGTCTTTCCAGAACAGAAAATCTCGTGGACTTGGGGTTAACCTAGCTCAACCCTAACCTGGTTGATAAAGTCATGTGACCTAGTGTTAAGGTCAAACGGAATTAACCCTAGCTTTTTGTGGAAACCCTAACTGAAGATGCAACTGCTATATATTCAACAGAGCTGCTGTTTTTGAATGAACCCCTTTCTGGACAGAAGATCATTTAGAAGCTGTATAGTTTTAACTATTGTAATCCAAGCAAGTATCATTGTGATAAGTGACTTGGAATAGGCTTTAATTGTAAGGGTTGTGTATCACTCAAAGCTTTGAAGCAAGAGTGTTTTTGTGTCTCTTGACTGAAGCTTTGAAGCAAAGTCAAGTTAGGTTTATGTATCACTCAAAGCTGTGAAGCAAGAGTGTTTGTGTTGCTTGATTAAAAAGTTGTGAAGCATAATCAAGTGTATGTTTTGAAGATTGTCTTCATCAATTCATTAGTCAAATTGTTTTAAGTATCATTGTTGTGATTGAGGGGGAGTGAGTAGGGACTCAGGTTTAAGTTGTACTTAGATTGAAGTTGCATTGGGTAGGTCTTAAGTGAAGGAGATAAACTGGTTGGTTTATTCCTGAATTAATATCTCTTATAGTTGATTTCCTCCTTGGCTTGGTAGCCCCCAGAGTAGGTGTTGTTGCACACTGAACTGGGTAAATAATTGACTGTCTTATAGAAAGTCAGATACGGTGTCATAACATTGAACGTGACATTGAGTATCTGCAGCCAAAATTTCAATTGGCATCAGAGCAGGCACCTTGCCTGTATTATTGGGTGAGATCTAGGGATATCACTTTCTGGCTCTATGGACAAAGAAGGAGTTTTTGGAAATAGACCACCCATTCTGGATGGAATAAATTATGACTACTGGAAACCTCGTATGATTGCCCTCTTAAAATCTCTGGACAAAAAGGCTTGGAGAGCTGCTGACAAAGGATGGATCCATCCCACCATAACTGAGAAAGATGGGACAATCAGTCTGAAGCCTGAGGAAGATTGGAGTAAAGAAGAAGATGAGTTAGCCCTGGGAAATTCCAAAGCTTTAAATGCCTTGTTCAATGGAATTGATAGAAACATATTCAGACTAGTACATCAATATGAACTGGCCAAGGAAGTTTGGGACACTCTTAAAACTACCCATGAGGGCACTTCCAAAGTAAAAATGTCAAGACTTCAGATGTTGACTACCAAGTTTGAGAATCTAAAAATGATGGAAGATGAAACCATTCATGAGTTTCACATGAACATCTTGGAGATTGCCAACACCTCAGAAGCACTGGGAGAAAAGATGTCAGAAGAAAAATTGGTGAGAAAGATTCTCAGATCCTTGCCTAAAAGATTTGCTATGAAGGTAACTGCCATAGAGGAAGCCCAGGACATCAGCAAGTTGAAAGTGGATGAACTAATTGGGTCTCTTCAGACTTTTGAGATGGGGATCACTGATAATGATGACAAGAAGAACAAGAGCATAGCACTTGTATCCAACACTGATGTTGAAAACAAGGAGGATGAAGAAGAAAATATTTCAGAAGCTATAGCCATGCTTGGAAGACAATTCAACAAACTCATCAAAAGAATAGATCCAAAGTCAAGGTCTAATGTTCATAACATTCCCTCTGACATTGACAGTTCCAGCAGAAGACCAAGGTCATAAGAGAAGGGAAATCAAGGCAGAGGAATTCAATGCCATGGTTGTGAAGGATTTGGGCATATTCGAGCTGAATGTCCTACCTTTCTTAAGAAACAAAAGAAAGGAATGACTGTTACTTGGTCTGACTGTGATTCAGAAAGTAATTCTGAAGAAGAATCTGCCAAACTAGTTACTGCTCTAACTGGTGTTTGTACCTCTGAAAGTGACACTGGTGATGAAGAAGTGACATTTGAAGAACTGGCTGATACTTACAAGAAATTGTGTATCAGAAGTGCTGAAGTCTGTGTGAAGAATGAGAAACAATCAAAACTCATCATAAAGTTGGAGGCTGAAAAAAGGGCAGACCTTGAAACTCTAAGTCATCTAGAAGGGGAAGTTCAATTGCTGAACTCACAACTGAACCAAATGACCAAATCTGTCAAGATGCTGACTAATGGAACAGACAAATTGGAAGAGATTCTTCAAGTTGGACAAAATGTGGGAAACAAATCTGGACTAGGATTTGTGGAAGCTAAGAAATTTGGTACAGACAAGAAGATCAGGCCTGTTAAACGAATGTCAAAGCAGATGTCTCAACACAACTCTCAACATCAGAAACAGAGATATATGAAGAAAAAGTACCAAAGATGGAGATGTCATCATTGTGGGAGGTATGGCCACATAAAGCCTTTCTGCTTCAAATTGCATGGATACCCTAATCAAAACTCAGGTGTTAAACCTAAGTCAAAAAGGGTACCACATACTCCTCAATGGAAGAAAAAGGCTACTGCCCTGATAGCCCACACTTCCCTGAGAGTCTCTGCAAGGGAAGGCTGGTACTTTGACAGTGGGTGCTCTAAGCACATGACTGGAATAAAGAACATTCTCAATCATGTTAAACCTCACACCACTAGTTATGTGACCTTTGGAGATGGTGCTAAAGGTGAAATCAAAGGAGTTGGTAACTTGGACTGCCCTGAAGTTCCAAATCTAAATGAATTTCTATTGGTAAAAGGCCTGACTGCTAATCTCATTAGTATCAGTCAATTGTGTGATCTAGGATTCAAGGTCATCTTCTCAAAATTTGAATGTCTAGTAATTAATGAAAAACTAGAAGTGGTAATGAAAGGAATCGGATCTAAAGATAACTGTTACTTGTGGCAGCCTGAGAACACTAATAACTCCACTATGTGTTCCATTACCAAAGAAGAAAAAGAGATGAAACTGTGGCACCATAAGCTTGGCCATATTCATCTAAGAAGAATGAAAAGAACTATCTCTATGGAAGCAGTCAGAAGGATTCCAAGACTGCAAATTGATAAAAGGAGGGTTTGTGGTGAACTTCAAATTGAAAGGCTTGGTAAAAAGAGACATGTCTATGATGTGGTGAATAAACTTGAAGAAGGTTGTGTTGTCAGAACCAGAAGTAATCATGACAAAGAATTTGGAAACAACAAGTTTAATAAATTCTGTTTCCCAGAAAAAATGAGTCATGAAGTCTCTTCTCCTATAACTCATCATCAAAATGGAGTTGACAAAAAGAAAAATAGGATCATACAGGAATCTGCCAGAGCTATGATTCATGTCAAAAGAATGCCTTCCCAACTCTGTGCTGAAATAGTTGCAGCTGGTAGTAGCTGTTCTCAAAATATCTGGACAAACCAGATGCTCACTGAGTATAATGTCTCACAAGATGTTGTGACATTGTATTGTGACAATCTGAATACAATCAATATTTCCAAGAACCCTATTCAGCATAGCAGGACCAAGCACATTGACCTTGTAGAGAAGAAGACAATTAAACTGGAACATGGTATCATCAAGCTTCAGCTAGCTGATTCTTCTACCAAGGCTCTTGTTGGAAATCAACTTGAAAACTTGAGGGGCAAGATGGGTATTTGCCAACGTGAAAAATTATAGCAATTAATTTTGCTTAAAACAAGGGTTGAAGGAGTTATTTGTGTTGAGTCTATTTTTAGTAGGTTAATCATATGTCTTTCCAATTCTTTCAAAATTATTAAGAAGTTGAATAGACTCTCGTTTGCCTCCTACCTGTCTCGTCTTTGCAACCTATTCCTTTCTCTCAATCAAAGTTTTCTCTCAAATTGCTACTGGTGCTCTAAGTCAATCAAAATGTCTCAAACATCATCTTCAACCAAGGCGACCACTTCATCTTCATCATCTGACCAAGATTCTCGAGAAATCACCACATGCATAGATTCTGATGTCCTGGAGATCACTCCTCTCAGAGAAATGGCAACTGACCCCTCCAAAGTCAAAAAGCTGAGAACTAGGCATGCAGGAAGAGCTCAAGCTACTGCTTCTGGTAATCCTTCTCATCCTTCTTCCTCTGTTCCAAATAGGGAAGGATCAGCTCAAGTTCATCAAGCAATTGCTAGGCTTGTGACAAGAATACTAAGCGGAAACCAATCTGTACCGGGGATTTCTGTCCCATTAAATCAAGAATCAGCAAGCCCAAATATGGATGTCCCTGAGAATGTTGATGTCTCTGAGAATGTTGTGACACAAAATGACAACATTCAGAACTCTTCAGAAAAGACTGTTGATCCACCTATCATTGATGTGGATGAGGAATACTCAGACAATGATCTGATTGCCAATGTAAACCCTAGCATAGCTAGGAGAATGATGAAAAGAAAGGGTAATCAGAATGATGCAAAATGTATGACCAAAGATAAACCTGCTGTTAAGAAATCCAAGGCTGAAGGCAAGGCTGGGGTAGAATCTGTGAAAACTGGTCAGTCCAAAGGGAAGGTGAAAGCCCAGGTGTATACTGGTAGACAACCAATTACAAAGAAGAGAAAAGAACCTGAATCTTCTGATTCTGATGAGGAATCAGAGTTTGAGATTGATGCTGAAGAAATTCCTATCAGAAGGAAACTCCCCTCCAGCAAAATTGCTAGAGTTCCTGAAGTCCCAACATACAACATCTTTTTTCACCATCCTGACAATGAAAACAGATAGAAGTATGTTTGCTTGAAGAGAATAGCTTTAGAAAGAGAGCTAAACAATGATGCCATGGAGTGCAAGGACATCATGGACCTGATTAAGAATGCTGGACTGATGAAGACAGTGGTAAAATTTACCAAGTGTTATGAAAATCTGGTCAAGGAGTTCACAGTTAACTTGTCTAATGAATGTGCTGATGGAAGGTCAGCTGACTTTGAAAGTGTTTATGTTAGAGGAAGAAGGGTTAATTTCTCTCCATCAGAAATTAACAAATTTCTTGGAAGATCAAATGAGGATTGTCCTGAACTGGAAGTCACTGACAATGAAGTTTGTCAAACCATCACAGCAAGACAAGTGAAGTGCTGGCCCTTGAAAGGCAAGCTGAATGCCAGCAAACTTAGCATGAAATTTGCCATCCTGCACAAGATTGGTGCAGCCAACTGGGTCCCTACAAACCATAAATCAATTATCTCCACAGGATTGGGGAGATTTATTTTTGTTGTGGGAACCAAGCTGTTTTTGACTATGGCAGGTATATTTTTGAACAAACTTTAAAACATGCTGGTAGTTATGCTGTCAAAGGCCCAATTTCCTTTACCTCCCTCCTTTGTGGAATTATCCTTGCACAATACCCTGATATCCTGGTGGCAAGAGATACTGCTTGCAAAAGAGCTCCTGCTCTTGGGTTACACTACAAGCTGTTTCAGGGATCTCATGCTCCTGATATTGTCATAACATCAGCTGAGACATCTTCTGTGAAGACTCAGTTCAAAACATCTGATGTTATAGCTGTATTGAAAGAGACCTGCAAAGAGCTGGAAGCTAGGAAAAAGACCCTAGAAAACCTAATTGCCAGGTTAGAAAAGAAGGAAGCTGAAGGAAACAGAAGGGAAGAGGGTGTAGAAGATGAAGATCATCTCAATACTGAAGAAACTAGCTCCTCTGAGTCTGATGACAGTGCTTACAGGTTGGTGGAGTTGCTGATTGGTGGAGTTGATGCTGGTCCCTGGTGGAGTTTGCAAAGTGTGTTCAGTTTTTGTCTTGTTGTGTTACTTTTTCTGGATGACTGTATAATCTTTTAAGAACATATATCTTTGGCCCATTTGTGGCTAAAGAGGGGGATATATATTTTGGTAGACTTTATTAGACATTCTATTTTTCTGCCAAACTATTTATTCTGCTGCTATCTATCTCTGATTGCTTAGGGTCTTTAGCCAAAAATTTGCCAAAGGGGGAGTTTGTAGTTTTTTAGTTATTGGCATGCGTTTTTGGTAAAACCAGGTGTGTGAATGTCATGACTGATGTCATAACATTCTAGTTTATTAGGTATTGATGTATTAGGTACCTTTGCAGAAAAATATTGTCATACAGGTGCTGCTGTTTATAAGTGTGTATCTGAGCATTTTGCAAAAAGATCACATTTACCTAAATCAGTAGACAGGTTTTCAGATGTCATAACAAATGTTAAGACATCCTGTTCTGAACTAACAGTTATGCAGTTTGGGTAATTCTGAGTTTTTTCAGGAAAATGACTCAGTCTTTCCAGAACAGAAAATCTCGTGGACTTGGGGTTAACCTAGCTCAACCCTAACCTGGTTGATAAAGTCATGTGACCTAGTCTTAAGGTCAAACGTAATTAACCCTAGCTTTTTGTGGAAACCCTAACTGAAGATGCAGCTGCTATATATTCAACAGAGCTGCTGTTTTGGAATGAATCCCTTTCTGGACAGAAGATCATTTAGAAGATGTATAGTTTTAACTATTGTAATCCAAGCAAGTATCATTGTGATAAGTGACTTGGAATAGGCTTTAATTGTAAGGGTTGTGTATCACTCAAAGCTTTGAAGCAATAGTGTTTTTGTGTCTCTTGACTGAAGCTTTGAAGCAAAGTCAAGTTAGGTTTATGTATCACTCAAAGCTGTGAAGCAAGAGTGTTTGTGTTGCTTGATTAAAAAGCTGTGAAGCATAATCAAGTGTATGTTTTGAAGAGTGTCTTCATCAATTCATTAGTCAAATTGTTTTAAGTATTACTGCTGTGATTGAGGGGGAGTGAGTAGGGACTCAGGTTTAAGTTGTACTTAGATTGAAGTTGCATTGGGTAGGTCTTAAGTGAAGGAGATAAACTGGTTGGTTTATTCTTGAATTAATATCTCTTATAGTGGATTTCCTCCCTGGCTTGGTAGCCCCCAGAGTAGGTGTTGTTGCACACTGAACTGGGTAAACAACTGACTGTCTTATAGAAAGTCAGATACGGTGTCATAACATTGAACGTGACATTGAGTATCTGCAGCCAGAATTTCACAAGTGAATCGTGTTATGGCACTCCAACTGCAAAACAGAAAATATGAAAATGGTGATGTGGGTTAGGGGTGTTACAGGTCGTGTTTAGGGTTTGGAACAGTTTCAAGGGATGGTGTGGGATGTGTTTGAAGTGTTTTTGGCCAAGGTGCACGATGGAAATGAGCTAGCCAAGTCCAAGTGCAGAATACCCTATTTTTGTGCAGTTTAATGGTGATTCTATGTTCGATGATGTTTGGAACTTGGTTGGCTTGTGTTTCAGCTTATGTTTGATGTTTAGAATGTGTACAATAACTTTGCTTAAGCTTGTGTTTGCTGAGATGAGAGTTGGGAGTTGTTATGTCAAGTTTCTTCTTACTTAAGCAACAAAATGCCAAGTTGTTTTCTAGACTGATGGAGGCCCCTCTAATGTGCTGCTAAGCTTACCCTTGATCAGTGGGATTAGCTCAAAAACTTGTGCCAAAGAGATTTGTTGTGTACCTCTTGATTTGCAAGTTGACATAAAGTTTTCACTTTTCAAAAATGGACATAATGCTTTTTCTACTTATGGCTTAATTTTGCATACAATGCTTGAACACACAAAATAAGGCCTTGGCACAATGAGTTAGCATTAAATTTATGAGTGCAAATGGGATATAGGACCTGTAATCAAGGAATGCAAGCTGAGTTCAAAATTGCTTAAGTGTATGAACATGAAAATTGGCCATAAACAAAGTGAGTTTTTCCCATATTGCCAAATTCGATTCTCCCTAACCATGAGGTTGTTTGATGAGTTCTTGGACATTTTGGAAAGCTTGGAATGTGTACTACAATCCATCTTTGTAATGAAAATTGAAATTCCAAGTGGAAGTATGTGAAAAGTGGTCTTGAAGTTAGGCAAAAATCTTGCCTAAAATAGGTCAAAATTTCTCTAAGTTAAGAATGGTTTGGTAACCTTGTTCCAAAAATTGTAACTTGAGCTACAAGATTCTTTTGAAGAAACTTTGTGAATCAAAGTTGTAGATTTTGAAATGGACTACAACTTTCATGTTTTAACTTTTCCTTGAATCCAAATGTATCTTGATGAGAAAGTGGGATAAAGTTAGGAAAAAATTAGGGTTTTTCATAACTTAGAAAAATTCTAAGTTATGAAAAATCTTCATTTCAAACCCTAATTTGTGATTTTTGATTTCTTGATGAACAAGTTTCATGATTTGGCATGTTTTGATGAAAAATGAATCTTGGCACTTGATTTTGACCAAAAAGTCAAAGTTTGACTTTTCAGTATACAGTCAAAAATCTATCAATTGACTGGAAAATTCAACTATCAATCTTGTGCATTTGGGATCTTTTGAACTTGTTGAGTATGTCAAGACAATTCCATGGGGTCCTTGAGTCCATATGTGAGCTTGGTTTGCCATTGGCTAGGCCAAACAGTCAAAAATTGCCTTTGTGCAGTCAAAACCCTAAAAATGACCATTTTGCCCTTTTGGTGATCTGATCAAATTTCTTGTGGAATTGTGATCCAAACTTGATCAAATGGTCGATATGAGTTCACAATGTTGATGTGGGTCAATTTTCATGAGGTTTGACTGTCAATTGGCCACAGTTGACTTTTTCCCCAATACAGCTGATTTCTAGGTCAATTGTCCAATTGACTGGGCAAAGGTTGGAATCAAGGCTTGAAACTTGGTATGGATAAACTTGGGAGTCCAACATGAAGCATGAAAGTCATCTTAGGCATTTTAGGTCAAAATATCTTTGTGCAAACACAAACCCTAATTTGGGCCAACAGTGCTAGGAGAAGTCTTGCAGAGGAAAACCTAACTGGATCTTGAGCTCCAAGGGCCTTGTGATGAGAAAATGCTGGGAAAATGGGAGGGCAAATTTTGGGGTACAACACCATCCAAGATTTCTATGTTATCACTGTTGTTGTGTTCAGAGGCCCATGCCAAAGCTCTGATTACCTTCCTAAAGACTGCCCACGTGCCACAAGAGACATCAGTTGATCAGTTTACCAATTGTGTGGCCAATTTAACTGCTGATAATGGTTTGGGTTTCTCCGACGCTGATCTGACTGCTAAAGGGAAGAACCATAACAATTCCCTGCATGTCTCCATTGAATGCAGGGGCACTACTCTTGCACATGTGTTGGTTGACACTGGTTCCTCATTGAACGTTTTGCCCAGGAAAGCTCTGGACAGGTTGGATTGCGAAGGGTTAGAGCTGAAGCCAAGCAACGTTGTTGTCCGGGCCTTCGACGGGTCTAAAAGGATGGTGCATGGTGAGGTTGATATTCCAATTAGAGTTGGTTCTCAGGTCTTCAATTCTACATTCTACGTGATGGACATTCGACCGTCCTATTCTTGTTTGCTGGGTCGTCCATGGATCCATAAAGCTGGAGCTGTGACCTCCACACTCCATCAGAAGCTGAAGTACCCGGTCAGAGGGAAGATTGTGACAGTACAGGGGGAGGAAGAGTACATGGTCAGCCACCTCAACTCGTTCCGGTACATAGAGATGGATGGGGAGTTCATTGAGACCCCATTTCAACACTTTGAAGAAGTTCCTCAGACACTGGCATCAGCTGAGACTGTGATTGAAGATTCTCCTTTGAAGATGGCTTCCTTAAAGGATGCTCGGGCTGTTATCGAGAAGGGTGAGTATGCAAACTGGGGCCGACTTCCTGATTTCACTCAGAAGACTAACAAGTTTGGTTTGGGTTTCACTGCAGAAGCTCAAAGGGTTATTCGTAATGCAAGGATTGGAAGACCCCCTGTGTTCATCAGCAACTCGGGAGTAAATGCCATCGAAGATAACGTGGAGGAATCTGAGTTCGACAGCTGGATCTACCCTACGACCAACGGCGGACCAAACAACTGGACAGCCAAGGACTTTGTCCCTATTACTTTTGTTACTCAGTAATGACCTCTTTTGTTTCGAATTTGTAACAGATAATATTGTGAAACTTTATGGCTCGGTGTCTTACCTGGGGCACCGTGGCTTCGTTTGTGAGGGCTTTTGTGTGCCATTTTCATATATCATTAATAAAAACATTGGACGTTTCTTGCATTTCAAATCTTGCGCTCCTTGTCTTTCTTTATTATATATTGCAAAACAGCTATTTACACACACTCACATATACAAGTCCCAATCCACTCCGGATCTCACTGGTAACGACTCTGCTACTGCCAGTTATGACTTCGAAAATCCGATCAACTTGGCCGAAGACGAAGGTGAAGATGATTGCGAAGTGCCGGGTGAGCTTGCAAGACTGCTACTTCAGGAAGAGAGGGCCATTCAGCCACATGAAGAGCCGGTGGAAACGGTGAATCTGGGTACCGAGACAGACAAGAAGGAAGTCAAGATTGGTGCAAACCTGGAGCTCAGTGTGAAACAACGGTTGATTCAGATGCTGCATGACTACGTGGAAATCTTTGCCTGGTCTTACGAAGATATGCCTGGGTTGGATACCGACATTGTGGTTCATCGCCTGCCCACCAAGGAAGACTGTCCTCCGGTAAAACAGAAGGTTCGCCGTATGCTCCCAGAGATGTCCGAGAAAATCAAAGTTGAGGTTATGAAACAATTTGACGCCGGTTTTCTAGCAGTAACTTCTTACCCTCAGTGGGTCGCCAATGTGGTTCCAGTGCCGAAGAAAGATGGTAAGGTCAGAATGTGTGTTGACTACAGGGATTTGAACAGGGCAAGCCCTAAGGATGACTTCCCTCTGCCTCACATCGATGTTCTGGTTGACAATACTGCTCAGCACAAGGTATTCTCCTTTATGGATGGTTTCTCCGGTTATAATCAGATAAAGATGGCTCCCGAAGACATGGAGAAGACCACTTTTGTTACTCAGTGGGGGACCTTTTGCTACAAGGTCATGCCTTTTGGGTTGAAAAATGCTGGGGCAACATACCAACGTGCCATGGTTGCTTTGTTTCATGACATGATCCACCATGAGATTGAAGTATACGTCGACGATATGATTGCGAGATCCCAAACGGAGGAGGAACACCTTGACCATCTACAGAAGCTGTTTGACCGTTTGAAGTTGTACAAATTGAGGTTGAACCCGAACAAGTGCACCTTCGGGGTGAGGTCCGGAAAATTGCTAGGCTTCGTCATGAGCGACAAAGGTATTCAAGTGGACCCTGCCAAGGTGAAAGCCATACAAGAGATGCCAGCTCCCAAGACAGAGAAAGAGGTCAGAGGCTTCCTAGGACGTCTGAACTACATTGCCCGATTCATCTCACATCTAACTGCTACTTGTGAGCCAATCTTCAAGCTATTGAAGAAAGATCAAGTGGTACGTTGGAACGATGAATGCCAGGCTGCGTTCGAAAGAATCAAAGAGTATCTCCAGGAACCACCTATTCTTATGCCACCAGTTGAAGGGAGACCTCTAATCTTATACTTGACAGTACTTGACAACTCAATGGGATGTGTGTTGGGGCAGCATGACGAGTCTGGCCGAAAAGAGCAT
This sequence comes from Vicia faba, assembly GCA_948472305.1. Lineage (NCBI taxonomy): Eukaryota > Viridiplantae > Streptophyta > Magnoliopsida > Fabales > Fabaceae > Vicia > Vicia faba. The sequence goes on from OX451735.1 coordinate 1,542,024,209, forward strand.
GCTATTTATTACCTTAGCAAAAAGTTTACCGACTGTGAGACCCGATACTCACTGCTTGAGAAAACTTGTTACGCTTTGGCATGGGCTGCTCACCGGCTAAGGCAGTATATGCTGACTCACACTACTCTATTGATTTCAAAAATGGATCCAATCAAGTATATCTTCGAAAAGCCTGCCTTGTCCGGAAGAATAGCAAGATGGCAGATGATCTTGACTGAGTATGACATACAGTACACAACTTAAAAAGCAATCAAGGGAAGTGTATTGGCAGACCATTTGGCACATCAGGCAGTGGATGACTACCAGTCTATGAACTTTGAATTCCCGGACGAGACTATCATGTTGATAACTGATTGTGAAATACCTGGACCGGATGAAGGACCCGAGGAAGGATCCCGATGGTCTATGCACTTTGATGGAGCTTCAAACGCTTTGGGTAACGGTATGGGCTTTGTGATCATATCTTCTAAGGGCTCTCATACTCCGCTCACTGCCCGATTGTGTTTCAACTGCACCAACAACATGGCGGAGTATGAAGCATGCATCATGGGTCTTCGAGCTGCAATTGACCTAAGGATTAAGTTTATGAGTGTCTTCGGAGATTCCGCTCTCGTGATCAGTCATATCAAAGGAGAATGGGATACGAAACACCCAAATATTATTCCTTACAAGGAGTATGTATTGACATTGCTTCCCCACTTCGAGGAAATAACCTTTGAACACTTCCCAAGAGAGTAAAATCAGTTAGCGGACGCGTTAGCTACGATGTCTTCTATGTTCAAAGTCAAGTGGGACAACGAGGCTCCCCGGATCATTATTTGGAAATTGAATGAACCTGCACATTGCTGTGATCTTGAGACCGAAGAGGTAACAGAAAAGCCTTGGTATCATGAAGTAAAGAGGTACCTTGAAGCTCAAGAATACCCTGAGGGTGCATCTGTTAATGACAAGAAGTTTCTGAGAAGATTCGCGGCAAAGTTCTTCATCAGTAATGGCATTCTTTACAAACGTAACCATGATTCAACCTTACTGCGTTGTATGGATAAGATTGAAGCAGAAAGGATCATGGCAGAGCTGCATGAAGGTACTTTCAGGACTCATTCCAGTGGACATACCATGGAAAAGAAAATCCTTCGGGCAGGATATTACTGGTTCACAATGGAAGTCGACTGTTACCAGCATTCTCGGACATGTCACAAGTGTCAGGTCTATGCTGATAAGGTGCACATTCCTCCAGTTCCTTTGAACGTCTTGACAGCACCTTGGCCTTTTGCAATGTGGGGCATTGATATGATCGGCGAGATCAGACCTACAGCATCCAACGGGCATCGTTTCATCTTGGTAGCGATTGATTACTTTACGAAGTGGGTTGAAGCAGCTTCCTTTGCCACCGTAACCAAGAACGGCGTGGCACGGTTCATTCGGCACAACCTGATCTGTTGATACGGTGTTCCAGAGAGGATCATTATGGATAATGGTACCAATCTTAACAACAAGATGATCACTGAGCTCTGCGAGCAATTCAAGATATAGCACCACAACTCTTCTCCCTATCGGCCAAAGATGAATGGGGATGTCGAAGTGGAAAATAAGAACATTAAGAAGATTGTGCAGAAGATGACAATGACCTACAAAGACTGGCACGAGATGTTACCATTTGCTCTTCATGGGTATCGTACCTCAGCACGGACGTCAACAGGGGCAACACCCTATTCCTTGGTATATGGCATGGAGGCAGTCCTGCCCATTAAAGTTCAGATACCCTCTCTCCGGATCATGAAGGATGTGGGTTTAAGTGAAGACGACTGGATCCAGACCCGGCTTGATCAACTGAACCTAATCGACAAAAAGAGACTCACTGCTACTTGTCATGGTCAGACGTACCAAAAACGGATGATCAAGGCATTTAACAAGAAAGTCAGACGACAAGAGTATCAAGTCAGGGACCTGGTAATCAAGCGCATCATTCTACCTCAAGGTGATCCCAGGGCAAAATGGACCCCTACATACGAAGGGCCATTTGTGGTTAAGAACATCTTCTCAGGAGGAGCGATGATTCTAACCACCATGGATGGTGACGACCTTCCTCACCCCGTCAATGCAGACATAGTAAAAAGATACTATGCATAATCAAAGACCCGCTAGGTCAACTGGCCTAGGCAAAAATAAGGGCTTCCCGGCTAATCAAAAGGGTTCGGGCAAAAATAAGGGATGAAAATAATAAAAAAATTGTACACCCGGCAAGTCGAAAACCTGAAAAGGCGGCTTGGGCAAAAATGGGTATCCCGGTGGACTGAAAACCCGAAAGGGCGGTCCAGGAAAAAGTCAAGGATAAGCGTAACACTATGTCTCATTAGATCACCCTGCATCCAGACTTTGGTATCAATTATCAGGCTCGGACGGCACTAATCAATCAGATTCATCTCCAACTAAGCAGCAAAGTGATGAGATGCTTGAAGATATAAAGGCAATAGCAGAGCTGGAACCCAGTGGGATTATTCGCATGGCTGTTTTGTTTTCTTTTTACAAATTGTATAAATCCTATTTGTTCGGCAGCGTTCTCTTACTAGGACGTCAGCCTCTTGTACGAAAGCGCCTATTTACGGGCAAACTTCAAAATCAATACAAGTTCATTTTTCAGACAAATTACAAATTGTTTTTCTTTATCTGTTTTGTTTTGCAAAGAACGTCCAATGTTCATTTTTTGATATATGCATTTGACATTAATTATTGCTCATAAATATTTGCATGCGAAACAAAGGACTAATTACGGGTGATATCAGAAGTAGGGGCAATAAGAATTGTCTAAGAGGTCTAGTTGCTCTGTCCACCAAGGTACCAAGGTAGGTTCAGCTGAAGAATATGACCAAGATACCTTCACTCCCCGCAAAGTAAGACATTAAGGGAAGCTCTCCCCACTGAGACCTGCAATCATGGACGAATCAGCAATACTCTCCCCCAAGCAGAGTTAGCCTATCATCAGCCCTAAAAAGGCTTGGTATTCCCAGAAGGTCTTAATATTCCCCAGCGGAGTATACAGATATTCCCCAGCAAGCATAGAGAGCATCCCCAACAGTCTTAATATTCCTCAACGAAATATAAGAATGTTCCCCGGCGGAATACAAGATACCCCCAGTGGAGCCATTTCCCCAGTGTTGTCTGAAAAGTTTCCCCAATAGAGAATTGAATCATCTTACTCAGCAGATTCTGGAAGCTTGTCCCCCGCAGAATACAAATGCATCTCCTCAGCCAAATTCAGAGGTTATCCCCACAAGAGTCTAACTGGGTTATCCTCAGCAAGTTGCAACTGAAAGGCCATCCCCAGCGAAGTTCTTTCTATCCCCAGCGGAGTTCATCATCAAAATCCCCAACAGAGCTTATCAACGGAATCCCCAACGGAGTTATCGTTAAAATATAAGCAAATCATCTCTTCCCACAGAGTAATTCCCTGCAAAGTAATCTATTTACCAGGTTTATTCCCCAACGGAGTTCTTTTCTCCTGCAGGTTTATTCTCACAATCATCTTCGTTCATCATCCCCAGCGGAAACGAAGAATTCAACTTTATTCTCCAGCAGCTCCGGGATCTATTTTCCCAGACGAAAATACATTCATAAACATTTCACACTTCATATCTCCTATTTACATACAGGATAAAGTGCGTACGACACGATCTCATTTATTTTGAGAACATCATGCATTTCATACATCATGACATTGCATACAACTAATGTTTTGCCTTTTCAGGAAAAGGTCAATCAAAAGATGATTATCATCAACCTTTGCAGTTCCAGATCAATACTTGTAACAAGCCAGGAAAATTCTGTGGACGACTGATTGTAGATCAATACCTGTAACAAGCCAGGAAATTATCTACACGAAGGGATTGAAAATCAATACCTGTAACAAGCCAGGAAGACCATCTTTCTTTCTCAGGTCAGAGATTAATACCTGAAACCAGCCAGGACAACTATCTCATAGGCCAACCTTTTTCAAGTTCCGGATTAATACTTGTAGCAAGCCAGGAAAAACATCTGCGGACGACTGATTGTAGGTTAATACCTGAAACCAGCCAGGAAAACCACCTACACGAAGAGATTGAAAATTAATACATGTAACAAGCCAGGAGAACTATTTTTCTTTCTCAGGTCAGAGATCAATACCTGTAACCAGCCAGGACAACTATCTCATCGGCCAACCTTTTCAAGTTCCAGATTAATACCTGTAACAAGCCAGGAAAATTTTGTGGACGACTGATTGTAGGTTAATACCTGTAACAAGCCAGGAAAAATTATCTACACGAAGAGATTGAAAATTAATACCTGTAACAAGCCAGGAAAACTATTTTCCTTTCTCAGGTCAGAGATCAATACCTGTAACCAGCCAGGACAACCATCTCCTTGACCAACCTTTTCAAGTCCCAGTTTAATACCTGTAGCAAGCCGGGAAAGATATCTGTGGACGACTGATTGTAGGTTAATACCTGAAACCAAACAGGACAATTATCTACTTGACCATCATCAGGCAACCCTACACCGGTTCCCTCTCTCTTTCAGATGAAGTTTCACACGGACTCATCATCAGGCAACCCTACACCGGTTCCTTCTCTTGCAGATGCAGTTTTACACGGACTCATCATCAGGCAACCCTACACGGGTTCTTTCTTTCAACTTACAAAGTTACAATTCAACAAACAATCTCCGGGTGGCATCTTTAAGCCCATCTCCAACAACTTTCTATCACATCTCCAAATGGCATATGTAAGCCCGTTCCCGACATCACAATGCTGATACTACATCATGCGAGTGCAAATTTCTGGGCACTTTAGTGTTCAATCATCTTCCACCTTCGGATCACGAAAGGCACGAAAGCCAATCTACATCCTCGGGTTTAAGAAGATTGAACAGGGGCAACTGTTGTACCCCAAAAATTTCCCTCCCATATTCCTCAAGATTTGTCAAGAATGATCTTCATATTGCTCAAAATGGCTCAAGGGTTGTACAGTCAAATCACCTCCTAAGGCAGTCAATTCAAAATTAGGGTTTTGTGTTGCATCAAAGTCCTTACATCAAAATGGCATAAAGTGCTTCCCAATGTCTTAATATGTTCTTAAGTCCATCCATGTCAAATTTCAAGCCTTGCAGAGGAAGTTTGGTCAGTCAATTGCCCAAGAGGCCCAAAAATCGATTGTGCTAGGGCAAAAGTCAACTGTGACCTAAATACAGTCAAACCTCAAGATTTTTTGTCAACATTCTCATTTTGAAGGTTAATTCATCATTTTATCAAGGTTTGATCATGATTCATCAAGGATTTCTCAAAATTCATCAAGATTCAAAAGTTGCTAAATTAGGGTTTTGCAGGAAAAGTCAACTCAACTTTGACCAAGCATAACTTTCTCATACTTTATGAGAAATGACCCATCCAAATCTCATTTTGAATAGGATGCAATTTCCTACAATCCATATTCATACCCCAAGATCAGAAAATGCATTCACAAGAAGTTACAAATTTGGACATTATAGGTCATTTTTGAAAGTCAACAAAAACACCTTTTTTCCAAAACTTATAACTTGAGAATGAAAGATCAAAATGAGATGATACCAAAAGGGTTGATTAGAGAACATCTCAAGGTTTCTAAAAAGTCTAAGAACACCTTCAAAAGTTCAAAATTGAAGAAGTTATGCATTGTTGAAGTTGGGCATTTTTCCAAAATTGCCAAAAGTCAACTATCCTCAAAACTCCAATTTTTGACAAAAGGGCCCACTTTTTTCCACTTGATTCAGTCTTTTCATGCCACAAACGTGTCCCATCCTTAATTTCATGACCAAACATTTATTTTTCTATTTTATTTCATTTTTATTGATTTAATTCATTCTTAATCAATATTAAATCAAATAAAATCCAAAAATTGATGTAAAGGGATCTTTGTGATTTGTACAGCTTGCAATTATCATTATTCACTCAATCAAATTGTGCCAAGGCTCATTCAAGCACAAAATCTCAGATTTGGCTTATTTTTGGAAAGGTTAACAATGATGGTCAAACAAATCTTCCATCTTCAATGCACAAGGATATTGGCCCAACTCTTAACCTAAAATCATTCTATTATACATACACAAGCCACACAAACCTAATTCACGACCTAAGTTCTGTTAAAATGGCCATACCAAAACTAAAAAAAGGGTGAAAAAGAGAGAAATCGAATTCTTGGTTAGAGCTTGTTTTGATCAAAAAAACTCAACGTAGAGTGCTTGATTGCCATCCCCTGAAGCGATTGAAATAAGAACCAGGCTTGTTCATCACCTACATCTCACTGTAAGTCGTCGCGAACTGACCTCTGAACATGGAGTCCAAACCTCCAGTTCTTGCACTTTTCCTTCAAAATATTGGCATATTCATGTTTGTTATTTGATTTAGAACATTTTTGCATTATTAGATTTCATTATTGGACCATGTATCATGATGCTCGAACCTAGGGTTCATGTTCTTGTGTTTTAGGTGTTTTTTCTATAGGCGAAATCAAGGTGAATGGTGGTTACAGGGATGATGAGGAGACAGAGACGAACGTGTCTGTAATCTTGGATAGTGTTTTCATGGCCTGGAGACAATTTTTGAAACGTCCTACGAAACTTCCTGTGGATAAAAATCCGCAGGTAAATAACCAGGAACTTGTGGAAGAAGACGACCACGCGTCTTCTCCTTGTTGGCTGATTCAAATCAGCGCGCCACTTTTTTTATTTTTTCCAGCATAGTCGTTTGCTCCAAATATATTATTGTGTGCTTATTATACTAATAACTATCAAGCGTTGGTGGGGTGGTAAACGCGTTGGCCTGTGATTGGGACCTGGGTTCGAATCCCAGGTCCCCCAAACTTTGTTTATTTTTCTCCTTCAGGTATTCATGTGCAGTTTGCAAAGGGAGGTCCTCCATACACCTCAAATCTCAGTGCGCCAGATGGCTTCAAACCTAGATCCAGTGGTCATGAATGAAGGATCATCATACTCCCTAGTCAATGCATGCGCGTGAGATCCTGGAAAGTCAACAAGGCTGGTTTGGATTGGGCCTGGAAAATTGCAAATTACACCACAAAGTTGGGCCCAGCACCCCCCTATGAGTTTATTTCTTTTCCCCTTTTTATTTTTCTTTCATTTAATTATTTTTATAATTATTATTTATATCACCAACAAATTAATATTTTTTCCATAATAAAATCAGAAAACCATAAAAATATTATTTTTCATTAAATTCATCACTTGTTATTTTTTGTAAATAAATATTAACCAATTAATTTAGTTTTTAATTAGGTACAATTTTAATATTTTTTGTAATAAATTAAAAGTAAATTAGAATATTAGGTTTTAGCAATTTTAATCATTTTTATTTTTATTTCCTTAAATATTCTAAAAAACCAAAAAATATATTTTTCATTTAATTAATTAATTAACTTAATTTAATTTCCATTTAATTCAAAATAACAAAAATATTGATTTCTTTAATAAAAAGGGTCAAAACCCTAAAAACTCTTCGATTTAATTTTTCTCGCGCGTATTGTTTTTTTTTATTCATATTTCAATATTGTAATTGCTCCGAGGATGTAATAGCTTTAACTTAGGACCTTTTATCGCTTTTATTTACTTTTCCGCATTTACTTTTCAAGGGTTTGTTTTTGGCGATGTAAATACCCGACGCCTTGTAATAGCTTAGTTTTATTTTCCGCAACCATTAACTGCTAGATGTATGAATAATAGGCTATGCATGACAAGATCTATCTTAACTTAAAATCAATTGTAGCTCACCGTAACATGTACAAAGACAACATAACTGAAAATTGACACAGTTGCACATGCCAGTCCTAGGGTACGCCTCACTTGGTTGCCTCGAACGTGGTCATTGAGTATAGGAAGTTTTAGAGGTCGCCCTCCTGTCCAAAGATCATAAGTTGCCTCGAAACGGTTGCCTCGGATAAAATGATCTAAGACATTAGGGTTACCGCTAAGGCGTCCTAACATTGCTTTAGTGACCACATGTCCCTTAATCAAATTGACCCAAAAACTACAACGACGGTGCTACCTACTCCTCAATAGTGGGATAGCACTGTCTAAAAGATACTTGCACAGTTTAATTCCCTTTTGAGTAGGTAGAGGTTCTCAGGTACTTGCTCTTTCAAAACAAAACAAATTTTTCGCACTTACACTTTTCAAACAAAGTTTTCAACAAACACTTCATAAACTCTTGAGGACAGAAACAAGAGTTAAATTGAAGTTTTTAAACAAAACTCTTTTCAAAACCCACGAACACAAGAAAAGCAAAACTTTTGAAAACATAGTGAGCAAGTACCTAAGAGCCCGTGGATAACCACGGATAGAAAGGGTGCTAACACCTTCCCTTTCTATAATCTACCTCCCGAACCCGAGAAACATCTCGAAAAGGAATTTTTTTGTGCTTTTGTCCTTTCCTTGTTGGATAAAATAAAAGACGGTGGCGACTCTTTCTTACCGCGACATTTTGCAAAAACAAACGCAAACGCGAACCAGCATTCCAAAACAGTCAGTTCTATTTCCACCGATCACACATAGCAACAGAGACATAGAGATTTTGGACGGGGTTTTCCCCAGCTACTCGACTACATTATAGTTGCTCTTTTTGATGATCTTCAAAATTTCCTCCATCTCTTGTCTAGAGGCTTCAATAGTAATCTTCTTCGGTGCCTCCGTTTAGGCAGGCTCACCGGTGATCTCTTTGCCCCGAGTGTCAGATGACTCGGCGGCAAGGGTAAGAATTGGAACATGAACATGCATAGTAGCAGGTGTACCGGCAGGTATAATAACAACAGGCTTCCGAACAGTTGGTGGAGAGATATCAGGGGAGAAAAGCCTTCCGCTGCGGGTGACTTTACTAGATCCAACAATATTGCTGACGTCAGTATCAGCATTCAAATCTTGTTTAACTCCGTGATAGTACACGTCAGCCCCGTAGTGCCACGGGATAACTTTGTCTGATGTATAGGGGATAGGCCCAGGATTGGTAATGATCAACGGTGCAATTCTTGGAACAGATGTAATTCTAACATGCTTTCTCGAGGAAGCCTTGGAAGAATTGTCGAAAATGGTGATTATAGCAACTTCTTGAGTAGGAACCAAAGGAACAAAAGTTTTATCAAATAGAATTTCTTTATTATCCATCAGGCGTTGGACACATGAGTTCAAAAGATGACAACCAGTAGGTAGGACGACACACGGATGGTAACCTTCGCCACAGCCCAGAAATAAACCGGCTAACAGAAGGTTCTTCTTCACAGTCATTAATGGAGTAGCAATGTCTTTCACAGAAACCACAAACGAGTCTTCATCTACAGCATTTACTCCATGCTTGGGCATATGAGCAGTCATAACATTAGGCCTTTCAGGCGCTTCGAACTCAATTTCCTTAGCATCAATTAAGTCCTGCACCTTATTCTTCAAAACCCAACAATCATTTGTATCTTGCCCCAGGCTATCGGAGTGAAAAGCACAGCGGGTGTTTGGATTGTACATCAGTGATGTAATGTTAGGATTCTTCAGGGCTTCCTTCTGAATCACCAAGTTGGTCTTCAATAACTATGGCAGAATCTGAGACAGGGTCATATGAAGCTGAGTGAATTGTCTTCGTGGCCTCTCGGCCCTTGGCTGATTGTTGCGCTGAGGAGCAACAACAGGTCTTGATATAACCACCGCATTGACTGCTTGGCGGCGCTCAGGTTTGTTATGGCTTTTTGAGCTGTAAACAGCACTCTACTCCTTCTTAAAATGCTTCTTCTCGGTGCCTGATGAAGCACCCTTCTGTATCTTGCCAGATTTGATATCGGCCTCAATCCTTTCCCCAGTCATAATCAGCTCAGCAAACCCGGACGATGAACTTCCAATCAGATGGTTGAAATACGGACCAAACAAGGTCCCAAGAAACATATCAACTAACTCCATGTCAGCCAAGGGAGGTTGCACTCTTCCAGCAAGGTCCCTCCACTTCTGAGCGTAGTCTTTGAAACCTTCGCCCGCACCCATAGACATACCCTGAAGTTGGGTACACGTGGGAGCAAGGTCGGAATTGTATTGGTACTGCTTTTAGAAAGCAGCAGCCAAGTCCTCCCAATTACGGATACTAGCTCCTTCCAACTGGTAAAAACTTAAGTTGAGTCCCTGAGAGACTGTCTTGAAAGAAGTGGATCCAGAGGTTCTTATCAGTGGTGTATGGCTGAATCTTCCTAACATACGAGCGGAGGTGCAGTTTTGGCCAGCAAACCCCGTCGTATTTAGCAAAGATTGGTGCTTTAAACTTGTGGGGAATCACCACCCCAGATGACAGACCCAAATATCCAAAGTCCAGACCAGGGACCTTTTGAACCTCCATTGCGCTCAACCGGTCTTCCAGTTGCTTATATCTATCCTCAGCTGGAGGATACTAGTCTTCGTCAAAGTCAGTCTCGTTGTCAGAAACCACAGAGCTAGGAGCCCTCCTTTCTTCCTGATTATCTCCCCCTCCAGATGAGTGAGTCAAATCAACCTCTTCTCGCAAATTGTTTCCAAATCTGCGACCCATATTCAGTAGGACCGTCTTCTTCTTCTTCATCTTCTTATCCTTCAAGATAAGGGTCTTCAGATCTTGCTGACCCTTGGCTAAACTCATGAACAATTCCTGGAACTTGGCGTTTTGAGCTTGCAGAGCCTTGATGGCTTGATCAGTTGATGTTTCAGAAGACATGATGTGCTGAAATAAACAGCGAAGAAGATGAGAAAACTGTAAGGGTACCTGTTATAAGGTGCATGGGAATGAAATGTGCATGATATGATTTCAAAGACTTTGGACATTCAAATTTGTAAACCAAAATGAAACACACTTTTATTAGATAAAACTTGAATTCAAAAGTTCAACAGATGCCTTTAAGGCGTTACAAATGGAAAAACTGAAAAGTAAATCAAAACTAAAAGTAATCAAAATACATCAGTGCTCCCATGGTCATTTCCCGTTGGTGCTGACATAGTCGTTGAGGATCTGCTCGTTCTCCAGTTGCCTTGTCAACTTCTGAATCTTCCGCTCTTGCTCGTGATACTTTTCTCTGTAAGTATCCCGCTCTTCCCTTAGTTGGATCCAGGACCTCTTTAATGCCCCAATGTCAGTAGGCATGTATGGGTGGAGGATGGTAGGAGGAACCCCTTCTTTATCAGCAAGTTCAACTATCACAGGCAAGACAGCTTCGTAGGGCATTCCTAGCTTCTGAGCACGTGTACAAACCCATCGGAGATATGGTTCCATTGGAAGAGAAGTCTTCACACCTAGCTCGTGCGGATCAGACCTGTGGACCCTATCCCAAGCTCGTATGAATCTGCGGCGATGCTCATCACTATCCCCTTAGAAGTCAAAGACAATGCTTGGCATCAGCAACTCATGAGGTCCTTCCCTCCCATCTCACCCAAACTGTCGTAAGGCCAGACAAGGGTTATAAGTCATTCCTCCATTGATTCCTAGCAGTGGAACATTGGGGTATTCCCCACAGCGATCAATAATAGCCACGTCTTCCATGCCTTTAGTAGTCCAGATGATATCAGTGTGAGCAAGAGACATAATCATGTAGGCCCAACCCATACCCTCCTTGTTCTTCAAAACTGATTTGGGGAGGTGAGAATAAACCACCTCGCCAGCAATGGTGCACAACACATAAGGGTTCCCCGTTTCCGAGCAGTACGGGCATATAGGGTATGCAGAATATCACCCAAGAGAGTGGGTACTAGATTACCAGACATGAAAATCTTCACTGCATTCATGTCAACAAATGAATTTGAGTTAGGAAACAGAACCAGACCATAAATAAGAAGAGCCAGAATGTCCTCGAACGCCTGAAAGTCTAAACTGTCCCAAAACTGATTAGCCTTACCAGCCAGGAACTTAGTCAAGAAGCCTTTTGTCCCACTCCGAGTTTCCCAATTATCCATTACCTCAGCCTTTGTCAGATGGAGGGCTGAAGCAATCTCTTCCGGCCTAAGGACTTTCTCCCAACCTGTAAATGGGGTCTGCTTTAGAATGGAGATACCAAGTAGATCAGAGAACTCTTCCAGGGTAGGGACCAACTGGTAGTCTGGAAAAGTGAAGCAGTGGTACAGTGGATCAAAGAACTGGCATAAGACACTCATCGTCTGTTCATCCATCCTGGATGTGAATAAACCAAGGAGGTGACCATGTCTTCTGATAAAGGAGGAAGTATCTGGAACCTTTGCAACCAAATCTCTAAGCTGAGTGGAAATCTCTACAAAGCTGATTCGAATTGTGTTTCTACGCATAGATGCCATGATCTGCAAAACAGAATAAAGATGAATCCCATTGGTCTTTGAAATGGTTAGTCCAATGCAATATGCATGCAATGTCATGGTGCATGATGTCATGATAGAAACACATCACATGTATTCATAGATAGCAAACATGGTAAGGGCAAACAAGTCACACAGATAACCCTTAGATTTCAAGATGGCAAGGAGTTTAGGTACTACCCTCTTTCAGTTCAGTTGGTTCAAACCTGTCCTAGAAATAGTAACCGGGTTCTAGAGGATCTCAATATCACTGACCACCCTCGATCGGTCATAATTCCAGTTTAGCAACCTTTTCTTGCGGCCGGAATCATCACGAGAGTTTGGTCTCAATGAGTGTAGCATACTGCTACTGTTCTATGGCCAAGTTGGTCAATTATAGGTTCTAAGGTCAGTTGGTGCTTAATGACCCCTTAGCAAACCCATATTCTCCTCGTTGCGCCACAAGGGATATCGGTACATACTAAAGTGCCACACCAACGTAGCTACTGCTTCAACCATATCGTTCTATGTCGTACAGTTCCCTCACAGTTTATTGCTACTTACCTAAAGGGTGTCCCCCAGATTCAGGTTAGGATCAATAGTAACTCCGATTCAAACCCACAAAGATAAAGCATACAAATCAAGCAATTGAAAACATTATGAACTAATCCAAAGGTACACCCCACTTATAAGCAGTCCCCAGCAGAGTCGCTAGTTATGTGATACGGTGGAAGAACTGACTGTTTTTTGGAATGCTGGTTTGCGTTTTGCGTTTGTTTTTGCAAAATGTCGCGGTAAGCAAGAGTCGCCACCGAATTTTATTTTATCCAACAAGGAAAGGAAAAAAGCACAGAAAAATTCCTTTTTCGAGATATTTCTGAGTACGGGGAGTAGATTTATAGAAAGGGAAGGTATTAGCACCCTTTCTATCTGTGGTTATCCACGGGCTCTTAGGTACTTGCTCAATTGTTTTCAAAATGTTTTTCTTTGTGCTTGTGGGTTTGAAAAAGTTTTTGTTAGAAACTTCGATTTAACTCTTGCTTCTGTCCTCAAGAGTGTAATGAAGTGTTTTTGAAAACTTTGTTTAAAAAAGTGTAAGTGTGAAAGAGTTTTGTTTTTGAAAGAGCAAGTATCTAATAACTAATCTACCTACTCGAAAAAGGAATCGTTCTATGCTAATTTCCTTTAGACAATGCTATCCCACTATTGGTGAGTTGGTAGCACCGTCGTTGGAGTTTGAGGGTCAATTTGAAATAGGGACATACGGTCACCAAAGCAATGTTAGGACGCCTTAGCGATAACCCTAATGTCTTAGATCATTTATTCGAGGCAATGATATCCGAGGCAACCTTTCCGAGGCAACTTATGATCTTTTAGACAAGAGGGCGACCTCTAAAACAACCTATACTCAATGACCGTGTACGAAGGCAACCAAGTGTGGAGTACCCTAGGAGTGCGCATGTGCGAGTGTGTCGTTTTCAGTTTATTTTTATCTTTGCACATGTTAAGGGTAATGTAATTTGATTTTAAGATTTAAATATTCAGTCTTGTCATGCAAACCCTATTATCAAACATCTAACAGTTATAATTAGCAGAAATTAAAGTGCGGAAATTAAAATGCAGAAATTAAATTATAAGGCGTCGGGTATTTACATCGCCAAAAGCAACCCTTTGAAAATAAAATAAAGCGGTAAAAAATTAAATGTCCTATTTAACTATTACAATCCGTAAGCAGATACATAATTGGATAAAAATAAATAAAGCGCGCGGGAAATTAAATCGAGTGCGAATTAGGGTTTTGACCCTTTTGATTAAAGAAAATGTTTTTTTATTGTTGTTTTTATTTAAGGAGAGAAATTAAATTCTAAATTAAATAACTAAATTAAATTAATAAGTTAATAAATGAAAAATAATTTATGACATATTTTTGGTTTTTTTATTATTTTAAGAAAGAGAATAAAAATAATTAAATGAATTAAAACCAAATGATTTCTAATTAATTTTAAATATTTACAAAAATAAGTTAAAGTTTCCTAGAATTAAAAACCTAAATTAATTAATTAGTATTTATTAAAAAAAAAAAAGAATTCTGAAATTTATTGGATAAAAATATTTTTTTAATGATTTTTGATAAAAAGGAAAAATTATGATTGGTTAGTAATTAATTAAAATAAAGCAATTAAATTAAATAAACAAAATAAAAAATTAGAAGAAATGGGCCTGAATAGGAGGTGTTGGAAGCAATTTTCTTGGCCCAATAATGTTGACCCAATTGACTTTTCCTGATCCAGTGTGCGTGTATTGACCTGGCTTGTGGTAGACTTCCAACATGGACCACCAGATCTGGCCCTTGGATAGTGAGGGAGTATGGTGGATTGCAGATTGGCATGCGCACTGAAAAACCTGAAAACAAATAATATTGAGAAAGAGGGGGACCTGGGATTCGAACCCGGGTCCTGAAGGAGAATACACCATTCGCTTGCCACCACACCATGTTGCTTTGTTTGTTAGAATAATAGGTATTAATAATAATATAAGAAAACAAATCAAATGCCAGAAAAAAATAAAAATAAAAATGCGTAATATTTGAACTGGATAATGGATGGACGACATGTCTTCATCCCTGTCCTCCCAACGCTGTAACTTTACCTGCGGATTTTTATCCGCAGCTAAAAGCGCAACTTCGTTCCAAAATCTCCCTCAGGCCATAAAAATGATTTTTAAGGGCATGGTAGTGTTCGTCTCAACCTCCTGGATACAACCATGTCCATCATGTGGATCAATTTCACAGTGCTTTAGGATGCTTGAAAACGCGTGGTTTGGATTGTATTAGCTTCTGGAGATGGCCAGCAATCGATTGAGACAACTCTCAAGTCCTGAAAATGTCTCTAACCTTGATTTTGATCTCCCACTTTTTTGTGATTTTGCAAGTTTTTGTTCTGCCTCTACCAATGCTCTCCAACCCTTATTTTCGTGCCTCTTGCTTACTTATGTATTATACATTGGATTAGGGTTACATTTTTTGTTCAAATCTTCCCACATTGATGATTGCATATTTGATTTGATTCTTCCATAAAAGCTTTCCAAACTTGGCCTAAATCACATCTTTTTGTACCCAATGCCTTTGATACGAATTTTATTGCAATTATAGTTGTATTTGGAGCATGAAATAGCCAAAAAAATCATGTGTTATCAATGCTTTAGATTTTATGTGATTTGATTTGATTTAAAATGAATTAATTCAAATAAAAATAAAATTAAATAATAAAAATGTGATATGGACAC
The DNA here is from genome assembly GCA_948472305.1 of Vicia faba. NCBI lineage: Eukaryota > Viridiplantae > Streptophyta > Magnoliopsida > Fabales > Fabaceae > Vicia > Vicia faba. The sequence continues at coordinate 1,542,039,809 of OX451735.1, forward strand.
ATGGCTGGAGCTAGGGCATGTGGGCAATAATGCAAACTCAAATCAAGTGAAAAAGAATGGGCCTATTTGGCAAAATTTGAAGTTTTGGGGATAGTTGACTTTTGGCAATTTTGCAAAAAGGTCCAACTTCAACAATGCATAACTTCTTCAATTTAAAACTTTTGGAGATGTTATTGGACTTTCTAGAAAGCTTGAGATGTCCTATAACCAACCCTTTTGTCTAATATAATTTTGATATTCCATGCTCAAGTTAGAAGCCATGACAAAAAAGGTGTTTTTGTTGACTTTTCAAAATGACCTATAATGTCCAAATTCATAACTTCTTGTGAGTGCATTTTTTGATCTTGGGATATGAATATGGATTGTATGGAATTTCATCCTCTTCAAAATGATATTTGGATGGGTCATTTTTCATAAAGTATGAGAAAGTTATGCTTGGTCAAAGTTGAGTTGACTTTTCCTATAAAACCCTAATTTAGCAACTTTTGAATCTTGATGAATTTTGAGCAATCCTTGATGAATCATGATCAACCCTTGATAAAATTATGAAATATCCTTCAAAATGAGAATGTTGACAAAAAATCTTGAAGTTTGACTGTATTTGGGTTACAGTTGACTTTTGCCCTAGCACAGTCGATTTTTGGACCTTTGAGCAATTGACTGAGCAAACTTCCTCTGCAAGGCTTGAAATTTGACATGGATGATCTTGAGAACATATTAGGACATTGGGGAGAATTTGAGGTCATTTGGACTCAAGGATATTGATGCAACACAAAACCCTAATTTGGGATAGACTGCCTTAGGAGATAGCTTGTCTGACCAATTCTTGAGCAACCTTGAGCAACTTGGAGATTTTTCTTGCAATGTTTTGAGAAATATGGGAGGGAAAATTTTAGGGTACAACAACAATCAATTAACAGTAACTACCCACTCAAGGTCTTTCTTGTATTTTTCCTCCTCCTTTAGATAGTGTTATCCATACCATTAGTTAGCAGGAAGCCCTATCTTTGGAAGTACGAGGGACAGGCGTAGGGTCGTTGTTATGGTCATTGAGAGTAACATGAAGGGATACCTTTAGCAATGTGAAGGGATTGTCATCATATATATTCATAGGCAACATCGAGCGACATGATCATATACCGTAGGCAACTTTAAGGGACATCAACGGACTATGATCTTTATGATGATTTGTAATTTAGGGTTTTTGCTAATGGTATCCCTATGTTCGAGGGATATGACCATTGTTTTTCTGAGGCAACGAGAGAGGTTTCCCTAGAGGTGAAGTGTGCAAAGTATGCTTGATTCAATTCATTTATCTTGCAATTAGAGTTAGCTATTGATTTCTTTTAGATCTTGACAAGCAATCCTATTAATCTAAGCAGTTATAATAACAGTAAAATAGTAAAGCAGAAATAAACGTCTTACGCTATTACATCGCTTCGGGAAGGGGGGTACAAACCATAAAAAATAATGGGGATAGAAGAAAGTAAATAAAAACCCTAATTTAAAGCTATTACAAACCATTAGCGGTTTACAATAATTGGAAAAAAAATAAGAATACGAAAAATAACAAACGGGCGACGATTTAAACGGGAACAAGTTTGAAACCCTAAAGAATCTAATTATTTAATAAAATATTTTTGGTATTTTATTGAGAAAAAGATTTGAAATTTTAACCTAATTATGATTAATTTTAATCAATGAAATAAGTCAAAATAATTAAATCAAATTAATTTATTTACCAAAAATTAAATTTAATTAGAAAAAACCTAAGTCTATTATTTTTTTGTGATTTTATGATTTTTATGATTTTATGATTAAAATAAAATTGGTTTTAAAAACATAAAACAATGAAATAAAATAAAAAGTAAAGAAAATAGAAAATGGGCATGACATATGAAGAAATTTGGGGGGGGGTGCACGTTTGAAATTGTCCGGGCCCAAATTCCTAGCCCAAGGTCCTGCTTGAGAATTCAGTGTTGCTAACTCTTTGAGGCTTCAGTGCGGGCGCATGATCTGGAACGTCTGATCTGGATCTGATGAGATCTCATGGTGTGGAGATGAGAGCACATGGTAAACGCGCTGGGACTTGGAGTATTGGATATGCAGGAAACAAATATGAGAGAAATAAATTGCAAAAGGGCTGGGTCGAACTCAGGCCCTTTGAGACTAATGCCCTATCACACCTTGTCTTGCCAACTGAACTGCATGCTTCAACTGTTATCTAAATACCAAGAAATATATACATATTAAACCTGATATCTGTACCGGAGAGGCGCCAGAGCCCTAGCTCCGGTCGTCTTCTCCAGTTGCGTTTTCATTCCACCCTGCAAAATAAACGCCATTAATGATTCAGGGGGGACCCTACCCCCCTAATTCAGGGTGTACGATCTCAATAGGAATATTAGTTTGGTCTGAAAACTAATGATTTGAGAGCTATTGCGAAAACAACTCTAAACGGTACAAGAATGGTGGTTCATGTTTTGGGGTGCATGGGATTATTGCAATGGTCCAGACCTGATCTAAAACATCTCAGGAACACATTAAAGATATTATCATGGTATAAAACAAAACAAAAACAAAGATACGAAAATTATGAATGATGTGAAATCGGTGATGCCATGTAATGGTGTTTCACGTGCTTTGGGACATCAAAACTATCCCAAACTTACTCAATATCCTTGCTGGGAATGAATGGAATGAAGATCTTGTCGTGGGAGGGCTTGTGATAAGGATTTGAGAACTCTAGGGTTCTTGATGAAACTTTGAGATTTTTGACAATTTGAGAGGCTAGGGTTTCTTTCTTTTGTTGTGTCTGAATTAGAGAGATTATATAGTGAGCAATTAGGTCAACACTTGTGGACTTAGACCTTTGTACAAAAGATTTGATTTGATTTTCATTATTTTTCATTATTAATGAATTAAATCCAAAATAATTTAAATAATTAAAATAAAATAAGGCCAAAGGGTGTGAGAACCATATTTGAGGTGTAGTACACGTATGGACTCTTAATCCATGGCCCACAAGTCAAAAATATCAAATTTGCTCAACTTGAAATTCATGCACTTCATCAAAATTTCCCAACTTGCAATGGTCATAACTTGCTCAATTTTTATCTTTTAAAGGTGATCTTTGACTTTTTGTAAATCCCAAAATGTACTCTACAATCTATCCTTTTATCATTTTTTCATTTGGAGATTTTTATCTTGATGTAATTTGCCTTGACAAAAAGTGCTTTTTTGTTGACTTTTAAAAAGACTTGTAATGTATTGGCTCATATCTTTCCAATGATGCATTTTTTGGACTTGGGAATAAAAACAAAGTTGTAGAGGGTTGAATTCCCTTTAAAATGAGTTTTAGCTGGGACAAAATGGATGAAGCATGTGAAAGTTATGCCTAGTCAAAGTTTAGTTGACTTCTCCTAAGGAAACTCTAATTTAGCAACTTTTGACTTTTGATGATTTGAGAGCTTTCCTTGAGGAATCATGATCAAGCCTTGATCAAATGATGAATGTCACTTCAAAATATTGATGTTGACAAAAATTCTTGAAGTTTGACTGTATATTGACCACAGTTGACTTTTGACCTAATATAGTTGATTTTCAGTCATCTGATCAATTGACTGAGCAAACTTGTGATGCAAGGCATGAAACTTGAAATGAGCATTCTTAAGGACATGTAAGAAACCGTGGAAACCACTTGAGACCTTTGAAACCCAAACTTATTTGTGAAAAGTGAAACCCTAGTTAGAAGTTCATTGCTTAGGAGGAGAGCTTGTCTGATCAACTCTTGAGTATCCTTGAGCATTTGAGAACTTTTTGTGAGAGATGTCTTGAGAAAAAGGGAGGGAAAATTTTGGGGTACAACACCTGCACTCCTTAGTTAGGTCTAGAAAGTCCTTCCTTGGTAACGTCCAATAGTATTTTGGAATTAATTCAAAGTCCAATAGTATTTTGGTGTTAGTTCAAAGTCTAGTAGTGTGTTGGCATTCCTTGGTTAGGTCTAGTAAGTCCTTCCTTGGTAACATCCAATAGTATTTTGGAGTTGATTCGAAAATCAATTTGTTCACTGGAATTCCTTGGTAAAATTCAATAGTAATTGCCATTTCTTTTAAATCCAATAGTATTTCGGCATTCCCCAATTAGGTCTAGTAGCTACTAGCCTTCCTTGTTCCAGTCTAATTGATATTGGCGCCTTTTTAAACCCTAACTTCGTTGTTTCACTAATAGATTGTGTCTTTACCCGCCAAAGCTTGACAGAAGAGGCACACAAAAATATCAATAACCTTCTTTCAGTTCTTAGAGTGCAAATTTTATGGATCTTTTGGTATTCAAACCTCTTCCACCTTGAAAGTTCAAAAGTCGTCGCTTACTCACTTTTATGTTTAAGAAGTTTGAATAGGGGCAGTTGTTACACCACACAATTTTCCCTCTTATATTTAACCTTCAATGGTTTGTGTTTCATCATTAGACATACTCATGCACTGCATTGATTCTATGGTTATGGGATCAAGGGTTCCTATATTGATGACTCTCATATTCAAGAGATTCTCAAATCAAGGTTTTGATTAAATCAACTTGTCATTTCTTGAGCAAAACATGATTCCATGACCTCATATACCCCTCAAAGAAGCCAAATGTTCATTATTGATCCTTACAAAGTTTCTCAGGGGATTCAAATTGACAAACAGAGAAGATTTGACCTAGTTGACTGGAAAGCCAACAAAAGTCAAAGAGAAGTCAAACAGTGAAATTTTGGTAAACAGTGACATTTTCCATCCATTTTCTTAAAATCAAGATGATTGGTCAAGAGAAATCACAAAAGACAACAAAATCAAGCAAAAACCCTAAATTGGTTGAACTTAGGGACTTAGAATTTTTTCTAAGTATGGAAGAAAGTCATTCATTGCTTAATTCACACAAGTGTATCTCTCTCATTTTTTAGCCAAATGGTGAAAACAAAATGTAAAATTGAAGAGCACGATTCATACTCCAACTTTGTAGAAGGAATCAAATCCAGTTGATGATTGAATCAAAAGTTGCAAAGGTTGGAAGTTGGTACCTCAATGTTGGTACAAGTCCAACACTTAGAAAATTTTGAAGAGTTTCAAAAGTGATCAAGTGCATGACTTGATGGGTAATTTACATAATAGCACAAGTGTATTTTCATAATCATTTCAACATCAAAGTTGTTCTATGATTTTCCCTCTTTTTAATAACATCATGAACACCTCATTTGTTTCATTATTGAAGAAATTAGAGAGTCAAGAAGTGGTGGAGATGAAATGGGTAGTTTGATATTTAACTTGATGAAATTTCAGATGTTCTTACCAGTTTTAACATCATAACTTCAAGGGAAAATTGATGGTTGATTCGGGCTTCATCTTAAGATGGTATCAACACAAGAAATGTCCATTGATGTATCAACTTTCCACTGAACCCGAGTTCTCATCAAATGAAGCCATATGGTGGAAGTTAGGATCCCTCAAAGATGGTAATTTATAACTGGTTAAGTAAGCAATTAACTCAGATTTTGTCTAAGTGAAGAATCAGTCATGAGATACATGTTTTCAAGGATATTTTTCAGGGTGTTCTAGGGCTTTATTCATCTTCCTTCCAACATGAAAGTTGAAGATTGTCCTTCAAACTTCTCAATGACCTCAAGTTTTCACATGGAGAAGGCCTATATCTCTAGTTAGAAGATCTCAAAGCTAGTAGCATGGTCACGGGCTAAAATCTCCGTTGGCCATAATTTGCATGTTGAAGCATCTTTGTGGGCAAGACCAGCACTAAGGTTACAACATGGCACGTCTTTGTGCATTTTTTACTTAATTCGGCCATGCAATTATATGCATGCATGCATGAATAGTGGAGAGGATTTACCAAATATAAAAGATGCTTTTGATACAACACTTGTGGCAGAGTTGGTATACACCATAACTATCATACTCACTCTCTCATTTGAAAACAACAACAACCACACAACAATGCTAACATGTGCCCTTGCCCACTCTATCCATTTTTTGATTCAAGGTTAACTCAAGCCAACCACACTTTAACCACCCAATAATCCTGAGTATATAAGAGAACTCTCACTCTAAATCACGGACTACACAATCATTTCGACCTACACACATAGATACCATAACTGAATCGTAACAAACTGGGTAGAAGCAGTTACAACAAACTTGAGATCATGAATTCTCTCTCTCATCGCATCATCTTCAAGAGCAATTTTCTCTCTCGATCCTTCATCATTCAAAGAAATGTCAAGCTCTTCTTCTTCCTTTCTGCAAAAGGAAGCTTCTGGTTGTATTTATTTTGTACTAGGAGCCCTGCGTAGCTCAGTTTATCACCATCATCATCATCTTCCTCAAGAGGTGAAATCGGTTTTGCATATTCATCAAGATTCGAGGTGTGCTGCAAGTTATTCATTATCTCTGAGCATCATTCAAGTTGTTGTAGAGTTTTCTGTAGCGTGAGACAAGATTAGAACGTAGCAGACGGTTTCTCCATTTAGTAAGTTATCTTGAACTTTTTTTTACGATTTTCTGTACTATGATTAGGATCTATGCCTGGTAGAAGCATCTAAGTAGCTCTGAAGTTGAGTCCCTCCATCAAGGGCATTGTTTTCGTGGATTGATAGGTTCATATGCGCGGATCTACGTTTATGATGATTTATGTACATGCCATGATTCTTGAAGTTTGAGTTTGTGTTAGTAAACTGGACGGCATATTCATATCCAGTGTGGAAAATCGTGCGGGAAAGTGTTTTCTTTCTCCATTTCCATGTAGCTTGATACATGAAGCCACCATCCTTAGTGGTTGTTGACCGGAGATGGTGGTGGCTAGGGCTTTATTTTTGGCACCAATTTTTTAAAATATTTGAGATGCTGAAGCGTGATTGGTCCATGCCATAAATTGAGTCCACCTCACAATTATCCAAACTTTTTCTTTTAATTTGTTTTAATTGAATTAAGTTTAATGTGAAATGAAATAAAAATAATTGTTTGTTTGGATGATGGACCAGAACGCATTGGGCTTGGCCTTGCACGCTACTTACACCTTCTACTGAGGCCAATGCAGCGCATGTAAACTGGATTTAGTGTAATTTGGCAATACAGATTGACACCCCCTGTGTTGTAACAAAGCTTAATACATTTTCAGTTTTAATTGATAAAACCTATTTTTCTTCATCATACAAATTCACAAAAATATATTTTAAATACTTGGGTGTATCAATATTTTTGTGTTGATTTGATAATTAATTGGATTAATTTGTGAAGGCATGTTTAGATAATGATATTTGCATGGTATGGTGACTTGTGGTTGATGGCTTGTTTAAGCTCATTTTAAGTCAATCTTTTTACCATGTTTAGACTTCTAGTTTCTCAGGGTTTAAATGATGTTTTGATGTCCTTTTTATGAGGTATTGATCATTTGGTTAATTGATTTCATGGTGCATTGATTCATGCATAAGTGTTGATGTATGTTTGTATTGACAACTTGATTTAAGTTTGCACTTGTGTAATAGCTTAGGAAATTTTTCTTGAAATGATAGTAGACACTATGACATATTTTGTGTATTAATCTCATGATTTTTTAGATCTCTTTAGGTCTTGATTTGGTAGTTTTTTTTTAGTTACAAAATAATGCATAGTTTGTTAACTTGCTAACCTAGTTTGGAGAATGTTTCTCTTGTATAGTTTTCCATGCTTTTATAAGTGTTAAACTGAATTTTTTGTTAAGATGTTAACATTTTTAGATTACGTTTGCCTTGATGTTTAGGTTTAATTTGAGTCATATGCTAAGTGAATCATAGTGCTTGATTCATAGGTTGATAGTTGAGTACCTTTGACCTAGTTTGGGTACTTAGTTTGTCTTGATGCTTACTTTTTTTGTGATAATTATGTAAGATGAATACTTGTGAGTATGCTACTGACTTGTAAGGTTGTTTATCTTTTATAGCTTAAAATGTACTTGCATGCTAATATTTTGAGTACATTGTGATATTTGAAAGTTTGTTTCTTCTTGTACTTGTTGAAAATGCTTAGTTTAGAATTGAAAATCATGATGCATGACCCTTAGGATTGATATTTAGGTTATGTTTACGCCTTTAGACTTGATGTATCTTCTTCTTACATGTGTAGATACCATGTTATGAATTTGTTTAAGTGTTTGCTTTAATAATTGAAACTTGAAGCATGATTGCGTTCTATCCCTTGGTGTTTGAGCTTGGTGTTTGGGACCCCTTACACCTTTGATGATTAGGTAGATACCTTTGAGTCTTAATCCTTGTTTGAATAAAATGTTTAGGTTTAGTTTGTTCACTCTTGAATCCTTTGTACATAATTCTTGTTAATGATGTAACAATTTGATTACATGTCTTACCGTTGCTAAGGTTGATTGATGATTATGAGCGTGATTAGGTCGTAACCCTAATGATTAAACTTTTTGATGTGCCTCCATGACATAAGGGATGTTCTTGCTTCTATCAGTTCTTTATATTTGATTTGAGAGCTTCAGTTGGTGACATGATGTGAAGTTGCTACTTCTTGATGTTAGTGTTTGATCTTAGTGTCTAACATGTTTGTTTTTCATCTTGTTGATACATGTCGCTTTTACATGAGATAACCTAGATGGTGCACCTTGGCTATGTGTACCTTACCTTAGGTAGATTAAACCTTAGGTCTAGAAAGACTTAAGTTGTGCTAGATAGCACCATTACCTAGATAGGTAATCATTTATCCTATGTCAAGAAAGACTTAAGTTGTGCTCGATAACACCTTTACCTATATAGGTAAAGTTTTGCCTTAGGTCTAGAAAGACTTAAGTTGTGCTAGATAGAACCATACCTTAGATAAGGTAGATTGAACCATAGGTCTAGAAAGAGTTAAGTTATGCTAGATAGAACCTTTACCTAGATAGGTAATCTCTTGCCTTTGGTCTAGAAAGACGTAAATTATGCTAGATAGCACCTTACCTTAGATAAGGTAGATTAAACCTTAGGTATAGAAAGACTTAAGTTGTGCTAGACAACACATTTTCTTAGATAAATAATACTTTACCTTAGGTATAGAAAGACTTAAGTTATGTTAGATAGCACCTTTACCTAGATAGGTAGATTAAACCTTAGGTCTAGAAAGACTAAGCTTGTGCTAGATAGCACCTTTTCTTAGATAAGCAATCCTTTACCTTAGGTTTAGAAAGAATTAGGTTGTGCTAGAAAGCACTATTACTTAAATAAGTAATGTTTGATCGTAAACCTTGATATGTCTAAGGATTGAGTTGTATGATCACTTAGTTGAGTGTGTTGGCTTGATGCATGAGATATGCTTGATGTACTTGTGGTTGCCTATGTACTTGTGGTTGTCTTGCTATCCATCTGTGATTTTTGTGTGGTTGTTACATATATATATATATATATATATATATATATATATATATATATATATATATATATATATATATATATATATATATATATATATATATATATATCATGTGGATTGTTATCTTTACTTTGCAACCGTGTTTGCATGTTTACATCGTTCTTCTTGTTTGACTTGTTATGCCATGCTCTCATAGTATGCTCAATTCAATCTTAGTTAGGATCCAAATCAAGTAGACCCTAGGTTTGTAAACGAATCATGATAATATTAGGTAAGATTCCCTATATCCTAATCTTAGGTTCATCTTTGCATGACTACAAGCATGATTGAGATCCATTTTCATTTGTTAGTGGTTTATTTTACATTGCATTCTTATAAGAACAAAAGCTCTTTTCTTAATCAAATTCAAAAATACTAATAAATATGATACATGCAAATACGCCGCGAGTCTTAAGCACGTATGGATTACTTTGGATACTGTGATCGATGGAAATAAAACTGACTGTTTTTTAAGCTGGTTTGCGAAATGTCGCGGTAAGAAAGAGTCGCCATCATCTTTTATGTTCTCCAACATGGAAAGGACAAAAGCACAGAAAAATTCCTTCTTTGAGATGTCTCTCGGTTCAGGAGGTAGATTTATAGAAAGGAAAGGTGTTAGCACCCTTTCTATCCGTGGTTATCCACGGGCTCTTAGGTACTTGCTCTTATGTTTTCAAAATTGTTTGCTTTTCAAGTGTGTGTGGGATTTGAAAAAGTTTCATTTGAAAAATTTCTAAGTAACTCTTGTATTTGTCCTCAAGAGTGTATGAAAAATTTGTTTGAAAACTTTTTGAAAGCGTAAGTGTGAAAAGATGTTTTTGTTTGTTTGAAAGAGCAAGTACCCACGAGAATCTACCTACTATAAGGAATTAGGCTGTGTAAGAGTCCTTTAGATAGTGCTATCCCATCATTGAGAGGTAGGTAGCACCATCGTTAGAGTTATTCGGGTCAATTCGATTATAGGGACAGTGTGGTCACCAAAGCAATGGTAGGACGCCTTAGTGGTAACCCTAATGTCCTAGATCCTTTTTTTATCCGAGGCAACCGTTTCGAGGCAACTGGATCTTTAGACAGGAGGGCGACCTCTAATACACCCTATACTTGATGACCACTTTAAGGCAACCAGTGAGGCGTACCCTAGGAGTGGCATGTGCATGTGTGTTGAATTCAGTTAATGTTTATCTTGTACATGCTATTTGTGAGCTACGGATTGATTTTATTTGTCATACAAGTCTTTCATGCATTTTTAACAGTTAAGAGTGCGGAAAATAAAATGCGGAAAAGGTAAATCTAGCTATTACAAGGCGCGGGTCTATACATCGCCAAAAACAAAAACCCGTTTGGAAACAAATGCGAAAAATAAAGGAAAGCGATAAACCTAATTAACTATTACATCTCCGGAGCAGATACATAAATATAGTGAATTAAAATAAAAATGCGCATGAAAGAATGAATCGGGACGTCCTTAGGGTTTTGACCCTTTTGAGAAATAAATAAATTTTGGTCCTTTGCATGGGAACACGTTAAACAAAATAATATCAAGTATTGGGGGACCTGGGATTCGAACCCAGGTCCTCAGGGATTATGCTTGCACGCCTTAACCAACTGAGCCAGCTGTTTCAATTGATATAATAATAGGCAGTTAGCATTATATGTAATAAAAGCAATATTCCTGGAAATAAAAAAAACACGCGTGTTTTAATTTGAATGGACCAATCAAACGCTAACACGCCATCATCTTCTCCAATAGTCCCTGTATATTTTCCTGCGGATTCTAGTCCGTAACAAAATCCGCGTCCTCGTCCTAAAATGGTTTCTAGGTCATGAAAACACAAACCAAAGCCCTCATCTTGCTCGCCTTGTTCTCCTGAGTCCAACCATAGCCATAGCTTGTCCTGATTTTGCCTATAACAAAAATACCTAAAACGCAAAAAGATGAACCCTAGAATCGGGCACCACGATTCAAGGCCTAAAAACCAAATTGGATAATGCAGTTACGTCAGAAATCAAACAAGCAACATGATTATGCCAATATTTTTGAGAAACAATGCAAGGATAGAGAGTTCAAGTTTCGTGTACAGGGGTGAGTTTGGAAGAACTTACAGTGCTTGATAGGTGGTCTTAGGATGCGTTTGTGGTCGCTTTGGCTTCAGGGGATGGCAAGGAAGGATGTCACGTTCTCCTTTTGGTCTGAAAGTGCTTGCAATATTGTTTTCGATCTCACACTTTTTGACAATTTTTCCACTTTTTCTCTGGCCGTTTGTGCACTCTCTAGGTCTTGAAATTAGGTTTGTCACGCTTGCTTATGTATGTATGGATGAAATTAGGTCAGCAGCTGAGCCTTAAACTTGTGTATTGAAGGCTTGAGATCTTGGTTGACCACCATTAAAGAACCTTCCATATTTGGTTCAAATTCAAGATTTTGTGCACCAAAAGGCTTGGCGCAAAATTGTTAGCTAGCACATGACACATAAAAGTCATTCAAGTCACCAAGATGCCATTCCATTAATTTTTTGATTTTATTTGAATTATTATGGATTTAAAATGAATTAAATCAATAAAAATTAAATAAAATGGAAAAATAAATGTTTGATCTTGAAATTAATCATGGGACACGTGTATGGCATGACAAGGTTGAATCAAGTGGAAGAAAGTGGGCCCTTTTGTCAAAAATTGAAGTTTCAAGGATAGTTGACTTTTGCACATTCCCAAAACTTTCCCAACTTCTCCAATGCATATCTTGCTCAATTTTGATCATATGAACATGTTCTTGGACATTTTGGAAAGGTCTTGAAGTCCTATAACCAATGCCTTTCGTCCCATGTCATTTGGATTTACCAATCTCAAGTTATGGTCTTTGACTTAAAATGCCTTTTTGTTGACTTTTGAAAATGACCTATAATGTAGAAATTGATAACTTTTTTTGAGAGCATCTCTTGGACTTGGAATGTGAAGATGAGTTTCAGGAAATGTCATCACCTTCAAAATGAGCATTGGATGGGATTTTTTTGATGAACCATGAAAAAGTTATGCTTTGGTCAAGTTACAGTTGACTTTTCAGCTGTCCCAAAATGGAAACTTTTGGCATCTTGATGATTTTTGAGCCATGCTTGTGGAATCATGATCAAGACTTGATCAAATTATGATTGTGTGCTCAAAATAATATGTTGACCAAAATTTTTGACTTTTGACTGCCAAATGACCATTTTACCCCTACAGTTGATTGTGAAGCAAATGGTACTTTTGATTGTGCAATTTGATGCTGTGAGTCTTGCAACTTGGCATGTAGATGCTTGACAATGTATATAGGCATATGAGACTTGATTGGACCACTGAGAACCTCAAATTCACTGAAGGAACCAAAACCCTAATTTTCAGCTGCCTAGGAGGATGTTTGACTGTGCAACCCTTGGGAAGCCTTGAACCATTTGAGGATGATTCTTGATAAACTTTGAAGAATATGGGAGGGAAAATTTTGGGGTACAACAGTTTCCCCTGTTCAATCTTCTTAGACCTGAGGATGTAGATTGGCTTGTGTGCCTTTCGTGATCCGAAGGTGGAAGATGATTGAACACTAAAGTGCCCAGAAATTTGCACTCACATAGTAGAATATCAGCAGTGTGATGGCGGGAATGGGCTTATAGATGCCATTTGGAGGGATGATGGATAGGAGGATGGGCTTATAGATGCCATCTGGAAGTGTGACAGAATCTTGTCGGGAATGGGCTTATAGATGTCATTTGGAAGTGTAATGGATAGTTGTGGAGATGGGCTTATAGATGCCATCTGAAGGTGTCGGTCGCGTAAGAGATTCCTTAGATAGAACTTGCGTACTTTGAGAAAGGAAGATGGTTTCCTGGCCTGTTACAGGGGTTGATCTTCAAACTCTTCATGCAGATATGCCCTGGCTAGATACAGGTATCGAATCTACAATCAATCGCTCACAGATATGCCCTGGCTAGATACAGGTATCGAATCTGGAACTGGTCGTCTACAGATATGCCCTGGCTGGATACAGGTATCGAATCTTAAACTCTACATGTAGATATGCCCTGGCTAGATACAGGTATCGAATCTACAATCAATCACTCACAGATATGCCCTGGCTAGATACAGGTATCGAATCCAGAATTTCAAAAGGTTGCTTACAGACGTGCCCTGGCTGGATACAGGTATCGAATCTACAAACAATCGCTCACAGATGTGCCCTGGCTAGATACAGGAATCGAATCCGGAATTAGTCGCTTACAGATATGCCCTGGCTGGATACAGGAATCGAATCTCTAAACTCTTCATGCAGATATGTCCTGGCTAGATACAGGTATCGAATTTACAATCAATCACTCACAGATATGCCCTGGCTAGATACAGGTATCGAATCTGGGATTAGTCGTGTACAGATATGCCCTGGCTGGATACAGGAATCGAATCTCTAAACTCTTCATGCAGATATGCCCTGACTGGATACAGGTATCGAATCTACAATCTCACAGATATGCCCTGGCTGGATACAGGAATCGAATCTAGAATTGTGACAGTTGATAGTAATCATCTTTGGATGGACCTTTTTCCTGAAAAGGCAAAACATCAGTTGTATGCAATGTTATGATGTATGAAATGCATGATGTCATGATATTCAGAGGTAGTGTAGTATGCACTTTGTCATGTATGTACGCAGGATGTATGAAATGTGATATGTTTATGAATGTATTTTCGTCTTGGAAAATAAATCCTTGACGAATGCCGGGAAGTTCGTTGAATCCTGGGCTAACGTTTGAAGAATAGAGTTCTTTGTTTCCGCTGGGGATGATGATTGCAAGAATAAACCGGTAGGAGAAGCTGACTCCGTTGGTGAATAAATTTGGCGAAGAGATTACTCTGCGGGGAATTACTCTGTGGGAAGAGATACTTCATTGAGATTCTGATGATAATTCCGCTGGGGATTCCGTTGATATGTTTTGTTAAGGGATTTGATGAACTCCGCTGGGGGATAGGAAGAACTTCGCCGAGGACGATCTTTCTGTGGTAATTAGCTGAGGATAACCCAGTTATAAACTCTGGTGGGTAATAACCTTTGAATAGGGTCGGTGTTGTACCCCAAAATTTGCCCTCCCATATTTCTCCAAGATTTGTCAAGAATCATCCTCAAATGGTTCAAGGCTTCCCAAGGGTTGCACAGTCAAACATCCTCCTAGGCAGCTGAAAATTAGGGTTTTGGTTCCTTCAGTGAATTTGAGGTTCTCAGTGGTCCAATAAAGTATCATATGCCTATATACATTGTCAAGCATTTACATGCCAAGTTGCAAGACTCACAGCATCAAATTGCACAGTCAAAAGTACCATTTGCTTCACAATCAACTGTAGGGGTAAAATGGTCATTTGGCAGTCAAAAGTCAAAATTTTTGGTTAACATCTTATTTTGAGCACACAATCATCATTTGATCAAGTCTTGATCATGATTCCACAAGCATGGCTCAAAAATCATCAAGATGCCAAAAGTTTCCATTTTGGGACAGTTGAAAAGTCAACTGTAACTTGACCAGAGCATAACTTTTTCATGGTTCATCATAAAAATCCCATCTAATGCTCATTTTGAAGGGGATGACATTTCCTACAACTCATATTCACATTCCAAGTCCAAGAGATGCTCTCACAAAAAGTTATCAATTTCTACATTATAGGTCATTTTCAAAAGTCAACAAAAAGGCATTTTAAGTCAAAGACCATAACTTGAGATTGGTAAATCCAAATGACATGGGACCAAAGGAATTGGTTATAGGACTTCAAGACCTTTCCAAAATGTCCAAGAACATGTTCATATGATCAAAATTGAGCAAGATATGCATTGGAGAAGTTGGGAAATATTTGGGAATGTGCAAAAGTCAACTATCCTTGAAACTTCAATTTTTGACAAAAGGGCCCACTTTCTTCCACTTGATTCAGCCTTGTCATGCCATACACGTGTCCCATGATTAATTTCAAGATCAAACATTTATTTTTCCATTTTATTTAATTTTTATTGATTTAATTCATTTTAAATCCATAATAATTCAAATAAAATCAAAAAATTAATGGAATGGCATCTTGGTGACTTGAATGACTTTTATGTGTCATGCGCCAGCTAACAATTTCGTGCCAAGCATTTTGGTGCACAAAATCTTGAAATTGAACCAAATATGGAAGGTTCTTTAATGGTGGTCAACCAAGATCTCAAGCCTTCAATACACAAGTTTAAGGCTCAGCTGCTGACCTAATTTCATCCATACATACATAATCAAGCGTGACAAACCTAATTTCAAGACCTAGAGAGTGCACAAATGGCCAGAGCAAAAGTGGAAAAATTGTCAAAAAGTGTGAGATCGAAAACAGTATTGCAAGCACTTTCAGACCAAAAGGAGAACGTGACATCCTTCCTTGCCATCCCCTGAAGCCAAAGCGACCACAAACGCATCCTAATACCACCTATCAAGCACTGTAAGTTCTTCCAAACTCACCCCTGTACACGAAACTTGAACTCTCTATCCTTGCATTGTTTCTTAAAAATATTGGCATAATCATGTTGCTTGTTTGATTTCTGACGTAACTGCATTATCCAATTTGGTTTTTAGGCCCTGAATCGTGGTGCCCGATTCTAGGGTTCATCTTTTTGTGTTTTATGTATTTTTGTTATAGGCAAAATCAGGACAAGCTATGGCTATGGTTGGACTCAAGAGAACAAGGCGAGCAAGATGAGGGCTTTGGTTTGTGTTTTCATAACCTAGAAACCATTTTAGGACGAGGACGCGGATTTTGTTACGGACTAGAATCCGCAGGAAAATATACATGGACTATTGGAGAAGACGAGGGCGTGTTAGCGTTTGATTGGTCCATTCAAATTAAAACGCGCGTGTTTTTTTTATTTCCAGGAATATTGCTTTTATTACATATAATGCTAACTGCCTATTATTATATCAATTGAAACAGCTGGCTCAGTTGGTTAAGGCGTGCAAGCATAATCCCTTGGGACCTGAGTTCGAATCCCAGGTCCCCCAATACTTGATATTATTTTGTTTAACGTGTTCCCATGCAGATTCCCCAAAGCATCTCACCATACACCTCTAGTTCATAAAGCGCCATGTGGCCTCAAGCGTGCATCCAAAGGCCAGGAGATGATCCTCACCACGCACTCAGTCAACCAATAGACACTTGATCCAGGAAGTCAACGCAGGCTTGGCTTAGTGGGCCTCATATTTCTAAACAAACCTCATTGCTGGCCCATCACCCATGGTTCACTATTTTTTTTCTTTTTTTTCCTTTTATTTTCTTTAATAATTATTATTAGTATTATTTAATTAATTAACAAATTGACATTTTCACAATAAAAAATCAGAAAACTAATATTATTATTATTTATTAATTTCAATTACTTTTTGTAAATAAATTCTAAATATAATTAACTTAGTTTAATTAGTGTAATTTTAATCTTTTTTCATAATAAATAAAAATGAATTAGACTTAGGGTTTTTTGACACTTTTAATTTCTTTTTTTTTTTAATTTTATTTCATTAAAAAAACATAAAACATAAAAAACATTTTAATTAGTAATTAGGCCTAATTTCATTAATTTAATAAAAATGACAAATCTCATTCTTTTCTCAAAGGGTCAAAACCCTAAGGACATCCCGATTCAACCTTTCGCGCGTATATTTACTTTAATTCATTTATTTTGATTATGTATTTGCTCAGAAATGTAATAGTTAATTAGGACCTCCTTTATCGCTTTATTTACTTTTCTCGCACTTATTTTCAAAACGGGTTTTTGTTTTTGGCGATGTATAGACCCGCGCCTTGTAATAGCGTAGATTCATATTTCCGCAATTTATTTTCCGCACTCCTAACTGTTAACAATGCATGAAAGACTTGTATGAATAATAAAATCAATCCGTAGCTCACAAATAACATGTACAAGATAAACATAAACTGAAACAACACACATGCACATGCCACTCCTAGGGTACGCCTCACTGGTTGCCTCGATGTGGTCATCAAGTATAGGGTGTCTTAGAGGTCGCCCTTATGTCTAAAAGATCCAGTTGCCTCGAAACGGTTGCCTCGGATAAAAAGGATCTAGGACATTAGGGTTACCACTAAGGTGTCCTACCATTGCTTTGGTGACCACATTGTCCCTCTAATCGAATTGACCCGAACAACTCCAACGATGGTGCTACCTACTTCTCAATAGTGGGATGGTACTATCTAAAGGACTCTTACACAGCCTAATTCCTTAGAGTAGGTAGATTTCTCCTGGGTACTTGCTCTCTAAAAAACAAACAAAATACTTTTCACACCCACACTTTCAAAAAAGTTTTCAAACAAATATTTCATACACTCTTGAGGACAGATACAAGAGTTACTTAGAAATTTTTCAAATGAAACTTTTTTCAAAACCCACATACACTTGAAAAGCAAACAATTTTTGAAAACATAAGAGCAAGTACCTAAGAGCCCGTGGATAACCACGGATAGAAAGGGTGCTAACACCTTCCCTTTCTATAAATCTACCTCCCGAACCGAGAAACATTCTCAAAGAAGGAATTTTGCTGTGCTTTTGTCCTTTCCATGTTGGAGAACATAAAAGACGGTGGCGACTCTTGCTTACCGCGACATTTCGCGAACCAGCTTAAAAAATAGTCAGTTCTATTTCCACCGATCACAGAACTGGCGACTCTGCTGGGGACTTTAATAAGTGAGGTGTACCTTAGGATTAAACCACTCTTATGTTTTCAATTGCTTGCTTTGATTGCTTTGAATATTGTGGGCCTGTTTTGGGAGTTTCATAGATCCTAACCCGGATCTGGGGGATACCTTTTAGAAAGTAGCAACAAACTGTGAGGGAACTGTGCGGGGTATACCGACACGGTTGAAGCAGTTTGCTACGTTGATGTGGCACTTTGGTGAGTACCGGTAACCCTTGAGTCAAGTCAAGGAGAGTACGGGGCCGCCGCGTGGTGTCGTGAAGCATCAACTGACCTTAGGAACCTTACTTGACCATCCTGGCCTCTTTAGGAGTAGTGAGATGACCGACTTTGGTGCAGTCCGAAGTTGGTAGATACTCGATACTACACTCATTGAGGGTTGTTTTCTTGGAATATTTTGATCGCCAGTTCAGTGGATAAATCAAAACAATGAACATAGAAAACAACCCTATGATATTGAGCTCCTTAGAACCCGATTACTTTTGATAGGACAGGTTTTGAGCCCACCAACTTCAAGAGGGTAGTACCTGAACTTCATGCTGGCCTAAACTCTAAGGGCTGTCTGGTGTGACTTGTGTGCCTTATCATGTTTGCTTTTTGTGAATACTTGTGGTGTGTCCTTATCATAACATAATAGCATCATACAGCATCATATGCATCCACTAACCACATCAAGGGTTCGAATCTTCATCTTTTTTCTTGTTTTGTAGGACATGGAAACTATCCGCAGAAAGACAATTCAGATCAACCTTGTAAGAGTCCCTCCTCAGCTTAAGGAGCTTACATCCAGGATTCCCGAGAACTCTTCCTTCAGTGAAAGACATGGTAGACTCATCAACTTGGTCAATACCAACATTGAAGAAGATATGGTGAAAGTGTTGTTCCAATTCTTTGACCCTCTGCACCACTGTTTTACTTTCCCGGATTATCAATTGGTGCCTACTTTGGAAGAGTGTTCTCAGCTTCTGAAGATTCCTATCCTTAGTCAACTATCCTACAACGGTACGGAAAGGGAACCAAAATTTGAAGAGGTTGCTAAAGCATTACGCCTACAACCATCTGACATCAAGGGGCATTGGGAAGTCAGAAGTGGTATCAAAGGATTCTTGGCAAAGTTCCTATTAGAGAAGGCACAAGAATGTTGGAATTCACTTGACCTACAAGCCTTTGAAGAAGTTGTAGCACTCATTGTCTATGGGTTGGTGTTGTTCCCGAATCCAGATCAGCTTATAGACATCAATGCTGTCAAGATCTTCATGTCCAGGAATCCTATACCTACGTTGCTTGGGGACATCCTCCACTCATGTTACACTCGAACCATGAGAAAAAGAGGTGTTCTCATGTGCTTCACTCCTCTCCTGGCAAGGTGGTTTATTTCGCACCTTCCACAATCAGTTTGGAAGAAAGAGCGGGGTTTGAGATGGTCACAACGATTAATGACTCTTACACACGCTGATATACATTGGTGTTCTCGGTCCAGAGAAAATGTCACTATCATTGATCGCTGCGGAGAGTTCCCTAATGTTCCTTTACTTGGAATTAGGGGGGGCATTACTTACAACCCATGTCTGGCTTTGAGACAGTTTGGATATGCTCTGAGGGATGGCCCTCATGACATGTTGATTCCTGACATAGTTTTTGACTTCGACAACGATGCACAAGGACTTCGTCAGAGATTTATCAGAGCTTGGAGGATGCCCAACAGGGTAGATAGCAAGACACTGGGGCATAAGAACTCCATCCCTCTGGAGCCTTATCTCAAATGGGTACGAGCCCGCTCCCAGAAGCTGGTGATGCCATATCCTCATGTTCTCCCCGTGATCAAAGAGCCAGTTTTGGAAGGAGAGGTGCCATACACCATTCAACATCCTGACATGCCAACATCTTGGGAAGAAATGCAAAAGAGTTGGATCCAACTCAAGGAAGAACGGAATTCTCTTGAAACCAGTCTACATGCCAGTGAGAAGAAGGTCTTGGAGCTCACCCGTCTACTTCACGAGGAAAAGACTCTTAATACCTACATCGCCCCAAAGAGGATGCGCAGTGTCTTTTGGGATTAATTATTTTGTAATGTTTTGCCCATGAGGCCTGGATGTACTGAACAGATTATTTCTTAATATAACGTGTGTTCCCCTTTTGTCTACAACGAATTTGAACTTTCGAACCCTTGAATGCATTGCATAAATAGCATATCATGCATCATGTGCATAACAGGTACTCTTTTTCTACAGGTTTCTTAATCTCCTTCGCTGTTTATTTCAGCAATCATCATGAATCCTGAACAAGCTATCAAGGCCCTCCAGGCCCAGAACGCCCAGTTTCAAGAGCTGGTCATGAGCTTAGCCCAGGGTCAACAAGAGCTGAAGACTCTGCTCTTGAAGGAGAAGAAGAAGAAGAGGACTGTGTTGTTTAACACTGGACGGAGGTTTGGGAATACACTGCAGAATGAGGCTGATCGGGCTACTTCCTCTGCAAGGAAAGACAACCCCCAAGGGAGGGAGGTTCCTAGTCCCGTGGTCTCCGACAACGAGACAGATTTCAATGATGAACAGTACCCTCCTACTGAGGACAGGTATAAACAGCTGGAGGACCGGTTAAATGCTATGGAGATTCAACGCGTGCCTGGGTTGGATTTTGGAGATCTAGGTTTATCTTCTGGGGTGGTGATCCCACAGAAGTTCAAGGCGCCTGCCTTTGCGAAGTACGACGGGGCTTCCTGTCCTAAACTGCACCTCCGCTCTTATGTAAGGAAGATCCAACCTTACACTGCAGACAAGAACCTATGGATCCATTTCTTCCAAGATAGCCTTTCAGGGGCTCAACTCGAATGGTTCTATCAGCTGGATGGAGCCAGTATTCGAAACTGGGAGGACTTGGCTACTGCGTTTTATAAGCAGTATTAGTACAATTCTGACCTCGCTCCCACGCGTACCCAACTCCAGGGTATGTCACTTGGGACGGGTGAAGGTTTTAAGGAGTACGCGCAGAAATGGAGAGACCTGGCTGGCAGGGTGCAGCCACCGTTGACTGACCGTGAACTCGTGGACATGTTCTTAGGGACCCTGTCTGGTCCATTCTTCAACCACCTGATTGGTAATTCTTCTGCAGGGTTTACAGACCTCATTCTGACTGGTGAGAGGATAGAAGCTGGTATCAAGTCGGGGAAGATACAGAAGGGTGCCTCCTCGAGTACTGAAAAGAAGCCTTTCAAGAAGGAAGCTAGTGCTGTTTATGGTCCAAGGAGACAGAACAAACCGGAACGCCGCCAAGCTGTCAACGCAGTGGTAATTTCAAAGCCTGCTGCTGCTCCTCAGCAGTATAACCAACCAAGGGGTGAGAGACCCAAAAGGCAGTACACTCGGCTCAGCATGACCCTGTCTCAGATATTGCCGCAACTGCTGTCAACCAATCTGATAACTGTCAAAGAAGCTCCGAAGGTAGTGAACACCACATCCCCGAAGTAAAATCCCAATGCCCGCTGTGCTTATCACTCTGACAGCCCGGGGCATTCTACTGATGATTGTTGGGCTCTGAGGAATAAGGTTCAGGACCTTATTGATGCTAAAGAAATACAGTTCGAGGCGCCCGAAAGGCCCAATGTTGTGACTGCTCCCATGCCCCAGCATGGAGTGAATGTTGTGGAAGAAGACCCGTATGTAGCCTCTGAGGATGAGATTGTTACTCCGTTGTTGACTGTCAAAAGGAACCTGTTGCTAGCCGGTTTATTTCCGGGATGTAGTAAAGGTTGCCTTCTATGTGCTGTTTCACCTAATGGTTGTCCTTTGCTGAAGTCAGGCGTCCAAAACCTGATGGATAGCAAAGAGATCTTGTTCAAGAAGTTCGCTGTTCCTGCTGTCCCTGCTGAAGAAGTTTCTATTGTCACTATTTTCAACAACCCTCCTAAGGCTCCCTCAAAGAAGCCTGTCAAAATCATGTCTACACAGAAGATTGCTCCTATCATCATCACTGTTCCGGGGCCCATCCCCTATAAATCTGACAAAGCTTTCCCGTGGCACTATGGGGCAGATGTTTATGTTCTGGGAGTAAAACAAGTGTTTGATACAAGTACCGACGTCAGTAACATCACCGGGCCTGCCAAGGTCACTCGTAGTGGTAGGCTCTTTTCACCAGATATTGCACCTCCCGCTATCCAGAGACCTCTTATCATCACACCTGCAAGTGTGCCTGCTTCCCTTCCTGATCAAGTTCCTGTTTCTACCCCCGCTGCCGAGTCATCTGACGCTCGGGGCAAAGGCATTGCTACTGATGTGCCTGCCCAGACGGAGGTACCGAAGACCGTCAATGTTGAAGCTTCCAAGCAAGAGATGGAAGAGATTCTTAAAATTATCAAGAAGAGTGATTTCAATGTAGTTGAGCAGCTGGGGCACACCCCCTCTAAAATTTCTATGCTATCATTGTTATTGTGTTCAGAGGCCCATGCCAAGGCCCTGATTGCCTTCCTGAAGATGGCCCACGTGCCACAAGAAACATCTGCTGATCAATTTACTGATTGTGTGGCTAACTTGACTGCTGATAATGGGTTGGGTTTCTCTGATGCCGATCTGACTGCTAAGGGGAAAAACCATAACGACGCCCTGCATGTCTCCATTGAATGCAAGGGCACTACTCTTGCCCATGTGTTGGTAGACACCGGTTCTTCGTTGAACGTATTGCCCAAGAAAGCCCTAGACAAATTGGATTGTGAGGGTTTAGAGCTCAAGCCTAGTAACATTTTTGTCCGGGCCTTTGACAGGTCGAAAAGGATGGTACATGGGGAAGTTGACATTCCAATCAGGGTTGGTTCTCAAGTTTTTGATTCTACTTTCTACGTGATGGACATCCGACCATCCTATTCTTGTTTGCTGGGTTGTCCATGGATCCACAAGGCTGGAGCTGTGACCTCCACATTACATCAGAAGCTTAAGTACCCGGTCAGAGGGAAGATCGTAACAGTTCAAGGGGAAGAGGAATATATGGTCAGCCACCTCAACTCATTCCGGTACGTAGAGATGGATGGGGAATTCATTGAGACCCCCTTTCAACACTTTGAAGAGGTTCCTCAGACATTGGAAGCAGCAGAGACTGTGACTGAAGAGGGTTCTCCTTTGAAGATGGCTTCCTTAAAGGATGTCCGGGCTGTGATTGAGAAGGGTGAGTGCGCAAACTGGGGCCGACTTCCTGATTTCACTCCAAAGACTGACAAGTTTGGTTTGCGTTTCACTGCAGAAGCTCAGAGGGCTGTCCGTAAAGCAAGGATTGGAAGACCTCCTGTGTTCATCACCAACCCGAGAGTGAATGCTATTGAAAACGACGTGGAGGAATCTGAATTTGACAGCTGGATCTACCCAACGACCAACGGTGGACTGAGCAACTGGACTGCGAAAGACTTCACACCTATTACTTTTGTCACTCAGTAATGAACTCCTTTGTTTCTAAAGTTGTAACGAACAATAATTTGAAACTTTATGGCCCGGTGTCTTACCCGGGGCACCGTGGCTTCATCTGTGAGGGCTTGTTATTTGTCACTTTCATATATCATTAATAAAAGCATTGGACGTTTTTTACATTTCAAATCTTGCGCTCCTTTTCTTTCTTTATATATTGCAAAATAGCTATATTTACACACACTCACTTATACAGGTTCCAATCCACTTTGGATCTCACTGGTAACGACTCTGCTACTGCCAGTTATGACTTCGAAAATCCGATCAACTTGGCCGAAGACGAAGGTGAAGATGATTGCGAAGTGCCTGGTGAGCTGGCAAGACTGCTACTCCAGGAAGAGAGGGCCATTCAGCCACATGAAAAGCCGGTGGAAACGGTAAATCTGGGTACTGAGACAGACAGAAAGGAAGTCAAGATTGGTGCCAATCTGGAGTCTAGTGTGAAACAACGGTTGATTCAGATGCTGCATGATTATGTGGAAATCTTTGCCTGGTCCTACGAAGACATGCCTGGGTTGGATACTGACATTGTGGTTCATCACTTGCCTACCAAGGAAGACTGTCCTCCGGTAAAATAGAAGGTCCGCCGTATGCGTCCAGAAATGTCCGAGAAAATCAAAGCTGAGGTTATGAAGCAATTTGATGCCGGATTTCTAGCAGTGACTTCTTACCCTCAGTGGGTTGCCAATGTAGTTCCAGTGCCGAAGAAAGATGGTAAGGTCAGAATGTGTGTTGATTACAGGGATTTGAACAGGGCGATCCCTAAGGATGACTTCACTCTACCTCACATTGACGTTCTGGTTGACAATACTGCTCAGTATAAAGTATTCTCCTTCATGGACGGCTTCTCCAATTATAATCAGATCAAGATGGCTCCTGAAGACATGGAAAAGACCACTTTTGTTACTCAGTGGGGCACCTTTTGCTACAAGGTCATGCCTTTTGGGTTGAAAAATGCTGGGGCAACCTACCAACGTGCCATGGTTGCTTTATTTCATGATATGATCCACCATGAGATCGAAGTATATGTCGATGATATGATTGCAAGGTCCCAAACTGAGGAGGAACACCTTGACCATCTACAGAAGCTGTTTGACCGTCTGAAGTTGTACAAGATGAGGTTGAACCCGAACAAGTGCACCTTTGGGGTGAGATCTGGGAAATTGCTAGGCTTCATCGTGAGCGACAAAGGTGTTCAAGTGGACCCTGCCAAGGTGAAATCCATACAAGAGATGCCAACTCCCAAGACAGAGAAAGAAGTCAGAGGCTTTCTAGGACGGCTGAACTACATTGCCCGATTCATCTCACATCTAACTGCTACCTGTGAACCAATCTTCAAGCTGCTGAAGAAAGATCAAGTAGTACGTTGGAACGATGAATGTCAGGCCGCTTTCGACAGAATAAAAGAGTATCTCCAAGAACCACCCATTCTTATGCCACCGGTTGAAGGGAGACCTCTAATCTTATACTTGACAGTACTAGACAGCTCAATGGGGTGTGTGCTGGGGCAGCATGACGAGTCTGGCCGAAAAGAGCATGCTATTTATTACCTTAGCAAAAAGTTTACCGACTGTGAGACCCGATACTCACTGCTCGAGAAAACTTGCTGCACTTTGGTATGGGCTGCTCGCCGGCTGAGACAGTATATGTTGACTCACACTACTCTGTTAATTTCTAAAATGGATCCCATCAAGTACATCTTCGAAAAGCCTGCTCTGTCTGGAAGAATAGCAAGATGGCAGATGATCTTGACTGAATATGATATCCAGTACACGACTCAGAAAGCAATCAAGGGAAGTGTATTGGCAGACCATTTGGCACACCAGGCAGTGGACGACTACCAATCCATGAACTTTGAATTTCCAGACGAGGATATCATGGTAGTGACTGATTGTGAAGTACCTGGACCGGATGAAGGACCTGAGAAAGGATCCCGATGGTCTATGCACTTTGACGGAGCCTCAAACGCTTTGGGTAACGTTATTGGCGTCGTGATCATATCCCCAAAAGGCACTCATACTCTACTTACCGCCCGACTATGTTTCAACTGCACCAACAACATGGCGGAGTATGAGGCATGCATCATGGGTCTTCAAGCTGCAATTGACTTAAGGATCAAGTTTCTGAGTGTCTTCAGAGATTCCGCTCTCGTGATCAATCAGATCAAAGGCGAGTGGGATATGAAACACCCAAATCTTATTCCTTACAAAGAGTATGTGTTGATGTTGATTCCCCACTTCGAGGAGATAACTTTTGAACACTTCCCAAGAGAGGATAATCAGTTGGCGGACATCCTTCGGGCAGGATACTTCTGGTCCACAATGGAAGCTGACTGTTACCAACATTCTCGGACGTGTCACAAATGCCAGATCTATGCTGATAAGGTGCACGTTCCTCCAGTCCCTCTGAATGTCTTGACAACACCTTGGCCTTTTGCAATGTGGGGCATTGATATGATCGGCGAGATCAGACCTACGACATCCAACGGGCATCGCTTCATCCTAGTAGCAATTGATTACTTCACGAAGTAGGTCGAAGCAGCCTCCTATGCTACCGTAACCAAGAACGTCGTGGCACGGTTCATTCAGCATAATCTGATCTGTCGATACGGAGTACCTGAGAGGATCATTACGAATAATGGTACCAATCTTAACAACAAGATGATCACTGAGCTCTGCGAGCAATTCAAGATACAACACCACAACTCTTCTCCCTACCGGCCGAAGATGAATGTGGCTGTCGAAGCAGCAAATAAGAATATCAAGAAGATTGTGCAGAAGATGACAGTGACCTATAAAGATTGGCATGAAATGTTACCGTTTGCTCTTCATGGGTACCGTACCTCAGCAAGGACGTCAACATGGGAAACACCCTTTTCCTTGGTATACGGCATGGAGGCAGTCTTGCCTATTGAAGTCCAGATACCCTCTCTCCGGATAATGAAGGATGCAGGTTTGAGCGAAGATGACTGGATCCAGACTCGACTTGATCAATTAAATCTAATCGATGAAAAGAGACTCACCTCTATTTGTCATGGTCAAACGTACCAAAAACAGATGATCAGGGCATTTAACAAGAAAGTCAGACGACAAGAGTATCAAGTCGGAGACCTGGTAATCAAGCATATCATTCTTCCTCAAAGTGATCCCAGGGGCAAATGGACCCCTACGTACAAAGGGCCATTTATGGTTAAACATATCTTCTCAGGATGAGCTATGATTCTAACCACCATGGATGGTGACGACCTTCCTCACCCCGCTAATGCAGACATAGTAAAAAGATACTACGCATGATTAAAGACCCGCTAGGTTGACACACCTAGGAAAAAATAAGGGCTTTCCCGGCGAACCAAAAGGGTTCGGGCAAAAATAAGGGATGAAATGAAAAAAAAATTGTACACCCGGCAAGTCGAAAACCTGAAAAGGTGGCTTGGGCAAAAATGGGTATCCCGGTGGACTGAAAACCCGAAAGGGCGGTCCAGGCAAAAGTGAGCGATTAAAGCGTAATACTATGTCTCATTGGATCACCTTACATCCAGAATTTGGTATCAACTATCAGGTTCAGACGACATCAATCAGTCTGCTTCATCTTCAACTAAGCAGCGAAGTGATGATACGCTTGAAGACATAAAGGCGATAGCAGAGTTGGAACCCAGTGGGATTATTTTCACATAGCTGTTTTGTTTCCTTTTCACAAAATTGTATAAACTCTATGTTGTTCGGCGGCGTTCTCTTACTAGGACGTCAACCTCTTGTACACAAACGCCTATTTACAGGCAAATTCAAAAATCAATACAAATTCACTTTTCCAGACAAATTGCCAATTGTTTTTCTTTTTCTGTTTTGTTTTGCAAAGAACGTCCAATGTTCATTTTTGATATATGCATTTGACACTAATTTCTAACTCATAAATATTTGCATGCGAAACAAAGGATTAATTACGGGTGACGACAGAAACAGGGGCAATAATGAGTTGTCTAAGCGATGTAGTTGCTCTGTCCACCAAGGTACTAAGGTAGGTTCAGCTGAAGAATATGACCAAGTTACTTCACTCCCTACAGAGTAAGACAAGGCTCAGCAATACTCTCCCCAAGCAGAGTTGGTCTCCCGTCAGCCCTGAAAAGGCACGGTATCTCCAGTAAGTCAGCGATACTCTCCCCAAGCAGAGTTAGTCTACTGTCAGCCTTAAGAAAGTTGAGTACCCCCAGAAAATCTCAATATTCCCCAGCGGAGTATACAGATGTTCCTAAGCAAGCATCCCCGTCAGTCTCAATATAAGATTGTTCCCCGACGGAATACAAGATATCCCCAGTGGAGCCACTTCCCCAGTATAGTCCAAGAGTTTCCCTAGGAGAGTTGAATTAATATCCCCAGTAGATTCTGGAAGCTTATCCCCAGTAGATTCTGGAAGCTTACCCCTGCAGAGTACGAACGCATCTCCCCGACTTTATTCAAAGGTTATTCCCCACCAGAGCTTATAACTGGGTTATCCTCAGCTAATTACCACGGAAAGATCGTCCTCGGTGAAATTCTTCCTATCCCCAGTGGAGTTCATCAAATTCCCAACATAACTTATCAATGGTATCCCCGGCGGAGTTATCTTCAAATTCTCAGCGAAGTATCTCTTCCCACAGAGTAATTCCCCGCAGAGTAATCTCTCCAACAAGTTTATTCTCCAACGGAGTCATCTTCTCCTACCGGTTTATTCTTGCAAACCATCATCCCCAGCGGAAACGAAGAACTCTACTCTTCAAACATCAGCCCAGGATTCAACAAGCTCACGACAATTGTCAAGGATTTATTTTCCTAGACGAAAATACATTCATCACATTATCATACACCATGACGCATGCATATACGCATCATAACACACTATCTCATTTATTCCTGAGAACACATACATCATGCATTTCATACATCATGACATTGCATACAACTAATGTTTTACCTTTTCAGGAAAAGGTCCATCCAAAGATGATTACTATCAACTGTCGCAATTCCAGATTCGATACCTGTATCTAGCCAGGGCATATCTGTGAGTGATTGATTATAGATTCGACACCTGTATCCAGCCAGGGCATATCTGCATGAAGAGTTTAGAGATTTGATACCTGTATCCAGCCAGGGCATATCTGTAGACGACTAATTCCAAATTCGATTCCTGTATTTAGCCAGGGCATATCTGTGAGTACATTTGACACCTGTATCCAGCCAGGGCATATCTGCATGAAGAGTTTAGAGATTCGATACCTGTATCCAGCCAGGGCATATCTGTAAACGACTAATTCCAGATTCGATACCTGTATCCAGCCAGGGCATATCTGTGAGCGATTAATTGTAGATTCGACATCTGTATCCAGCCAGGGCATATCTACATGAAGAGTTTAGAGATTCGATACCTGTATCCAGCCAGGGCATATCTGTAGACAACTAATTCCAGATTCGACACCTGTATCCAGCCAGGGCATATCTGTGAGTAATTGATTGTAGACTCGATACCTGTATCCAGCCAGGGCATATCTGCATGAAGAGTTTAGAGATTCGATACCTGTATCCAGCCAGGGCATATCTGTAGACGACCAGTTCCAGATTCGACACCTGTATCCAGCCAGGGCATATCTGTGAGTAATTGATTGTAGATTCGATACCTGTATCCAGTCAGGGCATATCTGCATGAAGAGTTTAGAGATTCGATACCTGTATCCAGCCAGGGCATATCTGTAAACGACTAATTCCAGATTCGATACCTGTATCCAGCCAGGGCATATTTGTGAGCGATTAATTATGGATTCGACACCTGTAGCTAGCCAGGGCATTATCTGCATGAAGAGTTTGAAGATCAACCCCTGTAACAGGCCAGGAAATTATCTTTCTTTCTCAGGTACGCAAGTTCTCGCTAAGGAATCTCTTACGCGATCGACAATCACCCATAGATGGCATCTTTAAGCCCATCTCCACAACCATCCATTACACTTCCAAATGGCATCTATAAGCCCATTCTCGACAAGGTTCTGTCACATCTCCATATGGCATCTATAAGCCCATCCTCCTATCCACCATCTCTCCAAATGACATCTATAAGCCCATTCTCGCCATCACACTGCTGATACTCCACTATGTGAGTGCAAATTTCTGGGCACTCTAGTGTTCAATCATCTTCCACCTTCGGATCACGAAAGACACGCAAGCCAATCTACATCCTCAAGTATAAGAAGATTGAACAGGGGAAACTGTTGTACCCCAAAATTTTCCCTCCCATATTTCTCCAAGATTTGTCAAGAATCATCCTCATATGGTTCAAGGCTTCCCAAGGGTTGCACAGTCAAACATCCTCATAGGCAGCTGCAAATTAGGGTTTTGGTTCCTTCAGTGAATTTGAGGTTCTCAGTGGTCCAATCAAGTCTCATATGCCTATATACATTGTCAAGCATCTACATGCCAAGTTGCAAGACTCACAGCATCAAATTGCACAGTCAAAAGTACCATTTGCTTCACAATCAACTGTAGGGGTAAAATGGTCATTTGGCAGTCAAAAGTCAAAATTTTTGGTCAACATCTTATTTTGAGCACACAATCATCATTTGATCAAGTCTTGATCATTATTCCACAAGCATGGCTCAAAAATCATCAAGATGCCAAAAGTTTCCATTTTGGGACAGCTGAAAAGTCAACTGTAACTTGACCAGAGCATAACTTTTTCATGGTTCATCAGAAAAATCCCATCCAATGTTAATTTTTAAGGGGATGACATTTCCTACAACTCATCTTCACATTCCAAGTCCAAGAGATGCTCTCACAAAAAGTTATCAATTTCTACATTATATGTCATTTTCAAAAGTCAACAAAAAGGCATTTTAAGTCAAAGACCATAACTTGAGATTGATAAATCCAAATGACATGGGACCAAAGGCATTGATTAGAGGACTTCAAGACCTTTCCAAAATGTCCAAGAACATGTTCATATGATCAAAATTGAGCAAGATATGCATTGGAGAAGTTGGGAAATGTTTGGGAATGTGCAAAAGTCAAATATCCTTGAAACTTCAATTTTTGACAAAAGGGCCCACTTTCTTCCACTTGATTCAGCCTTGTCATGCCATACACGTGTCCCATGATTAATTTCAAGATCAAACATTTATTTTTCCATTTTATTTAATTTTTATTGATTTAATTCATTTTAAATCCATAATAATTCAAATAAAATAAAAAAATTAATGGAATGGCATCTTGGTGACTTGAATGACTTTTATGTGTCATGTGCCAGCTAACAATTTCGTGCCAAGCCTTTTGGTGCACAAAATCTTGAATTTGAACCAAATATGGAAGGTTCTTTAATGGTGGTCAACCAAGATCTCAAGCCTTCAATACACAAGTTTAAGGCTCAGCTGCTGACCTAATTTCATCCATACATACATAAGCAAGCGTGACAAACCTAATTTCAAGACCTAGAGAGTGCACAAACGGCCAGAGCAAAAGTGGAAAAATTGTCAAAAAGTGTGAGATCGAAAACAGTATTGCAAGCACTTTCAGACCAAAAGGAGAACGTGACATCCTTCCTTGCCATCCCCTGAAGCCAAAGCGACCACAAACGCATCCTAAGACCACCTATCAAGCACTGTAAGTTCTTCCAAACTCACCCCTGTACACGAAACTTGAACTCTCTATCCTTGCATTGTTTCTCAAAAATATTGGCATAATCATGTTGCTTGTTTGATTTCTGACGTAATTGCATTATCCAATTTGGTTTTTAGGCCCTGAATCGTGGTGCCCGATTCTAGGGTTCATCTTTTTGCGTTTTAGGTATTTTTGTTATAGGCAAAATCAGGACAAGCTATGGATATGGTTGGACTCAAGAGAACAAGGCGAGCAAGATGAGGGCTTTGGTTTGTGTTTTCATGACCTAGAAACCATTTTAGGACGAGGACGCGGATTTTGTTACGGACTAGAATCCGCAGGAAAATATACAGGGACTATTGGAGAAGATGATGGCGTGTTAGCGTTTGATTGGTCCATTCAAATTAAAATGCGCGTGTTTTTTTATTTCCAGGAATATTCCTTTTATTACATATAATGCTAACTGCCTATTATTATATCAATTGAAACAGCTGGCTCAGTTGGTTAAGGCGTGCAAGCATAATCCCTTGGGACCTGGGTTCGAATCCCAGGTCCCCCAATACTTGATATTATTTTGTTTAACGTGTTCCCATGCAGATTCCCCAAAGCATCTCACCATACACCTCCAGTTCACAAAGCGCCATGTGGCCTCAAGCGTGCATCCCAAGGCCAGGAGATGATCCTCACCATGCACTCAGTCAACCAATAGACACTTGATCCAGGAAGTCAACGCAGGCTTGGCTTAGTGGGCCTCATATTTCTAAATAAACCCCATTGCTGGCCCAGCACCCATGGTTCACTATTTTTTTTCATTTTTTTTCCTTTTATTTTCTTTAATAATTATTATTAGTATTATTTAATTAATTAACAAATTGACATTTTCACAATAAAAAATCAGAAAACTAATAATATTATTATTTATTAATTTCAATTACTTTTTGTAAATAAATTCTAAATATAATTAACTTAGTTTAATTAGTGTAATTTAAATCTTTTTTCATAATAAATAAAAATGAATTAGACTTAGGGTTTTTTGACACTTTTAATTTCTTTTATTTATTTATTTTATTTCATTAAAAAAACATAAAACATAAAAAACATTTTAATTAGTAATTAGGCCTAATTTCATTAATTTAATAAAAAGGACAAATCTCATTCTTTTCTCAAAGGGTCAAAACCCTAAGGACGTCCCGATTCAACCTTTCGCGCGTATATTTACTTTAATTCATTTATTTTGATTATGTATTTGCTCAGAAATGTAATAGTTAATTAGGACCTCCTTTATCGCTTTATTTACTTTTCTCGCACTTATTTTCAAAACGGGTTTTTGTTTTTGGCGATGTATAGACCCGCGCCTTGTAATAGCACAGATTCATATTTCCGCAATTTATTTTCCGCACTCCTAACTGTTAACAATGCATGAAATACTTGTATGAATAATAAAATCAATCCGTAGCTCACAAATAACATGTACAAGATAAACATAAACTGAAACAACACACATGCACATGCCACTCCTAGGGTACGCCTCACTAGTTGCCTCGATGTGGTCATCAAGTATAGGGTGTCTTAGAGGTCGCCCTTATGTCTAAAAGATCCAGTTGCCTCGAAACGGTTGCCTCGGATAAAAAGGATCTAGGACATTAGGGTTACCACTAAGGTGTCCTACCATTGCTTTGGTGACCACATTGTCCCTATAATCAAATTGACCCGAACAACTCCAACGATGGTGCTACCTACTTCTCAATAGTGGGATGGTACTATCTAAAGGACTCTTACACAACCTAATTCCTTAGAGTAGGTAGATTTCTCCTGGGTACTTGCTCTCTCAAAAACAAACAAAATACTTTTCACACCCACACTTTCAAAAAAGTTTTCAAACAAATATTTCATACACTCTTGGGGACAGATACAAGAGTTACTTAGAAATTTTTCAAACGAAACTTTTTTCAAAACCCACATACACTTGAAAAGCAAACAATTTTTGAAAACATAAGAGCAAGTACCTAAGAGCCCGTGGATAACCACAGATAGAAAGGGTGCTAACACCTTACCTTTCTATAAATCTACCTCCCGAACCGAGAAACATTCTCAAAGAAGGAATTTTGCTGTGCTTTTGTCCTTTCCATGTTGGAGAACATAAAAGACGGTGGCTGTGATCGGTGGATTTAGAACTGACTGTTTAATGCTGGTTCGCGAAATGTCGCGGAAGCAAGAGTCGCCACCGTCTTTTATTTTCTCCAAATGGAAAGGACAAAAGCACAGAAAAATTCCTTATTGAGATTAGTTCTCGGTTCGGGAGGTAGATTTATAGAAAGGGAAGGTGTTAGCACCCTTTCCA
Source organism: Vicia faba (assembly GCA_948472305.1). Lineage (NCBI taxonomy): Eukaryota > Viridiplantae > Streptophyta > Magnoliopsida > Fabales > Fabaceae > Vicia > Vicia faba. Next base: position 1,542,073,373 of record OX451735.1, read on the forward strand.
TCCATGGTTATCCATGGGCTCTTAGGTACTTGCTCATTTGTGTTTTCAAAATTGTTTGTTTGCTTTTCAAAGTGGGTTTGAAAAAAGTTTCGTTTAAAATTTCAGTTTGACTCTTGTATCAGTCCTCAAGAGTGTTTGAAAAGTTGTTTTTGAAATCTTTTTGCAAAGTGTCGGTGTGAAAAGAGTTTTGATTTGTTTTTGAATAGAGAAAGTATCTACGAGTCGTCTACCTACCCTAAGGAATTCGTCTGTGTAAGTGTCCTTAAGATAATGCCATCCCACCATCGAGAGGTAGGTAGCACCATCGTTGGAGGTGTTCGGGTCAATTCGAGGGTTCGGGACATTGTGGTCACCAGAGTAATAGGAAGACACCTTATAAGCTACCCTCATGCCATGTTCATGGACATGAGGACTTACTAAAACATCCTCTACTCGACGACCACGTTTCGAGGGGGCAAGGCAACTGTGAGGCGTACCCTAGGGGTGGTGTGTGAATTGTGTGCCATTTTCAGTTATATTTGTCTTGTTCATGCATTGGTGATCTACGCTTTGATTTTATTTTTGGCCATTCATTCTTTCATGCAAATTATTAGCAGTTAAAAGGTGCGGGAAGATAAAAGTCCTACGCTATTACAAAGGCGCGGGTCTACATCGCCAAATTAATCCAAGACCCGATTTGAATAAAATAAAAATGCGGAAAAATAAATATCCTAATTAATCTATTACAAGGCTTTGGGGCAATTACATGAAATTTAAAAAAGGAAATAAAAGTATATGTGCGAAAAGAAATAAAAATCGAGAATGCGAGGGCGTTGGACCCTTTTTTAAAGAAATTAAATTGAAGTCATAAATTAATTAAATTAAATAAAAGCAAGAACTTATTTTTTATGTTTTTTATATTTATGGAATTTAATGAGAAAATTAAATGGAATTAAAACCCTAATTCTAAACTATTTTTAATTTATTAAAAAAATGTTTAAGTTATACCTAGTTTTAACCTAATTATTTAATGATAAATTTATTTACAAAATAATTAATAATTAAATATGGTAAAAGAAAAGAAAAAAAGAATAAAAGCATTAAAACCCTAATTTCTACATTTTTTAGTTTATTAAAAAAAACATTAAAATTAAACCTAAGATTAGAACTAAATTAGTTAATAAAATTTATTTACAAAAACTATTAAATAAAATATATTTTTATTTTTTGTCTTTTCTGATTTTTGTATTTTTATTATTTAAAATTAATTTGTGGAATTTAAAAAAAAACAATTAAATTAAAGCAAATAAAAAAAATAGAACAAAGAATGAAGGAGAGAAATACAAACAAAAAGGGGGTGGTAGACCCAATTATGGAGGTTTGTAGCAAGCAATTAGGCCCACTGATTCCTGGCCTTGTTTGACTTTCTCAGCGCGTGTGTGGCATGGTCAACTGATGTGTATGATGGACCTCTCATCCTGACCTTCAGATTCGTCTCCTGGGACATGTGGCGCGCCAGGATATTGGATGCATGGTGGACTACTGAAAGACACGCTGCGTAGGAACACATTAGGCAAAATAATATTGAGAAGGGAGGGGACCTGGGAATCGAACCCAGGTCCCAATGCTTGAAGGACACCTCACTTACCAACCAGCCAAGCGCGTTCGTTTGTAATATTAGTGGAACCTGATGCATATGAGAGAGAATAAGTGCCATTGGTAAACATAAAAGAAAATGCGCGAATATTTGAATGGCCCTGTCTGGTTGAGACACCTCAGCGTCTTCTCCACCATGCCTTTGCTTTTGCCTGAAAAAATACATCAAATAGAGGGGGTTTTGAACCCCCACAATCTAAAACAACAAAAATAGCGAATAGAAATTGGCCAACGATAAATTGAGCGCGATGGGTGTTTTAGATTCATTGGAATGCTACGAATTCAATGGTCCTAGTCTCATGGTCTGATTTTACCAGATGAAAGAAACCCCAAATTCAGAGTTTTGAAACCCTAATGCGTGTTCGTGGTAACTTCTTATTTAGGCGACCATTTTTCAATTGAACGGTACTGTTAGCTTCAGAAACATCATGTTAGCGTAAAACAACAATTAAAAAACATGAAACATGCGTATAAATCAAGATGCGATTATGAAAATTTCCATGAACAAGGCTATGGCGTTCTACCAGTTCTTGGTGTATGGAGAGGTGATTTTGATTGGGTTATGATCAGAGAGGTCCCAACAAACTTTTGAGATACTTTCCACGCCTTGAAATGCCTTCAAACTATGAAAACAGATTTGGAGTTTTTTAAGAAAAAGTGAGTTTGTGTTCTCAGGTTCTAGCGCAGCATTCAGGTCTTTTACATTAGGTTTAGGTTTGTGTTTATATGAGGAATGAATTAGGGTAAAGATTCAAGCCAAGAAACCTTTGCATTGATGTATCAAATATTTGATTTTTAATGGTATCTTTTCCAATCTTTTCCATGTGAAGATCATGCCAATCATTGCCAATTCTTTCCATATTGAGTGTGCACGAAATCTTGGAGTTATGATGAGTAGAAATGCTGCATAAAAAGATTTGCAAGGTGGCATGTAGTATTTTTTCATATTTAATTTGAATTAAATGAATTAATAGCTTTAAAAATTCAATTAATAAATTAAAAATAAGAAAACAACTTCCCTTTGGGCCAATGGGTCGTGCATAGCTTTTGGATGATGATTCTTGGGAGAAATTGTGGCCCATTAGCAATTTTGAGGCATTTGAAGCAAAGTTGACTTTTCAAAATTCCCCAACTTCCACAAGGCATATCTTGCTCAATTTTTAAGATTTGATCATGTTCTTGGACATTTTGGAAAGGTCTTGAAGTCCTCTAATCAATGCCTTTGGTCCCATGTCATTTTGATTTACCAATCTCAAGTTATGGTCTTTGACTTAAAGTGCCTTTTTGTTGACTTTTGAAAATGACCTATAATGTTGAAATTGATAACTCTTTGTGAGAGCATTTCTTGGACTTGAAGTGTGAAGAGGAGTTGTAAGAAATGTCTTTCTCTTCAAAATGAGCTTTGGATGGAATTTTTCTGATGAACCATGTGGATGTTATGCCCTGGTCAAGTTACAGTTGACTTTTTCAACTGTCCAAATATGGAAACTTTTGCATCTTGAGACTTTTTGAGCCATGCCTTGAAAATCATGATCAAGAATTGATCAAATGATGTTTGTGGCTTCAAAATAAGATGTTGACCAAAAATTTGAACTTTTGACTGTCAAATGACCATTTTGCCCCTACAGTTGAATGTTGAGCAATTTAGGGTTTTTGACTGTGCAATTTTGTGCTGTAAGTCTTGAAACTTGGCATGTGGATGCTTGACCATGTTTATAGGCATGTGGGACTTGATTGGACCCTTGAAAACTTCAATTTCTTTGACAGAACCAAAACCCTAATTTTTTACTGTTAGGAGGCCCTTGAACTGTGCAACCCTTGAGAGATTTTGAAGCATGCTCTTTGCAAATTTTGAAGAACATGGGAGGGCAAATTTTGGGGTACAACAGTTGCCCCTGTTCAATCTTCTTAAACCTGAGGATGTAGATTGGCTGACGTGCCTTTCGTAATCCGAAGGTGGAAGATGATTGAACACTAGAGTGCCCAGAAATTTGCGCTCACATAGTAGTGTGATGATGGGAATGGGCTTACAGATGCCATGTTGAGAGATGATGGATAGGTGGATGGGCTTATAGATGCCATCTGGGTGTCGATCGCGTAAGAGATTCCTTAGCGAGAACTTGCGTACCTGGAAAAGAAAGATGATTACCTGACCTGTTACAGGAGTTGGTCTTCAAACTTCTTTATATAGATGTGCCCTGGATGGTTACAGGAATCGGGTCTGGAGCTTCAAAAGGTGATGAATGAACCAGGGATGGTTACTACTTCAACGGGATGAGGAGATAACCTTGGGCGATTACTACCTCAACAGTAACGATGAGAGAACCTGGGGCGATTAATACCTCAACAGTAACGATGAGAGAACCTTGGACGATTACTATCTCAACAGGAACGCTGGGAGAATCTGGGGGCGATTACTACCTCAACAGGAACGCTGGGAGAATCTGGGGGCGATTATTACCTCAACAGGAACGCTGAGAGAACCTTGGGCGATTACTACCTCAACAGGAACGCTGAGAGAATCTTTGATGTCTTCTACTGGGATAAGAATCAGGGAGATCTTAGGGTCGATCTGACTGAACCAGAGAAGGCCTTTGATTGTATAAGAATCAGGAAAATCTTAGGGTCGATTTAACTGAACCAGACTAAAGTCTTGAAATATAGCTGAGAACTTAACTGGATCTTTCCTGAAAGGTAAAGGTCAGTCATATGCAATGCATGATATGAATCAAGCAATGATGTTCTCAACATAAATGAGAGTTGTAAGATATGATGCGTATATGCATGCTATAATGTATGGAAATGCGATGTTTATGAATGTATGTTTTTCGTCTAGGAAAGTAAATCCTTGACGGGTGCCGGGAAGTCACATCCTGGGCTGATGTTGGAGAATAGTGCTTTGTTGTTTCCGCTGGGGATGATAGTTGCAAGAATACCGATAGGAGAAGATAACTCCGTTAGGGAATAAACTTGGCGAATGGATTACTCTGCGGGGGATAGCCATTCTAGCGATCTTGCTGGGGAACCGTACTCTGTGGGGAGAGAGGTACCTTGCTGGGATGTTGATGGTAACTTCGCTGGGGATACCGTTGATAAGCTTTGTTGGGGAATTTGATAAACTCCGTTGGGGATAGGAAGAACCTCGCCGAGGATGATCTTTTCGTGGTAATTAGCTGAGGATAACCCAGTTATATCCTGGTAGGGAAATAACCTTTGAATAAAGCCGAGGGACGCGTTCGTTCTCTGTAGGGGGGAAGCTTCCAGAATCTACTGGGGATAAGCTTCCTGCTGGGGAGATGGATTCTAACTTTCCTGGGGAAATCTTGAACTATACTGGACTCTCCTGGGGAAATTTTTGGACTGTAATTTTTGTAAGTTGAAAGAGGGAACCTATGTAGGGTTACTTTGAGGTTGGGCTCGTGTGAAGCTGCCTTTGGAGTTGAAGGAAACCTGTGTAGGGTTTCTTGATGACGAGTTCGTGTAAATCTTCATCTTTGGAAAGAGAGAACCTGTGTAGGGTTTCTTGATGGCGAGTTCGTGTAAAACTGCATCTTTGAAAATAGAGAACCTGTGTAGGGTTTCTGGGTGACGAGTCCGTGTAAAACTGCATCCTTAAAAATAGAGAACCTGTGTAGGGTTTCTGGGTGACGAGTCCGTGTAAAACTACGTCTGGAGTTTTGAGAAGGAAACCTGTGTAGGGTTTACTGATGACGAGTCCGTGTAAAACTACGTCTGGAGTTTTGAGAAGGAAACCTGTGTAGGGTTTACTGATGACGAGTCCGTGTAAAACTATGTCTGGAAAGAGATAACCTGTGTAGGGTTACTTCGGGATAAGTTCGTGTAAAACTTCTGGAGGAACCGGGGTAAGGTTACTTCGGGATAAGTCCGTGTAAAACTTCTTGAGGAACCAGGGTAAGGTCATCTTGAGATAAGTCCGTGTAAGACTTCGGGAGGAACCGGGGTAAGGTTGTTGCGGGATAAGTTCGTGTAAAACTTCTTGATGAACCGGGGTAAGGTCATCTTGAGATAAGTCCGTGTAAGACTTCGGGAGGAACCGGGGTAAGGTTACCTTGAGATAGGTCCGTGTAAGACTTTGGGAGGAACCAGGGTAAGGTTACCTTGAGATAGGTCCGTGTAAGACTTTTTTCTGAAAGAAAAGGAACCGGTGTAGGGTTACTCTGATGATAAATCCGTGTAAGACTTCTTCTGGAAGAAAAGGAACTGGTGTAGGGTTACTTTGATGATAAGTCCGTGTAAGACTTTGTCTGAAAGTTGAGAAGGAACCGGTGTAGGGTTGCCTGATGGTGATCAAGTGGATAATTGTCCTATTTGGTTTCGGATATTAACCCACGATCAGTTGTCCACTGATTTTTCTTGGCTTGTTACCAATGTTGATCTGGAATTTGTAAAGGTAGATGGTAATCATCTTTATATTGATCTTTCCTTGGTACCTTGGTTGACAGAGCAACTGGATCGCCCGAACGACTCCTTATTGCCCCTATTTCTGAGGTGAGGGGAGAAGATACCTTGTGGAGGTGGTGGATGACTGCCGATTGACAAATCTTCCTCTTGGTAGGCAAGTGACGAGATGCCGGGACATAGTCGTACGCTTTTGATCCCTAACCTTTGCCTGGACCGCCCTTTCGGGTTTTCAGCCCACCGGGATACCCATTTTTTCCCAAGCCGCCTTTTCAGGTTTTCAACTTGCTGGGTGTACAGATATTTCATTTCATCCCTTATTTTTGCTCGAACCCTTTTGGTTCGCCGGAAAGCCCTTAATTTTTCCTAGGTGTGTCAACCTAGCGGGTCTTTGATTACGCGTAGTATTTTTTCGACTATGTCCATGCTCTCAGGGTGTAAGGGAGTTGCCCCTGTTAGAAGTGTTTTGTCATGCCCCAGAAGATGTTTCATCAGGCCAGATTCGTTGCTGGAGTGCCCCAGGTGACTCAGGCGGAGATTTGCCCCAGGTTATTTGACCTTTGAGAGATTCTCCGAATCTTGACCTGACTGCCCCAGATAATAGACATAATCACGTCTGCCCCTTGATTGGAAGTGCTTTTGTTCACTAGGTATTCATCATGCGAATTTCCCTGCTGTTCAAACAAATAGTCATATGCAAACAATGTTATATCAAAAATGCAAAGCTTGGAGTCTGTCTTGAAGATTTTGAAAATGCATTCTTTTTCATAAAAACCAGTGAAATTTTTTTTGTAAACAGTGATGTCAACTTAAGATTTTACAGCGAGCCTTAAGGAGTCAGGATACCTTTTATGACAGTATGCTTTCGAACTAACCCATGCTTCAGCTAGGACTTTTAAGGGTTGTAGCGTGGCCTGGTTCACGGTTTAAGAAACAAAGGATAAATGCTCAAATTATTTGTACCCACCCACTCTTCGTGATATTCTTCAAACCTAAGCTCAGTTGATCATGCGTTAGACCTTGTTTGAGTCTTTGTCCTGACGTTCCAATGATGGTTCAGATATTGATGATTTATTCTGAATAGGCAGTCATTTTTGTTTTTGTTGAGGGTTTGTATGACCTCTTTCTTTTTTTGATTTTGCTATCCCTAAATTTTGCCTGAACTGTTTCTTTTGTGATTACAGTCAGCGGGATGCCCCAGTTTTGTAAGTCTCCCTCATAGGTTTTGACTTATTGGGTTTTCATTTTTGATATATAATGACCGCCTGTCTTTATGATCATTCGGAACCATCACTGTCTTTTGTTTTTTTGTAAGGACCTCTTTGGTGCCATTTGTTATGCACTTGGATCAACTGAGAGAACTACCCTGCCCCAGGTTATGATAAAGGGTTTTAATTTTTTGAAAAGAAAAACTCCTACTTCTTTGGCTCAGAGGGGTTGACGAGGGATTATCTTCCTTATAACTCCAGTGTTTAGGAATTGAAACAATGCCTGTACCTTATCAGCGGGGTCTGTTCAAAAGCATACTGTAAGGATCGTGGTATCGTTTTCGTCATCCTCCCTCAAGAGGCTTATAAATTTCAATCAAGAGTTGATCATCACAAAAATATGAAAACCGTTTGCAGTATAGTAAACATAATTAATTCAAGACGAACATGTGTAATGCATTCATGAAATAAAAGAGTTTAACATGACAATTGTTTGTTTGAACAAGAAAAAAAATACAACTTGAATTCAAATGAACAAAAATCTCTCAGTCTTAGCCATGTTTTGGCAAGGGAGCAGTGGTCATATCGGGAGTCTCAGCAGACTCGAATTCGATCTCCTTAGCGTCGATCATATTCTGGATCTTATACTTCAGCGCCCAATAGTCCTCAGTATCGTGCCCCGGGCTATCCGAATGATAAGCACACCTCGCTTCTGGGTTATAGTTTGGAGAGGAAGTCTTGGGATTTGCAGGAGGGTTGATCACCGCAATCAGGTTCATTTTCAACATGTGCTGCAATGCTTGTGACCATGGAATGTTGATGTTGGTGAATTGTCTTTTAGGCTCGTCCGACCTATGCTGATTTCCCTTTTGGGGTTGTCGGCGTGGTGCAGAACCAGAGATCATGACTGCCCCTGCATGTTGGTCATGACGACTCTTTTGACCGTACGCAGCATTAGACTCCTTCTTCCCCATGTAAGGATTTTGGTGAGTATATGAAGGTGTGGCCTCCTGAATCTTCCCACTCTTGATACCAGCTTCAATTCTTTCCCCAGTCAGAATGAGGTCGGTAAATCCTGCAGATGAATTACCAATGAGATGATTGAAGAATGGCCCGGATAGGGTCCCCAAGAACATATCAACGAGTTCCCGGTCAGTCAAAGGTGGTTGTACCCTCCCAGCAAGGTCTCTCCATCTCTGCGCATATTCTTTGAAACCTTCTCCCAATCCTAACGACATACCCTGGAGTTGGGTACGTGTAGGAGCGAGGTCGGCATTATACTGATACTGCTTGTAAAAAGCAGTAGCCAACTCCTCCCAGTTACGAACCTTGGTTCCATCCAGCTGATAGAACCATTCGAGATGAGTCCCTGAAAGACTCTCCTGGAAGAAGTGGATCCACAAGTTCTTGTCCACAGTGTATGGTTGAATCTTCCGCACATAAGACCTGAGATGCAGCTTGGGACAGGATGCCCCATCATACTTAACAAAAGAAGGAGCCTTGAATTTGTGTGGGATCACCACACCAGAAGATAGACCCAAGTCTCCGAAATCTAACCCAGGCACTTGTTGAATTTCCATGGCATTCAGACGATCCTCTAGTTGTTTGTACCGGTCCTCAGTTGGAGGGTACTGCTCATTATCGGTCTCGTTGTCGGAGACCACTGGACTAGGAACCTCTCTCCCTTGGGGACTGTCTTTCCCAACAGAGGAAGTAGCTTGGTCAGCATCATTTTGTGATACATTTCCAGACTTGCGCCTAGGGTTAAACAACACAGTTCTCTTCTTCTTCTTCTTCAGGAGCAGAGTCTTCAAATCCTGCTGCCCCTAGGCTAGACTCATGATCAAATCTTGGAACTGGGCGTTCTGAGCCTGGAGAGCCTTGATAGATTGTTCGTTGGATGATTCGGGATTCATGACGATTGGCTGAAATAAACAGCGAAGAGTGTAAGCAACCTATAAAAGGGATACCTGTAATGCAATGATATGTATGTATGCATGCAATGTTTTTAAGGACCTCGCGGGGTAAACAAGAAAATTTGTTAAAATTAGAATCTGGTATCTTGATTGAAGTAACTTCGTGTTGTAGAGAGTCCTTCTTCAAGGGTCAAAGGCTCACCATATCCAGTGGGTCATAGCCCATGACAACCTTGTCTAGGGGAAAATAAATCCCCTTTGCCCCCTTGCTAGATATTTTGATTCATCATGACCTGCATCACAAGCCCTTGAGATCCTTGAAACGGATTAGTCCTTATGCGGGATGTATGCAATGGTATGATGTTATGCTATGCATGGGGTAATGTAGGTAAACCCTGTTATGAGTCCAGATTAAGGACTATAAACAAAACCTGCAAGAATCTCAAGTGTCAGATAACAAGCATGCAAGTAGTCAAGTTGGAAGGCACACAAGTCACACAAGAGAAGCCCTTAGAGTTTAGGCCTGCATGGGGTCTAGGTATTACCCTCTTGAAGTTGGTGGGTTCAACCTGTCCTAGAAAATAGTAACCGGGTTCTTAGGGTCCCAATATCACTGGACTGTTTTCATTGTTCATCGTTTCGATTTAGCCACTGAACTGGCGACCGAAATATTCCAGGAAAACAACCCTCAATTGAGTGTAGTATCGAGTATCAACCAACCTCGGACTGCACCAAAGTCAGTTATCTCACTGCCCTAAAGAGGCCAAGATGGTTCAATTAAGGTTCCTAAGGTCAGTTGATGCTTCACGACACCACACGGAGGCCCCGTACTCTCCTTGACTGAACTCAAGGGTTACCGGTACACACCAAAGTGCCACATCAATGTAGCAGACTGTTTCAACCATGTCGGTATACCCCGCACAGTTCCCTCACAGTCTTGTTGCTACTTTCTAAGAAGGTATCCCCAGATCCGGGTTAGGATCTATAGAACTCCCAAGACAGTCCCACATTTTAAAGCAAACAAGTCAAAGCAATTGAAAACACAGTGATCTTAGTCCTAAGGTACACCTCACTTTAAAAGAATCCCCAGCAGAGTCGCCATTTCTGTGATCGGTGGATTTAGAACTGACTGTTTAACGCTGGTTCGCGAAATGTCGCGGAAGCAAGAGTCGCCACCGTCTTTTATTTTCTCCAAATGGAAAGGACAAAAGCACATAAAAATTCCTTATTGAGATTAGTTCTCGGTTCGGGAGGTAGATTTATAGAAAGGGAAGGTGTTAGCACCCTTTCCATCCATGGTTATCCATGGGCTCTTAGATACTTGCTCATTTGTGTTTTCAAAATTGTTTGTTTGCTTTTCAAAGTGGGTTTGAAAAAAGTTTCGTTTAAAATTTCAGTTCGACTCTTGTATCAGTCCTCAAGAGTGTTTGAAAAGTTGTTTTTGAAATATTTTTGCAAAGTGTCGGTGTGAAAAGAGTTTTGATTTGTTTTTGAATAGAGCAAGTATCTACGAGTCGTCTACCTACCCTAAGGAATTCGTCTGTGTAAGTTTCCTTAAGATAATGCCATCCCACCATCGAGAGGTAGGTAGCACCATCGTTGGAGGTGTTCGGGTCAATTCGAGGGTTCGGGACATTGTGGTCACCAGAGTAATAGGAAGGCACCTTAGAAGCTACCCTCATGCCATGTTCATGGACATGAGGACTTACTAAAACATCCTCTACTCGACGACCACGTTTCGAGGGGGCAAGGCAACAGTGAGGTGTACCCTAGGGTGGTGTGTGAATTGTGTGCCATTTTCAGTTATATTTGTCTTGTTCATGCATTGGTGATCTACGCTTTGATTTTATTTTTGGCCATTCATTCTTTCATGCAAACTATTAGCAGTTAAAAGGCGCGGGAAGATAAAAGTCCTACGCTATTACAAAGGCGCGGGTCTACATCGCCAAATTAATCCAAGACCCGATTTGAATAAAATAAAAATGCGGAAAAATAAATATCCTAATTAATCTATTACAAGGCTTTGGGGCAATTACATGAAATTTAAAAAAGGAAATAAAAGTAAATGTGCGAAAAGAAATAAAAATCGAGAATGCGAGGGCGTTGGACCCTTTTTTAAAGAAATTAAATTGAAGTCATAAATTAATTAAATTAAATAAAAGCAAGAACTTATTTTTTATGTTTTTTATATTTATGGAATTTAATGAGAAAATTAAATGGAATTAAAACCCTAATTCTAAACTATTTTTAATTTATTAAAAAAATGTTTAAGTTATACCTAGTTTTAACCTAATTATTTAATGATAAATTTATTTACAAAATAATTAATAATTAAATATGGTAAAAGAAAAGAAAAAAAGAATAAAAGCATTAAAACCCTAATTTCTACATTTTTTAGTTTATTAAAAAAAAACATTAAAATTAAACCTAAGATTAGAACTAAATTAGTTAATAAAATTTATTTATAAAAACTATTAAATAAAATATATTTTTATTTTTTGTCTTTTCTGATTTTTGTATTTTTATTATTTAAAATTAATTTGTGGAATTTAAAAAAAACAATTAAATTAAAGCAAATAAAAAAAATAGAACAAAGAATGAAGGAGAGAAATACAAACAAAAAGGGGGTGGTAGACCCAATTATGGAGGTTTGTAGCAAGCAATTAGGCCCACTTATTCCTGGCCTTGTTTGACTTTCTCAGCGCGTGTGTGGCATGGTCAACTGATGTGTATGATGGACCTCTCATCCTGACCTTCAGATTCGTCTCCTGGGACATGTGGCGCGCCAGGATATTGGATGCATGGTGGACTACTGAAAGACACGCTGCGTAGGAACACATTAGGCAAAATAATATTGAGAAGGGAGGGGACCTGGGAATCGAACCCAGGTCCCAATGCTTGAAGGACACCTCACTTACCAACCAGCCAAGCGCGTTCGTTTGTAATATTAGTGGAACCTGATGCATATGAGAGAGAATAAGTGCCATTGGTAAACATAAAAGAAAATGCGCGAATATTTGAATGGCCCTGTCTGGTTGAGACACCTCAGCGTCTTCTCCACCATGCCTTTGCTTTTGCCTGAAAAAATACATCAAATAGCGGGGGTTTTGAACCCCCACAATCTAAAACAACAAAAATAGCGAATAGAAATTGGCCAACGATAAATTGAGCGCGATGGGTGTTTTAGATTCATTAGAATGCTACGAATTCAATGGTCCTAGTCTCATGGTCTGATTTTACCAGATGAAAGAAACCCCAAATTCAGAGTTTTGAAACCCTAATGCGTGTTCATGGTAACTTCTTATTTAGGCGACCATTTTTCAATTGAACTGTACTGTTAGCTTCAGAAACATCATGTTAGCGTAAAACAACAATTAAAAAACATGAAACATGCGTATAAATCAAGATGCGATTATGAAAATTTCCATGAACAGGGCTATGGCGTTCTACCAGTTCTTGGTGTATGGAGAGGTGATTTTGATTGGGTTATGATCAAAGAGGTCCCAGCAAACTTTTGAGATACTTTCCACGCCTTGAAATGCCTTCAAACTATGAAAACAGATTTGGAGTTTTTTAGGAAAAAGTGAGTTTATGTTCTCAGGTTCTAGCGCAGCATTCAGGTCTTTTGCATTAGGTTTAGGTTTGTGTTTATATGAGGAATGAATTAGGGTAAAGATTCAAGCCAAGAAACCTTTGCATTGATGTATCAAATATTTGATTTTTAATGGTATCTTTTCCAATCTTTTCCATGTGAAGATCATGCCAATCATTGCCAATTCTTTCCATATTGAGTGTGCACGAAATCTTGGAGTTATGATGAGTAGAAATGCTGCATAAAAAGATTTGCAAGGTGGCATGTAGTATTTTTTCATATTTAATTTGAATTAAATGAATTAATAGCTTTAAAAATTCAATTAATAAATTAAAAATAAGAAAACAACTTCCCTTTGGGCCAATGGGTCGTGCATAGATTTTGGATGATGATTCTTGGGAGAAATTGTGGCCCATTAGCAATTTTGAGGCATTTGAAGCAAAGTTGACTTTTCAAAATTCCCCAACTTCCATAAGGCATATCTTGCTCAATTTTTAAGCTTTGATCATGTTCTTGGACATTTTGGAAAGGTCGTGAAGTCCTCTAATCAATGCCTTTGGTCCCATGTCATTTTGATTTACCAATCTCAAGTTATGGTCTTTGACTTAAAGTGCCTTTTTGTTGACTTTTGAAAATGACCTATAATGTTGAAATTGATAACTTTTTGTGAGAGCATTTCTTGGACTTGAAGTGTGAAGAGGAGTTGTAGGAAATGTCTTTCTCTTCAAAATGAGCTTTGGATGGAATTTTTCTGATGAACCATGTGGACGTTATGCCTGGTCAAGTTACAGTTGACTTTTTCAACTGTCCAAATATGGAAACTTTTGCATCTTGAGACTTTTTGAGCCATGCCTTGAAAATCATGATCAAGAATTGATCAAATGATGTTTGTGGCTTCAAAATAAGATGTTGACCAAAAATTTGAACTTTTGATTGTCAAATGACCATTTTGCCCCTACAGTTGACTGTTGAGCAATTTAGGGTTTTTGACTGTGCAATTTTATGCTGTAAGTCTTGAAACTTGGCATGTGGATGCTTGACCATGTTTATAGGCATGTGGGACTTGATTGGACCCTTGAAAACTTCAATTTCTTTGACAGAACCAAAACCCTAATTTTTGACTGTTAGGAGGCCCTTGAACTGTGCAACCCTTGAGAGATTTTGAAGCATGCTCTTTGAAAATTTTGAAGAACATGGGAGGGCAAATTTTGGGGTACAACAGTGGCGACTCTTGCTTATCGCGACATTTCGCGAACCAGCTTAAAAAACAGTCAGTTCTATTTCCACCGATCACAGTCGGGGAGATGCGTTCGTACTCTGCAGTGATAAGCTTCCAGAATCTATTGGGGATAAGCTTCCAAAAATCTACTGGGGAGATTGATTCAACTTTCCTGGGGAAACTTTTGGACTGTACTGGGGTGTCTGTATTCCGCCGGGGAACAATCTTATATTAAGACTGCCGGGGATGCTTGCTTTGGAATATCTGTATACTCCGCTGGGGAATATTGAGATCTTCTGGGGATACCCAACTTCCTTAAGGCTGATAGTAGACTAACTCTGCTTGGGGAGAGCGTTGCTGACTTGCTGGAGATACTGTGCCTTTTTAGGGCTGATGGGAGGCCAACTCTGCTCGGGGGAGAGTATTGTTGAGTCTTGTCTTACTCTGCAGGGAGTGAAGGTATTCTAGTTACGTTCTTCAGCCGAACCTACCTTGGTACCTTGGTGGACAGAGCAACTAGATTGCTTAGACAACTCATTATTGCCCCTGTTTCTACTGTCACCTGTAATTAATCCTTTGTTTCGCATGCAAATATTTATGAGTTAGCAATTAGTGTCAAATGCATATATCAAAAATGAACATTGGACGTTCTTCGCAAGACAAAACAGAAAAAGGAAAAAACAACTGGCCATTTGTCTGAAAAAGTGGATTTGTATTGATTTTGAATTTTTGCCTGTAAATAGGCGTTTTTGTACAAGAGGCTGACGTCCTAGTAAGAGAACGCCGCCGAATAACAGAGTTTATACATTTTGTGAAAAGAAAACAAAACAGCTATGTGAAAAATCCCACTGGGTTCCAACTATGCTATCGCCTTTATGTATTCAAGCGTCTCATCACTTTGCTGCGTAGTTGGAGATGAAGCTGACTGATTGGTGTCGTCTGAGCCTGATAGTTGATGCCGAATTCTGTATGCAAGGTGATCCAATGAGACATAGTATTACACTTTAATCCATAACTTTTGCCTGGACCGCCCTTTCAGGTTTTCAGTCCACCGGGATACCCATTTTTTCCCAAGCCGCCTTTTCAGGTTTTCGACTTGCCGGGTGTACATATTTTTTCATTTCATCCCTTATTTTTGCCTAGTGTGTGTCAACCTAGCGGGCCTTTAATTCATGCATAGTATTTTTTTACTATGTCTGCATTGGCGGGGTGAGGAAGGTCGTCACCATCCATGGTGGTTAGAATCATAGCTCCTCCTGAGAAGATATGTTTAACCACAAATGGCCCTTCGTACGTAGGGGTCCATTTGCCCCTGGGATCACTTTGAGGAAGGATGATGCGCTTGATTACCAGGTCTCCGACTTGATACTCTTGTCGTCTGACTTTCTTGTTAAATGCCCTGATCATCCGTTTTTGGTACGTTTGACCATGACAAATAGCAGTGAGTCTCTTTTCATCAATTAGGTTTAATTGATCAAGTCGAGTCTGGATCCAGTCATCTTCGCTCAAACCTGCATCCTTCATTATCCGGAGAGAGGGTATCTGGACTTCAATAGGCAAGACTGCCTCCATGCCGTATACCAAGGAAAATGGTGTTGCCCCCTGTTGACGTCCTTGCTGAGGTACGGTACCCATGAAGAGCAAACGGTAACATTTCGTGCCAACCTTTATAGGTCACTGTCATCTTCTGCACAATCTTCTTGATATTATTATTTGATGCTTCGACAGCCCCATTCATCTTCGCCCGGTAGGGAGAAGAGTTGTGGTGCTGTATCTTGAATTGCTCGCAGAGCTCAGTGATCATCTTGTTGTTAAGATTGGTGCCATTGTCCGTAATGATCCTCTCTGGTACACCGTATCGACAGATCAGGTTGTGCCGAATGAATCGTGCCACGACATTCTTAGTTACGGTAGTAAAGGAAGCTGCTTCAACCCACTTGGTAAAGTAATCAATCGCTACCAGGATGAAATGATGCCCGTTGGATGTCGTAGGTCTGATCTCGCCGATCATATCAATGCCCCACATTGCAAAAGGCCAAGGTGTTGTCAATATGTTCAGAGGAACTGGAGGAACGTGCACCTTATCAGCATAGATCTGGCATTTGTGACACGTCCGAGAATGTTGGTAACAGTCGGCTTCCATTGTGGACCAGAAATATCCTGCCCGAAGGATCTTCTTTGCCATGGTATGTCCACTGGAATGTGTTCCGAAGGTACCCTCATGCAGCTCTGCCATGATCTTTTCTGCTTCAGTTTTATCCACACAACGCAGTAAAGTTGAATCTTGGTTTCGCTTGTATAGAATGTCGTTGCTGAGGAAGAACTTTGCCGCGAACCTTCTCAGAAACTTCTTGTCATTAACAGATGCGCCTTCGGGGTATTCTTGAGCTTCCAAGTACCTCTTCACTTCATGATACCAAGGTTTTTCAGTTACCACTTCAGTCTCAAGATCGCAACAATGTGCAGGTTCATCCAACTTCCAAATAATGATCCGGGGAGCCTCGTTATCCCATTTGACTTTGAACATAGAAGACATCGTAGCTAGCGCGTCCGCCAACTGATTCTCCTCTCTCGGGAAATGTTCAAAAGTTATCTCTTCGAAATGGGGGATCAATGTCAACACATACTCTTTGTAGGGAATAAGATTTGGTGTTTCTTATCCCACTCGCCTTTGATCTGACTGATCACGAGAGCGGAATATCCGAAGACACTTAGAAACTTGATCCTTAAGTCAATTGCAGCTTGAAGACCCATGATGCATGCCTCATACTCTGCCATGTTGTTGGTGCAGTTGAAACATAGTCGGGCGGTAAGTGGAGTATGAGTGCCTTTTGGAGATATGATCACAACGCCAATACCGTTACCCAAAGCGTTTGAGGCTCCGTCAAAGTGCATAGACCATCGGGATCCTTTCTCAGGTCCTTCATCCGGTCCAGGTACTTCACAATCAGTCACTACCATGATATCCTCGTCTGGAAATTCAAAGTTCATGGATTGGTAGTCGTCCACTGCCTGGTGTGCCAAATGGTCTGCCAATACACTTCCCTTAATTGCTTTCTGAGTCGTGTACTGGATATCATATTCAGTCAAGATCATCTGCCATCTTGCTATTCTTCCAGACAGAGCAGGCTTTTTGAAGATGTACTTGATGGGATCCATTTTTGAGATCAACAGAGTAGTGTGAGTCAACATATATTGTCTCAGCCGGCAAGCAGCCCATACCAAAGCGCAACAAGTTTTCTCGAGCAGTGAGTATCGGGTCTCACAGTCGGTAAACTTTTTGCTAAGGTAATAAATATCATGCTCTTTTCGGCCAGACTCGTCATGCTGCCCCAGCACACACCCCATTGAGCTGTCTAGTACTGTCAAGTATAAGATTAGAGGTATCCCTTCAACCGGTGGCATAAGAATGGGTGGTTCTTGGAGATACTCTTTGATTCTGTCGAAAGCGGCCTGACATTCATCATTCGAACATACTACTTGATCTTTCTTCAGCAGCTTGAAGATTGGTTCACAGGTAGCAGTTAGATGCGAGATAAATCGGGCAATGTAGTTCAGCCGTCCTAGAAAGCCTCTGACTTCTTTCTCTGTCTTGGGAGTTGGCATCTCTTGTATGGCTTTCACCTTGGCAGGGTCCACTTGAATACCTTTGTCGCTCACGATGAAGCCTAGCAATTTTCCAGATCTCACCCCGAAGGTGCACTTGTTTGGGTTCAACCTCAGCTTGTACAACTTCAGACGGTCAAACAGCTTCTGTAGATGGTCAAGGTGTTCCTCCTTAGTTTGGGACCTTGCAATCATATCATCGACATACACTTCGATCTCATGATGGATCATATCATGAAATAAAGCAACCATGGCACGTTGGTAGGTTGCCCCAACATTTTTCAACCCAAAAGGCATGACCTTGTAGCAGAAGGTGCCCCACTGAGTAACAAAAGTGGTATTCTCCATGTCTTCAGGAGCCATCTTGATCTGATTATAACCGGAGAACCCATCCATGAAGGAGAATACCTTATGTTGAGCAGTGTTGTCAACCAGAACGTCGATGTGAGGCAGAGGGAAATCATCCTTGGGGCTCGCCCTGTTCAAATCCCTATAATCAACACACATTCGGACCTTGCCATCTTTCTTCGGCACTGGAACCACGTTGGTAACCCACTGAGGGTAAGAAGTCACTGCTAGAAATCCGACATCAAAGTGTTTCATAACCTCGGCTTTGATTTTCTCGGACATCTCTGGACGCATACGGCGGACCTTCTGTTTAACCGGAGGGCAGTCTTCCTTAGTAGGCAAGTGATGAACCACAATGTCGGTATCCAAACCAGGCATGTCTTCATAAGACCAGGAAAATATTTCCACATAATCATGCAACATCTGAATCAACCGTTGTTTCACGCTGAGCTCCAGATTGGCACCAATCTTGACTTCCTTTCTGTCTGTCTCAGTACCCAGATTTACCGATTCCACCGGCTCTTCATGTGGCTGAATGGCCCTCTCTTCCTGGAGTAGCAGTCTTGCAAGTTCACCAGGCACTTCGCAATCATCTTCACCTTCATCTTCGGCTAAGTTGATCGGATTTTCGAAGTCATAACTGGCAGTAGCAGAGTCGTTACCAGTGAGATCCATAGTGGATTGGAACCTGTATAGGTGAGTGTGTGTAAATATAGCTGTTTTGCAATATATAATAAAGAAAGAAAATGAGCGCAAGATTTGAAATGTAAAAAACGTCCAATGCTTTTATTAATGATATATGAAAGTGACAAATAACAAGCCCTCACAGATGAAGCCACAGTGCCCCGGGTAAGACACCGGGCCATAAAGTTTCAAATTATTGTTCGTTACAAATTTAAAACAAAGGAGTTCATTACTGAGTGACAAAAGTAATAGGTGTGAAGTCTTTCGCAGTCCAGTTGCTTGGTCCATCGTCGATCGTTGGGTAGATCCAGCCATTGAATTTAGATTCCTCCATGTTGTCATCATCCCCAATAGCATTTACTCCATGGTTTGACATGGGAGCAGTCACCACATTAGGCTTCTCGGGCGCCTTGAACTGTACCTCTTTAGCATCAATAAGGTCCTGAACCTTATTCCTCAGAGCCCAACAATCATCAGTAGAATGCCCCGGGCTATCAGAGTAATAAGCACAGCGGGCGTTGGGATTGTACTTTGGAGAGGTGGTGTTCACAACCTTTGGAGCTTCCTTGACAGTTACCAGATTGGTTGACAGTAGTTGCGGCAATATCTGAGACAGGGTCATACTGAGCTGAGTGTACTGCCTTTTGGGTCACTCACCCCTTGGCTGGTTGTATTGCTGAGGAGCAGCAGCAGGCTTAGAAATAACCACCGCGTTGACAGCTTGGCGGCGTTCCGGTTTGTTCTGTCTCCTTGGATCATACACAACACTAGCTTCCTTCTTGAAGGGCTTCTTTTCAGTGCTCGAGGAGGCGCCTTTCTGTATCTTCCCCGACTTGATACCAGCTTCTATCCTCTCACCAGTCAGAATGAGGTCTGTAAACCCTACAGAAGAATTAGCAATCAGGTGGTTGAAGAATGGACCAGACAGGGTCCCCAAGAACATGTCCACGAGTTCACGATCAGTCAACGGTGGCTGCACCCTGCCAGCCAGGTCTCTCCATTTCTGCGCGTACTCCTTAAAACCTTCACCCGTCCCAAGTGACATACCCTAGAGTTGGGTACGCGTGGGAGTGAGGTTGGAATTGTACTGATACTGCTTATAAAATGCAGTAGCCAAGTCCTCCCAGTTTCGAATACTGGCTCCATCCAGCTGATAGAACCATTCGAGTTGAGCCCCTGAAAGGCTATCCTGGAAGAAATGGATCCATAGGTTCTTGTCTGCAGTGTAAGGTTGGATCTTCCTTACATAAGAGCGGAGGTGCAGTTTACGACATGAAGCCCCGTCGTACTTCGCAAAGGCAGGCGCCTTGAACTTGTGTGGGATCACCACCCCAGAAGATAAACCTAGATCTCCAAAATCCAACCCAGGCACACGTTGGATCTCCATGGATTTAACCGGTCCTCCAGCTGTTTGTACCTGTCCTCAGCAGGAGGGTACTGTTCATCATTGAAATCTGTCTCGTTGTCGGAGACCGCAGGACTAGGAACCTCTCTCCCTTGTGGGGTGTCTTTCCCTGCAGAGGAAGTAGCCTGATCAGCCTCATTCTGCAGTGTATTCCAAAACCTCCGTCTAGTGTTAAACAACACAATCCTCTTCTTCTTCTTCTTCTTCTTCTCCTTCAAGAGCAGAGTCTTCAGCTCCTGTTGACCCTGGGCTAAGCTCATGACCAACTCTTGAAACTGGGCGTTCTAGGCCTGGAGGGCCTTGATAGCTTGTTCAGTAGTAGGTTCAGGATTCATGATGATTGCTGAAATAAACAACGAAGAAGATTAAGCAACCTGTAGAAAAAGGGTACCTGTTATGCATATGATGCATGATATGCTATTTATGCAATGCATTCAAGGGTTTGAAAGTTCAAATTCGTTGTAGACAAAAAGGAACACACGTTGTATTAAGAAATAATCTATTCAGTACATCAGGGCCTCATGGGCAAAACATTACAAAATAATTAATCCCAAAAGACACTGCGCATCCTCTTTGGAGCGATGTAAGTGTTGAGAGTCTTTTCCTCGTGCAGTAGACGGGTGAGCTCCAAGACCTTCTTCTCACTGGCATGTAGACTGGCTTCAAGAGAATTTCGTTCTTCCTTGAGTTGGATCCAGCTCTTTTGCATTTCTTCCTAAGATGTTGGCATGTCAGGATGTTGAATGGTGTATGGCACCTCTCCTTCCAAAACTGGCTCTTTGATCACGGGGAGAACATGAGGATATGGCATCACCAGCTTCTGGGAGCGGGCTCGTACCCACTTGAGATAAGGCTCTAGGGGGATGGAGTTCTTGTGCCCCAGTGTCTTGCTATCCACCTTGTTAGGCATCCTCCAATCTCTGATAAACCTCTGGCGAAGTCCTTGCGTATCGTTGTCGAAGTCAAAAACTATGTCAGGAATCAACATGTCATGAGGGCCATCCCTCCGAGCATATCCAAACTGTCTCCAAGCCAGACATGGGTTGTAAGTAATTCCCCCTCTAATTCCAAGTAAAGGAACATTAGGAAACTCTCCGCAACGATCAATGATAGTGACATTTTCTCTGGACCGAGAACACCAATGTATATCAGCATGTGTAAGAGTCATTAACCGTTGTGACCATCTCAAACCCCGCTCGTTCTTCAAAACTGATTGTGGAAGGTGCAAAATAAACCACCTTGCCAGGAGAGGAGTGCAGCACATGAGAACACCTCTTTTTCTCATGGTTCGAGTGTAACATGAGTGGAGGATGTCCCCAAGCAACGTAGGTATAGGATTCCTGGACATGAAGATCTTGACAACATTGATATCTATAAGCTGATCCGGATTCGGGAACAACATCAACCCATAGACAAGGAGTGCTACAACTTCTTCAAAGGCTTGTAGGTCACGGGAATTCCAACATTCTTGGGCCTTCTTAAACAGGAACTTTGCCAAGAATCCTTTGATACCACTTCTAGTTTCCCAATGTCCCTTGATGTCAGATGGTTGTAGGTGTAAGGCTTTAGCAACTTCTTCAAGTTTTGGCTCCTTTTCTGTACCGTTGTAGGGTAGTTGACTAAGGATAGGAACCTTCAGAAGCTGGGAAAACTCTTCCAAGGTAGGCACCAATTGATAATCCGGGAAAGTAAAATAGTGGTGCAAAGGGTAAAAGAACTGGAAGAGAACCTTTATCATATCTTCCTCAATGTTGGTGTTGACCAAGCTGATGAGTCTACCATGCCTTTCACTGAATGAAGAGTTCTCAGGAATCCTTGATGTGAGCTCCTTAATCTGAGGAGGGACCCTTACAAGGTTGATCTGAATTGTTTTTCTGCGGATAGATTCCATGTCCTACAAAACAAGAACAAAGATGAAGATTCGAACCCTTGAAGTGGTTAGTAAATGCATATGATGCTGTATGATGTTATGATGTTATGATAAAAACACACCACAAGCAAACATGATAAGGCACACAAGTCACACCAGACAGCCCTTAGAGTTTAGGCCAGCATGAGGTCTAGGTATTACCCTCTTGAAGTTGGTGGGTTCAAAACCTGTCCTATCAAAAGTAACTGGGTTCTAAGGAGCTCAATATCATTGGGTTGTTTTCTATGTTCATTGTTTTGATTTAGCCACTGAACTGGCGATCAAAATATTCCAAGAAAACAACCCTCAATGAGTGTAGTATCGAGTATCTACCAACTTCGGACTGCACCAAAGTCGGTCATCTCACTACCCCTAAAGAGGCCAAGATGGTTCAAGTAAGGTTCCTAAGGTCAGTTGATGCTTCAAGACACCACGCGGCGGCCCCGTACTCTCCTTGACTTGACTCAAGGGTTACCGGTACTCACCAAAGTGCCACATCAACGTAGCAAACTGCTTCAACCGTGTCGGTATACCCCGCACAGTTCCCTCACAGTTTGTTGCTACTTTCTAAAAGGTATCCCCCAGATCCGGGTTAGGATCTATGAAACTCCAAGACAGGCCCACAATATTAAAGCAAACAAGGCATACAATTGAAAACATAAGAGTGGTCTAATCCTAAGGTACACCTCACTTATAAAGTATCCCCAGCAGAGTCGCGAGTTCTGTGATCGGTGGAAATAGAACTGACTGTTTTTTAAGC
Source organism: Vicia faba (assembly GCA_948472305.1). NCBI lineage: Eukaryota > Viridiplantae > Streptophyta > Magnoliopsida > Fabales > Fabaceae > Vicia > Vicia faba. The sequence continues at coordinate 1,542,096,074 of OX451735.1, forward strand.
TGGTTCGCGAAATGTCGCGGTAAGCAAGAGTCGCCACCGTCTTTTATGTTCTCCAACATGGAAAGGACAAAAGCACAGAAAAATTCCTTCTTTGAGATGTCTCTCGGTTCGGGAGGTAGATTTATAGAAAGGGAAGGTGTTAGCACCCTTTCTATCCGTGGTTATCCACGGGCTCTTAGGTACTTGCTCTTATGTTTTCAAAACTGTTTGCTTTTTGTGATCGGTGGAAATAGAACTGACTGTTTTTTAAGCTGGTTTCGCGAAATGTCGCGGTAAGCAAGAGTCGCCACCGTCTTTTATGTTCTCCAATATGGAAAGGACAAAAGCACAGCAAAATTCCTTCTTTGAGAATGTTTCTCGGTTCGGGAGGTAGATTTATAGAAAGGGAAGGTGTTAGCACCCTTTCTATCCGTGGTTATCCACGAGCTCTTAGGTACTTGCTCTTATGTTTTCAAAAATGTTTGCTTTTCAAGTGTGTGTGTGGGTTTTGAAAAAAGTTTCGTTTGAAAGATTTCCGAGTAACTCTTGTATCTGTCCTCAAGAGTGTATTAAAAATTTGTTTGAAAACTTTTAGAAAGTGTGAAGTGTGAGAAGTATTTTTGTTTGTTTTGAGAAAGAGCAAGTACCCATGAGAATCTACCTACTCTAAGGAATTAGGCTGTGTAAGAGTCCTTTAGATAGTGCTATCCCACCATTGAGAGGTAGGTAGCACCATCGTTGGAGGTGTTCGGGTCAATTTGATTATCGGGACATGTGTGGTCACCGAAGCAACGGTAGGATACCTTAGAAGTAACCCTAATGTCCTAGATCCTTTGTATCCGAGGCAACCGTTTCGAGGCAACTAGATCTTTTGGACAGAAGGGCGACCTCTAAGACACCCTATACTTGATGACCACGTCGAGGCAACCAGTGAGGCGTACCCTAGAAGTGGCATGTGCTTGGTGTGTTGTTTTTCAGTTAAGGTTATCTTGTACATGTTATTTGTGAGCTACAGATTGATTTTATTTACTTACATTCTTGCAGGCATTATTAACAGTTAGGAGTGCGGAAAATAAATTGCAGAAATATAAATCTAACTATTACAAGGCGCGGGTCTATACATCGCCAAAAAAACAAAGACCCGTTTGAAAAAATAAACTGCGAGAAAATAAATAAAGCAGTAAAAGAGTCCTGATTAACTATTACATTTCCAGAAGCAGTTACATAAATATAAGGAAAATAAATTAAAGCGCGAGAGAATCGAATCGGGATGTCTTTAGGGTGTTGACCCTTTTTGAATAAGAATTGAATTTTGTCCCTTTTTGTAATTAATGAAATTAAAACTAATAACTAACTAATTAATTAATTAATTAAAAGAAAAAAAAGTTTTTTTTTGTGTTTTTTTATTTTTTTAATGAAATAAAAACTAATAACTAACTAATTAATTAATTAATTAAGAAAATGATATTTTTGTGTTTTTGATGAAAATAAAGAGAAAATAAATAGAAATTAAAAGTTAGCAAAAACCTAATTCTAAATTGTTTAGTTGTTTAAAAAAAAAGATTAAAGTTGCCTATTTAAACTAATTAATTAATTATAATTTATTTACAAGACAAGTTAATAAATAGTAAAATGTTTTTTTTTTATTTTTTATGAAAAATATTAATTATGTTAATAATACTAATAATTAATAAAAAAGGAATTATAAAAGAAAAGAAAAATAAAAAAGATAAAAAAGGAATAACAAAACCAAGGGGGTTTGGGCCAGATTGGAGGTGTTAATTGCAGTTTTTTGGCCCACTAAGCTTAGGCCTGTATTGACTTTTGAAATTGCCTGGAGATGCGTTGACTCATGAGCATGGTGCTCATCATTTTCTGGCCTTTGGATTGATCTTTGAGACCACATGGCATCTGGGCGCTGGAGACACATGATGGATTGCTTTTGGGAGCCTGTACACAATCACATAAGAAAAAAACAATATGGAATTTTGGGGGGGACCTGGGAATCGAACCCAGGTCCCAACGATTTCCAGACGCGTCATCAACCACTGAGCCATTGTGCTGCATTTGTTAATAAAATAAGAAACAAATACAATATATGAAAAACAAGTCACATGCTGAAACTAAAGAAAAAGCGCGCGCCATTTGAACCAGCCAGCCATGCGTGGACACCTCATCATCGTCTTCATTTATCTGCAAAATAAAAACGAGATAGCGGGGGTTTTTAACCCCCACAATGCAAAACTGCCAAGAATAGCGATTAGGCATATAGTGAACATAAAAAGGGAGCGATGGTTGGGTTGAATTCGTCTGGCCTTGACGAATTCAACCATAGGCGTTATGTGGTCCAATTTTTCTCATGCTGTAAAGCCCCAATCTAGAAGTTTGGAAACCCTAAATTTCTCCCATGGCAACTTGTGTTTCAGGGCATCTTAATGAAATTAAATCACACCAAAAGCTTCACCTGAATGCTATGAACACAAAACAATCAACAAAAGGTATTAAAAATGCATGAATCAAAGGTTATGATTTTGGAAGAAAAGTGATAAACCGTGAATCTGTTAGAGCGTTCTCTTGAGCTTTAAGGCTTGTTCTCGATGGCAATGTGTTCCTGGAAGGTCCAGCAATGTATTGGAAACAAGAAAAGGGTTCGAATTGGCCTGCAAGTGAGAATTCAGTTTTCAACTTTTCTTCAAGTTTTTGGAATTTTGTTTGGCCGTTTCAATGAGCTCTAGGTCGTGTATCCTATATGGCTTGCTTGCATATGTATGTATCAAGGGATTTAAGTCAGCATTAGGAGCCTTTAACTTGTGCATTGAAGTTTTGGATTTCCTCTTAACCACCATTAAAGGCCTTTCAAAGCTTTGTCCAAATTTTGAATTTTCATGCATAAATGAGCTTTACACGAATTTGGCAACTAGAATATGCTTCATGAAGGCTAATCAAACCATAAGATACCATTTAATCAATTTTTTTGATTTTACTTGAAATATTATGGATTAAAATGAATTAAATCCATAAAAATTAAATAAAAATAGAAAAATAATTATTTGGTCTTGAAATTGATCATGGGACACGTGGGTGGCATGACAAGGCTGAATCAAGTGGAAGAAAGTGGGCCCTTTTGTCAAAAATTGAAGTTTCAAGGATAGTTGACTTTTGCCATTTCACAAAAATTTCCCAACTTCTCCAATGCATATCTTTGATCATATGAACATGTTCTTGGACATTTTGGAAAGGTCTTGATGTCCTCTAACCAATGCCTTTGGTCCCATGTCATTTGAATATACCAATCTCAAGTTATGGTCTTTGACTTAAAGTGCCTTTTTGTTGACTTTTGAAAATGACCTATAATGTTGAAATTGATAACTTTTTGTGAGAGCATTTCTTGGATTTGGAATGTGAATATGAGTTGTAGGAAATGTCATCCCCTTCAAAATGAGCATTGGATGGGATTTTTCTGATGAACCATGAAAAAGTTATGCCTTGGTCAAGTTACAATTGACTTTTCAACTGTCCAAAAATGGAAACTTTTGCATCTTGATGATTTTTGAGCCATTCTTGTGGAATCATGATCAAGACTGGATCAAATGATGATTGTGGCTTCAAAATAAGATGTTGACCAAAAACTTTGACTTTTGACTGCCAAATGACCATTTTACCCCTACAGTTGATTGTGAAGCAATTAGGGTTTTTGACTGTGCAACTTGATGTTGTGAGCCTTGAAACTTGACATGTGGATGCTTGACAATGTGTATAGGCATATGTGACTTGATTGAGCCCTTGAAAACCTCAACTTCCTTGCAAGAACCAAAACCCTAATTTGACTGGCTTATGAGGGTGTTTGAACTGTGCAACCCTTGAGTAGACTTGAGCAAATTGAGATTATGCTTGTCAAAACTTTGAAGAATATGGGAGGGAAAATTTTGGGGTACAACAGTTGCCCCTGTTCAATCTTCTTAGACCTGAGGATGTAGATTGGCTAGCGTGCCTTTCGTGATCCGAAGGTGGAAGATGATTGAACACTAGAGTGCCCAGAAATTTGCACTCACATAGTAGAATATCAGCAATGTGATGTCGGGAATGGGCTTATAGATGCCATTTGGAGAGATGGTGGATAGGAGGATGGGCTTATAGATGCCATCTGGAGATGTGACAGAACCTTGTCGGGAATGGGCTTATAGATGCCATTTGGAAAGATGATATGGGAGGATGGGCTTATAGATGCCATATGGAGATGTGATAGAACCTTGTCGGGAATGGGCTTATAGATGCCATTTGGAGACTGTTGGTAGGTGGATGGGCTTATAGATGCCATCTATAATTTTTGTAAGTTGAAAGAGGGAACCTGTGTAGGGTTGCCTGATGTTGAGCTCGTGTAAAACTGCATCTTGGAAAGAAGGACACCTGTGTAGGGTTGACTGATGATGAGCTCGTGTAAAACTACATCTTTGGAGGAAGGAAACCTGTGTAGGGTTTACTAATAATGAGTCCGTATAAGACTGCATCTGAAATGGAGAAGGAACCTGTGTAGGGTTACTTTGATGACGAGTCCGTGTAAAACCGCATCTAGAGCTGAGAAGGAAACCTGTGTAGGGTTTACTGATGACGAGTCCGTGTAAAACTACGTCTGGAGTTTGAGAAGGGAACCTGTGTGGGGTTACTTTGTTGATGAGCCCGTGTAAAACTGCATCCTGGAAGAAGTAAAACCTGGGTAGGGTTTCTGATGACGAGTCCATGTAAAACTGCATCTTTGGGAAGAGAGAACCTGTGTAGGGTTTCTTTGACGACGGGCCCGTGTAAGACTACGCCTGGAGAGAGAGAACCTATGTAGGGTTTCTTTGGGATAAGTTCGTGTAAAACTTCTTGAGGAACCAGGGTAAGGTTACCTTGGGATAAATCCGTGTAAGACTTTGGGAGGAACCGGTGTAAGGTTACCTTGAGATAAGTCCGTGTAAGACTTCTGGAGGAACCGGGGTAAGGCTACTGCAGGGTAAGTTCGTGTAAAACTTCTTGATGAACCGGGGTAAGATCATCTTGAGATAAGTCCGTGTAAGACTTCTGGAGGAACCGGGGTAAGGCTACTGCAGGGTAAGTTCGTGTAAAACTTCTTGATGAACTGGGGTAAGGTCATCTTGAGGTAAGTCCGTGTAAGACTTCTGGAGGAACCGGGGTAAGGTTACTGCAGGGTAAGTTCGTGTAAAACTTCTTGATGAACCGGGGTAAGGTCATCTTGAGATAAGTCCGTGTAAGACTTATGGAGGAACCGGGGTAAGGTTACTGCAGGGTAAGTTCATGTAAAACTTCTTGGTGAACCGGGGTAAGGTCATCTTGAGATAAGTCCGTGTAAGACTTTTTCTGAAAGAAAAGGAACCGGTGTAGGGTTACTTTGATGATAAGTCCGTGTAAGACTTCTTCTGAAAGAAAAGGAACCGGTGTAGGGTTTACTTTGACGATAAGTCTGTGTAAGACTTCGTCTGAAAATTGAGAAGGAACCAGTGTAGGGTTGCCTGTTGATGAGTTCATGTAAAACTACATCTGAGGTTGAGAAGGAACCAGTGTAGGGTTACTTTGATGATAAGTCCGTGTAAGACTTCGTCTGAAAATTGAGAAGGAACCGGTGTAGGGTTGCCTGATGATGAGTTCGTGTAAAACTACATCTGAGGTTGAGAAGGAACCGGTGTGGGGTTGCCTGTTGATGAGCCCGTGTAAGACTTCTTTTGAAAGAAAAGGAACCGGTGTAGGGTTGCCTGAGGATGATCAAGTAGATAATTGTCCTGCTTGGTTTCAGATATTAACCCTCGATCAGTCGTCCAGAATTTTCCTGGCTTGTTACCGGTGTTGATCTGGAACTGTAAAGGTAGATGGTAATCATCTTTTGATTGACTTTTTTCTGAAAAGGCAAAGTATTAGTCGTATGCAATGTCATGGTGCATGAACTGCATGATATTAAGATGTTCTTAAGAGTAAATGAGATTTGTGTTGTATGATGCGTATGCATGTCATAATGCATGAAGATGTGATGTTTATGAATGTGTTTTCGTCTGGGAAAATAAATCCTTGACGATTGCCGGGAAGTTTGTTGAATCCTGGGCTGATGTTGAAGAGTAGAGTTCTTCGTTTCTGCTGGGGATGACGATTGCAAGAATAAACCGGTAGGAGAAGATGACTCCGTTAGGGAATAATCCTGGTGAAGATATTACTCTGCGGGGAGTCACTCTGTAGGAAGAGATACTTCGTTGGGATTTTGATGAGAACTCCGTTGGGGATTCCATTGATAAGTTATGTTGGAGGATTTGATGAACTCCGCTGGGGGATAGGAAGAACTTCGCCGAGGACGACCTTTCTCTGGTAATTAGCTGAGGATAACCCAGTTATAAGCCCTGGTGGGGAATAACCTTTGAATAAAACCGGGGAGACGCGTTCGTGCTCTGCAGGGGATAAGCTTCCAGAATCTACTGGGGATAAGCTTCCAAAATCTACTAGGGAGGATGATTCAACTCTCCTGGGGAAACTTTGGACTGCACTGGGGAGTGGTTCCACTGGGGTGTTTGTATTCCGCCGGGGAACAATCTTATATTAAGACTGCCGGGGATGCTTTCTCAGGAACATCTGTATACTCCGCTGGGGAATGTTGAGATTTTCTGGGGATACCCGACTTCCTTAAGGCTGATGTAGGCTAACTCTGCTTGAGGAGAGTGTCGCTGACTTGCTGGTGATACTGTGCCTTTTTAGGGCTGATGGGAGACCAACTCTGCTCGGGGAGAGTATTGCTGAATCTTATCTTACTCTGCGGGGAGTGAAGGTATCTTGGTCACGTTCTTCAGCTGAACCTACCTTGGTACCTTGAGGAAAGCAGCTGTACAGTTTGGGTAACTCTTATTGCCCCAGCTTCTGTGGGAGAAGGTACCTGTAGAGGTGCTTGAGGACTGCCGATTTGACAAATCTTCTTCTGGTAGGCAAGTGACAAGATGACGGGACATAGTCGTACACTTTGATCCCTAACTTTTGCCTGGATTGCCCTTTCGGGTTTTCAATCCAACGGGATACCCATTTTTGCCCAAGCCGCCTTTTCAGGTTTTCGACTTGCCGGGTGTACAGATTTTTTCATCTCATCCCTTATTTTTTCCCGAACCCTTTTGGTTCGCCGGGAAGCCCTTATTTTTGCCTAGGTGCGTCAACCTAGCTGGTCTTTGATTATGCGTAATATTTTTTCGACTATGCCCGTGCTCAGAATGCAGGGAGTTGTCACCGTCAGTAGTGTTGTGTTGTCGTACTACCAGAAAATGTTGATCGTGCAAGATTCGCCGCTGGAATTCATGTCCAATGCCCCAAGTGATCCAGATGGAGATTTGCCCCAAGCTGGTTGGCCTTTTGAGAGATTCTCCGAATCTTGACTTAACTACCCCAGATGATGGACAATGATCATGCCATGCCCCCCTGATTGGAGGTGCTTTTGTTCATTAGACATTCGTCGTGCGAACTTCTATGCTGTTCAAACAAATAGTCATATGCAAGCAATGTTATCTAAAATGCAAAGCTTATGTCTGTTTCAAAATTTTTGAAAATGCATCTCTTTTTTTTATAGTAAAAACAAGTGAATTTTGTAAACTGTGATGTCGACTCGTTATTTTACCGCAAGCCTTAAGGAGTCAGGATACCTTTCGTAACAGTATGCTTTCGAACTAACCCATGCTTCAGCTAGGACTTTTTAGGGTTGTAACGTGGCCTGGTTCACGGTTTAAGAAACAAAGGATAAAGGCTCAAATTATATTTGTACCCACCCGCTCTTCGTGATGTTCTTCAAACCTAAACTCAGCTGATCGTGCGTTAGACCTTGTTTGAGTCTTCGTCCTGATATACCGGTGATGGTTCGAATGTTGACAATTTATTTGGAATGGGAAGTCATTCCTTTTTTGGTTGAGGGTTTGTAGGACCTCTTTTTTTTTTTGATTTTGTTATCCCTGTTTTTTGCCTGAACTGTTTCTTTCATGCTCACGGTCAGCGGGATGCCCCAGTTTCGTAAGTCTCCTTCATAGGTTTTGACTTAATGGGCTTTTATTTTTGGGAGATAATGCCTGCCTTCCTTTATGATTATTCGGAGCCATCACTGTCTTTTGTTTTGTAAGGATTCTTTTAGTGCCATTCGTTGTGCACTTGGATTAGCTGAGAGAACTACCCTGCCCCAGGTTATGATTAAGGGTTTTAATTTTCGAAAAGAAAACTCCTACTTCTTTGGCTCAAAGGGGTTGACGAGGGATTATCATCCTTATAACTCCAGTGTTTAGGAATTGAAACAATGCCTGTACCTCATCAGCGGGGTCTGTTCAAAAGCATACTGTAGATTGTGGTATCGTTTTCGTCATCCTCCCTCAAGAGGCTTAGAATTTTCAATAGAGAGTTGAACATCAAGAAAAAACTAAAAGAAATTTTGAATATAGAGAACACAATTACTTCAAAACAGACACGTGTAATGCATTAATGAAATAATAGAGTTTGCCATCATAATTGTTTGAATAAGCATAGAAAAATACAATATCAGAATTTAAATGAACAAGAGTCTCTCAATCCTAGCCATGTTTTGGCAAGGGAGCAGTGATCACATCGGGAGTCTCAGCAGGCTCGAATTCGATCTCCTTGGCGTCAATCATGTTCTGAATCTTGTATTTCAGCGCCCAACAATCCTCAGTATCGTGCCTCGGGCTTCCGGAATGATAAGCACACCTCGCATCTGGGTTGTAGTTTGGAGAAGAGGTCTTGGGATTTGCAGGAGGGTTGATCACCGCAATCAGATTCATTTTCAACATGTGCTGCAATGCTTGTGACAATGGCATGTTGATGTTGGTGAATTGTCTTTTAGGCTCGTCTGGCCTTCACTGATTTCCCTTTGGTGGTTGTCAGCGTGACGCAGAACCTGAGATCATGACTGCCCCTACGTGTTGGTCACGAAGATCCTTCTGACTGTACGCAGCATTGGACTCTTTCTTGAATGGTTTCTTCTTAGCGTTCGAGGAGTCACCCTTTTGTATCTTCCCGAACTTGATACCAGCTTCTATTCTCTCACCAGTTAAGATCAGATCTGTGAACCCAGCAGAAGAATTCCTAATCAGATGGTTGAAGAAAGGACCAGACAGGGTCCCCAAGAACATGTCGACGAGTTCACGGTCAGTCAAAGGCGGCTGCACCCTTCCAGCCAGGTCTCTCCACCTTTGCGCATACTCCTTAAAACCTTCACCCGTCCCAAGTGACATACCCTGGAGTTGGGTACGCGTAGGAGCGAGGTCGGCATTATACTGATACTGCTTATAAAAAGCAGTTGCCAAGTCCTCCCAGTTACGAATACTGGTTCCATTCAGCTGATAGAACCATTCGAGCTGAGTCCCTGAAAGACTTTCCTGGAAGAAATGGATCCATAAATTCTTGTCAACCGTGTAGGGCTGGATCTTCCTTATGTATGAATGGAGGTGCAGCTTAGGACAGGAGGCTCCGTCGTACTTTACAAAGGCAGGTGCCTTGAACTTGTGAGGGATCACCACCCCAAAAGATAAGCCTAGGTCTCCAAAGTCCAACCCGGGCACCTGTTGAATCTCCATGGCATTTAGACGGTCCTCTAGTTGCTTGTACCTGTCCTCAGCAGGAGGGTACTGTTCATCATTGAAATCTGTCTCGTTGTCGGAGACCACGAGACTAGGAACCTCTCTCCCTTGTGGGCTGTCTCTCCCAGCAGATGGGGTGGTCAGCTCAGCCTCATTTTGTGATCCATTCCCAGATCTGCGTCTAGGGTTGAACAAAATAGTCCTTTTCTTCTTCTTCTTCTTCAAAAGCAAAGTCTTCAATTCCTGTTGTCCTTGGGCTAAGCTCATGACCAGCTCCTGGAACTGGGCGTTCTGGGCCTGGAGGGCCTTGGTAGCTTGTTTATTGGATGATTCAGGATTCATGATGACTGCTGAAATAAACAGCGAAGAAGGTAAGTGACCTGTAGAACAGAGTACCTGTAATGCAATGATATGTATGTATGCGATGTTTTCAAGGATCTCGCGGGGTAAACAGAGAAACTTGTTAGAATTTGAATTTGGGTAGCTTGATTGAAGGAACTTCATGTTGCTGAGAGTCCTTCTTCAAGAGTCAAGGCTCACCATATCGAGTGGGTCATAGCCCCTGACTCAAGTTACCAACCTTGGCTAGAGGAAAATAAATCCCATTTGCCCCTTGCTAGACATCATGACCTGCATCACAAACCCTTGAGATCCTTGAAATGGATTAGTCCTTATGTAGGATGTATGCAATGGTATGATGGCATGATGTTATGCTATGCGTGGAGTGATGTAAGTAAACCCTATTATGAGTCCAGGTTAAGGAATGTAAACAAACCCTGCAAGAAACTCATGTGTTAGATAACAAGCATGCAAGTAGTCAAGTTTGAAAGCACACAAGTCACACAAGACCGCCCTTAGAGTTTAGGCCAGTATGAAGTTTGGGGTACTACCCTCTTGAAGTTGGTGGGCTCAAAAACCTGTCCTATCAAAAGTAACCGGGTTCTAAGGAGCTCAATATCATTGAGTTGTTTTCTATGTTCATTGTTTTGATTTAGCCACTGGACTGGCGATCAAAATATTCCAAGAAAGCAACCCTCAATGAGTGTAGTATCGAGTATCAACCAACTTTGGACTGCACCAAAGTCAGTCATCTCACTACCCCTAAAGAGGCCAGAATGGTCAAGTAAGGTTCCTAAGGTCAGTTGATGCTTCACGACACCACGCGGCGGCCCCGTACTCTCCTTGACTTGACTCAAGGGTTACCGGTACTCACCAAAGTGCCACATCAACGTAGCAAACTGCTTCAACCGTGTCGGTATACCCCGCACAGTTCCCTCACAGTTTGTTGCTACTTTCTAAGAAGGTATCCCCCAGATCCGGGTTAGGATCTATGAAACCCCCAAAACAGGCCCACAATATTAAAGCAATCAAAACAGGCAATTGAAAACATAAGAGTGGTCTAATCCTAAGGTACACCTCACTTATAAGTATCCCCAGCAGAGTCGCCAGTTCTATGATCGGTGGAAATAGAACTGACTGTTTTTTAAGCTGGTTTCGCGAAATGTCGCGGTAAGCAAGAGTCACCACCGTCTTTTATGTTCTCCAATATGGAAAGGACAAAAGCACAACAAAATTCCTTCTTTGAGAATGTTTCTCGGTTCGGGAGGTAGATTTATAGAAAGGGAAGGTGTTAGCACCCTTTCTATCCGTGGTTATCCACGGGCTCTTAGGTACTTGCTTTTACGTTTTCAAAAATGTTTGCTTTTCAAGTGTGTGTGTGGGTTTTGAAAAAAGTTTCGTTTGAAAGATTTCTGAGTAACTCTTGTATCTGTCCTCAAGAGTGTATGAAAAATTTGTTTGAAAACTTTTAGAAAGTGTGAAGTGTGAGAAGTATTTTTGTTTGTTTTGAGAAAGAGCAAGTACCCATGAGAATCTACCTACTCTAAGGAATTAGGCTGTGTAAGAGTCCTTTAGATAGTGCTATCCCACCATTGAGAGGTAGGTAGCACCATCGTTGGAGGTGTTCGGGTCAATTCGATTATCGGGACATGTGTGGTCACCGAAGCAACGGTAGGATACCTTAGAAGTAACCCTAATGTCCTAGATCCTTTGTATCCGAGGAAACTGTTTCGAGGCAACTGGATCTTTTGGACAGAAGGGCGACCTCTAAGACACCCTATACTTGATGACCACGTCGAGGCAACCAGTGAGGCGTACCCTAGAAGTGGCATGTGCTTGGTGTGTTGTTTTTCAGTTAAGGTTATCTTGTATATGTTATTTGTGAGCTACAGATTGATTTTATTTACTTACATTCTTGCAGGCATTATTAACAGTTAGGAGTGCGGAAAATAAATTGCAGAAATATAAATCTAACTATTACAAGGCGCGGGTCTATACATCGCCAAAAAAACAAAGACCCGTTTGAAAAAATAAACTGCGAGAAAATAAATAAAGCAGTAAAAGAGTCCTGATTAACTATTACATTTCCAGAAGCAGTTACATAAATATAAGGAAAATAAATTAAAGCGCGAGAGAATCGAATCGGGATGTCTTTAGGGTGTTGACCCTTTTTGAATAAGAATTGAATTTTGTCCCTTTTTGTAATTAATGAAATTAAAACTAATAACTAACTAATTAATTAATTAATTAAAAGAAAAAAAAGTTTTTTTTTGTGTTTTTTTATTTTTTTAATGAAATAAAAACTAATAACTAACTAATTAATTAATTAATTAAGAAAATGATATTTTTGTGTTTTTGATGAAAATAAAGAGAAAATAAATAGAAATTAAAAGTTAGCAAAAACCTAATTCTAAATTGTTTAGTTGTTTAAAAAAAAAGATTAAAGTTGCCTATTTAAACTAATTAATTAATTATAATTTATTTACAAGACAAGTTAATAAATAGTAAAATGTTTTTTTTTTATTTTTTATGAAAAATATTAATTATGTTAATAATACTAATAATTAATAAAAAAGGAATTATAAAAGAAAAGAAAAATAAAAAAGATAAAAAAGGAATAACAAAACCAAGGGGGTTTGGGCCAGATTGGAGGTGTTAATTGCAGTTTTTTGGCCCACTAAGCTTAGGCCTGTATTGACTTTTGAAATTGCCTGGAGATGCGTTGACTCATGAGCATGGTGCTCATCATTTTCTGGCCTTTGGATTGATCTTTGAGACCACATGGCATCTGGGCGCTGGAGACACATGATGGATTGCTTTTGGGAGCCTGTACACAATCACATAAGAAAAAAACAATATGGAATTTTGGGGGGGACCTGGGAATCGAACCCAGGTCCCAACGATTTCCAGACGCGTCATCAACCACTGAGCCATTGTGCTGCATTTGTTAATAAAATAAGAAACAAATACAATATATGAAAAACAAGTCACATGCTGAAACTAAAGAAAAAGCGCGCGCCATTTGAACCAGCCAGCCATGCGTGGACACCTCATCATCGTCTTCATTTATCTGCAAAATAAAAACGAGATAGCGGGGGTTTTTAACCCCCACAATGCAAAACTGCCAAGAATAGCGATTAGGCATATAGTGAACATAAAAAGGGAGCGATGGTTGGGTTGAATTCGTCTGGCCTTGACGAATTCAACCATAGGCGTTATGTGGTCCAATTTTTCTCATGCTGTAAAGCCCCAATCTAGAAGTTTGGAAACCCTAAATTTCTCCCATGGCAACTTGTGTTTCAGGGCATCTTAATGAAATTAAATCACACCAAAAGCTTCACCTGAATGCTATGAACACAAAACAATCAACAAAAGGTATTAAAAATGCATGAATCAAAGGTTATGATTTTGGAAGAAAAGTGATAAACCGTGAATCTGTTAGAGCGTTCTCTTGAGCTTTAAGGCTTGTTCTCGATGGCAATGTGTTCCTGGAAGGTCCAGCAATGTATTGGAAACAAGAAAAGGGTTCGAATTGGCCTGCAAGTGAGAATTCAGTTTTCAACTTTTCTTCAAGTTTTTGGAATTTTGTTTGGCCGTTTCAATGAGCTCTAGGTCGTGTATCCTATATGGCTTGCTTGCATATGTATGTATCAAGGGATTTAAGTCAGCATTAGGAGCCTTTAACTTGTGCATTGAAGTTTTGGATTTCCTCTTAACCACCATTAAAGGCCTTTCAAAGCTTTGTCCAAATTTTGAATTTTCATGCATAAATGAGCTTTACACGAATTTGGCAACTAGAATATGCTTCATGAAGGCTAATCAAACCATAAGATACCATTTAATCAATTTTTTTGATTTTACTTGAAATATTATGGATTAAAATGAATTAAATCCATAAAAATTAAATAAAAATAGAAAAATAATTATTTGGTCTTGAAATTGATCATGGGACACGTGGGTGGCATGACAAGGCTGAATCAAGTGGAATAAAGTGGGCCCTTTTGTCAAAAATTGAAGTTTCAAGGATAGTTGACTTTTGCCATTTCACAAAAATTTCCCAACTTCTCCAATACATATCTTGCTCAATTTTGATCATATGAACATGTTCTTGGACATTTTGGAAAGGTCTTGAAGTCCTCTAACCAATTCCTTTGGTCCCATGTCATTTGAATATACCAATCTCAAGTTATGGTCTTTGACTTAAAGTGCCTTTTTGTTGACTTTTGAAAATGACCTATAATGTTGAAATTGATAACTTTTTGTGAGAGCATTTCTTGGATTTGGAATTTAAAGATGAGTTGTAGGAAATGTCATCCCCTTCAAAATGAGCATTGGATGGGATTTTTATGATGAACCATGAAAAAGTTATGCCTTGGTCAAGTTACAGTTGACTTTTCAGCTGTCCAAAAATGGAAACTTTTGCATCTTGATGATTTTTGAGCCATTCTTGTGGAATCATGATCAAGACTTGATAAAATGATGATTGTGGCTTCAAAATAAGATGTTGACCAAAAACTTTGACTTTTGACTGCCAAATGACCATTTTACCCCTACAGTTGATTGTGAAGCAATTAGGGTTTTTGACTGTGCAACTTGATGCTGTGAGCCTTGAAACTTGACATGTGGATGCTTGACAACGTGTATAGGCATATGTGACTTGATTGAGCCCTTGAAAACCTCAACTTCCTTGCAAGAACCAAAACCCTAATTTGACTGGCTTATGAGGGTGTTTGAACTGTGCAACCCTTGAGTAGACTTGAGCAAATTGAGATGATGCTTGTCAAAACTTTGAAGAATATGGGAGGGTAAATTTTGGGGTACAACACTTTTCAAGTGTGTGTGGGTTTTGAAAAAGTTTCGTTTGAAAAATTTCTAAGTAACTCTTGTATTTGTCCTCAAGAGTGTATAAAAAATTTGTTTGAAAACTTTTTGAAAGTGTAAGTGTGAAAATATGATTTTGTTTGTTTGAAAGAGCAAGTACCCATGAGAATCTACCTACTCTAAGGAATTAGGCTGTGTAAGAGTCCTTTAGATAGTGCTATCCCACCATTGAGAGGTAGGTAGCACCATCGTTAGAGTTATTCGGGTCAATTCGATTATAGGGACATTGTGGTCACCAAAGCAATGGTAGGACGCCTTAGTGGTAACCCTAATGTCCTAGATCCTTTTTTTATCCGAGGCAACCGTTTCGAGGCAACTGGATCTTTAGACAGGAGGGCGACCTCTAAGACACCCTATACTTGACGACCACTTCGAGGCAACCAGTGAGGCGTACCCTAGGAGTGGCATGTGCATGTGTGTTGAATTCAGTTAATGTTTATCTTGTACATGTTATTTGTGAGCTACAAATTGATTTTATTTGTCATACAAGTCTTTCATGCATTTTTAACAGTTAAGAGTGCGGAAAATAAAATGCGAAAAAGGTAAATCTAGCTATTACAAGGCGCGGGTCTATACATCGCCAAAAACAAAAACCCGTTTGGAAACAAATGCGAAAAATAAAGGAAAGCAATAAACCTAATTAACTATTACATCTCCAGAGCAGATACATAAATATAGTGAATTAAAATAAAAATACGCGCGAAAGAATGAATCGGGACGTCCTTAGGGTTTTGACCCTTTTGAGAAATAAAGAAATTTTGGTCCTTTGCATGGGAACACGTTAAACAAAATAATATCAAGTATTGGGGGACCTGGGATTCGAACCCAGGTCCCAAGGGATTATGCTTGCACGCCTTAACCAACTGAGCCAGCTGTTTCAATTGATATAATAATAGGTAGTTAGCATTATATGTAATAAAAGCAATATTCCTGGAAATAAAAAAACACGCGCGTTTTAATTTGAATGGACCAATCAAACGCTAACACGCCATCGTCTTCTCCAATAGTCCCTGTATATTTTCCTGCGGATTCTAGTCCGTAACAAAATCCGCGTCCTCGTCCTAAAATGGTTACTAGGTCATGAAAACACAAACCAAGGCCCTCATCTTGCTCGCCTTGTTCTCTTGAGTCCAACCATAGCCATAGCTTGTCCTGATTTTGCCTATAACAAAAATACCTAAAACGAAAAAAGATGAACCCTAGAATCGGGCACCACGATTCAGGGCCTAAAAACCAAATTGGATAATGCAGTTACATCAAAAATCAAACAAGCAACATGATTATGCCAATATTTTTGAGAAACAATGCAAGGATAGAGAGTTCAAGTTTCATGTACATGGGTGAGTTTGGAAGAACTTATAGTGCTTGATAGGTGGTCTTAGGATGCGTTTGTGGTCGCTTTGGCTTCAGGGGATGGCAAGGAAGGATGTCACGTTCTCCTTTTGGTCTGAAAGTGCTTGCAATACTATTTTCGATCTCACACTTTTTGACAATTTTTCCACTTTTGCTCTGGCTGTTTGTGCACTCTCTAGGTCTTGAAATTAGGTTTGTCACGCTTGCTTATGTATGTATGGATGAAATTAGGTCAGCAACTGAGCCTTAAACTTGTGTATTGAAGGCTTGAGATCTTGGTTGACCACCATTAAAGAACCTTCCATATTTGGTTCAAATTCAAGATTTTGGGCACCAAAAGGCTTGGCACGAAATTTTTAGCTGGCACATGACACATAAAAGTCATTCAAGTCACCAAGATGCCATTCCATTAATTTTTTGATTTTATTTGAATTATTATGGATTTTAAATGAATCAAATCAATAAAAATTAAATAAAATGGAAAAATAAATGTTTGATCTTGAAATTAATCATGGGACACGTGTATGGCATGAAAAGGCTGAATCAAGTGGAAGAAAGTGGGCCCTTTTGTCAAAAATTGAAGTTTCAAGGATAGTTGACTTTTGCACATTCCCAAAAATTTCCCAACTTCTCCAATGCATATCTTGCTCAATTTTGATCATATGAACATGTTCTTAGACATTTTGGAAAGGTCTTGAAGTACTATAAACAATGCCTTTGGTCCCATGTAATTTGGATTTACCAATCTCAAGATATGGTCTTTGACTTAAAATGCCTTTTTGTTGACTTTTGAAAATGACCTATAATGTAGAAATTGATAACTTTTTGTGAGAGAATCTCTTGGACTTGGAATGTGAAGATGAGTTGTAGGAAATGTCATCCCCTTCAAAATGAGCATTGGATGGGATTTTTCTGATGAACCATGAAAAAGTTATGCTCTGGTTAATTTACTGTTGACTTTTCAGCTGTCCCAAAATGGAAACTTTTGGCATCTTGATGATTTTTGAGCCATGCTTGTGGAATCATGATCAAGACTTGATCAAATTATGATTGTGTGCTCAAAATAAGATGTTGACCAAATTTTTTGACTTTTGACTGCCAAATGACCATTTTACCCCTATAGTTGATTGTGAAGCAAATGGTACTTTTGACTGTGCAATTTGATGCTGTGAGTCTTGCAACTTGGAATGTAGATGCTTGACAATGTATATAGGCATTAGAGACTTGATTGGACCACTGAGAACCTCAAATTCACTGAAGGAACCAAAACCCTAATTTTCAGCTGCCTAGGAGGATGTTTGACTGTGCAACCCCTGGGAAGCCTTGAACCATTTGAGGATGATTCTTGATAAACTTTGAAGAATATGGGAGAGAAAATTTTGGGGTACAACAGATACGAGGCGCCTGACTCAACCATCCAAAAGTCTCTCATGTCATAGACTTTAGTATATTACGCGTGTCAAACACTTTCATAAGTAAAAGGGAAGTACTCAGATACCTCTAGCCTTGGAGAACCATCTGAGGTATTCTCCGAACAAAAACACTAAACCAATCAAACTCTCTTTTTCCAGTTGGCTTTTTCTTATGAAAACTTTTCAGAAAGGGTTGTTACCTGTAATGCCCGCGAATTTAGTTAATTATTTAATTAAATTATTTTTGGATTATTTGCTGAAGTTGTGAGATGTTGAGAATTATTGGTGTAAGTTGTTGGATTATTATTAATTAATTAATTAATTAATTATTAATAATTATAATGTTGGAATTAATAGAACAATTGTGTTGGACTTATGTTATTGGTTGGAAGTAGTAAAGTGGAGGTGTGTAGGTTAAGCCCAATATGATTGATATATAAGGTTAAGCTGACACAAGGATTTGGTTTTTGGAGAATAAGGAGTTTTGTGCGTTGACTGTGTGAAGTTGTGCGGAAGAGAAGCAAGCTGTCTAGTGTCGAGCAGAGCAAAATAAGGATTACGGTCAGAGTTTTGGTTGAGCATCTTCAATCCAAGCAAGGGTGGGGTTCTGACCTTATAATGGGATTTATGATATGTATTATATGGGAATTGGTCGATTGTATGACTGTTGCACGTTGATGTTCTGAAGTTGTTATTAAAGTTGGTTGTTTCTATATGTTGTGGTCGTTAGGGAGTCACCGTATGATTGTATCACATGTTTAATGAACCTGTTATAGGAAGTTACCCGATTGTTATGTTGTGGCCGTTTTGAGTTATTTGTATGATTGTCCGGTTGAATCGATGATTAGATTAGGGTAGTTTATCACTGGGTGTTATGGTCACTATGATGTTGTGGTGTTCCGAG
Source organism: Vicia faba (assembly GCA_948472305.1). Taxonomy (NCBI): domain Eukaryota; kingdom Viridiplantae; phylum Streptophyta; class Magnoliopsida; order Fabales; family Fabaceae; genus Vicia; species Vicia faba. The sequence continues at coordinate 1,542,114,538 of OX451735.1, forward strand.
CAGTGGGCAGGAAATTAGGAATTGTTGTTGTGGTCGTTATAGGAAGGGTTCAGCGTGACTGTTTTGTGTAATTGACGAATCTGTTGAATAGGAAATATAGTTACACGTTACTATGTGTGATACGGTGGCTGAACCGACTATTAATAGTGGTTTTGCGTTTGTGTTTGCAAATGTTGTGGTAAGTAAGAGTCGCCATCGACTTTTCTTTTATCCAACAAAGGAAAGGGTGAAAAGAACAGAAAAAGACCTTTTCAAGAATTTTCTGAGTAAGGGGGGTAGATTATGGAAAGGGAAGGTGTTAGCACCCTTTCCAACCGTAGTTTTCTACGGGCTCTTAGATGCTAGCTCATGTTTTGAAAATTGCATGTGCTTTGTGTGTTTTGAAAAATCATTTTGAAAATGCCTTAGTGCAGAGATTCGCTTTATGATAACTCTTGTATCAGTCCTCAAGAGTGTTGATAAATCATTTTTTGAAAGTATTTTGAAATGTTTTTGTGTAAGTGTGAAAATTTGTTTTGAGCAAGCATCCAAGAACTATCTACGTATACTCAAAAGGTTTGTTCTTTTCCTCTTATCCTTTAGACAATGTTATCCTAATATTAGTGAGTAGGTAGCCCTATCGTTGGATATCGATGGTCAATCGAAGGGATGTACAGTCATAAAGGTAACTGTGGAGACGCTTTAGCAATTTTTGTCTAAGGACTAGATCATTTACCGAAAGAAAATATTGTAGGGTCATTGAGGGACTATGATCTTTTGATTTACGGGTCATTGCTAAAGCGTCCCTGTTTCGAGGGACATGTCTGTTTTTTCGAAAGGCAACCAAAGTGGGTGTACCCTAGAGGTGTATGTGTGCAATGTGTGCTTGTTTCAGTTATTTGTCTTTGAATTTAAGTTTGCTAGCACTTTGTTTTCAGTCTTTTCATACAATCCTATTTACTAACAGTAATATTGTACAGAAAATATTAAGTGCGAGAATTTAGATCCTACGCTATTACAATGCTTCGGGACAGTTACATAAAAAAGGTGCAAGAAAATAAAATGCGGAATTTTAAACCTAGACTATTACATCCCATAATCAGTTACATTATTATATAAAATGCGAGAATAAAAATAATACGCGCGAAATAAAATATTACGTCTAAAAAATCCTAAGAGTGAAAGTATTTTTGGTTTTATTTTTATTTATTTAAGAAAAATAATTAAAATGAACATCCTAAAGTCTACTTAGAAGAAAAAAAATTAATTAAGAAATAGTCTAAGTTCTTTTTTTTATTTTTTTATTATGAAAAGAAAATCATTAAACCTAAATTAAATCCTAAGTTCTAATTCATTTTTAATTAAAGAAAATAGTTTAAATAATTACTAATTAATTCAAGAAATTAATTATTTAATAAAAAAAATCTAATCCTAATTTTTTTGTGATTTTTTTATTATTTGGCTAATTAAATGAATAATAAAGAAAAAAAACAAAATAAAAAAAGAAATAAAGCAATACAAAAAATAAATGCAAAGTGGGCCTGGGTGATTAAATAAAAATGGGGATGTGTTGTTGAATCTGCTGGGCCCAAGATGGGAGAAGCCCAGTGTTGCACCCCAAAATTTGCCTTCTCATTTCTCAAAGAATTTCCTCCCAAGATCTCCCATGACTTAAGTTTGCAGCACTGATACATCAATTTAGGTTTGAGATTGACACAAGGGCAAAATGGTCAAAGTGCACACTGAAAAGTCAAACTTTGACTTTTGGATCAAAATCAAGTTTCAAAAATCATATCCATTAATACATGTTGAATATAAATTTTGGTTCATCAAGAAAATCAAAAGTCAAAGTTTCTTTGGAAAAGTCAAAATTCTAAACACTTAGAAATTTTTCTAAGTGTTAAGGAAGTATGATAAGTTCAGAACTTCTGGCCAGATTTTCATCATGATACAAGCTGATCCAGGAAGAACTTCTGACACAAGAGTTGTAGATCTCAATGAGGTCTGAAACATTGTAGAACAGAGCTTCTCCTAGAAATGCTGGGATTTCAAGCTATAAACCCTTGAAGACACGTCCACGAAACTAAGACACTCAGTAAATTCTGAACATTTCCAAGTCAGAATTTGAGTAGAACTTCTAGGCCAGTTTTCACATAGGTAGAATAAGAGTTTGCTAAGATGATTCAAAGAGAGGTTACAAATCATGTTACAAGTTTTTTGAAAATTCTGAGAACTCCTTCAGATCATGCTGGAGCAGGGAGATTCAAAGATCAGAGGTTGGACATTTGTTCTTAATTTAAGTTACGTTTATGCTGAACTTTTGATCCAGTTTCAAGATATGATGCATAATATCATGTTGCAGGCTTTCTTGCTTGTTAAATCTCATCATCATTTAATGCTTACACCAACTTTTGAGTCTTTATTCAAAGGATCTTCCCACGTGTGGCATAAAAGTACCACTATTGTCCTTGAAAAATAAACTTTTGTACAAAGTTCATTTTGAGACCATACTTTACTTTGCTTCTGAGTGTACTTCCCCACAAATCCTGCCTGCAAACTCAGGTTAAGCGTGATTAATGTTGCAAACCCCCTACCTTGCCTTGAAACATGCTTATCTAAACTTGCTTCAAAAATAATTCAACGAGCCATAACACATGATGGTTGTACTCTTGACTTCTCCAAGCTTCTAAATCATTTGCCTATAAATTAAACTTCATTTTACAAACTGAAAAGGGGGGAGGACATTGGAAAAAATCCTTGAAACCTTACTGAAAATTCCCAGGAACTTGAAACTGTAGCATAAACACAAAACCTGCTAGTTTTTAGTTTTTGCGTCCAAACTCTAATTTTCCTTGTGTGTTTCTTGGTCAAATCATGAATACAGTTTCTGATATACACATAGAGGCCTTCCCAAATTCTGTTTTCAAACTGTAACACAATCTTCACCAACCTCCATTTCAAAAATCAGAACTTTGCTTCTTGGTCGCTCCAGAATATTCTAGCCATTCATAGCTCAAGTTAAGGGTTGTTCTAGCTTCCTGGGAACTTGAGAAAGCTGATTAGAACATCACAGCAATCTGAACCTGGCTCTAATTCACAGAACAATCTGCAGCTGCAAGGTAAGTTTCTTCTGATTTTTATCTCATTACTTAGGCATTGTTAGGCTTGCATTTTCAAAGATACAATGTAGATATCATGGCTCTGAATATGTACATATTTATAGATTTCATTTATGTAGCCTAAGTAGAGAGAATTTCGGATCAGAACTTCTTGAGGAAATTAGGGTCCAGAATTAGGAATAGCAAAATTCATGATTGCTTCTAGTTTACAGTTCTGATGCTTTGTGTTTCTGAAAACATGATGAAATTTTCCATAACTGCTATATTTTCATTTTCCATTTTTGTTGAGAATTGACTAAGTTCTAGATATTCTGGCTGGCGGGGAAAAGGAGATGAAGTTCATCATCAGAACTTACTTTGTGTTGCATGTTTATGTTTTTGCTTCTAATACCAGATGTACAGCCACCCCAGTGGTAGAAAGTGTGCACATAAAACATTAGTGTTAAGGGTCCTGGGTTCTAACTCCAGAAGCATCTTTTTTATGTTTATTTCTTTACATTTTTACCCCATTATTTGTGAAACAATATTCCTGGACCAGAACTTCTAGACATTCTCATCCAACAGCATTGTCACCTTACTCTCTCAATAACCAGAACTTCTAGACTCTCTCAACAACCAGAACTTCTAGACTCTCTCAAAAACCAGAGCTTCTAACCTTCCAGTAACACTAGAACTTCTAGGTTCTCAGCAATCAAAACTTCTAGGCTTTCCTTTGTTCCCAGCAACCTCAGAATGTTAGTGCGTCTGGATCCAGAACTTCTGGCTTTCCCTTTTTTGCTAACATTTGCTTTCTGATTTACAGCGCTCCTGAGTCAGAACTTCTGCTCTCTCCTCTTTCAGCAACGTGCTGATTCTAACTCTTATTCCTTTATTTTTATCATCACTTTATTTTCATTAATCAAAAACACCAAAAAATACTTTATATTCATATGCTTTATTTTATTTCTTTTAAAACAAAAACACTAAAAAATATTTTCTTAAGCAAATTTATTTCTTCTCTTAACAAAAAGAAAACAAGTCTATTTTTACATTTCTTGTACATTATTTCAATATGGTTGTAATAGATAATTAGGACTTTAATTTCTTGCAATCCTCATTTATAAATTTGTACACCCCATCCCCAAGTGATTGTAATAGCGTAGGATATTTACTTTCCGTAATTTATCGCTTTCATATAAATGCTAGTAAAGTAGGATTTGCATGGGAAGATAAAAACAATAAGTAGACAACCCCTAATCAAAGACTAAATTCCTTCAAATCAAACAGATTATTCACACATGCACCCCTAGGGTTAATTCCACTTGTTGCCTCAGAAAAATAGGCATGTCCCTCGAATATGGGCATTTTAGCAAAGACCCTTGATAAAAAAATCATAGTCCCTCGATGACCCTCAATGTTGCCTTCGGTGAACGATCTAGTCCCTAAATGACATTGCTAAAACGTCCCATAGGTTGCCTTCTATGACTATGCAAACGTCCCACGCCCGTCCCTTCACATCCAATGATAGAGCTTCTTACCAAATCAATGGTAAGATAGCAACATCTAAAGGAGGAAGAAAAGAACACAAAGACCTTTGAGTAGGTAGGATGCTCCTAGTTTCCCGCTTGCTCACAACAAAAACATTTTATACACCAACACTTTCATTTTGAAACATTTTCAAAAGACAACACTTTGTTTGCGTTCTTATAGAGACGAGAATAATTACAAAGACACCTTTTCAAAAATCAATTTCAAAAACAAACACTTCTTTGAACTATTATCCAAACAACACTTTGTATGCGTTCTTATAGAGATGAGAAACATTACAAAGGCACATTTTCAAAATACTTTCAAAACCCACACCACAAGCACATTTTCAAACAAAAGTAGGTGGTCTAACAAGCAACTAAGAGCCCATAGATAACTATGGATAAAAAGGGTGCTAACATCTTCCCTTTTCATAATCTACCCCCCGAACTCAAGAAATAATCTCGAAAGGTCTTTCCTGTTCTTTTCAACCTTTCTCTTTTGGATAAAAGAAAAGCCGGTGGTGACTCTTGCTATTCGCAACAATTACGATCAAACGCAAAACACCCAAGTCAGTTCTCCCACCGTGTTACACCCAGCATTGCCCAAAATAATCCAGTGAGGATTGCCTCTGAGAGCCTATGGTGCGCTTGCACGTTGGATGCATTGGTCCTGATCAGATGTGCATCTGATGGCCCAGACTGATGGTGTATGATAATCAATTGGCCATGAGGGGCACTGGATCTGCATGCAATGTGTTATAAAATATAAAAATACTGGACCTGAGATTCGAACCCAGGTCCTCTCCCTCACATACGCGTCGTCCTTGCCATCTGAGTTATTTATCATTTATATATATAAATCAAACAATAATATTATAATGTAAAACAAAGACAATTGCTGAGTTTTCATACGCGTGCCCTTCACTGGGCCCCTGCCATTTGAATGGGTGAATCAGTGACCAAGGTTTAGACATGTCAGCTCCTACCGGAGTCAACTGAGATCAAAGACACCGGAGTCAACTCAGGTCATCTTCTCCAACGGTCCCAAATCTCGATCTGCAGAAAACGCAAGCATTAATGGGTGGTAGGGACCCTACCCCCCTAAATTGATGGCCCTGAGTTCAATGGTGGCCTTAGTTTGGCCTGAAACGAGCTACAAACGGAGTTATGACACAAATATGAGAAACACAGTTAAGAATGGAAAATGTCCATGTACACGTCCAAGCTAGCAGATAAGGTTCCATTCCAGTCCTAATCATCACCCTGATCACATCTAAATGCAAAACATCAATAAAAAATGCATGAATTTAAGGTTTCGAAGGTGAGAATTTTACCAATCGGAGAGTGATGGTTAGGCTTCTCCTGGGCACGACAGGGAGTGTGATTGGTTTGGATTTGTTCCTGAGAGGGTCAGGAAGGAGAATGGACACCTAGAATTTGTTGAAAGTGGCTGGAGGATGGGTTTTTCAATTGCCGTAACTTTGAGAAAATTTGAAAATTTTGAGAGCTTTCTCTAGGTAGCTTTTTTCGTCCCTTATGCTTGCATTGTGTTAGCTTTATATAGAGGAAGAGAGAGATGAGGTTGAATGGAAAGAATCATGGCCATAAACATTGTTTTTAAACCATGATCCATATTTGAAAAATATGCCATAATTTGTGATTTCATGCCATTTTTGATGTTGAATGAATTTGGACACTTGTGCACGAATTCTTGGACTTCTAGGTAGGCCAAAGCACAGCCCAAAGGTCAGGGCCCATTCTATAATATTTTATACAATTTATTTAATATTTATTTGAAATAAATCAAAATAAATATGGAAAAAATAGGTAGAAAATGCAAGGCCGTGTAAAAATGAGTTAAGCCATTGACTCAAAAGTTCAAATTTTTTCAATGCACCATTCTTGAAATTTCTAAAATTTTCCCAACTTGGGTAAGCCATAACTTGCTCAATTTTGATCTCATGATGATGATCTTGAACTTTTTGGAAAGCCAAAGATGTCTACTTCAATCCCTCATTTGATAAAATTTGCATTTGAATACTTTATCTTGATGTAAATGGTCTTGACAAAAAGTGCCTTTTGTTGACTTTCTGAAAATGACCTGTAATGTATGAGCTTGTATCTTTCAAATGGTACACCTCTTGAACTTGAGGGTTGAAGAGAAGTTGTAGGGACTTGTATTCTCTTCAAAATGAACTTTTGTTAGGGAAAAATGGACGAAGTATGTGAAAGTTATGCCTGGTCAAAGTTTGGTTGACTTTTCCTATAGAAACCCTAATTAGCAATTCTTGACTTTTGATGCATTAGGAGCATTTCTTGAGGAATCATGATCAACCCTTGATCAAATGATGGATAAAATGTTGACATTGACCAAAAATCATGAAGTTTGACTGTATTTGGGCCACAGTTAACTTTGACCTAGTGCAATTGATTTTCAAACATTTAAGCCATTGACTGAGCAAACTTGTAGTGCAAGGCATGAAACTTGGGCAATCTTGAAGGCATATTAGGACAATGGAAAACATTAGAGACCTTTGTAGCTCACACATATTGATGAAAAGTGAAACCCTAATTAGAGGTTCATTGCTTAGGATGAGAGTTTGTCTGATCAACTCTTGGTCAACCTTGAGCAATTGAGGACCTATAAAAGCATGTCTTGAGTGAAAATTGGAGGGAAAATTTTGGGGTACAACACTATGGTATTCCGAGCAGTGGCCAAAGATCATGGATTGTGTCGTGGTGGTCGTTATGCTATTTTATTATTCTATGATGTTGGTCGGAACTAGTGGTCGAGGAGGATGCTGATGGGTTAGGTGTCGATCGACATTTAGGTTGTGAGGTGTGTCAGAGAATATACGTGTTGGATGTCGAGCGACATTAGGATGCAGGGCATGCCGGGGAGCACATTACTGTTATCGAGCGGAACGAAGTTGCAGGTTGTGTCGAAGAACATAAGTTAGTTGTTATTCTTCTTTGTTTCTGTTTGTGTCGAGGAGTATGAGTTAGTTATTTATTCTGTCTTGTTGCCGAGCATGGAGAGGGGCATAGTTCGTCCTATCCCTTTTGCCTGTATATGTTGTTTTGGTCGTTACAGTGTGTTGTGTAGTCGTGCTTAATTGAGAATTTGTAGGTTGATGAATTATGTTGAGGTGCCCCAATTTGGCAGATATTATGTTGTAGGATTATGGCCAACGATTATTTATGTTAAGTTGTTGTTTGTTTTTGTTGTTGCTGCATTCATGTAGTGTCGCATGCATCGCATTTCAAGTTGGAGCTGATGCTTGTTAAGTTGGCCTGGATTGGCAAAATATTAAGTTAAAGGCTTATGCCTTGTAGATGCCTCTATTTATTGGCAGACTTTTTTAAGTTTGGAGATCTGCTCCATTGGTACCACATGCATTTGCATAGAGACAAGTTGCATTTTCTGTTGCATTCTGAGTCGTTGCGTGTTTGATTTGATTATGCTCATGTTGTTATTAATTGAGAAGTGGTGAATATGTATGAACTGATCCTAACGTTTTATTTATCATATGTTTTATTATATGGTTCGATATCTCATCCCTTCTATTTGAATGTTACCCCGATGTTGGTAACGTGCAGGTAATCCAGAGTGAAGGTGGTTTACCTTCAGTAGTTCAAGTCAGTGTCATTGCTCTGATACGTAACACTCGGGGGGGGGGGGGGGGGTGAACGCTTGCTATTTTATTGTTATTATTTCAGTTGATTGAACCTTAAGTTGTTGTTCGTCAAGTACTTATTATTTGAATTTGTTTCAGTTGGATAAATATGTTATATTCTTTTATGTTGGATATTATGATTTATACTGCGTAGTTATGAAGTTGTTGGTTTTTAACATATTAAGTTATGTTGTTGTTGGTTCATCCTCGTTTAATGTGTTATGTATCTGCAATGAATGCCGTTGTTTTAAAGTTGAATTTGTAGCATCCTGATTCGGTTGTCGGATTTTTATAACTCTGATTTTATATATGTTATCGGGTAGAATTGGGGTGTTACAAAGTTGGTATCAGAGTAAGTCGGTCCGTCTGACCAAGTTGTCGAGTCGTAGTGTGTCTAACAATCGAGTATTGTTAACTTGAGTTCTAACTGTTGTTTATGTTGGAGTGATAAGTTGAGATGGCTGGAAGGAATGGTGTTTCACTTGTTGCTGCTTTAGAAGCAATGGCGCATGCTATGGAGAATCATCCGAATGCTGACGGGAATGCTGGATCTCGTAGCTTGGAAACCTTCCAGAGGGAGAATTCACCTACTTCAAGGGTAAGTATGATCCCGATGGAGCGTTGGATTGGTTGAAGGAGATTGAGAGAATCTTCCATGTGATGGACTGCACTCCAGCGCAGAAGGTTCGTTATGGTACTCATATGCTAGCAGTCGAAGCTGATGACTGGTGGCTAGATACGTGTCCGAGGTTGGAAGATGTAGGTGAAAATGTCACTTGGGCGGTGTTTCGTAGGGAATTTTTGAGGAAGTATTTCCCTGAAGATGTTTGTGGTAAGAAGGAAATTGAGTTTCTTGAGCTGAAGCAAGGGAGTATGTCTATTGTTGAGTATGCAGTAAAGTTTACGGAGTTGGCTAAGTTTTATCCGCACTATAGTGAGGCAAATGCTGAGTTTTCAAAGTGCATCAAGTTTGAGAGCGGGTTGCGCCCAGAGATCAAGAAGGAAATTGGATACCAGAAGATTCATGTCTTTGCTGATTTGATTAATAGTTGCAGGATTTATGAAGAGGATAATAATGCTCATTACAAGATTATCAGTGAGAAGAGGGGTAAGCACCAACATAATCATGGTAAGCCTTATGATGTCCCAGCTGGTAAAGGTAAACAGAAAGGTTCTTAGGGATAGAGAACTAGTGGGGGAGATGCTCCTCTTGGAGTGGTTTGTTTCAAATGTGGAAAGCCTGGTCATAAGAGTAATGTGTGTACTGCTGAGGTGAAGTGGTGTTTTCGTTGTGGTAAGACTGGACATGTTGTATCTGAATGCAAGAATAAGGAGATGATTTGCTTCAATTATGGTGAAGAAGGACACATTGGTAGTCAGTGTCAGAAGCCGAAGAAGGTGCAAACTAGTGGAAAAGTGTTATCTTTGGCTTAAAATCGTACAGCTAATGAGGACAGGCTCATCAGAGGTACATGTTTCATTAATAGTACTCCTTTAATTAATATTATTGATATCGGTGCTACTCATTGCTTTATTGTTGCTGATTGTGTTGAAAGATTGAGTCTTATGTTGTCTTCTCTAAATAGGGAGATGGTCGTCGATACTCCAGCCAAGGGATCGATGACTGCTTCTCTTGAGTGTTTAAAGTGTCCTTTGTCGATCTTAGACATAGACTTTGTTGTTGATTTAGTTCATTTGCCCTTAAGTGGGTTGGATGTGATCTTAGGTATGGACTGGTTAGAGCATAACTGTGTTCATATTAACTGTTATAACAAGTCTGTGAGGTTTTCTACTCCTAAAGAAGAGGAAGCTAGTCTGTTGTCAGCTCAACGGTTGAAGCAGTTGATGCAATAAAAGGCTCAGATGTTCTCGTTGATGGCGTCGCTATCTATCGAGAATCAAGCTGTAATTGAGGAATTGCAGGTGGTGTGTGAATTTCCTGAAGTTTTCCCTGATGAAATTCATGATGTACCGCCAGAGAGAGAAGTTGAATTTTCTATTGATCTTGTACTTGGTACCATACCTGTTTCTATGGCACCATACAAGATGTCGGCATCTGAATTGTCAGAATTAAAGAAGCAATTAGAAGAGTTACTTGATACAAGTGTATCGCCGTGGGGAGCTCCAGTGTTTTCGGTAAAGAAGAAAGATGGAAGTATGAGGCTTTGTGTTGATTATAGGAAATTGAATAAAGTAATGATTAAGAACAAGTATCCACTTCCAAGAATAGACAACTTGATGCATCAATTTGTGGGTGCTTGTGTGTTTAGTAAGATTGATTTGAGGTCGGGTTATCATCAGATTAAAGTGAAGGATGGAGATATCCAGAAGACGGCTTTCAAAATGGGTTATGGACATTATGAGTATTTGGTGATGCCTTTCGGTGTCACTAATGCGCCGAGAGTATTTATGGAATACATGAACCGTATCTTTCATACTTATTTGGATCGGTTTGTAGTGGTGTTCATTGATGACATTTTGATTTACTCTAAATCAGAAGAAGAGTATGCATAACACTTAAGAATAGTATTGCAAGTTTTGAAAGAGAATAAGTTGTATGTAAAGTTGTCTAAGTGTTAATTTTGGTAAAAGGAGGTTAGTTTTCTGGTCATGTGATCTTAGGTAGATGTTGTGTTGCAGTGGGAAACTCTAAAGTCGGCTACCGAGATTAGAAGCTTTTTGGGATTAGCTGGTTATTATAGAAGGTTTATCGAAGGTTTGTCTAAGTTGGCACTTTTGTTAACTAAGTTGACTTGTAAAGGTAGAGCTTTTGTATAGGTCGTTCGATATGAAGAATGTTTTGCAGAATTGAAGAAAATATTGACGTCGGCTCCGATTTTGACATTACCTAATCCAAGAGAACCTTTTGTGGTATATTGTGATGTGTTGTACCCCAAATTTTGACCTAAGATACCATCTCCCATCTGCATCATTACATTGCAAGTGTTTTGACCTATTTTTATCAATTTTCAAAGCAGATTTAAAATTCATAACTTTTTCAAGTCAAGAGCTGTTTATTTTTTGAACGCTAAATTTATTAATTGATCAATGCTAAAACAATGTTTATTAATTATTTATTATCTTAAATTTAAATAATTGGAATTTTATTTTCAGTTATTATATAATTTAAAGATTTATAAATAATGAAGTAAATATTTGAAAAGAAGTTTATTAATTGATCAGACAATGTTTATTAATTATTTATTATCTTAAATTTAAATAATTGGAATTTATTTTCAGTTATTATATAATTTAAAGATTTATAAATAATAAAATAAATATTTGAAAAGAGTTTATTAATTGATCAACAGTGTTTATCTAATTATTTATTATTCTAAGTTTAAATAGTTGAAATTTTATTTTCAGTTATTACAATTTAGAGAATTATAAATAATGAAGTAAATGATTGAAGAGAAGTTAATTGGTCAATGATGTTTATTTAATTATTTATCATTCTAAATTTAAATAATTGGAATTGATTTTCAGTTATTATATAATTTAAAGAATTATAAATGATAAAATAAATAATTGGAAAGAAGGAGAGAATTAACTGGTAAAATAATAGAATTTTATTCATCTTTATTCTAATTATTACAATTGTTGTTTAAATACTGTATTATGTACAAAGTATTTACAATGACAATTACATAAAATGTTTAAAGTAAAGTAAAAACTATTTTTCTAAGATTCTAAATCTTCATCTTCTATCCAATGCTTCTTTAATGCTCATTTGATTTTACCTGCAAAAGAATTAAAAAGAAAAGTCAGAAATGAATATATAATTAAAAGCAGAACATTAATTTAAGCGTTCATCATTAAAAGCAAACGGCTGGAATCAGTTTTTACCCTTTTTGCAAATCACGGGATTTCTCCCGGTTCACAAAAAGGGATGAATTTTTATTGATAAAAATGAATGCACAAGTTAAAAATATGCACAAATTCATTTTTTTGTCAAAACTGCATTTTTCAAATCAATTGCACATTTTCAAAAGCCAACTGCATATTTCAAATAAAATGCATAATACAAACAGCATATGCAATTTTCAACACAAGACAAAAGTCTAACGTAAACTGCCAAACATGGGGGAAGAGGCCAAAAAACACAAGGCTCCTCTACTGTTACATTGCAGTTGACAAAGAGGAAGTGTGCAAATCAAACTATGCAAGAAAATATTTCTATTTTACATCATTTTCCAGCTTTCACTTTTTCAGAACTTAAAAGTACATATCACATCTTAGTGTTTCAACTGTACTTAGGAGAGAGAAGAGAGAAAGAGTGTGGGTTTTACAGGTTTTAGCTTAGGCAGAAAAGGAATAGAAATAAAACTGCAGCAGCATCCAATAAGAAAAGAAAAGCATGAAAAAGAATACAAACAAACTGATGGAGCAGTAAGAGTGCAGAGTATCAAGAAAAATATAGTTAAATATACCAAAACCTGAGCTATCAAGAGAGAGGCCAGCAAACTGTTATAACAACAACAAACCCTTCAAGAAAAAGGGAGGAGCTCATAACCTGTGGTAGGCTAAAACTCAAAACTGTCAACAAATACCAAGTCACTTTTCTTAAGGCCTAAAAAAAACAAAAACCAGTGAACAACCTACGGTCCAGCAAAAGCCTTAACCCTTTCAAAATGATAACCTATAACACCCAACCAAAACCTCACGCCTTAGTTCAAAAATGCCCAACATAACCTGCACAAATTGGTAAGCTCTCAAACCATCACCAAACCTGTACCATCCTAAACCATAAAACCTGTTAAAGGCCTTAAACCAAAACTGAGTTCTAAGAACTAAAACTGCAACATAAACAAAACATACATACAACCATGTCAAAACCATGTCAAAACCAAAAACCATTCCAAACCTGCATAAACCAGTAAAAGCACCACCTAATAAACAATCCCCTGTCAACAAACCTTTGTCTCAAGGCCACAAACCAAAAACCAGACCAAGCCTGAAGCGAAACCAGTAAAAGCCATCACCAAAAAATTTAAACCACTGTCAAACCATTTCAAGTAAGGCCTAAGCTCATACCAAGGCATCCAGGCAACCAAATTCGAAGGCAACTGTTAAGCAAAACAGGAAGAAGAAGAGGAAAGCCAATCAAAACAAAAATGTTTCAACGATAGCATGTTCAAGGCAACCAGAAAGGCCTCAGAAATCTTCATCATAGGCCATTAAGAATCAACTGAAGCATAGCAAAGAAGAAGAAGGAAAAGAAGTATACAAATGCTACCAAGAGGAAGAAGATAAAGTTTGTTTTCAGGGTTTTCATCATCAAACAAAAGGGACAAAGAAACGAAATACCAGGAGTCCAGCCAAAGCAAATATCACGCCGTCACTGTCTACCTCGCCGTCTTGGCCTCCTACGCACAACACCAACCTTCCTCCTCCGTCTCCAAGGGTAACATTTCTCCTTCTCTTTTTTCAAAATACCTCAAATAATCATGTAAGAAAAACGAAGTCAGAATCGAAATGAACACAAATCATAACATGCAGTAGCAAAAACCCCAGCGAAATAAATTGAAGTGTTACCTTGAATCCGTCGTCCCTGGATTTTTTTTCGCTGGAGGGAAGAAGAGGTTGAGGTACCGGTGGCCTTTGGGCAAGGGAGAACTCAGGCGAAGGTGGGAGAGCAGCGAAGAAGACGAATCAAGAACGCGTGATTGAACAAGCAAGCGGCGCCTCTGTCAAAACCTTAACCCCTTTTGCTAACCCTAATTCACTAAAACAAACTTGTATAACCTAAGCAAATTATGATATTTGGACCTGACCCGTCTCCCTGCATAAAGCCCAGCGAATCCCATTTTTTGCACCTCCCCATTCTATTCCCGTTTTGGACCCTTAGAACCCCTTTGGGCCCATACATTTGTTTATTCAACCCTTTATTTCTAATACACCACTCCTTCTATTTTACTTTCTATTAGTTTTTTTAAGAATATTATTAGTTTAGTTAATTAGTAAGTTAATCAAATAATAGATGTGTAACTTAATTAACAATTTTTAAATAATTTGATCATTTTTATTAAGTTTAACTTTAGGTTTAATTTAGTAATTTTTTTTTAGTATTCCTTTTTTAATTAGGTTTAAATTAATAACTTTTAAGTTTTAATTTAGTTTAATTATTTAACAACTCTTAAAAATAATACTTTATATAAAAACTCTAAAAACATATAAAATTAGAAACTTAAAAAATATTTTGTTTTCTTTAATTAATTCCCTCGCTTTAATTAATATTAAACAAAAAATATAAAAAATGCATGTTCACATCCTTTAGTTTGTTATTTAATCATTGTTATGGTTGTATATCATTATCTGCATAATTTTCTGTTAATTATTTTGTCTTTATTTGTTTATTCCGTTTACGTCTAAATCCAAGGGAAAAATGATTAAATTTGTTGACTTCATGTCCTCAAGTCCAATCACGCAAACATCTGCATTTCATTAAAACTTAAGACAATTTTTCCCCAAATATTCAATCTTTTCAAAAATTCATACCTTTTAAGCCAAAACTTCGACATTAGGTCGTCGTACCTTCAAAAACCCGTCCGTACCCCTTTTCGGCCAAAACAATTTATTTCGATCAAACAAGCGAATTCTTATAAACAGATATTTCAAAAGGTTCCTATAGAGTACTATAGATACATTGGGTGCTAATACCTTCCCACTGTATAACCAACCCCCGAACCATAGATCTCTTTTCAAAAACGCCTTGTATTTTTATTACTTTTAGAAAGTATTATTTTACATTGCATATTTAGGGTTTTATTTCGCTCTTTCCCCTTTTCCCTTGGAAATAATAAAGCGCGGTGGCGACTCTTGCTTTTGTGAGACGAATTAATCAATAATTCGATCTCCGATTTAGCCCGCTACATTTTTTATCGCTACAGAATTGGCGACTCTGCTGGGGACAGATTGACCTCTTGCTGGTCCATCCCTAAGTAGGTTAAGCCTAATTTGTCTTATCTGTTTTATTATTATTTGTTTTGTTTGATTATGTGTTTAAATTGGGGTTGTTTGGGTTTTTTTTTTGCAAAGGACGAATCCTATACCCGGATTAAGTTACACTTAAGGAATAGGACAGGCGGTACAGTCATGTTAACTTTGAGGGAGTAATCCCGAAGAAGGAGGCATGAGATCCCCCACTCAATGGAAGGCCCTCTTGAACATAATATTTGTTTACCGAGTAATCGGGAAGACATTATTATTTTCGACCTAGGAGCCAGAGAAATTGAGAATCGTAGAACCCTAACCCATCTTGGCCTTTTTAGGTGTAGCGCGGAGACTATAACGGAGTAATTCGAAAGTAGTTGTTACGCGATGCTACGCTCGGACGAGTTTCTCTTGAGAATATTGCTAATTATTGAGTAATCAAGACGTTGGTAATATCCGAAGGAGGAATGTAGACTCTGGGAACTTTTAGAACCTTGTCTTACAGGTGCGATTGAACCGTTAGTACATACCTTTGGGTGGGCTTTACCCTTGACTCCATGCTCGAAACGTTGAACCTTTGAACCCCATGTTTGTGAACTTGTGTGTAATTGTTGCATTATCATTCATCCATGCATCCATCAACATTTTTTGTAAAAAAAAACTTGTTTTTCAAGGAACTTATGAATGATTTTTGCAGACATCTCAGGTACTATAATTATGGAATTTGGAAGGAGAAACACTTGAAGTTTTAGTTTTAAGGAGCCCGAGATTGAAGAACTGAAGAGTTTAATTCCTAAGATCAAGAACCCGACGGATTTTCAGAAAAGTATGGGTCCATTATACCTCTCATGAAGCGCAAGATGAAAGAAGGCATCCTTGGTACGTTAGTCCAATTTTATGATCCTTTGTATCGATGTTTCACCTTTCCGGATTACCAGTTGATGCCCACCTTAGAAGAGTACTCCTACATACTTGGTTTGCCGATCACCGACTGCGTTCCTTTTTCCGGATTAGAAGAGGAACCCAAATCTCACGAGATAGCGACCATCACCCACTTGAAGAAATCAGAGATAGAGGAGAACATGACTACAAAAGGGGGAATCCGAGGTTTGTCTGCACAGTTTTTGTTGAGGAAAGCTCGTCATTTCGCTGAGATAAAGAATACTATTGCCTTTGAAGATGTCTTTGCTTTACTCGCTTATGGTCTATTCTTGTTCCCTAACGTTGATAAGTTTGTGGACATCAACGCCATCAGAATTTTCTTGATTGGAAATCCGGTCCCTACGCTGCTAGGAGATACCTACTACTCCATCCATCTTCGAAACTCTTATCAAGGAGGGATGATTATTTGTTGTGCACCGTTGCTGTATCAGTGGTATGTTTCTCATCTACCTGGGTCTGATGTATTCTGGGATCTCGAGAAGGAGCCGCGATGGGCGCCAAAAATTATGGCTCTCACTCATTTCGACATTGATTGGTATAATCGAGTTTACTATGACGTGAAGATCATCGATAGCTGTGGTGCTTTTCCTAACGTGCCCCTTCTTGGTATGAAAGGTGGAATTAACTATAACCCTATTCTCGCGCGCCGTCAGTTTGGGTACCCGCTGAGGGACAAGCCGAACAACATCCATGTGAGTGGTTTCTTTCTGCAAGAAGGACAAGATCACCAGGCAGCTAAGAAGGAGATCGAAGGAGCTTGGCGCCACATCCATAGGAAAGGGAGAGATATGTTAGGACATAGAGGTGCCGTTTCGTTGGAGCCTTACCTACAATGGGTCCGTGCTAGGGCTTGTGCTCTCAAGATGCCCTATAAACCTGAGAAACTTTTATTCCTTACTGTTGCATCGTCATCTGTTGATATCCCTATCGAGAATATGAGAGAATACCAAGGACTAGTGGTCGAGGAGGATGCTGATGGTTAGGTGCCTAGCATCATTTAGGCTGTGAGGTGTGTCAGAGAATATACATGTTAGATGTCGAGCGGCATTAGGCTGCAGGGCATGCCAATGAGCATATTACTATTGTCGAGCGGAACGGAGTTGTAGGTTGCGCCGAAGAACATAAGTTAGTTGTTATTTTTCTTTGTTTCTGTCTGTGTCGTGGAGTATGAGTTAGTTATTTATTCTGTCTTTTTGCCGAGCATGTCGAGGGGCGTAGTTCGTCCTATCCCTTTTGCATGTATATGTTGTTTCATTCGTTACAGTGTGTTGTGTAGTCGTGCTTAATTGAGAATTTACAGGTTCATGAATTATGTTAAGGTGCCCCAATTTGGCAGATATTATGTTGTAGGCTTATGGCCAATATTGATTTATGTTAAGTTGTTGTTTGTTGTTGTTGTTGATGCATTCATGTTGTGTGGCATACATCACATATCAAGTTGGAGCTGATGCTTGTTAAGTTGGCCTGGATTGGCAAAATATTAAGTTGAAGGCTTATGCCTTGTAGATGCCTATATTTATTGGGATTTTTTTTAAGTTGGGAGTTCTGCTCCATTGGTACCACATGCATTTGCATAGAGACAAGTTGTATTCTGTGTTGCATTCTGAGTCATTGCGTGGTTGATTTGATTATGCTCATGTTATTATTAATTGAGAAGTGGTGAATATGTATGAACTGATCCTAACGTTTTATTTATCATACATTTTATTATATGATTTGATATCTCACCCCTTCTATTTGAATGTTATCCCATGTTGGTAACGTGCAAGTAATCTAGAGTGAAGGCAGTTTACCTTCAGTAGTTCAAGTCGGTGTCATTACTCTGATACGTAACACTCGGGGGGATGAACGCTTGTTATTTTATTGTTGTTATTATTTCAGTTGATTGAACTTTAAGTTGTTGTTCGTCAAGTACTTATTATTTGAAGTTGTTTCGGTTGGATAAATATGTTATATTCTTTTAAGTTAGATATTATGATTTCTGCTGCGTAGTTATGAAGTTGTTGGTTTTTAACAGATTAAATTATGTTGTTATTGGTTCATCCTCGTTTAATGTGTTATGTATCTGCAATGAATGTCATTGTTTTAAAGTTGAATTTGTAGCATCCTGATTCGATTGTCGAATTTTTATAACTCTGATTTTATATATATTGTCGGGTAGAATTTGGGTGTTATATTACCGATAAAAAACTCAAACAAAACCAAAATTTTAGAAGAACTACAGTGCTTTGATTCCTATTGCACGACGGGGATACGTAGGCACGAGGTTTCAAAACCGAGGCAAGCAAAATAATTTAAACATTTCTTTTTATTTTGTTGTACCCCAAAATTTTCTCTCTCATTTCTCAAGGTATTTCTCACAAGGATTCTAAAAAATTCAAGCTTGGATAAGTACAATTGAATTTTCCAGCATCAAGTTAAAGAGGAAGCTGTTAAAAAAGGGGAAAATAGATAAAAATAATATTTTTGACAAAATTGGAGAAAAACAAGTCTTCTTCGATTCACCTCCTTCGATTGGCCTTTTGGCCTCTTTCGGTGCAAGCTTGGATTGCATCCTTCGATTGGGTGTTGGCCTCTCACACGCTGGCTGTGATTCACAATGCAAGAGTTTTCTGCGTGCCACCTTCGATTTCATCTTTGGCCTCACATGGTTCACAATGCAATGGCTGCCTATATGCCTGTTTCAATTAGATGTTTAAAGCTTGCATGCCTGTGTTGACTGGACAAATTTTTCCATCCATGCTTTCTTTGATTCACAAAGTAATGGCTAGCTATATGTAGCCTTCGATTGAGCCATAGCTTCCTTCTTGCACGCAAGAGGCGCCCACCAGGCCAACAGGCACAAGGCAAAAACCTCCTGTAGCCTCCTTCGATTCCAAGGAAAAAATCCTCCTATAACCTCCTTCGATTCTGTTGTACCCCAAAATTTTCCCTCCCATATTTCTCAATACATGTCAAGGGAGGTCCTCAAATTGCTCAAGGAGGTCCAAGAGTTGACTAGATAAACTCTCTCCTAAGGCAGTCTATCTCAAATTAGGGTTTCATTTTGCATCAAGTTGCTTGATTCCAAAGGATCCCAAATGATCACCATTGTCCTAATATGTTCTCAAGATCATCCATGTCAAGTTTCAAGCCTTGCAGAGGAAGTTTGCTCAGTCAACTACTCAAATGCCTGAAAATCGATCGTGCTAGGGCAAAAGTCAATTGTGGCCCACATACAGTCAAACTTCAAGATTTTTGGTCAACATCCTCATTTTTAAGTTTTATTCATCATTTGATCAAGGGTTGATCATGATTCCTCAAGGATTTCTCACAATTCATCAAAGCTCAAAAGTTGCTAAATTAGGATTTTGTAGGAAAAGTCAACTTAACTTTGACCAAGCATAACTTTCTCATACTTTATCAAAAATGACCCATCCAAAGCTCATTTTGAAGAGTATGTAATTCCCTATAATTCATCTTCATCTCCCAAGTTCAAAATATGCATTCACAAAAAGATATGAATTTGGACATTATAGGTCATTTTGAAAAGTCAACAAAAACATCTTTCAGGTCAAAGCTTCATACATGAACATGAAATACTCAATTGAGATGAGACAAAAAGGGTTGCTTGGAGGACATCCTAATCTTTCTAAAAAGTCCAAGAACACATCTCTAGGGTCAAATTTGAGAGAGTTATGCATTGACCAAGTTGACCCTTTTTGCAAAATTGCCAAAAGTCAAATGTGTCCAAAATTGCATTTTTTGCTAAATGAGCCCAACTTTTTATGCTTGCACTGAATTTGTAATGTGACCCACGTCCCGTGAGACCTTCCACTTGTCATTATTTTATTTTTGTTATTTATTTTGATTTTATTTCATTTAAATCAAATAAAATCAATATAAAATAATGAAAATATTAAAAATCAATAAAACCTTGAGATTTTATGCATGATTAGATTCATTATACAACTGGAGACATGATCAAATCGTGCAAGGCTTCATATGGACAAAAAAAGATTGAAAATGCTTGTTTTGGAAAGATTTGGTGCAAGGATTAAATTAATGATCAATCTTCATAAATGGCAAAGATTGGATGCAAATATTAACCCTAATGCACTCTATTATACATAGTGAACAAAGGCAGGCCAAAGGCAGAGGTGGAGAAATCGTGAAAGAGGCAGAACCAATTGCAAAAAATTCAAGGAAAAAGTGTTGATCGAATTGTGCTCCACAGGCCATTTCAAGGGTTTCAAAAGATCAATTCAGATTCTTGGATCATCCCTGAAGCCAACAAGATCGTTTGCAAGGCCTGGGACGCTCAGAATCACCCTGTAACGTTCATACGGTTTGCTTATTTTCTTGAATTCGAATATATTAATTCTGGCATATTCAACATGATTGATTGGCATATTTATGATCTTTGAGATGTTTGCAAGTTAATGATTGTATTCAATTGCATTTTTATTGACTGTACGTAAAATTGCCATGGCTAGGGTTTGTTCTTTGTTTTTAGGGGTTTCTTATACAGGAAAAATTAGACATTGATAATGATACCATGATGCTCGTGAGGTTGAAACGAGTTGATTGGTACCATTAGTTTTCATTTATCATGCGCGTACAAGATTTTGGAAAGGACAGGGGCTATACCTACGCTTGATGTCTGTAGGTAAAAGTTGCAAAATCTAAAGCGACGGTGGGGAGGAAGATGACAATACGTGGCGCTCCCTGACTTGCCAGTTTGAATTTCGTGCGTTTCAAAGTTTAACATTTTGTTTCATTATATAATATTTGTTTGTTATTGTATATACAACAAAATCATCCAGCTCAGTTGGCAAGCGTGCAAGGGGAGAATGCATAAGGACCTGGGTTCGATCCCCAGATCGCAACTTTTATTCATGTTTTTCTTGAATAGGCAATCCAGCGTATTACATGTCAAGGGATCCACCATGTGCTATCCAGATCTGACCGTTCAACCCATCAAGGCTTCATATCTAACGCCTTCTCCCTGGAGGACCACCATGCGCCCCAGTCAAACGTGCACATGGGATTGAGCAAAGTAAAAAAGGCCTGGACTTGTTGGGCTCAGAATTACAAACAACCCCCGCCCCCCTTTGCTAAACACCAGGCCCATTACTAATCCTCTTTATGTTTATTTTTTCTTATTTCTTTTTATTCTTTTAATTTTCTTTATTCATTTAATTTACAAACTAATTAATTTTTCACCAAAAAATGTAAAATCAAGAATTCACAAAAAAATTAGAAATAGTTTTTTTATCAAATTTAATTTAATTTAGTTTAATTTAATTTAGGGAAATTCTAACTTTTTTTAATTAAAACCAATTAGAAAAATTAGGGTTAAAGTCTTGATTTAATTTTTATTTCTTTCTCAAAATAAAAAAATAGGTTAATTTAATTATTTTTCTTAATTAAAATTAATTAGTAATTAGGTTTTTTATTATTCAACTGAGCTTTATTTTCTCAAATAACGAAAAACAACAAAAATGATTTTCCCTTTAAATTACAATTAGGTATAGTTGGGGTCAAAACCCTAATTATCTTGTATTAGATTCATCGCGCGTGTTTATTATTTTTTGCAATATTGATGTAACTATCCACGATATGTAATAGTTTAATCTAGGACTTTCTTTTATTTATCGTCTTTTGCGGGTTTTTTGGCTATGTAATTAATCCCTACCCAGAAGCCTTGTAATAGCGTAGGTTTATTTTCTCGCATTTTAATTCTCGCAAATATTAACTGTTTAGATGTATGTTGATAGGATTGTATGACAAGATTGCATGATAATTTAAAACGGCTAGAAAACCCTAAATGTGCAAAGATAATAACTGAAATCAAATCACTTGCACATGTGCACTCCTAGGATATACTCTCACTTCGGTTGCCTTCGGTAAACGATCATTAAGTATAGGGTGTTTTAGTGGTCGCCCTTCTGTCTAACAAAGATCAAATGTCCCGTTCGGAATGTTGCCCCGGAAAAGTTGCCTCGGAAATGTTGCCTCGAATATGATCTTAAGACTTTAGGGTTATTACTAAGACAACCTAATATTGCTTTAGTGATCGTACATCCCTTACGAATTGACCCTTACAACTCCAACGACGGTGCTACCTATTTCTCAATAGTAGGATAGCATTGTCTAAAGGAAACGCGAATAGAAACGATCCTTTTTCGAGTAGGTAGATGCTAGTAGGTACTTGCTCAAATCAAAACTTTTCACACTTACACTTTTCAAACAAATTTTTCAAAACAACTTCGTCACACCTTTGAGGACTGATACAAGGGTTATCACGAAGTCAAACTTTTCAAAAAGCAAAGCACATACACAAGCAATTTTAAAAAAAGATGAGCAAGTACCTAAGAGCCCATGGAAAACAATGGATAGAAAGGGTGCTAACACCTTACCTTTCTATAATCTACCCCACATACTCAAAATCTTGAAAAAGGATTTTTTTGTACTTTTTTCCTTTCCGGTTGGATGAAATAAAAGTCGGTGGCGACTCTTGCTTACCGCGACATTTTGTGAACAAAAAACGCAAAATGCAAACCAACATTTTTAAAACAGTCGGTTCTGCCACCGTATCACAGAATTGGCGACTCTGTTGGGGAAGAATAAGTGGGGTATACCTTAGGATCTAGGTATCATAATTCCTTCTCTTGATTGTTTTGTTTGCTTTACTTTTAAGGGTTTTGTTTGGGAGTTACTATAGATCCTAACCCGGATCTGGGGACACCTTTTAGGTAAGTATCAATAAACTGTGAGGGAACTATACAGCGTAGACCGATACGGTTGAAGCAGTAGCTATGTTGATGTGGCACATTGGTTGGTACCGGTATCCCTTGTGGAGAAACAAGGAGAATACAAGCCGTTGCGTGGTGTCGTTAAGCATCAACTGACCTTAGAACCTTTAATCGACCAACTTGGCCATTAGAAAGTAGTGAGATAGCCGATCTCGGTGTAAAGCTGGGAACTGGTTGATACTCGATGCTACACTCATTGAGACCATACTCTCGAGATAGTTCCGGTTGCAAGAAAAGATTGTGTGAGCTGAAACCATGACCGGTGGAGGATGGTCAGTGATATTGAGATCCTCTAGAACCCAGTTACTTTTGCTAGGACATGTTGAAACAAACTAAACTTCAAGAGGGTAATACCTTTGACCTCATGCAAGCCTTAAACTTAAGGGCTTTTGTGTGACTTGTTTTCCTTTGACATGCCTGTTATCTGCTACACCTGTTTTTTTTTACCATGACATCATGCATCATAACATGGCATTCATATTTCATTATAATAACCATTTCAAAGACCAAGGGAATTTATCTTTGTTCTGTTTTGTAGATTATGGCTTCCGTGCGCAGAAATACCATCCGAGTCAACTTTGTGCAAATACCTGCTCAACTTAAAGTGTTAGCCTCGAGAGTTTCTGAGACTTCTATGTTCATTAAGAGACATGGTCAACTTCTTAGCCTGGTTACTTCAAATCTTGATGAGCAGGTGATGAGTGTACTTTTCCAGTTCTTCGATCATGTGCATCATTGCTTCACCTTTCCAGACTACCAACTGGTTCCCACCTTGGAAGTGTTCTCTCACCTATTGGGCATATCCATCCTTGAACAGGTGCCCTTCACAGGTATGGAAGAGGTTCCTAGACCAGAAGACATTGCCTCAGCTCTACATCTGAAACGACTTGATGTAGTATCCAAGTGGGAAACACGAAGCGGGGTCGAAGGTTTTCTAGCCAAATTTTTGATAGACCAGGCTCAGCTATTCTGGGATAATTTGGATTTTCAAGCATTCGAAGATATCTCGCCTCTCCTTATCTACGGTTTGGTTCTCTTCCCGAATCCGGACTCCTTTGTGGATGTGAATGTGGTCAAGATTTTCCTTTCTCGCAATCCCGTGCCTACCCTGCTGGGTGATATCTTGCATGCCCTCTACACTCGTACTGTGCAAAGAAGAGGGACTTTTATGTGTTGCATGCCGTTGTTGTCGAGGTGGTTTATTTTGCACCTCCCTAAGTCTGTGCTGAAGAACGAAGAAGGTTTGGGTTGGTCCTACAGGATAATGTCACTTGCCCATACAGATATTCTTTGGAGCTCCCGGGTTATGGAAGACACTGCTGTTATTGATTGTTGTGGGGGATACCCTAATGTCCCATTGCTTGGAATTAGAGGGGGTATAACCTACAATCTTTATCTAGGTTTGCGATAATTTGGTCGTGCTCGGAGAGATGGTCCCCATGAGCTACTTCTTGAGGATATTGCATTTGACTACAAGGAGGACGTTGAGGAGCACCGCCGGAGGTTTATACGGGCTTGGGGCATGGTGAACAGATCTGACCCCCGAGAGCTGGGACCAAGGACTTCCCTTCCTATGCAGCCTTACCTCCAATTGGTCCGAGCTCGTGCCCAGAAGCTTGGGATACCCTATGAAGCCGTATTGCCAGTGATTGTGGAGCCCACTAATGAAGAAGGCGTTCCTTACACAGTTCTTTATCCTTACATGCCCACTGATCCTGGGGAGTTGCAGAGGTCTTAGATTCAGCTGAAAGAGGAGAGGGATACTTACCGGGAAAAGTACCATGAGCAAGAAAGGAAGATTTTGAAGCTCACCAGGCAGCTCGAGGAAGAAAGAGTGATCAATGACTACATAGGCACAAAGAGGAAGCGTCCATGGGACTTTTGATCTTGGCTTTTCTAGTTTTAGATTTGTTTTCTATTTTACTTCTTTGTAACGCCTTAAAGGCATTGTTGAACCTTTTACAAGTTAATATAATAAAGTTTGTTTATATTTTGGTTTGCAAATTTAAATTTCCCAAAGTCTTTGAAATCATTACATGCGCATCCCATTATCATGCACACCATTACAGGTTTCTCATCTTCTTCGCTGTTTATTTCAGCCGAAATGTCTTCTGATCAAGCCATCAAAAATCTTCAGGCACAAAACGCCCAATTCCAGCAGATGTTTTTAAGTCTGGCTAAAGGGAAAGAGGATTTAAAGACCCTGATTCTGAAAGAGAAGAAGAAGAAAAATAAGGTTGGTATTCTGAACATGGGTAGAAGATTCAGAGAAAGGATAAGACAATTAGCTGATCTGACCTCCTCATCCAAAGACGGGGAGAACCAAGAAAGGACAAAGGACCCTAGTTCAGCAGTTTCTAATGATGATATGGATTACGATGATGAGTAATATCCACCTACTGAGGATAGGTATAAGCAGCTAGAAGACCTTCTGAGTGCTATGGAGATTCAGAAGATCCTTGGTTGGGATTTCGGAGAACTGGGACTGGTATCGGGATTGGTGATCCCTCATAAGTTCAAACCTCCGATTTTTGCCAAGTACGATGGAGTATCCTGTCCAAAACTCCATCTCCGCTCGTATGTCAGGAAAATCCAACCCCACACCGCTGATAGAAATTTGTGGGTGCATTTCTTTCAAGATAGTCTGTCAGGGACTCAGCTTGAATGGTTTTATCAGTTGGAAGGACCCAGTATCTGAAACAGGGAAGACCTTGCTGCTGCTTTTTACAAGCAATATCAGTATAACGCTGACCTTGCTCCCACTCGTACTCAGCTCCAGGGTATGTCTATGGGTGCAAGTGAAGGTTTTAAGGACTATGCTCAAAAGTGGAGAGACTTGGCTGGAAGAGTCCAACCCCCTTTGTCTGATAGGGAGTTGGTTGACATGTTTCTAGGGACGCTATCTAGTCCATTTTTCAATCATCTGATCGGCAGTTCGTCATCTGGGTTTACTGAGTTGATTTTGACTGGAGAGAGAGTAGAAGCTGGCATTCGAAGTGGTAAAATACAGAAGGATGCTTCATCAAGTGCAGTAAAGAAGCCCTTCACCAGTAAGAAAGAAGCTAGTGCAGTCTATGGCCCGAGGAGCCAAAGAAGACCTAAACACCGTCAAGCGGTAAATGCTGTAGTAATATCAAGACCAATCGTTGCTCCATAATACAACAACCAGCAAAGGGTAGAAAGACCATAACGGCAGTTTACCCGCATCAATATGACTTTGGATGAAGTTCTGCCTCATCTGTTAAAATCCAACTTGTCAACCTTAAAAGAGGCTCCCAAGAAGCCAAACACTGGTTATCCCAGATACAATCCCAATGCGTGGTGCGCCTACCATTCAGAGAGTCTTGGCCACGACACAAATGACCGCTGGGCTCTGAGGAATATAGTGAAAGATTTGCTGGAAGCTAAAGAGATTGAGTTTGATGCTCCCGAAAAGCCCAACATTATAACTGCTCCTATGCCCAAGCATGGTTGTGGAGTCAATGCTATGGACACCAATTCATTTGTAACCTCTATGGAAGAGATCTCTACTCCTTTGATGATGGTTAAGAAGAATTTGTTGTTGGCCGGTTTATTTACGGGTTGTGGTGAAGGTTGCCACATGTGTTCAATTCTGTCTTCCGGTTGCTGTTTATTGAAGTCAGGTGTTCAGCGCCTGATGGATAATAAGGAAATTTTGTTTGAGAAGACTATGATTCCGTTTGAAGATGTTGCCGTTATCACCATTTCCACCAACCCTTCCAAGGTTTCCTCGAGAAAACCTGTTAGGGTTACACCCATTCCAAGAATTGCTTCGTTAATAATCACTGCTCTGGGTCCCATCCCATATACCTCAGATAAAGATATCCCATGGCATTATGGTGATGATGTATATTACCATGGTGTTAAACAAGATTTGAGGGCTGAAGAAGCCGATATGGATATCAGTAATATTGTTGGGACAAGCAAGGTCACCAGAAGTGGAAGACTCATTTCTCCCGAGATTTCCCCTCCGACTGTCCACAAACCTGTTGTTATTCCATATGCTATTACATCAACTACTGTCCCAATTTCTACTCCAGTTATCACCCCTGTCGCCGAGCCATCTAGGAATCGGGGCAAAGAAATCACAGGTGAGTCTGCCCGGATGGAGGCACCTAAGAAGATCATTGTAGAAACCTCGAAACAAGAGATAGAAGAAATTTTGAAGATTATCAAGAAGAGCGACTACAACGTAGTCGAGCAGCTGGGGCAGACCCCGTCAAAGATTTCCATGTTATCCTTGTTGTTGTATTTTGAAGCCCATGCAAAGGCTCTAATAGCATTCCTCAAGACTGCGCATATGCCGCAGGAAACTTCAGCCGATCAATTCAAAGATTGTGTGGCTATCCTAACTGCTGACAATGGGTTAGGATTTTCAGATGCGGATCTAACTGCTAAGGGGAGAAATCATAATGATGCTCTACACGTCTCGATCGAGTTCAGGGGCACCACTATGGCTCATGTACTGGTGGATACTGGGTCCTCATTGAATGTTCTGCCAAAGAAGGCATTAGACCGTCTAGACTGTGAAGGTTTGATTCTAAAGCCGAGCAATATTGTGGTCAGGGCTTTCGACGGGTCAAAGAGAATGGTGCACGGGGAGGTGGACATCCCTGTTAAAGTTGGCTCTCAGACTTTTACATCCACCTTTTATGTGATGGATATCAGACCATCATATTCTTGTTTACTGGGTCGCCCTTGGATTCATAAGGATGGGGCAGTGACTTCCACGCTCCATCAAATGCTGAAATATCCAGTGAAGGGGAAGATCCTCACGGTGCAAGGTGAGGAGGAGTATATGGTGAGTCATCTCAATTACTTCCGCTACATGGAGATGGATGGGGAATTCATCGAAACCCCTTGTCAGAACTTTAAAGAGGTCCCTCAGATTTTGGCGTCAACTGAAGTTGCTACTAACAAACCTCCGTTGAAGATGGCTTCTCTCAAGGACGCCATGGCTGTTATTGAAGAAGGTGGGTATACCAATTGGGGTCAGCTCCCTGATTTCACTCACAAAACTGACAAATTTGGTTTTGGGCTTTACTACAGGGGCTCAAAGGGCTGTTAGGTGCGCATGGATTGGAAGACCTCCTCTGCACATCAATAACCAGGGAGTTAATGCGATTGAAGACAGTGAAGAGGATTCGAACATCGACAGCTGGATCTACACAACAACCAATGGTGGATTGAACAACTGGACGGAGAAGGACTTCATACCTGTTTCTTTTATTCCGCAGTAATTGACCTTTTGTTTTAAGATTTGTAATAAACAAGTTTGAAACTTTACGGTCTGGTGCCTTGCCCGAGGCACCTTGGCTTTGCTTGTGAGGGCTTATTATTTTTCATTTCATATATCATTAATAAAACATTAGACGTTTCTGGCATTACAAATTTTGTGCTCTTTGTTTTTATGTCTCTCGCTTTATCAAAAACAATTATTCTCTTACACACACTCACGTATCATAATGCAGATCCATATCCACTTTGGATCCCATTGATAACAACTCTGCTACTGCCAGTTATGACTTCGAAAATCCAATCAACCAAGCTGAGGACGAAGGTGAGGATGATTTTGAGGTGCCTGGAGAACTTGTTAGGCTATTACTGCAAGAAGAAAGGGCCATACAACCTATTGAAGAGCCAGTTGAGTCAATGAATTTTGGTACAGAGGAAGACAGGAAAGAGGTTAAGATAGGTGCGAATCTGGAGCCCAGTGTCAAACAACGGTTGATGCAGATGCTACGCGACTATGTTGAGATCTTCGCCTGGTCCTATGAAGACATGCCTGGTTTGGACACTGATATTGTGGTACACCGCCTGCCGACTAAAGAAGACTGTCCTCCGGTAAAGCAGAAGGTTCGCCGTATGTGCTCCGAGATGTCTGAGAAAATCAAAGCTGAGGTCATGAAACAGCTCGACGCAGGATTTTTAGTTGTCACTTCTTATCCGCAGTGGGTTGCCAACATTGTTCCAGTGCCTAAAAAGGATGGTAAAGTACGAATGTGTGTGGACTATAGAGATCTGAATAGGGTAAACCCCAAGGATGATTTCCCACTTCCTCACATCGATGTTTTGGTCGACAACACCGTGCAAAACAAGATCTTCTCCTTCATGGATGGTTTTTCTGGCTACAACCAGGAGAATACAACCTTCGTTACATAGTGGGGCACCTTCTGTTACAAGGTAATTCCTTTTGGGTTGAAGAATGTTGTGGAAACTTATCAGCGTGCCATGGTCGCTTTGTTCCACGATATGATTCACCATGAGATCGAGGTTTATGTTGGCGATATGATAGCCAGGTCCCAGACTGAGGAAGAACACCTTGATCATCTCCAGAAGATGTTTGACAGATTAAAGACGTACAAGCTGAGGTTGAATCCGAACAAGTGCACCTTCGGGGTAAGGTCTGGTAAACTTCTGGGTTTTGTTGTCAGTGACAAAGGTATTCAGGTGGATCCTGCAAAGGTAAAATCCATACAAGAAATGTTAGTTCCTTGCACAGAGAAGGAAGTTAGAGGTTTCTTGGGACGTCTGAACTACATCGCCAGGTTCATTTCACATCTGAGTGCTACTTGTGAGCCAATCTTCAAGCTGCTAAAGAAAGATCAAGTGGTAAAGTGGAATGATGAATGCCAGACCACTTTCGAAAGAATCAAGGAATACCTTCAAGAACCACCAATTCTGATGCCTCCAATTGAAGGAAGACCTTTGATATTATACCTGACAGTGCTGGACAATTCAATGGGGTGTGTGTTGGGGCAGCATGACGAGTCTGGCCGAAAAGAGCACGCCATTTACTACCTTAGCAAAAAGTTTACCGATTGTGAGACCTGATACTCATCGCTCAAGAAAACTTGCTGCGCTTTGGCATGGGCTGCTCGCCGGCTGAGACAGTATATGCTGACTCACACTACTTTGTTGATATCATAAATGGATTCAATCAAGTATACCTTCGAAAAGCCTGCCCTATCTGGAAGAATAGCGAGATGGCAGATGATCCTAACCGAGTACAACATCCAATACACAACCCAAAAAGCAATCAAGGGGAGTGTATTGGCGGATCATTTGGCGCATCAGGCCGTGGATGACTATCAGTCCATGAATTTCAAATTCCCGGATGAGAATATCATGTTGGTAACCGACTGTGAAGAACTTGGACCGGATGAAGGACCTGAGGAAGGATCCCGATGGTCTATGTATTTTGATGGAGCCTCGTACGCGTTGGGTAATGGCATTGGCGCTGTAATTATATCTCCTGAGGGTTGTCATACTCCGTTCACCACCCGATTATGCTTTAACTGCACCAACAATATGGCAGAGTATGAAGCATGTATCCTGGGTCTTCGAGTTGCTATTGACCTGAGGATTAAGTTCTTGAGTGTATTCGGAGATTCTGCCCTAGTGATTAGTCAGATCAAAGGCGAGCGGGATACAAAGCACCCAAATCTTATTCCTTACAAAGAATATGTACTGACATTGCTCCCACATTTTGAGGAAATAACCTTTGAACACTTCCCGAGAGAGGAGAACTAGTTAGCAGACGCGCTAACTACCATGTCTTCTATGTTCAAAGCCAGGTGGGACAATGAAGCTCCCTAGATTACCATCGAGAGGTTGGACGAACCCGCACATTGTTGTGACATTGAGACTGAAGAGGTAGCAGATAAACCCTGGTTTCACGAGGTAAAGAGGTATCTTGAGGCTCAGGAGTACCCCGAGGGTGCATCTGTTAATGATAAGAAGTTCTTGAGAAGGTTCGCTGCGAAGTTCTTAATCAGTAATGGTGTCCTTTATAAGCGTAACCATGATTCGACCTTACTGCGGTGCGTAGACAAGAGAGAGGCAGAAAGGATCATGACAGAGTTACATGAAGGTACCTTCGAAACTCATTCCAATGGACATACCATGGCAAAGAAAATCCTACGGGAAGGATATTACTGGTCCACTATGGAAGCCGATTGTTATCAGCACTCTCGGACCTGTCATAAGTGCCAAGTCTATGCTAATAAGGTGCATGTACCTCCAGTTCCTCTGAATTTTTTGACAGCTCCTTGGCCTTTCGCAATGTGGGGCATCGACATGATCGGCGAGATCAGACCTACTGCATCCAACCGGCATCGTTTCATTCTGGTAGCAATTGATTATTTCACGAAGTGGGTTGAGGCAACTTCCTTTGCTACAGTAACCAATAATGTTGTGGCGCGGTTTATCCAACATAATTTGATCTGTCGATATTGTGTACCAGAGAGAATCATTACGGACAATGGTACAAATCTCAACAATACGATGATCACCGAGCTCTACAAACAGTTCAAGATATATCATCACAACTCTTCTCCCTACCGACCGAAGATGAATGAGGCTGTTGAAGCGACTAACAAGAACATCATACAGAAAATGACAGTCACATACAAAGATTGGCATGAGATGCTACCATTCGCTCTCCACGGATACCATACCTCGGCACAGACGTTGACAGGGGAAACACCCTACTCTCTGGTGTATGGCATGGAGGCAGTCCTACCCATCGAAGTCCAGATACCCTCTCTCATAATTATGAAGGATGCGGGTTTGAGTGAAGATGACTGGATTCAGACCCGACTTGATCAGCTGAATATAATTGATGAAAAGAGGCTTACTGCTATTTGTCATGGTCAGACGTATCAAAAGCGAATGATTAAGGCATTTAACAAGAAAGACAGACGCCAAGAATATCAAGTCGGGGATCTGGTGATCAAACGCACCATACTGCCACAAGGTGATCCCAGGGGCTTATGGACCCCCACATACGAAGGGCCATTTGTGGTTAAGAATATTTTATCGGGAGGAGCTATGATTCTAACCACCATGGATGGTGACGACCTTCCTCACCCCTTCAATGCAGACATAGTGAAAAGATACTACGCATAATCAAAGATCCGCTAGGTTGACTGGCCTAGGCAAAAATAAGGGCTTCCTGGCGAACCAAAAGGGTTCGGGCAAAAGTAAGGGATGAAAATGAAAAATTGTACACCCGACAAGTCGAAAACCTGAAAAGGTGACTTGGGCAAAAAAGGGTATCCCGGTGGATTGAAAACCCGAAAGGGAGGTTCAGGCAAAAATTAGGGATTGAAGCGTAACACTATGTCTCGTTGGATCATCTTATAACCAGACTTCGGTATTGACTATCAAGCTCAGATGGCGCCAATCAACCTGATCCACCTTTGATCAAGCGACAAAGTGACGAGATGCTTGAGGATATAAAGGCAATAGCAGAGTTGGAACCCAATGGGATTGTTTCACATAGCTATTTTTCTTTCTTTTACACAAATTGTATAATTCCTATCTTTCGACGGCGTCCTCTTACTAGGACGTCGACCTCTTTGTACAAAACGGCTATTATGGGCCAACTTCAAAATCAATACAATTCATTTTTACAAGAAATTTCGACTTGTTTTCCTTTTCTGTTTTATTTTGAAAAGAACGTCCAATGATTCATTTTTTATATATGCATTTGAGAATAATTGCTGCTCATAAATGTTTATATAAGAAACAAAAGACGATTACTCGTAATTCCGGGAACAGGGACAAACAAGAAGTGTCCAAACCTTACAGTTACTTTGCCCATCAGGTACCAGGATAGAGCCAGCTTGAGAACATGAGAAGCGGTACATACACTCCCTACAGAGTAGAGAGTACCCAAAGACGGTGATGTCAGCTTCCCCAAGCAGGACGTGATTCTCCCCAGCTAAGGTTCAAAATCGCGAACGAGTCAGTAAATTTTTCCCCATACAGAGTTTATTTCTCTCACAAGCAGGAATTCAGTCTCTAACAAAATCCATTATCACTCGCAACGGTAATTCATACCTAGCTGAATTGTTTCTCCAAGTCAGCAGATTTTATCAACAGAGTATCTCCTCTCTAACAAGGTTATTCCCCGCAGAGTTATCCACAGATAGAGCTTTGTTCGGTAGAATATTTACCAACCAAGGGGCAAATCCCCAGCACAGTCATCTTTGTTCACCATCCCCAACAGAGGGGGAGGAACTATGGTTTTCATGGCAATCAGGGATTTATTTTCCCCGATTCCGATTATCACGTCAGCATTTCATGTTCATACAGTATGACATATGCATACACCACATATAACATGGTCTCATTTATTTTGAGAACGTCAACAACACACAATGCATTGCATGCATCACATAGGGCTAACCCTGTATTTATTTCAGGAAAGACATTATTATTAACAATTTCCAGTAAGCCCATGATCAACACTCGAAGTTAAATAGAGTAATCATCGGCGCAACAAAAGCAGCCATACTATCCAGGCTTTTTCATCAAAGTAACCCTACTATCTAGGTTCCTTCTCACAACCCTACTACCCAGGTTCTCATATCGAAGAAACCCTACTATCCAGGTTCCTTCTTACAGCCCTACTACCCAGGCTCTCATATCGAAGTAACCCTACTATCCAGGTTCCTTCTCACAGCCCTACTACCCGAGCTCTCATATTGAAATAACCCTATTATCCCGGTTCCTTCTCACAGCCCTACTACATGGGCTCTCATATCGAAGTAACCCTACTATCCAGGTTCCTTCTCAAGCCCTACTATCCAGGATTTTTCATCGAAGTAACCCTACTATTTAGGTTCCTTCTCACAGCCCTACTACCCAGACTCTCATATCGAAAAATCCTACTATCCAGGTTCCTTCTCATAGCCCTACTATCCAGGCTTTTTCATTGAAGTAACCCTACTATCCAGGTTCCTTCTCACAGCCCTACTACCCAAGCTCTTTGTGATACGGTAGGAAAGAACTGACTGTTTTTGGAATGATGGTTTGCGTTTTGTGTTTGTTTTCGTAAAATGTCGCGGTAAGCAAGAGTCGCCACCGACTTTTATTTTATCCAACAAGGAAAGGAAAAAAGCACAGAAAAATTCCTTTTTTCGAGATATTTCTCGGGTTCAGGGGGTAGATTATAGAAAGGGAAGGTGTTAGCACCCTTTCTATCTGTGGTTATCCACGGGCTCTTAGGTACTTGCTCAATTGTTTTCAAAATATTGCTTTCTTTGTGCTTGTGGGTTTGAAAAAAAGTTTTTGTTTGAAACTTCGATTTAACTCTTGCTTTTGTCATCAAGAGCGTATGAAGTGTTTTTTGAAAACTTTGTTCGAAAAGTGTAAGTGTGAAAAAGATTTTGTTTTTTGAAAGAGCAAGTATCTAAGAACCATCTACCTACTCGAAAAAAATAATCATTCCGTGCTAATGTCCTTTAGACAATGCTATCCCACTATTAATGAGTACGTAGCATCATCGTTGGAATTTAAGGGTCAATTCGAATGAGGGACATACGGTCACCAAAGCAATGTTAGGACGCCTTAGCAGTAACCCTAATGTCTTAGATCATTTGTTTGAGGCAACAATATCCGAGGCAACCATTTCGAGGCGACTATGATCTTTGGACAAGAGGACGACCTCTAAAACGACCTATACTTAATGACCGCGTACGAAGGCAACCAAGTGGGGTGTACCCTAAGAGTGCGCATGTGCGAGTGTGTCGTTTTCAGTTAATTTTATCTTTGTACATGTTAATGGTTATCTAATTTGATTTTAGGTTAAACATTCATTCTTGTCATGCATTCCTATTATCAAACATCTAACAATTATAATTTGCGGAATTTAAATTACAAGGCGTCGGGTATTTACATCGCCAAAGACAAACCCTTTAAAAATAAATAAAGCGATAAATAAATAAAAGGTCCTATTAACTATTACAAACCGGAGGCAAATACATTATATGATAAAGAAAGTAAATCGCATGCGGGAAATTAAGTCGAGTGCAAAGTTCTAGGGTTTTGACCCTTTTTGTTAAAGAAAAGATTTTTGGTTTTTTTATTTTTTAATTTAAGAGAGAAATAAATTCTAAGTTAATTACTAAATTAATAAATAAATTAATTAATAAAATAAATTATTTTTGGGTTTTTGGTATTTAAAGAAAGAAAAGAAAATTAATTAATGTTAGTAAAAAAACCTAATTAAATCTAATTGAATTTTAATTATTTATAAAAATGTGAAAGTTATTCTAATTAAAATTCTAAATCAGTTAATTAATGTTTAGTAATAAAAATAAAAGTTAGAATTTAATTTGATAAAAAGAATATTTTGTGGTTTTTTATTTTATAAAAAAAAAGAATTTTAATTGGTTAGTAAATAAGCAAATAATATAATAATTAATAAAAATAAAATAAATGAAATAGAAAGAGAGAAAGGGGGTATGGGCCTGTATTGGCTGGTTTGAGAAGCAATTTGAGGCCCAACCGAGCTGGCCCTTTGCTGACTTTGTAAGATCCAGTGGGTGCACGTTGACTTGGTCTATGGTAGACTATCAGCTTTTGGCCACCAGATTTGGCCTATGGCCATCTGGCCATCAGATGCCTGAGGGTGTATGATGGGCTTCGTGCTTGAATCTGCATGTGATTACCTGAAGAAAAAATATATTGAGAAATTGGAGGGACCTGGGATTCGAACCCAGGTCCTGTTGGATGTTGCCAATGCTCGCTTGCCACTAGGCTGTTTGGTTTCAATTGTTAATGATATACACAATAATA
Source organism: Vicia faba (assembly GCA_948472305.1). Taxonomy (NCBI): domain Eukaryota; kingdom Viridiplantae; phylum Streptophyta; class Magnoliopsida; order Fabales; family Fabaceae; genus Vicia; species Vicia faba. Next base: position 1,542,150,102 of record OX451735.1, read on the forward strand.
ATAATAAAGGAAAACAAATTATATGCCAGAAAAAGACAAAACAAAGCGCGCCACATTTGAATGGGCGAATCACGCCTCGCCACACATCATCTTCAACCCTCGTCCGTAGCTAAAAACCTGTAAAAACTTATAGCTACGGACACAAGCTGTCGCTACAAGTCGTACCTCCTCCAAAATCTGCTGTAGGCCATAAAAATAAATTCTAAGGGCATGGTTGTGCTCGTCTTGACCTCCCGGTCCTAACCATGCCCTTCTTGATGGACAATTATCCCTGAAATAAAAATGCCCAAAAACGACCAAGAAACCCTAGCTATGGCATCTCACAGTATAGGTCACATAAACAAAATTGAGTAATGCAAAAAGCTTAGAGACATTGTGGTGATCATGAATATGCAGTTAATTTGTACAAAGGATGCAAGAATAATGATTTACGAGTTCAAATGCAGAGCTAGGTAGCGTGATACTTACAGCGTGTTTGGACGTGTATGGGATCCTGGTTTGGATTGGTTTCAACTCAGTGAACCTCCAGGAATCGATTGGGAGGCTTCTTGGCTTCTGAGATTGCCTCTAAGTATGAATTCGAATTCAAGCATTTTTACCACTTTTTCAATTTTTGTTCTCTCTATGCTTGCAGCCTCTAACCCTTTTTTTCGTGCCTTTGCCTTCCTTATATAATGTATATTGCATTAGGGTAAATCTTCCACATCAATGCATTGCATATTTGATTTGATCTCCTTTTGAAAGTTTGCAAAATTTGTCAAAATCAATCCTTTTTCACATGGTATGGTGAGATACGAATTTGATGAGATTAATGATGATGATCTCAACCTGAAATAGCCAAAAAATCTTGGTTAATCAATGTTTGGGATTTTATATGATTTAATTTGATTTAAAATGAAATAATTCAATAAAAAATCAAATAAAATAATAAAAATAAGATATGGGCTCATGGCTGAAGCTAGGACACGTGGACAATGATGCAAGCTCAAATCAAGTGGAAAAGAATGGGCCCATTTGACAAAATTTGAAGTTTTGGGGATAGTTGACTTTTGGCAATTTTGCAAAAATGTCCAACTTCAACAATGCATAACTTCTTCAATTTTGAAATTTTGGAAGTGTTCTTAGACTTTTTAGAAATCATGAGATGTCCTATAACCAACCCTTTTGGTCTCATCACATTTTGATATTCCATGCTCAAGTTATAAGCTTTGGCAAAAAAGATGTTTTTGTTGACTTTCAAGAATGACCTATAATGTCTAAATTTATAACTTCTTGTGAGTGTATTTTTTAATCTTGGGGTATGAATATGGATTGTAGGAAATTTCATCCTCTTAAAAATGAGATTTGGATGGGTCATTTCTCATAAAGTATGAGAAAGTTATGCTTAGTCAAAGTTGAGTTGACTTTTCCTACAAAACCCTAATTTAGCAACTTTTGAGTCTTGATGAATTTTGAGAAATCCTTGATGAATCATGATCAAACCTTGATAAAATGATGAAATATCCTTCAAAATGAGAATGTTGACAAAAAATCTTGAAGTTTGACTATTTGTAGGTCACAGTTGACTTTTGCCCTAGCGTAGTCGATTTTTGGACCTTTTGAGCATTTGACTAAGCAAACTTCCTTTGTAAGGCTTGAAATTTAACATGGATGATCTTGAGAACACATTAGGACATTGGGGAGAACTTTAGGTCATTTGGATTCAAGAATCTTGATGCAACACAAAACCCTAATTTGGGGAAGACTGCCTTAGGAGATAGCTTGACTGTCCAACTCTTGAGCAATCTTGAGCCACTTGGAGATTTTTCTTGAAATGTTTTGAGAAACATGAGAGGGGAATTTTTGGGGTACAACAGCCGCCCCTGTTCAAACTTCTTAAACCTGGGGATGTAGATTGGCTTTCGTGCCTTTCATGATCCGAAGGTGGAAGATGATTGAACACTAGAGTGCCCAGAAATTTGCCCTCATATGAAGTGGTATCAGCCTGGTGATGTCGGGAATGGGTGTATAGATGCCATTTGGAGATCGTTGGCGGGAGAATGGGCTTAAACATGCCATCTGAAGAAATGTTGATCGCATAAGAGATTCCTTAGCGAGAACTTGCATACCTGTTGTTGTAGAAGATTCCGCTGGGGAAGTCTAACCTTTTGTTGAGATTTAGGAACTTGCTTGTACCTCAGCTGAGAGAACATCTCTGCTGAGTTTTAAGAACTTATCCGTAATTCAACTGGGGGGAAACATCTTCATCAAGATTTAGAACTGTCTGGTCTTCAACGGAGGATAATTCTGTTGATATTTTAGAACTCGTCCACACTTCGACGGAGGAAAATTGTCGAGATTGAGAACCTTATCTGTAATTCAACCGAGGATAATTCAGTTGAGATGTAAGAACCGGTCAGGTCTTCGACTGAGGGAAACATCTTCATCAAGATCTAGGACTGTCTGGTCTTCAACGGAGGATAATTCTGTTGAGATTTTAGAACTCGTCCACACTTCAACGGAGGAAAATTGTCGAGATTGAGAACCTTATCTGTAATTCAACCGAGAATAATTCAGTTGAGATTTAAGAACCGGCCAGGTCTTCGACTGAGGGAAACATCTTCATCAAGATCTAGGACTGTCTGGTCTTCAACGGAGGATAATTCTGTTGAGATTTTAGAACTCGTCCACACTTCGACGGAGGAAAATTGTCGAGATTGAGAACCTTATCTATAATTCAACCGAGAATAATTCAGTTGAGATTTAAGAACCGGTCAGGTCTTCGACTGAGGGAAACATCTTCATCAAGATCTAGGACTGTTTGGTCTTTAACAGAGGATAATTCTGTTGAGATTTTAGAACTCGTCCACACTTTGACGAAGGAAAATTGTCGAGATTGAGAACCTTATCTGTAATTCAACCGAGAATAATTCAGTTGAGATTTAAGAACCGGTGAGGTCTTCGACTGAGGGAAACATCTTCATCAAGATCTAGGACTGTCTGGTCTTCAATGAAGGATAATTTTGTTGAGATTTTAGAACTCGTCCACACTTCGACGGAGGAAAATTGTCGAGATTGAGAACCTTATCTGTAATTCAACCGAGAATAATTCAGTTGAGATTTAAGAACCAGTCAGGTCTTCGACTGAGGGAAACATCTTCATCAAGATCTAGGACTGTCTGGTCTTCAACGGAGGATAATTCTGTTGAGATTTTAGAACTCGTCCACACTTCGACGGAGGAAAATTGTCGAGATTGAGAACCTTATTTGTAATTCAACCGAGGATAATTCAGTTGAGATTTAAGAACCGGTCAGGTCTTCGACATAGCTGAGAACTTAACTGCATCCTTCTTAAAAGGTAAAGGTCAGTTGTATGCAATGCATGATATATATCAAGCAATGATGTTCCCAAAATAAATGAGATTGTGTTGTATGATGCGTATATGCATGTATCATGATGTATGGAAATGTAATGTTTCTAGCTGGGGAAAATAAATCCCGGATAGCTGCTGGAGAATAGAGTTGGATTCTTCGTTTTTGCTGGAGATGGTGAATGAAGATGATTGTGAAAATAAACCTGCAGGAGAAGATAACTCCGTTGGGGAATAAGCTGATGAGGAGATTACTCTGTGGCGAAGAGAAGTTCTGTTGAGGATTCTACCGATAAATTCCACTGGGAATGATCTTTCGGTCGCGACTTCGCTGGGAATAACTTGTTAGACTCTTGTGGGGATAATCCTTTGAGCTTTGCTGGGGATATTTATTTTTATACTCTTCCGGGGACAAACTTCCAGAGTCTTATGGGGATGATTCTTCAACTTCACTGGGGAAGCTTTTTCAGACTGCGCTGGGAAAATTTTAAATCCACTGGGAATATCTTGTATTCTGCCGGGGAATATTCTTATACTCCTTTGGGGAATATTAAGACTGCCGGGGATATTAAACTTTTTCAGTGTTGATGGTAGATAAACTCTGCTTGGGGATATTATTACCGATTCATTTACAGTTACAAGTCTCAGCCGGGGAGAGCTATCATTATTGTCTTACTCTGCGGGGAGTGAAAGTACCTTGGTCATATTCTTCAACTGAATCTACCTTGTACCTGGTGGATAGAGCTACTATAAATCTTGGATATTTCTTATTGCCCCTGTTTCTGTCATTACCAGCAATGGTCTTTTGTTTCTCATGTGAATTTTTATGAGCAACAATTAATGTCAAATGCATATATCAAAAATGAACATTGGACGTTCTTTGCAAAACAAAACAGATAAAGGAAAAACAATTTAAAATTTCTTTGAAGATGAATTGTATTGATTTTGAAGTTTGGCCTGTAAATAGGCGTTTTTGTACAAGAGGCTGACGTCCTAGTAAGAGAACGCCGCCGAGTAATAGAATTTACACAATTTGTGAAAAACTAAACAAAACAGCTATGTGAATAATCCCACTGGGTTCCAACTCTGCTATTGCCTTTATGTCCTCGAGCATCTCATCACTTTGCTATTGGTTGAAGGTAGATCAGATTGATTAGTGCCGTCCGAGCTTGATAGTTGATACCGAAGTCTGGTTACAAGGTGATCCAATGAGACACAGTGTTACGCTTTAATCCCTAATTTTTTCCTGGACCACCCTTTCAGGTTTTCAGTCCACTGGGATGCCCTTTTTTGCCCAAGCCGCCTTTTCAGGTTTTTGACTTACCGGGTGTACAGATTTTTTCATTTTCATCCCTTATTTTTGCCTGAACCCTTTTGGTTCGTCGGGAAGCCCTTATTTTTGCCTAGGCCAGTCAACCTAGCGGGTCTTTGATTATGCGTAGTATCTTTTCACTATGTATGCATTTACGGGGCAAGGAAGGTCATCACCATCCATGGTGGTTAGAATCATAGCTCCTCCTGAGAAAATGTTCTTAACCACAAATGGCCATTCGTAAGTAGGGGTCCATTTACCCCTGGGATCACCTTGAGGTAGTATGATGCGCTTGATAACCAGGTCCCCAACTTGATACTCTTGTCTTCTAACTTTCTTGTTAAATGCCTTGATCATTCGTTTTTGATACGTCTGACCATGACAAATAGCAGTAAGTCTCTTTTCGTCTATTAAATTCAGCTGATCAAGTCGGGTCTAAATCCAGTCATCCTCGCTCAAACCGGCATCCTTCATGATTCAGAGAGAGGGTATCTGAACTTCAATGGGTAATACGGCCTCCATACCATATACCAAGGAATAGGGCGTTGCCCCTATTGACGTTCGTGCTGGGGTACGGTACCCATGAAGAGAAAATGGTAACATCTTGTGCCAGTCTTTGTATGTCACTGTCATCTTCTGCACAATCTTCTTAATGTTCTTATTAGCAGCTTCAACAACCCCATTCATCTTCGGACGGTAGGGAGAAGAGTTATGATGTTGTATCTTGAACTGCTTGCAGAGCTCGGTGATCATCTTATTATTGAGATTGGTACCATTGTCTGTAATGATCCTCTTTGGTACACTGTATCGATAAATCAGATTATGCCGAATAAACTGTGCCACGACGTTCTTGGTTACAGTAGCAAAGGAAGCTGCTTCAACCCACTTTGTAAAGTAATCGATAGCTACCAGGATGAAACGATGCCCGTTGGACGTTGTAGGTTTGATCTCGCCGATCATATAAATGCCCCACATTACAAAAGGCCAAGGTGCCGTCAAGATGTTCATAGGAACTGGAGGTATGTGCACCTTATCAGCATAGATTTGGCACTTGTGACATGTCCGAGAATGCTGATAACAGTCGGCTTCCATGGTGGACCAATAATATCCTGTCCGAAGGATCTTCTTTGCCATGGTATGTCCACTGGAATGAGTTCCGAAAGTAGATTCATGTAACTTTGTCATGATTCTGTCTGCCTCGTTCTTATCCACACATCACAGTAAGGTCGAATCATGGTTACGCTTGTAAAGGATGCCATTGCTGATGAAGAACTTCGCCGCGAACCTTCTAAGAAACTTCTTGTCATTAACAGATGCACCCTCGGGGTATTCCTGAGCCTCAAGATATCTTTTCACCTCATGAAACTAGGGTTTATCTGCTACCTCTTCAGTCTTAATGTCACAGCAATGTGTAGGTTCGTCCAATCTTTCAATGATAATCCGGGGAGCTTCGTTGTCCCAATTGACTTTGAACATAGAAGACATCGTAGCCAGCGTGTCCGCCAACTGATTCTCCTCTCTAGGGAAGTTTTCAAAGGTTATCTCCTCGAAATGTGGAAGCAACGTCAACACGTATTCCTTGTAAGGAATAAGATTTGGGTGTTTCGTATCCCACTCGCCTTTGATCTGACTGATCACGAGAGCGAAATCTCCGAAGACACTCAAGAACTTAATCCTTAGGTCAATGGCTGCTCGAAGACCCATGATGTGCGCTTCATATTCCTCCATGTTGTTGGTGCAGTTGAAACATAGTCGGGCGGTAAACGGAGTATGAGAGCCTTTAGGAGATATGATAACGGTGCCAATGCCATTACCCAAAGCGTTCGAAGCTCCATCAAAGTACATAGACCATCGGGATCTCTCCTCAGGTCCTTCATCCGGTCCGGGTTCCTCACAGTCAGTTACTATCATGATACTCTCATCCGGAAATTCAAAGTTCATAGACTGGTAATCATCCACTGCCTGATGTGCCAAATGGTCTGCCAACACACTTCCCTTGATTGCCTTTTGGGTCGTGTACTGGATGTCATACTCAGTCAAGATCATCTGCCATCTTGCTATTCTTCCGGATAAGGCAGGCTTTTCGAAGATATACTTGATTGGATCCATCTTTGATATCAATAGAGTAGTGTGAGTCAGCATATACTGTCTCAGCCGACGAGCAGCCCATGCCAAAGCGCAGCAAGTTTTCTCGAGCAGTGAGTATCGGGTCTCACAGTCGGTAAAATTTTTGCTAAGGTAATAAATAGCATGCTCTTTTCGGCCAGACTCATCATGCTGCCCCATCACACACCCCATTGAGTTCTTGAGTACTGTCAAGTATAAGATCAAAGGTCTCCCTTCAACTGGTGGCATCAGAATAGGTGGCTCTTGGAGATACTCCTTGATCCTTTCGAAAGCGGCCTGACATTCATCATTCCATCTTACCACTTGATCTTTCTTCAGTAGCTTGAAGATTGGCTTACAAGTAGCAGTCAGGTGCGAGATAAATCGGGGAATATAGTTCAAACGTCCCAGGAAGCCTCTGACTTCTTTTTCTATTCTGGGAGCTGGAATTTCCTGTATAGCCTTCACCTTTGCAGGATCTACTTGAATACCTTTGTCACTTACAACGAAACCCAGCAGCTTACCAGATCTCACCCCGAAGGTGCACTTGTTCGGGTTTAACCTTAGCTTGTACAACTTCAACCTGTCAAATAGCTTCTGAAGATGGTCCAAATGTTCTTCTTCAGTTTGGGATCTTGCAATCATGTCATCGACGTATACCTCAATCTCATGATGGATCATGTCGTGGAGCAAGGCGACCATGGCGCGCTGATATGTTGCCCCAACATTTTTCAATCCAAAAGGCATGACCTTGTAACAAAAGGTACCCCATTGAGTAACAAAGGTTATCTTCTCCATGTCTTCGGGAGCCATTTTAATCTGATTATAACCAGAGAAACCATCCATAAAGGAGAATACCTTATGCTGAGCGGTGTTGTCAACCAGAACGTCAATATGAGGTAGAGGGAAATCATCCTTGGGACTTGCCCTGTTCAGATCCCTATAGTCGACACACATTCGAACCTTACCATCCTTTTTCGGCACAGGAACCACGTTAGCCACCTACTGAGGGTAAGAAGTAACTGCTAGAAAACCGGCGTCAAACTGTTTCATAACTTCAGCCTTGATTTTCTCAGACATATCTGGGCGCATTCGGCAGACCTTCTATTTCACTGGAGGATAGTCTTCCTTGGTAGGCAATCGGTGAACCACAATATCGGTATCCAACCCAGGCATATCTTCATAAGACCAGACAAAGATCTCAACGTAGTCACGTAGCATCTGAATCAACCGTTGCTTCACACTAAGCTCCAGATTTTCCCCGATCTTGACCTCTTTCTTGTCCTCTTCTGTACCCAGATTTATTGATTCCACCGGCTCTTCGTGCGGCTGAATAACCCTCTCTTCCTGAAGTAACAGTCTTGCAAGTTCACCAAGCACTTCGCAATCATCTTCACCTTCGTCTTCGGCTAAGTTGATCGGACTTTCGAAGTCATAAATGGCACTAGCAGAGTCGTTACCAGTGAGATCCAGAGTGGATGTAGACCTGTATATGTGAGTGTGTGTAAAATAGCTGTTTTGCAATATATAAAAAAAAACAATGAGCGTAAAATTTGAAATGCAATAAACGTCCAATGCTTTTATTAATGATATATGTAGATGACACACATAAAGCCTCACAAATGAAGCCACGGTGCCCCGGGTAAGACACCGGGCCATAAAGTTTAAAACATTTGTCTGTTACAAACACAACACAAAAAGTCTCATTACTGGGTGATAACAGAAACGGGCATAGAATCCTTCGCTGTCCAGTTGCTTAATCCACCATTGGCAGTTGGGTATATCCAGCTGTCAATATCAAATTCTTCAACATCGTCATCCCCGATAGCATTCACCCCTGCGTCATGTTTAGGATTTTCTGGTGCTCCGAACTCGATCTCCTTGGCATCAATCAGGTCCTGTACCTTGTTCTTCAAGACCCAACAATCATCTGTGTCATGCCCCGGGCTATCAGAGTGAAAAGCACAGCGGGCATTTGGGTCGTACTTCAGTGATGTTGTGTTGGGAGTCTTCAGGGCCACTCTTAGAATCACCAAGTTGGTCTTTAATAACTGCGACAGAATATGGGATAAAGTCATGTTGAGCTGTGTGAATTGTCTTCGAGGTCTCTCGGCTCTTGGATGATTGTTGCGCTGAGGAGCACCAGCAGGTCTTGAAATAACCACTGCATTAACAGCTTGGCGGCGTTCAGGTCTATTCTGGCTTTTTGAACTGTAAACAGCACTGGACTCTTTCTTAAAAGGCTTCTTCTCGGTGCTTGATGAAGCTCCCTTCCGTATTTTACCAGCCTTGATACCGACCTCAATCCTTTCCCCGCTCATGATCAGCTCTGTAAACCCGGTCGATGAACTTCCAATCAGATGGTTGAAATATGGACCAGACAAGGTCCCTAGAAACATGTCCACTAGCTCCCTATCAGCCAAGGGTGGTTGCACTCTGCCAGCAAGGTCCCTCCACTTCTGAGCATAATCTTTGAAACCTTCGCCCGCACCCATTGAAATACCCTGGAGTTGGGTACGCGTGGGAGCAAGGTCGGCATTGTATTGGTACTGCTTGTAGAAAGCAGCGGCCAAATCTTCCCAATTACGAATACTAGCTCCTTCTAACTGGTAAAACCATTCAAGCTGAGTCCCTAAAAGACTGTCTTGAAAGAAGTGGATCCAGAGATTCTTATCAGCGGTGTATGGCTGAATCTTCGTAACATACGACCGAAGGTGCAGTTTCGGACAAGAAACTTCGTCGTACTTAGAAAAGGTTGGTGCTTTGAACTTGTGGGGAATCACCACCCCAGATGATAGACCCAGATCACCAAAGTCTAGACCAGGCACTTTATGAACTTCCATCGCACTCAACCGGTCTTCCAGTTGTTTATATCTATCCTCGGCCAGAGGATACTGGTCTTCGTCGAAGTACGTCTCGTTGTCTGAAACCACAGGGCTAGGAGCCCTCCTTTCTTCCTGATTATCCTTCCCTCCAGATGAGGGGGTCAAATCAACCTCTTCTCGCAAGTCGTTTCCGAATCTGCGACCCATATTAAACAGGACCGTCTTCTTCTTCTTCTTCTTCTCTTTCAGGATAAGGGTCTTCAGATCTTGCTGACCCTTAGCTAAACTCATGAACAAATCTTGGAACTGGGCGTTTTGAGCCTGTAGAGCCTTGATTGCTTGTTCAGTCGATGTTTCGGAAGACATGATGCTGAAATAAACAGCGAAGAAGATGAGAAAACCTGTAAGGGTACCTGTTATGAGGTGCATGGAATGAAATGCGCATGATATGATTTCAAAGACATCGAGAGATTCAAATTCGTAAACAAAAAATGAAACACACTTTTATTAGATAAACTTTGAAATTCAATTGTTCAACAGATGCTTTTAAGGCGTTACAAGAAAGAAAAACTGAAAAGTAAATCAGAACTAGAAATACTCAAAAGACAATCAGCGCTCCCATGGTCGTTTCTTGTCGGTACGTACATAGTCATTGAGGATCTGCTCGTTCTCCAACTGCCTTGTCAACTTCTGGATCTTCTGCTCTTGCTCGTGATATTTTTCTCAGTAAGTATCCCGCTCTTCTCTCAGCTACATCCATGATCTCTTTAATGCCCCAATGTCAGTGGGCATATACGGATGGAGAATGGTAGGAGGAACCCCTTCTTCGTCCGCAACGTCAACAATGATAGGCAAGACGGCTTCATACGGCATTCCCAGCTTTTGGGCACGGATACGAACCCATCAGAGGTATGGCTCCATTGGTAGAGAAGTCTTTGCACCTAGCTCGTGCGGATCAGACCTGTGTACTCTATCCTAAGCTCTTATGAATCTGCGGAGTTGCTCGTCACTATCCCCTTGGAAGTCAAAGACAATACTAGGCATTAGCAACTCATGAGGTCCTTCTCTTCTAGCTCGCCCAAACTGATGTAAGGCCAAGCATGGATTATAAGTGATTCCTCCATTGGTTCCTACCAGTGGAACATTGGGTTATTCCCCACAGCGATCAATAATAGCCACCTCGTCCATACCCTTAATGGTCCAAATGATGTCATTGTGAGAGAGAGACATAATCCTGTAGGCCCAGCCCATGCCTTCCTTGTTCTTCACAACTGATTTGGGGAGGTGAGAAATAAACCACCTCGCCAACAATGGAGCACAGCACATCAGGGTTCCTCACTTCTGAGCAGTACGAGCATAAAGCTGATGAAGAATGTCACCCAAGAGAGTGGGTACAGGGTTACCAGACATAAATTTTTTTACCGCATTCACGTCAACAAAGGAGTCGGAGTTAGGAAACAATACCAAACCATATATGAGAAGAGCCAGAATATCTTCAAATGCCTGGAAGTCTAGGCTGTCCCAGAAATGATTAGCTTTACCAACCAAGAACTTAGTCAAAAAGCCCTTTGTTCCACTTCTAGTCTCCCAGCTAGACATCACTTCAGCCTTTGTCAGGTGGAGGGCTGCAACAATCTCTTCTGGCCTAAGGATCTTTTCCCAACCTGTGAACGAGGTTTGCTCCAAAATAGAGATACCAAGCAGATCAGATAACTCTTCCAAGGTAGGGACCAACTGGTAGTCCGGAAAAGTAAAGCAATGGTATAGTGGATCAAAGAACTGGACTAAGACACTCATCATCTACTCGTCCAATTTGGAAGTGACCAAACCCAGGAGGTGACCATGTCTTCTGATAAAGGAGGTAGTATCTGACATCTTTGCAACCAATTCTTTAAGCATAGTGGGAACCTGGACAAAGTTGACCCGTATGGTGTTTCTACACATGGGTGCCATGACCTACAAAAATGAACAAAGATGAATCCCTCCTGTCTTTGAAATAGGTTAGTCCAATGCAAGATGCATGCAATGTTATGATGTCATGATGTCATGGTAGAAAACACACCACAAGTATCCACAAATAGAAAACATGGTAAAGGCGCACAAGTCACACAGAGAGCCCTTAGATTTCAGGCTGGCAAGGAGCTTAGGTACTACACTCTTTCAGTGTAGTTGGTTCAAACCTGTCCTAAAAATAGTAACCGGGTTCTAGAGGATCTCAATATCACTGACTACCCTCGATCGGTCATAATTCCAGTTTAGCAACCTTTTCTTGCGGCCAGAATCGTCACGAGAGTTTAGTCTCAATGAGTGTAGCATACTGCTACTGTTCTATGGCCAAGTTGGTCAATTTAAAGGTTCTAAGGTCAGTTGGTGCTTAATGACCCCTTAGCAGACCCATATTATCCTCGTTACGCCACAAAGGATATCGATACATACTAAAGTGCCACACCAACGTAGCTACTGCTTCAACCATATCGGTCTACACCGTATTGTTCCCTCACAGTTTATTGCTACTTACCTAAAGGGTATCCCCAGATCCGGGTTAGGATCTATAGTAACTCCGATACAAGCCCACAAATATAAAGCATACAATTCAAGCAATTGAAAACATTATGAACTATTCCTAAGATACACCCCACTTATTAAGATATCGCCAACAGAGTCGCCAGTTCTGTGATACGGTGGGTAAGAACTGACTGTTTTTGGAATGCTGATTTGCGTTTTGCGTTTGTTTTCGCAAAATGTCGCGGTAAGCAAGAGTCGCCACCGACTTTTATTTTATCCAACAAGGAAAGGAAAAAAGCACAGAAAAATTCCTTTTTCGAGATATTTCTCGGGTTCGGGGGGTAGATTATAGAAAGGGAAGGTGTTAGCACCCTTTCTATCCATGGTTATCCATAGGCTCTTAGGTACTTGCTCAATTGTTTTCAAAATATTGCTTTCTTTGTGCTTGTGGGTTTGAAAAAAAGTTTTTGTTTGAAACTTCGATTTAACTCTTGCTTCTGTCATCAAGAGTGTATGAAGTGTTTTTTGAAAACTTTGTTCGAAAAGTGTAAGTGTGAAAAAGATTTTGTTTTTTGAAAGAGCAAGTATCTAAGAACCATCTACCTACTCGAAAAAAATAATCATTCCGTGCTAATGTCCTTTAGACAATGCTATCCCACTATTAATGAGTACGTAGCATCATCGTTGGAATTTAAGGGTCAATTCGAATGAGGGACATACGATCACCAAAGCAATGTTAGGACGCCTTAGCAGTAACCCTAATGTCTTAGATCATTTGTTTGAGGCAACAATATCCGAGGCAACCATTTCGAGGCGACTATGATCTTTGGACAAGAGGACGACCTCTAAAACGACCTATACTTAATGACCGCGTACGAAGGCAACCAAGTGGGATGTACCCTAAGAGTGCGCATGTGCGAGTTTGTCGTTTTCAGTTAATTTTATCTTTGTACATGTTAATGGTTATCTAATTTGATTTTAGGTTAAACATTCATTCTTGTCATGCATTCCTATTATCAAACATCTAATAGTTATAATTTGCGGAAAATAAATTGCGGAATTTAAATTACAAGGCGTCGGGTATTTACATCGCCAAAGACAAACCCTTTAAAAATAAATAAAGCGATAAATAAATAAAAGGTCCTATTAACTATTACAATTCGGAGGCAAATACATTATATGATAAAGAAAGTAAATCGCATGCGGGAAATTAAGTCGAGTGCAAAGTTCTAGGGTTTTGACCCTTTTTGTTAAAGAAAAGATTTTTGGTTTTTTAATTTTTTAATTTAAGAGAGAAATAAATTCTAAGTTAATTACTAAATTAATAAATAAATTAATTAATAAAATAAATTATTTTTGGGTTTTTGGTATTTAAAGAAAGAAAATAAAATTAATTAATGTTAGTAAAAAAACCTAATTAAATCTAATTGAATTTTAATTATTTACAAAAATGTGAAAGTTATTCTAATTAAAATTCTAAATCAATTAATTAATGTTTATTAATAAAAATAAAAGTTAGAATTTAATTTGATAAAGAGAATATTTTGTGGTTTTTTATTTTATAAAAAAAGAATTTTAATTGGTTAGTAAATAAGCAAATAATATAATAATTAATAAAAATAAAATAAATGAAATAGAAAGAGAGAAAGGGGGTATGGGCCTGTATTGGCTGGTTTGAGAAGCAATTTGAGGCCCAACCGAGCTGGCCCTTTGCTGACTTTGTGAGATCCAGTGGGTGCATGTTGACTTGGTCTATGGTAGACCATCAGCTTCTGGCCACCAGATTTGGCCTATGGCCATCTGGCCATCAGATGCTTGAGGGTGTATGATGGGCTTCGCGCTTGAATCTACATGTGATTACCTAAAGAAAAAATATATTGAGAAATTTGGGGGACCTGGGATTCGAACCTAGGTCATGTTGGATGTTGCCAATGCTCGCTTGCCACTAGGCTGTTTGGTTTCAATTGTTAATGATATACACAATAATAATAATAAAGGAAAACGAATTATATGCCAGAAAAGACAAAATAAAGCGCGCCATATTTGAATGGGCGAATCACGCCTCGCCATGCATCATCTTCAACCCTCGTCTGTAGCTAAAAACCTGTAAAAACTTATAGCTACGGACACAAGCCGTCGCTACAAGTCGTACCTCCTCCAAAATCTGCTGTAGGCCATAAAAATAAATTCTAAGGGCATGGTTGTGCTCGTCTTGACCTCCCGGTTCTAACCATGCCCTTCTTGATAGAAAATTATCCCTGAAATAAAAATTCCCAAAAATGACCAATAAACCCTAGTTATGGCGTCTCACAGTATAGGTCACATAAACAAAATTGAGTAATGTAAAAAGCTTAGAGACATTGTGGTGATCATGAATATGCAGTTAATATGTACAAAGGATGCAAGAATAATGATTTACGAACTCAAATGCAAAGCTAGGTAGCATGATACTTACAACGTGTTTGGGTGTGTATGGGAGCCTGGTTTGGATTGGTTTCAACTCAGTGAACCTCCAGGAATCGATTGGGAGGCTTCTTGGCTTCTGAGATTGCCTCTAAGTATGAATTTGAATTCAAGCTTTTTTACCACTTTTTCAAGTTTTGTTCTCTCTATGCTTGCAGCCTCTAACCCTTTTTTCGTGCCTTTGCCTTCCTTATGTAATGTATATTGCATTAGGGTAACAAATATGGCTTGAATCTTCCACATCAATGCATTACATATTTGATTTGATCTCCTTTTGAAAGTTTGACAAATTTGTCAAAAATCAATCCTTCTGCACATGGTATGGTGTGATACGAATTTGATGAGATTAATGATGATGATCTCAACCTGAAATAGCCAAAAAAATCTTGGTTAATCAATGTTTGGGATTTTATATGATTTAATTTGATTTAAAATGAAATAATTCAATAAAAAATCAAATAAAATAATAAAAATAAGATATGGGCTCATGGATGAAGCTAGGACACGTGGACAATGATGCAAGCTCAAATCAAGTGGAAAAGAATGGGCCCATTTGACAAAATTTGAAGTTTTGGGGATAGTTGACTTTTGGCAATTTTGCAAAAATGTTCAACTTCAACAATGCATAACTTCTTCAATTTTGAACTTTCGGAAGTGTTCTTAGACTTTTTAGAAAGCTTGAGATGTCCTATAACCAACCCTTTTGGTCTCATCGCATTTTGATATTCCATGCTCAAGTTATAAGCTTTGGCAAAAAAGGTGATTTTGTTGACTTTCAAAAATGACCTATAATGTCCAAATTTATAACTTCTTGTGAGTGTATTTTTTGATCTTGGGGTATGAAGATGGATTGTAGGAAATTTCATCCTATTCAAAATGAGATTTGGATGGGTCATTTCTCATAAAGTATGAGAAAGTTATGCTTAGTCAAAGTTGAGTTGACTTTTACTACAAAACCCTAATTTAGCAACTTTTGAGTCTTGATGAATTTTGAGCAATCCTTGATGAATCATGATCAACCCTTGATCAAATCATGAAATATCCTTAAAAATGAGAATGTTGACAAAAAATCTTGAAGTTTGACTATTTGTAGGTCACAGTTGACTTTTGCCCTAGCACAATCGATTTTTGGACCTTTTGAGCATTTGACTGAGCAAAATTCCTTTGTAAGGCTTGAAATTTAACATGGATGATCTTGAGAACATATTAGGACATTGGGGAGAACTTTAGGTCATTTGGATTCAAGGATATTGATGCAACACAAAACCCAAATTTGGGGAAGACTGCCTTAGGAGATAGCTTGACTGTCCAACTCTTGAGCAATCTTGAGCCACTTGGAGATTTTTCTTGCAATGTTTTGAGAAATATGAGAGGGCAAATTTTGGGGTACAACACTCTCATATCGAAGAAACCCTATGTGATACGGTGGGAGAACTGACTTGAGGTTTTGCGTTTGTTTTCGCAAATGTTTCGGTTGAGCAAGAGTCACCACCGACTTTTTATTTTATCCTAAGGAAAGGTTAAAAAGCACAGCAAAAACCTTTGAGATATTGTCTTGGGTTCGAGGAGTAGATTATAGAAAGGGAAGGTATTAGCACCCTTTCTATCCATGGTTATCCATGGGCTCTTAGTTACTTGCTTAGATCACTTGCCTTGCATTTTCAATTGTTTGAAATGGTGCTTTCAATTGTTTGAAATGGTGCTTTGTGTGTGGGTTTGAAAATGTTTTGAAAAGAGGCCATTTGTTGTGGCAACCTTTGTAATGATCCATGTTTGAATGTATACAAAGGTGTACATCTTTTTAAAAAGTTTTCAATATTTTTGTAAGTTGTTTTGAAAGTGTTTTTGAAAGTGTTGTGAGGTGTGTTTTGAAGAATGGCAAGGATTGTTTTGCAAGTTGATTCAAGTAACCAAGAGCTATCTACCCTAAATTTCTCAAAGATCTTTCCTATGTTTTTAACCCTTTTAAAAATTTTGTTCCACCATTGTATTTGGTGGACAATCTTGTGTTAGGATGTTAACGGGACGGGCGTGGGTCATCGTTTAGACCATGATTGCAATAGTGCCAAGTGTCTTTGGCAACTTTTTCCTTTAAGGGACTTGATCATTTTTAGGCAACTTTCAAAAGCGTCATCGAGGGACTGTGATCATTTGATATTGTTTTGTTTTGCCAAAGAAACTCAACATGCAACATGGCCCATTATTGAAGGCAACAAGTGGAGTAACCCTAGGGGTGCAAGTGTGATTGGTGTTGTTCATTTTCATGCTTTTTTGTCTTTGAATTAGGTCAAGCTACTTGTTATTTGATTTTTTGCATACAAAACCCTAAGTCTATCATGGCATATTTAGAAAGCTTTTAAATGCGAAAAATAAAATCCTAAATTATTACAACACAATTATGGGATGGGGGGTACAAATGTTCAAATGGGGATATTTAGCAAGAAATTAAAGTCTAAGCTATTACAATCCAAATTGAATATACAAATTATTTAATTGTACAATAATTAAATAAAATACAATAAATATGCAAGATGCAAAAAATGATTTTTATATGTATGTAAAAGTATTTTTTTTATGTGAAATATAAACAAAAATAAAAGAATCCATTTTTGGATATTTTCATGGTTTAGGGCAAAACCCTAATTTTGCTAAATAAAAAGTATTTATTATTCATTATATACAATATTTATTAACTATATACAAAAAATAAATAAAAAGGAAGTATATTGTAAAAAAAGTGATTTTTGAGGTCAAATATTAACAAAAATAAAAATGTATTATTTTGTATTTTTATCCTAAATATTCTAGATATATAAATATGTACAAAAATAAAAATATTTATTTTTACCAAAAAAAGTATATTTTGAGAAAATGTTTTCCAAAGATAAAATAAAATAAAAAATCATAAAATAAAATGTATTTTGTATTATTTTTTAGTATTTTAAATAAAAGATTATATATATTATTTTACATACATATGTTTAAATAAAGCAAATAAAAGCCAAATAAATATAAAAAAAGTGGAAAAAATATTTTTAATGTTTTTTCATGCTTGAATAAAAATATAAAATCAGAATCAAAAGGAAAAAATCAAAAATGACAAATATATCATGCAAAGGGCCAAGGGGGTGCAAATTGAAAAAAATGGTGCAAAAAGTAGGACTGACTCAGGCCCAGCGCAAGCCAGTCATCTTCAACCTCCAGACTTGTTTGAACAACAAAAACGCACGCTTCCTAACTCCTGATTCCTGGACTTTCAAGCAAAACTCATAACACCAAAAATGTAGAGCATCAAGAGACGAATCCAGACATATAAAAAACTTGACTTAACTCTAAGAAACGAGGGAGAATTTCTTCATCCCCAATTTCTGACCAAAGTTTTTTCTAATGTTCAGGTTCCAAATTCTCTTAACACACACAATATAAATGAAAAGTGAGGATATAGGTAGCTTCAGGGCCATGAGTAGAGCATGTTTCATTCATAAACCTAAGCCTAAATGTTCCTAGATTGAGAGATAGAAGTCCAAAGTTTTACCTGTTCAGCTGGAATCGTGTGCAGCAATGGAGGTACTTTCAATGCAATGTGAGGACTTGTACAGCTTGCTTGAAGTTCAGGGATGCTTTTCCAATCTCTAGCTTGCTTTGAAACTAACTGAAACGAGCTATGTAACTCAACCTGCACAACTGAAAAAATGAAAATGGTGAACTTGGTTAGAGGTGTTACAGTCTGCAGCTAGGGCTTGGGATAGTTTGTATGGATGATATAGGATGTGTTTGAACTGGTTTGGATGAAAACGCACGAGGGAAATGAACTGGCCAAGTCAAAATGCAGAAGGCACCCTGTTTTGCCACAAAACTGTGTTTTGATGAATGAGGGAGTCTTAGGGATGGCTTGATCGTGTTTCAGGTTACTTAGGGAGTGTGAAATGTGTTCACAAAGTTTGTTTTGGTTCGTTCTTGCAGGGATGAGAGATGGTGTTTTATATGCAAGTTTCTTCTTATCTAAGCTAAAGTGGTCAAGTTGGGTTATAGGCCAAGGCAGGTCCCTCAAGCATGCTGCATAATCTCTCCTGATCAGTGGGATTAGTCCATAAACTTGTGCCTCAAAGATCTGCATTGTACTTCTTTGATTTGTGTTTTGACATAAAGTCATGCTTTACAAGAATGGATAAAATGCTTTTTCCAAATATGGCTTGATTTTGTGTGTATTGTCCAAATGCACAAAATAACACTCTAACACAAAGGATATGCATTTAATTATTGATTGTAAGAAGGATTAGAGGCCTGTAATCTAGCTTGCACAAGTTGATTTCAAAAATGCCCAAGTTATGAACATGTACATGGCTTATGAACAAAGTGACTTTTGCCCATATTGACAAATTCGATTCTCCCTAACCACAAGGGTGTTTGAGAAGATCTTGGACAATTTGGAAAGATTGGAATGTGTACTACAATCCATATTTGTAATGCAAATTGAAATTCCAAGTGGAAGCATGTGAAAAGTGTCCATGAAGTTAGGCAAAAATCCTGCCTAAAATAGGTCAAAAAATTTCTAAGTTAAGAATGTTTTGAACCCCTATTCCAAAAATCATAACTTGAGCTACATGCTTCTTTTGAGGAAACTTTGTGAATCAAAGTTGTAGATTTTGCAATTGACTATAACTTTCATGTTTTGAGTTTTGTTTGAATCCAAATGTATCTTGATGAAAAGATGGGACAAAGTTAGGAAAAAATTAGGAAATTTCATAACTTTGAAAATTTCTAAGTTATGAAATTTCTTCATTTCAAACCCTAATTTGTAATTTTTGATTTCTTGATGAACAAGTTTCATAATTTGACATGTCTTGATGAAAAATGAATCTTGACACTTGATTTTGACCAAAAAGTCAAAGTTTGACTTTTCAGTATACAGTCAAATTTTGATCAGTTGACTGGAAAATTCATTTGTCAATCTTGTGCATTTGGGATCTTTTGAACTTGTTGAATGTGTCAAGACCATGCCATTGAGTCCTTGAGTCCATATGTGAGCTTGGTTTGCCATTGGCTAGGTCAAATAGTCAAAAATTGCCTTTGTGCAGTCAAAACCCTAAAAATGACCATTTTGCCCTTTTGGTGATCTGATCAAATTTCTTGTGGAATTGTGATCCAAACTTGACCAAATGGTTCATATGAGTTCATAATGTTGACGTGGGTCAAAAATCATGAGGTTTTACTGTCAATTGACCACAATTGACTTTTTTCCCCAATACAGCTGATTTCTAGGTCAACTGTCCAATTGACTGGGCAAAGATTGGAATCAAGGCTTGAAACTTGGTATGGATAAACTTGTGAGTCCAACATGAAGCATGAAAGTCATTTTGGTCATTTTAGGTCAAAACATCTTTGTGCAAACTCAAACCCTAATTTGGGTCAACAGTGCAAGGAGGAGTCTTGAGCAGAGCAAACCCTAACTGGATCTTGAGCTCCAAGGGTCTTGTGGTGATAAAATATTGATGAAATGGGAGGGAAAATTTTGGGGTACAACAGTTGCCCCTGTTCAATCTTCTTAGACCTGAGGATGTAGATTGGCTTGCGTGCCTTTCATGATCCGAAGGTGGAAGATGATTGAACACTAAAGTGCCCAGAAATTTGCACTCGCATACTGGAGTATTAGCAAGGTGATGTCGGGAATGGGCTTATAGATGCCATTTGGAGATAGGATGGATAGGAGGATGGGCTTATAGATGCCATCTGGGGGTGTGACAGAACCTTGTTGGGAATGGGCTTATAGATGCCATTTGGAAGTGTTGATCGCGTAAGAGATTCCTTAATGAGAACTTGCGTGTTTTGAGAAAGAAAGATGGTTTCCTGGCTTGCTACAGGTGTTGATCTTCAGTCTCTTCATGCGGATATGCCCTGGCTAGATACAGGTATCGAATCTACAATCAAACGCTCACAGATATGCCCTGGCTAGGTACAGGAATCGAATCCGGAACTTCAAAAGGTTGCTTACAGACGTGCCCTGGCTGGATACAGGTATCGAATCTCTAAATTATTCATGCAGATATGCCCTGGATGGATACAGGTATCAAATCTGGAATTTGTCGTCTACAGATATGCCCTGGCTGGATACAGGTATCGAATCTGGAAATGGTCGTCTACAGATATGCCCTGGCTGGATACAGGTATCGAATCTGGAAACTCTTCATGCAGATATGCCCTGGCTAGATACAGGTATCGAATATGGAAATTGTTGTCTACAGATATGCCCTGGCTGGATACAGGTATCGAATCTGGAAACTCTTCATGCAGATATGCCCTGGCTGGATACAGGTATCGAATCTGGAAATTGTTGTCTACAGATATGCCCTGGATGGATACAGGTATCGAATCTGGAAATTATCGTCTACAGATATGCCCTGGCTGGATACAGGTATTGAATCTGGAAACTGTCGTCTACAGATATGCCCTGGCTAGATACAGGTATCGAATCTGGAAACTCTTCATGTAGATATGCCCTGGCTGGATACATGTATCGAATCTGGAAACTCTTCATGTAGATATGCCCTGGCTGGATACATGTATCGAATCTGGAAATTGTTGTCTACAGATATGCCCTGGCTGGATACAAGTATCGAATCTTGACACTCTTCATGCAGATATGCCCTGGCTGGATACAGGTATCGAATCTGGAAATTGTTGTCTACAGATATGCCCTGGCTGGATACAGGTATCGAATCTGGAAATTTTCGTCTACAGATATGCCCTGGCTGGATACAGGTATCGAATCTAGAAATTGTCGTCTACAGATATGCCCTGGCTAGATACAGGTATCGAATCTGGAAATTGATCGCTCACAGATATGCCCTGGCTAGATACAGGAATCGAATCTGGAACTGTGACAGTTGATAGTAATCATCTTTGAATTGACCTTTTCCTGAGAAGGCAAAACATTAGTTGTATGCAATGTCATGATGTATGAGATGCATGATGTCATGATGCTCAAAATGAGATAGTGTTGTATGCACTTTATCATGTATGTAAGCAGGATGTATGAAATGTGAAATGTCTATGAATGTATTTTCGTCTAGGAAAATAAATCCTTGACGAGTGCCGAGAACTTGTTGAATCCTGGGCTGATGTTTTTGAAGAGTAGAGTTCTTCGTTTCCGCTGGGGATAATGGTTGTAAGAATAAACCGGTAGGAGAAGATGACTCCGTTGGGGGATAAACTTGTTGGAGAGATTACTCTGCGGGGAATAACTCTGTGGGAAGAGGTACTTCGTTGAGGTTTTGATGAGAGCTCCGCTGGGGATTCCACTGATATGTTATGTTGGGGAATTTGATGAACTCCACTGGGGAATAGGAAGAACTTCTCCGAGGACGATCTTTCTATGGTAATTAGTTGAGGATAACCCGGTTATATCCTGGTGGGGAAATAACCTTTGAATAAAGTCGGGGAGAGACGTATGTACTCTGTAGGTGATAACCTTCCAGAATCTACTAGGGATAGGCTTCCAAAATCTATTGGGGATATGGATTCCACTGGGGTGTCTGGTATTCCGCCGGGGAACAATCTTAGATTAAGACTGTCGGGGATGCTTGCTGAGGAATGTCTATACTCCGCTGGGGAATGTTAAGATCTTCTGGGGATACCCAACTTCCTTAAGGCTGACCGTAGACTAACTCTGCTTGGGGAGAGTATCGCTGACTTGCTAGGGGAACAATGTGCCTTTTCGGGGCTGACGGGAGACCAATTCTGCCTGGAGGAGAATATTGCTGAAATCTGGCCTTACTCTGTGGGGAGTTGAGGTAACTTGGTTACGTTCTTCAGCCGAACCTATCTTGGTACCTTGGTGGACAGAGCAACTAAACCGCTTACACAACTTATTATTGCCCCTGTTTCTGATGTCATCTGTAATTAGTCTTTTGTTTCGCATGCAAATATTCATGATTAGCAATTAATGTCAAATGCATATATCAAAAATGAACATTGGACGTTCTTCGCAAAACAAAACAGAAAAAAGAAAAACGATGGGTAATTTGTCTGAAAAATTGAATTTGTATTGATTTTGAAGTTTGCCTGTAAATAAGCGTTTTATGTACAGGAGGCTGACGTCCTAGTAAGAGAACGCCGCCGAGCAAAAATAGAGTTTATACAATGTTGTGAAAAGGAAACAAAACAGCTATGTGAAAAAATAATCCCACTGGGTTCCAACTCTGCTATCGCCTTTATGTCTTCAAGCGTCTCACCACTTTGCTTCTTAGTTGAAGATGAAGCTGATTGATTTGTGTCGTCTGACCCCGATAGTTGATGCCGAATTCTGGATGCAAGGTGATCCAATGAGACATAGTATTACGCTTTATCCCTAACTTTTGCCTGGACCGCCCTTTCGGGTTTTCAGTCCACCGGGATACCCATTTTTGCCCAAGCCGCCTTTTCAGGTTTTCGACTTGCCGGGTGTACAGATCTTTTTTCATTTCATCCCTTATCTTTTCCCGAACCCTTTTGGTTCGCCGGGAAGCCCTTATTTTTGCCTAGGCCAGTCGACCTAGCGGGTCTTTAATTCATGCGTAGTATCTTTTTACTATGTCTGCATTGGCGGGGTGAGGAAGGTCGTCACCATCCATGGTGGTTAGAATCATAGCTCCTCCAGAGAAGATATGTTTAACCACAAATGGCCCTTCGTACGTAGGGGTCCATTTTCCCCTGGGATCACTTTGAGGAAGAATGATGCGCTTGATTACCAGATCTCTGACCTGATACTCTTGTCGTCTGACCTTCTTGTTAAATGCCCTGATCATCCGTTTTTGATACGTCTGACCATGACAAATAGCAGTGAGTCTCTTTTCGTCAATTAGGTTTAATTGGCAAAGCCGAGTCTGGATCCAGTCGTCTTTGCTCAAGTTTGCATCCTTCATTATCCGGAGAGAGGGTATCTGGACTTCAATAGGCAAGACTGCCTCCATGCCATAGACCAAGGAAAAAGGAGTTGCCCCTGTTGACGTCTGTGCTGAGGTACGATACCCATGAAGAGTAAACGGTAACATTTCGTGCCAATCTTTGTAGGTCACTGTCATCTTCTGCACAATCTTCTTGATGTTATTATTCGCTGCTTCTACAGCCCCATTCATCTTCGGCCGATAGGGAGAAGAGTTGTGGTGCTGTATCTTGAATTGCTCGCAGAGCTCAGTGATCATCTTGTTGTTAAGATTGGTACCATTATCCGTAATGATCCTCTCAGGTACACCGTATCGACAAATCAGGTTGTGCCGAATGAACCGTGCCACGACGTTCTTGGTTACCGTAGCATAGGAAGTTGCTTCAACCCACTTTGTAAAGTAATCAATCGCTACCAAGATGAAACGATGCCTGTTGGACGCCGTAGGTCTGATTTCGCCGATCATATCAATGCCTCACATTGCAAAAGGCCAAGGTTCTGTCAAGACGTTCAGAGGAACCGGAGGAATGTGCACCTTATCAGCATAGATCTGGCATTTATGACAAGTTCGAGAATGCTGATAACAGTCAGCTTCCATTGTGGACCAGAAATATCCTGCCCGAAGGATTTTCTTTGCCATGGTATGTCCACTGGAATGTGTTTCGAAGGTACCTTCATGTAGCTCTGCCATGATCCTTTCTGCTTCAGTCTTATCCACACAACGCAGTAAGGTCGAATCATGGTTTCGCTTGTAGAGAATGCCATTGCTGAGGAAGAACTTGGCCGCAAACCTTCTCAGGAACTTCTTGTCATTAACAGATGCGCCTTCGGGGTATTCTTGAGCTTCAAGGTACCTCTTCACTTCATGATACTAGGGTTTTTCTGTTACCTCTTCGGTCTCGAGATCGTAGCAATGTGCAGGTTCATCCAACTTCCAGATAATGATCCGGGGAGCCTCGTTGTCCCATTTAACTTTGAACATAGAAGACATCGTAGCCAACGCGTCCGCTAACTGATTCTCCTCTCTTGGGAAGTGTTCAAAAGTTATCTCCTCGAAGTGGGGAAGCAATGTCAACACATACTCCTTGTAAGGAATAAGATTTGGGTGTTTCGTATCCCACTCGCCTTTGATCTGATTGATCACGAGAGCGGAATCTCCGAAGACACTCAAAAACTTGATCCTTAAGTCAATTGCAGCTTGAAGACCCATGATACATGCCTCATACTCCGCCATGTTGTTGGTGCAGTTGAAATATAGCCGGGCGGTAAGTGGAGTATGAGTGCCTTTAGGAGATATGATCACAGCGCCGATACCATTACCCAAAGCGTTCGAGGCTCCGTCAAAGTGCATAGACCATCGGGATCCTTCCTCAGGTCCTTCATCCGGTCCAGGTACTTCACAATCAGCCACTACCATGATATCCTCGTCTGGAAATTCAAAGTTCATCGACTGGTAATCGTCCACTGCCTGGTGCGCCAAATGGTCTGCCAATACACTTCCTTTAATTGCTTTTTGAGTCGTGTATTGGATGTCATATTCTGTCAAGATCATCTGCCATCTTGCTATTCTTCCGGACAAGGCGGGCTTTTCGAATATGTACTTGATTGGATCCATTTTTGAAATCAACAGAGTAGTGTGAGTCAACATATACTGTCTCAGCCGGCGAGCAGCCCATACCAAAGCACAACAAGTTTTCTCGAGCAGTGAGTACCGGGTCTCACAGTCAGTAAACTTTTTGCTAAGGTAATAAATGGCGTGTTCTTTTCGGCCAGACTCGTCATGCTTCCCCAGCACACACCTCATTGAGTTGTCCAGTACTGTCAAGTATAGTATTAGAGGTCTCCCTTCAACCGGCGGCATAAGAATGGGTGGTTCTTGGAGATACTCTTTGATTCTTTCGAAAGCGGCCTGGCATTCATCATTCCAACGTACTACTTGATCTTTCTTCAGCAGCTTGAAGATTGGTTCACAGGTAGCAGTTAGATGCGAGATGAATCGGGCAATGTAGTTCAACCATCCTAGAAAGCCTCTGACTTCTTTCTCCGTCTTGGGAGTTGGCATCTCTTGTATAGCTTTCACTTTGGCAGGGTCCACTTGAATGCCTTTGTCGCTTACGATGAAGCCTAGCAATTTTCCAGATCTCACCCAAAAGGTACACTTGTTTGGGTTCAACCTCAGCTTATACAACTTCAGACGGTCAAACAACTTTCGTAGATGGTCAAGGTGTTCCTCCTCAGTCTGGGACCTTGCAATCATATCATCGACATATACTTCAATCTCATGGTGGATCATGTCATGAAATAAAGCAACCATGGCACGTTGGTAGGTTGCCCCAGCATTTTTCAACCCAAAAGGCATGACCTTGTAGCAAAAGGTGCCCCACTGAGTAACAAAAGTGGTCTTCTCCATGTCTTCAGGAGCCATCTTGATCTGATTATAACCGGAGAAGCCGTCCATGAAGGAGAATACTTTATGCTGAGCAGTGTTGTCAACCAGAACGTCGATATGAGGTAGAGGGAAATCATCCTTAGGGCTTGCCCTGTTCAAATCCCTGTAATCAACACACATTCGGACCTTACCATCCTTCTTCGGCACTGGAACCACGTTGGCAACCCACTGAGGGTAAGAAGTCACTGCCAGAAACCCGGCATCAAATTGTTTCATAACCTCCGCTTTGATTTTCTCGGACATTTCTGGACGCATACGGCAGACCTTCTGTTTTACCGGAGGGCAATCTTCCTTGGTAGGCAGGTGATGAACCACAATGTCGGTATCCAACCCAGGAATGTCTTCGTAAGACCAGGAAAAGATTTCCACATAGTCATGCAGCATCAGCATCAACCGTTGTTTCACACTGAGCTCTAGATTGGCACCAATCTTGACTTCCTTTATGTCTGTCTCAGTACCCAGATTTACCGTTTCCACTGGCTCTTCATGTGGCTTAATGGCCCTCTCTTCCTGGAGTAACAGTCTTGCAAGCTCACCAGGCACTTCGCAATCATCTTCACCTTCGTCTTCAGCTAAGTTGATCGGATTTTTGAAGTCATAACTGGCAGTAGCAGAGTCGTTACCAGTGAGATCCAGAGTGGATTGAAACCTGTATAAGTGAGTGTGTGTAAATATAGCTGTTTTGCAATATATAATAAAGAAAGAAAAGGAACGCAAGATTTTGAAATGCAACAAACGTCCAATGTTTTTATTGATGATATATGAAAATGACACACAAAAGCCCTCATAAATGAAGCCACAGTGCCCCGGGTAAGACACCGAGCCATAAAAGTTTCAAAATATTGTCTGTTATAAATTTAAAACAAAAGAGTTCATTACTGAGTGACAAAAGTAATAGGTGTGAAGTCTTTGGCAGTCCAGTTGCTTGGTCCACCGTTGATTGTTGGGTAGATCGAGCTATCGAATTCAGATTCCTCCACGTCGTCTTCAATAGCATTTACTCCCGGGTTGGTGATGAACACAGGAGGTCTTCTAATTCTTGCCTTACGAACAGCCCTCTGAGCCTCTGCAGTGAAGCCCAAACCAAACTTGTCAGTATTTGGAGTGAAGTCAGGAAGTCGGCCCCAGTTTGCACACCCACCCTTCTCAATCACAGCCCGGGCATCCTTTAAGGAAGCCATCTTCAAAGGAGGGTCTTGAATCACAGTTTCAGCCGATGCCAGTGTCTGAGGCACCTCTTCAAATTGTTGAAAGGGGGTCTCAATGAACTCCCCATCCATTTCTATATACCAGAACGAGTTGAGGTGGCTGACCATATACTCTTCCTCCCCCTGAACTGTAACAATCTTCCCTCTGACCGGGTACTTAAGCTTCTGATGCAGTGTGGAGGTCACAGCTCCAGCCTTGTGGATCCATGGACGACCCAACAAACAAGAATAGGATGGTCGGATATCCATCACATAGAAAGTAGAATCAAAAACTTGAGAACCAACCCTGATTGGAATGTCAACTTCCCCATGTACCATCATTTTCGAACCGTCAAAGGCCCGGACAACAATGTTACTAGGCTTGAGCTCCAAACCCTCACAATCCAACCTGTCTAGGGCCTTCTTGGGTAATACGTTCAATGAAGAACCGGTGTCTACCAACACATGGGCAAGAGTAGTGCCCCTGCATTCAATGGAGACATGCAGGGCGTCGTTATGGTTCTTTCCCTTGGCAGTCAGATCGGCGTCAGAGAAGCCCAAACCATTATCGGCAGTCAAGTTGGCCACACAATCGGTAAATTGATCAGCAGACGTTTCTTGTGGCACATGGGCCGTCTTCAGGAAGGAAATCAGGGCCTTGGCATGGGCCTCTGAACACAACAACAGTGATAGCATAGAAATCTTAGAGGGGGTGTGCCCCAACTGCTCAACGACATTGAAATCACTCTTCTTAATGATCTTGAGAATCTCTTCCATCTCTTGCTGGGAAGCTTCAACATTGGTTGTCTTTGGTGCCTCCGTCAGGGAAGGCATATCAGTAGTAATCCATTTGCCTCGAGTGTCAGATGACTCGGCAGCAGGGGTAGAAACAGGAACTTGATCAGGAAGGGAAGCAGGCACACTTGCAGGTGTGATGATAAGAGGTTTCTGAATAGTTGGTGGCGCAATATTTGGTGAGAACAGCCTACCACTGTGAGTAACTTTGGCAGGTCCGGTGATGTTACTAACGCCGGTACTTGTATCGAACTCTTGCTTTACTCCAAGAACATAAACATCTGCCCCATAGTGCCACGGGACAACTTTGTCGGATGTATAGGGGAGGGGCCCCGGAACAGTGATGATGATAGGAGAAATCTTCTGAGTGGACATGATTTTGACAGGCTTCTTTGAGAGAGCCTTAGGAGGTTTGTTGAAAATAGTGACAATGGACACTTCTTCAGTAGGGACAGCAGGAACAACAATCTTCTCGAACAAGATTTCTTTGCTATCCATCAGACTTTGAATACCTGATTTCAGCAAAGGACAACCAACAGGTGAAACAACACATAGAAGGCAACCTTTACCATAACCCGGAAATAAACCGGCTAGCAACAGGTTCCTTTTGATGGTCAATAACGGAGTAACAATCTCTTCCACGGAGGCTACATACCGGTCTTCTTCCACAGCATTCACTCCATGCTGGGGCAAGGGAGAAGTCACAACATTGGGCCTTTCGGGCGCCTCAAACTGTATTTCTTTAGCATCAATAAGGTCCTGAACCTTATTCCTCAGAGCCCAGCAATCATCCGTAGTATGCCCCGGGCTATCAGAGTGATAAGCACAACGGGCATTGGGGTTGTACTTTGGAGAAGTTGTGTTCACTACCTTCGGAGCTTCCTTGACAGTTACCAGATTGGTTGACAGTAGTTGCGGCAAAATCTGAGACAGGGTCATGCTGAGTCGAGTGTACTGCCTTTTGGGTCTCTCACCCCTTGGTTGGTTATACTGCTGAGGAGCAGCAGCAGGCTTTGAAATTACTACCGCGTTGACAGCTTGGTGGCGTTCCGGCTTAAATTGTCTTCTGGGACCATAAACAGCACTAGCTTCCTTCTTGAAAGGCTTCTTTTCAGTACTCGCAGAGGCACCTTTCTGTATCTTCCCCGACTTGATACCAGCTTCTATCCTCTCACCGGTTAAGATCAGGTCTGTAAACCCAGCAGAAGAATTACCAATCAGATGGTTGAAGAATGGACCGGATAGGGTCCCCAGGAACATGTCAACAAGTTCACGGTCAGTCAAAGGAGGCTGCACCCTACCAGCCAGGTCTCTCCACTTTTGCGCGTACTCCTTGAATCCTTCGCCCGTCCCCAGTGACATACCCTGGAGTTGGCTACCCGTGGGAGCGAGGTCAGAATTGTACTGATACTGTTTATAAAATGCGGTAGCCAAGTCCTCCCAGTTTCGGATACTGGCTCCATCCAGCTGATAGAACCATTCGAGTTGACCCCCTGAAAGGCTATCTTGGAAGAAATGGATCCACAGGTTCTTGTCTGCAGTGTAAGGTTGGATCTTCCTTACATATGATCTGAGATGCAGCTTAGGACAGGAAGCCCCGTCGTACTTCGCAAAGGCAAGTGCCTTGAACTTGTGTGGGATCACCACCCCAGAAGATAAACCTAGATCTCCAAAATCTAACCCCGGCACATGTTGAATCTCCATGGCACTTAAACGGTCCTCTAGTTGCTTGTACCTGTCTTCAGCAGGAGGGTACTGTTCATCATTGTAATCCGTCTCGTTGTCGGAGACCACATGACTAGGAGCCCTTCTCCCTTGGGGACTGTCTTTCTCTGCAGAGGAAGTAGCTTGATCAGCCTCATTCTGCAGTGTATTCCCAAACCTTCGTCCAGTGTTAAACAGGGCAGTCCTCTTCTTCTTCTTCTTTTTCAAAAGCAGAGTCTTCAACTCCTGTTGACGCTGGGCTAAGCTCATGACCAGCTCCTGAAACTGGGTGTTCTGGGCCTGGAGAGCCTTGATAGCTTGTTCGGTAGTAGGCTCGGAAGACATGATGATTGAATGCTGAAATAAACAGCGAAGAAGATTAAGCAACCTGTAGAAGAAGGGTACCTGTTATGCATATGATGAATGATATGCTTATTTATGCAATGCATTCAAGGATTTAGAAAATTCAAAATTGTTGCAAACAAAAAGAACGCACGTCATATTAATAAGAAGAAATTTGTCAGTACATAAATGCCCCATGGGCCAAATATTACAAAAAAACTTCTCAAGGTAAAAAGACGTTGCGCATCCTCTTTGGTGCGATGTAGGTGTTGAGGGTCTCTTCTTCGGGGAGTCAGCGGGTAAGCTCCAAAACCTTCTTCTCACTGGCGTAGAAGCTGGCTTCAAAAGTGTTCCATTCCTCCTTGAGTTGGATCCAACTCTTCTGCATCTCCTCCCATGATGTTGGCATGTCAGGATATAGGATGGTGTAGGGAACCTCTCCTTCCTTAACGGGCTCTTTAATCACCGGGAGAACATGAGGGTAAGGCATCATTAGACTCTGGGCTCGGGTTCGTACCACTTGAGATAAGGCTCAAGAGGGATGGAGTTCTTGTGCCCCAGTGTCTTGCTGTCTACCTTGTTAGGCATCCTCCAAGCTCTGATGAATCTTTGGCGAAGTCCTTGTGCATCGTTGTTGAAGTCAAAAACTAGGTCAGGAATCAACATGTCGTGAGGGCCATCCCTCTGTGCATATCCAAATTGTCTCAAAGCTAGACAAGGGTTGTAGGTAATGCCTCATCTAATGCCATGTAATGGAACATTAGGGAACTCTCCACAATGATCGACGATGATGACATTTTCTCTGGACCGAGAACACCAATGTACATCAGAGTGAGTTAGGGTCATCAATCGTTGTGACCACCTTAAACCTTGGTCATTCTTCAAGACAGATTGTGGAAGGTGCGAAATAAACCACCTTGCAAGGAGAGGAGTACATCACATGAGAACACCCCTCTTTCTCATTGTTCGTGTGTAAAATGAGTGAAGAATGTCCCCAAGCAATGTTGGTATTGGATTCCTGGATAGGAAAATCTTGACGGCGTTGACATCTACAAGCTGGTCAGGATTTGGGAACAGGACCAACCCATAAATGAGGAGTGCCACAATTTCTTCAAAGGCTTGTAGATCCAATGAATTCCAACACTCTTGTGCTTTCTCAAACAAGAATTTTTCCAAGAAGCCTTTGACACCGCTTCTAGTTTCCCAATGCCCCTTGATGTCAGATGGTTGCAAGTGTAGTGCTTGAGCAACATCTTCAGGCTTTAGTTCTTTTTCCGTACTGTTGTAGGGTAGTTGATTAAGAATAAGAATTCTCAAGAGTTGAGAAAATTCCTCCAAAGTGGGCACCAATTGGTAGTCGGGGAATGTGAAACAGTGGTGAAGGGGGTCAAAGAACTGGAACAACACCTTTACCATGTCCTCTTCAATGTTGGTGTTGACTAGGCTGAGCAGTCTACCATGTCTTTCACTGAAGGGAGAGCTTTCCGGAATTCTGGATGTGAGCTCCTTGAGTTGAGGAGGGATTCTCACAAGGTTGACTTGGATAGTTTTCCTGCGAAGAATTTCCATGACCTACAAAACAAGAACAAAGATGAAGATCCAAACCCTTGAAATGGTTAGTGTATGCATATAATGCTTTATGATGTTCATGATGTATGCACAAACATATGTACAAGCAATTCACACAAAACCCTAGTTTCAGGCTTGCATGAGGTTTCATAGGTAAGTACCCTCTTGAGTGTAGTTGGCTTAAAAACCTGTCCTATAAATAGTAATCGGGTTCTAAGGAGCTCAATATCACTGGATTGTTTTCCATGTTCATTGTTTTGGTTTAGCCACTTAACTAGCGACCAAAATATTCCAAGAAAACAACCCTCAATGAGTGTAGTATCGAGTATCTACCAACTTCGGACTGCACCAAAGCCGGTCATCTCACTACCCCTAATAAAAGGCCAAGATGGTCAAGTAAGGTTCTAGGTCATTAGTGCTTAGTGACATCACTCAGCGGCCCCGTACTCTCCTTGATTGAACTCAAGGGTTACCGGTACTCACAAATATGTCGCACTAATATAGCTATTGCTTCAACGGTGTCGGTATACCCCGCACAGTTCCCACAACGTATTACTATCTATGAATGTTTCCCCAAATCCGGGTGTAGGATTTCAAGCCCAAACAAGAGAGCCAAGATATAAAGCAATCAAAGCAAACAATTAGTCATGCAAGAGGGTGATCTAAGCCCTAAGGTTACTCCACTTTTAAAATTTTCCCCAGCAGAGTCGCCAGTTTTGTGATATGGTGGGAGAACTGACTTGAGGTTTTGCGTTTGTTTTCGCAAATGTTTCGGTTGAGCAAGAGTCGCCACCGACTTTTTATTTTATCCTAAGGAAAGGTTAAAAAGCACAGCAAAAACCTTTGAGATGTTTTCTTGGGTTCGGGGAGTAGATTATAGAAAGGGAAGGTATTAGCACCCTTTCTATCCATGGTTATCCACGGGCTCTTAGTTACTTGCTTAGATCACTTGCCTTGCATTTTCAATTGTTTGAAATGGTGCTTTCAATTGTTTGAAATGGTGCTTTGTGTGTGGGTTTGAAAATGTTTTGAAAAGAGGCCATTTGTTGTGGCAACCTTTGTAATGATCCATGTTTGAATGTATACAAAGGTGTACATCTTTTTGAAAAGTTTTCAATATTTTTGTAAGTTGTTTTGAAAGTGTTTTTGAAAGTGTTGTGAGGTGTGTTTTGAAGAATGGCAAGGATTGTTTTGCAAGTTGATTCAAGTAACCAAGAGCTATCTACCCTAAATTTCTCGAAGATCTTTCCTATGTTTTTAACCCTTTTAACAATTTTGTTCCACCATTGTATTTGGTGGACAATCTTGTGTTAGGATGTTAACGGGACGGGCGTGGGTCATCGTTTAGACCATGATTGCAATAGTGCCAAGTGTCTTTGGCAACTTTTTCCTTTAAGGAACTTGATCATTTTTAGGCAACTTTCGAAAGCGTCATCGAGGGACTATGATCATTTGATATTGTTTTGTTTTGCCAAAGAAACTCAACATGCAACATGGCCCATTATTGAAGGCAACAAGTGGAGTAACCCTAGGGGTGCAAGTGTGATTGGTGTTGTTCATTTTCATGCTTTTTTGTCTTTGAATTAGGTCAAGCTACTTGTTATTTGATTTTTTGCATACAAAACCCTAAGTCTATCATGGCATATTTAGAAAGCTTTTAAATGCGAAAAATAAAATCCTAAATTATTACAACACAATTATGGGATGGGGGGTACAAATGTTCAAATGGGGATATTTAGCAAGAAATTAAAGTCTAAGCTATTACAATCCAAATTGGATATACAAATTATTTAATTGTACAATAATTAAATAAAATACAATAAATATGCAAGATGCAAAAAATGATTTTTATATGTATGTAAAAGTATTTTTTTTATGTGAAATATAAACAAAAATAAAAGAATCCATTTTTGGATATTTTCATGGTTTAGGGCAAAACCCTAATTTTGCTAAATAAAAAGTATTTATTATTTATTATATACAATATTTATTAACTATATACAAAAAATAAATAAAAAGGAAGTATATTGTAAAAAAAGTGATTTTTGAGGTCAAATATTAACAAAAATAAAAATGTATTATTTTGTATTTTTATCCTAAATATTCTAGATATATAAATATGTACAAAAATAAAAATATTTATTATTTACCAAAAAAAGTATATTTTGAGAAAAGGTTTTCCAAAGATAAAATAAAATAAAAAATCAGAAAATAAAATGTATTTTGTATTATTTTTTAGTATTTTAAATAAAAGTATATATATATATTATTTTACATACATATGTTTAAATAAAGAAAATAAAATCCAAATAAATATAAAAAAAGTCAAAAAAAAATAATTTTTAATGTTTATTCATGCTTGAATAAAAATATAAAATCAGAATCAAAAGGAAAAAATCAAAAATGACAAATATATCATGCAAAGGGCCAGGGGGGTGCAAATTGAAAAAAAGGGTGCAAAAAGTAGGACTGACTCAGGCCCAGCCCAAGCCAGTCATCTTCAACCTCCAGACTTGTTTGAACAACAAAAACGCGCGCTTCCTAACTCATGATTCCCGGACTTTCAAACAAAACTCATAACACCAAAAATGTAGAGCATCAAGAGACGGATCCAGACATTTAAAAAACTTGACTTAACTCTAAGAAACAAGGGAGAATTTCTTCATCCCCAATTTCTGACATAAATTTTTTCTAATGTTCAGGTTCCAAATTCTCTTAACACACACAATATAAATGAAAAGTGAGGATATAGGTAGCTTCAGGGCCATGAGTAGAGCATGTTTCATTCATAAACCTAAGCTTAACTCTTCCTAGATTGAGAGATAGAAGTCCAAAGTTTTACCTGTTCAGCTGGAATCGTGTGCAGCAATGGAGGTACTTTCAATGCAATGTGAGTACTTGTACAGCTTGCTTGAAGTTCAGGGATGCTCTTCCAACCTCTAGCTTGCTTTGAAACTAACTGAAACGAGCTATGTAACTCAACCTGCACAACTGAAAAAATGAAAATGGTGAACTTGGTTAGAGGTGTTACAGTCTGCAGCTAGGGCTTGGGATAGTTTGTATGGATGATATAGGATGTGTTTGAACTGGTTTGGATGAAAACGCACGAGGGAAATGAACTGGCCAAGTCAAAATTCAGAAGGTACCCTGTTTTGCCACAAAACTGTGTTTTGATGAATGAGGGAGTCTTAGGGATGGCTTGGTCGTGTTTCAGGTTACTTAGGGAGTGTGAAATGTGTTCACAAAGTTTGTTTTGGTTCGTTCTTGCAGGGATGAGAGATGGTGTTTTATATGCAAGTTTCTTCTTATCTAAGCTAAAGTGGTCAAGTTGGGTTATAGGCCAAGGCAGGTCCCTCAAGCATGTTGCATAATCTCTCCTTGATCAGTGGGATTAGTCCATAAACTTGTGCCTCAAAGATCTGCATTGTACTTCTTTGATTTGTGTTTTGACATAAAGTCATGCTTTACAAGAATGGATAAAATGCTTTTTCCAAATATGGCTTGATTTTGTGTGTATTGTCCAAATGCACAAAATAACACTCTAACACAAAGGATATGCATTTAATTATTGAGTGTAAGAAGGATTAGAGGCCTGTAATCTAGCTTGCACAAGCTGATTTCAAAAATGCCCAAGTTATGAACATGTACATGGCTTATGAACAAAGTGACATTTGCCCATATTGACAAATTTGATTCTCCCTAACCACAAGGGTGTTTGAGAAGTTCTTGGACAATTTGGAAAGCTTGGAATGTGTACTACAATCCATATTTGTAATGCAAATTGAAATTCCAAGTGGAAGCATGTGAAAAGTGGCCATGAAGTTAGGCAAAAATCCTGCCTAAAATAGGTCAAAAAATTTCTAAGTTAAAAATGTTTTGCACCCCTATTCCAAAAATCATAACTTGAGCTACAAGCTTCTTTTGAGGAAACTTTGTGTATAAAAGTTGTAGAATTTGCAATGGACTATAACTTTCATGTTTTGAGTTTTGTTTGAATCAAAATGTATCTTGATGAAAAGATGGGACAAAGTTAGGAAAAAATTAGGAAATTTCATAACTTAGAAAATTTCTAAGTTATGAAATTTCTTCATTTCAAACCCTAATTTGTAATTTTTGATTTCTTGATGAAAAAGTTTCATAATTTGACATGTCTTGATGAAAAATGAATCTTGACACTTGATTTTGACCAAAAAGTCAAAGTTTGACTTTTCAGTATACAGTCAAATTTTGATCAGTTGACTGGAAAATTCATCTGTCAATCTTGTGCATTTGGGATCTTTTGAACTTGTTGAATGTGTCAAGACCATGCCATGGAGTCCTTGAGTCCATATGTGAGCTTGGTTTTCCATTGGCTAGGTCAAATAGTCAAAAATTGCCTTTGTGCAGTCAAAACCCTAAAAATGACCATTTTGCCCTTTTGGTGATCTGATCAAATTTCTTGTGGAATTGTGATCCAAACTTGACCAAATGGTTCATATGAGTTCATAATGTTGATGTGGGTCAAAAATCATGAGGTTTGACTGTCAATTGACCACAGTTGACTTTTTTCCCCAATACAGCTGATTTTTAGGTCAATTGTCCAATTGACTGGGCAAAGATTAGAATCAAGGCTTGAAACTTGGTATGGATAAACTTGTGAGTCCAACATGAAGCATGAAAGTCATTTTGGGCATTTTAGGTCAAAACATCTTTGTGCAAACTCAAACCCTAATTTGGGTCAACAGTGCAAGGAGGAGTCTTGAGCAGAGCAAACCCTAACTGGATCTTGAGCTCCAAGGGTCTTGTGGTGAGAAAATATTGATGAAATGGGAGGGCAAATTTTGGGGTACAACACCCTACTATCCAGATTCCTTCTTACAGCCCTACTATTCAGGCTTTTTTATCGAAGTAACCCTACTATCCAGGTTCCTTCTTACAACCCTACTACCCAGACTCTCATATCGAAGTAACCCTACTATCCAGGTTACTTCTCATAACCTTACTATCCGAGTTTTATTCCTCTATTATCCTCGGATAACAGTCCATAACACTGTAGGATCGGGACCCGATCAAACACAATTGATTTCACATTCCCCCAGAAAGTCGCGGTGCAGCATATACCCCGACCAGATACGCAGTTCACCTCCGCTTCCCAAACCGAAATCCTTCCCCAGTAGAGTAACGGACGACTGAAGTTCCTAAAACTCTATTATTCTCAAGACAAAGACCAACATTCCCCAGCGAACTCCTCCTCAACAACAGGTACATGGGTTCTCGCAAAGGAATCTCTTATGCGATTGACACTTATTCGGATGGCATCTTTAAGCCCATCTTCCATCATTGACTGCCAAATTGCATCTATAAGCCCATTCCCGATATTGCAAGACAAGTATCACTTCATGCGAGTGCAAATTTCTGGGCACTCTAGTGTTCAATCATCTTCCACCTTCAGATCACGAAAGGCAGACAAGCCAATCTACATCCTCAGGTTTAAGAAGATTGAATAGGGGCAGTTGTACCCCAAAATTTTCCCTCCCATATTTCTCAATACATGTCAAGGGAGGTCCTCAAATTGCTCAAGGAGGTCCAAGAGTTGACCAGACAAACTCTATCCTAAGGCAGTTTATCTCAAATTAGGGTTTCATTTTGCATCAAGTTGCTTGAGTCCAAAGGATCCAAAATTCTCACCATTGTCCTAATATTTTCTCAATATCATCCATGCCAAGTTTCAAGCCTTACAGAGGAAGTTTGCTCAGTCAACTACTCAAATGCCGGAAAATCGATTGTGTTAGGGCAAAAGTCTACTGTGGCCCACATATAGTCAAACTTCAAGATTTTTGGTCAACAACCTCATTTTGAAGTTTTATTCATCATTTGATCAAGAGTTGATCATGATTCCTCAAGGATTGCTCACAATTCATCAAAGCTCAAAAGTTGCTAAATTAGGGTTTTGTAGGAAAAGTCAACTTAACTTTGACCAAGCATAACTTTCTCATACTTTATAAAAAATGACCCATCCAAATCTCATTTTGAAGAGGATGTAATTCCCTACAATTCATCTTCATCTCCCAAGTTCAAAATATGCACTCACAAAAAGATATGAATTTGAACATTATAGGTCATTTTGAAAAGTCAACAAAAACACCTTTTAGGTCAAAGCTTCATACATGAACATGAAATACTCAATTTAGATGAGAAAAAAAGGGTTGCTTATAGGACATCCTAAGCTTTCTAAAAAGTTCAAGAACACATCTCTAGGGTCAAAATTGAGAGAGTTATGCATTGGCCAAGTTGACCCCTTTTGCAAAATTGCCAAAAGTCAAATGTGTCCAAAATTGCATTTTTTGCTAAATGGGCCCAACTTTTTATGCTTGCACTGAGTTTGTAATGTGACCCACGTCCCATGAGCCCTTCCACTTGTCATTCTTTTTTTATTCTGATTTTATTTCATTTAAATCAAATAAAATCAATATAAAATAATGAAAATATCAAAAATCAATAAAACCTTGAGATTTTGTGCATGATTAGATTCATTATACAGCTGGAGACAGGATCAAATCGTGGAAGGCTTCATATGGACAAAACAATATTGAAAATTCTTGTTTTGGAAAGATTTGGTGCAAGGATTAAATTAATGATCAATCTTCATAAATGGCAAAGATTGGATGCAAATATTAACCCTAATGCACTCTATTATACATAGTGAACAAAGGAAGGCCAAAGGAAGAGGTGGAGAAATCATGAAAGAGGCAGAACCAATTGCAAAAAATTAAAGGAAAAAGTGCTGATC
The DNA here is from genome assembly GCA_948472305.1 of Vicia faba. Taxonomy (NCBI): domain Eukaryota; kingdom Viridiplantae; phylum Streptophyta; class Magnoliopsida; order Fabales; family Fabaceae; genus Vicia; species Vicia faba. The sequence goes on from OX451735.1 coordinate 1,542,188,398, forward strand.
GAATTGTGCTCCATAGGTCGTTTCAAGGGTTTTAAAAGATCAATTCAAATTCTTGGATCATCCCTGAAGCCAACAAGATTGTTTGCAAGGCTTGGGACTCTCAGAATCACCCTGTAACGTTCATACAGTTTGCCAATTTTCTTGAATTCGAATATATTAATTCTGGCATATTCAACATGATTGATTGGCATATTTATGATCTTTGAGATGTTTGCAAGTTAATGACTGTATTCAATTGCATTTTTATTGACTATACGTAAACCTGCCATGGCTAGGGTTTGTTCTTTGTTTTTAGGGGTTTCTTATACAGGAAAAATTGGACATTGATAATGGTACCATGATGCTCGTGAGGTTGAAACGAGTTGATTGGTACCATTAGTTTTCATTTATCATGCGAGTACAGGATTTTGGAAAGAACTGGGCTATACCTACGCTTGACGTCTGTAGGTAAAAGTTGCAAAATCTAAAGCGACGGTGGGGAGGAAGACGACAATACGTGGCGCTCCCTGATTTGCCAGTTTGAATTTCGCGCGTTTCAAAGTTTAACATTTTGTTTCATTATATAATATTTGTTTGTTATTGTATATACAACAAAATCATCCAGCTCAGTTGGTAAGCATGCAAGGGGAGAATTCATAAGGACATGGGTTCGATCCCCAAGTCCCAACTTTTATTCATGTTTTTCTTGAACAGGCAATCCAATGTATTACATGTCAAGGGATCCACCATGTGCTATTCAAATCTGACCGTTCAACCCATCAAGGCTTCAGATCTAACGCCTTCTCCCTGGAGGACCACCATACGCCCCAGTCAAACGTGCACATGGGATTGAGCAAAGTAAAAAAGGCCTGGACTTGTTGGGCTCAGAATTGCAAACAACCCCCCCCCCCTTTGCTAAACATCAGGCCCATTACTAATCCTCTTTATGTTTCTTTTTTCTTATTTCTTTTTATTCTTTTAATTTTCTTTATTCATTTAATTTACAAACTAATTAATTTTTCACCAAAAAATGTAAAATCAAGAATTCACAAAAAAATTAGAAATAGTTTTTTTTATCAAATTTAATTTAATTTAGTTTAATTTAATTTAGGGAAAGTCTAACTTTTTTTAATTAAAACCAATTAGAAAAATTAGGGTTAAACTCTTGATATAATTTTTATTTCTTTCTCAAAATAAAAAATACAAAAAATAGGTTAATTTAATTATTTTTATTAATTAAAATTAATTAGTAATTAGGTTTTTTATTATTCAACTGAGCTTTATTTTCTCAAATAACGAAAAACGAAAAAAATGATTTTCCCTTTAAATTATAATTAGTTATAGTTGGGGTCAAAACCCTAATTATCTTGTAGTCGATTCATCGCGCGTGTTTATTATTTTTTGCAATATTGATGTAACTGTCCACGGTATGTAATAGTTTAATCCAGGACTTTCTTTTATTTATCGTCTTTTGCGGGTTTTTTGGCTATGTAATTAATCCCTACCCCGAAGCCTTGTAATAGCATAGGTTTATTTTCTCGCATTTTAATTCTCGCAAATATTAACTGTTTAGATGTATGTTGATAGGATTGTATGACAAGATTGCATGATAATTTAAAACGGCTAGAAAACCCTAAATATGCAAAGATAATAACTGAAATCAAATCACTCGCACATGTGCACTCCTAGGGTATACTCTCACTTTGGTTGCCTTCGGTAAACGATCATTAAGTATAGGGTGTTTTAGTGGTCGCCCTTCTGTCTAACAAAGATCAAATGTCCCGTTCGGAATGTTGCCCCGGAAAAGTTGCCTCAGAAATGTTGCCTCGAATATGATCTTAAGACTTTAGGGTTATTACTAAGACAACCTAATATTGCTTTAGTGATCGTACGTCCCTTATGAATTGACCCTTACAACTTCAACAACGGTGCTACCTATTTCTCAATAGTAGGATAGCGCTGTCTAAAGGAAACGAGAATAGAAACGGTCCTTTTTCGAGTAGGTAGATGCTAGTAGGTACTTGCTCAAATCAAAACTTTTCACACTTACACTTTTCAAACAAATTTTTCAAAACAACTTCGTCACACCTTTGAGGACTGATACAAGGGTTATCACGAAGTCAAACTTTTCAAAAAGAAAAGCACATACACAAGCAATTTTAAAAAAAAGATGAGCAAGTACCTATGAGCCCATGGAAAACCATGGATAGAAAGGGTGCTAACACCTTCCCTTTCTATAATCTACCCCCCGTACTCAAAATCTTGAAAAAGGATTTTTTTGTACTTTTTTCCTTTCCGGTTGGATGAAATAAAAGTCGGTGGCGAATCTTGCTTACCGCCACATTTTGCGAACAAAAAATGCAAAACGCAAACTGTGATCGGTGGATTTAGAACTGACTGTTTAACGCTGGTTCGCGAAATGTCGCGGAAGCAAGAGTCGCCACCGTCTTTTATTTTCTCCAACATGGAAAGGACAAAAGCACAGCAAAATTCCTTATGAGATAGTTTCTCGGTTCGGGAGGTAGATTTATAGAAAGGGAAGGTGTTAGCACCCTTTCTATCCATGGTTATCCATGGGCTCTTAGATACTTGCTCATTGTGTTTTCAAAATGTTTGTTTGCTTTTCAAGTGTGAGTGGGTTTGAAAAAGTTTCGTTTAAAGATTTCAGAATGACTCTTGTATCAGTCCTCAAGAGTGTTTGAAAAATTGTTTTGAAAGCTTTTTGAAAAGTGTCGGTGTGAAAAGAGTTTTGATTTGTTTTTGAATAGAGCAAGTATCTATGAGTCATCTACCTACCCTAAGGAATTAGGCTGTGTAAATGTCCTTAAGGTAGTGCCATCCCACCATTGAGAGGTAGGTAGCACCACCGTTGGAGGTGTTCGGGTCAATTCGAGTGTAGGGACAGTGTGGTCACCAAAGCAACAGTTAGGACACCTTAGAAGCTACCCTTATGTCCTTGATCCTTTTTTAATCCGAGGCAACCGTTTCGAGGCAACTATTCCGAGGCAACCGTTTTGAGGCAACTTGTTTTGAGGCAACTGGATCATAGACATAAGGACTTACTAAGACGTCCTATACTTGACGACCATGTTTCGAAGGCAACAGGTGAGGCATACCCTAAGAGTGGTGTGTGAATTTGTGTGTTGTTTTCAGTTTAACAGTTTATCTTTGATCATTGTATTGTGAGCTACGCTTGTTTTTAATTAACCATACATTCTTTCATGCAATTTATAATTTAAGAGTGCGGAAATTTAAATGCGGAAAGATAAATCCTACGCTATTACAAGGCGCGGGTCTATACATCGCCAAAGTACAAAGACCCGTTTGATAAAAAATGCGGAAAGTAAAAAGACCTAATTACTATTACAATCCTTGAGCAGTTACATAATATTCGAAAAGAAAAAAGAATAACGTGCGAAAGAATAAAAGTTAGGACGTCCGAGGGTTTTGACCCTTTTGAAATTAAATTGAAATTAAAGTCTAATTATTATTTAAAAAAGAAATTGTTTTTTATGTTTTTGGTATTTATGAAAATAAGGAAAATTAAAATTAGAAGGAAACCCTAGTTCTAAATATTTTAATTATTAATAAAAAGAAATATTAAAGTTACTCTAATTTACACTAATTAATTAAATTACATGTTTATTTACAAAAATAATAATTAATAAGAATAATAAATAATGAGAAAAATGATTTAATTAAGAAAAAGAATAAAATGTCAAAACCTAATTCTATGTATTTTATTTATTAAGAAAAGTGTCAAAATTAAAACCTAAATTAATCTAATTAATTGTTAGAGTTTATTTACAAAAAAATATCTTAATGGTGAATTTAATATTAATAAAAAATAAACATTTTTTTTTAGTTTCTGATTTATTATTGTGAAAATTATTTTATGGTAAAAAAGAAATAATTAAAACATTAAAAAGAATTAGAAAAGAAAATCAAATAAAAATTAAAAATGATGCAAACCAGGGGGGGTATCAGGCCCCAAAGGGAGGTGCTTGTAAGAAATTTAGGCCCACCAGAACAAAGCCTTGTTTGACTTCTTGGGATCACGTGTGGGATGGTTGACTGAGTGTACCATGGACGTTGTCTCTTAACCACTGGATTGGATCTCCTGGCCACTTGGCAGGCACAGGCATGAGCGTGCATGGTAGGCCTTTGGTTGAACGCTGCGCTAGAACACATTGCAACAAAAATTATTAAGCATATGGGGGGACCTGGGAATCGAACCCAGGTCCTAACGCTGGAAGGACACGTTGCCAGCCAACTGAGCTATTGCGTTTCTTTGTTAACATAATGGAGAGCAATTATTATAAAAAAAACAAGCGTTAGTGGTATGAACAACAAATTCACGCGCCAAATTTGAATGCTCCTATCAGGTGATGACACGCTAGCTTCTTCTTCATCTTTGTACCTGCAATATAAATAAATAGCGGGGGTTTTAAACCCCCACAAACTGCAACCTGTAAAAATAGCGAATAGAACATGCCTCAATATAAAAAGGGCGCGATTGCTTCATTGGATTCGTCTTGTTGTCACGAATGTGTTCATACAGGTTTGGTGGTCTAATTTTACCCTATGAGGAAAGCCCCAATTTTGAAGTTCTGAAACCCTAGGTTTCATCAATGGTGAATCTCGTTTCAAGCATTTTTAGAACAATTAAACTATGCCAAAAGTTCCAGGGAGATGTTAGTAACACAAATCAATGATCAAAACACATGAATGATGCATAGAAATTGAAAAACGATTATGGACATTTTTGTGAAAAACGCAATGCTGTTCTACCAATTCTTGGAGTATGGGGACTTGTTCTTGGTTGCAGTCGACTCCTAGCAATGTCAGGAACGTAATGGAATGCTTGTTATGCTTTGAAACGTCCTGCAACTATGATTTCAGATTCCAAGCTTTTGATGAAAATTTGCAATTTGGTTCTATCTTTTTTGAGCAGCTTTTCGTGTATCTTTTAATAGGGTTTCACTATGCCTTTGTATCTGAACGTGATTAGGTCAAAAAAACAAGCCCAAGGTCCATGAATTGATGATTTGAAGATTTGATTTTCAACATATCAATTTCAATCTTTTTCCATTGAAACTCTTGCCAATCATGGAAAATCTTCCCTTTTTGAATGTGAAACGACTTGCCACCTTGCCCTAGTTTGATTTGCTGCACAAAAAGATTTAAAAAGCATGATTTGATATTTTCTCATAATTAAATCTAATTAAATGAATTAATAAGAATAAAAATTCAATTAATTAATTAAAAATAAGAAAATAAATCCCTTTGAGCTCAATGGGTCGTGCATATGCTTAGGGTAATGATTCAAGGAAGAATTTGAGGCCCATTAGCATTTTTGAAGTGTTTTAGGCAAAGTTGACTTTTCAAAATTCCCAAAAATTTCCCAACTTCTTCAAGGCATATCTTGCTCAATTTTGAAGCTATGATCATGTTCTTGGGCATTTTGGAAAGGTCTTGAAGTCCTCTAACCAATGACTTTGGTCCCATGTCATTTTGATTTACCAATCTCAAGTTATGGTCTTTGACTTAAAGTGCCTTTTTGTTGACTTTTGAAAATGACCTATAATGTTGAAATTGATAACTTTTTGTGAGAGCATTTATTGGACTTGAAGTGTGAAGATGAGTTGCAGGAAATGTCATTCTCTTCAAAATGAGCTTTGGATGGGATTTTTCTGATGAACCATGAAGAAGTTATGCCTTGGTCAATTTGCAGTTGACTTTTCCAACTGTCCAAAAATAGAAACTTTTGCATCTTGAGACTTTTTGAGCCAAGCTTGTGGAATCATAATCAAGGATTGATCAAATGATGTTTGTGGCTTAAAAATAAGATGTTCACCAAAAAATTTGACTTTTGACTGTCAAATGACCATTTTGCCCCTACAGTTGACTGTGGAGCATTTAGGGTTTTTAACTGTGCAACTTGATGCTGTGAGTCTTGAAACTTGACATATGAATGCTTGACAATGCTTGTAGGCATATGGGACTTGATTGGACCCTTGAAAACCTCAATTTCTTTGCCAGAACCAAAACCCTAATTTTGACTGTGTTAGGAGGCAATTGGACTGTGCAACCCTTGAGAGATTTTGAACCATGCTCTTGGCAAATCTTGAAGTATATGGGAGGGCAAATTTTGGGGTACAACAGTTGCCCCTGTTCAATCTTCTTAGACCTGAGGATGTAGATTGGCTGGCGTGCCTTTCGTAATCCGAAGGTGGAAGATGATTGAACACTAGAGTGCCCAGAAATTTGCGCTCACATGTTAGAGCATCAGCAGTGTGATGGCGGGGAATGGGCTTATAGATGCCATTTGGAGACTGTCGATATGTGGATGGGCTTATGGATGCCATCTAGGTGTCGATCGCGTAAGATATTCCTTAGCGAGAACTTGCGTACCTGAGAAAGAAAATAATTACCTGGCCTGTTATAGGAGTTGATCTTCAAACTCTTTATGTAGATATACCCTGGCTGGATACAGGTATCGAATCTTCAAAACTCTTCATGTAGATGTGCCCTGGCCGGATACAGGTATCGAGTCTACAATCAGTTACTGACAGATGTGCCCTGGCTAGATACAGGAATCAAATCTGGAAAATAGTCGTCAATAGATACACCCTGGCAAGATACAAGAATCAGATCTTCAAACTCTTCAGATGTGCCCTGGCAAGATACAGGAATCGAGTCTGGAATTAGTCGTCAACAGATACACCCTGGCAAGATACATGAATCGGATCTTCGAACTCTTCAGACGTGCCCTGGCAAGATACATGAATCGAGTCTAGAATTAGTCGTCCACAGATACACCCTGGCAAGATATAGGAATCGGATCTTCGAACTCTTCAGACATGCCCTGGCAAGATACAGGAATCGAGTCTGGAATTAGTCCTTAACAGATACACCCTAGCAAGATACAGGAATCGGATCTTCGAACTCTTCAGACGTGCCCTGGCCGGATACAGGAATCGAGTCTAGAATATAGTCGTCAACAAATACACCCTGGAAAGATACATGAATCGGATCTTCGAACTCTGCAGACGTGCCCTGGCAGGATACAGGAATCGAGTCTGGAATATAGTCGTCAACAGATACACCCTGGCAAGATACAGGAATCGGATCTGGAATCACGACAGTTGATAGTAATTATCTTTGTGTTGACTTTTGCTCTGAAAAGACAAAATGCTAGTTGTATGCAATGTCATGATGTATGACATGTGCGATGTTCTCAGAATAAATGAGATTGTATGTTCATGATGCGTATGTGCATGCTATAATGTATGAAGATATGATGTTCATGAATGTATGTTTTTGTCTAGGGAAGTAAATCCTTGACGGGGTGCCAGGAAGTTAACTCCTGGGCTGATGTTGAAGAATAGTGTTCTTTTATTTCCGCTGGGGGTGATGGTTGCAAGAATACCGGTGGGAGAAAAATGACTCCGTTGGGGAATAAACTTGGCGAATAGATTACTCTGCGGGGAGTGAACTCTGTGGGGAAAGAGAGGTACTCTACTGAGGTTTGATGATAACTCCGTTGGGGATATCATTGTTGAGTTTTGTTGGAAGGAATTGATGAACTCCGCTGGGGGATAGGAAGCCCTCGTCGGGGACGATCTTTTCGTGACAATTGGCTGAGGATAACCCAGTTATATCCTGGTGGGGAAATAACCTTCTGAATAAAGCCGGGGGAGCGTTCGTGCTCTGCAGGGGATAAGCTTTCCAGAATCTACTGGGGATAAGCTTCAAGACCTGCTGGGGAGATTGATGGAGTTCTCCTGGGGAGACTTTGGACTGCACTGGGGAGATGGATCCACTGGATGTTCGGTATTCCGCCGGGGAACAACCTTAGATCAAGATTGCTGGGGATGCTTGCTAGGAATGTTTGTAGACTCCGCTGAGGAATGTTGAGATCTGCTGGGGAATGTTGAGATCTGCTGGGGATAATCCAACTTCCTTAAGGCTGACAGTAGACTAACTCTGCTTGGGGAGAGTATTGCTGACTTGCTGGAAATACTGTGCCTTATAGGGCTTATGGAAGACCAACTGCTTGGGAGAGAATTGTTGAATTTTGGCTCACTCTCTGGGGAGTTAAGGCATCTTGGTTACATTCTTTAGCCGAACTTACCTTGGTACCTTGGTGGACAGAGCAATTAGATCGCTTTAGACAACTCATTATTGCCCCTGTTTCTGATGTTACTCGTAATTAATCCTTTGTTTCGCATTCAAATATTTATGAGTTAGAAATTATTGTTAAATGCATATATCAAAATTTGAACATAGGACGTTCTTCGCAAAACAATACAGAAAAAAGGAAAAAAAACAATTGGCAATTGGTCTGAAAGAGTGAATTTGTATTGATTTTTGAATTTGCTTGAAAATAGGCGTTTATGTACAAGAGGCTGACGTCCTAGTAAGAGAACGCCGCCAAACAACAAAGTTTATACAGTTTTATGAAGAAAGGAAAACAAAACAGCAATGTGAAAAGAACAATTCCACTGGGTTCCAACTCTGCTATCGCCTTTATATCTTCGAGCGTCTCATCACTCAGCTGCTCGGTTGAAGATGAAGCTGATTGATTGATGCCGTCTGAACTTGATGTTGATACCAGATTCTGGATGCAAGGTGATCCCAATGAGACATAGTATTACGCTTTATCCCTTACTTTTGCCTGGACTGCCCTTTCGGGTTTTCAGTCCACCGGGATACCCATTTTTTCCCAAGCCGCCTTTTCAGGTTTTCGACTTGCCGGGTGTACATATTTTTTCATTTCATGCCTCATTTTGCCCGAACCCTTTTGGTTCGCCAGGAAGCCCTAATTTTTGCCTAGGTGTGTCAACCTAGCGGGTCTTTTATCATGCATAGTATCTTTTTACTATGTCTGCATTGGCGGGGTGAGGAAGGTCGTCACCATCCATGGTGGTTAGGATCATGGCTCCTCCTGAGAACACATGTTTAACCAAAAATGGCCCTTCGTACATAGGGGTCCATTTGCCCCTGGGATCACTTTGAGGAAGAATGATGCGTTTGATTACCAGGTCCCCAACTTGATACTCTTGTGGTCTGACTTTCTTGTTAAATGCCCTGATCATCCGTTATTGGTACGTCTGACCATGACAAATAGCAGTGAGTCTCTTTTCGTCAATTAGGTTTAATTGATCAAGTCGAGTCTGGATCCATTCATCTTCGCTCAGATCTGCATCCTTCATTATCCGGAGAGAGGGTATCTGGACTTCAATCGGCAAGACTGCCTCCATGCCATAGACCAAGGAAAAAGGAGTTGCCCCGGTTGACGTTCTTGCTGAGGTACGGTACCCATGGAGAGCAAACGGTAACATCTCGTGCCAATCTTTATAGGTCACTGTCATCTTCTGCACAATCTTTTTAATATTCTTATTTGCCGCTTCTACAGCCCCATTCATCTTCGGCCGGTAAGGAGAAGAGTTGTGGTGTTGTATCTTGAATTGCTCGCAGAGCTCAGTGACCATCTTGTTGTTAAGATTGGTACCATTGTCCGTAATGATCCTCTCAGGTACGCCGTATCGACAGATCAGGTTATGCCGAATAAACCGTGCCACGACATTCTTGGTTACAGTGGCGTAGGAAGCTGCTTCAACCCATTTCGTAAAGTAATCAATCGCTACCAGGATGAAGCGATGCCCGTTGGATGCCGTAGGTTTAATCTCACCGATCATATCAATGCCCCACATTGCGAAAGGCCAAGGCGCTGTCAAGACATTCAGAGGAACTGGAGGAACGTGTACCTTATCAGCATAGATCTGGCACTTGTGACATGTCCGAGAATGTTGGTAACAATCAGCTTCCATTGTGGACCAGAAATATCCTGCCCGAAGGATCTTCTTTGCCATGGTATGTCCACTAGAATGCGTTCCGAAGGTACCTTCATGTAGCTCTGCCATGATTCTTTCTGCTTCAGTTTTATCCACACAACGCAGTAAGGTCGAATCATGGTTTCGCTTGTATAGAATGCCATTGCTGAGGAAGAATTTTGCAGCGAACCTTCTCAGAAACTTTTTGTCGTTGACGGATGCACCTTCAGGGTATTCTTGAGCTTCCAAGTATCTCTTCACCTCATGGTACCATGGTTTTTCAGTTACTGTTTCAGCCTCAAGATCACAACAATATGCCGGTTCATCCAGTTTCCAGATAATGATCCGGGGAGCCTCATTGTCCCACTTGACTTTGAACATGGAAGACATCGTAGCTAACGCGTCCGCCAACTGATTCTCCTCTCTTGGGAAATGTTCAAAAGTTATCTCTGTGAAATGGGGGATCAATGTCAACACACATTCTCTGTAAGGAATAAGATTCGGATGTTTCGTATCCCACTCGCCTTTGATCTGATTGATCACGAGAGCGGAATCTCCGAAGACACTCAGAAACTTGATCCTTAAGTCAATCGCAGCTTGAAGACCCATGATGCATGCCTCATACTCCGCCATGTTGTTGGTGCAGTTGAAACATAGCCGGACAGTAAGTGGAGTATGAGTGCCTTGATGGGATATGATCACAGCGCCGATACCGTTACCCAAAGCGTTGGAGGCTCCGTCAAAGTGCATAGACCATCGGGATCCTTCCTCAGGTCCTTCATCCGGTCCAGGTACTTCACAATCAGTCACTATCATGATGCTCTCGTCTGGAAACTCGAAGTTCATTGACTGGTAGTCATCTACTGCCTGGTGTGCCAAGTGGTCTACCAATACACTTCCTTTGATAGCTTTCTGAGTCGTGTACTAGATGTCGTATTCCGTCAAGATCATTTGCCATCTTGCTATTCTCCCAGACAGAGCAGGCTTTTCGAATATGTATTTTATTGGATCCATTTTTGATATCAACAGAGTAGTGTGAGTCAGCATATACTGTCTCAGCCGGCGAGCAGCCCATACCAAAGCGCAACAAGTTTTCTCGAGCAGTGAGTATCGGGTCTCACAGTCGGTAAACTTTTTTCTAAGGTAATAAATGGCGTGCTCTTTTCGGCCAGACTCGTCATGCTGCCCCAGCACACACCCCATTGAGCTGTCAAGTACTGTCAGGTATAGTATTAGAGGTCTCCCTTCAACCGGTGGCATCAGAATGGGTGGTTCTTGGAGATACTCTTTGATTCTGTCAAAAGCGGCCTGACATTCATCATTCCAACGTACTACCTGATCTTTCTTCAGCAGCTTGAAGATTGGCTCACAGGTAGCAGTTAGGTGCAAGATGAATCGGGCAATGTAATTCAGACGTCCTAGAAAGCCTCTGACTTCTTTCTCTGTCTTGGGAACTGGCATCTCTTGTATGGCTTTCACTTTGGCAGGGTCCACTTGAATACCTTTGTCGCTCACGACGAAGCCTAGCAACTTTCCAGATCTTACCTCGAAGGTGCATTTGTTTGGGTTCAACCTCAGCTTGTACAACTTCAGACGGTCAAATAGCTTCTGTAGATGGTCAAGGTGTTCCTCCTCAGTTTGGGACCTTGCAATCATATCATCGACATACACTTCGATCTCATGGTGGATCATGTCATGAAATAAAGCAACCATGGCACGTTGGTAGGTTGCCCCAGCATTTTTCAGTCCAAAAGGCATGACCTTGTAGCAGAAGGTGCCCCACTGAGTAACAAAGGTAGTCTTTTCCATATCTTCAGGAGCCATCTTGATCTGATTATAACCTGAAAAACCGTCCATGAAGGAGAACACCTTGTGCTGAGCAGTATTGTCAACCAGAACATCGATATGAGGTAGAGGGAAATCATCCTTGGGGCTCGCCCTGTTTAAATCCCTGTAATCGACACACATTCTGACCTTACCATCTTTCTTTGGCACTGGAACCACGTTGGCAACCCACTGAGGGTAAGAAGTCACTGCAAGAAACCCGGCATCAAATTGCTTCATAACCTCAGCTTTGATTTTCTCGGACATCTCTGGACGCATACGGCAGACCTTTTGCTTAACCGGAGGGCAGTCTTCCTTGGTAGGCAAGTGATGGACCACAATGTCGGTATCCAACCCAGGCATGTCTTCGTAAGACCAGGCGAAGATCTCCACATAATCATGCAACATCTGAATCAACCGTTGTTTCACACCGAGCTCTAGATTAGCACCAATCTTGACTTCCCTTCTGTCTGTCTCAGTACCCAAATTTACCGTTTCCACTGGCTCTTCATGTGGCTGAATGGCCCTCTCTTCCTAGAGTAACAGTCTTGCAAGCTCACCAGGCACTTCGCAATCATCTTCACCTTCGTCTTCGGCTAAGTTGATCGGATTTTCAAAGTCATAACTGGCAGTAGCAGAGTCGTTACCAGCGAGATCCAAAGTGGATTGAAACCTGTATGAGTGAGTGTGTGTAAATATAGTTGCTTTGCAATATATAAAGAAAGAAAGAAAGAAAGGGAGCACAAGATTTGAAATTCGAAAAACGTCCAATGTTTTTATTCATGATATATGGAAATGACAAGTAATAAGCCCTCACAAATGAAGCCAACGGTGCCCCGGGTAAGACACCGGGCCATAAAGTTTCAATTTATTGTTCATTACAAATTAAAAAACAAAGGAATTCATTACTGTGTAACAAAAGTAACAGGTATGTGGTCTTTGCAGTCCAATTGTTCAGTCCACCATCGGCTGTCGGGTAAATCCAACTGTCCAACTCTGACTCCTCCGCATCGCCTTCAATAGCATTCACTCCCGGATTGGTGATGAACACGGGAGGTCTTCCGATCCTTGCTTTGCGTACAGCCCTCTGAGCCTCTACAGTAAAACCCAGTCCAAACTTGTCAGTCTTAGGAGTAAAATCAGGGAGCCTGCCCCAGTTAGCACATTCACCTTTCTCAATTACAGCCCGGGCGTCCTTCAAGGAGGCCATCTTTAAAGGAAAGTCTTCTTCAATTACTGTCTCAGCTGACGCCAATGTTGGATGTACTTCTTCAAAATGTTGAAAGGGGGTTTCAATAAACTCCCCGTCCATCTCAATATACCGGAATGAGTTCAGATGACTAACCATGTATTCTTCCTCCCCCTGCACTGTGACAATCTTCCCTCTGACAGGGTATTTGAGCTTCTGGTGTAGAGTGGAGGTCACAGCCCCAGCTTTGTGGATCCAAGGACGACCCAGCAAACAAGAATAGGATGGACGAATGTCCATCACATAGAACGTTGAATCGAAGACTTGAGAACCAACACGAATCGGAATATCTACCTCACCATGTACCATCCTCTTCGACCCGTCGAAGGCTCGGACCACGATGTTGCTAGGCTTCAACTCCAGACCCTCACAATCCAACCGGTCTAAGGCCTTCTTGGGCAATACATTCAGGGAAGAACCAGTGTCCACCAACACGTGTGCGAGAGTAGTGCCCCTGCATTCTATGGAGACATGCAGGGCATCATTGTGGTTCTTTCCCTTGGCGGTAAGATCAGCATCCGAGAAACCCAAACCATTGTCAGCGGTCAAGTTGGCAACACAATCAGTGAATTGATCTGCGGATGTCTCTTGTGGCACATGGGCCGTCTTCAGAAATGAAATCAGGGCCTTGGCATGGGCCTCTGAGCACAGCAACAACGATAGCATAGAGATCTTGGAGGGGGTATGCCCCAACTGTTCAACGACGTTGAAATCGATCTTCTTAATGATCTTAAGGATTTCCTCCATCTCTTGCTGGGAGGCTTCAACATTGACAGTCTTCGGTGCCTCCATCCGGGCAGGCACATCATCAATCCCTTTGCCCCGAGTATCAGATGACTCGGCAGCAGGGGTAGAAACTTGATCAGAAGGGGAAACAGGCGCACTTGTAGGCGTGATAATAAGAGGTCTTCGGATAACTGGTGGCGCAATGTCAGGCGAGAAGAGCCTGCCACTGCGAGTAACTTTACCGGGACCAGTGATGTTGCAGATACTGGTACTGGTGTTAAACTCCTGTTTTACTCCAAGTACACACACATCTGCCCCATAATGCCATGGGACAGCCTTGTCAGATTTATAGGGGAGAGGCCCCGAAACAGTAATGGTAATAGGTGCAATGGACATGATTTTGACTGGCTTCCTCGGGGGAGCCTTAGTAGGATTATTAAAGATAGTGACAACAGATATTTCCTCAGTGGGCACAAAAGGAACAACGGTCTTCTTGAACAAAATTTCCTTGCTATCCATCAGGCTTTGGATGCCTGACTTCAGCAACGGGCAACCAGTAGGGGAAACAGCACACAGAAGGCAACCCTTGCTACAACCCGGAAATAAACCGGCCAGCAACAGGTTCCTCTTAACAGTCAACAAAGGGGTAGCAACATCATCCACAGAAACTGCATACAAGTCTTCATCAACAGCATTTACTCCATGCTGGGGAATAGGAGCAGTCACAACGTTTGGCCTTTCGGGCGCCTCAAATTGTATTTCCTTCGTATCAATAAGGTCCTGAACCTTATTTCTCAGGGCCCAGCAATCATCAGTAGAACGCCCCGGGCTATCAGAGTGATAAGCACAGCGGGCATTGGGATTATACTTCGGAGAGGTAGTGTTCACAACCTTCGGAGCTTCTCTGACGGTCACCAAGTTGGTCGCTAGCAATTGCGGCAAGATTTGTGACAAGGTCATACTAAGACGAGTATATTCTCTTCTGGGCCTCTCACCCCTTGGTTGGTTGGGTTGCCGAGGAGCGGCAGCAGGCTTTGCAATTACCACCGCGTTGACAGCTTGGCGGCGTTCCGGTTTATTTTGCCTCCTAGGCCCATACACAACACTGGCTTCCTTTTTGAAAGGCTTCTTCTCGGAACTTGAGGACGCACCTTTCTGAATTTTCCCTGATTTCATACCAGCTTCTATCCTTTCCCCAGTCAGGATGAGATCTGTAAACCCTGCAGACGAATTGCCAATGAGATGATTGAAGAACGGCCCGGATAGGGTCCCCAAGAACATGTCCACTAACTCACGGTCGGTTAACAGTGGCTGCACCCTGCCAGCCAGGTCCCTCCACTTCTGCGCATACTCTTTAAAACCTTCTCCCGATCCTAGCGACATACCCTGGAGTTGGGTACGTGTAGGAGCGAGGTCGGCATTATACTGATACTGCTTGTAAAAAGCAGTAGCCAAATCCTCCCAGTTACGAATCTTGGTTCCATCCAGCTGATAGAACCATTCGAGATGAGTCCCTGAAAGACTCTCCTGGAAGAAATGGATCCACAAGTTCTTGTCCATAGTATACGGCTGGATCTTCCGCATATAAGATCTGAGATGTAGCTTAGGGCAGGATGCCCCGTCATACTTTGTGAAAGATGGTGCTTTGAATTTGTGTGGGATCACCACACCAGAAGATAGACCCAAGTCTCCAAAATCCAACCCAGGCACTTGTTGAATTTCCATGGCATTCGGACGATCCTCTAACTGCTTGTACTTGTCTTCAGTTGGAGGATACTGCTCCTCATTAAAATCAGTCTCGTTGTCAGAGACCACCGGACTTGGAACCCTTCCCCCCTGGGGACTGCCTTTCCCCACAGAAGAACCAGCTTGATCAACCTCATTCTGCAGTGTGTTACCAAACCTTTGGCACGTGTTGAATAGTACAGTTCTCTTCTTCTTCTTCTTGACCAGCAAAGCCTTCAACTCCTCTTGACCTTGGGCCAAACTCATGATCAGCTCTTGGAATTGGGCGTTCTGAGCCTGAAGGGCCTTGATGGATTG
This sequence comes from Vicia faba, assembly GCA_948472305.1. Classification (NCBI taxonomy): domain Eukaryota; kingdom Viridiplantae; phylum Streptophyta; class Magnoliopsida; order Fabales; family Fabaceae; genus Vicia; species Vicia faba. Next base: position 1,542,204,058 of record OX451735.1, read on the forward strand.
CTCAGTAGATCATTCAGGATTCATGATGCTGAAATAAACAGCGAAGAACATTAAGCAACCTGAAAAGAAGAGTACCTGTGATGCACATGATGCATGATATATGTTTATGCAATGCATTCAAGGGTTTGAAAGTTCAAATTTGTTGTAGACAAAAAGGAACACACGTTATCATTAAGAAATAATTGTTCAGTATATCAAGGCCTCATGGGCAAACATTATAAAGTAAACTAATCCCAAAAGACACTGCGCATCCTCTTTGGAGCTATGTAGGTGTTGAGAGTCTTTTCCTCGTGCAGTAGGCGGGTGAGCTCTAAGACCTTCTTCTCACTAGCATGTAGACTGGACTCAAGAGAATTATGTTCTTCCTTAAGCTGGATCCAGCTCTTCTGCATTTCTTCCCATGATGTAGGCATGTCAGGATGTTGAATGGTGTAGGACACCTCTCCTTCCAAGATTGGCTCTTTGATCACAGGGAGAACATGAGGATAAGGCATCACTAGCTTCTGGGAGCGGGCTCGTACCCACATGAGATAAGGCTCCAACGGGATGGAATTCCTGTGCCCCAGTGTCTTGCTGTCTACCCTTTTGGGCATCCTCCAAGCTCTGATAAATCTCTAGCGAAGTCCTTGTGCATCGTTGTCGAAGTCAAAAACTATGTCAGGAATTAACATGTCATGAGGGCCGTCCCTCCGAGCATAACCAAACTGTCTCCAAGCCAGACACGGGTTGTAAGTAATACCTCCCTTGATTCCAAGTAAAGGAACAATAGGAAACTCCCCGCAACGATCAATGATAGTGACGTCTTCTCTGGACCGAGAACACCAATGTATATCAGCATGTGTAAGAGTCATTAATCGTTGTGACCATCTCAAACCCCACTCGTTCTTCAAAACTGATTGTGGAAGGTGCGAAATAAACCACCTTCCCAGGAGAGGAGTGCAGCACATAAGAACACCTCTTTTTCTCATGGTTCGAGTGTAACATGAGTGAAGGATGTCCCCAAGCAACGTAGGTATAGGATTTCTGGACATGAAGATCTGGACAGCACTGATATCTATAAGCTGATCTGGATTCGGGAACAAAACCAATCCATAGATAAGGAGAGCTACAACTTCTTCAAAGGCTTGTAGGTCAATGGAGTTCCAACATTCTTGGGCTTTCTCGAACAGAAACCTGGCCAAGAACCCTTTGATACCACTTCTAACTTCCCAATGTCCCTTGATGTCAGATGGTTGTAGACGTAATGCTTTAGCAATCTCTTCAAGTTTGGGTTCCTTTTCCGTACCGTTGTAGGGTAGTTGACTAAGGATAGGGATCTTCAGAAGCCGAGAGAACTCTTCCAATGTAGGCACCAGTTGGTAATCCAGGAAAGTAAAACAGTGATGTAGAGGGTCAAAGAACTGGAAGAGGACCTTTATCATATCTTCTTCAATGTTGGTGTTGACCAAACTGATGAGTCTTCCATGCCTCTCACTGAAAGAAGAGCTCTCGGGAATCCTGGAGATAAGTTCCTTAAGCTGAGAAGGGATCCTTACAAGGCTGATATGAATTGTCTTTCTGCGGATAGTTTCCATGTCCTACAAAACAAGAACAAAGATGAAGATTCGAACCCCTGAAATGGTTAGTCAATGCATATGATGCTGTATGATGTTATGATGCTATGATAAAACACACCACAAATATTCACAAGAAGCAAACATGGTAAGGCACACAAGTCACACCACAGCCCTTAGAGTTCAGGCCAGCATGGGGTCTGGGTATTACCCTCTTGAAGTTGGTGGGCTCAAAACCTGTCCTATCAGAAGTAATCGGGTTCTAAGGGTCCCAATATCATTGGATTGCTTTCATTGTTCATGGTTTCGATTTAGCCACTGAACTGGCGACCGAAATATTCCAAGAAAACAACCCTCAATTGAGTGTAGTATCGAGTATCAACCAACCTCGAACTGCACCAAAGTCAATTATCTCACTACCCTAAAGAGGCCAAGATGGTTCAATTAAGGTTCCTAAGGTCAGTTGATGCTTCATGACACCACGCGGCGGCCCCGTACTCTCCTTGACTGGACTCAAGGGTTACCGGTACTCACCAAAGTGCCACATCAACGTAGCAGACTGCTTCAACCGTGTCGGTATACCCCGCACAGTTCCCTCACAGTCTTGTTGCTACTTTCTAAGAAGGTATCCCCCAGATCCGGGTTAGGATCTATAGAACTCCCAAGACAGTGCCCATAATAATAAAGCAAACAAAACAAAGCAATTGAAAACACAAGTATGAGCTATCCTAAGGTACACCTCACTTACAGATTTCTCCCCAGCAGAGTCGGCAGGTCTGTGATCGGTGGATTTAGAACAAACTGTTTAACGCTGGTTCGCGAAATGTCGCGGAAGCAAGAGTCGCCACCATCTTTTTTTTTCTCCAACATGGAAAGGACAAAAGCACAGCAAAATTCCTTATGAGATAGTTTCTCGGTTCGGGAGGTAGATTTATAGAAAGGGAAGGTGTTAGCACCCTTTCTATCCATGGTTATCCATGGGCTCTTAGATACTTGCACATTGTGTTTTCAAAATGTTTGTTTGCTTTTCAAGTGTGAGTGGGTTTGAAAAAGTTTCGTTTAAAGATTTCAGAATGACTCTTGTATCAGTCCTCAAGAGTGTTTGAAAAATTGTTTTGAAAGCTTTTTGAAAAGTGTCGGTGTGAAAAGAGTTTTGATTTGTTTTTGAATAGAGCAAGTATCTATGAGTCATCTACCTACCCTAAGGAATTAGGCTGTGTAAATGTCCTTAAGGTAGTACCATCCCACCATTGAGAGGTAGGTAGCACCACCGTTGGAGGTGTTCGGGTCAATTCGAGTGTAGGGACAGTGTGGTCACCAAAGCAACAGTTAGGACACCTTAGAAGCTACCCTTATGTCCTTGATCCTTTTTTAATCTGAGGCAACCGTTTCGAGGCAACTATTCCGAGGCAACCGTTTCGAGGCAACTTGTTTTGAGGCAACTGGATCATGGACATAAGGACTTACTAAGACGTCCTATACTTGACGACCACGTTTCGAAGGCAACAGGTGAGGCGTACCCTAAGAGTGGTGTGTGAATTTGTGTGTTGTTTTCAGTTTAACAGTTTATCTTTGATCATTGTATTGTGAGCTACGCTTGTTTTTAATTAACCATACATTCTTTCATGCAATTTATAATTTAAGAGTGCGAAAATTTAAATGCGGAAAGATAAATCCTACGCTATTACAAGGCGCGGGTCTATACATCGCCAAAGTACAAAGACCCGTTTGATAAAAAATGCGGAAAGTAAAAAGACCTAATTACTATTACAATCCTTGAGCAGTTACATAATATTCGAAAAGAAAAAAGAATAACGTGCGAAAGAATAAAAGTTAGGACGTCCGAGGGTTTTGACCCTTTTGAAATTAAATTGAAATTAAAGTCTAATTATTATTTAAAAAAGAAATTGTTTTTTATGTTTTTGGTATTTATGAAAATAAGGAAAATTAAAATTAGAAGGAAACCCTAGTTCTAAATATTTTAATTATTAATAAAAAGAAATATTAAAGTTACTCTAATTTACACTAATTAATTAAATTACATGTTTATTTACAAAAATAATAATTAATAAGAATAATAAATAATGAGAAAAATGATTTAATTAAGAAAAAGAATAAAATGTCAAAACCTAATTCTATGTATTTTATTTATTAAGAAAAGTGTCAAAATTAAAACCTAAATTAATCTAATTAATTGTTAGAGTTTATTTACAAAAAAATATCTTAATGGTGAATTTAATATTAATAAAAAATAAACATTTTTTTTTTAGTTTCTGATTTATTATTGTGAAAATTATTTTATGGTAAAAAAGAAATAATTAAAACATTAAAAAGAATTAGAAAAGAAAATCAAATAAAAATTAAAAATGATGCAAACCAGGGGGGGTATCAGGCCCCAAAGGGAGGTGCTTGTAAGAAATTTAGGCCCACCAGAACAAAGCCTTGTTTGACTTCTTGGGATCACGTGTGGGATGGTTGACTGAGTGTACCATGGACGTTGTCTCTTGACCACTGGATTGGATCTCCTGGCCACTTGGCAGGCACAGGCATGAGCGTGCATGGTAGGCCTTTGGTTGAATGTTGCGCTAGAACACATTGCAACAAAAATTATTAAGCATATGGGGGGACCTGGGAATCGAACCCAGGTCCCAACGCTGGAAGGACACGTTGCCAGCCAACTGAGCTATTGTATTTCTTTGTTAACATAATGGAGAGCAATTATTATTAAAAAAAACAAGCGTTAGTGGTATGAACAACAAATTCACGTGCCAAATTTGAATGCTCCTATCAGGTGATGACACGCTAGCTTCTTCTTCATCTTTGTACCTGCATTATAAACAAATAGTGGGGGTTTTAAACCCCCACAAACTGCAACCTGTAAAAATAGCGAATAGAACATGCCTCAATATAAAAAGGGCGCGATTGCTTCATTGGATTCGTCTTGTTGTCACGAATGTGTTCATACAGGTTTGGTGGTCTAATTTTACCCTATGAGGAAAGCCCCAATTTTGAAGTTCTGAAACCCTAGGTTTCATCAATGGTGAATCTCGTTTCAAGCATTTTTAGAACAATTAAACTATGCCAAAAGTTCCAGGGAGATGTTAGTAACACAAATCAATGATCAAAACACATGAATGATGAATAGAAATTGAAAAACGATTATGGACATTTTTGTGAAAAGCGCAATGCTGTTCTACCAATTCTTGGAGTATGGGGACTTGTTCTTGGTTGCAATCGACTCCTAGCAATGTCAGGAACGTAATGGAATGCTTGTTATGCTTTGAAACGTCCTGCAACTATGATTTCAGATTCCAAGCTTTTGATGAAAATTTGCAATTTGGTTCTATCTTTTTTGAGCAGCTTTTCGTGTATCTTTTAATAGGGTTTCACTATGCCTTTGTATCTGAACGTGATTAGGTCAAAAAAACAAGCCCAAGGTCCATGAATTGATGATTTGAAGATTTGATTTTCAACATATCAATTTCAATCTTTTTCCATTGAAACTCTTGCCAATCATGGAAAATCTTCCCTTTTTGAATGTGAAACGACTTGCCACCTTGCCCTAGTTTGATTTGCTGCACAAAAAGATTTAAAAAGCATGATTTGATATTTTCTCATAATTAAATCTAATTAAATTAATTAATAAGAATAAAAATTCAATTAATTAATTAAAAATAAGAAAATAAATCCCTTTGAGCTCAATGGGTCGTGCATATGCTTCGGGTAATGGTTCAAGGAAGAATTTGAGGCCCATTAGCATTTTTGAAGTGTTTTAGGCAAAGTTGACTTTTCAAAATTCCCAAAAATTTCCCAACTTCTTCAAGGCATATCTTGCTCAATTTTGAAGCTATGATCATGTTCTTGGGCATTTTGAAAAGGTCTTGAAGTCCTCTAACCAATGACTTTGGTCCCATGTCATTTTGATTTACCAATCTCAAGTTATGGTCTTTGACTTAAAGTGCCTTTTTGTTGACTTTTGAAAATGACCTATAATGTTGAAATTGATAACTTTTTGTGAGAGCATTTATTGGACTTGAAGTGTGAAGATGAGTTGCAGGAAATGTCATTCTCTTCAAAATGAGCTTTGGATGGGATTTTTCTGATGAAACATGAAGAAGTTATGCCTTGGTCAATTTGCAGTTGACTTTTCCAACTGTCCAAAAATAGAAACTTTTGCATCTTGAGACTTTTTGAGCCAAGCTTGTGGAATCATAATCAAGGATTGATCAAATGATGTTTGTGGCTTCAAAATAAGATGTTCACCAAAAAATTTGACTTTTGACTGTCAAATGACCATTTTGCCCCTGCAGTTGACTGTGGAGCATTTAGGGTTTTTGACTGTGCAACTTGATGCTGTGAGTCTTGAAACTTGACATATGAATGCTTGACAATGCTTGTAGGCATATGGGACTTGATTGGACCCTTGAAAACCTCAATTTCTTTGCCAGAACCAAAACCCTAATTTTGACTGTTAGGAGGCAATTGGACTGTGCAACCCTTGAGAGATTTTGAACCATGCTCTTGGCAAATCTTGAAGAATATGGGAGGGCAAATTTTGGGGTACAACACAAACCAGCATTTTTAAAACAGTCGGTTCTGCCACCGTATCACAGATTCCAAGGCAAAAAGCCTCCAGTAGCCTCCTTCGATTCCAAGGAAAAAAATCCTCCTTTTGGCATCCTCCTACTGCACAATTTGCCTCTTGTATGCCTCTTTCGTCTGGGCATATTTACTTCCTACATGCCTCTTTCGTTTGGGCATGTGGCCCCCTTTGTTGCAAGCTTCATTTGGGTATTTAGACCTCCCGCATGCAGGCTTCAACAGAGAATTGGCTATGTTTATACTAGCTTAGACTGGACAACATTTCCCTTTGAAATATTATACTGCAATGCCACCATTGACAACCTTCAACACACATGGTTGGTGGGCCCCTTCAAAGGACTTGTATTGGTGGATTTGAAGGGCATACATAGGGGTCCCTGTCTAAGGATATACCTTACTAGAATAGCATAGTCCATTCGAAGGACACATTTGGCCCTTTCAAAGATACATACATGTCCCATTCGAAGGACATATTTGAGGGCTCATTCGAAGGACTTACAAGACCCACCTTAAGGCACACATTTGGCTCCTCCGAAGGATGCACAAAAGTGACCCATTCGAAAGACACTTGTTGGGTGAAAATCAAATAATGTTGTTTGAAGGAGAATCTGGTCGAAGGAGGGGTCAAAATGAAAGATGAAATATTCAAAAGATGCTTGCTGCCAAGTTCAAGCCTGGTACACTGGCCATAACACTCCAAAACTGCTGCATAGTAGTCCTGAAACACTGCTCCATTCTTGCACCAAAATGGCATACGAACACTGCCCCTCGAAAGCTACAAAAAGCAATTTACTCAAATTGTTCAAATTGTTTTGTTTTCCCTCCAAAATCTCAGCCATCTTTGCCTATAAATAAGAGGCTCCATAACATGTATAAGGGGCTAGACAACACATCCAGAAACTTTGGGGGTGGTGGAACGAATCTTCAAAAAATATCAAAACTCTCAAAATCTCTTAAAATCTTAAGATTCTCAAACACTAAACCCATAATCTAGAAAAAACACAACACTTATTTCCTTGGCCCTTCGAATCCAGAAGAAAATAATACAATTGTTTCCTTGGCCCTTCGAATCTAAAGAAACACAACACTTGTTTCTTTTTTCTCTTTCGAATCTGAAACCATCCCTCACATCTCCTGACCTTCAAATCCAGTACAAGAAGCACAACCCCTGTTTCTTCCATTCGAATCCAAGAGTACTCAGGACAGCCACTCAATGTTCAGCATATGTTCCAGCTTGAAGCAAGGTAAGTCACTCTGACCTTAAACTCTTCGTTTGAAGCATGTACATAATATTTATTTCCTTTTTGTTTCCATCCTTTTAGTTTGTTTTTATTGCTACTCCTTTTAGTTTTGTTTCTTGGTTTATTAAATATGCTTTAAGAACTAACCTGGCCATAAGGTAATGCTAGCATGGCCTTAGGCCATATTGCTATTTAAAATCTCAAACGAAAGAAACAGGAGGAAAGAGGTACGAAACGAACCCTTAGGCTTCCACACTGACTTCGAAGTCCCAATCGAAGGAGGCAACGAGGGACTTAAGGTGAAAAGGGCACTCCATGCTGAACAAAAGAGGCAGACAGAAGGATGGCCATGCTGATTCCAGGCCCCAGTCAAAGGAGGCAGAAAAGCGGAATCGAAGGTTGTATCTCATGCCTCAGGCTAAGCCCAAATCAAAAGGCATGACCTCACTGACTCCGGGCCCAAATCGAAGGAAGCCAAAAAGGTTAGAATCAAAGGGTTTTTCAGCATAGATTGAAGCATTCATTTTTCTTTCTTTCATTTTTGTTTTGTCTTTACATTTTCATGCTATTCAATATGGTTGTAATAGTGTAGGATTTATTTTCTGTATTTTTATTACTTTTGTATAAATATTGGTAAGTACGGTGTATGGCAAGATAAAAACAACAAGTAGACAACCTAAAAAATCAAAGACAAAATGCATTCAATCAAACACACTATTCACACATGCACCTCTAGGGTAATCTCACTTGTTGCCTCGGAAAAATAGTCATGTCCCTCGAATATGAGCGTTTTAGCAAAAAACCTTGATAAAAGATCGTAGTCCCTCGATGACCCTCAATGTTGCCTTCAGTAAATGATCTAGTCCCTAAACAACATTGTTAAAACGTCCCATAGGTTGCCTTCTATGACTATATAAATGTCCCACGCCTGTCCCTTCACATCCAATGATGGGGCTTCTTACCAAATCAATGGTAAGATAGAAACATCTAAAGGAGGAGGAAAAGAACATTAGACCTTTTGAGTAGGTAGGATGCTCCTAGTTGCTCGCTTGCTCACAATAAAAACATTTTATACACCAACACTTTCATTTGAAACATTTTCAAAAGACAAAGTTTTTTGTACGCGTTCTTATAGAAATGAGAACCATTACAAAGACACTTTTCAAAATCACTTTCAAAAACACATTCCACAAACACTTCTTTGAACTATTTTCAAAAACTAACACTTTGTACGCATTCTTATAGAAACGAGAACCATTACAAAGACATTTTCAAAATACTTTCAAAACCCACACCACAAGCACATTTTCAAATAAAAGCAAGTGATCTAGCAAACAACTAAGAGCCCGTAGATAACTACGGATGGAAATGGTGCTAATACCTTCCCTTTTCATAACCTACCCCCCGAACTTAAGAAATAATCTCGAAAGGTCTTTCCTGTTCTTTTCAGCCTTTCCTTTTGGATAAAAGAAAAGTCGATGGTGACTCTTGCTATCCGCAACAATTGCGATCAAATGCAAAAACACCCAAGTCAGTTCTCCCACCGTGTTACAGAACTGGCGACTCTGCTAGAAAATTACTTAAAAGTGGGGTTACCTTAGGGCTAGATCACCTTTACTTTCTTTCTTTGTTTGACTTGCTTGCTTTACATTTTTTTGGGTCCTTGTTTGGGTAATTGTTTAAGATCCTACACCCATATCTGGGGCACCTTTTAGGTAAGTAGTAATAAATCGTGGGAGTTGTGTGGCGTATACCGACATGGTTGAAGCGATAGCTACATTAGTGTGACGCATTTGTTGGTACCGGTAGCCCTTGAGTCAGTCAAGGAGAATATGGGGCCGCTGAGCGGTGTCATGAAGCACTAACTGACCTTAGAACCTTAATTGAATCACTTGGCCATTAGGAAGTAGTGAGATAGCCGGATTTGGTTTTGACCGAAGATTGGTTAATACTCGATGCTACGCTCATTGAGATCGGACTTTCGGGATATTTTGATCGCCATTAAAGAGGCTTGCACTGAAACAATGCCTGATAAAGAAAGATCAGTGATATTGAGATCCCCTAGAACCTGGTTACTATTACTAGGACAGGTTGAGCCAACTCAACTTCAAGAGGGTACTTACCTACAAACTCCATGCAAGCCTAAACCTAAGGACTTGTCTTCTTTGTGTGTATATGGCTATTTGTGCATAACAACTTGCTTGCTTTGCATACTTGTACATAACATCATGACATCATACCATAGCATTTTCAATAAACATTTCAAGGATCTCAAGGGCCTTTGATGTGGGGTCATGTTGAACCATATGCCTATCAAGGGGCAAGAGGATTTATTCTCTAATCAAACATCGTCAAAAACCAAAGCATGGTAACTTGAGTCAAGGGCTATGACCCACTTGACATGGTGAGCTTGATTCTCGTGGAAGGACATCCACCGGTACAAAGTTCTCCAATCAAAGTTGTTGATCAAAATTCAACTTCTAACATATTCTCGTGTTTACCCCGCGAGATCCTTGAAAACATGCATCCACATACCATGCATCATATCATGACAGGTTTCTCCCATACAGGTCTCGTTATCTTCCTACTGTTTATTTCAGTAATATGAATATGGAACAAAGCGTGAAGGATCTTCAAGCACAAAATGCTCAATTCCAACAAATGTTCTTGACTTTGGCTAAAGGGCAAGAGGACCTAAAGACTATTTTTCTCAAAGACAAGAAGAAAAAGACAAAGAAGTCAGTGGGTGTCCTGAATTTGGGAAGAAGACTTAGAGGACTAGTCAAGAGAGCTCTAGATCTCTTAAATATATCAAATGAGGGGAATAATCATGAAGAAGATAATAACCTGGGGACTGATGAAGATGAAGCTGACTACTCTGAGGAACAATATTCTCCCGCTAATGATAAATACAAACAGTTGCAGGATCTCCTAAATGCTATGGAGATTCTACAGATACCTGGCTTGGACTTTGAAGAGTTAGGGTTGGTTTCTGGAGTGGTCATCCCACCAAAGTTCAAAATCCTTACCTTTTCCAAGTATGATGGGGTCTCTTGTCCTAAGATGCGTCTGAGGTCTTATGTCTGCAAGATTCAACCTCACACTGCTGATCGGAAACTATGGGTCCATTTCTTCCAAGAAAGTTTGGCTGGCACTCAAGTGGAGTGGTTATATTAGTTAGAAGGAACCAACATTCATACCTGGGAGGACTTGGCTGCTACTTTCTACAAGAAGTACCAATACAACGCTGATCTTGCACCAACTCGTGTGCAATTGCAGAATATGACCATGCATTCCAACGAGGGCTTCAAAGAATACGCCCAAAAGTGGAGAGACTTGGCAGGAAGCGTTCAACCACCCTTAACTGATAGGGAGCTGATTGACATCTTTATGGGAACTTTGACGGGACCTTTCTTTAATCACCTAATCGGAAGCTCTTCAACCAGGTTCACTGAGCTAATACTGACTGGCGAAAGGGTCGAAGTTGGCATCAAAAGCGGAAAGATCCAAGGAGCTACATCCTCTTATACTAAAAAAACCATACAATGGGAAGAAAGAGTCCAATGATGTGTATGGTCAAAAGGGTCATGACAAGAGAAATCATGACCAACATGTGGGGGCAGTCCTGATCTCTGGTCCGACATCATGGTGACAACAACAAAGGGGAAATCAATGAAGGCAAGACGAGCCCAAAAGAAAATTTACCAACATCAACATGATGTTGTCTCAAGCACTGCAACACTTATTGAAGATGAATCAGATTATGTTGATAGGACCTCATCCAAACCCTAAAACTTTTTCTCCTAACTACAATCCTGATGCAATATGTGCATATCATTCCAGAAATCCTAGGCATGATACTAACGATTGTTGGATGCTGAAATACAAGATTCAAAACATGATTCACACCAAGGAGATCGAGTTTGACCCTCCAGAGACTCCCAACGTGATCACCGCTCCCATGCCAAATCATTGAGCGTTCCAGTTCATTTTGAATTTTCAATTGTAATCTCTTTTGTTACTCGAACACTTATCTGTTAATGTCAAACTTTGTTTCATTAATGCATTCCATATGTTTGTCTTGAATTAATCCATTCGGTTTCATTATATTTAAACTATGTTATTTTTACTCCCTTTATGATATTCAACTCTTGTTTCAAAAAGTTATAAGCCTTTAGAGGGAGGATGGCGAAAACAATGCCATAATCTCATACACTATGCTTTTGGACAGACCTTGCTAACAATGTACAAGCGTTGTTTCAATTCCTAAACACTGGAGTTATAAGGAGGATAATCCCCAGTCAACCCCTTCGAGCCAAAGAAGTAGGAGTTTCCTTTTTACACAAATTAAAACCTTTAATCAAAACTTGGGACAGGGTAGTCTCTCAGTTAATTCAAGTGTGTGTTCAGTCGTAAGCTTTCACTTCGTACACAATGAATGACATCAAAAACATTCCTTCTGAATCATAAAAAAAGACGGCGATGGTTCCTTATCACATAGGCAGTCATTATCTCTCAAAAGAAAAATCCCACTAAGTCAAAACCTATAAATGAGACTTGAGAAAAACTGGGGCATCCCACTGACTATAATCTCAAAACAAGAACAGTCAGGCAAAAATCAGGGATAGTAAATCAAAAAAGAGGACACTATAAATCCTTAACAACATGGAAAATATGGCAAAAATGTCTGCCTTCCAACAAATAAGTTTCCAAATTTCTGAACCATCACCAAAATGTCATTCCAGACTCAAGTGGAATTCAAACGCATAATTAACTGAGTTTAGGACCGGAGAACATCACGAAGAATGGGCGGGTACAAATACACTTTGAGCCTTATCCTTTGTTTCTTAAACCATGAACCAGACCATGCTACAACCCTTTCAAAGTCCTAATTGAAGCACGGGTTAGTTCGAAAGCATGTTGTTACAAAAGGTATCCTGACTCATGTAAGGTTTTACTCTAAATCCTGAGTTGGATTCACATTCTTACAAAAATTCTTATATCTGCTAAAACGCATTTTCAAAACTTCAAGACAAACATAAACTTTGCATTATTTGAATATCGTTGTTTGCATATGGCTATTTGTTTGACAACAGAAAAATTCACATGACAAATATCCAGTGAACAAAATCTCTCTCAGTAAACAAAATCATTTCAAATGGGATAACACTTCCAATGAAAAATCTCCTATAAGCGAGGGGGTATCAGCACGATCACTATCCAACACATCTGGGCCAGTCAAGGCAATATTCCAAGAAATCTCTCAAGAAATGCTGAATAACCAGGGGCAGGTCTGTATCTGAATCATTTGGGGCATTGAACATGAATCCCAACAAAGGTTTACGTATGGCCAAACAAACATTTCCTTGCAGTACTACAAAACTTGCTACCAGGGGCAGTGATAAAACTCCCACCAAGTCCTTTTCATAGGGTGATCCCCAGTCAGAGTTTCAATCTCTGAAAACTTCTCCCCAACTGAGTTGATCTCAAGAATCCTCGAGGATTTCTGCCAAAAGAAAACACCCCTCCAATAGATTGGCGACATGGTTTATTTCCCCAACAAACGGCAAGATTCCCTAGCTTGAGTTTGCCTCTCCGACTACTACAAATCAAGGGACCACAACTCCTCTTCCCTATTAGACTACTCTACAATCCCCAATGAGTTGATGCAAGACCTGGGAGACAACCAGATAACGGTTAATTTCTTTGTCCCCAACAAGTTGTTAACTCCCTTTCTCTTCTATCAAGAGATAGCTCCCCAGTAGAGCAACGGACAACTGAAACTCCTGAACTCTTTTCCCTAAGCGGGAATCAACACTCCCCACATAGTGTTCTTCTCAAGAAAAATCAACATCCCCTAGCAGGATTTCTCCTCAAACAACAAAACGGGATTCCCCAACGGAAACATTCTAAAAAAGGTCTAGAAAGGCGTGCTTACTCTTCATCCTCAATGGCCATTCGGGGTTCAGCTTCCCAAAACTCCCCAGCACTTGTCAAGGATTTATTTTCCGAGACAAAATTATATTCCAACAACATTTCATGCATGATATTACATACATGATAAATGCATACATCACAATCTCATTTATTTTGAGAACATCATTAAGCCATGCATCATGACATTGCATGCAGCTAATTCTTTACCTTTTCAGGAAAGATCAGCCAACAGATGGCTATCATCAACAATTTGCAAAAAGGTCAGAGATTAATACCTGAAACCAGACAGGACAACTATCTCAATAACCAACAAAAAACAAGTTTCAGATTAATGCCTGCTGCAACAAGCCAGGGCAACTATCTGTGAACGACCAATTGTAGATTAATACATGTAACAAGCCAGGAAAGCTATCTACATGAGAGGATTGAAGATTAATACCTGTAACAAACCAGGAAAACTATCTTTATTACTAAGGTCAAAATTCAATACCTGAAATAAGCCAGGGTAACTACCTACACGACCAGCTGAAGTAACCCTACCCAGGTTCTTTCTCCATTCTAGATGCAGTTTTACACAGACTCATCATGAAGCAACCATACCCAGGTTCTTTCTCTGAAATTCCAGATGAAGTTTAACACAGACTCATCATGAAGCAACCCTACCCAGGTTCCTTCTCATTTTCAGATGTAGTTTAACACGGACTCATCCTGAAGCAACCCTACCCAGGTTCCTTCTCTCATTTCCAGATGCAGTTTTACACTGACTCGTCCTGAAGCAACCCTACCCAGGTTCCTTCTTTTAAATTCTAGGTGAAGCTTCACATGGATTCATCTTGAAGCAGCCCTACCCAGGCTTCCCCCTCATATGTCTCCTAAATCATCCCTACACAGGCCCATCATAAATTGAAGAATATCCAAGACCTCTGCTGGTTCAGTTTAAATCGATCAATGGTTTATCCTGATTCCTTTCTGGTAGACACTTTCTCTGGTTCAGATAAATCGCTCCAAATATTTATTCTGATTCTTTTCAGGTTGAAGTCAAATTTAGATTTAGTCTAATTCCTGTTAACAATCACCTTTGGATGGCATCTATAAGCCCATCTTCGATAACTCTCCATCATCTCTCCAAATGGCATCTTTAAGCCCATTCCCTACATAATCAACCACCACATCATTAAGTGCAAATTTTTGGGCACTCTAGTGTTCAATCATCTTCCACCTTCAAGTCACGAATGGCAGACTCTCCAATCTAACTCTTCAGGTTTAAGAAGATTGAACAGGGGCAGCTGTTGTACCCCAAAATTTTCCCTCTCATTTCTCAAGGTATTTCTCACAAGGATTCTCAAAAATTCAAGCTTGCACAAGTACAATTGAATTTTCCAGCATCAAGTTAAAGAGGAAGCTTTTAAAAAAGGGGAAAATAGATTAAAATAATATTTTTGACAAAATTGGAGAAAAACAAGCCTTCTTCGATTCACCTCCTTCAATTGTCCTTTTGGCCTCTTTCGATGCAAGCTTGGCTTGCATCCTTCGATTGGGCGTTGGCCTCTGACACATTGCTTGTGATTCACAAGGCAGTAGTTTCCTACATGCCACCTTCGATTACACCTTAGTCATATTCTTAAGCTAAATATATCCCTGTACCCGGTGGACAGAGCAACTGTAAGGTTTAGACATTTCTTGTCTGCCCCTGTTTCTGATATTATGAGTAATCGTCTTTTATTTTGCATGTAAATATTTATGAGCAGCAATTATTGTCAAATGCATATATCAAAACTGAACATTGGACGTTCTTGCAAAACAAAACAGAAAAAAGAAAAACCATTTGAAATTTATTTGTGAAAATTAATTGTATTGACTTTGAAGTTTGGCCTGTAAATAGGCGTCGTTGTACAAGAGGCTGACATCCTAGTAAGAGAATGCCGTCGAACAAATAGAATTTATACAATTTGTGAAAAACAAAGAAAAACAGCTATGTGAATAATCCCACTGGGTTCCAACTCTGCTATTGCCTTTATATCCTCGAGCATCTCATCACTTTGTTACTTGGATGAAGGTAGATCAGAATGATTAGTGTCGTCCGAGCTTGATAGTCGATATCGAAGTCTGGTTGCAAGGTGATCCAATGAGACATAGTGTTATGCTTTAATCCCTAATTTTTTCCTGGATTGCCCTTTCAGGTTTTCAGTCCACCGGGATACCCTTTTTTGCCCAAGCCTCCTTTTCAGGTTTTCGACTTGCCAGGTGTACAGTTTTTCTTTCATTTTCATCCCTTATTTTTGCCCGAACCCTTTTGGTTTTCCGGGAAGCCCTTATTTTTGCCTAGGCCAGTCGACCTAGCGGGTCTTTGATCATGCATAGTATTTTTTCACTATGTCTGCATTGATGGGGTGAGGAAGGTCGTCACCATCCATGGTGGTTAGAATCATAGCTCCTCCCGAGAAAATGTTCTTAACCACAAATGGCCCTTCGAACGTAGGGGTCCATTTGCCCCTGGGATCACCTTGTGGCAGTATGATGCACTTGATCACCAGATCCCTGACTTGATACTCTTGTCGTTTAACTTTCTTATTAAATGCCTTGATCATCCGCTTTTGAAACGTTTGACCATGACAAATAGCAGTGAGTCTCTTTTCGTTGATTAAGTTCAGCTGATCAAGCCGGGTCTGAATCTAGTCATCTTCGCTCAAGCCTGCATCCTTCATAATCCGAAGAGAGGGTATCTAAACTTTAATGGGCAATACGGCCTCTATGCCATATACCAAAGAGTAGGGTGTTGTCCCTGTTGACGTCTGCGCTGAGGTACGGTACCCATGGAGGGAAATGGTAATATCTCGTGCCAGTCTTTGTATGTCACCATCATCTTCTGCATAATCTTCTTGATGTTCTTATTATCCGCTTCAATAGCCCCATTCATCTTCGGCCGGTAAGGAGAAGAGTTATGATGCTGTATCTTGAACTGCTTGCAGAGCTCGGTGATCATTGTATTGTTGAGATTTGTACCATTATCCGTAATGATCCTCTCTGGTATGCCGTATCGACATATCAGATTGTGCCGAATGAACCGTGCCACGACGTTCTTGGTTACAGTAGCAAAGGAAGCTGCTTCAACCCACTTTGTAAAGTAATCAATAGCTACCAGGATGAAACGATGCCCGTTGGATGCAGTAGGTCTGATTTCTCCGATCATGTCGATGCCCCACATTGCAAAAGGCCAAGGAGCTGTCAAGATGTTTAGAGGAACTGGAGGTATGTGCACCTTATCAGCATAGACTTGGCACTTATGACAGGTTCGAGAATGCTGATAACAATCGGCTTTCATTGTAGACCAATAGTATCCTTCCCGTAGGATTCTCTTTGCCATGGTATGTCCACTGGAATGAGTTCCGAAAGTACCTTCATGTAACTCGGTTGTGATCCTTTCTGCCTCACTTTTATCCACACATCGCAGTAAGGTCGAATCATGGTTACGCTTGTAAAGGATACCATTACTGATAAAGAACTTCGCCGCGAACCTCCTCAGAAACTTCTTATCATTAACAGATGCGCCCTCGGGGTACTCTTGAGCCTCAAGATACCTCTTTACTTCGTGAAACCAGGGTTTATCTGCTACCTCTTCAGTCTCAATGTCACAGCAATGTGTGGGTTCTTCCAACCATTCAATGGTAATCTGGGGAGCTTCATTGTCCCATCTGACCTTGAACATAGAAGACATCGTAGCTAGCGTGTCCGCTAACTGATTCTCCTCTCTAGGGAAGTGTTCAAAGGTTATCTCCTCGAAGTGCGGAAGCAACGTCAACACAAACTCTTTGTAAGGAATAAGATTTGAGTGCTTCGTATTCCACTCGCCTTTGATTTGACTGATCACGAGAGCGGAATCTCCGAATACACTCAGAAACTTTATCCTTAGGTTAATAGGTGCTCGAAGGCCCATGATGCACGCTTCATACTCCGCCATGTTGTTAGTGCAGTTGAAACATAGTCGGGCAGTGAATAGAGTATGAGAGCCTTCAAGAGATATAATCACAGCGCCAATGCCATTACCCAAAGCGTTTGAAGCTCCATCAAAGTACATAGACCATCGGGATCCTTCCTCAGATCCTTCATCCGGTCCAGGTTCTTCACAGTCAGTCACCAACATGATATTCTCATCCGGGAACTCGAAGTTCATAGACTGGTAATCATCCACTGCCTGATGTGCCAAATGATCTTCCAACACACTTCCCTTAATTGCCTTTTGGGTCGTGTATTGGATGTCATACTCAGTCAAGATCATCTGCCATCTTGCTATTCTTTCGGACAAAGCAGGCTTTTTAAAGATATACTTGATTGGGTCCATCTTTGATATCAATAGAGTAGTGTGAGTCAGCATATACTGTCTCAGCCGACAAGCAGCCCATGCCAAAGCGTAACAAGTTTTCTCAAGCAATGAGTATCGGGTCTCACAATCAGTAAACTTTTTGCTAAGGTAATAAATAACATGCTCTTTTCGGCCAGACTCGTCATGCTGCCCCAGCACGCACCCCATTGAATTATCGAGTACTGTCAATTACAGGATCAAGGGTCTTTCCTCAACTGGAGGCATCAGAATAGGAGGATCTTGGATATATTCTTTGATCCTTTCGAAAGAGGCCTGACATTCATCGTTCCACCTTACCACTTGATCTTTCTTCAACAGCTTGAAAATTGGATCACAAGTAGCAGTCAAATGTGAAATGAATCGGGCAATGTAATTCAACCGTCCCAAAAAGCCTCTGACTTCTTTTTCAGTTCGGGGAGCTGGAATTTCATGTATAGCCTTCACCTTTGCAGGATCCACTTGAATACCTTTATCACTTACGACGAAACCCATCAGCTTACCAAACCTCACTCCAAAGGTGCACTTGTTCGGATTTATCCTCATTCTGTACAACTTCAACATGTCAAATAGCTTCTGAAGATGGTCAAGGTGTTCTTCTTCAGTCTGGGACCTCGCAATCATGTCATCAACGTATACCTCAATCTGATGATGAATCATTTCGTGGAACAGAGCAACCATGGCGCGCTGATACGTTGCCCCAACATTTTTCAGTCCGAAAGGCATGACTTTGTAGTAAAAGGTACCCCATTGCGTAACGAATGTTGTCTTCTCCATGTCTTCGGGAGCCATCTTAACCTGATTGTAACCAGAAAAAACCATCCATAAAGGAGAAGACCTTATGCTGTGTGGTGTTGTCAACCAGAGCGTCGATATGAGGCAGAGGGAAATCGTCCTTGGGGCTCGCCCTGTTCAGATCCCTATAGTCAACACACATTCGAACCTTACCATCCTTCTTTGGCACCGGAACCACGTTGGCAACCCATTGCGGGTAATAAGTAACTGCTAGAAAACCGGTGTCAAACTGTTTCATAACCTCAGCCTTGATCTTCTCAGCCATCTCAGGGCGCATTCGGCGAACCTTCTGTTTCACTGGAGGACAGTCTTCCTTGGTGGGTAGGCGGTGAACCACAATATCAGTATCTAACCCAGGCATATCTTTATAAGACCAAGAAAAGATCTCATCATAATCACGCAACATTTGTATCAACCGTTGCTTAACACTGGGCTCTAGATTTGCAACGATCTTGACCTCTTTCTTGTCTTCCTCCGTACCCAGATTTACTGTTTCCACTGGTTCTTCATGCGGCTGTATGGCCCTCTCTTCCTGAAGTAACAGTCTAGCAAGTTCCCCAGGCACTTCACAATCATCCTCACCTACGTCCTCGGCTTGGTTGATCGAACTTTCAAAGTCATAACTAGCAGTGGCAGAGTCGTTATCAGTGGGATCCAGAGTGGATGTAGACCTGTATATGTGAGTGTGTGTAAGACAAATAGCTGTTTTGATAAAGTGCAAAAAAGGAAAAACAAGGAGCGCAAAATTTGTAATGCAAGAAAGATGTCCAATGCTTTTATTGATGATATATGGAAATGACACATTGTTGTACCCCAAAATTTGCCCTCTCATATTTCCCAAGACATTGCAAGAATAATCTCCAAGTGGCTCAAGATTGCTCAAGAGTTGGACAGTCAAATCATCTCCTAAGGCAGTCAACCTCAAATTAGGGTTTTGTGTTGCATCAAGGTCCTTGCATCCAAATGACCTCAAGTGCTCCCCAATGTCCTAAAATGCTCTCAAGATCATCCATGCCAAATTTCAAGCCTTGCAGAGGAAGTTTTCTCAGTCAAATGCTCAAAGGGTCCAAAAATCGACTATGCTAAGGCAAAAGTCAACTGTGACCCAAATACAGTCAAACTTCAAGATTTTTTGTCAACATTCTCATTTTGAAGGATATTTCATCATTTGATCAAGGGTTGATCATGATTCATGAAGACTCAAAAGTTGCTAAATTAGGGTTTTGTAGGAAAAGTCAACTCAACTTTGACCAAGCATAACTTTCTCATACTTTATGAGAAATGACCCATCCAAAGCTCATTTTGAAGAGGATGAAATTCCCTACAATCCATCTTCATACCCCAAGATCAAGAAGTTCACTCACAAGAAGTTACAAATTTGGACATTATAGGTCATTTTTGAAAGTCAACAAAAACACCTTTTTTCCAAAGCTTATAACTTGAGTATGGAGTATCAAAATGAGATGAGACCAAAAGGGTTGGTTAGAGGACATCTCAAGATTTCTAAAAAGTTCAATAAAACTTCCAAAAGTTCAAAATTGAAGAAGTTATGCATTGTTGAAGTTGGGCATTTTTGCAAAATTGCCAAAAGTCAACTATCCCCAAAACTTCAAATTTTGTCAAATGGGCCCATTCCTTTCCACTTGATTTGATCTTGTCACACTACACACGTGTCCTAGCTTCAGCCTTATGATCATTTATCAATTTTATTATTTAATTTGATTTTTTAATGAATTATTTCATTTTAAATTAATTTAAATCAAATAAAATCCAAACATTGATTATTTGATCTCTTTTTGGCTATTTCAGGACCTAATCATCATCATCAAGTGTATCAAATTCGTATCAATCATTCCATGTGCAAAAAGATTGGATTTTGGACAAAATAAGCAAGCTTTCAATGGAGGATCAAATCAAATCTCCAAGCATTTATGTACAAGGATTCAGTCCACAAAAGTTAACCAAATGCATTGCTTATTACATATACAAGTGAAAGGCACACGAATTTGAGGTTAGAGGCTGCAAGAACACCAAAAGCAAAACTTGAAAAATTGGAAAAAGGTGTGAAATTGAAATCGTGCATAGAGGCAAATTCAAAGGCAAATCTCAACACCAATCCATTGCTGGGTGTCCACTGAACCTCCTGCAATCAAAAGCAAACCCTCACACCCTCTCAATCACGCTGTAAGTCTCTCAAAAAACCGCCCTGTATTCGAAATCGTAACCTCATGCTCTTGCATATTTTTGACAAATTGTTGACATATTCATGATGCTTGTGCAATTTCTGGACTTTTGGCATTATTTGATTGCGTTTATATGGCTTGTAACCCCATAGCCGAACCTAGGGTTTTGTAGTTTGTATTTTGGGCATTTTGTTTTCAGGCAAAATCAGTGCAATTAATGGACATGGACGTAACCAGGGGAGAGAGACGAGCATGACTATGGTCTTGGAATCAATTTCTATGGCCTATAATAGATTTTAGGATGCACATGCGAATTTAGCTGCGGATATAAATCCGCAGGTAAATATCCAGGGTCAAGCGAAGAAGATGAAGACATGGCCCTCTCCCAATGGTGGATTCAAACTTGGCGCGTGTTTTTTTTTATATTTTCTGGCATTTTATTTGTTTTCCCATATTATTATTTTTGATTAATCTATTGACAATTAAAGCATAATGGTCCAGTGGTCAAGGGGAGCGCTCTCAAGGCATTGTTGGCTGGAGGTCAGGGGTTCGATCCCTGCCTCCAGCGCTTTACATTTTCTCCTATTTTATCATGCAATCAGGTACAACTCCAAGCGCGTAGCATACCCTGGTCCTCAAATCTCAAAGCGCCAGATGGCCCCCAGGCCAGATCTGGTGGTCCTGATGTGATGTCCACCATATGCCCTAGTCAAAGTTCCACGCTGGAATCAGAAAGTCAACACAGGCCAAGTCAATTGGGCCTTGGAAATTGCTATCAAAACCTCCTAAAAAACAGGCCCAAACCCTAAACTTTCTCTATTTTTATTATTTTCTTTTAATTAATTATTGTTTTTATTTTATTATTTAATCACTAACCAATTAAAACTTTTTCTTAATAAAATTAAAAAACCAAAAATATTTTCTTTATTAAATTAATTTTCAGTATTTTATTTTTGTTAATAAATATTAATTTAATTAATTTAGTTTAATTAGGAAATAACTTTAATATCTTTTGCAATAATTAAAATTAACTTAGACAATTAGGTTTTTTTATTAACTTTGATTAATTTATTTCTATTTCTTTAAATATCAAAAATCCAAAAATATTATTTTCATTAATTAATTAATTTGTTTATTAATTTAATAATTAACTTAATTTAATTTCTTCTATCAATTCAAAATAAACTAAAAAAATATTTTCTTTAATAATCAAAGGGTCAAAACCCTAGAACTCGCCCGATTTAATTTCCCGCACGCGTTCCATTTTTATTCAATATTGTATCTGTTTCCCGGAATGTAATAGTTTAATAGGACTTTTACTATTTTTACCGCTTTATTTATTTTCTGCATTTTAATTTCAAGGGTTGCTTTTGGCGATGTAAATACCCGACACCTTGTAATAGTTAGTTTAAATTCCGCAATTTAATTTCCGCAACTTATAAACTGTTAGATGTTTGATAATAGGGAATGCATGACAAGATCGAATGTTTAACCTAAAATCAACATAGATAACCATTGACATGTACAAAGACAAAATTAACTGAAAACAATACACTCGCACATGCGCACTCTTAGGATACACCTCACTTGGTTGCCTTCGAACGTGGTCATTGAGTATAGGAAGTTTTAGAGGTTGCCCCCTTGTCCAAAGATCATAGTTTCCTCGAAACAGTTGCCTCGGAAAAATGATCTAAGACATTAGGGTTACCGCTAAGGCGTCCTAACATTGCTTTAGTGACCACACGTCCCTTAATCGAATTGACCCTTAAAACTCCAACGACGATGCTACCTACTCACTAATAGTGGGATAGCATTGTCTAAAGGACATTAGCACAGATTGATTCCTTTTTCGAGTAGGTAGATGGTTCTTAAGTACTTGCTCTTTCCAAAACAAAACAAATTTTCACACTTACACCTTTCAAAACAAAAACTCTTTTCAAACCCACAAACACAAAGAAAAGCAAATTTTGAAAACACTTTGAGCAAGTACCTAAGAGCCCGTGGATAACTACGGATAGAAAGGGTGCTAACACCTTCCCTTTCTATAATCTACCCCCCGGACCCGAGAAACATCTCGAAAAAGGAATTTTTCTGTGCTTTTTTTCCTTTCCTTATTGGATAAAATAAAATACGGTGGCGACTCTTGCTTACCGCGACATTTTGCGAAAACAAACGCAAAATGCGAACCAGCATTCCAAAAAAACAGTCAGTTCTCTCCCACCGTATCACAGAACTGGCGACTCTATTGGGGAATATTAATAAGTGGGGTGTACCTTAGGATTAGATCATTGTGTTTTCAATTGTTTGCTTTGTATGCTTTATATTTGTGGGCTTGTATCGGAGTTACTATAGATCCTAACCCGAATCTGGGGGATACCCTTTAGGAAAGTAGCAATAGACTGTGAGGGAACTGTACAGCGTAGACCGATACGGTTGGAGCAGTAGCTATGTTCGTGTGGCACTTTAGATTGTACTGATATCCCTTGCATTGGAACGAGGAGAATATGGGTCATCTAAGGGGTCATTAAGCACCAACTGACCTTAGAACCTTTAAATTGACCAACTTGGCCATAGAACAGTAGCAGTATGCTACACTCATTGAGACTAAACTCTCGCGATGATTCCGGCCGCAAAAAAAGGTTGCTAAACTGGAATTATGACCGGTTGAGGGTAGTCAGTGATATGGAGATCCTCTAGAACCCAGTTACTATTTTTAGGACAGGTTTAAACCAACTGAACTGAAAGAGGGTAGTACCTAAGCTCCTTGCTAGCCTGAAATCTAAGGGATCTCTGTGTGACTTGTGTGCCTTTACCATGTTTGCTATTTGTGGATACTTATGATGTGCTTTCTATCATGACATCATGACATCATAACATTGCATACATCTTGCATTGGACTAACCTATTTCAAAGACAAGAGGGATTCATCTTTGTTCTGTTTTGTAGGTCATGATGCCTATGCGTAGGAATACCATCTGGATCAACTTTGTCCAGGTTCCCACCATGCTTAAAGAATTGGTTGCAAAGATGCCTGATACTACCTCCTTCATCAGAAGACATGGGTATTTTCTCAGTTTGGTCACCTCCAAATTGGACGAGCAGATGATGAGTGTTTTGGTCCAATTCTATGATCCGCTGTACCATTGCTTTACTTTCCAGGACTACCAGTTGATTCCCACCTTAGAACAGTTCTCTAATCTGCTCGGTATCTCTATTTTGGAGCAGACCCCGTTTACTGGTTGGGAGAAGATCCTTAGGCCCGAAGAGATTGCTTCAGCCCTTCATATGACCAAGGATGAGGTAATGGCTAATTGGGAAACTAGAAGTGGAGAAAAGGGCTTTCTGACTAAGTTCTTGGTTGGTAAGGCTAATTATTTCTAGGATAGTCTAGACTTCAAGGCATTCGAAGATATTCTGGCTCTTCTGATATATGGCTTGGTATTGTTTCCGAATCCTGACTCCTTTGTTGATGTGAATGCGGTGAAAATCTTCACCTCTCATAATCCTGTACCCATTCTCTTGGGTGACATTCTTCATCAGCTTCATGCCCGTACTGCCCGAAAGCGGGGAACCTTGATGTGTTGTGCTCCATTATTGGCGAGGTGGTTTATTTGGCACCTCCCCAAATCAGTGCTGAAGAACAAAGAAGGCATGGGATGGGCCTATAGGGTTATGTCTCTCTCTCATAATGACATCATCTGGACTATCAAGGGTATGGATGAGGTGGCTATTATTGATCGATGCGGGGAGTACCCCAATGTTCCACTGATAGGAACCCATGGAGGAATTTCTTATAATCCGTGCTTTGCCTTACGTCAGTTTGGGAGAGCCGGAAGAGAAGGACCTCATGAGCTGCTAATGCCTAGTATCATCTTTGATTTTCAAGGGGATAGCGACGAGCAACGCCGCAGATTCATAAGGGCTTGGGATAGAGTTCACAGATCTGATCCACATGAGCTTGGCCCAAAGACTTCTCTTCCGATGGAGCCACATCTCAGATGGGTTTGCATCCGTTCCCAAAAGCTGGGTATGCCATATGAAGCAGTCCTGCCTATCATTGTTGAAGTTGCTAATGAAAAGGGGGTTCTTCCTACCATCCTCCATCCTTACATGCCCACTGACATTGGGGCACTGAAAATGTCTTGGATGCAGCTGAGAGAAGAGCGGGATGCTTACCGAGAGAAGTTTAACGAGCAAGAGAAAAAGATCCAGAAGTTAACTAGGCAGCTGGAGAACGAGCATATTCTCAATGACTATGTCCGCACCGACAAGAAGCGACCATGGGAGCACTGATTATCCTTTGATTATTTCCTTTCTAGTTTTTATTTACTTTTCAGTATTTCCTTTCTTGTAACGCTTTAAGGGCATCTGTTGAACAATTTGAATTTCAAGGTTTATCTAATAAAAGTGTGCTTCCTTTCTTGTTTACAAATTTGAATCTCTCGATTGTCTTTGAAATCATTTCATACGCATTTCATCCCATGCACTTCATAACAGGTACCCATTACAGGTCTCTTATCTTCTTCACTGTTTATTTCAGCACTCATCATGTCTGCTGAACCATCAACTGAGCAAGCAATCAAGGCCTTACAGGCCCAGAATGCCCAATTCCAAGAGTTGTTCATGAATCTAGCTAAGGGTCAGCAAGATCTGAAGACCTTGATTCTGAAAGAGAAGAAGAAGAAGAAGAGGACAGTCATGTTTAACACAGGTCACAGGTTTGGAAACAGGCTACGGGATGAAGTTGATTTGACCACCTCATATGGAGGGAAAGATAGTCAAGAGGAAAGAAGGGCTCCTAGCCCTGTGGTCTCAGACAACGAGACAGACTTCGACGAAGACCAGTATCCTCCTGCTGAGGATAAATACAAACAACTGGAAGACCAGTTGAGTGCGATGGAAGTTCAGAAAGTGCCTGGTCTGGACTTTGGTGATCTGGGTCTATCATCTGGGGTGGTAATTCCCCACAAGTTCAAGGCACCAGCCTTTGCTAAGTATGACGGAGTTTCTTGTCCGAAGTTGCAGAGCCTTGATGGCTTGATTAGTAGATGTTTTAGAAGACATGTTGTGCTGAAATAAACAGTGAAGAAGATGAGAAACCTATAATGGTACCTGTAATGAGGTGCATGGGAATGGAATGCGTATGAAATGATTTCAAAGACTTTAGGGAGATTCAAATTTGTAAACCAAAATAAAACACACTTTATTAGATTAAAACATGAAACAATGTTTAACAAATGCCTTTAAGGCGTTACAAAATAAATACTGAAAAGAAAATCTAAACTAGAAACAATAAAAGACATCAGAATTCCCATGGTCGTTTTCCTTTCGTGCTGACATAATCGTTGATTGTCATCTCAGTCTCTAGATGCCTTGTAAGCTTCAGGATCTTTCGTTCCTGCTCATGATACTTCTCTCTATAGGTATCCCTTTCTTCCCTTAGCTGAATCCAATACCTCTTCAATGCCCCAATATTAGTAGGCATATAAGGATGGAGGATCGTATAAGGAACACCTTCTTCATCAGTACGTTCCACAATCACATGCAAAAAAACTTCATATGGCATCCCCGGCTTTTGAGCACGGGCTCGAACCCACTGGAGATACGGTTGCATCGGGAGAGAAGTATTCATTCCTAGCTCATGTGGATCAGACCTGTTCACCCTGTCCCAAGCTCGTATAAATCTGCGGCGATGTCCCTCAACATCCCCCTTGAAGTCAAAGACAATGTCTGGAAGCAACAGCTCATAAGGACCGTCCCTTCGAGCTCGTCCAAACTGTCATAAGGCCAAACAAGGATTATAGGTTATCCCTCCTCTAATTCCCAGCAATGGAACATTGGGGTATTCCCAACACCGATCAATGACAGCTACTTTTTCCATATCTTTAGTACTCCAAAGGATGTCCGTATGAGCAAGGGACATGATTCTGTAAGCCCAACCCATACCTTCCTCATTCTTCAATACAGATTTGGGGAGGTGAGAAATAAACCACCTCTCCAGCAGCGGTGTACAGCACATGAGAGTTCCCCTTCTCCGAACAGTACGTGTATAAAGAGCATGCAGAATATCACCCAAGAGTGTATGCACTGGGTTACGGGACATGAATATCTTGACTGTGTTCACATCGACAAAAGAATCTGAATTAGGGAACAGAACCAAGCCATAGATGAGGAGAGCCAGGATGTCTTTAAATGTTTGAAAGTACAAACTATCCCAGAACTGTTGAGCTTGATCAATCAAGAACTTAGCCAAGAAACCTTTCATCCAACTCCGAGTCTCCCAATTAGATACTACATCAGCCATTGTTAGATGTAAGGCTGAAGCAATATCCTTTGGCCTAGGAGCTATCTACAAACCTGTAAAGGGTGTCTGCTCTAGAATAGATATGCCAAGTAAATTAGAAAACTCCTCCAAAGTAGGGACCAACTGATAGCCCGGGAAGGTGAAACAGTGATGCAATGGGTCAAAGAACTGGAACAAGACGCTCATCATTTTCTCATCCAGCTTTGAAGTGAACAGGTTGAGGAGATGACCATGTCTTCTAACAAAGGAAGAAGTATCAGGAACTTTTGAAACCAACTCTCTAAGCTGAACATGCATATGCACGAAGCTGATCCGAATGGTATTTCTGCGCATAGATGCCATGATCTGAAAAACAGAACAAAGATGAATCCCCTCGGTCTTTGAAATGGTTAGTCTAATGAAATATGCATGCGATGTCATGATGCATGATGTCATGATAAAAAAACACCACAGGTATCACAGATAGTAAACATGGTAAAGGCAAACAAGTCACACAATAGCCCTTAAATTTTAGGCTGGCATGGAGTTTAGGTACTACCCTCTTGCAGTTTAGTTGGTTCAACATGTCCTAGTAATAGTAACTGGGTTCTAGAGGTTCTCAATATCACTGACCATCCTCCATCGGTCATAATTCCAGTTTAGCAATCTTTTCTTGCGGCCAGAATCATCGCGAGAGTATGGTCTCAATGAGTATAGCATTCTGCTACTTTTCTATGGCCAAGTTGGTCAATTATAGGTTCTAAGGTCAGTTGATGCTTAATGACCCATTAGCAGCCCCATACTCTCCTTGTTCCTCCACAAGAGATATAAGTACCAACTAATGTGTCACACCAACATAGTTACTGCTTCAACCGTATCGGTCTACGTCGTACAGTTCCCTCACAGTCTATTGCTACTTACCTAAAAGGTATCCCCAGAACCGGGTTAGGATCTATAGTAACTCCGATACAAAACCCACAAAGATAAAGCAAACAGATCAAACAATTGAAAACAATACAATGAATTAATCCTAAAGTACACCCCACTTATTAATTCCCTAGCAGAGTTTCCAGTTCTGTGATACGGTGGCCAGAACCGGGACGTGTTTCCCTTTTTTAAGGAATTGCTGGTTTTCGTTTTGCGTTTGTGTTTGCAAAATGTCGCGGTAAGCAAGAGTCGCCACCGTCTTTTATTTTATCCAACAAGGAAAGGAAAAAAGCACAGAAAAATTCCTTTTTCGAGATATTTCTAAGTACGGGGGGTAGATTATAGAAAAGGAAGGTATTAGCACCCTTTCTATCTGTAGTTATCTACGGGCTCTTAGGTACTTGCTCATCATTTTCAAAATTGTTTTCTTTGTGTTTGCGTGATTTGAAAAGCTTTTGTTCCGACTTCGATTTAACTCTTGCTTCTGTCTTCAAGAGTGTAATGAAGTGTTTTTGAAAACTTTGTTTGTAAAGGAGTGTAAGTGTGAAATTTTTTGTTTGAATTGAGCAAGTAATTAAGAGTTAATCTACCTACTCGTAAAAAAAATCGTTCTATGTTTGTTTCCTTTAGACAGCGTATCCCACTATTAGTGAGTAGGTAGCACTGTCGTTGGAGTTTGAGGGTCAATTCAAACAGGGATGTACGGTCACTAAAGCAATGTTAGGATGTCTTAGTAGTAACCCTAATGTCTTAGATCAATTATCCGAGGCAACAATATCTGAGGCAACCTTTTCGAGGCAACTATGATCTTTAGACGAAAGGACGACCACTAAAGCATCCTATACTCAATGACCGTTTACCGAAGGTAACCAAGTGGGAGTGTACCCTAGGAGTGTGCATGTGTGAGTTATTCAATTTCAAATTTATTATCTTTGCACATGTTTAGGGTTATCTAACTGTTTAAAAATTTAGCATACATTCTTGTCATGCATCCCTAATCATACATCTAACAGTTAATATTTTGCGGAATTTAAAGTGTGGAAATTAAACTACGCTATTACAAGGCTTCGGGTATTTACATAGCCAAAAACAAACCCTTTGAAATTAAAGCGATAAATGTAAATAAACGTCCTAATT
Organism: Vicia faba; assembly: GCA_948472305.1. Taxonomy (NCBI): domain Eukaryota; kingdom Viridiplantae; phylum Streptophyta; class Magnoliopsida; order Fabales; family Fabaceae; genus Vicia; species Vicia faba. The sequence goes on from OX451735.1 coordinate 1,542,233,073, forward strand.
AAACTATTACAAACTGTAAGCAGTTACATCAATATGATAATAATAAAAATAAAGCGCGCGAGAAAAATTGGAACGAATGCGAACTAGGGTTTTGACCCTTCTATCCTAATTAAAAGAGAAAATGTTTTTTGTTGTTTTTAATTGTTTTTTTAAGAAAAAAGATTAGGTTTTAAAAATAAATGTACAAATTAATTAGTGATTAAATTAATAAATAAAAATAATTACATAACCTATTTTTTATGTTTTTGATTATTTTTAAGAAAAGAAAGAAAAATTAAATTTGGAATAAAAACCTAATTATTCTAATTATTTTTAAGTTATTTACAAAATAATTAAAGTTTTTACCTAAAATTAAATCTAATTAAATTAATAAATTTATTGATAAAAAAATACCTAAGCCTAATTGGTGAAAAATATTTTTCATGATTTTTTGATAAAAAGAAAATAATTAATTTGTTAGTAAATAAAATAAACAAATAATTTAAGACAAATAAAAAAAGTATAGAGAAAGAGATTTGGGCCTGAGAAGCAATCTGAAGGGGGGTGCAAACAGTAAGCCTTGGCCCAAAACCAAAAGCGGTCCATTTTGACTTTCTATGATCACATGCAATGCATTGACTGAGCCTCATGGTGTTCTTCCCTTGATAGCCTTTGGATTTGGCCTTCAGGACACTTGGCGCTTTGGATTATGATGAACCATGGTGGTCGCTGGCCTCATGTACACGCTAGATCCCCTCGAAGGAAAAAATATGAAATATTTGGGGGACCTGGGATTCGAACACAGGTCCTGAAGCAATTGCCAATGCTACGCTCACCACTGCACCACTTGTATTTGTTTGTTCATAAAATACATAATAATAATAATACATGAAAAGCAAAGCACTGAATTCAAAACGCGCGAAAATTTGAACAAGCCAATGGAAGAGTGCCACGCAGTCGTCTCCTTCCTTGGATCCGTTGGTAAAAGTGAAACACTTTTACCTACGGACGTTTGTCCGTAGCTATAACCCATGTCATTCTTAAAATTAAATACAAACATGATAAATAGAAACCAAAGCCATGGTTAGATTCATCTAGACCTACTGAGTTTATTGGTGGCCCTTTCATGGCCCAATTTTGCCTGGATTCAAAAACCCCAAAGCGAGCTATGAAACCCTAACAATGGCACATTCCAACACAGGCCATATAAATGAAATTAAACAACACAAAAAGCTTGCATATGTTCCATGGATCAACAATATATGATTAATTCATCCTAACAATGCCTAAATCATAGAATTCGATTTCAAGAAAAGTGAGGTATCGTGACTGACTTACAGCGTAATATAGGGCTTGAAAATGCTTGCTCTTGATTGCTTTGGCTTGCTGAGAATCCCAGGAATCGATTGAGATAGCTGGAAGGCCTTGAAGATGCCTGGAACACTGAATTTGATCTTGCACTTTTTCTTGATTTTTTGAGTTTTTGTTCTTGATGTTGCGCCTCTTTCTAACCTAGTTTTTGGTCTGCCTTTGTTCTATATGTATCAAGGAATGGATTAGGGTTGATAAGATGTATTCAATCTTCCTCCATCAATGAATTTGATCTTGATTTGATTCACCTTAAAATCTTTCAAAAAATGGCCTAAATCCAATCATTTTGTACAGATGCCTTGATACAAATTTGAATACTTGTTAGCTGTAATTGAAAACCTGAAATAAGCACAAAACCTTTTGTTTTCAATATTTTGGATTTTATATGATTTGTTTTGATTTAAATTGAATTAATTCAAATAAAAATCAAAGTAAATAATAAAAATATTATAAGGACAAGTGGCAAGGGATAGAGCTCATGGACTATGTTGCCAACTCAAAACAAGTGAAAAAGATTGGGCCCATTTGGCAAAAAATGAAGTTTTAGGCATAGTTGACTTTTGGCAATTTTGCAAAAAGGGTCAACTTCACCAATGCATAACTTCCTCAATTTTGACTCTTTGGAGGTGTTCTTGAACTTTATAGAAAGCTTGAGATGTCATATAATCAACACTTTTTGTCTCATATCAATTTGATATTCCATGCTCATGTATTAAGCTTTAACAAAAAAGGTGTTTTTGTTGACTTTTCAAAATGACCTATAATGTCCAAATTCATAACTTCTTGTGAGTGCATGTTTTGAACTTGGTAGATGAAGATGGATTATATATAATGGAATTCTATTCAAAATGAGCTTTGGATGGGTCATTTCACATAAAGTATGAGAAAGTTATGCTTGGTCAAAGTTGAGTTGACGTTTCTTACAAAACCCTAATTTAGCAACTTTTGAGTCTTGATGAATTATGAGCAATATTTGATGAATCATGATCAGCCCTTGATCAAATGATGAAATATACTTCAAAATGAAGATGCTGACCAAAAATCTTGAAGTTTGACTGTATGTGGGTCACTGTTGAGTTTTGCCCTAGTACAGTCGATTTTCAAGCCTTTGAGCAATTGATTGAGCAAACTTTCTCTGTAGGGCTTGAAACTTGACATGGATGATCTTGATAACATATTAAGACATTGGTGAGAATTTGGGATCCCTTGGACTCAAGTATCTTGATGTAACATGAAACCCTAATTTGAGATAGACTGCCTTAGGAGAGAGCTTGTCTGGCCAACCCTTGGACTACCTTGAGCAACTTGGGGATCTTTCTTGACATGTTTTGAGAAATATGGGAGGGCAAATTTTGAGGTACAACACTCTGTACACCAGGTACAGGGATAGATTTAGCTGAAGAATATGACTAAGGTACATTCACTCCCCGTAGAGTAAGGTACATGACTAAGGTACATTCACTCCCCGCTGGGGAAGGCTGATCTTTGTTGCAAGAAGTAGAATTTTAGGAGCTTTGGTCGTCCGTATTCTGCTGGTGAGTCGTCTCTGTTGAATTTTAGGAACTTCGGTCATCCGTATTCTACTGAGGAATCATCTCTGTTGAATTTTAGGAACTTCGGTCGTCCATATTCTACTGAGGAATCATCTCTGTTGAATTTTAGGAACTTCGGTCGTCCGTATTCAACTGAGGAATCATCTCTGTTGAATTTTAGGAACTTCGGTCGTCCGTATTCTACTGAGGAATCATCTATGTTCAATTTTAGGAACTTCGGTCGTCCGTATTCTACTAAGGAATCATCTCTGTTGAATTTTAGGAACTTCGGTCGTCCGTATTCTACTGAGGAATCATCTCTGTTTAATTTTAGGAACTTCGGTCGTTCATATTCTACTGAGGAATCATCTCTGTTAAATTTTAGGAACTTCGGTCGTCCGTATTCAACTGAGGAATCATCTCTATTGAAGAGGAAAGTTGAATTTTAGGAGCTTCCGTCGTCCGTTACTCAACAGGGGAAACATCTCTGTTGAATTTTAGGAACTTCATTCGTCCGTTATCCAATTGAGGGATCATCTCTATTTACATTTAGGAGCTTCGGTCATCCGTTATTCAACTGGGGATTAAACTATTATCAGTCATACCCGGGCTTCGCAGCTTGAATTTTGTGAGAATTCGATTGTATCTTTCCTGAAAGGTAAAGGTTAGCTGTATGTAATGCATGATATGTATCAGGCAATGATGTTCTCAAAATAAACGAGATTGTGTTGTATGATGCGTATGTATGTCATTATGTATGGAAATGTGATGTTTTTAGCTGGGGAAAATAAATCCCGGATTGCTGCTGGAGAAAAGAGTTGAATTCTTTGTTTCCGCTGGGGATAGTCAATGAAGATGATTGTGAGAATAAATCTGCGGGAGAGGATAACTTCGCTGGGGAATAAACTGATGAGGAAATGGCTCTGTGAGGAGGACATAATCTGCTAGAGGACCTGTTGATTTGGGAAGAATAACCTCAGCCGGGGATGAATTACTGTTGCTGGTGATAATGAAACCTGTTGGGGATTGAGTTTCTATTTGTAAAAGGAATGAACTTCGTTGGGGATGATTTTCCAGTTGCGAATTCACTGGGGATAACCTTTTAAGCTCTTTTAGGGATAATCCTCTAGCCTCTACAGGGGATAATTCTCCAAACTCCACTGAGGATAATTTTCCAGTGCTGATGATAGATAAACTCTGCTTGGGGAGAATTTTACCGACTCATTCGCGGTTGTGAGCCTCAGTTGGGGAGAGTTAACACTATTGTCTTTTTCTTACTCTGCGGGGAGTGAATGTACCTTAGTCATATTCTTCAGCTAAATCTATCCCTGTACCTGGTGTACAGAGTGTTGTACCCCAAAATTTGCCCTCTCATATTTCTCAAAACATTGCAAGAAAAATCTCCAAGTGGCTCAAGGTAGTTCAAGAGTTGGACATTCAAGCTATCTCCTAAGGCAGTCAACCCCAAGTTGGGGTTTTGTGTTGCATCAAGATACTTGAGTCCAAATGACATCAAGTGCTCCCAAATGTCCTAATATGTTCTCAAGATCATCCATGTCAAATTTCAAGCCTTGCAGAGGAAGTTTGCTCAGTCAATTGCTCAAAGGGCCCAAAAATCGACTGTGTTAGGGCAAAAGTCAACTGTGACCTATAAATAGTCAAACTTTAATATTTTTTGTCAACATTCTCATTTTGAAGGATATTTCATCATTTGATCAAGGTTTGATCATGATTCACCAAGGATTGCTCAAAATTCATCAAGACTCAAAAGTTGCTAAATTAGGGTTTTGTAGGAAAAGTCAACTCAACTTTAACCAAGCATAACTTTCTCATACTTTATGATAAATGAACCATCCAAAGCTCATTTTGAAGAGGATGCAATTCCCTACAATACATCTTCATACCCAAAGATCAGAAAATTCACTCACAAGAAGTTATAAATTTGGACATTATAGGTCATTTTTGAAAGTCAACAAAAACACCTTTTTTTCCAAAGCTTATAACTTGAGCATGGAATATCAAAATTAGATGATACCAAAAGGGTTGGTTATAGGACATCTCAAGCTTTCTAAAAAGTCAAAGAAAATTTCCAAAAGTTTAAAATTGAAGAAGTTATGCATTATTGAAGTTGGACATTTTTGCAAAACTGCCAAAAGTCAACTATCCCAAAAACTTCAAATTTTGTCAAATGGGCCCATTCTTTTCCACTTTATTTGATCTTGCATCATTGTCCACGTGTCCTAGCTTCAACCATGAGCCCATATCTTATTTTTATTATTTAATTTGATTTTTAATTGAATTTATTCATTTTAAATCAAATAAAATCATATAAAATCAAAAGTATTTATAACTCATGATTTTTTGGTTGTTTAGGCTTTGAATACAGATATTATGTGAATCAAATTTGCATCAAGTGCATTGGTTACAAGAAGATATGATTTAGGGCAAATTTGGAAGGTTGTAATGGTGGAATCAAATCCAATTCATGAGCATTGATGTGGAGAGATTTGTACCAAGTTTCTTACCCTAATGCAATATACATTACATAAGGAAGGCAAAGGCACGAAAATAATGGTTGGAGGCTTCAAGAAGAGGCAGAACAAAAGTTTGAAAAGTGGTAAAAACCTTGAATTCGAGATCATAACAAGAGGCGTTTTCAGAAGCCAAAAGCTATCCAAATCGCTTCCTGGGTGTTCACTCAACCTTCCTGGATCAAGAGCAAGCGTTCTCACATACCACAAAGCACTGTAAGTATCACGAAAATCACCTTGGTTCTTGAATTCGTGATTCATTATTCTTGCATCATTTGAACAAATTGCTTGCATATTCATAACCCTCATGACATTTGTAAACTTTTTGCATTATTCAATTTGGTTTATAGGCGCTGTAACCCAAAAACACCATAGCTAGGGTTGCGTGTTTGTTTTTAGGGCTTTCTTTTTCAGGAAAAATCAGGACTCAAGAAGGACATAATGTTAATCAGGAAGCCAAGACGAACTCAGCCATGTTTTTGGAATTGATTTATGTGGCCTAGGGAAGATTTTAAAGCAAGCTTGCGTATTTAGCTGCAGATCCAAATCCGCAGGTAATATTTACAGGATTTAGAGGTAGAAGACGACGAGCTGTCGTTCTCCCATTGGCCAATTCAAATTAATTTTCGCGCATTTTTATTTTCTGGCATATAATTTGTTTTGTTTATATTATAATTTCTTTGTATTTTACTAACAATATAATCAAAGCAGTGCAGTGGAAAGCGTGCAAGCATATCACTTTCAGGACCTGGGTTCGAATCCCAGGTCCCCCACTTTCTTTGTTATTTTCCTTCTTCAGGTAATCACATGTATGTCCAAGCATGCAGCGCACCATACGCCTTCACACATCCAACAGCCAGATGGCCAAAGGCCGGATCTGGTGATCCAGGCTGAGAATCCACCATGGAGTCAAGTCCAAGTGCGCACACAGAATCCTAAAAGTCAAACCAGGTCAGCGCTTAATGGGCCTCAGCATTGCTATATGCACCACAAAATTCAGGCCCAAGCCTCTCTCTCTCTTTATTTTATTTATTTTGTTTATTAATTGTTTTTATTATTTTTGTTTTTAATTCTAACCAATCATTAAAATTCTTTTTCTTTAAAATAAAATCACACCAAAATAATTTTAACCTTTTTTGCAAATAATTAAAATTAACTAGATTTAATTAGGTTTTACTAATTCAATTAATTTTTATTTTCTTTCTTTAAATAACCAAAACTCCAAAAATAACTTTTTTTTCATTAATTAAATTAATTTATTTAATTTAGTGATTAATTTAGATTTATTTCTTTCTTAAAATATAAAAAAACCACAAAACATTTTCTTTATCAAATTAAATTCTAACTTTTATTTTTGTTAATAAACATTAATTAATTGATTTAGAATTTTAATTAGAATAACTTTCACATTTTTGTAAATAATTAAAATTCAATTAGATTTAATTAGGTTTTTTTACTAACATTAATTAATTTTTATTTCTTTCCTAAAATATAAAGAAACCACAAAAACATTTTCTTTATCAAATTAAATTCTAACTTTTATTTTTGTTAATAAACATTAATTAATTGATTTAGAATTTTAATTAGAATAACTTTCACATTTTTGTAAATAATTAAAATTCAATTAGATTTAATTAGGTTTTTTTACTAACATTAATTAATTTTTATTTCTTTCCTAAAATACAAAAAACCCCAAAAATATTTATTTTCATTAATTAATTTATTTATTTAATTTAGTAATTAATTTAGATTTATTTCTTTCTTAAAATAAAAAAACAACAAAAAAAGATACGTTCTCTCAAAAAGGGTCAAAACCCTATTTGCGCTCGATTTAATTTCTCGCACGCGATTTATTTTCTTTTATATCATAATGTATTTGTTCCCGGTTTGTAATAGTTAATAGGACCTTTATTTATTTTTTATCGCTTTATTTATTTTTACAAAGGGTTTGTCTTTGGCGATGTAAATACCCGACGCCTTGTAATTTAAATTCCGCATTTTATTTCTCGCAAAATATAACTGTTAGATGTTTGATAATAGGAATTCATGACAAGAATGAATGTTTAACCTAAAATCAACTTAGATCACCCTTAACATGTACAAAGATAAAAATAACCGAAAATGAAACACTCGCACATACGCATTCTTAGGGTACACCCCACTTGGTTGCCTTCGTACGCGGTCGTTGAGTATAGGTATGATACGGTGGGAAGAGAATTGGCTGTTTTTTGGAATGCTGGTTTGTGTTTTGCGTTTGTTTTCACAAAATGTCGCGGTAAGCAAGAGTCGCCACCGTCTTTTATTTTATCCAACAAGGAAAGGAAAAAAGCACAAAAAAATTCCTTTTTCGAGAAGTTTCTCGGGTCCGAGGGGTAGATTATAGAAAGGGGAGGTGTTAGTATCCTTTCTATCCGTGGTTATCCACGGGCTCTTAGATACTTGCTCAAAGTGTTTTCAAAATTTGCTTTTCTTTGTGTTTGTGGGTTTGAAAGGAGTTTTTGTTTGAAAGGTGTAAGTGCGAAAAGTTTTGTTTTGTTTTAGAGTGAGCAAGTACTTAAGAACCGTCTACCTACTCGAAAAAGGAATTAATATGTGCTAATGTCCTTTAGACAATGCTATCCCACTATTGAGGAGTAGGTAGCATCGTCGTTGGAGTTTTAAGGGTCAATTCGATTAAGGGATGTGTGGTCACTAAAGCAATGTTAGGATGCCTTAGCGGTAACCCTAATGTTTTAGATCATTTTATCTGAGGCAACTGTTTCGAGGCAACTTATGATCTTTGAACAAGAGGGCAACCTCTAAAACTTCCTATACTCAATGACCACGTTCAAAGGCAACCAAGTGAGGTGTACCCTAAGAGTGCGCATGTGCGAGTGTATTGTTTTTCAGTTATTTATCTTTGTACATGTCATGGGTGAGCTATGTTGATTTTAAGTTCATACATTTGATCTGGTCATGCATTCCCTATTTATCAAACATCTAACAGTTAATAGTTACAGAATTTAAATTACGGAAATTAAATCTAAACTATTACAAGGCTTCGGGTATTTACATCGCCAAAAATAACCCTTGAAATTTAAATTGTGGAAAATAAAATAAAGTGATAAATAAATTAAAGTCGTATTTAATAGCTATTACATTCCGGAAGCAATTACAATATTGGATAAAATGATACGCGTGCGAGAAATTAAATCGGGCGAGTTTTTTAGGGTTTTGACCCTTTTTTTATTAAAGAAAAGATTTTTTTTGTTATTTTTGAATTAAAAGAAATTAAACCTAAGCTAATTATTAATTAATTAATAAAAAAGGATATTTTGGGATTTTTTATGCTTAAGGAAATAAAATAAAATGGTTAAAAGTTAGTAAAGCCTAATATTCTACATTGATTTTAATTTATTACAAAAATATTAAAATTATACCTAATTAAAAACTAAATTAATTGATTAATATTTATTTACAAAAATAAAGTCAAATTTAATTTTAATAAATAAAAATAATATTTTTTGTGTTTTTGATTTTATGAGAAAAAATTAATTGGTTAGTAATAATAAAAATAATTAATTAAAACAATAAAGCAAATAAATAAATATAATGAAAAGAAAATAAACCAAGAGGGTTTGGGCCCAAATCTGGGTGTTTGAATGGCAATTGTCTGGCCCATTTACACTGGCCTGCTTTGACTTTTCCAATTCCATGTTGACATGTTGACCTTGACATATGGTGGATACTCAATCTAGGCCATCATATTTGGCCTAAGGGCCATCTGGCGCCTAGGATTTGGATGCACATGATGGACCACACTTTGGGCATTGCACTGAATCATCTGTAAATAAAATGTAAGAAATATATGGGGGACCTGGGATTCAAACCCAGGTCCCAATGAACAATCCACTAGCGCCTTCACCAACTGAGCCATTATGTTTTATTATTAATGAAATAAGTGGACAATATTATATTGGAAAACATTCAATATGCCTGGAATAAAAAATAAAAGCGCGGAATTCAAAATCAACCAATAAGAAGAGGACGCATCATCGTCTTCTTCGTTGAAAAACCTGGATATTTACCTGCGGATTTTATCCGCAGCTAAATTCCTAGGTTCGTCCTAAAACGAGCTATAGGCCATATAAATACAAACGGAGACCATCACCATGCTCGTCTCTCCTCCCTGAACACAACCATGTCCATGGTTCACCCTAATTTCACCTGTAGCAAAAACGCCTAAAAACAAGAAACGAAAACCCTAGGTTCGGGTGTTACATTACAGGCCATAAAAACGAAATTAAATATTGCAGAACGCTTAAAAATTGAATGGAAAGCATGATTGTACAAAAAAATTTCTCAAAGGATGCAGGAATATGGAATCACGATTTCATGTACAGGGTCATGTTCATGGACACTTACAGCGCAATTCAAGTGACGAGAGGGCTTGGTTTTGATTCCTATCGCTTCAGTGGATGGCAAACAAGAGGTCTATGTTGAGTTTTGGCCTTGAAAATGCCTGCGATATGGATTTCAGTTTCTCACTTTTTAAGCTTTTTTCAAGTTTTGTATTTTGTGATTTTGCAGCTTTCAGGGTCGTCTTCCTGTATCCTTTGCATTGTATGAGTATAATAGAAGTAATTAGGTTTAATTTTGGGCCTTGAATCCATGTGAATTGATGAATTAAGATTTGATATGATCTTCCATTAACAAAGCTTCCAAAAATGTCCAAATCCAATTTTTTGTGCATGATATGCCTGGGTACGAATTTGATTGTGTGCATCATGATAATTAAGACCTGTAATGATCAAAAAGATTCCAATTGATTAAGATTTGGATTTTATTTGGATTTAAATTGATTAAAAATGAATTAAATCAATAAAAATCAAATAAAATAGAAAAATTAATAAATTGGCACAAGACTGAAGATATGACACGTGTGTGGTGAGACAAGATCAAATCAAGTGGAAAAAAGTGGGCCTATTTGTCAAAATTTGAAGTTTTGGGGATAGTTGACTTTTGGCAATTTTGGAAACATGCCCAACTTCAATAATGCATAACTTCTTCAATTTTGAACTTTTGGAGGTGTTCTTGGACTTTTTAGAAACCTTGAGATGTCCTCTAACCAACCCTTTTCGTCTCATCTAATTTTGACATTCCATGCTCAAGTTATAAGCTTTGGGAAAAAAAGGTGTTTCTGTTGACTTTCAAAAATGACCTATAATGTCCAAATTTTTAACTTTTTGTGAGTGCATTTCTTGATCTTGGGGTGTGAATATGGATTGTAGGAAATTGCATCCTATTAAAAATGAGCTTTGGATGGGTCATTTATCATAAAGTATGAGAAAGTTATGCTTGGTCAAAGTTGAGTTGACTTTTGCCCTAACACAGTCGATTTTTGGGCCTCTTGAGCAATTGACTGACCAAACTTCTTCTGCAAGGCTTGAAATTTGACATGGATGAACTTGAGAACATATTAGGACATTGGGTAGCATTTTAGGCCATTTGGATGTAAGGACCTTGATGCAACACAAAACCCTAATTTGAGATTGATTGCCTTAGGAGATGATTTGACTGTCCAGCTCTTGAGCCATCTTGAACAACTTGGAAATTATTCATGACATGTATTGAGAAATATGGGAGGGCAAATTTTTGGGTACAACAATTTCCCCTGTTCAATATTCTTAAACCTGAGGAAATATATTAGCGTTCGGGCCTTTCGTGATCCGAAGGTGGAAGATGATTGAACACTAGAGGGCCTAGAAATTTACACTCGCATGAACTGGTATCAGCATTGTGATGTCGGGAATGGGCTTACAGATGCCATTTGGAGATTGTTGGTAGGTGGTTTTGTCTTCTTTGACGGGATTGGCATCAGAAAAATCTTTAGGAATCGATTTAACTGGACCAGAGGGGTTTTGTCTTCTTTGACTGGATTGTCTCTTTTGACGGGTTGTCTCTTTTGACGGGTTGTCTCTTTTGACGGGTTGTCTCCTTTGACGGGTTGTCTCCTTTGACGGGTTGTCTCTTTTGACGAGTTGTCTCTTTTGACGGGTTGTCTCCATTGACGGGTTGTCTCCATTGACGGGTTGTCTCCATTGACGGGTGGCCTCAGAAAAATCTTTAGGAATCGATTTAACTGGTTTTGTCTCTATTGACTGGCTTCGCCTTAGAAAAATATTTAGGAATCGATTTAACTGATTTTGTCTCCATTGACTGGCTTCGCCTCAAAAAAATCTTTAGGAATCGATTTAACTGATTTTGTCTCCATTGACTGGCTTTGCCTTAGAAAAATCTTTAGAAATCGATTTAACTGATTTTGTCTCCATTGACTGGCTTCGCCTCAGAAAAATCTTTAGGAATCGATTTAACTGGTCTTGTCTCCTTTGACTTGATTGGCCTCAAAAAAATCTTTAGGAATCGATTTAACTGGTTTTGTCTCCTTTGACTGGGTTGGCCTCAGAAAAATCTTTAGGAATCGATTTAACTGGTTTTGTCTCCATTGACTGTGTTCGCATCAGAAAAACCTTTAGGAATCGATTTAACTGATTTTGTCTCCTTTGACATAGCTGAGAACTTAACTGCATCTTTCCTGAAAGGTAAAGGTCAGTCATATGCAATGCATGATGGGGATCAAGCAATGATGTTCTCAACATAAATGCGATTGTATTTGTATGATGCGTATATGCATGTATCATGATGTATGGAAATGTAATGCTTTAGCTGGGGAAAATAAATCCTGGAGCTGCTGGAGAATAGAATTTAATTCTTCGCTTCCGCTATGGATGGTGAACGAAGGTGATTGCAAGAATAAACCTGCAGGAGAAGAGAACTCCGTTGGGGAATTACTCTGTGGGGGAGAGATGCTCTGCTGAGGATTTTAACGATAAACTTCGCTGGGGATTCCGCTGATAAACTCCATTGGGGATGGATTATCGTTGCTGGTGATACTGAATCTTTTGAGGATTGAATTCATGTTGGGGGAAAGAAAGAACTTCGCTGGGGATGATCTTTCAGTTGCAACTTGCTGGGGATAACCCTGTTAGACTCCTGTGGGGATAATTCTCTGAATTCTGCTAGGAATGATCCTTTGAACTCGGCTGGGAAGATTTACTTTTATACTCCGCCGGGGATAAACTTCCAGAGTCTACTGGGGGTGATGCTTTAACTTCGTTGGGGAAGCTTTTTAGACTGCGCTGGGGAAACATTGATTCCACTGGAGGTATCTTGTATTCTGCCGGGGAACATTCTTATACTCCGTGGAGGAATATTAAGATTGTCGGGGATATCCTTATACTTGCTGGAGAATATCTTATACTTCGCTAGGGAATATTAAGACCTTCCGGGGATACCAAGCCTGTTTAGGGTTGATGATGGATAAACTCTGCTTGGGGAGAGTATCGCTGATTCGTTCACGGTTGCAAGTCTCAGCTAGGGAGAGCTACCATTACTGTCTTACTCTGCGGGGAGTGAAAGTATCTTAGCCATATTCTTCAACTGAATCTACCCTTGTACCTGGTGGACAAAGCAACTATACAGTTTGGACAATTCTTATTGCCCCTGTTTCTGATATTACCAGTAATTCGTCTTTTGTTTCGCATGTAAATATTCATGAACAACAATCAATGTCAAATGCATATATCAAAAATGAACATTTGGACGTTCTTTGCAAAACAAAACAGATAAAGGAAAAACAGTTTGAAATTTTTCTGAAAATGAATTTGTATTTATTTTGAAGTTTGGCCTGTAAATAGGCGTTTTTGTACAAGAGGCTGACGTCCTAGTAAGAGAACGCCGCCGAACAAGAGAGTTTATACAACTTGTAAAAAGAAAAGAAAACAGCTATGTGAATAATCCCACTGGGTTTCAACTCTGCTATTGCCTTTATGTCTTTGAGCATCTCATCACTTTGCTACTAGTTGAAGATGAATCAGATTGATTGGTGTCGTTCGAGCTTGATAGTCGATACTGAAGTCTGGATGCAAGGTGATCCAATGAGACATAGTGTTACGCTTTGATCCCTAATTTTTGCCTGGACCGCCCTTTCGGGTTTTCAGTCCACCGGGATACCCTTTTTTGCCCAAGCCTCCTTTTCAGGTTTTCGACTTGCCGGGTGTACAGATTTTTTTTCTCATTTTCATCCCTTATTTTTGCCCGAACCCTTTTGGTTCGCCGGGAAGCCCTTATTTTTGCCTAGGCCAGTCAACCTAACGGGTCTTTGTTTATGCGTAGTATCTTTTCACTATGTCTGCATTGACGGGGTGAGAAAAGATCGTCACCATCCATGGTGGTTAAAATCATAGCTCCTCCTGAGAAAATGTTCTTAACCACAAATGGCTCTTCGTAAGTAGGGGTCCATTTGCCCCTGGGATCACCTTGAGGTAGGATAATGTGCTTGATTACCAGGTCCCCAACTTGATACTCTTGTCGTCTAACTTTCTTGTTAAATGCCTTGATCATCCGTTTTTGGTACTGTTGTACCCCAAAATTTTCCCTCCCATATTCCTCAAGACATGTCAAGAATAATCTTCAAGTTGCTCAAGTTGGCTCAAGGGTTAGACAGTCAAATCACCTCTTAAGGCAGTCAAGTCAAAATTAGGGTTTTGTGTTGCATTAAGGTCCTCATATCCAAATGACCTCAAGTGCTCCCCAATGTCCTAATATGTTCTCAAGATCATCCAGGTCAAATTTCAAGTCTTACAGAGGAAGTTTGGTCAGTCAATTGCTCAAGAGGTCCAAAAATCGACTGTGCTAGGGCAAAAGCCAACTGTGCCCCAAATACAGTCAAACCTCAAGATTTTTTGTCAACATTCTCATTTTTTAAGTACAATTCATCATTTGATCAAGGGTTGATCATTATTCATCAAGGATTGCTCAAGATTCATCAAGATTCAAAAGTTGCTAAATTAGGGTTTTGTAGGAAAAGTCAACTCAACTTTGACCAAGCATAACTTTCTCATACTTTATGAGAAATGACCCATGCAAAGCTCATTTTGAAGATGATGCAATTTCCTACAATCCATCTTCACACCCCAAGATCAAGAAATGCTCTCACAGAAAGTTACAAATTTGGACATTATAGGTCATTTTTGAAAATCAACTAAAACACCTTTTTTTGCCAAAGCTTACAACTTGAGCATGGAACATCAAAATGAGATGATACCAAAAGGGTTGATTATAGGACATCTCAAGGTTTCTAAAAAGTCCAATAACACCTCCAAAAGTTAAAAATTGAAGAAGATATGCATTGTTGAAGTTGGGCATTTATCCAAATTTGCCAAAAGTCAATTATCCTCAAAACTCCAATTTTTGACAAAAGGGCCCACTTTTTTCCACTTGATTTGGTCTTATCACACCACACACGTGTCCCATCTCTAATTTCATGACCAAACATTTATTTTTCTATTTTATTTAATTTTTATTGATTTAATTCATTTTAAATCTATATTAATTCAAATAAAATCCAAAAATTAATGGAATGAGATTTTTTTATCATTGCAGCTTTCAATTAACAAGATACACCTAATCAAATTCGTATCAGGTCTTATTTTGCACAAAAAATCAGATTTGAGGCATTTTTGGAAAGCTTATCAATGGGGATCATATCAAATCCCAAACCATGAATGCATAAAGATTGGAAGCCCAAGATTTGACCTAGTTGCTTGTTTGATACATATACAACCTAAAGCAACCAGGAACACGCACAAAACCTTACAGAAATGACCATACCAATTTGGTGGAAAAGCTTGAAAAGTGTGAGATCGAAAACGATATTGGAGGCACTTTCAGACCAAAAACTCAACGCTACTCCCTTGCCTGATATCCTGTGAAGCTGTAGCGATCAAAACCAAGCATTCCGAATCTAGGGTTCATATATGTTGTTTTTAGGCATTTGAGTTACAGGGAAAATTGGATCCAATAATTGGTATAGGAGTGATCAGGAGGCAGAGACGAACACGTCTATGTTCTTGGATGGCATTTTCATGGCCTGAGAGAGATGTTTGAAAGACCCTGTGAATCTACCAGCGGATAAAAATCCGCAGGTAAACGAACCAGACTTTTGTGAGGAAGATGATGGCGTGTCCTAATGCCATTGGTCTATTCAAATCAGTAACGTGTTTTTTTATTTTGCAGGGCATATTGAATTGTTTTTTAATATATTATTTGTTGTCTATTCCAATAACGAATGAACGCGCTGGTTGAGTTGGCAAGCAGGTTAATGCATAATCCCTTGGGACCTGGGTTCGAATCCCAGGTCCCCCAAAACTTTGATATATTTTTCTTTCAGGTAATCTCACGCAGCATCACAAGCCTGGTCCACCCTATTCCTCCAGATCTCAAGTGACAAGTCGCCTGCAAATCAAATCCAAGGGCAAAGATTGAGTGACCATCCTGCACTCTAATCAAACGCACCATGAGGAATCTGAAAGAGTCAATAACGCTTATTGAATATTGGCCCCAAAAATTGCTGATTCACACTCAGATCAGGCCCACACCCCCCTTGAGTTTGTTCTTTTTATTTTTATTTTCATTATTTTCTATTTTTATTTTATTATCATTATTATCATAATTAATTAATTAACCAATTAATTATTTTCCAAATAAAATCAGAAAACATAAAAAATATTATTTTTATTAATTTCACTATTTTATTATTTTTGTAAATAAACATTAATCATTTAATTTAGTTTTTAATTAGGTATAATTTTAAATCTTTTTGCGTTAAATTAAAATTAACATAGAATTAGGGTTTTTAATAACTTTTAACCATTTTATTTTATTTCTTTAAATAAATAAAAAAACCCAAAAATATTTTCCTTTTTTATTAATTAATTCAATTATTAATTTAGACTAATTTTTAATTCAAAAACAACAAAAATATGCTTTATTTAATAAAAAGGGTCAAAACCCTAAGGACACTTCGATTTAATTTTCTCGCGCGCGAATAGCTTTTGATCCATATTTCAATATTGTAACTGCTTTGAGAATGTAATAGTTTTTAAGTAGGATTTATTTATCGCTTTTATTTACATTTCGCAATTTAATTTTTAAGGGTTTGTTTTTGGCGATGTAAATACCCGACGCCTTGTAATAGCTTAGATTTATTTTCCGCAATTTAATTCCCGCAACCATTAACTGTTAGATGTTTGAATAATAGGCAATGCATGACAAGACAAATCTTTAATTTAAAATCAACAGTAGCTCACCATTAACATGTACAAAGATAATATAACTGAAAAAATGATACACTCGCACATGCGCACTCTTAGGGTACACCTCACTTGGTTGCCTCGAACGTGGTCATTGAGTATAGGAAGTTTTAGAGGTCGCCCTCTTGTCCAAAGATCATAAGTTGCCTCGAAACGGTTGCCTCGAAAAAGATGATCTAAGACATTAGGGTTACCGCTAAGGCGTCCTAACATTGCTTTAGTGACCATACGTCCCTTAATCAAATTGACCCGAAAACTCCGACAATGATGCTACCTACTCCTCATTAGTGGGATAGCATTATCTAAAGGACACTTGTACAGTTTAATTCCTTTTTCGAGTAGGTAGATGGTTCTTAAGTACTTGCTCCTTTTAAAACAAAAACAAAACTTTTCGCACTCGCACTCTCTTTCAAACAACAACTCTTTTCAAATCCACAAACACAAAGAAAAGCAAAATTTTTGAAAACATAATGAGCAAAGTACCTAAGAGCCCGTGGATAACCACGGATAGAAAGGGTTCTAACACCTTCCCTTTCTATAATCTACCTCCCGAACCCGAGAAACAATTCATAAAGGAATTTTTCTATACTTTTGTCCTTTCCTTGTTGGATAAAATAAAAGACGGTGGCGACTCTTACTTACCGCGACATTTTGCAAAAACAAACGCAAAACGCGAACCAGCATTCCAAAACAGTCAGTTCTCATTCCCACCGATCACAAAACTGGTGACTCTGTTGGGGATTTTATAAATGAGGTGTACCTTAGGATTAGATCACTATGTTTTCAATTGTATGCTTTGTATGCTTTAATTTTGTGGGCTTGTATCGGAGTTCTATAGATCCTAACCCGGATCTGGGGATACCCTTTAGGTAAGTAGCAATAAATTGTGAGGGATCTATACGACGTAGACCGATACGGATGAAGCAGTAGCTACGTTGGTGTGGCACCTTGGTCTGTACCGATATCCCTTGTGTTGGAACAAGGAGAATATGGGTCTTCTAAGGAGTCATTAAGCACCAACTGACCTTAGAACCTTAAATTGACCAACTTGGCCATAGAACAGTAGCAATATGCTACACTCATTGAGACTAAACTCTCGCGATGATTCCGGCTGCAAGAAAAGGTTGCTAAACTGGAATTATGACCGATTGAGGGTAGTCAGTGATATTGAGGCCCTCTAGGACCCGGTTACTATTTTTTAGGACAGGTCTTAACCAATTAAACTGAAAGAGGGTAGTACCTAAGCTCCATGCCAGCCTGAAATCTAAGGGCTCTTTTGTGTGACTGTGTGCCTTTACCATGTTTGCCTTTTGTGGATACTTGTGGTGTGCCTTTACCATGACATCATAACATTGCATACATTTTGCATAAGGACTAACCTATTTCAAAGACAAAAGGGTTTCATCTTTGCTATGTTTTGTAGGACATCATGATGCCCATGCGTAGAAATACTATTCGGATCAACTTTGTCCAAGTACCTACCCTGCTTAAAGATTTGGTTGTCAGGATTCCAGACACTACTTCCTTCATCAGAAGGCATGGTTCTCTCCTCAGTTTGGTCACCTCAAAATTGGACGAACAAATGATGAGTGTCCTAGTCCAATTCTATGATCCGCTGTACCATTGTTTCACTTTCCAGGACTTCCAGCTGGTTCCTACCCTAGAAGAGTTCTCTGAGCTGCTCGGTATCTCTATTTTGGAGCAGACCCCGTTTACTGGATGGGAGAAGACTCTTAAGCCCGAATAAATTGTTGCAGCCCTTCACTTGACCAAAGAAGAGGTCATGGCTAACTGGGAGACTAGAAGTGGAGCTAAGGGTTTTCTGACTAAGTTTTTGGTTGACAAAGCTAATTACTTCTGGGATAGCTTAGACTTCAAGGCGTACGATGATATTTTGGCTCTCTTGATTTATGGTCTGGTACTGTTTCCGAATCCTGACACTTTTGTTGATATTAATGCCATAAAGATCTTCATCTCTCAGAACCTTGTACCCACTCTCTTGGGTGACGTCCTTCACCAGCTCTATGCTCGTACTGCCCGAAAGTGGGAACTTTGATGTGTTGTGCTCCTTTATTGTCGAGGTGGTTTATTTCGCACCTCCCTAAGTTCGTACTGAAGAACAAAGAAGGAATGGGCTAGGCTTATAGGGTGATGTCTCTTTCTAATAATGACATTATTTGGACTCTCAAAGGTATGGATGAGGTGACTGTCATTGATCGTTGTGGAGAGTATCCTAATGTTCCATTGATCGGAACCCATGGAGGGATTTCTTACAACCCATGTTTAACTCTCCGTCAGTTTGGAAGAGCCAGAAGAGAAGGGCCTCATGAGATATTGATGCCTCATATCATCTTTGATTTTCAGGGAGATAGCGACGAGCTGCGTCTTAGATTCATAAGGGCTTGGGACAGAGTTCACCAATCAGATCCACATGAGTTGGGCCCAAAGACTTCTCTGCCAATGGAGCCATATCTCAGATGGGTCTGCATCCGTGCCCAGAAGATAGGTATGCCATATGAAGCTATCAGGCCTGTTACTCTTGAAGTTGCTAATGTGGAAGGGGTTCTTCCAACTATTCTCCATCCTTATATGCCCACTGACATTGGGGCACTGAAGAGATCTTGGATGCAACTGCGGGATGAACGGGATTCTTACAGAGAGAGGTTCAACGAGCATGAACAAAAGATCCAGAGGCTGACTAGACAGTTAGAGAACGAGCGGATTCTCAACGACTATGTCCGCACTGACAAGAAGAGACCATGGGAGCGTTGATTGACCTTTGATGATTTCCTTTCCAGTTTTTATTCACTTTTCAGTATTTCCATTCTTGTAACGCCCTGAGGACATCAGTTGAACAATTTGAATTTTGAAATTTAAATCTAATAAAGTGTGTTTCCTTTCTTGTTTACAAATTTGAATCCCGATTGTCTTTGAAATCATAATCATACGCATTTCATCTCATGCACTTCATAAACAGCTACCCTTTACATGTCTCTCATGTTCTCGCTGTTTATTTCAGCAATGGCTCTCCAACAAGACAACCAAGATCTCCGGGCTCAAAACGCCTAACTTCAAGAAATGTTCTTGGACCTATCCCAGGGGAAAGAAGAAATAAAAGCTCTCCTCACAAGGGGCTTGGTCCTAGGGAATACAGACGGCATCAAGAATGATCAGTTGGAAGGGCTACAAATCGAGTTAGCAACAATGAAGATCCAGATGATGAGACAGTTGGTGGGCCAGATGGCTCTCATTCAAGACTTAGCTCAAAGATAAGAAGAGCTCAGGGTCCTCGTCAACAAGCTGCTTCAAAATAACCAAGTGGGGCAAACAACTACAGTTGAAGATCAAATCATCATTCAACCTCCTTTGAGACAAGAATACAAAGGAAAAGCTCCCCAGCTTGCTTCGGGGTCACAAGCCCAGCAACAACCTCGCCAGTGTCAACGGGGTAATCGGCGTAAGCAAAATGCATCTGGAAGACATTTCTTTGAGACTGATATACCATCATCTCTAATACTGAAACGCTTGTTGGAGGTCAATCTGATTACTCTAAAGGATCCTCCCCGGAATCCCAACACCTCTGCTCCTGGCTATCGTCCCGACGCATTTTGTGTATACCACTCCCATAGTCCTGGACATGACACCGACGAATGTTGGACTTTGAAAAACAAGATCCAAGACTTAATTGACGGAGGAGTGCTGGAATTCATGCCGGATGGCGAGATGAAAATCTTCCGCTGAAGGTTCTCCACTTGAGATGACTAGTTCAAACTAAGAGACTTTTGTTCATTTGAATTCTGAAGTTGTATTTTTCTTTTCTTATTCAAACAATTATTATCATGTCAAACTTTTTTATTTCAATAATGCATTACACGTGTCTGTTTTGAATCAATCCATTCGTATTTCACTATATTCAAATTGCTTTCATTTTTTGTGATGATCAACTCTCGATAAAAAAATTCTAAGCCTTTAGAAGGAGGATAATGAAAATGATATCAAAATCTCTACAGTATGCTTTTGAACAGATCCCGCTGACGAGGTACAGGCATTGTTTCAAATCCTAAACAGTGGAGTTATAAGGAAGATAATCCCTAGTCAACCCCTTTGAGCCAAAGAAGTTGGAGTTTTTCTTTTCACAAATTAAAACCCTTAATTATAACCTGGGGCAGGGTAGTTTTCTCAGTTGATCCAGGTGCACAATGAATGGCATCAAAGAAGTCCTTCCGAAACAAAAGATGGTGTTGGTTCCGTATAATCGTAAGGATAGGCAGTCATTATCTCTCAAAATAAAAGCCCAATAAGTCAAAACCTATGAAGGAGACTTAAGAAAAACTAGGGAATCCCGCTGACTGTAATCATAAAAAAGAAACAGTTCAAGCAAAAGACAGGGATAATAAAAACCAAAAAGGAAGAGATCCTGCAAACTCTCAACAAAATGACTGCCTGTTCAAAATAAATTGTCAGTATCTGAACCATCACTGGTATATCAGAGCAAAGACTCAAACAAGATCTAATGCACGATTAGTTGAGTTTAGGATCGAAGAACATCACGAAGAACGAGTGGGTACAAATAAAATTTGAGCCTTTATCCTTTGTTTCTTAAACCGTGAACCAGACTACGTTATAACCCTTAAAAAGTCCTAGCTGAAGCATGGGTTAGTCCGAAAGCATACTGTTACAAAAGGTATCCTGACTCCTGTAGGGCTTGCTGTAAATCCTGAGTTGACATCACATTTTACAAAAATTCGCTTGTTTTATTAAAAACTGCATTTCAAAGAACTTCAAAACAGACATAAGCTTTGCATTCTTAAAATAACATTGTTTGCATATGACTATTTTCTCAAACAGCAGAGAAATTCGCACGGCGAATATCTAGTGGACAAAAACCGTTTCAATAAAAAAGGGTCACCTCAAGTGGAAAAAACACTTCCAAACCAGGGGCACGGCATGAGCATTGTCCATCATCTGGGGCAGTTAAGTCAAGATTCAAGGAATCTCTCAAAATGCGAAATAGCCAGGGGCAAATCTCCATCTGAATCAATTGGGGCATTGGATGTGAATTCCAGCAACGAATCTTGCACGATCAAACGAAGATCTTCTGGTAGTATAGTAACACAACACTACCAACAGTGGCACCTCCCTACATCCTGAGAGCATGGACATAGTTAAAAAGTACTATGCATAATCAAAGACCCGCTAGGTTGACTGGCCTAGGAAAAAATAAGGGCTTCCCGGCGAACCAAAAGGGTTCGGGTAAAAATAAGGGATGAAAATGAAAAATTTGTACACCCGGCAAGTTGAAAACTTGAAAAGGCGGCTTGGGCAAAAAAGGGTATCCCGGTGAACTGAAAACCCGAAAGGGCGGTCCAGGAAAAAGTTAGGGATCAAAGCGTACGACTATGTCTCGTCATCTCGTCACTGGCCTACCAGAAGAAGACTTGTCATTTTGACTGAAAGATACCAAGCACCTCATAGGTGGGGATAATACTCGATCCACAGGGCCTCCGCAGGCACCTTCTCCCGCAAAAACAGGGGCAAATAAGAATTGTCCGAACTGTACGAGTTGCTCTGTCCATCAGGTACCAAGGTATATATTCAGCTGAAGAATAGGGCTAAGATACTTTCACTCCCCACAGAGTAGGACAGTAATGATAGCTCTCTCAGCTGAGACTTGCAACTATGGACGAATCCGCAATACTCTCCCCCAAGCAGAGTTAGTCTACCATCAGCCCCAAGAAGGTGTGGTATCCCTAGAAGGTCTTAATATTCCCCAGCAGAGTATAAATATATTCTCCAGCAAGTATAAGAATACCCCTGGCAGTCTTAACATTCCTCAACGAAATATAAGAATGTTCTCCGGCGGAATACAAGATACCCCAATGGAGCCATTTCCCCAGCACAGTCTAAAAAAGCTTCCCCGCTAGAGTTGAATCATCTTCCCCAGTAGATTCTGGAAGCTTATCCCCTGCAGAGCACAAGTAAATCTCCCCAGCCAAATTCAAAAGGTTATCCTCACAAGAGTCTAACTGGGTTATCCTCAGCAAGTTACAACTGAAAGATCATCCCCGACGAAGTTCTTTCTATCCCCAGCGGAGTTCATCATTAAAATCCCCAACAGAGTTTATCAACAGAATCCCCAGCGGAGTTGTCGTTAAAATCTTCAGCAGAACGTCTCTTCCCCACAGAGTAATTCCCCTCGGAGTAATCTCTTCATCAGGTTATTCCCCCAACGGAGTTTTTCTCTCCTACAGGTTTATCATCTTCATTCATCCTCCCCAGCAGAAACGAAGAACTCAACTCTATTCTCCAGCAGCTCTGGGATTTATTTTCCCCAGCTAAAACATTATATCCCCATACATTATGATACATGCATATACGCATCATACGAATACAATCTCATTTATTTTGAGAACATCATTGCCTGATCCATATCATGCATTGCATATGACTGACCTTCACCTTTCAGGAAAGATACAGTTAAAGTTCTCAATTACGTCGAAGACCTGACCGGTTCTTAAATCTCAATTGAATTATCCTCGGTTGGATTTCAGATAAGGTTCTCAATCTCGACAGTTTCCCTACGTCATAGTATGGACGAGTACTATAACCTCAACGGTATACTCCATTGAGCACGAGTCAGTTCCTAGATCTTGATGTTTTCCTCCGTCATAGTGTGGACGAGTACTATAACCTCAACAGTATACTCCATTGAGCATGAGTCAGTTCCTAGATCTTGATGAAGATGTTTCCCTACATCATAGTATGGACGAGTACTATAACCTCAACGGTATACTCCATTGAGCACGAGTCAGTTCCTAGATCTTGATGTTTTCCTCCGTCATAGTGTGGACGAGTACTATAACCTCAACAGTATACTCCATTGAGCACGAGACAGTTCCTAGATCTTGATGACGATGTTTCCCTACGTCATAGTGTGGACGAGTACTATAACCTCGACGGAATACTCCGTGGAGCACGAGTCAGTTCCTAGATCTTGATGTTTTTCCTCCGCCATAATGTGGACAAGTTCTATAACCTCAACGATATACTCAATTGAGCACGAGACAGTTCCTAGATCTTGATGAAGATGTTTCCCTATGTCATAGTGTGGACGAGTACTATAACCTCAACGGTATACTCCATTGAGCACGAGTCAGTTCCTAGATCTTGATGTCTTCCTCCGTCATAGTGTGGACGAGTTCTATAACCTCAACGGTATACTCCATTGATCACGAGACAGTTCCTAGATCTTGATAAATATGTTTCCCTATGTCATAGTGTGGACAAGTACTATAACCTCAACGGTATACTCCGTGGAGCACGAGTCAGTTCCTAGATCTTGGTGTTTTCCTCCGTCATAGTATGGACGAGTACTATAACCTCAACGGTATACTCCATTGAGCACGAGTCAGTTCCTAGATCTTGATGAAGATGTTTCCCTACGTCATAGTGTGGACGAGTACTATAACCTCAACGGTATACTCCGTGGAGCACGAGTCAGTTCCTAGATCTTGATGTTTTTCCTCTGTCATAGTTCTATAACCTCAACGGTATACTCCATTGAGCACGATACAGTTCCTAGATCTTGATGAAGATGTTTCCCTACGTCATAGTGTGGACGAGTACTATAACCTCAATGGTATACTCCATTGAGCAC
Source organism: Vicia faba (assembly GCA_948472305.1). Lineage (NCBI taxonomy): Eukaryota > Viridiplantae > Streptophyta > Magnoliopsida > Fabales > Fabaceae > Vicia > Vicia faba. The sequence continues at coordinate 1,542,257,335 of OX451735.1, forward strand.
GAGTCAGTTCCTAGATCTTGATGTTTTCCTCTGTCATAGTGTGGACGAGTTCTATAACCTCAACGGTATACTCCATTGAGCACGAGACAGTTCCTAGATCTTGATGAAGATGTTTCCCTACGTCATAGTGTGGATGAGTACTATAACCTCGACGGTATACTCCGTGGAGCACGAGTCAGTTCCTAGATCTTGATGTTTTCCTCTGTCATAGTGTTGACAAGTTCTATAACCTCAGCGGTATACTACGTTGAGCACGAGACAGTTCCTAGCTCTTAATGAAGATGTTTCCCCCCAGTTGAATTATGGACAAGTTCTTAAGACTCAGCCGAGGCATTCTCTCAGTTGAAGTACAGGCCAGATTCCTAAATCTCAATAAAGGTTAGACTTCCCCAGCGGAATCTTTTACAACAACAGGTATGCAAGTTCTCGTTAAGGAATCTCTTACGCAATCGACACTCCTGCAGATGGCATCTATAAGCCCATCCTCCTACCAACAATCTCCAAATGGCATCTGTAATCCCATTCCAGACATCACAATGTTGATACTACACCATGTGACTGCAAATTTTTGGGCACTCTAGTGTTCAATTATCTTCCACCTTCGGATAACGAAAGGCTCAAAAGCCAATCTATATCCTCAGGTTTAAGAAAATTGAACAGGGGGAACTGTTGTACCCAAAAATTTGCCCTCCCATATTCCTCAAGACATGTCAAGAATAATCTTCAAGTTGCTCAAGTTGGCTCAAGGGTTGGACAATCAAATCACCTCCTAAGGCAGTCAAGTCAAAATTAGGGTTTTGTGTTGCACTAAGGTCCTCATATCCAAATGACCTCAAGTTCTCCCCAATGTCCTAATATGTTCTCAAGATCATCCAGGTCAAATTTCAAGCCTTACAGAGGAAGTTTGGTCAATCAATTACTCAAGAGGTCCAAAAATCGACTGTGCTAGGGCAAAAGCCAATTGTGCCCCAAATACAGTCAAACCTCAAGATTTTTTGTCAACATTCTCATTTTTGAAGGATAATTCATCATTTTATCAAGGGTTGATCATGATTCATCAAGGATTGCTCAAGATTCATCAAGATTCAAAAGTTGCTAAATTAGGGTTTTGTAGGAAAAGTCAACTCAACTTTGACTAAGCATAACTTTCTCATACTTTATGAGAAATGACCCATGCAAATATAATTTTGAATATGATGCAAGTTCCTACAATCCATCTTCACACCCCAAGATCAAGAAATGCTCTCACAGAAAGTTACAAATTTGGACATTATAGGTCATTTTTGAAAGTCAACAAAAACACCTTTTTTCCAAAGCTTAAAACTTGAGCATGGAACATCAAAATGAGATTATACCAAAAGGGTTGATTAGAGGACATCTCAAGGTTTCTAAAAAGTCAAAGAACACCTCCAAAAGTTCAAAATTGAAGAAGATATGCATTGTTGAAGTTGGGCATTTTTCCAAATTTGCCAAAAGTCAACTATCCTCAAAACTCCAATTTTTGACAAAAGGGCTCACTTTTTTCCACTTGATTTGGTCTTATCACACCACACACGTGTCCCATCTCTAATTTCATGACCAAACATTTATTTTTCTATTTTATTTAATTTTTATTGATTTAATTCATTTTAAATCTATATTAATTCAAATAAAATCCAAAAATTAATGGAATGGGATTTTTTGATCATTGCAGCTTTCAACTAACAAGATACACCTAATCAAATTCGTATCAGGTCTTATTATGCACAAAAAATCAGATTTGAGGCATTTGTGGAAAGCTTATCAATGGGGATCATATCAAATCCCAAACCATGAATGCATAAAGATTGGAAGCCCAAGATTTGACCTAGTTGCTTGCTTGATACATATACAACCTAAAGCAACCAGGAACACGCACAAAACCTTGCAGAAATGACCATACCAATTTGGTGGAAAAGCTTGAAAAGTGTGAGATCAAAAACGATATTGGAGGCACTTTCAGACCAAAAACTCAACGCTACTCCCTTGCCTGATATCCTGTGAAGCTGTAGCGATCAAAACCAAGCATTCCCATTGCCTAAATCGCCCTGTAAGTCACCATGATCCTTGATCTGAACATGGAATCCCAATCTCCAATTCTTGCATCTTTTCTTTAAAATCTTGGCATATTTGTGATTGTTATTTGATTTAGAACGTTTTGGCATTATCCAATTTGATTTTCATGACCTGTATAACGATGCCCGAATCTAGGGTTCATATATGTTGTTTTTAGGCATTTGAGTTATAGGGAAAATTCGATCCAATAATTGGTATAGGAGTGATCAGGAGGCAGAGACGAACACGTCTATGTTCTTGGATGGCATTTTCATGGCCTGAGAGAGATGTTTGAAAGACCCTGTGAATCTTCCTGCAGATAAAAATCCGCAGGTAAACAAACCAGACTTTTATGAGGAAGATGATGGCGTGTCCTAGTGCCATTGGTCTATTCAAATCAGTAGCGCGTTTTTTTATTTTGCAGGGCATATTGAATTGTTTTTAATATATTATTTGTTGTATATTCCAATAACGAATGAACGCGCTGGTTGAGTTGGCAAGCATGTTAATGCATAATCCCTTGGGACCTGGGTTCGAATCCCAGGTCCCCCAAAACTTTGATATATTTTGCTTTCAGGTAATCTCACGCAGCATCACAAGCCTGGTCCACCCTATTCCTCCAGATCTCAAGTGACAAGTGGCCTGCAAATCAAATCCAAGGGCAAAGATTGAATGACCATCCTGCACTCTAGTCAAACGCACCATGGGGAATCTGAAAGAGTCAATAAGGCTGATTGAATATGGGCCCCAAAAATTGTTGATTCACACTAAGATCAGGCCCACACCCCCCTTGAGTTTGTTCTTTTTATTTTTCTTTTCATTATTTTCTATTTTTATTCTATTATCATTATTATCATAATTAATTAATTAACCAATTAATAATTTTCCAAATAAAATCAGAAAACATAAAAAATATTATTTTTATTAATTTCACTATTTTATTATTTTTGTAAATAAACATTAATCATTTAATTTAGTTTTTAATTAGGTATAATTTTAAATCTTTTTGCATTAAATTAAAATTAACATAGAATTAGGGTTTTTAATAACTTTTAACCATTTTATTTTATTTCTTTAAATAAATAAAAAAACCCAAAAATATTTTCCTTTTTTATTAATTAATTCAATTATTAATTTAGACTAATTTTTAATTCAAAAACAACAAAAATATGCTTTATTTAATAAAAAGGGTCAAAACCCTAAGGACACTTCGAAAAAGATGATCTAAGACATTAGGGTTACTGCTAAGGCGTCCTAACATTACTTTAGTGACCACACGTCCCTTAATCAAATTGACCCGAAAACTCCGACGATGATGCTACCTACTCCTCAATAGTGGGATAGCATTATCTAAAGGACACTTGTACAGTTTAATTCCTTTTTCGAGTAGGTAGATGGTTCTTAAGTACTTGCTCCTTTTAAAACAAAAACAAAACTTTTCGCACTCGCACTATCTTTCAAACAACAACTCTTTTCAAATCCACAAACACAAAGAAAAGCAAAATTTTTGAAAACATAATGAGCAAAGTACCTAAGAGCCCGTGGATAACCACGGATAGAAAGGGTGCTAACACCTTCCCTTTCTATAATCTACCTCCCGAACCCGAGAAACATCTCAAAAAGGAATTTTTCTGTGCTTTTGTCCTTTCCTTGTTGGACAAAATAAAAGACGATGGCGACTCTTGCTTACCACGACATTTCGCAAAAACAAACGCAAAACGCGAACCAGCATTCCAAAACAGTCAGTTCTCATTCCCACCGATCACAGGTACGTCTGACCATGACAAAAAGCAGTAAGTCTCTTTTCGTCGATTAGGTTCAGCTGATCAAGTTGGGTATGAATCCATTCATCTTCGCTTAAACCTGCATCCTTCATTATCCGAAGAGAGGGTATCTGAACTTCAATGGGCAAGACTGCCTCCATGCCATATACCAAGGAATAGGGTGTTGCCCCTGTTGCGTCCGTGTTGAGGTACGGTACCCATGAAGAGCAAATGGTAACATCTCGTGCCAATCTTTGTATGTCACTGTCATCTTCTGCACGATCTTCTTAATATTCTTATTTGCCGCTTCTACAGCCCCGTTCATCTTCGGTCGGTAAGGAGAAGAGTTGTGATGCTGTATCTTGAATTGCTTGCAGAGCTCAGTGATCATCTTGTTGTTGAGATTGGTACCATTGTCCGTAATAATCCTCTCTGGTACACCGTATCGACAGATCAGATTATGCCGAATGAACCGTGCCACGACGTTCTTGGTTATTGTAGCAAAGGAAGCTGCTTCAACCCACTTCGTAAAGTAATCAATTGCTACCAGGAAGAAACGATGCCCGTTGGATGTTGTAGGTCTGATCTTGCCGATCATATCAATGCCCCATATTGCAAAAGGCCAAGGTGTCGTCAAGATGTTTAGATCTTTTGGTATCAGAAGAGTAGTATGAGTCAACATGTACTGTCTCAGCCGACGAGCAACCCATGCCAAAGCGTAGCGAGTTCTCTCGAGCAGTGAGTATCATATCTCGCAGTCGGTGAACTCTTTGCTAAGGCAATAAATAGCATGCTCTTCTCGGCCAGACTTGTCATGCTGCCCCAGCACGCCTCTTTGTATTATCCGGCACTTTTAAGTATAAGATCGACGGTCTTCCTGCAATTGGAGGCATCAGAATTGGTAGCTTGGAGGTAGCATGGCCCTCTCTTCTTGGAGTAGCAGTCTTGCAAAATCAGAAGACACTTCGCAATGATCTTCACCTTTGTCTTTGGCTAAGTTGATCGGACTTTCGAAGTCATAACTGGCAGTAGCAGAGTCGTTATCAGTGGGATCCAGAGTGGATGTAGATCATGATATGTGAGTGTGTGCAAAATAGTTGTTTTGCAATATATAATAAATAAAAATAAGGAGTGCAAAATTTGAAATGCAAGAACGTCCAATGCTTTTATGAATGATATATGAAAATGACACACATAAAGCCCTCACAAATGAAGCCACGGTGCCCAGGGTAAGACACCGGGCCGTAAAGTTTAAAATATTGTCTGTTACAAATTCAAAACAAAAAGTTTCATTACTGGGTGATAACAGAAATGGGCATAGAATCCTTTGCTGTCCAGTTGCTTAATCCACCGTTGGCAGTCGGGTAGATCCAACTGTCAATGTCAAACTCTTCATCATCGTCATCCCTGATAGCATTCACCCATGCATCTTGTTTAGGCTTTTCTGGTGCTCTGAACTCGATCTCCTTCGCATCAATCAAGTCATGTACCTTGTTCTTCAAGACCCAACAATCATCTGTATCATGCCCCGGGATATCAGAGTGAAAAGCACAGCGGGCATTAGGGTTATACTTTGGTGATGTTGTATTTAGATTCTTTGGGGCTTCCTTTGGAATCACCAGATTGGTCTTCAGCAACTGTGGCAGAATATGAGATAAAGTCATGCTGAGATGGGTGAATTGCCTCTTAGGTCTCTCGTCCTTTTGTTGATTGTTGTGTTGAGGAGCACCAACAGGTTTTGAAATAACAACCGCATTGACAGCTTGGCAGTGTTCAGGTCTGTTCTATCTTCTCGAACTGTAGACAACACTGGACTCTTTCTTAAACGGCTTCTTCTCGGTGCTTGATGAGGCACCCTTCTGTATCTTCCCAGCCTTAATACCAACTTCAATCCTCTCACCGGTCAAAATAAGCTCTGTAAACCCAGATGAAGAGCTTGCAATCAAGTGGTTGAAAAATGGACCAGACAAGGTCCCCAGAAACATATCAACAAGCTTTTGATCAGCCAAGGGTGGTTGTACTCTTCCGGCGAGGTCCCTCCACTTCTAAGCATAATCTTTGAATCCTTCACCTGTTCCCATTGACATACCCTGGAGTTGGGTACGCGTAGGAGCGAGGTCGGAGTTGTATTGGTACTGCCTGTAGAAAGCAGTGGCCAAATCTTCCCAACTGCGGATGCTGGCTCTGTCCAACTGATAAAACCACTCAAGCTGAGTCCCTGAGAGACTGTCTTGAAAGAAATGGATCCATAGGTTCTTATCAGCGGTGTATGGCTGAATCTTTCTCACATATGACCGGAGGTGCAGCTTCGTACAAGAAACTCCGTCATACTTAGCAAAGGCTGGTGCCTTGAATTTGTGGGGAATCACCATCCCAGATGATAGACCTAGATCAGCAAAGTCCAGACCAGACACATTCTGAACTTCCATAGCACTCAACCGGTCTTCTAGTTGCTTGTATCTGTCCTCAATAGGAGGATACTGTTCTTCGTCGAAGTTCGTCTCGTTGTCGGAGACCACAGGGCTAGGAGCCCTCCATTCCTCTTGACTATCTTTCCCTCCAGATGAGGTGGTCAGATCAACTTCATTCTGTAGCATGTTCCCAAACCTGTGACCAGTGTTGAACAGGATGGTCCTCTTCTTCTTCTTCTTCTTCTTCTCTTTCAGAATCAGGGTCTTCAGGTCCTCTTGACCCTTAGCTAGATTCATGAACAGCTCTTGAAATTGGGCATTCTGGGCCTGGAGGGCCTTGATGGCTTGCTCAGTTGAAGGTTCAGCAGACATGATAAGTGCTGAAATAAACATCGAAGAAGATAAGAGACATGTAATGGGTACCTGTTTATGAAGTGCATGGGATGAAATGCGTATGACATGATTTCAAAGACAATCGAGAGATTCAAATTTGTAAACCAAAAAGGAAACACACTTTATTAGATAAACTTTAGAATTCAAATTGTTCAACTTATGCCATTAAGGCGTTACATGAAAGGAAATACTGAAAAGTAAATAAAACTGGAAAGGAAATAATCAAAGGCCAATCAACACTCCCATGGTCTCTTCTTGTCAGTGCGGACATAGTCATTAAGAATCCGCTTGTTCTCCAGTTTCCTAGTCATCTTCTGGATCTTCTGCTCTTGCTCGTTGAACTTCTCTCGGTAAGAATCTCGTTCCTCCCTCAGCTGCATCCAAGTCCTTTTCAGTGCCCCAATTTCAGTGGGCATATAAGGATGGAGGATGGTTGGAAGAACTCCTTCTTCATTAACAACTTCAAGAATGACAGGTTGGACGGCTTCATATGGCATACCCAGCTTTTGGGCACGGATACGGACCCATCTGAGATATGGCTCCATAGGAAGTGAAGTTTTTGGACCCAGCTCATGTGGATCAGATTGGTGAACTCTATCCCAGGCCCTTATGAATCTACGACGTTGCTCGTCGCTATCCCCTTGAAAATCAAAGATGATATTAGGCATTAGTAGCTCGTGAGGTCCTTCTCTTCTGGCTCTTCCAAACTGACGGATAGCTAATCATGGGTTATAAGAAATTCCTCCATAGGTTCCTATTAGGGGAACGTTGGGGTACTCCCCATATCGATCAATAATAGTCACCTCATACATACCCTTGAGAGTCCAAATGATGTCATTATGCGAGAGAGACATAACCCTATAGGCCCAGCCCATGCCTTCTTTATTCTTCAGCACTAACTTAGGGAGGTGTGAAATAAACCACCTCGACAATAATGGAGCACAGCACATCAAGGTTCCCCGCTTTCGGTCAGTACGAGCATAGAGCTGATGAAGGATGTCACCCAAGAGAGTGGGTACAGGGTTCTGAGAGATGAAGATCTTTACCGCATTAACATCAACAAAAGTGTCAAGATTTGGAAACAATACCAAGCCATATATCAGAAGAGCCAGAATATCCTCGAATGCCTTGAAGTCTAGACTATCCCAGAAATAGTTAGCCTTACCAACCAAGAACTTAGTTAGAAAGCCCTTAGCTCCACTTCTAGTCTCCCAATTAGCCATTACCTCCTCTTTGGTCAAATGAAGGGCTGCAGCAATCTCTTCGGGCCTAAGGGTCTTCTCCCAACCAGTAAATAGGGTCTACTACAGAACGGAGATACCGAGCAGCTCAGAGAACTCTTCTAGGGTGGGAACCAGCTGATAATCCTGGAAAGTAAAGCAGTGGTATAGCGGATCATAGAATTGGACCAGAACACTCATCATATGCTCGTCCAATTTGGAGGTAACCAAACTGAGAAGGGAACCATGCCTCCTGATGAAGGAAGTAGTGTCAGGCATCTTTGCAACCAAATCTTTAAGCAAGGTAGAAACCTGGACAAAGTTGATCCGGATGGTATTCTTACGCATGGGCATCATGATAACCTACAAAACAGAGCAAAGATGAATCCCTCCTGTCTTAGAAATAAGTTAGTCCTATGCAAGATGTATGCAATGTTATGATGTCATGATGTCATGATAAAGGCACACCACAAGTATCCACAAACAGCAAACATGGTAAGGGCACACAAGTCACACAGAGAGCCCTTAGATTTCAGGCTGGCAAGGAGCTTAGGTACTACCCTCTTTCAGTTCAGTTGGTTTAAACCTGTCCTAAAAATAGTAACCGAGTTCTAGAGGATCTCAATATCACTGGGTTTGAAAGGAGTTTTTGTTTGAAAGGTGTAAGTGTGAAAAGTTTTGTTTTGTTTTAGAGTGAGCAAGTACTTAAGAACCATCTACCTACTCGAAAAAGGAATTAATATGTGCTAATAACCTTTAGACAATGCTATCCCACTATTGAGGAGTAGGTAGCACCGTCGTTGGAGTTTTAAGGGTCAATTCGATTAAGGGACGTGTGGTCACTAAAGTAATGTTAGGATGCCTTAGCGGTAACCCTAATGTCTTAGATTATTTTATCTGAGGCAACTGTTTCGAGGCAACTTATGATCTTTGGACAAGAGGGCTACCTCTAAAACTTCCTATACTCAATGACCACATTCGAAGGCAACCAAGTGAGGTGTACCCTAAGAGTGCGCATGTGCGAGTGTATTGTTTTTCAGTTATTTATCTTTGTACATGTCATGGGTGAGCTATGTTGATTTTAAGTTCATACATTTGATCTGGTCATGCATTCCCTATTTATCAAATATCTAACAGTTAATAGTTACAGAATTTAAATTGCGGAAATTAAATCTAAACTATTACAAGGCGCCGGGTATTTACATCGCCAAAAACAACCCTTGAAATTTAAATTGCGGAAAATAAAATAAAGCGATAAATAAATTAAGTCCTATTTAAAAGCTATTACATTCCGGAAGCAATTACAATATTGGATAAAATGATACGCGTGCGAGAAATTAAATCGGGCGAGTTTTTTAGGGTTTTGACCCTTTTTTTATTAAAGAAAAGATTTTTTTTGTTATTTTTGAATTAAAAGAAATTAAACCAAAGTAATTATTAATTAATTAATAAAAAAGGATATTTTTGGATTTTTTATGCTTAAGGAAATAAAATAAAATGGTTAAAAGTTAGTAAAGCCTAATATTCTACATTGATTTTAATTTATTGCAAAAATATTAAAATTATACCTAATTAAAAACTAAATTAATTGATTAATATTTATTTACAAAAATAAAGTCAAATTTAATTTTAATAAATAAAAATAATATTTTTTGTGTTTTTGATTTTATGAGAAAAAATTAATTGGTTAGTAATAATAAAAATAATTAATTAAAACAATAAAGCAAATAAATAAATATAATGAAAAGAAAATAAACCAAGGGGGTTTGGGCCCAAATCTGGGTATTTGAATGGCAATTGTCTGGCCCATTTACGCTGGCCTGCTTTGACTTTTCCAATTCCATGTTGACATGTTGACCTTGGCATATGGTGGATACTCAATCTAGGCCATCAGATTTGGCCTAAGGGCCATATGGCGCCTGGGATTTGGATGCACATGATGGACCATACTTTGGGCATTGCACTGAATCATCTGTAAATAAAATGCAAGAAATATATGGGGGACCTGGGATTCGAACCCAGGTCCCAATGGACAATCCACTAGCGCCTTCACCAACTGAGCCATTATGTTTTATTGTTAATGAAATAAGTGGACAATATTATATTGGAAAACATTCAATATGCCTGGAATAAAAAATAAAAGCGCGAAATTCAAAATCAACCAATAAGAAGAGGACGCATCATCGTCTTCTTCATTGAAAAACCTGGATATTTACCTGCGGATTTTATCCGCATCTAAATTCCTAGGTTCGTCCTAAAACGAGCTATAGGCCATATAAATACAAACGGAGACCATCACCATGCTCGTCTCTCCTCCCTGAACACAACCATGTCCATGGTTCGCCCTAATTTCACCTGTAGCAAAAACACCTAAAAACAAGAAATGAAAACCCTAGGTTCGGGTGTTACATTACAGGCCATAAAAACGAAATTAAATATTGCAGAACGCTTAGAAATTGAATGATAAGCATGATTGTACAAAAAATTTGCTCAAAGGATGCAGGAATATAGAATCACAATTTCATGTACAGGGTCATGTTCATGGACACTTACAGCGCGATTCAAGTGACGAGAGGGCTTGGTTTTGATTCATATCGCTTCAGTGGATGGCAAACAAGAGGTCTATGTTGAGTGTTGGCCTTGAAAACGTCTGCGATATGGATTTCAGTTTCTCACTTTTTAAGCTTTTTTCAAGTTTTTTATTTTGTGATTTTGCAGCTTTCAGGGTCGTCTTCCTGTATCCTTTGCATTGTATGAGTATAATAGAAGCAATTAGGTTTAATTTTGGGCCTTGAATCCATGTGAATTGATGAATTAAGATTTGATATGATCTTCCATTAACAAAGCTTCCAAAAATGTCTAAATCCAATATTTTGTGCATGATATGCCTTGGTACAAATTTGATTGTGTGCATCATGATAATTAAGACCTGTAATGATCAAAAAGATTCCAATTGATTAAGATTTGGATTTTATTTGGATTTAAATTGATTAAAAATGAATTAAATCAATAAAAATCAAATAAAATAGAAAAAATAATAAATTGGCACAAGACTGAACATATGGCACGTGTGTGGTGTGACAAGATCAAATCAAGTGGAAAAAAGTGGGCCCATTTGTCAAATTTTGAAGTTTTGGGGATAGTTGACTTTTGGCAATTTTAGAAAAATGCTCAACTTCAACAATGCATAACTTCTTCAATTTTGAACTTTTGGAGGTGTTCCTAAACTTTTTAGAAACCTTGAGATGTCCTCTAACCAACCCTTTTGGTCTCATCTCATTTTTATATTCCATGCTCAAGTTATAAGCTTTGGCAAAAAAAATGTGTTTTTGTTGACTTTCAAAAATGACCTATAATGTCCAAATTTGTAACTTTTTGTGAGTGCATTTCTTGATCTTGGGGTGTGAATATGGATTGTAGGAAATTGCATCCTCTTCAAAATGATATTTGGATGGGTGATTTCTCATAAAGTATGAGAAAGTTATGCTTGGTCAAAGTTGAGTTGACTTTTGCCCTAGCACAGTCGATTTTTGGGCCTCTTGAGCAATTGACTGACCAAACTTCTTCTGCAAGGCTTGAAATTTGACATGGATGAACTTGATAACATATTAGGACATTGGGGAGCATTTGAGGCCATTTGGATATAAGGACCTTGATGCAACACAAAACCCTAATTTGAGATTGATTGCCTTAGGATATGATTTGACTGTCCAACTCTTGAGCCATCTTGAACAACTTGGAGATTATTCTTGACATGTCTTGAGAAATATGGGAGGGAAAATTTTAGGGTAAAATAATAGGTCACTTTAGAGGTCGCCCTCTTGTCTAAAAGATCATAGTTGCCTCGAAACGGTTGCCTCAGATATTGTTGCCTCAAAACAAATTATCTAAGACATTAGGGTTACCGCTAAGGCGTCCTAACATTGCTTTAGTGACCGTAAGTCCCTAATTCGAATTGACCCTTAATCTCCAACGACTGTGCTACCTATTCATCAATAGTAGGATAGAATTGTCTAAAGGACATTAGCATAGAACGATTCCTTTTTCGAGTAGGTAGATGGTTCTTAAGTACTTGCTCTTTCAAAAAATAAAAACTTTTCACACTTACACTTTTGCAAACAAGTTTTCAAAACACTTCATTACACTCTTGAGGACAGAAGCAAGAGTTAAATCGAAGTTTCAAACAAAAACCTTTTTTCAAAACCCACAAGCACAAAGAAAGCAATATTTTGAAAAAAAATATGAGCAAGTACCTAAGATCCCGTGGATAGCCACGGATAGAAAGGGTGCTAACACCGTCCCTTTCTATAATCTATCCCCCGAACCCGAGAAATATCTCGAAAAAGGAATTTTTCTGTGCTTTTTTCCTTTCCTTGTTGGATAAAATAAAAGTCGGTGGCGACTCTTTCTTACCGCGACATTTTGCGAATACAAAACGCAAAACACAAACCATCATTCCAAAAAAACAGTCAGTTCTTTCCCACCGTATCACAGAACTGGCGACTCTGCTGGGGACGCTTAATAAGTGGGGTGTACCTTAGGAATAGTTCATAATGTTTTCAATTGCTTGACTTGTATGCTTTATATTTGTGGGCTTGTATCAGAGTTACTATAGATCCTAACCCGGATCTGGGGGATACCCTTTAGGTGAGTAGCAATAAACTGTGAGGGAACTGTACGGCGTAGACCGATACAGTTGAAGTAGTAGCTACATTGGTGTGGCACTTTAGTATGTACCTGTTGTACCCCAAAATTTGCCCTCCCATATTTCTCAAAACATTTCAAGAAAAATTCACAAGTCCAACCCGGCGCGTCATATTCAGGTATTCTTTCGCTAAGATATCTCTGATAACGTATTCTCAAATTCAGGTTCGGCTCAAGAGTCAATTCTTTAAAGAAGGTATCCGAATGTGTGAGTTTTCTCGAAGAAATATGGTGAAAAAGTGTGCTGAAAGTGCAGTTTTTACGCGCTAAAAAATTCATAACTTGAAGATCGTGACTCGTTTTGAACCCGTTCCGGTGGACAAAATTCCGTCTTGACATTATCTACGTTTTCATCTCTCACGGCTGGAAGCCAATTTCGATCAGAAGATCTTCAAAAATGTGGATTTATCAAGTATTTTTGTACAGAAAATTTGTGACAGAAGTTTATTTGCGTCATGTTCAGAAAATCATAACTTGGTCGATTTTCATCGTATCGAGCTGGTTCTGGCGCCAAAATTTCAAAAATTGAGTTGACTACATTTTCACAGGAGGTATCGAGTTCAAACGGTGTTCAAAAGGCCTTCGTTTTTTGCTCAGAGTGCGTGACACGCTGAAAATCCTGAATGCTGAATATTATTTCATCTGGGCCGAAACTTCGAAAATTCATAACTCGGTCAATTTTTATCGGATTGGGCTCATATTTTTACACAAGGTCCCTGACTCATAGATCTACAACTTTGCTTCAAAACTCGAGACCAAATTATGCACCGATCAATACCAGTTTTTTATTGAAGAACGTGTCAGAGTCGACACTGGAGCCCAAAATAAGTTTGTCTGAGCTGAAAGTTCAAAAATTCATAACTAATTCACCGTTTATCCGATTGAGTCGATTTTCGGACAGGAGTTAGTTCTCGATGTCGGCTACATTTTGTTTTCACATTTCAACTTCAAAAAATGTACTTAAGTCCCTGCGATTTAGCCTGGAAAGTGACGAATTCAAGTGAATATTGGAGGCCCAATTGCACATTCAAAGCCCATTTGCTTTACCCTAATTTTCATTATATAATCACCTTCTTTTCACACAAACCAGAAAAAAAAGGAGGAGGAAAAAAGAGAAAAAAAACCTTGTCACAACACTGTTAGAATATCAAACTCTTTCAAGAACCCTAAAACCTTGAAATCCTTATTACAAATCCCTCTCTCACTACAAACAAGCCATCACAGTTACAAACCAACACCTCACTACTTCTTCAGTAAGGGTAAGGCTGGCTTGATCTCCATGATCCTAATTTTCCAGTAAGACATAAAAACATTCAGGCCACTGATTTTCCAGTAAGGGTAAGATTGATTTGATCTCCATGATCGATCAAAAGGGTATAATCATTCATACATGCCATATTGTGCCTAAACATTAAATTTCTTCATATATTGGCTTTATTTGCATTTTATGATTTTATTTAATGTGTTCGTGAGATTCAACTGCAGATTTAGACAGGATCCCAGGTTCATTAAGGAACGTTGAGGCCAAAAGCCAAATGGCCAAAAGCCAAAAGCCAAATGGCCAAAGTAGAAAAACTTATGTATGACACCAATACATGGCGAGACAGACATCCTGATAAGATTAAGGAACGTTGAGGCCAAAACGCAAATGGCCAAAAGCCAAAAGCCAAATGGCCAAAGTAGAACAACTTATGCATGATGAGGCCATAACACAAATGGCCAAACCACTCCAATTCACCTCCAAAAAGGGGACAGAAACCCCCCAAGGTATTGTATTTTCTTTCTTTTCCTTATTTTATTTATTTCAATTATTTCTTTTTTAATTAATTCCTTTAATTTAACTTATTTTCATAAAATATAAAAAATAGTAAAAAACAGAAAAGTCATAAAAATCAAAATATATTTATTTAATTAATATTTTTTGTAAACAAATTTCACTAATAATTAATTATTTATTTTTATAAATCAAAATTGCATGTAAATAATTAGATTAATTTTAGGTTTAATTTTAACATGTTTTTCTTAATAAATAAAAAAAATTAGAATTAGGGTTAATATTTTAATTTCATTTAATCTTTCTCATAAAAATACATAAAAAACATAAATACCAAAAACTCAAAAAAAAATAATAATTTCTTTTTTCTCTTTAATTTCATTAGTTTAATCATTTAATTTAATTTCATTAAAAAGGGTCCAACGCCCTCGTTTCCAATTTTAATTCCTATTCGCGCATTTTTTATTTATTTCCTTCTTTTAAATATTTATGTAACTCTCCCAAAGCCTTGTAAACTTAATTTCTCGCACTTTATTTTATTTCTTTATTTACTTTCCGTCAAATCGGGTCCTGGATTTTAATTTTGGCGATGTGGATCCGCGCCTTTGTAATAGTTTAAAACTTTCAATTTCCGCATATTTTTTAACTGTTAAATAAATGCATGCAAGAATGAATGACAATAAATAAAAACAAACGCGTAGATCACCTATACCATGACAAGATAAAAATAAACGAACATGACACACAAATCACACACCACCCCTAGGGTACGCCTCACTGTTGCCTTGCCTCGAAAGGTGATCGTCGAGTAGAGGATGTTTTAGTAAGTCCTCATGATCCGGGAACCTGGCATGAGGGTAGCTTCTAAGGTGTCTTCCTATTGCTCCGGTGATCACCATGTCCCGAACCTCGAATTGACCCGAACACCTCCAACGGTGGTGCTACCTACCTCTCAATGGTGGGATGGCACTGCTTTAAGGACATTTACACAGACGAATTCCTTAGGGTAGGTAGATTCTCGTAGATACTTGCTCTAATTTCAAAAACAAATCAATAAATACTTTTCACACCGACACCTTTTCAAAAAAGCTTTCGAAAGCAATTTTTCAAACACTCTTGAGGACTGATACAAGAGTCGAACTGGAATTTTCAAAGAAACTTTTTTAAACCCACTGTTGAAAAGCAAACAAACCATTTTTGAAAACACAAATGAGCAAGTATCTAAGAGCCCATGGATAACCATGGATAGAAAGGGTGCTAACACCTTCCCTTTCTATAACCTACCTCCCGAACCGAGAGCAATCTCTTTAAGGAATTTTTCTGTGCTTTTGTCCTTTCCATTTGGAGAAAATAAAAGACGGTGGCGACTCTTGCTTCCGCGACATTTCGCGAACCAGCGTTAAACAGTCAGTTCCAGATCCACCGATCACAGAACTGGCGACTCTGCTGGGGATGATAATTTAAAGTGAGGTGTACCTTAGGGATAGTTCATAACTGTGTTTTCAATTGTATTGCTTTGCTTGCTTTAAATTGTGGGACTGTCTTGGGAGTTCTATAGATCCTAACCCGGATCTGGGGATACCTTCTTAGAAAGTAGCAACAAGGTTGTGAGGGAACTATGTGGGGTATACCGACATGGTTGAAATAGTCTGCTACGTTGATGTGGCACTTTGGTGTGTACCGGTAACCCTTGAGTTCAGTCAAGGAGAGTACGGGGCCTCCGCGTGGTGTCGTGAAGCATCAACAGACCTTAGGAACCTTAATTGAACTATCTTGGCCTCTTTAGGGTAGTGAGATAACTGACTTTGGTGCAGTCCGAGGTTGGTTGATACTCGATACTACACTCAATTGAGGGTTGCTTTCCTGGAATATTTCGGTCGCCAGTTCAGTGGCTAAATCGAAACGATGAACAATGAAAGCAATCCAGTGATATTGGGACCCTTAGAACCCGGTTACTTCTAATAGGACAGGTTGGGCCCACCAACTTCAAGAGGGTAATACCCAGACCCCATGCTTGCCTAAACTCTAAGGGTTTCTCTTGTGTGACTTGTGTGCCTACGTACTTGACTATTTGCATGCTTGTTGTCTGACACTTGAGCTTCTTGCAGGTTTTGTTTGTAGTCCTTAATTAGGACTCATAACAAGGTCTACCGAGTTTCTTGCAGGTTTCGTTTATAGTCCTTAATTGGGACTCATGACAGGGTTTACTAAGTTTCTTGCAGGTTTTGGTTTGCAGTCCTTAATTGGGACTCATAACAGGGCTACTCACATTACCCCATGCATACCATAATATCATACCATTGCATACATCCTAACCCATTTCAAGGATCTCAAGGGCTTGTGATGCAGGTCATGATGAATCAACTATCCCAGCAAGGGGCAAAGAGGATTTATTTTCCTCTAGACAAAGTTGTCAGGGGCTGTGACCCACTTGATATGGTGAGCTCTGACTCTTGAAGAAGGTTCCCCTAACCAAGGTTGTTTGGAAACCAAAACTAGACATGATGACTAAAGTCAGGGGCTATGACCCACTGGATATGGTGAGCCTTTGACTCTTGAAGAAGGACTCTCAACAATATGCATTGCCTTCCATCAAGCTACAAAATGCAAATTCTAACAATTTTTCTTGTTTATCCCGCGAGGTCCTTGAAAACATTGCATGCATATCATACATATCATTGCATAACAGGTATCCCTTTTGCAGGTCACTTACCTTTGTCGCTGTTTATTTCAGCAATGACTTCCCAACAGGATAACCAGGATCTTCTTGCTCAAGAGACTCGGTTCAGGGAAATCCTCCTGAATCTATCCAAGGGGCAAGAGGAGCTAAGGACACTTCTCATGGAGACCTTGGTCAGGAACAGTGCTGAGGACGAACGGCTGAAACGCCTGCAAGCTGAGATGGATGCAATGAAAGCTCAAATGTTGGGGTAGGTGACTATCATTCAAGGCTTATCTCAAAGACAAGAAGAGCTCGGAGTTCTCGTCAACCAACTGGTTCAGGGTAACCAACTAGGGAAAATGTCTAAGGGTAAAGAGCCAGTCACCGTTCAACCACCTTTGAGACAAGGAGGTAAGGGGAGAGTTCCTCAATTGGCTCCAGGGTCACAAACTCAGCATCAACTTCACCGGCTTCAGCCAGACAAGTCCAGGAGGCAATTCACCCCGCTCAACATGTCGCTGTTTCAAGCTTTACAACGCCTGTTGAGATTGAACCTGCTCACATTAAGGGCTCATCCCCGGAACCCCAACACAGCACATCCTACTTATGATCCCAATAAAAGGTGTGCCTACCACTCTGCCTGTCCAGGACATGATACAAATGAGTGTTGGGCTCTGAAGAACAAGATCCAGGACCTGATTGATGAAGGGGAATTAGAGTTCACACAAGATGGTCAGGCAGAATTTTTCTACCATCCCTCCAAGGCTCACCATTTGAAGTGACAAGCCCTGAGATGAAAAGACTTTTGTTCATTCGAATGTTCAAGTTGTAATTTTCTTTTGTTCAAACATTTACTCATGTTAGAACGTTGTTATTTTCATTAATGCATCGCATATGTCTGTTTCGAAGCAATATATTCGTATTCACTAAATGCAAATTATTTTCATATTTTTTCTGATGATCAACTCTCGATTAATAATTCCAAGCCTCTTGAGGGAGGATGACGAAAACGATACCACGATCTTTACAGTATGCTTTTGAACAGACCCCGCTGATGAGGTACATGCATTGTTTCAATCCCTAGACACTGGAGTTATAAGGATGATAATCCCTCGTCAACCCCTCTGAGCCAAAGAAGTAGGAGTTTTTCTTTTCGAAATTTAAAACCCTTAATCATAACCTGGGGTAGGGTAGTCTCTCAGTTGATCCAAGTGCATAACGAATGGCACCGAAGAAGTCCTTACAAAATGAAGAAAGACAGTGATGGTTCCGAATAATCAATAAAGAAAGGCAGTCATTATCTCAAAAAATAAAAAAACCATTAAGTCAAAACCCATGAAGGAGACTTACAAAACTGGGGCATCCCGCTGACTGTAATTCCAAAAAAGGAAACAGTTCAGGCAAAAAAAAGAAAGGGATGACAAAAAAATCAGACAAGAAAGAGGTCTTACAAACCCTCAACAAGAAAGGAATGACTGCCTATTCAAAATAAATCATCAACATCCGAATCATCACCGGAAAATCAGAGCAAAGACTCAAACAAGGTCTAACGTATGATCAACTGAGTTTAGGTTTGGAGAACATCACGAAGAGCGGGTGGGTACAAGTAAAATTTGAGCCTTTATCCTTTGTTTCTTAAACCGTGAACCAGGCCACGTTATAACCCTTAAAAGTCCTAGCTGAAGCATGGGTTAGTTCGAAAGCATACTGTTACGAAAGGTATCCTTACTCCTTAAGGCTTACGGTAAATACGGAGTTGACATCACGTTTTACAAACACTCATTTGTTTTATGAAAAATAATGCATTTTCAAAATCTTCAAGATAGACATAGGCTTTGCATTTTTAACATAACTTTGTTTGCATATGACTTTTTTATTTGAACAGCAGGGAAATTCGCACGATGAATACCTAGTGAACAAAAGCACTCCCAATCAAGGGGCAGACATGACCATGGTCCATTATCTGGGGCATTCCAACAACAAATCTTGCCTGATCAAATACCTTCTGGTGGCATGACAAAACACTTCTAACAGGGGCAACTCCTTACATTCTGAAAGCACGGACATAGTCGAAGAAAAAATACTATGCATCATTAAAGACCCGCTAGGTTGACATACCTAGGCAAAAATAAGGGCTTCCCGACGAACCAAAAGGGTTCGGGCAAAATGAAGGGATGAAACAAAAAGAATCTGTACACCCGGCAAGTCGAAAACCTGAAAAGGCGGCTTGGGCAAAAATGGGTATCCCGGTGGACTGAAAACCCGAAAGGGCGGTCCAGGCAAAAGTTAGGGATTAAAGCATACGACTATGTCCTGTCATCCTGTCACCTGCCTACCAGAAGAAGGTTTGTCCATCAACAACTATCAGCACCCCGCAAGTGCCTTCTCCCAGAGAAACAGGGGCAATGATGAGCCGTCTAAGCGATCTAATTGCTCTGTCCACAAGATATAAGGGATGTTCAGCTGAAGAACATAACCAGATATCCCAATTCCCCAGAGAGTAAGTCAGCAAGACAGTATACTCTCCTCAAGCAAAGCTATACCTTAAGGAGGTTGAGTATACTCCCGCAGATCTCAACTTTCCCCAGCAGCATACAGTCTTAACAAGCATCCCCGGCAGTCTTGGTCTAAAGATTGTTCCCCGGCGGTATATCAAACATTCATCGGAGTTACTTCCAGTACAGTTCAAAACTTCCCCAGGAGAGTCCAATCTAGTTTCTTCAGGAAAGTTGGAATCCATCTCCCCAAGCAGTAAGCTTATCCCCAGTAGATTCTGGAAGCTTATCCTCGCAGAGCACGAACGCGTCTCCCGGCTTTATTCAAAGAGTTATTTCCTTACCAGGATATAACTGGGTTATCCTCAGCCAAAAGCCACGGAAAGAGCGTCCTCGACGAAGTCTTCTTACCCCAGCGAAATCTATCAACACTTCCAACACAACAAGGGTATTCCCAGCAAGTACCTCTCTCCCCACAGAGTATTGCTTCCCAGCAAGATCGCTAGAGTACTTTTTCTCCCCGCAGAGTAATTCATTCGCCAGGTTTATTCCCCAACGGAGTTACCTTCTCCTACCGGTATTCTTGCAACTATCATCCAGCAGAAGCAAAATCTGTGTTGCAACATCAGCCCAGGAGTGATTTCCCGGCACCCGTCAAGGATTTACTTTCCTAGACGACGAAAGCATACATTCCTAAACATCACATACATCATTATAGCATGCATATACGCATCATATCTTACAAATCTCATTTATGTTGAGAACATCATTGCTTGATCCATATCACGCATTGCATATGACTGACCTTTACCTTTCAGGAAATATTCAGTTAAGTTCTCAATCATATTTCAAGACCTAAACCGGTTCAGCTAAATCGACTCCAAAGATTTTTCTGTTTTCTTATCCAGTCCAAGGCCTTCTCTAGTCCAGTTAAATCGACCCCAAACAGATTTTCCTGATAAGGACTCAGTTGAAGTTATCCAAGATTCTCTCAATGATTGCTATTGAGGTTGTAGTCACCTATGGTTCTCTCCCCGATACTGCGGAGGTGGTAATCCCAGATTTCGCTCAATGATTGCTGTTGAAGTGAAGTTATCCAAGATTCTCTCAATGATTGCTATTGAGGTTGTAGTCACCTATGGTTCTCTCCCCGATACTGCGGAGGTGGTAATCCCAGATTTCGCTCAATGATTGCTGTTGAAGTGAAGTTATCCAAGATTCTCTCAATGATTGCTATTGAGGTTGTAGTCGCCTATGGTTCTCTCCCCGATACTGCGGAGGTGGTAATCCCAGATTTCGCTCAATGATTGCTGTTGAAGTGAAGTTATCCAAGATTCTCTCAATGATTGCTATTGAGGTTGTAGTCGCCTATGGTTCTCTCCCCGATACTGCAGAGGTGGTAATCCCAGATTTTGCTCAATGATTGCTGTTGAAGTGAAGTTATCCAAGATTCTCTCAATGATTGCTATTGAGGTTGTAGTCACCTATGGTTCTCTCCCCGATACTACGGAGGTGGTAATCCCAGATTTCGCTCAATGATTGCTGTTGAAGTGAAGTTATCCAAGATTCTCTCAATGATTGCTATTGAGGTTGTAGTCGCCTATGGTTCTCTCCCCGATACTGCGGAGGTGGTAATCCCAGATTTCGCTCAATGATTGCTATTGAAGTGAAGTTATCCAAGATTCTCTCAATGATTGCTATTGAGGTTGTAGTCGCCTATGGTTCTCTCCCCGACACTGCGGAGGTGGTAATCCTAGATTTCGCTCAATGATTGCTGTTGAAGTGAAGTTATCCAAGATTCTCTCAATGGTTGCTATTGAGGTTGTAGTCGCCTATGGTTCTCTCCCCGATACTGCGGAGGTGGTAATCCCAGATTTCGCTCAATGATTATTGTTGAAGTGAAGTTATCCAAGATTCTCTCAATGATTGCTATTGAGGTTGTAGTCGCCTATGGTTCTCTCCCCGATAATACGGAGGTGGTAATCCCAAGATTCGCTCAACGATTGCTGTTGAAGTTGAAGTTATCCAAGATTCTCTCAATGATTGCTGTTGAGGTTGTAGTCGTCTATGGTTCTCTCCCCGATACTGCGGAGGTAGTAATCATCCCAAGATTTTCTCAACGACTGCTGTTGAGGTTGTAGTCACCCAAGGTTCTCTCACCGTTCCTGTTGAGGTAGTAACCATCCCTGGTTCATTCATCATCATTTGAAGCTCCAGATTCAGCTCCTGTAACCAGTCAGGACACATCTACACAAAGAATTTGAAGACCAGCTTCCGTAACAGGTCAGGTAATCATTTTTCTTTTTTGCAGGTATGCAAGTTCTCGCTAAGGAAGCTCTTACGCGATCAACATCCAGATGGCATCTATAAGCCCATTCACCTTCCAGCATCTCTCAGCATGGCATCTATAAGCCCATCATCCTATCCATCAATCTCCAAATGGCATCTATAAGCCCATTCCCACCATCATACTACTATGTGAGCGCAAATTTCTGGGCACTCTAGTGTTCAATCATCTTCCACCCTCGGATTACGAAAGGCACGTCAGCCAATCTGCATCCTCAGGTCTAAGAAGATTGAACAGGGGCAACTGTTGTACCCCAAAATTTGCCCTCCCATATTTCTCAAAACATTTCAAGAAAAATTCACAAGTCCAACCCAGCGCGTCATATTCAGGTATTCTTTCGCTAAGATATCTCTGATAACGTATTCTCAAATTCAGGTTCGGCTCAAGAGTCAATTCTTTAAAGAAGGTATCCGAATGTGTGAGTTTTCTCGAAGAAATATGGTGAAAAAGTGTGCTGAAAGTGCAGTTTTTACGTGCTAAAAAATTCATAACTTGAAGATCGTGACTCGTTTTGAACCCGTTCCGGTGGAAAAAATTCCGTCTTGACATTATCTACGTTTTCATCTCTCACGGCTGGAAGCCAATTTCGATCAGAAGATCTTCAAAAATGTGGATTTATCAAGTATTTTCGTACAGAAAATTTGTGACAGAAGTTTATTTGCGTCATGTTCAGAAAATCATAACTTGGTCGATTTTCATCGTATCGAGCTGGTTCTGGCACCAAAATTTCAAAAATTGAGTTGACTACATTTTCACAGGAGGTATCAAGTTCAAACGGTGTTCAAAAGGCCTTCGTTTTTTGCTCAGAGTGCGTGACACGCTGAAAATCCTGAATGCTGAATATTATTTCATCTGGGCCGAAACTTCGAAAATTCATAACTCGGTCAATTTTTATCGGATTGGGCTCATATTTTTACACAAGGTCCCTGACTCATAGATCTACAACTTTGCTTCAAAACTCGAGACCAAATTATGCACCAATCAATACCAGTTTTTTATTGAAGAACGTGTCAGAGTCGACACTGGAGCCCAAAATAAGTTTGTCTGAGCTGAAACTTCAAAAATTCATAACTAATTCACCGTTTATCCGATTGAGTCGATTTTCGGACAGGAGTTAGTTCTCGATGTCGGCTACATTTTGTTTTCACATTTCAACTTCAAAAAATGTACTTAAGTCCCTGCGATTTAGCCTGGAAAGTGACGAATTCAAGTGAATATTGGAGGCCCAATTGCACATTCAAAGCCCATTTGCTTTACCCTAATTTTCATTATATAATCACCTTCTTTTCACACAAACCAGAAAAAAAAGGAGGAGGAAAAAAGAGAAAAAAAACCTTGTCACAACACTGTTAGAATATCAAACTCTTTCAAGAACCCTAAAACCTTGAAATCCTTATTACAAATCCCTCTCTCACTACAAACAAGCCATCACAGTTACAAACCAACACCTCACTACTTCTTCAGTAAGGGTAAGGCTGGCTTGATCTCCATGATCCTAATTTTCCAGTAAGACATAAAAACATTCAGGCCACTGATTTTCCAGTAAGGGTAAGATTGATTTGATCTCCATGATCGATCAAAAGGGTATAATCATTCATACATGCCATATTGTGCCTAAACATTAAATTTCTTCATATATTGGCTTTATTTGCATTTTATGATTTTATTTAATGTGTTCGTGAGATTCAACTGCAGATTTAGACAGGATCCCAGGTTCATTAAGGAACGTTGAGGCCAAAAGCCAAATGGCCAAAAGCCAAAAGCCAAATGGCCAAAGTAGAAAAACTTATGTATGACACCAATACATGGCGAGACAGACATCCTGATAAGATTAAGGAACGTTGAGGCCAAAACGCAAATGGCCAAAAGCCAAAAGCCAAATGGCCAAAGTAGAACAACTTATGCATGATGAGGCCATAACACAAATGGCCAAACCACTCCAATTCACCTCCAAAAAGGGGACAGAAACCCCCCAAGGTATTGTATTTTCTTTCTTTTCCTTATTTTATTTATTTCAATTATTTCTTTTTTAATTAATTCCTTTAATTTAACTTATTTTCATAAAATATAAAAAATAGTAAAAAACAGAAAAGTCATAAAAATCAAAATATATTTATTTAATTAATATTTTTTGTAAACAAATTTCACTAATAATTAATTATTTATTTTTATAAATCAAAATTGCATGTAAATAATTAGATTAATTTTAGGTTTAATTTTAACATGTTTTTCTTAATAAATAAAAAAAATTAGAATTAGGGTTAATATTTTAATTTCATTTAATCTTTCTCATAAAAATACATAAAAAACATAAATACCAAAAACTCAAAAAAAAATAATAATTTCTTTTTTCTCTTTAATTTCATTAGTTTAATCATTTAATTTAATTTCATTAAAAAGGGTCCAACGCCCTCGTTTCCAATTTTAATTCCTATTCGCGCATTTTTTATTTATTTCCTTCTTTTAAATATTTATGTAACTCTCCCAAAGCCTTGTAAACTTAATTTCTCGCACTTTATTTTATTTCTTTATTTCCTTTCCGTCAAATCGGGTCCTGGATTTTAATTTTGGCGATGTGGATCCGCGCCTTTGTAATAGTTTAGAACTTTCAATTTCCGCATCTTTTTTAACTGTTAAATAAATGCATGCAAGAATGAATGACAATAAATAAAAACAAACGCGTAGATCACCTATACCATGACAAGATAAAAATAAACGAACATGACACACAAATCACACACCACCCCTAGGGTACGCCTCACTGTTGCCTTGCCTCGAAAGGTGATCGTCGAGTAGAGGATGTTTTAGTAAGTCCTCATGATCCGGGAACCTGGCATGAGGGTAGCTTCTAAGGTGTCTTCCTATTGCTCCGGTGATCACCATGTCCCGAACCTCGAATTGACCCGAACACCTCCAACGGTGGTGCTACCTACCTCTCAATGGTGGGATGGCACTGCTTTAAGGACATTTACACAGACGAATTCCTTAGGGTAGGTAGATTCTCGTAGATACTTGCTCTAATTTCAAAAACAAATCAATAAATACTTTTCACACCGACACCTTTTCAAAAAAGCTTTCGAAAGCAATTTTTCAAACACTCTTGAGGACTGATACAAGAGTCGAACTGGAATTTTCAAAGAAACTTTTTTAAACCCACTGTTGAAAAGCAAACAAACCATTTTTGAAAACACAAATGAGCAAGTATCTAAGAGCCCATGGATAACCATGGATAGAAAGGGTGCTAACACCTTCCCTTTCTATAACCTATCTCCCGAACCGAGAGCAATCTCTTTAAGGAATTTTTCTGTGCTTTTGTCCTTTCCATTTGGAGAAAATAAAAGACGGTGGCGACTCTTGCTTCCGTGACATTTCGCGAACCAGCGTTAAACAGTCAGTTCCAGATCCACCGATCACAGTACCGATATCCCTTGTGGCGCAACGAGGAGAATATGGGTCTGCTAAGGGGTCATTAAGCACCAACTGACCTTAGAACCTTTAAATTGACCAACTTGGCCATACAACAGTAGCAGTATGCTACACTCATTGAGACCAAACTCTCGCGATGATTCCGACCGCAAGAAAAGGTTGATAAACTGGAATTATGACCGATCTAGGGTGGTCAGTGATATTGAGATCCTCTAGAA
The DNA here is from genome assembly GCA_948472305.1 of Vicia faba. Lineage (NCBI taxonomy): Eukaryota > Viridiplantae > Streptophyta > Magnoliopsida > Fabales > Fabaceae > Vicia > Vicia faba. The sequence goes on from OX451735.1 coordinate 1,542,282,821, forward strand.
CCCGGTTACTATTTCTAGGACAGGTTGAACCAACTAAACTAAAAGAGAGTAATACCTAAACTCCATGCCAGCCTAAACTTAAGGTTGTTTGTGTGACTTGTGTGCCTTCAAACTTGAACTACTTGCACATTCTTGTTATCTGACAACATGAGTTCCTTGCAGGTTTTGTTTACAGTCCTTATCCAATAATTTGGATTTATTGCAGGGTTTACTTACATCACTTCACACTTTTGCTTAAACGCATAGCATACACATCATAACATCATGCCTTAACATTTCCTTAACCATTTCAAGGATCTCGAGGGTTTGTGATGCAGGTTATGGTAAATCAAATGTCTAGCAAGGGGAAAAGGGGATTTAATTTCCTCTAGCCAAGGTTGTCTAGAAATGAAAACACGATAACTTGAGTCATGGGCTATGACCCACTCGATATGGTGAGCTTGACTTTTGAAGAAGGGCTCTTAACTACATGAAGTTTCTTCAATCAAAGCTGCAAAATTCAAATTCTAACAAGTTTCTTGTTTACCCCGCGGGATCCTTGAAAACATTGAATACATACATATCATTGCATAACAGGTCTCCCAATACAGGTCTCTCATGTTCTCGCTGTTTATTTCAGCAATGGCTTTCTAACCAGACAACCAAGATATTCAAACTCGAGAAGCTCAGTTCAGGGACGTATTCCTAAACCTATCCAAGGGGCAGGAAGAGTTGAAAACACTCTTCGTTGGGAACTTGGTCAAGAAAAGTCCTGAAGACAATAAGGACGAACGACTGGAACAACTGCAAGCTGAGTTCAGTGCCATGAAAACCCAGATGCTGGGGCAGATGGCTCTTATCCAAGGCTTAGCTCGGGAACAAGAAGAGCTGAGAACCATTATCAACCAGCTTCATCAAGACAGATACAACAACATGAAACAAACAGTCAAGGCCGGGGACCAAGTCATTAATCAACTTCCGAGAAGTCAAAGGTTTGGTTTGATGAAGAATAGACCTCTCCAAGTTGCTACTACCTCAAGGGTCCAACAACAACCTTGCCATAAAAAACGGGTTGATCAGAGTAAGCCAAATATGCCTGTTGTACCCCAAAATTTGCCCTCCCATATTTCTCAAGACATGGCAAGAATAATCTCCAAGTTGTTCAAGATGGCTCAAGAGTTGGATAGTTAAATCACCTCCTAAGGCAGTCAATCTCAAATTAGGGTTTTGTGTTGCATCAAGGTCCTTACATCCAAATGACCTCAAGTGTTCCCCAATGTCCTAATATGTTCTCAAGTTCATCCATGTCAAATTTCAAGCCTTGTAGAGGAAGTTTGGTCAGTCAATTGCTCAAGAGGCCCAAAAATTGATTGTGCTAGGGCAAAAGTCAAATATGGCCTACAAATAGTCAAACCTCGAGATTTTTTGTCAACATTCTCATTTTGAAGGATAATTCATCATTTGATCAAGGGTTGATAATGATTCATCAAGGATTGCTCAAGATTCATCAAGATTCAAAAGTTGCTAAATTAGGGTTTTGTAGGAAAAGTCAACTCAACTTTGACCAAGCATAACTTTCTCATACTTTATGAGAAATGACCCATCCAAAGCTCATTTTGAAGAGGATGCAATTTCCTACAATCCATATTCACACCCCAAGATCAAAAAATGCACTCACAAAAAGTTATAAATTTGGACATTATAGGTCATTTTTGAAAGTCAACAAAAAACACCTTTTTTGCCAAAGCTTATAACTTGAGCATGGAATATCAAAATGATATGAGACCAAAAGGGTTGGTTATAGGACATCACTAGGTTTCTAAAAAGTCAAATAACACCTCCAAAAGTTCAAAATTGAAGAAGTTATGCATTGTTGAAGTTGGGCATTTTTCCAAAATTGCCAAAAGTCAACTATCCCCAAAACTTCAAATTTTGTCAAAAGGGCCCACTTTTTTCCACTTGATTTGATCTTGTCACACCACACACGTGTCTTATCTTCAATCTTGTGACCATTCATTGATTTTTCTATTTTATTTGATTTTTATTAATTTAATTCATTTTAAATCAATTTAAATCCAAATAAAATCCAAATATTGATGGAATGTGATCTTTTTTATTGATACAGCTTGCAATTATCATGATGGACACAATCAAACTCGTATCAAGCTATCCTATGCAAAAAATATTTGATTTGGGACAATTTTGGAAGCTTTTTAATGGTGGTTCATATCAAATCTTGAATCATCAATACACAAGGATTGAAAGCCCAAGACTTGACCTAATTGACTTTATGATACATATACAACATGAAGCACACAAGAACACGACCTGAAAGATGCCAAATCACAAATACCAAAACTTGAAAAAAGCTTGAAAAGTTGGAAATTGAAATCAGCCTTAGAGTCCAATTCAAGGCAAAATCTCCACACTACTCTCTTGCTGGATGTCCACTGGATCTATTGGAATCAAAACCAAGCCCTGGAACATCCCCAAACGCACTGTAAGTATCCATGAACATGACCCTGTACATGAAATCGTGACTCCATATTCCTGCATCCTTTGAGCAAATTTTTTGTACAATCATGCTTATCATTCAATTTCTAAGCTTTCTGCAATATTCGATTTCGTTTTCATGGCCTGTAACGTAACACCCGAACCTAGGGTTTTTGTTTCTTGTTTTTAGGCGTTTGCTTTACAGGAAAAATTAGGGCAAACCATGGACATGGTTGTGTTCAGGGAGGAGAGACGAGCATGGTGATGGTCTCCGTTTGCATTTATATGGCCTATAGCTCGTTTTAGGATGAACCTAGGAATTTAGCTACGGATAAAATCCGCAGGTAAATATCCAGGCTTTTCAACGAAGAAGATGATCACGTGGCCCTATCCCATTGGTGGTTTCAAATCTCGCGCGTTTTATTTTTTATTTACAGCATATTATTTGTTTTTAGCATATAATAATCATTGTTTATTCCAATAACAAAAACGTGCAATGGCTCAGTTGGTGAAGGCGCTAGTGGATTGTCCAATGGGACCTGGGTTCAAATTCCAGGTCCCCCAATATTTGTTGTATTTTTTCTCCAGGTGATTCTATACATTCCCAGGCGCACAGCATACCATACATCACCAATCTAACGCTTGCCAGATGGCCTTCAGGCCAAATCCAAAGGCCAAGATTGAACATCCATCCTACACCCTAGTCAACGTGCCATGGAGAATTGGAAACGTCATCCCAGGCTTGCTGCAAATGGGCCAAACAATTGTTATCTCACTTCCTGATTTGGGGCCCAAACCCCCCTATTTGGTTATTTCTTTCCTTTCTTTTATTCATTTTATTTAATTGTTTTGTTAATAATTATTATTATTTTTAAAACTAACCAATTAATCTTTTTCTCATAAAATCAGAAAAACACAAAAAAATATATTTTTATTTATTAAAATTAAATTCATCATTCTTATTTTTGTAAATAAATATTAATCAATTAATTTAGTTTTTAATTAGGTATAATTTTAATATTTTTGCAATAAATTAAAATCAATGTAGAATATTAGGTTTTACTAACTTTTAACCATTTTATTTTATTTCCTTAAACATAAAAATCCAAAAATATCCTTTTTTATTAATTAATTAATTAATTAATTTTGACCTAATTTAATTTCCATTTAATTCAAAAATAAACAAAAAAAGGCTTTCTTTCAAAAAAAGGGTCAAAACCCTAAAAAATGCGCCGATTTAATTTTCCCGCACGCGATCCATATTTAAATATTGTAATTGCTTCCGGAATGTAATAGCTTTAATTAGGACTTTAATTATTTATCGCTTTATTTTACTTTCCGCAATTTAAATTAAAGGGTTTGTTTTTGGCGATGTAAATACCCGACGCCTTGTAATAGTTTAGATTTAATTTCCGCAATTTAAATTCCGCAACTATTAACTGTTAGATGTTTGATAATAGGGAATGCATGACAAGATCAAATGTATGAACTTAAAATCAACATAGCTCACCCATGACATGTACAAAGATAAAATTAACCGAAATAACACACTCGCACATGCGCACTCTTAGGGTACACCTCGCTTGGTTGCCTTCGAACGTGGTCATTGAGTATAGGAAGTTTTAGAGGTCGTCTTCTTGTCCAAAGATCATAGTTGCCTCGAAACAGTTGCCTCGGAAAAATGATCTAAGACATTAGGGTTACCGCTAAGGCATCCTAACATTGCTTTAGTGACCACACGTCCCTTAATCGAATTGACCCTTAAACTCCAACGACGGTGCTACCTACTCCTCAATAGTGGGATAGCATCATCTAAAGGACATTTATACAGATTAATTCCTTTTTCGAGTAGGTAGATGGTTCTTAAGTATTTGCTCATTCTAAAACAAAACAAAACTTTTCGCACTTACACTCCTTTCAAACAAAAACTCTTTTCAAACCCACAAACACAAAGAAAAGCAATTTTGAAAACACTCTGAGCAAGTACCTAAGAGCCCGTGGATAACCACAGATAGAAAGGGTGCTAACACCTTCCCTTTCTATAATCTACCCCCCGGACCCGAGAGACATCTCGAAAAAGGAATTTTTTTGTGCTTTTTTTCCTTTCCTTGTTGGATAAAATAAAAGACGGTGGCGACTCTTGCTTACCGCGACATTTTGCAAGAACAAACACAAAACGCAAACCAGCATTATGAAAAACAGTCAGTTCTCTTCCCACCGTATCACAGGACTGGCGAATCTGCTGGGGAATTAATAAGTGGGGTGTACCTTAGGATTAAATCATTGTGTTTTCAATTGTATGCTTTGTATGATTTACATTTGTGGGCTTGTATCGGAGTTTATATAGATCCTAACCCGGATCTGGGGGATACCCTTTAGGTAAGTAGAAATAAACTGTGAGGGAACTATCCGGCGTAGACCGACACGGTTGAAGCAGTAGCTACGTTGGTGTGGCACTTTAGTCTGTACCGATATCCCTTGTGTTGGAACGAGGAGAATATGGGTCTTCTAAGGGGTCATTAAGCACCAACCGACCTTAGAACCTTAAATTGACCAACTTGGCCATAGAACAGTAGCAGTATGCTACACTCATTGAGACTAAACTCTCGCGATGATTCCGGCTGCAAGAAAAGGTTACTAAACTGGAATTATGACTGATTGAGGGTAGTCAGTGATATTGAGATCCTCTAGAACTCGGTTACTATTTTTAGGACAGGTTTAAACCAACTGAACTAAAAGAGGGTAGTACCTAAGCTCCTTGCCAGCCTGAAATCTAAGGGCTCTCTGTGTGACTTATGTGCCTTTACCATGTTTGTTATTTGTGGATACTTGTGGTGTGCTTACTATCATGACATCATGACATCATAACATTGCATACATCTTGCATAGGACTAACCTATTTCAAAGACAGGAGGGATTCATCTTTGCTCTATTTTGTAGGTCATCATGATGCCCATGCGTAAGAATACCATCCGGATCAACTTTGTCCAGGTTCCTACCTTGCTTAAAGATTTGGTTGCAAAGATGCCCGACACTACTTCCTTCATCAGGAGGCATGGTTACCTTCTCAGTTTGGTCACCTCCAAATTGGACGAGCAGATGATGAGTGTCCTAGTCCAGTTCTATGATCCGCTGTACAATTGCTTCACTTTTCAAGACTATCAGCTGGTTCCCACCCTAGAAGAGTTCTTTGAACTGCTCGGTATCTCTGTTCTGGAGTAGACCCCGTTTACTGGTTGGGAGAAGACCCTTAGGCCCGAAGAGATTGCTGCAGCCCTTCATTTCACCAAAGAGGAGGTAATGGCTAATTGGGAGACTAGAAGTGGAGCAAAGGGCTTTCTCACTAAGTTTTTGGTTGGTAAGGCTAACTATTTCTGGGATAGTCTAGACTTCAAGGCATTCGAGGATATTCTGGATCTTCTGATATATGGCTTGGTATTGTTTCCGAATCCTGACACTTTTGTTGATGTTAATGCGGTAAAGATCTTCATCTCTCAGAACCCTGTACCCACTCTCTTGGGTGACATCCTTCATCAGCTTTATGCTCGTACTGCCCGAAAGCGGGGAACCTTGATGTGTTGTGCTCCATTATTGTCGAGGTGGTTTATTTCACACCTCCCCAAATCAGTGCTGAAAAATAAAGAAGGAATGGGCTGGGCTTATAGGGTTATGTCTCTATCTCATAATGATATTATCTGGACTCTCAAGGGTATGGATGAGGTGACTATTATTGATCGATGTGGGGAGTACCCCAATGTTCCCCTGATAGGAACCTATGGAGGAATTTCTTACAACACATGCTTAGCTCTCCGTCAGTTTTGCAGAGCCAGAAGAGAAGGACCTCACGAGCTGCTAATGCCTAATATCATCTTTGATTTTCAAGGGGATAGCAACGAGCAACGTCGTAGATTCATAAGGGCTTGGGATAGAGTTCACCAATCTGATCCACATGAGCTGGGTCCAAAGACTTCACTTCCGATGGAGCCATATCTCAGATGGGTCTGTATCCGTGCCCAAAAGCTGGGTATGCCTTATGAAGTCATCCGGCCTATCATTGCTGAAGTTGATAATGAAGAAGGGGTTCCTCCAACCATCATCCATCCTCATATGCCCACTGACATTGGGGCACTGAAGAGATCTTGGATGCAACTGAGGGAGGAACAGGATTCTTACCGAGAGAAGTTCAACGAGCAAGAACAGAAGATCCAGAAGTTGACTAGGCGGCTGGAGAACGAGCGAATTCTTAATGACAATGTCCGCACCGACAAGAAGAGACCATGGGAGCATTGATGGGCCTTTGATGATTTCCTTTTCAGTTTTATTTACTTTTCAGTATTTCCTTTCATGTAATGCCTTAATGGCAACAATGGAACAATTTGAATTCTAAAGTTTATCTAATAAAGTGTGTTTCCTTTCTATTTACAAATTTGAATCTCTCGATTGTCTTTGAAATCATGTCATACGCATTTCATCCCATGCAATTCATAAACAGGTAGCCATTACAAGTCTCTTATCTTCTTCGTTGTTTATTTCAGCACTCATCATGTCTGCTGAACCATCCACTGAGCAAGCCATCAAGGCCCTCCAAGCCCAGAATGCCCAATTTCAAGAGTTATTCATGAATCTAGCTAAGGGTCAGCAAGACCTGAAGACCCTGATTCTGAAAGAGAAGAAGAAGAAGAAGAAAAGGACAATCCTATTTAGCACAGGGCACAGGTTTGGGAATAGGCTACAGAATAAAGTTGATCTGCCACCTCATCTGGAGGGAAAGATAGTCAAGAGGAAAGGAGGGCTCCTAGCCCTGTGGTCTCCGACAACGAGACAGACTTCGATGAAGAACAGTATCCTCGTGCTGAGGACAGATACAAGCAACTGGAAGACCGTTTGAGTGCGATGGAAGTTCAGAAAGTTCCTGGTCTGGACTTCGGTGATCTAGGTCTATCATCCGGGGTAGTGATTCCCCACAAGTTCAAGGCACCAGCCTTTGCTAAGTATGATGGAGTTTCTTGTCTGAAGCTGCACCTCTGGTCATATGTGAGGAAGATTCAGCCGTACACTGCTGATAAAAACCTATGGATCCATTTCTTCCAAGACAGTCTCTCAGGGACTCAGCTTGAGTGGTTTTATCAGTTGGACGGAGCCAGTATCCGCAGTTGGGAAGATTTGGCCACTGCTTTCTACAGGCAGTACCAGTACAACTCCGACCTTGCTCCTACGCGTACCCAACTCCAGGGTATATCAATGGGAACGGGTGAAGGATTCAAAGATTATGCTCAGAAGTGGAGGGACCTCGCCGGAAGAGTACAACCACCCTTGGCTGATCGGGAGCTTGTAGACATGTTTCTGGGGACCCTGTCTGGTCCATTTTTCAACCACTTTATTGGAACCTCTTCATCTGGGTTTACAGAGCTTATTTTGACCGATGAGAGGATTGGAGCTGGTATTAAGGCTGGGAAGATACAGAAGGGTGCTTCATCAAGCACCGAGAAGAAGCCATTTAAGAAAGAGTCAAGTGTTGTCTACAGTTCGAAAAGACAGAATAGACCTGAACACCGCCAAGCTGTTAATGTGGTTGTTATTTCAAAACTTGCTGGTGCTCCTCAGCATAACAATCAAAAAAGGACGAGAGACCTCGAAAGAAATTCACTTGTCTCAGCATGACCTTATCTCAGATTCTGCCACAGTTGCTGAAGACCAATCTGGTGATTCTAAAGGAAGTCCCAAAGAATCCAAATACAACGTCACTAAGGTATAACCCTAATGCCCGCTGTGCTAATCACTCTGATAGCCCGAGGCATAATACAGATGATTATTGGGTTTTGAAGAACAAGGTACAAGACTTGATCGATGCGAAGGAGATTGAGTTCAGAACGCCAGAAAAGCCTAAACAAGACGCAGGGGTGAATGCTATCGGGGATGACGATGATGAAGAGTTTGACATTGATAGCTAGATCTACCCAACTGCCGATGGTGGATTAAGCAACTGGACAGCGAAGGATTCTATGCCTGTTTCTGTCATCACCCAGTAATGAAACTTTTTGTTTTGAATTTGTAACAGAGAATGTGTTAAACTTTATGGCCCGATGTCTTACCCGGGGCACTGTGGCTTCATTTGTGAGGGCTTTATGTGTGTCATCTTCATATATCATTAATAAAAGCATTGGACATTTTCTTGCATTTCAAATTTTGCGCTCCTTGTTTTCTTTATTATATATTGCAAAATAGCTATTTTACACACACTCACGTATACAGGTCCACATCCACTCTGGATCTCACTGGTAACGAATCTGCTACTGCCAGTTATGACTTTGAAAATCCGATCAACTTAGTCGAAGACAAAGGTGAAGATGATTGCAAAGTGCCTGGTGAACTTGCAAGACTGTTACTTCAGGAAGAGAGGGCTATTCAACCGCACGAAGAGCCAGTGGAATCAGTGAATCTAGGTACAGAGACAGATAAGAAGGAAGTTAAGATCGGTGCAAATCTGGAGCTTAGTGTGAAGAAACGGTTGATTCAGATGTTGCATGACTATGTTGAGATCTTCGCCTGGTCTTATGAAGACATGCCTGGTTTGGATATTGATATTGTGGTTCACCGCCTGCCTACCAAGGAAGACTGTCCTCTAGTGAAACAAAAGGTCCACCGAATGCGCCCAGAGATGTCTGAGAAAATCAAGGCTGAAGTTATGAAACAGTTTGACGCCGACATTCTAGCAGTTACCTCTTACCCTCAGTGGGTGGCCAATATGGTTCCTGTGCCGAAGAAGGATGGTAAGGTTCGAATGTGTGTTGACTACATGGATTTGAATAGGGCAAGCCCCAAGGATGACTTCCCTCTGCCTCACATTGACGTTCTGGTTGACAATACCGCCCAACACAAGGTATTCTCCTTCATGGATGGTTTCTCCGGTTATAATCCGATAAAAATGGCTCCCGAAGACATGGAGAAGACAACTTTTGTTACTCAGTGGGGCACCTTTTTCTACAAGGTCATGCCTTTTGGGTTGAAGAATGCTAGGGCAACATATCAGCGTGCCATGGTTGCTTTGTTTCATGACATGATCCATCATGAGATTGAAGTATACGTCGACGACATGATTGCAAGGTCCCAGACTGAGGAAGAACACCTTGACCATCTGCAGAAGCTGTTTGACAGGTTGAAGTTGTACAAGCTGAGGTTAAACCCGAACAAGTGCACCTTCGGGGTAAGATCTGGTAAGCTACTGGGTTTCTTCGTAAGCGACAAAGGTATTCAAGTGGACCCTGCAAAGGTGAAATCTATACAAGAGATGCCAGTTCCCAGAACAGAGAAAGAAGTCAGAGGCTTTCTGGGACGACTGAATTACATTGCCCGATTCATCTCACACCTGACTGCTACTTGTGAACCAATCTTCAAGCTGCTGAAGAAAGATCAAGTGGTACGTTGGAACGATGAATGTCAGGCCGCTTTCGAAAGGATCAAAGAGTATCTCCAAGAGCCACCTATTCTGATGCCTCCAGTTGAAGGGAGACCTCTGATCTTATACTTGACAGTACTCGACAACTCAATGGGGTGTGTGTTGGGTGAGCATGACGAGTCTGGCCGAAAAGAGCATGCTATTTATTACCTTAGCAAAAAGTTTACCGACTGTGAGACCCGATACTCACTGCTCGAGAAAACTTGTTGCGCTTTGGCATGGGCTGCTCGCCGGCTGAGACAGTATATGTTGACTCACACTACTCTGTTGATATCAAAGATGGATCCAATCAAGTATATCTTCGAAAAGCCTGCCTTGTCTGGAAGAATAACGAGATGGCAGATGATCTTGACTGAGTATGACATCCAATATACGACCCAAAAGGCAATCAAGGGAAGTGTATTGGAAGACCATTTGGCACATCAGGCAGTGGATGATTACCAGTCTATGATCTTTGAATTTCCGGACGAGAATATCATGATGGTGACTGACTGTGAGACACCTGGACCGGATGAAGGACCTGAGGAGGGATCCCGATGGTCTATTTTCTTTGATGGATCTTTGAATGCTTTGGGTAATGGCATTGGCGCCGTGATCATATCTCCTAAAGGCTCTCATACTTCGTTTACCGCCCGACTATGTTTCAATTGCACCAACAATATGGTGGAGTATGAAGCATGCATTATGGGTCTTCGAGCAGTAATTGACCTAAGGATTAAGTTTCTGAGTGTCTTCGGAGATTCCGCTCTCGTGATCAGTCAGATCAAAGGCGAGTGGGATACGAAACATCCAAATCTTATTCCTTACAAGGAGTATGTATTGACATTGCTTCCCCATTTCAAAGAAATAACCTTTGAACACTTCCCTAGAGAGGAGAATCAGTTGGCAGACGCGCTAGCTACAATGTCATCTATGTTCAAGGTTAATTGGGACCACGAAGCTCCCCGGATTATCATTGAAAGATTGGACGAACCTGCACATTGCTGCGACATTGAGACTGAAGAGGTAACAGAAAAAACCCTGGTATCATGAGGCGAAAAGGTATCTTGAAGCTCAGGAATACCCTGAGGGTGCATCTGTTAATGACAAGAAGTTTCTGAGAAGGTTCGCGGCGAAGTTCTTCATCAGCAATGGCATTCTTTACAAGCGTAATCATGATTTGACCTTACTGTGTTGTGTGGATAAGAATGAAGCAGAAAAGATCATGGCAGAATTACATGAAGGTACTTTCAGAACTCATTCCAATGGACATACCACGACAAAGAAAATCCTTCGGGCTGGATACTATTGGTCCACAATTGAAGCCGACTGTTATCAGCATTCTCGGACATGTCACAAATGCCAAGTCTATGCTGATAAGGTGCACATACCTCCAGTACCTCTGAACATATTGACGGAACCTTGGCCTTTTGCAATGTGGGGCATTGATATGATAGGCGAGATTAGACCTACAGCATCCAACGGGCATCGTTTCATCCTGGTAGCAATTGATTACTTTACGAAGCGGGTTGAAGCAGCTTCCTTTGCTACTGTAACCAAGAACGTCATGGCACGGTTCATTCGACACAATCTGATCTGTCGATATGGTGTACCAGAGAGGATCATTACGGACAATGGTACCAATCTTAACAGCAAGATGATCACTGAGCTCTGCGAGCAATTCAAGATACAGCATCATAACTCTTCTCCCTACCAGCCGAAGATGAATGGGGCTGTAGAAGCGGCTAATAAAAACATTAAGAAGATTGTGCAGAAGATGACGGTGACATACAAAGACTGGCACGAGATGTTACCATTTGCTCTTTATGGGTACCGTACCTCAGCGGGGACGTCAACAGGGGCAACACCTTATTCCTTGGTATATGGTATGGAGGCAGTCTTGACCATTGAAGTTCGGATACCCTCTCTTCGGATCATGAAGGATGCGGGTTTGAGCGAAGATGACTGGATTCAGACCCGACTTGATCAGCTGAACCTAATCGACGAAAAGAGACTTACTGCTATTTGTCATGGTCAAACGTACCAAAAACGGATGATCAAGGCATTTAACAAGAAAGTTAGACGAAAAGAGTATCAAGTTGGGGATTTGGTAATCAAGCGCATTATTCTACCTCAAGGTGATCCCAGGGGCAAATGGACCCCTACTTAAGAAGGGTCATTTGTGGTTAAGAACGTTTTCTCAGGAGGAGCTATGATTCTAACCACCATGGATGGTGACGACCTTCCTCACCCCGTCAATGCAGACATAGTGAAAAGATACCACGCATGATCAAAGACCCGCTAGGTTGATTGGCCTAGGCAAAAATAAGGGCTTCCCATCGAACCAAAAGGGTTCGGGCAAAAATAAGGGATGAAAATAAATAAAAAATTTGTACACCCGGCAAGTCGAAAACCTGAAAAGGCGGCTTGGGCAAAAAAGGGTATCCCGGTGGACCAAAAACCTGAAAGGGCGGCCCAGGAAAAAGTTAGGGATAAAAGCGTAACACTATGGCTCATTAGATCACCTTGCATCCAGACTTCGGTATCGACCATCAAGCTCAGAAGGCACTGATCAATCAGATTCATCTTCGACCAGTAGCAAAGTGATGAGATGCTCGAGGACATAAGGGCAATAGCAGAGTTGGAACCCAGTGGGATTATTCACATAGCTGTTTTGTTTTCTTTTCACAAATTGTGTAAATTCTATTATTCGGCGGCGTTCTCTTACTAGGACGTCAGCCTCTTGTACAAAAATGCCTATTTACAGGCCAAACTTCAAAATCAATACAAATTCATTTTCAGACAAATTTCAAACTGTTTTTCCTTTATCTGTTTTGTTTTGCAAAGAACGTCCAATGTTCATTTTTTATATATGCATTTGACATTAATTACCGATCATAAATATTTACATGCGAAACAAAGGACGAATTACTGGTAACATCAGAAACAGGGGCATAAGAAGTGTCCAAGCTGCGTAGTTGCTTTGTCCATCAGGTACAAAGGTAGATTCAGCTGAAGAATATGGCTAAGATACCTTCACTCCCCGCAGAATAAGACAGTAATGGTAGCTCTCTCAGCTGAGACTTACAACTACGAACAAATCAGCAATACTCTCCCCAAGCAGAGTTGGTCTACCATCAGCCCTAAAAAGGCTTGGTATCCCCAGAAGGTCTTAATATTCCCCAGCGGAGTATAAGAATATTCCCCAACAAGTATAAGAGTATCTCCGGCAGTCTTAATATTCCTCAACAGAGTATAAGAATGTTCCCCGGTAGAATACAAGGTATCCCAGTGGAGTCAATATTTCCCAACACGGTCTAAAAAGCTTCCCCAATGGAGTTGAATCATCATCCCCAGTAGACTCTGGAAGTTTACCCCCGGCGGAGTACAAAAATAAATCTCCCCAGCCAAGTTCAAAGGATCATTCCTAGCAGAACTCAGAGATTCATCCCCACAGGAGTCTAACAGGGTTATTCCCAGCAAGTTACAACTGGAAGATCATCCACAGTGAAGTTCTTTCCTTTCCCCAAGCAAGAGTTCAATCCTCAGCAGATTCAGTATCACCAGCAACGGTAACCCATCCCCAGCGGATTTTATCAGCGGAATCCCCAGCGGAGTTTATCGTTAAAATCCTCAGCAGAGCATCTCTTCCCCACAGAGTAATTCCCCTCAGAATAATCTCTTCGTCAGTTTATTCCCCAACGGAGTTCTCTTCTCCTACAGGTTTATTCTCACAATTATCTTCGTTCACCATCCTCAGAAGAAACGAAGCATTCAACTCTATTCTCCAGCAGCTATTCGGGATTTATTTTCCCCAGCTAAAGTATTACATTTCCATACATCATGATACATGCATATACGTATCATACAAATACAAACTCATTTATGTTGAGAACATCATTGCTTGATCCATATCATGCATTGCATATGACTGACATTTACCTTTTAGGAAAGATGCAGTTAAGTTCTCAGCTATGTCAAAGGAGACTGATCGGTGGATTTAGAACTGACTGTTTAACGCTGGTTCGCGAAATGTCGCGGAAGCAAGAGTCGCCACCGTCTTTTATTTTCTCCAACATGGACAGGACAAAAGCACAGCAAAATTCCTTATGAGATAGTTTCTCGGTTCGGGAGGTAGATTTATAGAAAGGGAAGGTGTTAGCACCCTTTCTATCCATGGTTATCCATGGGCTCTTAGATACTTGCTCATTGTGTTTTCAAAAGTGTTTGCTTTTCAATTGTGAGTGAGTTTGAAAAAAGTTTCGTTTAAAGATTTCGGAATAACTCTTGTATCAGTCCTCAAGAGTGTTTGAAAAATTGTTTTGAAAGCCTTTTTTTGAAAGTGTCGGTGTGAAAAGAGTTTTGATTTGTTTTTGAATAGAGCAAGTATCTACGAGTCATCCACCTACCCTAAGGAATTAGGCTGTGTAAATGTCCTTAAGGTAGTGCCATCCCACCATTGAGAGGTAGGTAGCACCACCGTTGGAGGTGTTCGGGTCAATTCGTTTGTAGGGACAGTGTGGTCACCAGAGCAACAGTAGGACACCTTAGAAGCTACCCTTATGCCATTGATCCTTTTTAATTCCGAGGCAACCGTTTCGAGGCAACTGGATCATGTCATGGACATAAGGACTTACTAAAACGTCCTATACTCGACGACCACGTATCGAAGGCAAGGCAACAGTGAGGCGTACCCTAAGAGTGGTGTGTGAATTTGTGTGTTGTTTTCCGTTTAACAATTATCTTTTGATCATGGCATGGTGAGCTACGCTTGTTTTTTAATTTAGGCCATACATTCTTTCATGCAATTAGAATTTAAAAGTGCGGAAATTTAAATGCGGAAAGTAAAATCCTACGCTATTACAAGACGCGGGTCTATACATCGCCAAATTACAAAGACCCGTTTGGTAAAAAAATGCGGAAAGTAAAGACGGAAAGATAAACCTAATTACTATTACATCTGAGAAACAGTTACATAATGATCGAAAGAAATAATGCGTGAAAAGAATTAAAATTAGGACGTCCGAGGGTTTTGACCCTTTGCATGAAATTAAATTAAATTAAAGTCCAATTAATTATTTAATTAAAGAAAAGAAAGTGTTTTAGTGTTTTTTTGTATTTATGAAAAATAAAGAACAAGAATTAAAAGGAAACCCTAAATCTAGATTATTTTAATTATTAATGAAAATATTAAAGTTAACCTAATTTACTAGTTAATTAATTTATTTACATGTTTATTTACAAAATTAATGATAATTTATAATAATGATAAATAATGATGATTAATAATTTATTTAAGAAAAAGATGAATATGTCAAAAAAACCTAATTCTAGATACTTTTTACTTATTAAGAAAAAGATTAACGTTTAAAAACCTAAATTAAACTAAGTTAATTGTTAGAGTTTATTTACAAAAAAATGGTTAGTGATGAAATTAATAATAATTAAATATATTTGTATTTTTTATTTTTCTGTTTTTATTATAGAAAATTATTTTATGGTGAAAAAAACAATTAAAACAATTAAAAAAGAATTAGAAAAGAAAAGAAAATAAAATTAAAAAGGATGCAAACCAAGGGGAGGTTTTTTTTGAACGGTCTGCATTCTTTGGCCATTGGATTGGGTTTCATGGCCATTTGTGTTCTGGCTGTTGGCCATTTGTGTTCTGGCCTCAACGTTCCTTAATCTTCTCAGAATGTCTGTCTCGCCATGTATTGGTGTCATGCATAAGTTGTTCTTTTGGCCATTTGGCTTTTGGCTTTTGGCTTTTGGCCTTTTGTATTTTGGCTTTTGGCCATTTGTATTTTGTATTTTGGCCTCAACGTTCCTTAACGAACCTGCATGGGATCCTGTCTAAATCTGCAGTGTTGAATCTCATGAATACATTAAATAAAATCATAAAATGCAAATAAAGCCAATATATGAAGAAATTTAATGTTTAGGCACAATATGGCATGTATGAATGATTATACCCTTTTGATCATGGAGATCAAATCAATCCTACCCTTACTGGAAAATTAGTGACCTGAATTCTTTTATGCCCTTTGGATCATGGAGATCAAGCCAGCCTTATCCTTACTGAAGAAGTAGTGAGGTGTTGGTTTGTAACTGTGATGGCTTGTTTGTAGTCAGAGAGGGATTTGTAATAAGGATTTCAAGGTTTTAGGGTTCTTGAAAGAATTTGATATTCTAACAGTGTTGTGGCAAGGTTTTTTCTCTCTTTTCCTCCTCTTTGGTTTGTGTGAAAAGAAGGTGATTATATAATGGAAATCAGGGTAAAGAAAATGGGCTTTGAATGTGCAATTGGGCCTCCAATATTCACTTGAGTTCGTCACTTTCCAGGCTAAATCGCAGGGACTTAAGTGCAATTTTTGAAGTTTAAATGTGAAAACAAAATGTAGCCGACATCGATAACTAACTCCTGTCCGAAAATCGGCTCAATCGGATAAACAGTGAATTAGTTATGAATTTTTGAAGTTTCAGCTCAGACAAACTTATTTTGGGCTCCAGTGTCGACTCTGACACGTTCTTCAATAAAAAACTGGTATTGATCGGATCATAATCCGGTCTCGACTTTTGAAGCAAAGTTGTAGATCTACGAGTCAGGGACCTTGTATAAAAATATGAGCCCAATCCGATAAGAATTGACCGAGTTATGAATTTTCGAAGTTTCGGCCCAGATGAAATAATACTCAGCATTCAGGATTTTCGGCGTGTCACACACTCTGAGTAAAAAATGAAGGCCTTTTGAACACCGTTCGAACTCGATACCTCCTGTGAAAATGTAGCCAACTCAATTTGTGAAATTATGGCGCCGGAACCAGCTCGATACGATGAAAATCGACCAAGTTATGATTTTCTGAACATGACGCAAATAAACTTCTGTCACAAATTTTCTGTATGAAAATACTTGATAAATCCACATTTTTGAAGACTTTCTGATTGAAATTGGCTTCCAGCCGTGAGAGATGAAAACGTAGATAATGTCAAGACGGAATTTTGGCCACCGGAACGGGTTCAAAACGAGCCACGATCTTCAAGTTATGAATTTTTTAGCGCGTAAAAACTGCACTTTCAGCACACTTTTTCACCATATTTCTTCGAGAAAACTCACACATTCGGATACCTTCTTTAAAGAATTGACTCTTGAGCCGAACCTGAATTTGAGAATACGTTATCAGAGATATCTTGGCGAAAGAATACCTGAATATGACGCGCCGGGTTGGATTTGTGAATTTTTCTTGAAATGTTTTGAGAAATATGGGAGGGCAAATTTTGGGGTACAACAGTTGCCCCTGTTCAATCTTCTTAGACCTGAGGATGTAGATTGGCTGGCGTGCCTTTCGTAATCTGAAGGTGGAAGATGATTGAACACTAGAGTGCCCAGAAATTTGCACTCACATAGTAGAATGTCAGCAGTGTGATGCAGGGAATGGGCTTACAGATGCCATTTGGAGACTGTAGGTATGTGGAGATGGGCTTATAGATGCCATCCGGAAGTATGATAGTACCTTGTCGGGAATGGGCTTATAGACGCCACCTAGGTGTCGATCGCGTAAGAGATTCCTTAGCGAGAACTTGCGTACCTGAGAAAGAAAAATAATTACCTGGCCTGTTACAGGAGTTGATCTTCAAACTCTTTACGTAGATGTGCCCTGGCTGGATACAGGAATCGAATCTTTAAACTCTTCAGACGTGCCCTGGCAGGATACAGGAATCGAGTCCGGAGAATATTAGTCGTCAACAGATACACCCTGGCAAGATACAGGAATCAGATCTTCGAACTCTTCAGACGTGCCCTGGTAAGATACAGGAATCGAGTCTGGTAATGTTAGTCGTCAACAGATACACCCTGGCGAGATACAGGAATCGGATCTTCGAACTCTTCAGACGTTCCCTGGCTGGATACAGGAATCGAGTCTGGAATTCAGAAAGGTTGGTGAGTTGTCTCTACTGACAGGTTATTTCCATGGACGGGTGGTCTTTATCGACGAGTGTCTATAACGACGAGTGTCTATAATGACGGGTGTCTATAACAAAGAGTGTCTATAACGACAAGTGTCTATAACGACGAGTGTCTATGACGACGAATGTCTATAATGACGAGTGTCTATAATGACGAGTGTCTATAACGACGAGTGTCTATAACGACGAGTGTCTATAACGACGAGTGTCTATAACAACGAGTGTCTATAACGACGGGTGTCTATAACGACGAGTGTCTATAACAACGAGTGTCTATAACGACGAGTGTCTATAACGACGAGTGTCTATAACGACGAGTGTCTATGACGACGAGTGTCTAAGACGACGAGTGTATATAACGACGGGTGTCTATAACGACGATTGTCTATAACGACGAGTGTCTATAACGACGAGTGTCTATAACGACGAGTGTCTATAACGACGAGTGTCTATAACGACGAGTGTCTATAACGACGAGTGTCTATAACGACGGGTGTCTATAACGATGAGTGTCTATAACGACGGGTGTCTATAACGACGGGTGTCTATAACGACGGGTGTCTATAACGACGAGTGTCTATAACGACGAGTGTCTATAGCGACGAGTGTCTATAACGACGAGTTGGATCAGAGAAATCTTTCGGCATTGATTTAACTGGATTTGTATTCTTTGACTCGGTTGGTCTCTTTTGACTGTATTCATCTACATAGCTGATCTTTTAACTGTATCCTTCCTGAAAGGTAAAGGTCAGTCATGTGCAATGCATGATATGGATCAAGCAATAATATTTTTCAACATATGAGATTGTATGATATGATGCGTATATGCATGTATCATGATGTATAACAATGTGATGTTTATGAATGTATCTTCGTCTAGGAAAATAGATCCTTGACGGATGCCGGGAAGTCAAATCCTGGGCTGATGTTGAAGAGTGAAATTCTTCGTTTCCGTTGGGGATGATAGTTGCAAGAATACCGGTAGGAGAAGATAACTCCATTGGGGAATAAACTTGGCGAATGGATTCCTCTGCGGGGAGAAAATTACTCTAGCGATCTTGCTGGGGAGCAATACTCTGTGGGGAGAGAGGTATGCTGTGGAGATATTGATGATAACTCCGCTGGGGATACCGTTGTTACGTTGGGAGTGTTAATGGACTCCGTTGGGGATAAGAATACTTTGCCGAGGACGATCTTTCTGTGGCTTTTAGCTGAGGATAACCCAGTTATATCCTGGTAGGGAAATAACCTTTGAATAAAGCCGGGGGACGCGTTCGTGCTCTACGGGGATAAGCTTCCAGAATCAACTGGGGATAAGCTTACTGCTTGGGGAGATGGATTCCAACTTTCCTGGGGAAACTGGATTGGACTCTCCTGGGGAAGTTTCTGAGATGTATTGGGAAGTGGCTCTGTTGAATGCCTGGTATACCGCCAGGGAACAATCTTTAGGTCAAGACTGCCGGGGATGCTTGTTTAAGAATATCTGTATACTTTTTTGAGGAATGTTGAGATCTGCTGGAGGATACCCAACTTCCTTAAGGCTGATAGTATAGCTTTGCTTAGGGGGAGTGTATTGACTTTCTGACTCACTCTCTGGGGAATTAAGATATACTGGTTATGTTCTTCAGCTGAACCTACCTTGATACCTTGGTGGACAGAACAATTAGATCGTTCAGACAACTCTTCATTGCCCCTGTTTCTAATGTTACCTGTAATTGATCCTTTGTTTCGTATGCAAATATTTATGAGTTTAGCAATTAATGTCAATGCATATATCACAAATTGAACCTTGGACGTTCTTCGCAAAACAAAACAGAAAAGAAAAAACAATTGGCAATTTTAACTGAAAAGTGTATTTTTGTATTGATTTTTGAATTTGCCTGTAAAATAGGCGTTTATGTACAAGAGGCTGACGTCCTAGTAAGAGAACGCCGCCGAACAAAAGAATTTATACAAATTTGTACAAAGGAAAATAAAACAGCTGTGTGAATAGAATGATCCCACTGGGTTCCAACTCTGCTATCGCCTTTATATCTTCGAGCGTCTCATCACTTGATGAGCTAGTTGATGATGAAGCTAATTGATCGATGTCGTCTGAACTTGATGTAGATACCGGATTCTGGATGCAAAGTGATCCAATGAGACATAGTATTACGCTTTATCCCTAACTTTTTCCTGGACCGCCCTTTCGGGTTTTCAGTCCACCGGGATACCCATTTTTGCCCAAGCCGCCTTTTCAGGTTTTCGACTTGCCGGGTGTACGGATTTTTTTTCATTTCATCCCTTCATTTTGCCCGAACCCTTTTGGTTCGCCGGGAAGCCCTAATTTTTGCCTAGGTATGTCAACCTAGCGGGTCTTTTTCATGCGTAGTATCTTTTTACTATGTCTGCATTGGCGGGGTGAGGAAGGTCGTCACCATCCATGTTGGTTAGAATCATGGCTCCTCCTGAGAACACATGTTTAACCACAAATGGCCCTTCGTACGTAGGGGTCCATTTGCCCCTTGGATCACTCTGAGGAAGGATGATACGCTTGATTACCAGATCCCCAACTTGATATTCTTGTGGTCTGACCTTTTTGTTAAATGCCCTGATCATCCGTTTTTGGTACGTTTGACCATGACAAATAGCAGCAAGTCTTTTCTCGTCAATCAGGTTTAATTGTTCAAGTCGTGTCTGGATCCAATCATCTTCACTCAGATCTGCATCCTTCATTACCCGGAGAGAGGGTATTTGTACTTCGATTGGTAAGACTGCCTCCATACCGTAGACCAAGGAGAAAGGAGTTGCCCCGGTTGACGTCCTTGCTGAGGTACGGTACCCATGTAGAGCAAACGGTAACATCTCGTGCCAATCTTTATAAGTCACTGTCATCTTCTGCACGATTTTCTTAATGTTCTTATTCGCTGCTTCTACATCCCCATTCATCTTCGGCCGATAAGGAGAAGAGTTGTGGTGCTGTATCTTAAACTGCTCGCAGAGCTCAGTGATCATCTTTTTATTGAGATTGGTACCGTTGTCTGTAATGATCCTTTCAGGGACACCGTATCGACAGATCAGGTTGTGCCGAATGAACCATGCCACAACAGTCTTGGTTACCATAGCGTAGGAAGCTGCTTCAACCCATTTTGTGAAGTAATCAATCGCCACCAGAATGAAGCGATGCCCATTGGATGTTGTAGGTTTAATCTCACCGATAATATCTATGCCCCACATTGCAAACAGCCAAGGTGCTGTTAAGACATTCAGAGGAACTGGAGGAATGTGCACTTTGTCTGCATAGATCTGACATTTGTGACATGTCCGAGAATGTTGGTAGCAGTCAGCTTCCATTGTGGACCAGAAATACCCTGCCCGAAGGATTTTCTTTGTCATAGTGTGTCCACTGGAATGTGTTCCGAAGGTCCCTTCATGTAGCTCTTCCATGATCCTTTCTGCTTCAGTCTTATCCACACAACGCAGTAAGGTCGAATCATGGTTTCGCTTGTACAGGATGCCATTGCTAAGGAAAAACTTTGCTGCGAACCTTCTTAGAAACTTCTTGTCGTTGACAGATGCACCTTCAGGGTATTCCTGAGCTTCCAAGTATCTTTTCACCTCATGGTACCAAGGCTTCTCAGTCACCAATTCAGTCTCAAGATCACAACAGTATACCGGTTCGTCCAGTTTCCAGATAGTGACCTGGGGAGCCTCATTGTCCCATTTGACCTTGAACATAGAAGACATCGTAGCTAACGCGTCCGCTAACTGATTCTCCTCTCTCGGGAAATGTTCAAAGGTTATCTCTGTGAAGTGGGGGATCAATGTCAATACACATTCTCTGTAAGGAATAAGATTTGGATGTTTCGTATCCCACTCTCCTTTGATCTGATTGATAACGAGAGCGGAATCTCCGAAGACACTCAAATACTTGATCCTTAGGTCGATCGCAGCTTGTAGACCCATGATGCATGCCTCATACTCCGCCATGTTATTGGTGTAGTTGAAACATAGTCGGGCAGTGAGTGGAGTATGAGTGCCTTGAGGGGATATGATTACAGCGCCGATACCGTTACCCAAAGCATTGGAGGCTCCGTCAAAGTGCATAGACCATCGGGATCCTTCCTCAGGTCCTTCATCCGGTCCAGGTACTTCACAATCAGTCACAATCATGATGCTCTCGTCTGGAAACTCGAAGTTCATTGACTGATAGTCGTCTACTGCCTGGTGTGCCAAGTGGTCTGCCAATACACTTCCTTTGATGGCTTTCTGGGTCGTGTACTGGATGTCGTATTCTGTCAAGATCATTTGCCATCTTGCTATTCTCCCAGACAGAGCAGGCTTTTCAAATATGTACTTTATAGGATCCATCTTTGAAATCAACAAGGTAGTGTGAGTCAGCATATACTGTCTCAGCCGGCGAGCAGCCCATACCAAAGCGCAACAATTTTTCTCGAGCAGTGAGTATCGGGTCTCACAGTCGGTAAACTTTTTGCTAAGGTAATAAATGGCATGCTCTTTTCGGCCAGACTCGTCATGCTGCCCCAGCACATACCCCATTGAGTTGTCAAGTACTGTCAGGTATAATATCAGAGGTCTCCCCTCAACCGGTGGCATAAGAATGGGTGGTTCTTGGAGATACTCTTTGATTCTGTCGAAAGCGGCCTGACATTCATCATTCCAACATACTACCTGATCTTTCTTCAGCAGCTTGAAGATTGGCTCACAGGTAGCAGTTAGGTGCGAGATGAATCGGGTAATGTAATTCAGGCGTCCTAAAAAGCCTCTGACTTCTTTCTCTGTCTTAGGAACTGGCATCTCTTGAATAGCTTTGACCTTGGCAGGGTCCACTTGAATACCCTTATCACTTACAACGAAGCCTAGCAACTTCCTAGATCTAACCCCGAAGGTGCACTTGTTCGGGTTCAACCTCAGCTTGTACAACTTCAGACGGTCAAACAATTTCTGGAGATGGTCCAGGTGTTCTTCCTCAGTTTGGGACCTTGCAATCATGTCGTCCACATACACTTCTATCTCATGATGGATCATGTCATGAAATAAAGTAACCATGGCACGTTGGTAGGTTGCCCCAGCATTTTTCAACCCGAATGGCATGACCTTGTAGCAGAAGGTGCCCCACTGAGTAACAAAGGTGGTCTTCTCCATGTCTTCAGGAGCCATCTTGATCTGATTATAACCTGAAAAGCCATCCATGAAAGAGAACACTTTGTGCTGAGCCGTATTGTCAACCAGGACATCAATGTGAGTTAGGGGGAAGTCATCTTTGGGGCTGGCCCTGTTCAGATCCCTGTAATCGACACACATTCTGACCTTTCCCTCTTTCTTTGGTACTGGCACCACGTTAGCAACCCACTGAGGGTAAGAAGTCACTGCAAGAAACCCAGCATCAAACTTCTTCATAACCTCGGCTTTGATCTTCTCAGACATCTCTGGACGCATACGGCGGACCTTTTGCTTAACCGGAGGACAATCTTCCTTGGTAGGCAAATGATGGACCACAATGTCGGTATCCAACCAGGGCATGTCTTCGTAGGACCAGGCGAAGATCTCCACATAATCATGTAACATCTGAGTCAACCGTTGCTTCACGCTGAGCTCTAGGTTGGCACCAATCTTAACCTCCTTTCTGTCAGTCTCAGTACCCAGATTTATTGTTTCCACTGGCTCTTCGTGTGGTTGAATTTCCCTCTCTTCCTGGAGTAACAGTCTTGCAAGCTCTCCAGGCACTTCGCAATCATCTTCACCTTCGTCTTCGGCTAAGTTGATCGGATTTTCGAAGTTATAACTGGCAGTAGCAGAGTCATTACCAGTGAGATCCAGAGTGGATTGAAACTTGTATGAGTGAGTGTGTGTAAATACAGCTGTTTTGCAATATATAAAGAAAGGAAAGAAAGAAAAGGAGCATAAGATTTGAAATGCGAGAAAACGTCCAAGGTCTTTATTCATGATATATGAAATGACAATTAATATGCCCTCACAAATGAAGCCGACGGTGCCCCGGATAAGACACCGGGCCATAGAGTTTTAATTGTTTATTACAGATAACAAAAACAAAGGAGTTTATTACTGCATAACAAAAGTAACAGGAGTATGATCTTTAGCAATCCAATTGGTCAATCCACCATCAGTCGTCGGGTAGATCCAGCTATCGAACTCTGATTCTTCCACCTCATCTTCATCCCCAATGGCATTCACTCCTGGATTGGTAATGAGCACAGGAGGTCTTCTGGTCTTTGCCTTGCGCACAGCCTTCTGACCCTCTGCAGTAAAACCCAGTCCAAACTTGTCAGTTTTAGGTGTAAAATCAGGGAGCCTGCCCCAATTAGCACATTCACCTTTCTTGATTACAGCCCGGGCATCCTTCAGGGAAGCCATCTTCAAAGGAACATCCTCTTCAACCACTATTTCTGCCGCTGCCAATGTTGGAGGTACCTCTTCAAAATGCTGAAAGGGGGTTTCAATAAACTCCCCGTCCATCTCAATATATTGGAAGGAATTCAAGTGGCTCACCATATACTCCTCCTCTCCCTGCACAGTGACAATCTTCCCTCTGACAGGGTATTTTAGCTTCTGGTGTAGGGTAGAGGTCATTTCCCCAGCTTTGTGGATCCAAGGTCGACCCAGTAGACAAGAATACGATGGACGGATATCCATCACATAGAAGGTAGAGTCAAATACTTGAGAACCCACACGAATAGGAATGTCTACCTCTCCATGGACCATCCTCTTAGAACCGTCAAAGGCTCTGACAATGATGTTGCTAGGTTTCAGCTTCAGGCCCTCACAATCCAAACGGTCTAAGGCCTTCTTGGGTAGCACATTCAGGGAAGAACCGGTGTCAACCAACACGTGCGCAACAGTAGTGCCCCTGCATTCTATAGAGACATGCAGGGCGTCATTGTGGTCCTTTCCCTTAGCAGTAAGGTCAGCATCCGAGAAACCCAAACCATTGTCGGCTGTCAAATTGGCTACGCAATCAGTAAACTGGACTGCAGATGTCTCTTGTGGCACATGGGTCGTCTTTAGAAATGAAATCAAGGCCTTAGCATGGGCCTCTGAGCACAGCAGCAAGGAGAGCATAGAGATCTTGGAGGGGGTATGCCCCAGCTGTTCAACAACATTAAAATCGCTCTTCTTGATTATCTTCAGAATTTCCTCCATCTCTTGTTGGGAGGCCTCAGCATTCACAGATCTTGGTGCCTCCATCCGGGCAGGCTCATCTTCAATCCCTTTGCCCCGAGCATTAGATGACTCGGCGGCAGGGGAAACAACTTGATCAGAAATGGGAACAGGTGCACTTGCAGGTGTTATAATGAGGGGTCTTCGAATAGCTGGTGGCGCAATGTCAGGCGAGAAGAGCCTGCCACTGCGGGTTACTTTGGCTGGACCAGTGATATTGCTGACGCTGGTACCAGTTTTGAACTCTTGCTTTATTCCATGTACATACACATCTGCCCCATAGTGCCATGGGACAGCCTTATCAGATTCATAGGGGAGAGGCCCCGGAACAGTAATCACAATGGGTGCGACAGTCATGATTTTAACTGGCTTCCTCGGGAGAGCCTTGATTGGATTATTAAAGATCGTAACAACAGAAACTTCTTCCACCGAAACAAACTGAACAGCAGTCTTCTTGAACAGAATCTCTTTGCTGTCCATCAGGCTTTGGATGCCTAACTTCAGCAAAGGACAACCAGAAAGGGAAACAGCACAGAAAAGGCAACCTTCACTACAACCCGGAAATAAACCGGCCAGCAGTAGGTTCCTCTTAACGGTCATCAGAGGAGTAGCTACATCATTCACAGAAACGGCATACACATCTTCATCAACGGCATTCACTCCATGCTGGGGCATAGGAGCAGTCACCACATTTGGCCTCTCAGGCGCTTCAAATTGTATCTCTTTTGCGTCAATAAGGTCTTGCACCTTATTCCTTAAGGCCCAACAGTCATCAGTGGAATGCCCTGGGCTATCGGAGTGATAAGCACAACGGGCATTTGGATTGTACTTGGGAGAAGCCGTATTCATAACCTTCGGGGCCTCTCTGACAGTCACCAAATTGGTGGATAGAAACTGCGGCAAGATTTGCGATAGGGTCATACTCAGACGGGTAAACTCTCTTCTGGGTCTTTCAGCCCTTTGTGGATTGGTTTGCCGAGGAGCGGCAGCAGGCTTTGCAATCATCACCGCGTTGACAGATTGGCGGCGCTCTGGTTTCTCTTGCCTTCTAGGCCCATATACAGCACTGGCCTCCTTCTTAAAGGGCTTCTTCTCTGAATTTGACGATGCACCCTTCTGAATTTTTCCGGACTTCATTCCAGCCTCTATCCTCTCTCCAGTCAGGATAAGATCAGTAAACCCTGCAGATGAGTTACCGATAAGATGATTGAAAAATGGCCCAGATAGGGTCCCCAAGAACATATCCACCAGCTCATGATCTATTAACGGAGGCTGCACCCTGCCAACCAGATCCCTCCACTTCTGTGCATACTCTTTGAAACCTTCGCTTGATCCTAGCGACATACCCTGGAGTTGGGTACGTGTAGGAGCAAGGTCGGCATTATATTGATACTGCTTATAAAAAGCAGTAGCCAACTCCTCCCAGTTACGAACCTTGGTCCCATCCAGCTGATAGAACCATTCGAGATGAGTCCCTGAAAGACTCTCCTGGAAGAAGTGGATCCACAAGTTCTTGTCCACTGAGTACGGTTGAATCTTCCGCACATAAGATCTGAGGTGTAGCTTGGGACAAGATGCCCCGTCATACTTGGTGAAAGATGGTGCCTTAAACTTGTGAGGAATAATCACACCAGTAGATAAGCCCAAGTCTCCGAAATCCAGCCCAGGCACTTGTTGGATCTCCATTGCATTCAGTATGTCTTCCAACTGCTTATACCGGTCTTCAGCAGGAGGATACTGTTCCTCATTAAAATCAGTCTCGTTGTCAGAGACTACCGGACTAGGACCTTTTCCCCCTTGGGGACTGCTCTTGTCTACAGAAGAACCAGCTTCCTCATTCTGCAGAGTGTTGCCAAACCTCCGGCCCGAGTTGAAAAGAACAGTTCTCTTCTTCTTCTTCCCCTTCTTCATGAGTAAAGCCTTCAGCTCTTCTTGGCCTTGAGCCAAACCCATGATCAGTTCCTGGAATTGCGCGTTCTGTGCCTGAAGAGCCTTGATAGACATCTCGGTTGATGATGAGTCAGGGTTCATGATGCTGAAATAAACAACGAAGAACGGTAAGCAACCTAAAA
Organism: Vicia faba; assembly: GCA_948472305.1. Lineage (NCBI taxonomy): Eukaryota > Viridiplantae > Streptophyta > Magnoliopsida > Fabales > Fabaceae > Vicia > Vicia faba. The sequence goes on from OX451735.1 coordinate 1,542,309,944, forward strand.
AGAAGAAAACCTGCTATGCACATGATGAATGATATGTGTTTATGCAATGCATTCAGGGGTTCGAAAGTTCAAATTTGTTGTAGACAAAAAGGAACACACGTTATCATTAAGGAAATAATTGTTCAGTACATCAAAGCCTCATGGGCACATATTACAAAGCAAATCAATACCAAAAGACACTACGCATCCTCTTTGGAGCTATGTAGGTGTTGAGATTCCTTTCCTCGTGCAGTAGGCGGGTGAGCTCCAAGACCTTCTTTTCACTAGCATGCAGACTGGTCTCAAGAGAATTCTGTTCTTCCTTAAGCTGGATCCAGCTCTTCTGTATTTCTTCCCAGGATGTGGGCATGTCAGGATGTTGAATGGTGTAGGACACCTCTCCTTCAAAGACTGGCTCTTTGATCACAGGGAGCATATGAGGATAAGGCATTATTAACTTCTGGGAGCGGGCTCGTACCCACTTGAGATAAGGTTCCAATGGGATGGAATTCCTGTGCCCTAGTGTCTTGCTGTCTATCTTACTGGGCATCCTCCAAGCTCTGATAAATCTCTGGCGAAGTCCTTGTGCATCATTGTCGAAGTCAAAAACTATGTCAGGAATTAACATGTCATGAGGGCCATCCCTCCGAGCATAACCAAACTGTCTCCAAGCCAGGCATGGGTTGTAAGTAATACCTCCTCTGATTCCAAGTAAAGGAACATTAGGGTACTCCCCGCAACGATCAATGATAGTGACATCCTCTCTGGACCGAGGGCACCAATGTATATCTGCATGTGTAAGAGTCATCAACCGTTGTGACCATCTCAAACCCCGCTCGTTCTTCAAAACTGATTGTGGAAGGTGCGAAATAAACCACCTTCCTAGGAGAGGAGTGCAGCACATAAGGACACCTCTTTTTCTCATGGTTCGAGTGTAACATGAGTGAAGGATGTCCCCCAGCAACGTAGGTATAGGATTCCTGGACATGAAGATCTGGACAGCATTGATATCTATAAGCTGATCTGGGTTAGGGAACAACACCAAACCATAGACAAGGAGGGCCACAACTTCTTCAAAAGCTTGTAAGTCAAGGGAGTTCCAACATTCCTGGGCCTTTACAAACAGAAACCTAGCTAAGAACCCTTTGATGCCACTTCTAACTTCCCAATGTCCCTTGAGGTCAGATGATTGTAGGTGTAAGGCTTTAGCAATTTCTTCAAGCTTAGGTTCCTTTTCCGTACCGTTGTAGGGTAGTTGATCAAGGATAGGGATCTTCAGAAGCCGGGAGAACTCTTCCAATGTAGGTACCAGTTGATAATCCAGGAAAGTGAAACAGTGATGCAGAGGGTCAAAGAACTGGAACAGGACCTTTATCATATCTTCCTCAATGTTGGTATTGACCAAGCTGATGAGTCTTCCATGTCTTTCACTGAATGAAGAGCTCTCGGGAATCCTGGATATAAGTTCCTTAAGCTGAGGAGGGATCCTTACAAGGCTGATTTGAATTGTCTTTCTGCGAACAGTTTCCATGTCCTACAAAACAAGAACAAAGATGAAGATTTGAACCCCTGAAATGGTTAGTCAATGCATATGATGCTGGATGATGTCATGATGCTATGATTAAACACACCACAAATATTTACAAAGGCAAACATGTAAGGCACACAAGTCACACAAGACAAGCCCTTAGAGTTTAGGCCAGCATGGGGTCTGGGTATTACCCTCTTGAAGTTGGTGGGATCAACCTGTCCTATTAGAAGTAACCGGGTTCTAAGGGTCCCAATATCACTGGATTGCTTTCATTGTTCATCGTTTCGATTTAGCCACTGAACTGGCAACCAAAATATTCCAGGAAAGCAACCCTCAATTGAGTGTAGTATCGAGTATCAACCAACCTCGGACTGCACCAAAGTCAGTTATCTCACTACCCTAAAGAGGCCAAGATAGTTCAATTAAGGTTCCTAAGGTTAGTTGATGCTTCACGACACCACATGGAGGCCCCGTACTCTCCTTGACTGAACTCAAGGGTTACCGGTACACACCAAAGTGCCACATCAACGTAGCAGACTGTTTCAACCATGTCGGTATACCCCGCACAGTTCCCTCACAGCCTTGTTGCTACATTTTAAGAAGGTATCCCCAGATCCGGGTTAGGATCTATAGAACTCCCAAGACAGTCCCACAATTTAAAGCAAACAAGTCAAAGCAATTGAAAACACAGTGATCTTAGTCCTAAGATACACCTCACTTTAAAAGTTTATCCCCAGCAGAGTCGCCAGTTCTGTGATCGGTGGATTTAGAACTGACTGTTTAACGCTAGTTCGCGAAATGTCGTGGAAGCAAGAGTCACCACCGTCTTTTATTTTCTCCAACATGGACAGGACAAAAGCACAGCAAAATTCCTTATGAGATAGTTTCTCGGTTCGGGAGGTAGATTTATAGAAAGGGAAGGTGTTAGCACCCTTTCTATCCATGGTTATCCATGGGCTCTTAGATACTTGCTCATTGTGTTTTCAAAAGTGTTTGCTTTTCAATTGTGAGTGAGTTTGAAAAAAGTTTCGTTTAAAGATTTCGGAATAACTCTTGTATCAGTCCTCAAGAGTGTTTGAAAAATTGTTTTGAAATCCTTTTTTTGAAAGTGTCGGTGTGAAAAGAGTTTTGATTTGTTTTTGAATAGAGCAAGTATCTACGAGTCATCCACCTACCCTAAGGAATTAGGCTGTGTAAATGTCCTTAAGGTAGTGCCATCCCACCATTGAGAGGTAGGTAGCACCACCGTTGGAGGTGTTCGGGTCAATTCGTTTGTAGGGACAGTGTGGTCACCAGAGCAACAGTAGGACACCTTAGAAGCTACCCTTATGCCATTGATCCTTTTTAATTCCGAGGCAACCGTTTCGAGGCAACTGGATCATGTCATGGACATAAGGACTTACTAAAACGTCCTATACTCGACGACCACGTTTCGAAGGCAAGGCAACAGTGAGGCGTACCCTAAGAGTGGTGTGTGAATTTGTGTGTTGTTTTCCGTTTAACAATTATCTTTTGATCATGGCATGGTGAGCTACGCTTGTTTTTTAATTTAGGCCATACATTCTTTCATGCAATTAGAATTTAAAAGTGCGGAAATTTAAATGCGGAAAGTAAAATCCTACGCTATTACAAGGCGCGGGTCTATACATCGCCAAATTACAAAGACCCGTTTGGTAAAAAAATGCGGAAACACTACAAGAAAATTAGTGTTTAACGACACAAAAATTGCGACAGTTATGTGATAACTGTCGTAATTGACATATAGAGACAGTGTTTACGACAGTTGACACCAACCGTCCCTAATATTTATTTTGCGACGGTATATTTAACCATCATAATATTATTATTACGACGGTAAAACAACCGTCGGCCCCCATTTAACACTTTTAACATTGATTTTTCACCAACAACTAGTCACGACGGTAAAATTAACCGTCCTAAAAGGCATATCACGATGGTAAAGCACCCGTCGCACCCTTAAACCTTTTACGACGGTAAAATTATCCGTCCTAAAATTCATTTCACGACGGTAAAACAACCGTCGCACCCAAAACCTTTAAAAATTCTCATGGGCACGACGGTAAAACACCCGTCACCGTAAAAAAGTTAAAAAAAGCTGAGTTGTACCGCAATTTGATTTTCCGGGCATACGAGAAAAGAGAACTATGCCAATCCCCAATCACCAACTGAAAGAGAAACAAAACTTCCCTATTCTCTAAAGCTTGCCACCCCGTGGAAGGTCATCTAATGTTGTGGCGGCCTTGAGCTCTTCTTCTTTCCGGTGGCCGGGTTAGCACCCCTCTAAGCCCCTGTACCTGAAACAGATGCGGTTTAGCAGGGGCTTGCCAGGTATTTCCTGGGGTTTTCCATCCGGGCTTTAATGCGGCTAGAGACGGATCCAACGAATAGCTAAGGTTCGTTGACGATCCCTGGCTACAGCTAGCTCATTTCAAGAAAGCAAACAAGTGCCCGTAAGGCGTTCCTCTAGTAAGGCACCATCACCAGCGCACATGAGAAAAGGCCGTTGTTGCATAGCTCAGGTCGGAGCAACGCGCCATCGGACAGCAAGGGCAGTGATTAGCGAATCTATAGTTTCTGGTTCCTCTCTTTCTCGTCCGGGGTAGACGGGTCTACCAGCTACAATCATTTTCTACTCCTGCGTTCACTTTTTCTACTCACGGTGCCGTTCATGCCGTTCTTCTTCACACCGAAAGAAACCCCTTGACACCGAAAGGAATCTCTTCAAACCGCTCATCTTCACACCAAAAAACGCACAGCAAGCAGTTTAACATCCTCTGCGTTCATCTCTTCAAACACAGTAAGTTTTATGTATCACTTTTTGCATTGTTCTCATCTCTCTCATTCTCTGCCATTGATTTCAGCATTGGAGATTCACTTGAATCTTATGGTTGAGCTCTTTGTGATGATTGATTTTGAGTTTGAATATATTGAATTGATGTTAGATTTTCTAATTTTTTGTTTTAGGGTTTTCATTTTCTGACATCTTTTGATCACTATCCTCAGTAGCAGCAGCAACTTCAGAGGGATTTTGTTCATCTGTCTTGGCGGCACCATTATTTCCATTGGCTTGTTCATCAGTGCTATTCTTTTCTGAAGGAACTTCCTCAGAAATATATATATAGTTTAATATGGCAATGGTAAGTAACCCATATTTTCTTTTGATAATTGTATTCTATACTCTTTTAGAATAGTACTAAAATGATGCTCATCAAGTGTTTGTTGTAATGCTCAACTCAAGGTATGGCTGAGTTTATAGAATTCTGATATGCTATGCTATATAGTGCCTAGTGGGTGCCTAGTGCAGAGTGTGATTCTGACCATTTAAGCAGGTCTATATATGTTCATCTCCGGATCGGTCCATACGCTTGTGCATAATGGAATTACGGGTACAATTGGATCTTTTTAAAGATAGTTCCATATTAGTATATAATCCTTGGCTTTAATTTCTTTGTTTTCTTCTTAAACAGTGGCTTCCCTCTTTGGTTACATTTTATTCCGGGAATTAAGTTCAGAACTGATAATGAACCATTCAAGGCAGAAATGAAACGGTTTACAGCAAAGATTGTGGATTTGATGAAGCAAGAGAATCTCTATGCATCACAAGGAGGACCTATCATTTTATCTCAGGTTTCATTCTCTTAAAATCATCAAAATACAAGCCAATTTTTCTTTTTTTTGGGGAATTAAGGCCCAGTTATTTGTTTTGTAGATTCTTAATGACCTAATGCATAGTCCTTTAATGTTAAAATATTTACTTGTTTATTCCAGATTGAAAATGAGTATGGAAATATTGATAAAAGCTATGGTCCTGCTGCTAAAACCTACATCAATTGGGCAGCATCGATGGCTACATCTCTTGATACAGGCGTTCCCTGGGTTATGTGCCAGCAAGCAAATGCACCTGATCCAATTGTATGTTTTCTCCTTTTAGCTATCCACAGTTTTATGCAGTTTATGTTTTAGCGGAGTATATTTTTTTAGTCAAAGCCAAAAGAATAGGCTCTGTGCTCATCACACGGTTTGATTTTACTATCTTTATGATAGAGCTATCTTACCATGTTGATGTCTACATTCATCCTACTTGGTTGTTTATTTTCATAAGATTGTGTCTTGAATGCTTATAGATTAATACGTGCAATGGATTTTACTGCGATCAATTCACGCCAAACTCTAACCAGAAACCAAAAATGTGGACTGAGAATTGGACTGGATGGTTAGTAGCGGCTTTTCCTATTTATATCATTTTGTAATTTGAATGGAGTACTCAAAATATGATTTGATTCAACTTTTTCCCCCTATTGCAACCTTTTGAAATCATAGGTTTCTTGCATTTGGAGGTGCTATGCCGTACAGACCTGTAGAAGATCTTGCATTCGCTGTTGCACGTTTTTTTCAGCGAGGTGGAACTTTCCAAAATTACTACATGGTAATGCAACCTCACATGTAGTACTATTGTCAAAGAGTGATTATAACTGTGCTAGAATTTGATCAAACGTTATTGTCTCATAATATGCTACTTACTACAAAATGTTATCAGATAACGGCGGATGCTGCGCTGTAGCACTGCAGCATAGCTGAGTTTTAACAAACCCCTATTTTTTGCTATTCCCTATTGACAATGTCGCATGTAGTTTAAACTCAGCTAATATGTAAGATAGTAAACCAACTGATACCCCAACTTTTTTTGCTTGCTTGCTCTGAAATAGTACCATGGAGGGACTAACTTTGGCCGAACAACTGGTGGACCTTTCATTTCTACAAGTTATGATTATGATGCACCTATTGATGAGTATGGTATGCAATCTTTCAAATTTCATCTTTATTTTGATGGTATAGAAATATAGAAACTAGCTTGCTTATTCAATCAAGAAGATAAATAAAAAGAGATTGCAACTCAATGTTATTCGATATATAGAAGACAGTAAAAATGAAAAACGTGTTATTGCCTGATGCAGGAATTATTAGACAACCCAAATGGGGGCATCTTAAAGATTTTCATAAGGCCATAAAACTTTGTGAAGAAGCACTTATAGCTACTGATCCAACAATTTCATCTCCTGGTCCAAATCTAGAGGTAATAAATAATAGGCACTTCGAAGCTTTCATCATAGTTTGCTGGTTTAAGTTTTAAGTTAATCACTGACATGAATGGTTTCGTTATATCTCTTAATATTTACTTTTCAATCTCAGACTTCAGTTTACAAGACAGGATCTGCATGTGTGGCCTTCCTTGCTAACACCGGCACGAACGATGCAACGGTTACCTTCAACGGCAATTCATATCACTTGCCTGGATGGTCTGTGAGCATTTTACCAGATTGCAAGAGTGTTGTTCTAAATACTGCAAAGGTTTGCCTCATCAACTTCCAGTCACACTATATAGTTCAATTTACTAAACTAATTATTAAACTTCTTGTGATTAATCAATCTATTGGTGATATCTTTTCTTCTATTTATTCTTTCCAAAGTAGCATAAACTAAAGTTATTTTTTCGTACGACAGATTAATTCTGCATCTACGATTTCAAGCTTCGCAACTGAATCTGTAAAAGAAGAGGTTGATTCTTTGGGGAGTTCAAGTTCGGGATGGAGTTGGATTAGTGAACCGGTCGGTATTTCAAAGGATGATGCATTCACAAAATTTGGACTTCTTGAACAAATAAACACGACTGCAGATAGAAGTGACTACCTGTGGTATTCATTAAGGTATAAGGAATTTCAAGGTTGAAATAGCTTTATCTTGACGATTGTTTTTCCGTGCCCATGTTAACCTTTTTCAAATTGTTTTGAAGCATTGATGTTGAAGATACTGTCGGTGCTCAACCTGTTCTTCACATTGAATCCCTTGGTCACGCCCTTCATGCTTTTATAAATGGGAAACTTGCAGGTATCTTTCTTTACTTCAATGACGTGTTTCACGAATCATGTAATGAAATTTCGATACGTTAATACCGAGAACTTTTTCAGGGAGTGGAGTAGGAAACAGCGGAAACGCTAAGGTCAAGGTGGACATCCCTATTACACTTGTATCTGGAAAGAACAAAATTGATCTCCTGAGTTTAACAGTGGGACTACAGGTTCGTATTTTCTGATTATAAAGTACAAAATATGCATCTACGTGTTCATTTCTCAGCTAATGTGAATTTTATGTGCCACAGAACTATGGAGCTTTTTACGACCTAGTGGGTGCGGGGATCACTGGTCCAGTAACATTGAAAGGTTTGAGAAATGGAAGTACTGTTGATCTCTCCTCACAGCAATGGACATACCAGGTTAGTCTTGGCTTAACTTAAGGCCTGTTTTTGTTTCTCCTTCTGAGTTTCTTTAATTAAGTCATAGATTACATGTCTGTATTTTTGTGAATGCAGATTGGTCTTCAAGGTGAAGATTTAGGTTTGTCTAGTGGAAGTGTTGGACAGTGGAATTCACAATCTAACTTACCTACAAATCAACCTTTGACTTGGTACAAGGTAATCTTAATAAGAATAGAGCATTTGTTAAAATTCTCATGTTTTTCTTCAGCTGACTAATCTCAATGTGTTATATTAGACGAACTTCATTGCTCCTTCTGGAAGTAACCCAGTTGCAATTGATTTCACGGGGCTGGGAAAAGGAGAAGCCTGGGTGAATGGACAGAGCATTGGACGATACTGGCCAACATACGTTGCTCCAACTTCTGGCTGTACTGACTCATGCAATTATAGAGGATCCTATTCTTCATCGAAATGTCTCAAGAACTGTGGAAAACCATCACAAATATCATTTCTCCTTTTTTAATGAGCTTCGTTTGGAATGATGATGTTGTCTGCTGTTGATCTAAATCTCACAAAAAATAAACCTAACATTCACTATTTTAGGTCCTTTTGTCAATTTGCTCGTTGCTGACGGATCCAAATCCCGACGACCCTAAACCCTAAACCCTAAAAGGGACAAGGCGAGGACAAAGGAAATTGAACTCTTAATGCAAATGCAGAATTTTAGTGGAAGACAGGTATATTATTTTGACGCATTTAAAGTTAAATTTTATGAGTATTATTTTAAAGATTATTATTTTAATACCTTTTTTTAGGGATTGGAATCACCCGCTGATGGTAGACGTTCATCTGAGTCTAGCTACCGTATTGGAGATAATGGAACTTCAGGGGGGACAAATTAGACTTTGCTATGATCGAGATAATTAGATTGTGAACTTTCTCATGTATTTTTGGCATAATGATACTTATTATTATAAGATTAGGAATTGATATATTTTGGGTTTTTTGTACTACTTGACATGATTATGGAACTCGCATTTTACATGATTATGGAACACATTTTTTTGGATATTATAATGCTTATTTGATGTTAAATATTTTTTATTGAAATTATTTTTACTATATTACAAAGTGATAGAAAATAAAACAAAAAATAATACTATAAATAAATATATTAAAGAAGAAATAATTTAAAGAAAAAAATAACACAAAAAAAAACTATATTTAAAATTTTTTACATAGATAATAATTTAAATAAAAAAAATATATAATAGAAAAATAAAAAAAAATCAAGACATAAACAAAAGTCATGGCGACAGTACCGAACCGTCGTAATCAACAAAAGTCATGACGGTATCGAACCGTCGCCAAAAACAATTTAATCAATTTCAAAAGATATTCACGACAGTATCGAACCGTCGCCATCAATAATTAAAAGAAACTCAAAAGATAGTCACGACGGTATCAACCCGTCGTAAACTTGAACGACAGTTTTTGTAACCGTCGCGAAATAGGTTGGGGACACACACTTCTGTGACGGTAAAGCAACCGTCGTGGAAAGCAAATTGCGACGGTTTTAACCGTCGTAATCTACAAAAATACCTGTCGCAATCTGCCAATTTTCTTGTAGTGAAAGTAAAGACGGAAAGATAAACCTAATTACTATTACATCTGAGAAACAGTTACATAATGATCGAAAGAAATAATGCGTGAAAAGAATTAAAATTAGGACGTCCGAGGGTTTTGACCCTTTGCATGAAATTAAATTAAATTAAAGTCCAATTAATTATTTAATTAAAGAAAAGAAAGTGTTTTAGTGTTTTTTTGTATTTATGAAAAATAAAGAACAAGAATTAAAAGGAAACCCTAAATCTAGATTATTTTAATTATTAATGAAAATATTAAAGTTAACCTAATTTACTAGTTAATTAATTTATTTACATGTTTATTTACAAAATTAATGATAATTTATAATAATGATAAATAATGATGATTAATAATTTATTAAAGAAAAAGATGAATATGTCAAAAAAACCTAATTCTAGATACTTTTTACTTATTAAGAAAAAGATTAACGTTTAAAAACCTAAATTAAACTAAGTTAATTGTTAGAGTTTATTTACAAAAAATTGGTTAGTGCTTCCCCATTTCAAGGAGTATGTATTGACATTGCTTCCCCATTTCAAAGAAATAACCTTTAAACACTTCCCTAGAGAGGAGAATTAGTTGGCGGACGCGCTAGCTACAATGTCATCTATGTTCAAGGTTAATTGGGACCACGAAGCTCCCCAGATTATCATTGAAAGATTGGACAAACCTGCACATTGCTGCGACATTGAGACTGAAGAGGTAACAGAAAAAACCCTGGTATCATGAGGTGAAAAGGTATCTTGAAGCTCAGGAATACCCTGAGGGTGCATCTGTTAATGACAAGAAGTTTCTGAGAAGGTTCGCGGCGAAGTTCTTCATCAGCAATGGCATTCTTTACAAGCGTAATCATGATTCGACCTTACTGTGTTGTGTGGATAAGAATGAAGCAGAAAAGATCATGACAGAATTACATGAAGGTACTTTCAGAACTCATTCCAATGGACATACCACGACAAATAAAATCCTTCGGGTTGGATACTATTGGTCCACAATGGAAGCCGACTGTTATCAGCATTCTCGGACATGTCACAAATGCCAAGTCTATGCTGATAAGGTGCACATACCTCCAGTACCTCTGAACATATTGACGGAACCTTGGCCTTTTGCAATGTGGGGCATTGATATGATAGGCGAGATTAGACCTACAGCATCCAACGGGCATTGTTTCATCCTGGTAGCAATTGATTACTTTACGAAGCGGGTTGAAGCAGCTTCCTTTGCTACTGTAACCAAGAACGTCATGGCACGGTTCATTCGGCACAATCTGATCTGTCGATATGGTGTACCAGAGAGGATCATTACGGACAATGGTACCAATCTTAACAGCAAGATGATCACTGAGCTCTGCGAGCAATTCAAGATACAACATCATAACTCTTCTCCCTACCGGCCGAAGATGAATGGGGTTGTAGAAGCGGCTAATAAAAACAATAAGAAGATTGTGCAGAAGATGACGGTGACATACAAAGACTGGCACGAGATGTTACCATTTGCTCTTTATGGGTACCGTACCTCAGTGGGGACGTCAACAGGGGAAACACCTTATTCCTTGGTATATGGTATGGAGGCAGTCTTGACCATTGAAGTTCGGATACCCTCACTTCGGATCATGAAGAATGCGGGTTTGAGCGAAGATGACTGGATTCAGACCCGACTTGATCAGCTGAACCTAATCGACGAAAAGATACTTACTGCTATTTGTCATGGTCAAACGTACCAAAAACGGATGATCAAGGCATTTAACAAGAAAGTTAGACGAAAAGAGTATCAAGTTGGGGATCTGGTAATCAAGCATATTATTCTACCTCAAGGTGATCCCAGGGGCAAATGGACCCCTACTTACGAAGGGTCATTTGTGGTTAAGAACGTTTTCTCAGGAGGAGCTATGATTCTAACCACCATGGATGGTGACGACCTTCCTCACCCCGTCAATGCAGACATAGTGAAAAGATACCACGCATGATCAAAGACCCGCTAGGTTGATTGGCCTAGGCAAAAATAAGGGCTTCCCATCGAACCAAAAGGGTTCGGGCAAAAATAAGGGATGAAAATAAATAAAAAATTTGTACACCCGGCAAGTCGAAAACCTGAAAAGGCGGCTTGGGCAAAAAAGGGTATCCCGGTGGACCAAAAACCTGAAAGGGCGGCCCAGGAAAAAGTTAGGGATAAAAGCGTAACACTATGGCTCATTAGATCACCTTGCATCCAGACTTCGGTATCGACCATCAAGCTCAGAAGGCACTGATCAATCAGATTTATCTTCGACCAGTAGTAAAGTGATGAGATGCTCGAGGACATAAGGGCAATAGCAGAGTTGGAACCCAGTGGGATTATTCACATAGCTGTTTTTTTTTCTTTTCACAAATTGTGTAAATTCTATTATTCGGCGGCGTTCTCTTACTAGGACGTCAGCCTCTTGTACAAAAATGCCTATTTACAGGCCAAACTTCAAAATCAATACAAATTCATTTTCAGACAAATTTCAAACTGTTTTTCCTTTATCTGTTTTGTTTTGCAAAGAACGTCCATTGTTCATTTTTTATATATGCATTTGACATTAATTGCCGATCATAAATATTTACATACGAAATAAAGGACGAATTACTGGTAACATCAGAAACAGGGGCATAAGAAGTGTCCAAGCTGCGTAGTTGCTTTGTCCATCAAGTACAAAGGTAGATTCAGCTGAAGAATATGGCTAAGATACCTTCACTCCCCGCAGAATAAGACAGTAATGGTAGCTCTCTCAGCTGAGACTTATAACTACGAACAAATCAGCAATACTCTCCCCAAGCAGAGTTGGTCTACCATCAGCCCTAAAAAGGCTTGGTATCCCCAGAAGGTCTTAATATTCCCCAGCGGAGTATAAGAATATTCCTCAACAAGTATAAGAGTATCTCCGGCAGTCTTAATATTCCTCAACAGAGTATAAGAATGTTCCCCGGTAGAATACAAGGTATCCCAGTGGAGTCAATATTTCCCAACACGGTCTAAAAAGCTTCCCCAATGGAGTTGAATCATCATCCCCAGTAGACTCTGGAAGTTTACCCCCTGCGGAGTACAAAAATAAATCTCCCCAGCCAAGTTCAAAGGATCATTCCTAGCAGAACTCAGAGATTCATCCCCACAGGAGTCTAACAGGGTTATTCCCAGCAAGTTACAACTGGAAGATCATCCACAGTGAAGTTCTTTCCTTTCCCCAAGCAAGAGTTCAATCCTCAGCAGATTCAGTATCACCAGCAACGGTAACCCATCCCCAGCGGATTTTATCAGCGGAATCCCCAGCGGAGTTTATCGTTAAAATCCTCAGCAGAGCATCTCTTCCCCACAGAGTAATTCCCCTCAGAATAATATCTTCGTCAGTTTATTCCCCAACGGAGATCTCTTCTCCTACAGGTTTATTCTCACAATCATCTTTGTTCACCATCCTCAGAAGAAACGAAGCATTCAACTCTATTCTCCAGCAGCTATTCGGGATTTATTTTCCCCAGCTAAAGTATTACATTTCCATACATCATGATACATGCATATACGCATCATACAAATACAAACTCATTTATGTTGAGAACATCATTGCTTGATCCATATCATGCATTGCATATGACTGACCTTTACCTTTCAGGAAAGATGCAGTTAAGTTCTCAGCTATGTCAAAGGAGATTGTGATCGGTGGATTTAGAACTGACTGTTTAACGCTGGTTCGCGAAATATCACGGAAGCAAGAGTCGCCACCGTCTTTTATTTTCTCCAACATGGACAGGACAAAAGCACAGCAAAATTCCTTATGAGATAGTTTCTCGGTTCGGGAGGTAGATTTATAGAAAGGGAAGGTGTTAGCACCCTTTCTATCAATGGTTATCCATGGGCTCTTAGATACTTGCTCATTATGTTTTCAAAAGTGTTTGCTTTTCAATTGTGAGTGAGTTTGAAAAAAGTTTCGTTTAAAGATTTCGGAATAACTCTTGTATCAGTCCTCAAGAGTGTTTGAAAAATTGTTTTGAAAGCCTTTTTTTGAAAGTGTCGGTGTGAAAAGAGTTTTGATTTGTTTTTGAATAGAGCAAGTATCTACGAGTCATCCACCTACCCTAAGGAATTAGGTTGTGTAAATGTCCTTAAGGTAGTGCCATCCCACCATTGAGAGGTAGGTAGCACCACCGTTGGAGGTGTTCGGGTCAATTCGTTTGTAGGGACAGTGTGGTCACCAGAGCAACAGTAGGACACCTTAGAAGCTACCCTTATGCCATTGATCCTTTTTAATTCCGAGGCAACCGTTTCGAGGCAACTGGATCATGTCATGGACATAAGGACTTACTAAAACGTCCTATACTTGACGACCACGTTTCGAAGGCAAGGAAACAGTGAGGCGTACCCTAAGAGTGGTGTGTGAATTTGTGTGTTATTTTCCGTTTAACAATTATCTTTTGATCATGGCATGGTGAGCTACGCTTGTTTTTTAATTTAGGCCATACATTCTTTCATGCAATTAGAATTTAAAAGTGCGGAAATTTAAATGCGGAAAGTAAAATCCTACGCCATTACAAGGCGCGGGTCTATACATCGCCAAATTACAAAGACCCGTTTGGTAAAAAAATGCGGAAAGTAAATACGGAAAGATAAACCTAATTACTATTACATCTGAGAAACAGTTACATAATGATCGAAAGAAATAATGCGTGAAAAGAATTAAAATTAGGACGTCCGAGGGTTTTGACCCTTTGCATGAAATTAAATTAAATTAAAGTCCAATTAATTATTTAATTAAAGAAAAGAAAGTGCTTTAGTGTTTTTTTGTATTTATGAAAAATAAAGAACAAGAATTAAAAGGAAACCCTAAATCTAGATTATTTTAATTATTAATGAAAATATTAAAGTTAACCTAATTTACTAGTTAATTAATTTATTTACATGTTTATTTACAAAATTAATGATAATTTATAATAATGATAAATAATAATGATTAATAATTTATTTAAGAAAAAGATGAATATGTCAAAAAAACCTAATTCTAGATACTTTTTACTTATTAAGAAAAAGATTAACGTTTAAAAACCTAAATTAAACTAAGTTAATTGTTAGAGTTTATTTACAAAAAATTGGTTAGTGATGAAATTAATAATAATTAAATATATTTGTATTTTTGATTTTTCTGTTTTTATTATAGAAAATTATTTTATGGTGAAAAAAACAATTAAAACAATTAAAAAAGAATTAGAAAATAAAATAAAATAAAATTAAAAAGGATGCAAACCAAGGGGGGTTTCAGGCCCAATGGGAGGTTTTTTTTGAACGGTCTGCAATGCTTTTATGCCCTTTGAATCATGGAGATCAAGCCAGCCTTATCCTTACTGAAGAAGTAGTGAGGTGTTGGTTTGTAACTGTGATGGCTTGTTTGTAGTGAGAGAGGGATTTGTAATAAGGATTTCAAGGTTTTAGGGTTCTTGAAAGAATTTGATATTCTAACAGTGTTGTGGCAAGGTTTTTTCTCTCTTTTCCTCCTCTTTGGTTTGTGTGAAAAGAAGGTGATTATATAATGGAAATCAGGGTAAAGAAAATGGGCTTAGAATGTGCAATTGGGCCTCCAATATTCACTTGAGTTCGTCACTTTCCAGGCTAAATCGCAGGGACTTAAGTGCAATTTTTGAAGTTGAAATGTGAAAACAAAATGTAGCCGACATCGATAACTAACTCCTGTCCGAAAATCGGCTCAATCGGATAAACAGTGAATTAGTTATGAATTTTTGAAGTTTCAGCTCAGACAAACTTATTTTGGGCTCCAGTGTCGACTCTGACACGTTCTTCAATAAAAAACTGGTATTGATCGGATCATAATCCGGTCTCGACTTTTGAAGCAAAGTTGTAGATCTACGAGTCAGGGACCTTGTATAAAAATATGAGCCCAATCCGATAAGAATTGACCGAGTTATGAATTTTCGAAGTTTCAGCCCAGATGAAATAATACTCAGCATTCAGGATTTTCGGCGTGTCACACACTCTGAGCAAAAAATGAAGGCCTTTTGAACACCGTTCGAACTCGATACCTCCTGTGAAAATGTAGCCAACTTAATTTGTGAAATTATGGCGCCAGAACCAGCTCGATACGATGAAAATCGACCAAGTTATGATTTTCTGAACATGACGCAAATAAACTTCTGTCACAAATTTTCTGTATGAAAATACTTGATAAATCCACATTTTTGAAGACTTTCTGATTGAAATTGGCTTCCAGCTGTGAGAGATGAAAACGTAGATAATGTCAAGACGGAATTTTGGCCACCGGAACGGGTTCAAAACGATCCACGATCTTCAAGTTATGAATTTTTTAGCGCGTAAAAACTGCACTTTCAGCACACTTTTTCACCATATTTCTTCGAGAAAACTCACACATTCAGATACCTTCTTTAAAGAATTGACTCTTGAGCCGAACCTGAATTTGAGAATACGTTATCAGAGATATCTTGGCGAAAGAATACCTGAATATGACGCGCCGGGTTGGATTTGTGAATTTTTCTTGAAATATTTTGAGAAATATGGGAGGGCAAATTTTGGGGTACAACAGAGACAAAATCAGTTAAATCAATTCCTAAAGATTTTTCTGAGGCCGAGCCAGTCAAAGGAGACAAAATCAGTTAAATCGATTCTTAAAGATTTTTCTGAGGCTAAGCCATTCAAAGGAGACAAGACCAGTTAAACCGATTCCTAAAGATTTTTTTGAGGCTAATTCAGTCAATGGAGACAAAATCAGTTAAATCGATTCCTAAAGATTTTTCTAAGGCCAACCCGTCAATAGAGACAAAACCAGTTAAATCGATTCCTAAAGATTTTCCTGATGCAAATTCAGTAAAAGGAGACAACCCGTCAAAAGAGACAACCCGTCAAAAGAGACAACCCGTCAAAAGAGACAACTCATCAAAGGAGACAACCCGTCAAAGGAGACAACCCGTCAAAAGAGACAACCCGTCAAAAGAGACAACCCGTCAAAGAAGACAAAACCTCCCCTGGTCCAGTTAAATCGATTCCTAAAGATTTTTATGATACCAATCCCGTCAAAGAAGACAAAACCACCTACCGATAATCTCCTAATGGCATCTGTAAGCCCATTATCATCATCACCAGGCTGATACCAGTTCATGCGAGTGCAAATTTCTGGGCACTCTAGTGTTCAATCATCTTCCACCTTCGGATCACGAAAGGCACGAAAGCCAATCTACATCCTAAGGTTTAAGAAGATTGAACAGGGGAAACTGTTGTACCCCAAAATTTGCCCTCCCATATTTCTCAAGACATGGCAAGAATAATCTCCAAGTTGTTCAAGATGGCTCAAGAGTTGGATAGTCAAATCACCACCTAAGGCAGTCAATCTCAAATTAGGGTTTTGTGTTGCATCAAGGTCCTTACATACAAATGACCTCAAGTATTCCCCGATGTCCTAATATGTTCTCAAGTTCGTCCATGTCAAATTTCAAGCCTTGTAGAGGAAGTTTGGTCAGTCAATTGCTCAAGAGGCCCAAAAATCGACTGTGCTAGGGCAAAAGTCAACTGTGGCCTACAAATAGTCAAACCTCAAGATTTTTGTCAACATTCTCATTTTGAAGGATAATTCATAATTTGATCAAGGTTTGATCATGATTCATCAAGGATTGCTCAAGATTCATCAAGATTCAAAAGTTGCTAAATTAGGGTTTTGTAGGAAAAGTCAACTCAAATTTGACCAAGCATAACTTTCTCATACTTTATGAGAAATGACCCATTCAAAGCTCATTTTGAATAGGATGCAATTTCCTACAATCCATATTCACACCCCAAGATCAAAAAATGCACTCACAAAAAGTTACAAATTTGGACATTATAGGTCATTTTTGAAAGTCAACAAAAAACACCTTTTTTCCAAAGCTTATAAATTGAGAATGGAATATCAAAATGAGATGAGACCAAAAGGGTTGGTTATAGGACATCTCAAGGTTTCTAAAATGTCCAAGAACACCTCCAAAAGTTCAAAATTGAAGAAGTTATGCATTGCTGAAGTTGGGCATTTTTCCAAAATTGCCAAAAGTCAACTATCCCCAAAACTTCAAATTTTGTCAAAAGGACCCACTTTTTTCCACTTGATTTGATCTTGTCACACCACACACGTGTCTTATCTTCAATCTTGTGACCATTCATTGATTTTTCTATTTTATTTGATTTTTATTAATTTAATTTATTTTAAATCAATTTAAATCCAAATAAAATCCAAATATTGATGGAATGAGATCTTTTTGATTGATACAGCTTGCAATTATCATGATGGACACAATCAAACTCGTATCAATCTATCTTATGCACAAAATATTTGATTTGGGACAATTTTGGAAGCTTTTTAATGGTGGTTCATATCAAATCTTGAATCATCAATACACAAGGATTGAAAGCCCAAGACTTGACCTAATTGCCTCTATGATACATATACAACATGAAGCACACAAGAACACGACCTGAAAGCTGCCAAATTACAAATACCAAAACTTGAAAAAAGCTTGAAAAGTTGGAAATTGAAATGAGCCTTAGAGTCCAATTCAAGGCAAAATCTCCACACTACTCTCTTGCTGGATGTCCACTGGATCTATTGGAATCAAAACCAAGCCCTGAAACATCCCCAAACGCACTGTAAGTATCCATGAACATGACCCTGTACATGAAATCTTGACTCCATATTCCTGCATCCTTTGAGCAAATTTTTTGTACAATCATGCTTATCATTCAATTTCTAAGCTTTCTGCAATATTCGATTTCGTTTTCATGGCCTGTAACGTAACACCTGAACCTAGGGTTTTTGTTTCTTATTTTTAGGCGTTTGCTTTACAGGAAAAATTAGGGCAAACCATGGACATGGTTGTGTTCAAGGAGGAGAGACGAGCATGGTGATGGTCTCCGTTTGCATTTATATGGCCTATAGCTCGTTTTAGGACGAACCTAGGAATTTAGCTACGGATAAAATCCGCAGGTAAATATCCAGGCTTTTCAACGAAGGAGATGATCACGTGGCCCTATCCCATTGGTGGTTTCAAATCTTGCGCGTTTTATTTTTTATTTACAGCATATTATTTGTTTTTAGCATATAATAATCATTGTTTATTCCAATAACAAAAACGTGCAATGGCTCAGTTGGTGAAGGCGCTAGTGGATTGTCCAATGGGACCTGGGTTCGAATCCCAGGTCCCCCAATATTTGTTGTATTTTTTCTCCAGGTGATTCTATACATTCCCAAGCGCACAACATGCCATACATCACCAATCCAACGCTTGCCAGATGGCCTTCAGGCCAAATCCAAAGGCCAAGATTGAACATCCATCCTACACCCTAGTCAACGTGCCATGGAGAATTGGAAAAGTCAGCCCAGGCTTGCTGCAAATGGGCCAAACAATTGTTATCTCACCTCCTGATTTGGGGCCCAAACCCCCCTATTTGGTTATATATTTCCTTTCTTTTATTCATTTTATTTAATTGTTTTGTTAATAATTATTATTATTTTTAAAACTAACCAATTAATCTTTTTCTCATAAAATCAGAAAAACACAAAAAAAATATATTTTTATTTATTAAAATTAAACTCATCATTCTTATTTTTGTAAATAAATATTAATCAATTAATTTAGTTTTTAATTAGGTATAATTTTAATATTTTTGCAATAAATTAAAATCAATGTAGAATATTAGGTTTTAATAACTTTTAACCATTTTATTTTATTTCCTTAAACATAAAAAATCCAAAAATATCCTTTTTTATTAATTAATTAATTAATTTTGAACTAATTTAATTTCCATTTAATTCAAAAATAAACAAAAAAGGCTTTCTTTCAAAAAAAGGGTCAAAACCCTAAAAAATGCGCCGATTTAATTTTCCCACACGCGATCCATATTTCAATATTGTAATTGCTTCTGGAATGTAATAGATTTAATTAGGACTTTAATTATTTATCGCTTTATTTTACTTTCCGCAATTTAAATTAAAGGGTTTGTTTTTGGCGATGTAAATACCCGACGCCTTGTAATAGTTTAGATTTAATTTCCGCAATTTAAATTCCGCAACTATTAACGGTTAGATGTTTGATAATAGGGAATGCATGACAAGATCAAATGTATGAACTTAAAATCAACATAGCTCACCCATGACATGTACAAAGATAAAATTAATCGAAATAACACACTCGCACATGCGCACTCTTAGGGTACACCTCGCTTGGTTGCCTTCGAACGTGGTCATTGAGTATAGGAAGTTTTAGAGGTCGTCCTCTTGTCCAAAGATCATAGTTGCCTTGAAACGGTTGCCTCGGAAAAATGATCTAAGACATTAAGGTTACCGCTAAGGCATCCTAACATTGCTTTAGTGACCATACGTCCCTTAATCGAATTGACCCTTAAACTCCAACGACGGTGCTACCTACTCCTCAATAGTGGGATAGAATCATCTAAAGAACATTTGTAAAGATTAATTCCTTTTTCGAGTAGGTAGATGGTTCTTAAGTACTTGCTCATTCTAAAACAAAACAAAACTTTTCGCACTTACACTCCTTTCAAACAAAAACGCTTTTCATACCCACAAACACAAAGAAAAGCAATTTTGAAAACACTTTGAGCAAGTACCTAAGAGCCCGTGGATAACCACGGATAGAAAGGGTGCTAACACCTTCCCTTTCTATAATCTACCCCCCGGACCCGAGAGACATCTCAAAAAAGGAATTTTTCTGTGCTTTTTTTCCTTTCCTTGTTGGATAAAATAAAAGACGGTGGCGACTCTTGTTTACCGCGACATTTTGCGAGAACAAACGCAAAACGCAAACCAGCATTCCGAAAAACAGTCAGTTCACTTCCCACCGTATCACAATGCCTAAGAGGCAATTTACCAAGCTCAACATGTCGTTGTCTCAGGCTTTACAACACCTGTTGAGATTGAATCTAGTGACGTTAAGGGACCCTCCTAAGAATCCCAACATAGCCTCCACAAGGTACAATCCTGATGCAAGGTGTGCATATCACTCCAACAACTCGGGGCATGATATTAACATCTGTTGGGCGTTGAGCAACAAAATTCAAGACCTGATTGATGAAGGAGCATTGGAACTTACACAAGACGGTCAGATTGAATTCTTTTGCCATCCCCCCAAGGTTCTCCATTTGAAGTGACAAGTACTGAGATGAGAAGACTTTTTGTTCATTAGAATTTTCAAGTTGTAATTTTCTTTTGATTGTTCGAACAAATTGCTTTCATTTTTTGTGATGATCAACTATCGATTAAAAAATTCTAAGCCTTTAGAGGGAGGATGACGAAAATGATATCAAAATCTCTACAGTATACTTTTGAACAGACCCCACTGACGAGGTACAGGAATTGTTTCAAATCCTAAATAGTGGAGTTATAAGGAAGATAATCCCTAGTCAACCCCTTTGAGCCAAAGAAGTTGGAGTTTTTCTTTTCACAAATTAAAACCCTTAACTATAACCTGGGGCAGGGTAGTTTTCTCATTTGATCCAGGTGCACAATGAATGGCATCAAAGAATTCCTTCTGAAACAAAAGACGGTGTTGGTTCCGTATAATCGTAAGGACAGGCAGTCATTATCTCTCAAAATAAAAGCTCATTAAGTCAAAACCTATGAAGGAGACTTACAAAACTGGGGCATCCCGCTGACTGTAATCACAAGAGAAACAGTTCAGGAAAAAGACAGGGATAATAAAATCAAAAAGAAAGAGATCCTACAAACTCTCAACAAAAATGACTGCCTGTTCAAAATAAACTGTCAGTATCCGAACCATCACTGGAATATCAGAGCAAGGACTCAAACGGGATCTAAATGCATAATTAGCTGAGTTTAGGATCGAAGAACATCACGAAGAATGGGTGGGTACAAATACATTTTGAGCCTTTATCCTTTGTTTCTTGAACCGTGAACCAGACCACGTTATAACCCTTAAAAGTCCTAGCTGAGGCATGGGTTAGTTCGAAAGCATACTGTTACAAATGGTATCCTGACTCCTGTAGGGCTTGCTGTAAATCCTGAGTTGACATCACATTTTACAAAAAAATTGCCTGTTTTACTAGAAAAATGCATTTTCAAAAATTTCAAAACATACATAAGCTTTGCATTCTTAAAATAATATTGTTTGCATATGACTATTTGTTCAACAGCAGAGAAATCCGCACGACGAATATCTAGTGAACAAAAACCTTTTTAATAAAAAGGGTCACCTCAAGTGAAAAAAACACTTCCAACCAAGGGGCACAGCATGAGCATTGTCTATCATCTGGGGCAGTCAAGTCAAGATTCAAGGAATCTCTCAAAATGCCAAATAGCCAGGGGCAAATCTCCATCTGAACCAATTGGGGCATTGGACATAAATTCCAGCAACGAATCTTGCATGATCAAACGAAGATCTTCTGGTAGTATGGCAACACAACACTACCGACAGTGACACCTCCATACATCCTGAGAGCATGGACATAGTCAGAAAATACCGCGCATGAATAATGACCCGCTAGGTTGACTGGCCTAGGCAAAAATAAGGGCTTCTCGGCGAACCAAAAGGGTTCGGGAAAAAATTAGGGATGAGAATGAAAAATTGTACACCTGGCAAGTCGAAAACCTGAAAAGGTGGCTTGGGCAAAAAAGGGTATCCCGGTGGACTGAAAACCCGAAAGGGCAATCCAGGCAAAAATTAGGGATCAAAGCGTATGACTATGTCTCGTCATCTCGTCACTGGCCTACAAGAAGAAGACTTGTCATTTTGACCGAAAGATACCAAGCACCTCATAGATGGGGATAATACTCGATCCGCAGGGCCTCCGCAGGCACCTTCTCCCGCAGAAACAGGGGCAAAAAAGCCTCGATGCAAGCCATCGTCATATCCTTAGCACGCGTCCCAGTAACATTCAATCCCTACAGAGTAAGACAGTAAAGATAGCTCTCCCCAGCTGAGGCTTGCAACTGTGAATGAGTCGGTAATATTCTCCCCAAGCAGAGTTTATCTACCATCAACACTGAAAAGGCTTAATATCCCTGGCAGTCTTAATATTCCCCAGCGGAGTATAAGAATATTCCCCGGCAGAATACAAGATATCCCCAGTGGAGTTAAAATTTTCCCAGCGCAATCTGAAAAAGCTTCCCCAATGGAGTTGAAGAATCATCCCCAGTAGACTCCGGAAGTTCGTCCCCGACGGAGTATAAAAATAAATATCCCCAGCCGAGTTCAAAAGAAGATTGTCTCCAGCAAAGCTCAAAAGATTATCCCCATTAGAGCCTAAAAGGTTATCCCCAGTGAAGTCGCAACTGAAAGATCATCCCCAGCGGAGTTCTTTCCTTTCACGAACAGGAATTCAATCCCCAACAGGATTCAGTATCACCAGCAAAGGTAATCCATCCCCAGTGGAATTTATCAGTGGAATCCTCAGCAGAACACCTCTTCCCCACAGAGTAATCTCCTCATCAGTTTATTCCCCAACGGAGTTATCCTCTCCTACAGGTTTATTCTCTCAATCACCTTCGTTCACCATCCCCAGCGGAAACGAAGAATCTAACTCTATTCTCCAGCAACTATCTGGGATTTATTTTCCCCAGCTAGAAACATTACATTTCCATACATCATGATACATGCATATAAGCATCATACAACACAATCTCATTTATTTTGAGAACATCATTGCTTGATATATATCATGCATTGCATATGACTGACCCTTACTTTTTAGGAGAGATACAGTTAAAGTTCTCAGCTATGTCGAAGACCTGACCGGTTCTTAAATCTCAACTGAATTATCCTCGGTTGAATTTCAGATAAGGTTCTCAATCTCGACAATTTTCCTCCATCAAAGTGTGGATGAGTTCTACAATCTCAACGGTATACTACGTTGAAGACCAGACAGTTCCTAGATCTTGATGAAGATGCTTTCCTCCATCAAAGTGTGGACGAGTTCTACAATCTCAACGGTATACTACATTGAAGACCAGACAGTTCCTAGATCTTGATGAAGATGTTTTCCTCCGTCATAGTGTGGACGAGTTCTACAATCTCAACGGTATACTACGTTGAAGACCAGACAGTTCCTAGATCTTGATGAAGATGCTTTCCTCCGTCAAAGTGTGGACGAGTTCTACAATCTCAAAGGTATACTATGTTGAAGACCAGACAGTTCCTAGATCTTGATGAAGATGTTTTCCTCCATCATAGTGTGGACGAGTTCTACAATCTCAACGGTATACTACGTTGAAGACCAGACAGTTCCTAGATCTTGATGAAGATGTTTTCCTCCGTCATAGTGTGGACGAGTTCTACAATCTCAACGGTATACTACGTTGAAGACCAGATAGTTCCTAGATCTTGATGAAGATGTTTTCCTCCATCATAGTGTGGACGAGTTCTACAATCTCAACAGTATACTACGTTGAAGACCAGACAGTTCCTAGATCTTGATGAAGATGTTTTCCTCTGTCATAGTGTGGACGAGTTCTACAATCTCAATGGTATACTACGTTGAAGACCAGCCAGTTCCTAGATCTTGATGAAGATGTTTTCCTCCATCATAGTGCGTACGAGTTCTACAATCTCAACGGTATACTACGTTGAAGAGCAGACAATTCCTAGATCTTGATGAAGATGTTTTCCTCCGTCATAGTGTGGACGAGTTCTACTATCTCAATGGTATACTACGTTGAAGACCAGACAATTCCTAGATCTTAATGAAGATGCTTTCCTCCGTCAAAGTGTGGACGATTTCTACAATCTCAACGGTATACTACGTTGAAGACCAGACAGTTCCTAGATCTTGATGAAGATGTTTTCCTCCGTCATAGTGTGAACGAGTTCTACAATCTCAATGGTATACTACGTTGAAGACCAGACAGTTCCTAGATCTTGATGAAGATGTTTTCCTCCATCATAGTGTGGATGAGTTCTACAATCTCAACGATATACTACGTTGAAGACCAGACAATTCCTAGATCTTGATGAAGATGTTTCCCTCAGTCGAAGACCTGACCTGTTCTTAAATATCAACTGAATTATTCTCGGTTGAATTACAGATAAGGTTCTCAATCTCGACAATTTTCCTCCGTTGTAGTGTGGACGAGTTCTAAAACCTCAACAAAGATCAAGCTTCCCCGGCGGAATCTTCCACAACAACAAGTATGCAAGTTCTCGCTAAGGAATCTCTCATGCGATCGACACTCCTGCAGATGGCATCTGTAAGCCCATCCTCCTACCAACAATCTCAAAATGGCATCTGTAAGCCCATTCCCGACATCACCAAGCTGATACCACTTCATGCGAGTGCAAATTTCTGGGCACTCTAGTGTTCAATCATCTTCCACCTTCGGATCACGAAAGGCACGAAAGCCAATCTACATCCTCAGGTTTAAGAAGATTGAACAAGGGCAGCTGTTGTACCCCAAAATTTGCCCTCTCGTATTTCTCAAAACATTGCAAGAAAAATCTCCAAGTGGATCAAGGTAGCTCAAGAGTTGGACAGTCAAGCTATCTCCTAAGGCAGTCAACCCCGAGTTGGGGTTTTGTGTTGCATTAATATCCTTGAGTCCAAATGACCTCAAGTTCTCCCCAATGTCCTAATATGTTCTCAAGATCATCCATGTCAAATTTCAAGCCTTGCAGAGGAAGTTTGCTCAGTCAATTGCTCAAAGGGCTCAAAAATCGACTCTGCTAGGGCAAAAGTCAACTGTGACCTATAAACAATCAAACTTCAATATTTTTTGTCAATATTCTCATTTTTAAGGATATTTCATCATTTGATCAAGGTTTGATCATGATTCACCAAGGATTGCTCAAAATTCATCAAGACTCAAAAGTTGCTAAATTAGGGTTTTGTAGGAAAAGTCAACTCAACTTTGACCAAGCATAACTTTCTCATACTTTATGATAAATGACCCATCCAAATCTCATTTTGAATAGTATTCAATTCCCTACAATACATCTTCATACCCAAAGATCAGAAAATCCACTCACAAAAAGTTATAAATTTGGATATTATAGGTCATTTTTGAAAGTTAACAAAAACACCTTTTTTGCCAAAGCTTATAACTTTAGCATGGAATATCAAAATTAGATGATACCAAAAGGGTTGGTTAGAGGACATCTCAAGATTTCTAAAAAGTCCAAGAACATTTTCAAAAGTTCCAAATTGAAGAAGTTATGCATTGTTGAAGTTGGACATTTTTGCAAAATTGCCAAAAGTCAACTATCCCCAAAACTTCAAATTTTGTCAAATGGGCCCATTCCTTTCCACTTGATTTGAGCTTGCATCATTATCCACGTGTCCTAGCTTCAGCCATGAGCCCATATCTTATTTTTATTATTTAATTTTATTTTTAATTGAATTTATTCATTTTAAATCAAATAAAATCAAATAAAATCATATAAAATCAAAAGTATTTATAACTCATGATTTTTTGGTTGCTTTAGGCTTTGAATACATCTATTATGTGAATCAAATTCGCATCAAGTGCATTGGTTACAAGAAGATATGATTTATGCCAAATTTGGAAGGTTGTAATGGTGGAATCAAATCCAATTCATGAGCATTAATGTGGAGAGATTTGTACCAAGTTTCTTACCCTAATGCAATATACATTACATAAGGAAGGCAAAGGCACGAAAATAATGGTTGGAGGCTGCAAGAAGAGGCAGAACAAAAGTTTGAAAAAGTGGTAAAAAGCTTGAATTCAAGATCATAACAAGAGGCATTTTCAAAAGCCAAAAGTTATCCCAATCGCTTCCTGGGTGTTCACTCAACCTTCTTGGATCAAGAGCAAGCGTTCTCACATACCACAAAGCACTGTAAGTATCACGAAAATCACCTTGGTTCTTGAATTCGTGATTCATTATTCTTGCATCATTTGAACAAATTGCTTGCATATTCATAACCCTCATGACATTTGTAAACTTTTTGCATTATTCAATTTGGTTTATAGGCCCTGTAACCCCAAAACACCATAGCTAGGGTTGCGTGTTTGTTTTTAGGGCTTTCTTTTTCAGGAAAAATCAGGACTCAAGAAGGACATAATGTTAATCAGGAAGCCAAGACGAACTCAACCATGTTTTTGGAATTGATTTATGTGGCCTAGGGAAGATTTTAGAGCAAGCTTGCGTATTTAGCTGCGGATCCAAATCCGCAGGTAATATTTGCAGGATTTGGAGGAAGAAGACGACGAGCTGTCGTTCTCCCATTGGCTAATTCAAATTAATTTTCGCGCATTTTTATTTTCTGGCATATAATTTGTTTTGTTTATATTATAATTTCTTTGTATTTTACTAACAATAGAATCAAAGCAGTGCAGTGGCAAGCGTGCAAGCATATCACTTTCAGGACCTGGGTTCGAATCCCAGGTCCCCCACTTTCTTTGTTATTTTCCTTCTTCAGGTAGTCACATGTATGTCCAAGCATGCAGCGCACCATACGCCTTCGCACATCCAACAGCCAGATGGCTAAAGGCCAGATCTGGTGATCCAGGCTGAGAGTCCACCATGGAGTCAAGTCCAAGTGCGCACACGGAATCCTAAAAGTCAAACCAGGCCAGCGCTTAATGGGCCTCAGCATTGCTATATGCACCACAAAATTCAGGCCCAAACCTCTCTCTCTTTATTTTGTTTATTAATTGTTTTTATTATTTTTGTTTTTAATTCTAACCAATCATTAAAATTCTTTTTCTTTAAAATAAAATCACACCAAAATATTTTTATTTAATCAAATTCTAGCTTTTATTTTTATTATTAAACATTAATTAAATTAATTTAGGTTTTAATGTTAGAATAATTTTAACCTTTTTTTGCAAATAATTAAAATTAACTAGACTTAATTAGGTTTTACTAATTCAATTAATTTTTATTTTCTTTCTTTAAATAACCAAAAATCCAAAAATAAACTTTTTTTCATTCATTAATTAATTTATTTAATTTAGTGATTAATTTAGATTTATTTCTTTCTTAAAATATAAAAAAACCACAAAACATTTTCTTTATCAAATTAAATTCTAACTTTTATTTTTGTTAATAAACATTAATTAATTAATTTAGAATTTTAATTAGAATAACTTTCACATTTTTGTAAATAATTAAAATTCAATTAGATTTAATTAGGTTTTTTTACTAACATTAATTAATTTTTATTTCTTTCCTAATATATAAAAAAACCACAAAAACATTTTCTTTATCAAATTAAATTCTAACTTTTATTTTTGTTAATAAATATTAATTAATTGATTTAGAATTTTAATTAGAATAACTTTCACATTTTTGTAAATAATTAAAATTCAATTAGATTTAATTAGGTTTTTTTACTAACATTAATTAATTTTTATTTCTTTCCTAAAATACAAAAACCCAAAAATATTTATTTTAATTAATTAATTTATTTATTTAATTTAGTAATTAATTTAGATTTATTTCTTTCTTAAAATAAAAAAAACAACAAAAAAAGATACTTTCTCTCAAAAAGGGTCAAAACCCTATTTGCGCTCGATTTAATTTCTCGCACGTGATTTATTTTCTTTTATATCATAATGTATTTGTTCCCGGTTTGTAATAGTTAATAGGACCTTTATTTATTTTTTATCGCTTTATTTATTTTTACAAAGGGTTTGTCTTTGGCGATGTAAATACCCGACGCCTTGTAATTTAAATTCCACATTTTATTTCCCGCAAAATATAATTGTTAGATGTTTGATAATAGGAATGCATGACAAGAATGAATGTTTAACCTAAAATCAACTTAGATCACCCTTAACATGTACAAAGATAAAAATAACCGAAAACGACACACTCGCACATGCGCACTCTTAGGGTACACCCCACTTGGTTGCCTTCGTACGCTGTCATTGAGTATAGGTCACTTTAGAGGTCGCCCTCTTGTCTAAAAGATCATAGTTGCCTCGAAACGGTTGCCTCGGATATTGTTGCCTCAAAACAAATGATCTAAGACATTAGGGTTACCGCTAAGGCGTCCTAACATTGCTTTAGTGACTGTAAGTCCCTAATTCGAATTGACCCTTAAACTCCAACGATTGTGCTACCTATTCATCAATAGTAGGATAGAATTGTCTAAAGGACATTAGCATAGAACGATTCCTTTTTCGAGTAGGTAGATGGTTCTTAAGTACTTGCTCTTTCAAAAAATAAAAACTTTTCACACTTACACTTTTGCAAACAAGTTTTCAAAACACTTCATTACACTCTTGAGGACAGAAGCAAGAGTTAAATCGAAGTTTCAAACAAAAACTTTTTTTCAAAACCCACAAGCACAAAAAAAGAAATATTTAGAAAACAATATGATCAAGTACCTAAGATCTCGTGGATAACCACGGATAGAAAGGGTGCTAACACCTTCCCTTTCTATAATCTACCCCCCGAACCCGAGAAATATCTCGAAAAAGGAATTTTTCAATGCTTTTTTCCTTTCCTTGTTGGATAAAATAAAAGTCAGTGGCGACTCTTTCTTACCGCGACATTTTGCGAATAAAAAACGCAAAACGCAAACCAGCATTCCAAAAAAACAGTCAGTTCTTTCCCATCATAACACAGAACTGGCGACTCTGCTGGGGACGCTTAATAAGTGGGGTGTACCTTAGGAATAGTTCATAATGTTTTCAATTGCTTGACTTGTATGCTTTATATTTGTGGGCTTGTATCAGATTTACTATAGATCCTAACCCGGATCTGGGGGATACCCTTTAGGTAAGTAGCAATAAACTGTGAGGGAACTGTACAGCGTAGATCGATACGGTTGAAGCAGTAGCTACGTTGGTGTGGCACTTTAGTATGTACCGATATCCCTTGTGGCGCAACGAGGAGAATATGGGTATGCTAAGGGGTCATTAAGCACCAACTGACCTTGGAACCTTTAAATTGACCAACTTGGCCATAGAACAGTAGCAGTATGCTACACTCATTGAGACCAAACTCTCGAGATGATTCCGGCCGCAAGAAAAGGTTGCTAAACTGGAATTATGACCGATCTAGGGTGGCCATTGATATTGAGATCCTCTAGAACCCGGTTACTATTTCTAGGACAGGTTGAACCAACTAAACTAAAAGAGGGTAATACCTAAACTCCATGCCAGCCTAAACTTAAGGTTGTTTGTGTGACTTGTGTGCCTTCAAACTTGAACTACTTGCACATTCTTGCTATCTGACAACATGAGTTCCTTGCAGGTTTTGTTTACAGTCCTTATCTAATAATTTCGATTTATTGCAGGGTTTACTTACATCACTTCACACTTTTGCTTAAACGCATAGCATACACATCATAACATCATGCCTTAACATTTCCTTAACCATTTCAAGGATCTCGAGGGTTTGTGATGCAGGTTATGGTAAATCAAATGTCTAGCAAGGGGCAAAGGGGATTTATTTTCCTCTAGCCAAGGTTGTCTAGAAATCAAAACACGATAACTTGAGTCATGGGCTATGACCCACTCGATATGGTGAGATTGACTTTTGAAGAAGGACTCTTAACAACATGAAGTTTCTTCAATCAAAGCTGCAAAATTCAAATTCTAACAAGTTTCTTGTTTACCCCGCGGGATCCTTGAAAACATTGCATACATACATATCATTGCATAACAGGTATCCCAGTACAAGTCTCTCATGTTCTCGCTGTTTATTTCAGCAATGGCTTTCTAACCAGACAACCAAGATCTTCAAACTCGAGAAGCTCAGTTCAGGGACGTATTCCTAAACCTATCCAAGGGGCAGGAAGAGTTGAAAACACTCCTCGTTGGGAACTTGGTCAAGAAAAGTCCTGAAGACAATAAGGAAGAACGGCTGGAACAACTGCAAGCTGAGTTTAGTGCCATGAAAACCCAGATGCTGGGGTAGATGGCTCTTATCCAAGGCTTAGCTCGGGAACAAGAAGAGCTGAGAACCATTATCAACCAGCTTCATCAAGATAGATACAACAACATGAAACAAACAGTCAAGGACGGGGACCAAGTCATTAATCAACTTCCGAGAAGTCAAAGGTTTGGTTTAATGAATAATAGACCTCTCCAAGTTGCTACTACCTCAAGGGTCGAACAACAACCTTGCCATAAACAACGGGTTGATCAGAGTAAGCCAAATATGCCCAAGAGGCAATTTACCAAGCTCAACATGTCGTTGTCTCAGGCTTTACAACACCTGTTGAGATTGAATCTGGTGACATTAAGGGACCCTCCTAAGAATCCCAACATAGCCTCCCCAAGGTACAATCCTGATGCAAGGTGTGCATATCACTCCAACTGCTCGGGGCATGATACTAACATCTGTTGGGCGTTGAGCAACAAAATTCAAGACCTGATTGATGAAGGAGCATTGGAACTCACACAAGACGGTCAGATTGAATTCTTTTGCCATCCCCCCAAGGTTCTCCATTTGAAGTGACAAGTACTGAGACGAGAAGACTTTTTGTTCATTAGAATTTTTAAGTTGTAATTTTCTTTTGATTGTTCGAACATTTATTCATGTCAAACTTTATTAATTTATCAATGCATTGCATATGTCTGTTTTGAATCAATCCATTCGTATTTCACTATATTCAAATTGCTTTAAGTTTTTGTGATGAACAACTCTCGATTAAAAAATTCTAAGCCTTTAGAGGGAGGATGACGAAAATGATATCAAAATCTCTACAGTATGCTTTTGAACAGACCCCACTGACGAGGTACATGCATTGTTTCAAATCCTAAATAGTGGAGTTATAAGGAAGATAATCCCTAGTCAACCCCTTTGAGCCAAAGAAGTTGGAGTTTTTCTATTCACAAATTAAAACCCTTTATTATAACCTGGGGCAGGGTAGTTTTCTCAGTTGATCCAGGTGCACAATGAATGGTGTTGTACCCCAAAATTTTCCCTCCCATACTCTTCAAGATTTGCCAAGATCAAGGTTCAAAATCTCTCAAGGGTTGCACAGTCCAATTGCCTCTTAATACAGTCAAAATTAGGGTTTTGGTTCTGGAAAAGAAGTTGAGGTTTCCAAGGGTCCAATCAAGTCTCACATGCCTATAAACATTGTCAAGCATCCATATGCCAAGTTTCAAGACCCACAGCATCAAATTGCACAGTCAAAAACCCTAATTGCTTCACAGTCAACTGCAGGGGCAAAATGGTCATTTGACAGTCAAAAGTCAAAAAATTTGGTCAACATCTTATTTTGAAGCCACAAACATCATTTGATCAATTCTTGATCATGATTCTCAAAGCATGGCTCAAAAAATCTCAAGATGCAAAAGTTTCTATTTTTGGACAACTGAAAAAGTCAACTGCAAATTGACCAGGCATAACTTCTTCATGGTTTATCAGAAAAATTCCATCCAAAGTTCATTTTGAAGAGAATGACATTTCCTACAACTCATCTTCACACTTCAAGACCAAGAAATGCTCTCACAAAAAGTTATCAATCTCAACATTATAGGTCATTTTCAAAAGTCAACAAAAAGGCACTTCAAGTCAAAGACCATAACTTGAGATTGGTAAATCAAAATGACATGGGACCAAAGGCATTGGTTAGAGGACTTCAATACCTTTCCAAAATGTCCAATAACATGATCAAAGCTTAAACATTGAGCAAGATATGCCTTGTGGAAGTTGGGAAATTTTTGGGAATTTTGGAAAGTCAACTTTGCACAAAAGGGTTCAAAAATGCTAATGGGCCACAAATTCTTCCATGAATCATTACCCAAAGGCCATGCACGACCCATTGACCTCCAAGGGAGTTATTTTCTCATTTTTGATTAATTATTTGAATTTTTATTATTATTAATTCACTTAATTAAAATTAAATATGAAAAAATAGCAAATGATACTTTTCAAATCTTTTTGTGCAGAGATCTCACTCATCATGTGCTAAATATTTCGCGCACATTCAAAAAGGCAATATCTCTCATGATTGGCAATAGTTTCATGGCAAAAAGATTGAAATTGATCTCATGGAAAATCAAATCTCCAAATCATCAATGCATGGATTATAGGCTGGTTTTTTTAACCTAATTCATTCACATACATAAGCACAATTGAAACCTAAAGCGACAGACACAGAAGCTGCGCTAAACACCAAAGAACAAACTTGCAATTTTGGCCTAAAAACCTTAAAACTGTTTTCATACCTAGAAGGCATTTCAAAGCTTGGAAAGCATTCCAAAAGCTTGCTAAGACATCCAGGAAACGATTCCAATCAAAACCGGACCTCCATACTCAAAGAAGTGGTAGAACGACATCACCCTGTTCATAAAATTTTTCATATTCGTGTTTGAATTTACATGCATTTTTCATACTTTTTAAATGTTGATTTACACTAACATGAACATTCTGAAGCTAATGGTACCATTCAATTGAAGAATGGTTGCCTAAATAGGAATTCACCATGGACGTCCTCTAGGGTTTCAGAAGCTTTGATTTAGGTGTTTTCACGTCTGGAAAAATTGGCCAACCAAACCTATTCCATTGAAATCAGGACATCCAGACGATATCATTCCACACCTCGCGCCTTTTTTATATTGATCTATGTGCTAATCGTTATTTTCACACATTGTAGTTAGTGGGGGTTTAAAACCCCCGCTATTCGTTTTTATTTACAGGCAGATGGAGAAGATGAAGCTGGCGTGGCAAAGATTGACTGGATAATTTAAATATTCGCGCGTGATTTTTGTGTTCTACCAATAGCGCTTGTTTTCTCTTATAATAATCACGTTCCATAATAATATCAAAAGCGCGCGTTGGCTCAGATGGTTGGTAAGCTGGCTTACAGGTACTGGGACCTGGGTTCGATTCCCAGGTCCCCTATTATATTTCATAATTTTTCCCATAACATGCTTCTGTGTAGCGCCTCTCCCAGTGATCCACCATATGCCCAACGCCTGTGCCTGCCAAGTGTCCCAGGGGATCAATCCAATGGCCAGAATGTGGATTCCACCATGCACGCTAGTCAATTGATGTGTACACAACCATAAAAAGTCAAAAAGGGCCTGATTCAATGGGCCAAATTGCTCTACAAAGACCTCCAAATTGGGCCAGATACCCCCCTTTTGTTTGTATTCTTCTTTCTAACTTTCTCCTTTCTTTTCAATTCCTTTTTAATTTGCTTTATTTATTTTATTTAATTCACAAAAATAATTTTCATAACACAAAAATCAGAAAATCAAAAAATAAAATATGTTTATTTAATATTTAATCCATTAATATTTTTGTAAATAAATTTTAATAATCAACTTAGTAAAATTAGGTTAAAATTTTAATGTTTTTCTTAAATAACTAAAATATGTAGAAATTAGGTTTTTAACATCTTTTATCCTTTTTTTAATAAACAATTTTTTCTTATTATCATTATTATTAACCATTAATTAATTTTGTAAATAAACATGTAATTAATTAATTAGGGTAAATTAGGTTTTAAACTTTAACTTTTTTTCAAAATAACTTAGAATTAGGGTTTCTTTTAATTTTAATTTTAATTTTCTTATTTCATAAATACCAAAAACCATAAAAAACATTCCTTTTCTTATTAAATAATTAATTAATTTTTAATTTCATTTAATTTCTTTAAAGGGTCCAACGCCCTCGACATTCAATTCTAATTTCTTTTCGCGCGTTTATCCTTATTTTCCATTTTAAATATTATGTAATTGCCCAAGCCTTGTAATAATGATTAGGAAATTTATTTACTTTCTGCATTTCATTAAAAAAACGGGTCTTTGTTAATTTGGCGATGTATAGACCCGCGCCTTATAATAACGTAGGACTTTATTTTCCGCACTTTAATTTCCGCACCCTTAAAACTGCTAAATTTTGCATGAAAGAATGAATGGCCAAAAATAAAAACAACGCGTAGCTCACGATACCATGACAAGATAAAACATAACTGAAAGCAATACACAAATTCACACACCACTCTTAGGGTACGCCTCACTGTTGCCTTGCCCCTCGAAACGTGGTCGTCGAGTATAGGACGTTTTAGTAAGTCCTTATGTCCATGAACATGGCATAAGGGTAGCTTCTAAGGTGTCCTACTGTTGCTCTGGTGACCACACTGTCCCTACAAACTCGAATTGACCCGAACACCTCCAACGGTGGTGCTACCTACCTCTCAATGGTGGGATGGCACTACCTTAAGGACATTTACACAGCCTAATTCCTTAGGGTAGGTAGATGACTCGTAGATACTTGCTCTAATTCAAAACAAATCAAAACTCCTTCTCACACCGACACTTTTCAAAAAGCTTTCAACAA
This sequence comes from Vicia faba, assembly GCA_948472305.1. Taxonomy (NCBI): domain Eukaryota; kingdom Viridiplantae; phylum Streptophyta; class Magnoliopsida; order Fabales; family Fabaceae; genus Vicia; species Vicia faba. The sequence continues at coordinate 1,542,344,613 of OX451735.1, forward strand.
CAATTTTTCAAACACTCTTGAGGACTGATACAATAGTCGATCTGAAACTTTCAAAGAAACTTTTTCCAACCCACTCACAATTGAAAAGCAAACACTTTTGAAAACACAAATGAGCAAGTATCTAAGAGCCCATGGATAACCATGGATAGAAAGGGTGCTAACACCTTCCCTTTCTATAAATCTACCTCCTGAACCGAGAAACTATCTCATAAGGAATTTTGCTGTGCTTTTGTCCTGTCCATGTTGGAGAAAATAAAAGACAATGGCGACTCTTGCTTCCGCGACATTTCGCGAACCAGCGTTAAACAGTCAGTTCCAGATCCACCGATCACAGAGCTGGCGACTCTGCTGGGGAATATTGTAAAGTGAGGTGTACCTTAGGACTAAGATCACTTGTGTTTTCAATTGTCTGAATTGTTTGCTTTAAATTGTGGGCCTGTCTTGGGAGTTCTATAGATCCTAACCCGGATCTGGGGATACCTTCTTAGAAAGTAGCAACAAGGCTGTGAGGGAACTGTGCGGGGTATACCGACATGGTTGAAGCAGTCTGCTACGTTGATGTGGCACTTTGGTGTGTACCGGTAACCCTTGAGTTCAGTCAAAGAGAGTACGGGGCCTCCACGTGGTGTCGTGAAGCATCAACTGACCTCAGGAACCTTAATTGAACCATCTTGGCCTCTTTAGGGTAGTGAGATAACTGACTTTGGTGCAGTCCGAGGTTGGTTGATACTCGATACTACACTCAATTGAGGGTTGTTTTCTTGGAATATTTCGGTCGCCAGTTCAGTGGCTAAATCGAAACGATGAACAATGAAAGCAATCCAATGATATTGGGACCCTTAGAACCCGGTTACTTCTGATAGGACAGGTTGAGCCCACCAACTTCAAGAGGGTAATACCCAAACCCCATGCTGGCCTAAACTCTAAGGGCTCGTCTTGTGTGACTTGTGTGCCTTATCATGTTTGCCCTTGTGAATATTTGTGGTGTGTTTAATCATAGCATCATGACATCATACAGCATCATATGCATTGACTAACCATTTCAGGGGTTCGAATCTTCATCTTTGTTCTTGTTTTGTAGGACATGGAAACTGTTCGCAGAAAGACTATTCAGATCAGCCTTGTAAGGGTCCCTCCTCAGCTTAAGGAGCTTATATCCAGGATTCCCGAGAGCTCTTCTTTTAGTGAGAGGCATGGAAGACTCAGCAGCTTGGTCAACACCAACATTGAGGAAGATATGATAAAAGTCCAGTTCTAGTTCTTTGACCCTCTGCACCACTATTTCACTTTCCTGGATTATCAACTGGTGCCTACATTGGAAGAGTTCTCCCGGCTTCTGAAGATCCCTATCCTTGATCAACTACCCTACAACGGTACGGAAAGGGAACCCAAACTTGAAGAGATTGCTAAAGCACTACGCCTACAACCATCTGACCTCAAGGGACATTGGGAAGTCATAAGTGGTATCAAAGGGTTCTTAGCCAGGTTTCTGTTTGAGAAGGCCCAAGAATGTTGGAACTCCCTTGACCTACAAGCTTTTGAAGAAGTTGTGGCCCTCCTTGTCTATGGTTTGGTGTTGTTCCTTAATCCAGATCGGCTTATAGATATCAGTGCTGTCCAGATCTTCATGTCCAGGAATCCTATACCTACGTTGCTTGGGGACATCCTTCACTCATGTTACACTCGAACCATGAGAAAAAGAGGTGTTCTTATGAGCTGTACTCCTCTCCTGGGAAGGTGGTTTATTTTTCACCTTCCGCAGTCAGTTTTGAAGAACGAGCGGGGTTTGAGATGGTCACAACGATTGATGACTCTTACACATGCTGATATACGTTGGTGCTCTCGGTCCAGAGAGGATGTCACTATCATTGATTGTTGCGGGGAGTACCCTAATGTTCCTTTACTTGGAATCAGAGGAGGTATTACTTACAACCCGTGTCTGGCTTGGAGACAGTTTGGTTATGCTCGGAGGGACGGCCCTCATGACATGTTAATTCCTGACATAGTTTTTGACTTCGACAATGATGCACAAGGACTTCGCCAGAGATTTATCAGAGCTTGGAGGATGCCAGTAGGATATACAGCAAGACCCTGGGGCACAGGAACTCCATCCCGTTGGAGCCTTATCTCAAGTGGGTACGAGCCCGCTCCCAGAAGTTAGTGATGCCTTATCCTCATGTTCTCCCTGTGATCAAAGAGCCAATATTGGAAGGAGAGGTGTCCTACACCATTCAACATCCTGACATGCCCACGTCCTGGGAAGAGATGCAGAAGAGCTGGATCCAGCTTAAGGAAGAACGGAATTCTCTTGAGACCAGTCTACATGCTAGTGAGAAGAAGGTCTTGAAGCTCACCCGCCTACTGCACGAGGAAAGGAATCTCAACACCTACATTGCTCCGAAGAGGATGCATAGTGTCTTTTGGGATTGATTTGCTTTGTAATGTTTGCCCATGGGGCTTTGATGTATCAAACAATTATTTTCTTAATGATAACGTGTGTTCCTTTTTGTCTACTACAAATTTGAACTTTCGAACCCTTGAATGCATTACATAAACACATATCATTCATCATGTGCATAGCAGGTACTCTTCTTTTCAGGTTGCTTACTGTTCTTCGCTGTTTATTTCAGCATCATGAACCCTGAACCATCTACCGATCAGTCTATCAAGGCCCTTCAGGCTCAGAACGCACAATTTCAAGAGCTGATCATGGGTCTGGCTCAAGGTCAAGAGGAGCTGAAGGCTCTGCTGGTCAAGAAGAAGAAGAAGAGAACTGTTCTATTCAACATGGGCCGGAGGTTTGGTAACACACTGCAGAATGAGGAAGCTGGTTCTTCTGTAGGCAAAGGCAGTCCCCAGGGGGGAAGGGCTCCAAGTCCGGTGGTCTCTGACAACGAGACTGATTTTAATGAGGAGCAGTATCCTCCAGCTGAAGACAGATACAAGCAGTTGGAACACCGTCTGAATGCCATGGAAATTCAACAAGTGCCTGGGTTGGATTTCAGAGACTTGGGTTTATCTTCTGGTGTGATCATCCCGCACAAGTTTAAAGCACCATCTTTCGCAAAGTGTGGCGGGGCGTCCTACCCTAAGCTACACCTCAGATCTTATGTGCGGAAGATTCAGCCGTATACAGTGGACAAGAACTTGTGGATCCACTTCTTCCAGGAGAGTCTTTCAGGGACTCATCTCGAATGGTTCTATCAGCTGGATGGAACCAAGGTTCATAACTGGGAGGAGTTGGCTACTGCTTTTTACAAGCAGTATCAATATAATGCCGACCTCGCTCCTACACGTACCCAACTCCAGGGTATGTCGCTGGGATCGGGAGAAGGTTTTAAAGAGTATGCGCAGAAGTGGAGGGACCTGGCTGGCAGGGTGCAGCCACCATTAACTGACCGTGAATTGGTAGATATGTTCTTGGGGACCCTATCCGGGCCATTCTTCAATCATCTTATTGGTAATTCATCTGCAGGATTCACAGACCTTATTCTGATTGGGAAAGGATAGAGGCTGGTATGAAATCAGGTAAAATTCAGAAGGGTACATCTTCAAGTTCTGAGAAGAAACCTTTTAAAAAGGAGGCCAGTGCTGTGTATGGGCCTAGAAGGCAAGACAAACCAGAGCGCCGCCAAGCTGTTAACGCGGTGGTTATTGCTAAGCCTGTTGTCGCTCCTCGGCAAGCTAATCAACCAAGGGGTGAGAGACCCAGAAGAGAATTCACTCGGCTGAGTATGACCTTGTCACAAATCTTACCGCAATTACTATCGACCAACTTGGTAACCGTCAGGGAGGCTCCGAAGGTTGTGAATACTGCATCCCCCAAATATAATCCAAATGCCCGCTGTGCTTATCACTCCGATAGCCCGGGGCATTCTACTGATGATTGCTGGGCCCTGAGAAACAAGGTTCAAGACCTTATTGATGCGAAGGAGATACAATTTGAGGCGCCTGAGAGGCCAAATGTGGTGACTGCTCCTATGCCCCAGCATGGAGTAAATGCCGTTGAGGAAAACTTGTATGTCGTTTCTGTGAATGATGTAGCTACCCCTCTGTTGACTGTTAAGAGGAACCTGTTGCTGGCCGGTTTATTTCCGGGTTGTAGCAAGGATTGCCTTTTGTGTGTTGTTACCCCTACTGGTTGTCCGTTGCTGAAGTTAGGCATCCAAAGCCTGATGGACAGCAAAGAGATTCTGTTCAAAAAGACCGCTGTTCCTTTTGTTCCTGTGGAAGAAGTATCTGTCGTTACAATTTTCAACAATCCAATCAAGGCTCCCCCGAGGAAGCCAGTTAAAATCATGACTGTTGCACCCATTATTATTACTGTTCTGGGGCCCCGCCCCTATGAATCTGACAAGGCTGTCCCATGGCACTATGGGGCAGATATATATGTACTTGGAGTGAAGCAGGAGTTCAACACCGGTACCAGCATCAGCAATATCACCGGTCCAACTAAAGTTACTCGTAGTGGCAGGCTCTTCTCGCTTGACATTGCTCCACCAATTATCCGAAGACCTCTTATAATAACGCCTGCAAGTGCGCCTGTGTCCACTTCTGATCAAGTTGCTTCCCCTGCTGCCGAGTCATCTAATACTCGGGGAAAGGGGATTGATGATGAGCCTGCCTGGATGGAGGCACCAAAGTCTGTGAATGTTGAAGCCTCCCAGCAAGAGATGGAGGAAATTCTTAAGATAATCAAAAAGAGTGACTTTAATGTCGTTGAACAGCTGGGGCATACCCCCTCCAAGATCTCTATGCTATCGTTGCTGCTGTGCTCAGAGGCCCACGCCAAGGCCCTGATTTCATTTCTGAAGACGGCCCATGTGCCACAAGAGACATCTGCAGATCAATTCACTGACTGTGTAGCCAATTTGACAGCTGACAATGGTTTGGGTTTCTCGAATGTTGATCTTACCGCTAAGGGAAAGAACCACAATGATGCCCTGCATGTCTCTATAGAATGCAGGGGCACTACTCTCGCACACGTGTTGGTGGACACCGGTTCTTCCCTGAATGTGTTACCCAAGAAGGCCTTAGACCGGTTGGATTGTGAGGGCCTGGAGTTGAAACCTAGCAACATCATTGTCCGAGCCTTTGACGGGTCGAAGAGGATGGTTCATGGCGAGGTAGACATTCCTATTCGTGTGGGTTCCCAAGTATTTGACTCAACGTTCTATGTGATGGACATCCATCCATCTTATTCCTGTTTGCTGGGTCGACCTTGGATTCACAAAGCTGGGGCTGTAACCTCCACTCTACACCAGAAGCTCAAGTACCGTGTCAGAGGGAAGATTGTTACTGTGCAGGGGGAGGAAGAATACATGGTTAGTCATTTGAATTCCTTCCGGTATATTGAGATGGACGGGGAGTTTATTGAAACCCCCTTTCAACATTTTGAAGAGGTACCTCCAACATTGGCAGCAGCAGAAGCAGTGACCGAAGAGAGTTCTCCTTTGAAGATGGCCTCCTTAAAGGACGCCCGGGCTGTAATCGAGAAAGGTGAATGTGCTAACTGGGGCAGGCTCCCTGATTTCACTCCTAAAACTGACAAGTTTGGACTGGGTTTTACTGCAGAGGCTCAGAGGGCTGTGCGCAAAGCTAGGATCGGAAGACCTTCTGTGCTCATTACCAATCCAGGAGTGAATGCTATTGGGGATGAAGACGAAGTGGAAGAATCAGAGTTCGATAGCTGGATCTACCCGACGACTGATGGTGGATTGAGCAATTGGACCGCAAAAGATCATACACCTGTTACTTTTGTTACGCAGTAATGAATTCCTTTGTTTTTGTTATTTGTAATAAACAATGAATTGAAACTTTATGGCCCGGTGTCTTACCCGGGGCACCGTGGCTTCATTTGTGAGGGCTTATAATTGTCATTTCCATATATCATGAATAAAGACCTTGGACGTTTTTTCGCATTTCAAATCTTGTGCTCCCTTTCTTTCTTTCTTTCTTTATATATTGCAAAACAGCTATATTTACACACACTCACCTATACAGGTTTCAATCCACTCTGGATCTCACTGGTAACGACTCTGCTACTGCCAGTTATGACTTCGAAAATCCGATCAACTTAGTCGAAGACGAAGGTGAAGATGATTGCGAAGTGCCTGGTGAGCTTGCAAGACTGTTACTCCAGGAAGAGAGGGCAATTCAACCACATGAAGAGCCAGTGGAAACGATAAATCTGGGTACTGAGACATATAGAAAGGAAGTTAAGATTGGTGCCAATCTATAGCTCAGCGTGAAACAACGGTTGACTCAGATGTTGCATGATTATGTGGAGATCTTTGCCTGGTCCTACGAAGACATGTCTGGGTTGGATACTGACATCGTGGTTCATCACTTGCCTACCAAGGAAGACTGCCCTCTGGTTAAGCAAAAGGTCCGCCGTATGCGTCCAGAGATGTCCGAGAAGATCAAAGCTGAGGTTATGAAGCAATTCGATGTCGGGTTTCTTGCAGTGACTTCTTACCCTCAGTGGGTTGCCAACGTGGTGCCGGTGCCGAAGAAGGACGGTAAGGTCAGAATGTGTGTTGACTACAGGGATCTGAACAAGGCCAGCCCCAAGGATGACTTCCCCCTACCTCACATAGATGTTCTGGTTGATAATACTGCTCAGCTCAAGGTATTCTCCTTCATGGATGGTTTTTCAGGTTACAATCAGATCAAGATGGCTCCTGAAGACATGGAGAAGACTACCTTTGTTACTCAGTGGGGCACCTTCTGCTACAAGGTCATGCCATTTGGGTTGAAAAATGTTGGGGCAACCTACCAACGTGCCATGGTTGCTTTATTTCATGATATGATCCATCATGAGATTGAAGTGTATGTCGATGATATGATTGCAAGGTCCCAAACTAAGGAGGAACACCTTGACCATCTGCAGAAACTGTTTGATCGTTTGAAACTGTACCAGCTGAGGTTGAACCCGAACAAGTGCACCTTCGGGGTAAGATCTAGAAAGTTGCTAGGCTTCGTCGTGAGCAAAAAGGGTATTCAAGTGGACCCTGCCAAGGTTAAAGCCATTCAAGAGATGCCAGTTCCTAAGACAGAGAAAGAAGTCAGAGGCTTTCTAGGACGTCTGAATTACATTGCTCGATTCATCTCACACCTAACTACTACTTGTGAACCAATCTTCAAGCTGCTGAAGAAAGATCAGGTAGTACGTTGGAATGATGAATGTCAGGCCGCTTTTGACAGAATCAAAGAGTATCTCCAAGAACCACCCATCCTTATGCCACCGGTTGAAGGGAGACCTCTAATACTATACTTGACAGTACTTGACAGCTCAATGGGGTGTGTGCTGGGGCAGCATGACGAGTCTGGCCGAAAAGAGCATGCCATTTATTACCTTAGCAAAAAGTTTACCAACTGTGAGACCCGATACTCACTGCTCGAGAAAACTTGCTGCGCTTTGGTATGGGCTGCTCGCCGGCTGAGACAGTATATGCTGACTCACACTACCTTGTTGATCTCGAAAATGGATCCAATAAAGTACATATTCGAAAAGCCTGCTTTGTCTGGGAGAATAGCAAGATGGCAAATGATCTTGACAGAATACGACATCCAGTACACGACTCAGAAAGCCATCAAAGGAAGTGTATTGGAAGACCATTTGGCACACCAGGCAGTAGATGACTATCAGTCAATGAACTTCGAGTTTCCAGACGAGAGCATCATGATAGTGACTGATTGTGAAGTACTTGGACCGGATGAAGGACCTGAAGAAGGATCCCGATGGTCTATGCACTTTGACAGAGCCTACAACACTTTGGGTAACGGTATTGGCGCTGTGATCATATCCCCTCAAGGCACTCATACTCCGCTCACTGCTCGGCTATGTTTCAACTGCACCAACAACATGGCAGAGTATGAGGCATGCATCATGGGTATTCAAGCTGCGATTGACTTAAGGATCAAGTTTCTGAGTGTCTTCGGAGATTCCACTCTCGTGATCAATCAGATCAAAGGCGAGTGGGATACGAAACATCCGAATCTTATTCCTTACAAAGAATGTGTATTGACATTGATCCCCCATTTCACAGAGATAACTTTTGAACACTTCCCGAGAGAGGAGAATCAGTTGGCGGACGCGTTAGCTACGATGTCTTCCATGTTTAAAGTCAAGTGGGACAATGAGGCTCCCCGGGTCATTATCTGGAAACTGGACGAACCGGCATACTGTTGTGATCTAGAGGCTGAGGTAGTGACTGAAAAACCTTGGTACCACGATGTGAAGAGATACTTGGAAGCTCAGGAATACCCTGAAGGTGCATCTGTCAACGACAAGAAGTTTCTGAGAAGATTCGCCGCAAAGTTCTTCCTCAGCAATGGCATTCTGTACAAGCGAAACCATGATTCGACCTTACTGCACTGTGTGGATAAGACTGAAGCAGAAAGGATCATGGCGGAGCTGCATGAAGGTACCTTCGGAACACATTCTAGTGGACACACTATGGCAAAGAAGATCCTTCGGGCAGGATATTTCTGGTCCACCATGGAAGCTGATTGTTACCAACATTCTCGGACATGTCATAAGTGCCAGATGTTGTACCCCAAAATTTTCCCTCCCATATTCTTCAAAGATTTGCCAAGTCAAGCTTCAAAATTCCCCAAGGGTTGCACAGTGCAAAGGCCTCCTGAACAGTCAAAATTAGGGTTTTTGTTCTGATCAAGAAAATGAAGTTTCCAAAGGTCCAATCAAGTCCCATATGCCTACAAATATGGTCAAGCAGCCTCATATCAAGTTTCAAGGCTTTCAGCACAAAATTGCACAGTCAAAACCCTAATTGCACTACAGTCAACTGTAGGGGCAAAATGGTCATTGGACAGTCAAAAGTTCAAATTTTTGGTCAACATCTCATTTTGAAGCCACAAACATCATTTGATCAATGCTTGATCATGATTCTCAAAACTTGGCTCAAAAATCATCAAGATGCAAAAGTTTCCTTATTTGGACAGCTGAAAAAGTCAACTGTAAATTGACCAGGGCATAACTTTCACATGGATTATCAGAAAAATTCCATCCAAAGCTCATTTTGAAGAGAAAGACATTTCCTACAACTCATATTCATATTCCAAGTCCAATAAATTCTCTCACAAAAAGTTATCAATTTCAACATTATAGGTCATTTTCAAAAGTCAACAAAAAGGGACCTTAAGTCAAAGGCCATAACTTGAGATTGGTAAATCAAAATGACATGGGACCAAAGGAATTGGTTAGAGGACTCAAATACCTTTCCAAAATGTCCAAGAACATGAGAAAAGCTTACAAATTGAGCAAGTTATGCCTTGTGGAAGTTGGGAAATTTTTGGATATTTTGAAAAGTCAACATTGATTCAAATGACCTAAAATTGCTAATGGGCCCATTTTTCTTCCACAATTCACTATCCAAAGCATGTGCACGACCACTTGGCCCAAAGGGAAGTATTTCTTCATTTTTTATTTATTTATTTGAATTTTTATTAATAATAATTCATTTAAATCAAATTAAATACATGAAAAATATTTAACTTAAGCTTTACAATCTTTTTGTGCATGAAATCTACTCAATAATTCGTGCATAATCAAATATGGAAAGATTTGGAGAGAATTGATCATGATTTGTACAAAAACACATGAAAAAAGATTGAAAAAGATCTTTGAAAATCAAATTTCAAAAACCATGAATGCAAGAGATTTGGATGGTTCTTTTTGACCTAATTCATTCTTACATAAGTATAGAATCAAAACCTAATGCCATGGACCATTGAGCTGCGCTAGAAACCAATTCACAAACTTGAAATTTTTGCAAAGAAACTCAAAACTGAAAACCTAATTCTAGGGCGATTCAAGGCACGATTTTTATTTCATTAGCTTGCTGAAGCTTCACAGGAAGATTCTACATCAAAAACCATAAGCTTTCGTGCCCAGAAACGTGAGAATCATCTCACCTGTACAGAAAAAAATTCATAGTCGTGCATCTCAATTCATGCATTCTTTGTGATTTTTAATGCTTGATTCATGTTCTTTATTTGATTCTAATGCTAGCCCAATGGTTTGATTGTGTTTTTGTGCATCGTGTGAGGATCTGCCATGGGAGAATATTAGGGTTTTGCAAGCTTCAAATTAGGGGTTTTGTAATAGGGTAAAATTAGGACACGTGACTTACACCATTGAATCGAGCACGTCTGGACGAAGAAGAAGCTACCCTCGCGCTCAATTTATGAGCATCACAGGGCTACTCGCTATTTTTCCATAGATGGCCTAGGAGAACGCTAACAAAACCGTTGCCTGTTTCTTTTGTGTTTTCAGGAAAATAAAAACAATAAGGAAGAAGATGATGATGTGGAGCATGGTGGTTGGCCTGTTTAAATTTTTGCGCGAAGAATCAGCACTAACGTATATTTATTTTATTATATTTGTTTGTTCTTTAATATACAAAGCGCGCATCTGGAACAATTGGCAAGGCATAAGGCTGGTAACATTCAGGACCTGGGTGTTAGAACAATGTTTGAATCTAGTACCCTATATTTAAGTTTTGATGATAACAAAGTGAAAAGATATAGTAGTTAAATATTTTATGATTGAATTATATGCTGCCTAAAATTACTATGCTCTGACTTGCAGATATGCTGATTAAAATAAGCAAGATCACGTTTTCAGCATCAGAATATGAGTTTGCACATCAGCATCAGAAGTTGTTGAATCAGAACGTCAAGATCAGATGATCAACGCTTGCACATGCTGAAGCTTGATGAACAGAACTGCGCGTAAAACACTCTGATACAGAAACAAATTAGTTCATCAGCAGCGAAGCAGAATCAGAATGAGCCAAGCCAGATAGTGCATTGAAGAAGCAACGGTACTGTGCATTGAAAGCTAATCAATACCAACGGCATCATTCTAGACAAGATCTGCTCAAAAAGGAAAGCTTGTTAATAGCATTGAATCAAGAATATTTGCTTCAACGTTCATCCTCTCAAAGTGCTATATAAACCAAGCTTTGAAGATTATCACGGCTAATGCTTCCAAACTCTCTACACGCACAAAGCTGAACAATAATCTTCACTCTACAAGTCTTGCTAAACCAACAAACTCTGATACTTTATTAGCGTTTAGCAACCTAGTATTCTAAGCTTCATTTGTGTAAACATCACAGTTGTGATATAGTTTTTGTAGAAACATTCACACACATTTGATTATATCTTTGTAAGAAAGTGTTGCCTTGACAAACCGGATTGTGGTTTGAATCAAGAAGGTTTTAGCAGTTGCTAAAGCAGATTTGTATTCAGTTGAATATAGTGAATTAAGACCTCGTTGGAGAGAGGCGAAATCACCTTGAACGGGTGGACTGGAGTAGTTTGAGATCAAACGAACCAGGATAAAAATACCTTGTCATTTGCTTTAAGTTTCCAGTTTTACAATTCAACCCCCCCTTCTTGTGTTTTTCACCCCTTCAATTGGCATCAGAGCGCCTGGTTCTGAGCTAAAACACTTAACCGTGTCAGTAAAAGATCCAGCGTCAGAAAAACACTATGGCAGGAAACAACTCTCATTTCAGCAATGACACCAATGAGGACAGAGACAGATTCAGCGGCAAACCTCCAGTCTTTGATGGAGAAAACTTTGACTACTGGAAAGACAGAATTGAAAGCTTCTTTCTAGCACATGATGCTGATCTGTGGGATATGGTGACAGATGGATACACGCACCCTGTTAATGCAACTGGTCAGAAGATTGATAGAAAATCAATGACTGATCAACAAAAGCGTGATTTCAAGAATCATCATAAGGCCAGAACCATCCTTCTCAGTGCCATCTCATATACTGAGTATGAGAAGATCTCCAACAGAGACACAGCTAAGAACATCTTTGATTCTCTCAGAATGACGCATGAGGGGAACGTTCAAGTCAAGGAAACAAAGGCTCTGGCGCTCATTCAGAAGTATGAGGCGTTTAAAATGGAAGAATCTGAATCCATTGAAACTATGTTCTCTAGATTCCAGATTCTGGTAGCTGGTCTCAAAGTTCTGGACAAGGGATACTCTACTGCTGACCATGTCAAGAAGATAATCAGAAGTTTACCCAAGCAGTGGAGGCCTATGGTTACTGCTCTGAAGCTGGCGAAAGATCTCAACAAAATCACTCTAGAGGAACTTATAAGCTCCCTCAGAAGTCATGAGATAGAGCTGGAAGCTGACGAGCCTCAGAAGCAAGGTAAGCCTATAGCTTTGAAATCTAACAGAAAATCTGAATCTAAAGTTTTGCAGGCAGTTGAAGAAACATCTGATGGATCCTCATCAGAAGAAGACGAGCTTTCTCTTCTCTCCAGAAGAGTAAATCAACTGTGGAAGCAAAGACAAAAGAAGTTCAGGAATCCCAGAAGATCTGATCAGAACGAGTCTTCTTCCAGATACAGAAGAACAGATTCTTCCTCTGGATACAGAAGATCTGAAGGCTCCTCAGGTAGCAAGAAGCCAAATACAAAAGACATCATCTGCTACGAGTGCAATGAGCAAGGTCACTACAAGAGTGACTGTCCAAAGCTTCAGAGGGAAAAGCCAAAAAGGAAGTTTGGAAGAGAGAAGAAGAAAAGTCTCATGGCCACATGGGATGACTCTGACTCGTCTGAAGCTGACTCAGAATCAGATGATGAAAGGGCGAACATAGCGCTTATGGCTAACATTCCAGATGACAGTGAAGCTTCTGACTCAGACTCAGAATCAGACACAGAAGAGGTATTCCCTAACTTCGCTGTTAATTTTACAAAGGCTGAACTTGCTGAAAGCCTCAATGAAATTCTGGAACGTTATCAGCAGATTAGAGCTAAATTTAGAGACCTGAAAAGGACTCTTGAATCTGACTCTAATAAGTCTGAGAGTCTCAAATTGGAAAACTCTGAGCTGAGAGATAAAATTTTAAAATTAGAAAACTCTTTACAAAACTCTCAGAAGGTACCAATTTCTGAAACTCCCAGCAACGCTGATGAGATCATCAAGGAGTATGATCATAGTTTCCAGAAGTTCCTTGCTAAAAGCATAGATAGAAGCAGAATGGCTTCAATGATCTATGGAGTTAGCGGAAACGGCAGGAAAGGAATAGGATACCTAGGTAAGGTTCCTACACCTAAAAATGTCATGGATTTAGTTATTAAACACACTCCTCTAAATTCACACTTTGTGTATGGTCACACACATGACATCAAATATACTAGTAGTAATCACTTTGTGAAACCAAAATTCAACCAGAGTTTTGGTAAAACTAACAAATCAGGACCCAAGAAGATCTGGGTACCTAAGGATAAAATAATACATGTTGCAGATATCTTTAGCAGCAAGTCAGAAACACCAGTCATGGTACCTGGACTCTGGCTGCTCACGTCACATGACGGGAAGAAGGCATATGTTCCAAAGCCTGGAACTTAAGCCTGGAGGCCACGTTGGCTTTGGAGGCAATCAGAGGGGAAAGATAATTGGCTCTGGAACTGTAGGTAACGGAAATCTTCCCTCTATTAATAATGTTCTGCTTGTTGATGGATTGATGCATAACCTGTTATCCATAAGTCAATTAAGTGATAACGGTTATGATATAATCTTTAATCAAAAATCATGTAAAGCTGTTAGTCAGAAAGATGGGACTATCCTATTTAATGGTAAGAGGAAAAACAACATTTACAAAATCAAACTTTCTGAACTTAAGAGTCAGAACGTAAAATGTCTTCTGTCTGTTAACAACGAGCAATGGATCTGGCACAGAAGATTGGGACATGTTAGTATGAGAAGAATATCTCAGATTAACAAACTCAATCTGGTCAGAGGACTTCCAAATTTGAAGTTCAATTCAGATGCTCTGTGTGAAGCATGTCAGAAAGGAAAATTTGCAAAACCCTCTTTTAAATCCAAAAATGTTGTTTCTACCTCTAAGCCATTAGAACTTCTGCACATTGACTTATTTGGACCAGTTAAAACTGCTTCTGTCAGTGGCAAGAAGTATGGGTTAGTAATCGTAGATGACTATAGCAGATGGACATGGGTAAAGTTCTTAAGACACAAGGACGAGTCACACTCTGTGTTTGTTACCTTCTGTAACCAAGTTCAGAATGAAAAAGATCTTAGAATCGTTAAAGTCAGAAGTGATCATGGTGGAGAATTTGAAAATAAAGATTTTGAGTCATTCTTTAATGACAAAGGCATTCTGCATGATTTCTCTTGTCCTAGAACTCCCCAACAAAATGGAGTTGTAGAACGAAAGAACAGAACATTGCAAGAAATGGCCAGAACCATGATCAATGAGACAAACGTTGCTAAGACTTTCTGGGCAGAGGCAATAAACACAGCGTGCTACATTCAGAATAGAATCTCAATAAGACCTATTCTGGAAAAGACTCCATATGAATTGTGGAAGAACAGAAAGCCCAACATTTCGTATTTTCATCCATTTGGATGTACTTGCTATATGTTAAATACTAAGAATTATTTGAACAAGTTTGATTCTAAGGCACGGAAGTGTATTATGTTAGGATACTCTGAACGCTCAAGAGGGTACAGAGTATACAATACAGAAACATAGATTGTGGAAGAATCAATCAGTGTTCGTTTTGATGACAAGCTTGACTCTGAAAAGTCAAAGCAGAATGAAAATCTTGCAGGTATAGAAATTGAATTTGCAGGTTCTGAAGACAGGTCATCAGAAGCTCTCAACACAGACACTCCTTCAACGTCTGAAAGAAGCAATGCTAGAAATCCTACAACTGCTGCTGATCAACCTCTGAAGAGAGTACCCAGAAGCAGTGTGGATCATCCAGAAGAAACTATTCTAGGGAGAAAGGAAGATCCAATCAGAACAAGAGCAAGCTTCAGAAACTCTGAAGAAACTCTGATGGGACTTGTGTCTCTGATTGAACCTTCTTCTATTGATGAAGCACTTCTGGACAATGACTGGATTCTGGCAATGCAAGAAGAGCTGAATCAATTCACCAGAAACGACGTATGGGATCTCGTTCCAAGACCAAAAGGATTCAACGTCATTGGAACAAGATGGGTGTTCAGAAACAAGCTTAACGAACAAGGTGAAGTCGTCAGAAACAAGGCACGACTGGTTGCACAAGGTTATAGTCAGCAAGAGGGGATAGACTATACAGAAACCTTTGCCCCAGTCGCCAGGTTAGAATCTATCAGACTTTTAATCTCATTTGCTGTTAATAGAGGCATCACTCTGTATCAGATGGATGTCAAAAGTGCATTCTTAAATGGTTATATAGAAGAAGAAGTGTATGTTCACCAACCCCCAGGTTTTGAAAATACAAAACATCCAGAACATGTTTTCAAACTGAAAAAGTCACTGTATGGTCTGAAACAAGCTCCCAGAGCTTGGTATGAAAGGCTAAGTAACTTTCTGCTTGAAAATGAGTTCACCAGAGGGAAAGTGGACACCACTCTATTCTGTAAAACAGTTAAGAGTGACATTTTAGTCTGTCAAATTTATGTTGATGATATAATCTTTGGATCTACTAATCCTTCTCTTGGAAGAAAATTTGCTAAGTGTATGCAGGCAGAATTTGAGATGAGCCTCATGGGGGAACTGAAGTTCTTTCTAGGAATTCAGATCAATCAAACTCCAGAGGGAACTTACATTCATCAGAGCAAATACATCAGAGATCTTCTGAAGAAATTTGACCTCTCAGAATGTAAGCCATCAAAGATTCCAATGCATCCCACGTGCATTCTGGAAAGAGAAGAGGTAAGCAAAAGCGTAGAACAGAAAGTCTACAGAGGTATGATTGGTTCTCTCCTTTATCTGACTGCTTCAAGACCTGATATTTTATTCAGCGTATGTATTTGTGCTAGATTCCAATCAGATCCTAGAGAATCTCACTTAACAGCTGTTAAGCGAATTTTCAAGTATCTGAAAGGTACTACTAATCTGGGTTTGTTTTATAGAAAATCTAGTGATTACAGTTTAGTAGGCTACTGCGACGCTGATTTTGCTGGAGACAGAGTGGAACGAAAAAGTACTTCTGGAAGCTGTCAGTTTCTGGGAGAAAATCTGATCTCGTGGTCCAGCAAAAGGCAATCAACTATTGCTCTGTCAACAGCAGAAGCTGAGTACATAGCAGCAGCTGGATGTAGCACACAGATGCTCTGGATGAAAAGTCAGCTTGAAGACTTCCAGATTTTTGAGAGTAACATTCCTATTCTTTGTGATAATACTTCTGCTATTTGCTTAAGTAAGAATCCTATTTTACATTCTAGAGCTAAGCATATAGAAATAAAACATCATTTCATTAGGGACTATATTCAGAAAGGTATTTTAAACTTGAAATTTATAGATACAGACCATCAATGGGCTGATATCTTTACAAAACCCCTTTCAGAAGATAGGTTTAATTTCATTCTGAAACATCTCAGCATGAAAGTATGCCCAGAATGAAAATGCTTTAATTCCATATTCTTATCCTTCAGAATGTATTTATATTACTGTGAACTTCTGATCAATCTTCTATCAGAAAGTTAGGACATGCAGATTGTATCAGAGGCAAGTCTAAAGATCTGAGAGTCTAATCTCAAATACAGACGTGCTGATCACTACATCAAACAAGTGTCATCCAATCATCAGCAAATCCCTGAAGCAGAACGCGTGCACGTTTCTGAGAAGGCAAAGCGCTGATTGGGTGCATTGAGACACATGTCTGGTAACCGTTTTTAAGTATCTTTCTCAAATCCCCCAAAATCAGCAAGCATTAAATGCAAAAGTAATCACGCTTGTTAATGGCAATCATTACTCTCTCTTAAAAACGTTTTATTTTTCAAAATAATTTTTGAAAATTCTATTTAAGCACATTACTCTTCATTCTTAATCTTTACGCTTTCCCATAATCTCTTAAGTATTCTCTGCATTTGTCTGCATATCTCCTTCAAAAACCCTAGCTTTTCTCAAATCACTCTCAAGCTTTTTGTGTGAGAACAATGGCATCCTCCAGCATTTCTACAGGAAATCAGAAGAAAGAAACCTCTGAGCAATATCAAGCGCCTACCAGAACTCTTCTCACACCGGTCAAGAATCTTGAGGTTCTCTCTGAATTGATCATCGATTTCGAAAGTTTGAAGGATAATGGATTTGACCTAACTGCTGAAGTCAAAGCTCAAAAGTGGGAGAGGTACTTTGATAGATTGGTTGGACCAACCTTCCCAGAGCTTGTTAAAGAATTTTGGATTCATGCCAAGATTGATAAACATCTAGTCGTCTCTTCTGTCATGGGAAAGAAGATAATAATTTCTGAAGACCTCATTGCTAGGTTAATTGGTCAAAGTGGTGGTGGAGTCCGCTGTGTGGACATGGCTGATAGGTGTCCTGATATAGGTGTGGTAGCAAACTGCATTTTCACTCTTGGTTTTCCCAGCAGCAAAATCAAGGATCTGAAGGATCACTGCAGAGTGTGGGCCAAGATTGTTCTAGGCTGTTTCAATCACAGGAAGCCAACAAGCTCTCCTGACTATATAAACGTGGATCAGCAATTTCTGATCTACTTTATTGATCAGAGGGTGAAGATCAATTTGGCACACTTCCTGTTCAATCATCTGAAGACTAGTGTGAAAGAGACTAGAGAAGAAGAAAGGACCAAAAGGGACTGGATACCATTTGGGAGGCTCATATCAGATATTCTGACAGAGAATAAGCTGATAGATTATCTGAGCGAAGCTAAAGTACTGGGCAATTTTGAACCAACTGTTGGAAAACCGCTGAATGCCAAGAATCTGAAAAAGATGAAGCTGATAGACAATATCAGGAAGGAACCCAGAGCTTCTTCAACTGCTGACATCTCCAGAAGAAGAGTGCCTCTGAGTGATTTCCCAAGATTTTCTGAAATGGAATCCCATCCTGATATGTTTGCCAAGTATCCAGATTCTCACAAGGAAGAAGTTGCAGGTTCAAAGCTGAAGATCAAAGATCTGAGTCAAGTTCAACCTGAAGTGATTCAGAAGAAGTCAAAGAAGAGGAAAGCAGAAGGATCATCTCACCAGACTCCAAAGAAACGAGGTAATCCATCTGCTGCTCCTATTTCAATTCCCTCTACTATTCCAACATCTGTTGCTCCTCCTCCAACCTCTCACAGAATTTCCATTCCAATCCCCACTATTGATGAAACCATACCGGAAGACCCTTCTGAGGCCTTACAACTCAGAAGAACCAGAATTAAAATCCCAATCAAAATTACCAAACAACAACCAACTGTTTCCACAACACCAGCACTTGATAGAGTGCTAGCTGATATTGAGCGTGAACATACTTCTGTTCAACCTCACTCTGAACCACCAAATATTCCAGAACCACAACCTGAACCAGAAATTCAACCACAACCAGAACCACAACCAGAACCAGAACAAGAATCAGAACCACAATCTCAACAACCTATCACAGAAGAACCTCTGATCCCTGAGCAATCAGAAGTTCCACCTCCTCAACCAGAAAATAATCCTCCCGCACCTCAAACAGAGTTTCATCGCTATGAAACCCCATCTCCTCATCATTCTGATCCCCACTCACCTCAACCTTCACCGCTGGCAATACAGCTGCCATGTGGAACCACCATTGTCAGACCCCAGTTACCATCATCAGAGGAATCAACACCTCCAAAAACTCCAACCACTCCAATAGACATATCCTCTGACTCTGATAACCATCCACCAAAACAAACAGCACCTCAGCACACCTCTGAAAGCCAATCCTCTGAAAACCCCAGCAAAACTTTCATTGACTTAACAAGTCTTGAACGTCTTGCTGATTTAAGACACAAATTGGCCATTCCCAAACCAAAGCAACTAGATATTGGCTCTGGTATTTTGGACTTTGAAACAGGTATGCTGCAGTGGATTGCTTCTTTGAAGCAAGTCTGTCCCGGGATGATCGACCCAGCTGCTTCTGATCAGCTCTGGTCACAGTTCAGAGTATGGGTTCGTTCTGAAGCACTCAAGCTGCAGGACGTCAACTATGAGCAGGCTCAACAGAACTTTAGCAAGCTGCTGAAGGAAGTTGAGAATCACCTGCCTCAAGAAGTTGTGCTCCCTCTGGACTCTGAATCGTGGTCTGAGAAAGAGCAAGCTGCACAGGTGCAACCTTCAGAAGAAGACAAGACTCTTCAGGAAGAGAATCCAGCAGAAGATGTAGCTGAAAGTTCTGAGAAGCTTCCTCCTGCTGAAAGTTCTCAAGCTGCCTTGGACAGGCAGGCTCTGGAAGAATTAAGGCTGAATGACTTGCGTCTACAGCAGCGGATGGATGAGAATAATCAGAAGATGGAAGCAAGAATGAATGTCCAGGACAGCAAAATTGATACTGTTGTCACCATGGTTCAGAAGCAGAATGCAACTTCTGAAAAGATTCAGGCAATGCTGGAAAGCCTGTTCTCACGCATGCCCCCACAACCTTGAAATTTTTTCATGCATGACATTCTCTATATTTTCTTCATTTTCTGATGTACTTTTGACTATGTTTTGACTATGTTTGTGTAATGCTCCTGTGATCTGAACTATTTTTAATATAATTTGTTTTTCTGATCTAAATTGTTTTAGCACATCACTAACACTTTTTGATTGCTGACAAAAAGGGGGAGAACAAGAATGATATTTAAAATCAATAACGGCTAACTAGACAGAAACTCTCAAACATTCTAACTCTATTACTTGAAATGTTTTTCTGTTTTGTTGTTAAGTCTACAGGCACAAGGAAGCTCTGAACACTATGAAGACTAAGAACTAGAAGCTCTGACCAAAATATAAAAGCTTATGTTGCTCTGATCAAATATGAAGTTCTGATATATGAAGATCTGATCGACCTAACACTCTGATCCGAAGCAAAGCTCTGACAGGAAAGCTCTGAAGCTCTGCTTTCTGATAAGTCAAAGACTTACAATCTGATGCTCAAAGATAGAAAAAGATCTGACTCTGAAGAACACACATATCAAAGGGAAGTAACAAACTCAGGGGGAGTATCTCTTAACTCTGACTTCTCCGTACTTCTTATTCTGCTACATAGATCTGATAACTTTTCACGTTATTTTTCATTTAAAATATCTAGTTTTTGTCATCATCAAAAAGGGGGAGATTGTTAGAACAATGTTTGAATCTAGTACCCTATATTTAAGTTTTGATGATAACAAAGTGAAAAGATATAGTAGTTAAATATTTTATGATTGAATTATATGCTGCCTAAAATTACTATGCTCTGACTTGCAGATATGCTGATTAAAATAAGCAAGATCACGTTTTCAGCATCAGAATATGAGTTTGCACATCAGCATCAGAAGTTGCTGAATCAGAACGTCAAGATCAGATGATCAACGCTTGCACATGCTGAAGCTTGATGAACAGAACTGCGCGTAAAACACTCTGATACAGAAACAAATTAGTTCATCAGCAGCGAAGCAGAATCAGAATGAGCCAAGCCAGATAGTGCATTGAAGAAGCAACGGTACTGTGCATTGAAAGCTAATCAATACCAACGGCATCATTCTAGACAAGATCTGCTCAAAAAGGAAAGCTTGTTAATAGCATTGAATCAAGAATATTTGCTTCAACGTTCATCCTCTCAAAGTGCTATATAAACCAAGCTTTGAAGATTATCACGGCTAATGCTTCCAAACTCTCTACACGCACAAAGCTGAACAATAATCTTCACTCTACAAGTCTTGCTAAACCAACAAACTCTGATACTTTATTAGCGTTTAGCAACCTAGTATTCTAAGCTTCATTTGTGTAAACATCACAGTTGTGATATAGTTTTTGTAGAAACATTCACACACATTTGATTATATCTTTGTAAGAAAGTGTTGCCTTGACAAACCGGATTGTGGTTTGAATCAAGAAGGTTTTAGCAGTTGCTAAAGCAGATTTGTATTCAGTTGAATATAGTGAATTAAGACCTCGTTGGAGAGAGGCGAAATCACCTTGAACGGGTGGACTGGAGTAGTTTGAGATCAAACGAACCAGGATAAAAATACCTTGTCATTTGCTTTAAGTTTCCAGTTTTACAATTCAACCCCCCCTTCTTGTGTTTTTCACCCCTTCACTGGGTTCGAGCCCCAGGTCTTCACCCTTTCCATATGTTTTTTTCCAATTAACGTTCACATGTAGTGCCCATGCTGAAGCGCACCATACACTTCCAAATCAAGCTTGCCACGTCCATCTCAAGATCAATCAGAAGGCCATGGATTGGAGAACACAATGCACCCTAGTCAACGCGTGTACACGCGTCCTGAAAAGTCAAAGAGGCCAGCAAGGTAAATGGGCCAGATTGCTAAAGGCCTCACCTCCTATTTGGGGTCTGAACCCCCAGGTTTGCAAACTCTTTTATTATTCTTTATTTTTTCTTTATATTTTTTACTTTCAATTATTATTTTTAATTAATTCTGTCAATTTAATTATATTTTCATAAAATCATAAAATACCATAAAAATCAGAAAAGACCAAAAATTAAATATATTTAATTAGTTAATATTTTGTAAATAAGTTCATAAATTAATTAGTTAAATTAGGTTTAATTTTAATTCTTTTAATAAAAAATCTAAAAAATGTAGAACTAGGGTTTAATTAATTTTTTATTCTTTTTTTCTTTTATTCCATAATAATTAAATAATTAAATACTTATTTTTATAATTAAATTTGCATGTAAATTAATTAGGGTTAATATTAGGTTTTAATCTTCTTTTCTTAATAAATTAAAAACAAATTAGAATTAGGGTATGCATTTAACTTCAATTAATTCTTTTTCATTAAAATCCTAAAATATTAAAAAAATACCAAAAAACATCTTCTTTTCTTTTTTCTTTATTAATTAATTCCATTTAATTTAGTTAAAAAGGGTCCAACTCCCTCCTTTCGATTTAAATTTCAATTCGCATATTTATTTCCATTTCTTATAATATTTATGTATCTCTCCCAAGGCCTTGTAAATTAATATGCCGCACTTTCTTTTCTTTAATTCTTTATTTTTCTGTCAAATCGGGTCCTGGATTAATTTGGCGATGTGGACCCGCGCCTTTGTAATAGTTTAGAACTTTTAATTTCTGCATATTTTTAACTGTTAATAATGGCATGCAAGAATGAATGACAAAATAAAAACAAAAGCGTAGATCACCCATGACATGACAAGACAAAAATAAATGAATCTGACACATAAATCACACACCACCCCTAGGGTACGCCTCACTGTTGCCTTGCCTCGAAAGGTGATCGTCGAGTAGAGGATGTCTTAGTGAGTCCTCATGATCCGAGAACCTGGCATGAGGGTAGCTTCTAAGGTGTCTTCCCATTGCTCTGGTGATCACCATGTCCCGAACCTCGAATTGACCCGAACACCTCCAACGGTGGTGCTACCTACCTCTCAATGGTGGGATGGCACTACTTTAAAGGACATTTACACAGACGAATTCCTTAAGGTAGGTAGACGACTCTAGATACTTGCTCTAATTTCCAAAAACAAATCAAAAAATACTTTTCACACCGACACCTTTTCAAAAGCTTTCGAAAGCAATTTTTCAAACACTCTTGAGGACTGATACAAGAGTCGAACTGAAATTTTCAAAGAAACTTTTTTAAAACCCACAATTGAAAAGCAAACAAACCATTTTTGAAAACACAAATGAGCAAGTATCTAAGAGCCCATGGATAACCATGGATAGAAAGGGTGATAATACCTTCCCTTTCTATAATCTACCTCCCGAACCGAGAGCAATCTCTATAAGGAATTTTTCTGTGCTTTTGTCCTTTCCATTTGGAGAAAATAAAAGACGGTGGCGACTCTTGCTTCCGCGACATTTCGCGAACCAGCGTTAAACAGTCAGTTCCAGATCCACCGATCACAGAACTGGTGACTCTGCTGGGGACCAAACTTAAAGTGAGGTGTACCTTAGGGCTAGTTCATAACTGTGTTTTCAATTGTATTGATTTGTTTGCTTTACTATTGTGGGTTGCATCGGAGTTACATAGATCCTAACCCGGATCTGGGGATACCCTGTTTAGGTAGCATAAGCTGTGAGGGACCTATCCGGCGTAGACCGACACAGGTGAAGCAGTGGCTACGTTGGTGTGGCACCTTGGTCTGTACCGATATCCCTTGTGTCGCAACGAGGAGAATATGGGTCTTCTAAGGAGTCATTAAGCACCAACAACCTTAGAACCTTAATTGACACAACTTGGCCTTTAGAATTGTAGCAGTATGCTACGCCCATTGAGGCTAAACTCTCGTGATGGTTCTGGCCGCAAGAAAAGATTGCGATGCTGGAGTTATGACCGATTGAGGGTAGTCAATGATATTGGGATCCTCTAAGAACCCGGTTACTTTTGATTAGGACAGGTATGAACCAACAAACTGAAAGAGGGTAGTACCTAGACCTCATGCTGGCCTAAACTTTAGGGGCTTGCCTTGTGTGACTTGTGTGCCTTACCATGTTTGCCTGTGTATCTATATGTGGTGTGCTTTATCATAACATCATAGCATCATGAGCATTGCATGCATCCTGCATAAGGACTGACCATTTCAAAGACAAGAGGGTTTCACCTTTGCTCTGTTTTGTAGGACATCATGATGCCTGTGCGAAGGAATACTATCCGGTTCAACTTTGTTGGTTCACCTGAGTTGCTTGATGAGTTGGTTAACAGAATTCCAAATACCACTTCCTTCATTCAGAGGCATGGTTCTCTTCTCAGTTTAGTCACTGCAAAGCGGGATCAACAGTTGATGAGTGTTCTGACCCAGTTCTATGACCCTCTGTACCAGTGCTTCACCTTTCAAGACTTCCAGCTTGTCCCTACCCTGGAAGAGTTCTCTGATCTGCTTGGTATCCCTATCTTGGATCAGACTCCCTTTACTGGTTGGGAAAAGACCCTTAGGCTTGAGGATGTTGCTGCAGCTCTTCCCCTGACACATTAAGAGGTAATGGACAACTGGGTGACTAGAAGCGGAGTTAAGGGTTTCTTGGCCAAGTTTCTGATTGGTAAAGCTAACAGTTTCTGGAATGACCTGGACTTTAGGGCATATGAAGACATCTTGGCTCTCCTAATCTATGGGTTAGTCCTGTTTCCTAATCCTGACAACTTCATCAGTGTCACTGCCATAAGGATCTTTATGTCTCAGAATCCTGTGCCCACTCTCTTGGGTGACATCTTGCAACAACTTCATGCTCGTACTACCCGAAGACGAGGAACCCTATGGTGTTGCTTCCCTTTGTTGGTGAGGTGGTTTATTTCGCACCTCCCCAAATTCGTACTAAAGAATCAAGGAGGAAGAGGTTGGGCTCATAGGTTAATGTCTCTCACCGACAAAGACATCATTTGGACTTGCAGAGGTTTGGATGAGATAGCTGTTATTGATCGATGCGAGGAATACCCTAATGTTCCTCTGATTGGTACCCAAGGAGGAATCTCTTACAATCCATGTCTAGCGCTCCGTCAGTTTGGAAGAGCAAGAAGAGCAGGTCCCCATGAGATGTTGGTGCCTCACATCAGTTTTGAATTTCAGGTGGATAGTGACGAGCTACGTCGTAGGTTCATCAAGGCTTGGGACAAGGTTCATAAAGCTGACCCACAGGAGTTAGGGCCAAAGACTTCTTTACCTATGGAAGCCTACTACAAATGGGTTCGCATCCGTGCTCAGAAATTAGGTATGCCGTATGAAGCCGTCAGACCTATCATTCTTGAGTGTCCTGATAAAGATGGGGTTCCTCCAACTGTCCTTCCTCCTCAGATACCTACTGATTATGAGACATTGAAGAGATCTTGGTCGCAACTGCGAGAAGAGCGGGATTCTTACCGGGAAAAGTTCAACGAGCAGGAATCAAAGATCCAGAAGCTGACAAAGCAGTTGGAGAATGAGCGAGCTATGAATGCCTACATCCGTACTGAGAAGAGGAGACCATGGGATCAATAAGGAGCTCTGGATGTTCTTTCACAATTTGATTTTCCTTTTCAGTATTTCCTTTCATGTAACGCCTAAGGGCAACCTGTTGAATAATTTCAGTTTCAAAGTTGAATCTAATGAAGTGTGTTCCTTTTGTTTACAAAGTTGATTCCCGATTGTCTTTGAAAACATAAATCATACGCATTCCATTCATCATGTGCATAGCAGGTTTTCTCCTTTTCAGGTTGCTTACCGTTCTTCGCTGTTTATTTCAGCATCATGAATCCCGACTCGTCATCAACTGAGACATCCATCAAGGCTCTTCAGGCGCAGAATGCGCAGTTTCAGGAATTAATCAAGGGTTTGGCTCAAGGCCAAGAAGAGCTGAAGGCTATGCTCCTGAAGAAGGAGAAGAAGAAGAAGAGAAGGACTGTTCTGTTCAACTCGGGCCGAAGGTTCGGCAATACTCTGCAGCATGAAGAGGCTGGTTCTTCTGTTGGCAAGGGTACTCCTCAAGAGGCAAGGGTTCCTAGTCCGGTAGTCTCCGACAACGAGACTGATTTTGATGAAGAGCAATATCCTCCTGCGGAAGACCGTTACAAGCAGCTGGAGGATAGGCTGAATGCTATGGAGATACAACAGGTACCTGGGCTGGATTTCGGAGATCTGGGTTTGTCTACTGGTGTGATTATTCCTCATAAGTTCAAAGCACCATCTTTCGCTAAGTATGACGGGGCGTCTTGTCCCAAGCTACATCTCAGGTCCTATGTTCGGAAAATCCAACCGTACTCAGCGGATAAGAATTTATGGATCCACTTCTTCCAGGAGAGTCTTTCAGGGACTCATCTCGAATGGTTCTATCAGCTGGATGGGACCAAGGTTCGTAACTGGGAGGAGTTGGCTACTGCTTTCTACAAGCAGTATCAATATAATGCCGACCTTGCTCCTACACGTACCCAACTCCAGGGTATGTCGTTAGGTTCAAGTGAAGGTTTTAAGGAGTACGCTCAGAAGTGGAGAGACCTGGCTGGCAGGGTGCAGCCACCATTGACTGATCGGGAGTTGGTAGACATGTTCTTGGGGACCCTATCTGGGCCGTTTTTCAACCATCTTATCGGGAATTCGTCTGCAGGGTTCACTGATTTGATTCTGACTGGAGAAAGAATTGAAGCTGGGTTAAAGTCTGGTAAGATCCCGAAGGGTGCATCGTCTAGTGCTGAGAAGAAACCCTTCAAGAAGGAGGCTAGTGCCGTGTATGGTTCCAAGAGATCAGAGAGACCTGAGCGCCGCTAATCTATCAGTGCGGTAATGATTGCTAAGCCTGTTGCCGCTCCTCGGCCGACCAATCCTCAAAGGGCTGAAAGACCTCGGAGAGAGTTCACCCGCTTGAGTATGACTTTGTCGCAGATCTTGCCACAGTTGCTCTCAACCAACTTAGTGACGATCAGAGAGGCTCCGAAGTTCCCCAATACTGCATCTCCTAAGTACAACCCAAATGCTCGTTGTGCTTACCATTCAGATAGCCCGGGGCATTCTACTGATGACTGTTGGGCATTAAGGAGTAAGGTGCAAGACCTTATCAACGCAAAGGAGATACAGTTCGAAGCGCCTGAGAGGCCAAATGTAGTTACTGCTCCTATGCCTCAGCATGGGGTAAATGCTGTTGACGAAGATGTTTACGCTGTTTCTGTGGACGATCTAGCCACTCCTCTGAAGATTGTCAAGAAGAACCTGCTGCTGGCCGGTTTATTTCCGGGTTGCAGTGAGGGTTGCCTGTTCTGTGCTGTGTCCCTATCTGGTTGTCCCTTGCTGAAGTTAGGCATCCAAAGCCTAATGGATAGCAAGGAGATTCTGTTTAAGAAGTCTGTTGTTCAGTTGGTTCCGGTGGAAGAAGTTTCTGTGGTTACCATATTCAATAATCCAATCAAGGTTCTCCCGAAGAAGCCCGTCCAAATCATGACCGTCGCACCTATTGTTATCACTGTTCCGGGGCCCCTGCCCTATGTATCTGATAAAGCTATCCCCTGACATTACGGGGCAGATATGTATGTAAATGGGATTAAACAAGAATTCAACGCTGGCGCCAGCATCTGTGACATCACTGGCCCGGCCAAAGTCACCCGCAGTGGCAGGCTCTTCTCGCCTGACATTGCACCACCTGCTGCTCGAAGACCACTCCTTATAACACCTACAAGTGTACCTGTTCCTGTTGCTGACCAAGTTGTTTCTCCTGCTGCCGAGTCATCCAATGCTCGGGGCAAAGAAATTGAAGTTGAGCCTGCCCAGATGGAGGCACCTATACCTGTAACTGCTGAAGCCTCCCAACAAGAAATGGAGGAGATTCTAAAGATAATAAAGAAGAGTGATTTCAATGTTGTGGAACAGCTGGGGCACACGCCCTCCAAAATCTCCATGCTCTCTTTATTGCTGTGCTCCGAGGCCCATGCTAAGGCCTTAATCTCGTTCCTCAAGACGGCCCATGTGCCACATGAGACATCTGCAGTCCAGTTCACTGATTGCGTAGCAAATCTGACAGCAGACAATGGCTTGGGTTTCTCAGATGCTGACCTGACCGCGAAGGGAAGAGACCACAATGATGCCCTGCATGTCTCTATCGAATGCAGGGGCACTACTCTGGCACATGTATTAGTGGATACTGGTTCTTCTTTGAATGTGTTGCCCAAGAAGGCTTTGGACCGTTTAGATTGTGAAGGCCTGGAATTGAAACCCAGCAATATCATCGTCAGGGCCTTTGACGGTTCAAAAAGGATGGTTCATGGAGAGGTTGACATTCCGATTCGTGTGGGCTCTCAGGTGTTTGACTCTACATTTTATGTGATGGATATCTGTCCATCTTACTCTTGTCTATTGGGTCGACCTTGGATACATAAGGCTGGGGCAGTCACCTCTACCTTGCACCAGAAGCTGAAATACCCTGTCAGAGGGAAGATTGTCACTGTACAAGGAAAGGAGGAGTACATGGTAAGCCACCTGAATTCCTTCAGATACATTGAGATGGATGGGGAGTTTATTGAAACCCCCTTTCAGCATTTCGAGGAGGTGCTCCCAATTGCAGCAGCAACAGAAACAGCAGCAGAAGAAATTGTTCCTTTGTAGATGGCTTCCCTGAAGGATGCCCAGGCTGTGGTTCAGAAAGGTGAAAGTGCTAACTGGGGTAGGCTTCCAGACTTTACACAGAAGACTGATAAGTTTGGGCTGGGTTTTACGGCAGAGGGTCAGAAAGCTATGAGGAAAGCGAAGATCGGAAGACCTCCTGTGTTCATTACAAATCCAGGAGTGAATGCTGTTGGGGAAGACAACGAAGTGGATGAAGCAGAATTCAATAGCTGGATCTACCCTACAACCGAAGGCGAATTGACCAATTGGATTGCTAAGGACCATACTCCTGTTACCTTTGTGACGCAGTAATAAATTTCTTTGTTTCGTTATTTGTAATAAACAATAAATAAACTCTATGGCCCGGTGTCTTACCCGAGGCACCGTGGTTTCATTTATGAGGGCATATAAATTGTCATTTCATATATCATAAATGAAAATCTTGGACGTTTTCTCGCATTACAAATATTATGCTCCTTTCCTGTCTTTCTTTCCTTTACATATTTTCAAAACAGCTGTATTTACATACACACTCACTCATACAGGTTTCAATCCACTCTGGATCTCACTGGTAATGTCTCTGCTACTGCCAGTTATGACTTCGAAAATCCGATCAACTTAGCCGAAGACGAAGGTGAAGATGATTGCGAAGTGCCTGGCGAGCTTGCAAGATTGTTGCTTCAGGAAGAGAGGGTAATTCAACCCCATGAAGAGCCAGTGGAAACAATAAACTTGGGTACTGAGGCAGACAGGAAAGAGGTAAAGATTGGCGCCAACCTAGAGCTCAGCGTGAAGCAACGGTTGACTCAAATGCTGCATGATTATATGGAGATCTTTGCTTGGTCCTATGAAGACATGCCCGGGTTGGATACCGATATTGTGGTCCATCACTTGCCAACTAAGGAAGACTGCCCTCCAGTTAAGCAAAAGGTCCGTCGTATGCGTCCAGAGATGTCTGAGAAGATCAAAGTCGAGGTTATGAAACAGTTTGACGCTGGGTTCCTTGCAGTGACTTCTTACCCTCAGTGGGTTGCTAATGTGGTTCCGGTACCAAAGAAGGACGGTAAGGTCAGAATGTGTGTCGACTACAGGGATCTGAACAGGGCCAGCCCCAAGGATGACTTCCCCTTACCTCACATTGATGTCCTTGTTGATAATACTGCTCAGCACAAGGTATTCTCTTTCATGGATGGCTTCTCAGGTTACAATCAGATCAAGATGGCACCTGAAGACATGGAAAAGACTACATTTGTTACTCAGTGGGGCACCTTCTGTTACAAGGTCATGCCTTTTGGACTAAAGAACGCTGGGGCAACCTACCAACGTGCCATGGTTGCTTTATTTCATGACATGATCCATCATGAGATAGAAGTGTATGTTGACGACATGATCGCAAGGTCCCAGACTGAGGAAGAGCACCTAGATCATCTGCAGAAGTTTTTTGACCGGTTGAAACTGTACAAGCTGAGGTTGAATTCGAACAAGTGCACCTTCGGGGTAAGATCGGGGAAATTGCTAGGCTTCGTGGTAAGCGACAAAGGAATTCAAGTGGACCCTGCTAAGGTCAAATCTATTCAAGAGATGCCAATTCCTAAGACGGAGAAGGAAGTCAGAGGCTTTTTAGGACGCCTGAATTACATTGCTCGTTTCATCTCACACCTAACTGCTACCTGTGAGCCAATCTTCAAGCTGCTGAAGAAAGATCAGGTAGTACGTTGGAACGATGAATGTCATGCTGCTTTTGACAGAATCAAAGAGTATCTCCAAGAACCACCCATCCTTATGCCACCGGTTGAAGGGAGACCTCTAATACTATACCTGACAGTACTTGACAACTCAATGGGGTGTGTGCTGGGGCAGCATGACGAGTCTGGCCGAAAAGAGCATGCCATTTATTACCTTAGCAAAAAGTTTACCGACTGTGAGACCCGATACTCACTGCTTAAGAAAACTTGTTGCGCTTTAGTATGGGCTGCTCGCCGGCTGAGACAGTACATGCTGACTCACACTACCTTGTTGATCTTAAAGATGGATCCTATAAAATACATATTCGAAAAGCCTGCTCTGTCTGGGAGAATTGCAAGATGGCAAATGATCTTGACGGAATACGACATTCAGTACACAACCCAGAAAGCCATCAAGGGAAGTGTATTGGCAGACCACTTGGCACATCAGGCAGTCGATGATTATCAGTCAATGAACTTCGAGTTTCCGGATGAAAGCATCATGATAGTAACTGATTGTGAAGTACCTGGACCGGATGAAGGACCTGAACCCAGATCCCGATGGTCTATGCACTTTGACGGAGCCTCCAACTCTTTGGGAAATGGTATCGGCGCCATAATCATATCACCACAAGGTACTCATACCCCGCTCACTGCCCGACTATGTTTCAACTGTACCAACAACATGGCGGAGTATGAGGCATGCATCATGGGTCTTCAAGCTGCGATCGACCTAAGGATCAAGTTTCTAAGTGTATTCGGAGATTCCGCTCTTGTGATCAATCAGATCAAAGGAGAGTGGGATACGAAACATCCGAACCTGATTCCTTACAGAGAATGTGTGTTGACCCTGATCCCCCACTTCACAGAGATAACCTTTGAGCACTTTCCAAGAGAAGAGAATCAACTGGCGGACGCGTTAGCTACAATGGCTTCTATGTTCAAAGTTAAATGGGATAATGAGGCTCCCCGGATCATCATCTGGAAATTGGACGAACCGGCATACTGTTGCGATCTCGAGACTGAATTGGTGACTGAGAAGCCTTGGTACCATGAAGTGAAGAGATATCTGGAAGCTCAGGAATACCCTGAAGGTGCCTCTATCAATGATAAGAAGTTCTTGAGGAGGTTCGCGGCAAAGTTCTTCCTTAGCAACGGCATCTTGTACAAGCGAAACCATGATTCAACCCTACTGCGTTGTGTGGATAAGACTGAAGCAGAAAGGATCATGGAAGAGCTACATGAGGGGACCTTTGGTACACATTCCAGTGGGCACACTATGGCTAAGAAAATCCTACGGGCAGGATATTACTGGTCCACAATGGAAGCTGACTGCTACCAACATTCCAGGACATGCCATAAGTGCCAGATTTATGCAGACAAGGTGCATGTTCCTCCAGTCTCTCTGAATGTTCTGACTGCGCCGTGGCCATTTGCAATATGGGGCATAGACATGATCGGTGAGATTAAACCTACGGCATCCAATGGGCATCGCTTCATCCTAGTGGCGATTGATTATTTTACGAAGTGGGTCGAAGCAGCATCATATGCCACGGTAACCAAGACTGTTGTGGCACGATTCATTCGGCATAATCTGATATGTCGGTACGGTGTCCCTGAACGAATTATTACAGACAACGGTACCAATCTGAACAATAAGATGATCACTGAGCTCTGCGAGCAGTTTAAAATACAGCACCACAATTCTTCTCCTTACAGACCGAAGATGAATGGGGCTGTAGAAGCAGCAAATAAGAACATCAAGAAAATCGTGCAGAAGATGACAGTGACTTATAAGGATTGGCACGAGATGTTACCGTTCGCTCTACATGGGTACTGTACCTCAGCCAGGACGTCAACCGGGGCAACTCCTTTCTCTCTAGTTTATGGCATGGAGGCAGTCTTACCGATCGAAGTACAAATACCCTCTCTCCGGATAATGAAAGATGCAAATCTGAACGAGGATGATTGGATCCAGACACGACTTGATCAGCTCAACCTCATTGATGAAAAGAGACTTGCTGCTATCTGTCATGGTCAGACGTATCAGAAACGGATGATCAGGGCATTTAACAAAAAGGTCAGACCACAGGAATATCAAGTTGGGGATCTGGTAATCAAGCGAATCATCCTTCCTCAGAGTGATCCAAGGGGCAAATGGACCCCTACGTACGAAGGGCCATTTGTGGTTAAACATGTGTTCTCAGGAGGAGCAATGATATTAACCAACATGGATGGTGACGACCTTCCTCACCCTGCCAATGCAGACATAGTAAAAAGATACTACGCATGAAAAAAGACCCGCTAGGCTGACATGCCTAGGCAAAAATTAGGGCTTCCCGTCGAACCAAAAGGGTTCGGGCAAAATGAAGGGATGAAAATGAAAAATCTGTACACCCGGCAAGTCGAAAACCTGAAAGGGCGGCTTGGGCAAAAATGGGTATCCCGGTGGACTGAAAACCCGAAAGGGCGGTCCAGGCAAAAATTAGGGATAAAAGCGTAATACTATGTCTCATTGGATCACTTTGCATCCAGAATCCGGTATCTACATCAAGCTCAGACGACATCGATCAGTCAGCTTCACCTTCAACCAAGGTCATCAAGTGATGAGACGCTCAGAGTTATAAAGGCAATAGCAGAGTTGAAACCCAGTGGGATCATTCATTTCACACAGCTGTTTTATTTTCTTTTGTACAAAATTTGTATAAACTCTCTTGTTCGGCGGTGTTCTCTTACTAGGACGTCAGTCTCTTGTACACAAACGCCTATTTACAGGCCATGCAAAATCAATACAAATATACTTTTCAGTTAAACGTGCCAACTGTTTTTCTTTTTTCTGTTTTGTTTTGCGAAGAACGTCCAAGGTTCAATTTGTGATATATGCATTGACAATAATTTGCTAACTCATGAATATTTGCATACGAAACAAAGGATTTATTACAGGTAACATTAGAAACAGTGGCAATAAAGAGTTGTCTAAGCAATCTAATTGTTCTGTCCTCCAAGGTACCAAGGTAGGTTCAGATAAAGAACGTAACCAGATATCTTAATTCCCCAGAGAGTGAGCCAGCAGTCAGTACACTCTTCCCAAGCTATACTATCAAACCTTAAGGAAGTTGAGTATCCTCCAGCAGATATCAACATTCCCCAGCAGCATATATTCTTAACAAGCATCCCCGGCAGTCTTGGTCTAAAGATTGTTCCCCGGCGGCATATCAAATATTCAGAGGAATCACTTCCCCCGCAATTCAAAAACTTCCCCATGAGAGTCCAACCTAGTTCCCCAGGAAAGTTGGAACCCATCTCCCCAAGCAGTAAGCTCATCCCCAGTAGATTCTGGAAGCTTATCCTCGCAGGGCACGAACGCGTCTCCCGGCTTTATTTAAAGAGTTATTTCCTTAACAGGATATAACTGGGTTATCCTCAGCCAAAAGCTATGGAAAGAGCGTCCCCGACGAAGTTCTCTTACCCCCAGCGAAGTCTATTAGCACTTCTAACACAGCAAAGACATCCTCAGCAGGTTATTACTAACAATTCAGCAAAGCATCCCTCTCCCCACAGAGTATTGCTCCCCAGCAAGATCGCTAGAGTATTTTTCTCCCCGCAGAATCTTCCATTCGCCAAGTTTATTCCTCAATGGAGTCATCTTCTCCTACCGGTATTCTTGCAATTATCATCCCCAGGGGAAGCAAAATATATTCTTCAATATCAGCCCAGGAGTGACTTCCCGGCACCCGTCAAGGATTTACATTCCTAGACGAAAGCATTCATAAAACATCACATACATCATTATAGCATGCATAGACGCATCATATCATACAAATCTCATTTATGTTGAGAACATCATTGCTTGGTCCATATCATGCATGGCATATGACTGACCTCTACCTTTCAGGAAAGATGCAGTTAAATTCTCAATCATATTTCAAGACCTAGACCGGTTCAGTTAATCGACTCCAAAGATTTCTTATCCAATCCAAGGCCTTCTCTAGTCCAGCTGAATCGACTCCCAACAGATTGTTCTGATGAAGACTCAGTAGAAGTTATCCAGGTTTTTCTCAGACGTCCGCTTTTGAGATTATAATTTCCTATGGTTCCCTCCCCGACGGTGCGTGAGGTGATAATTCCATTCCAGGTTTTTCTCAAACGTCCGCTTTTGAGATTATAATTTCCTATGGTTCCCTCCCCGACGGTGCGTGAGGTGATAATTCCATCCCAGGTTTTTCTCAGACGTCCGCTTTTGAGATTATAATTTCCTGTGGTTCCCTCCCCGACGGTGCGTGAGGTGATAATTCCAGCCCAGGTTTTTCTCAGACGTCCGCTTTTGAGATTATAATTTCCTATGGTTCCCTCCCCGACGGTGCATGAGGTGATAATTCCACTCCAGGTTTTTCTCAGACGTCCGCTTTTGAGATTATAATTTCCTGTGGTTCCCTCCCCGACGGTGCGTGAGGTGATAATTCCATTCCAGGTTTTTCTCAAACGTTCGCTTTTGAGATTATAATTTCCTATGGTTCCCTCCCCGACGGTGCGTGAGGTGATAATTCCATCCCAGGTTTTTCTCAAACGTTCGCTTTTGAGATTATAATTTCCTATGGTTCTCTCCCCGACGGTGCGTGAGATGATAATTCCATTCCAGGTTTTTCTCAAACGTTCGCTTTTGAGATTATAATTGCCTATGGTTCACTTCCCGATACTGCGAAGATGGTAATTCCCACCAAGATTTTCTCAACGAGCGTTGTTGAAGTTAAAGTCACCCAAGGTTCTCTCACCATTCATGCTGAGGTAGTAACCATCTCTGGTTCATTCATCGCCGTTTGAAGCTCCAGATCCAGCTCCTGTAATCAGTCAGGACACATTTATACAAAGCATCTAAAAACCAGCTCCTGCAACATGTCAGGTACTCATTTTTTCTTTTGCAGGTATGCAGGTTCTCGCTAAGGAATCTCTTACGTGATCAACATCCAGATGGCATCTATAAGCCCATCATCCTATCCATCAATCTCTAAATGGCATCTATAATCCCATTCCATCACCACACTGCTACTATGTGAGCGCAAATTTCGGGGCACTCTAGTGTTCAATCGTCTTCTACCCTCGGATTACGAAAGGCACGTCAGCCAATCTGCATCCTCAGGTCTAAGAAGATTGAACAGGGGCAACTGTTGTACCCCAAAATTTGCCCTCCCATATTCTTCAAAGATTTGCCAAGTCAAGCTTCAAAATTCCCCAAGGGTTGCACAGTGCAAAGGCCTCCTGAACAGTCAAAATTAGGGTTTTTGTTCTGATCAAGAAAATGAAGTTTCCAAAGGTCCAATCAAGTCCCATATGCCTACAAATATGGTCAAGCAGCCTCATATCAAGTTTCAAGGCTTTCAGCACAAAATTGCACAGTCAAAACCCTAATTGCACTACAGTCAACTGTAGGGGAAAAATGGTCATTGGACAGTCAAAAGTTCAAATTTTTGGTCAACATATCATTTTGAAGCCACAAACATCATTTGATCAATGCTTGATCATGATTCTCAAAACTTGGCTCAAAAATCATCAAGATGCAAAAGTTTCCTTATTTGGACAGCTGAAAAAGTCAACTGTAAATTGACCAGGGCATAACTTTCACATGGATTATCAGAAAAATTCCATCCAAAGATCATTTTGAAGAGAAAGACATTTCCTACAACTCATCTTCATATTCCAAGTCCAAGAAATGCTCTCACAAAAAGTTATCAATTTCAACATTATAGGTCATTTTCAAAAGTCAACAAAAAGGGACCTTAAGTCAAAGGCCATAACTTGAGATTGGTAAATCAAAATGACATGGGACCAAAGGCATTGGTTAGAGGACTCAAAGACCTTTCCAAAATGTCCAAGAACATGAGAAATGCTTAAAAATTGAGCAAGTTATGCCTTGTGGAAGTTGGGAAATTTTTGGATATTTTGAAAAGTCAACATTGATTCAAATGACCTAAAATTGCTAATGGGCCCATTTTTCTTCCACAATTCACTATCCAAAGCATGTGCACGACCACTTGGCCCAAAGGGAAGTATTTCTTCATTTTTTATTTATTTATTTGAATTTTTATTAATAATAATTCATTTAAATCAAATTAAATACATGAAAAATATTTAACTTAAGCTTTACAATCTTTTTGTGCATGAAATCTACTCAATAATTCGTGCATAATCAAATATGGAAATATTTGGAGAGAATTGATCATGATTTGTACAAAAAACACATGAAAAAAGATTGAAAAAGATCTTTGAAAATCAAATTTCAAAAACCATGAATGCAAGAGATTTGGATGGTTTTTTTTGACCTAATTCATTCTTACATAAGTATAGACTCAAAACCAAATGCCATGGACCATTGAGCTGCGCTAGAAACCAATTCACAAACTTGAAATTTTTGCAAAGAAACTCAAAACTGAAAACCTAATTCTAGGGCGATTCAAGGCACGATTTTTATTTCATTAGCTTGCTGAAGCTTCACAGGAAGATTCTACATCAAAAACCATAAGCTTTCGTGCCCAGAAACGTGAGAATCATCTCACCTGTACAGAAAAAAATTCATAGTCGTGCATCTCAATTCATGCATTCTTTGTGATTTTTAATGCTTGATTCATGTTCTTTATTTGATTCTAATGTTAACCCAATGGTTTGATTGTGTTTTTGTGCATCGTGTGAGGATCTGCCATGGGAGAATATTAGGGTTTTGCAAGCTTCAAATTAGGGGTTTTGTAATAGGGTAAAATTAGGACACGTGACTTACACCATTGAATCGAGCACGTCTGGACGAAGAAGAAGCTACCCTCGCGCTCAATTTATGAGCATCACAGGGCTACTCGCTATTTTTCCATAGATGGCCTAGGAGAACGCTAACAAAACCGTTGCCTGTTTCTTTTGTGTTTTCAGGAAAATAAAAACAATAAGGAAGAAGATGATGATGTGGAGCACGGTGGTTGGGCTGTTTAAATTTTCGCGCGAAGAATCAGCACTAACGTATATTTATTTTATTATATTTGTTTGTTCTTTAATATACAAAGCGCGCATCTGGAACAATTGGCAAGGCATAAGGCTGGTAACATTCAGGACCTGGGTTCGAGCCCTAGGTCTTCACCCTTTCCATATGTTTTTTTTCCAATTAACGTTCACATGTAGTGCCCATGCTGAAGTGCACCATACACTTCCAAATCAAGCTTGCCACGTCCATCTCAAGATCAATCAGAAGGCCATGGATTGGAGAACACAATGCACCCTAGTCAACGCGTGTACACGCGTCCTGAAAAGTCAAAGAGGCCAGCAAGGTAAATGGGCCAGATTGCTAAAGGCCTCACCTCCTATTTGGGGTCTGAACCCCCAGGTTTGCAAACTCTTTTATTATTCTTTATTTTTTCTTTATATTTTTTACTTTCAATTATTATTTTTAATTAATTCTGTCAATTTAATTATATTTTCATAAAATCACAAAATACCATAAAAATCAGAAAAGACCAAAAATTAAATATATTTAATTAGTTAATATTTTGTAAATAAGTTCATAAATTAATTAGTTAAATTAGGTTTAATTTTAATTCTTTTAATAAAAAATCTAAAAAATGTAGAACTAGGGTTTAATTAATTTTTTATTCTTTTTTTCTTTTATTCCATAATAATTAAATAATTAAATACTTATTTTTATAATTAAATATGCATGTAAATTAATTAGGGTTAATATTAGGTTTTAATCTTCTTTTCTTAATAAATTAAAAACAAATTAGAATTAGGGTATGCATTTAACTTCAATTAATTCTTTTTCATTAAAATCCTAAAATATTAAAAAAATACCAAAAAACATCTTCTTTTCTTTTTTCTTTATTAATTAATTCCATTTAATTTAGTTAAAAAGGGTCCAACGCCCTCGTTTCGATTTAAATTTCAATTCGCATATTTATTTCCTTTTCTTATAATATTTATGTATCTCTCCCAAGGCCTTGTAAATTAATATGCCGCACTTTCTTTTCTTTAATTCTTTATTTTTCTGTCAAATCGGGTCCTGGATTAATTTGGCGATGTGGACCCGCGCCTTTGTAATAGTTTAGAACTTTTAATTTCCGCATCTTTTTAACTGTTAATAATGGCATGCAAGAATGAATGACAAAATAAAAACAAAAGCGTAGATCACCCATGACATGACAAGACAAAAATAAATGAATCTGACACACAAATCACACACCACCCCTAGGGTACGCCTCACTGTTGCCTTGCCTCGAAAGGTGATCGTCGAGTAGAGGATGTCTTAGTGAGTCCTCATGATCCGGGAACCTGGCATGAGGGTAGCTTCTAAGGTGTCTTCCCATTGCTCTGGTGATCACCATGTCCCGAACCTCGAATTGACCCGAACACCTCCAACGGTGGTGCTACCTACCTCTCAATGGTGGGATGGCACTACTTTAAAGGACAT
This sequence comes from Vicia faba, assembly GCA_948472305.1. NCBI lineage: Eukaryota > Viridiplantae > Streptophyta > Magnoliopsida > Fabales > Fabaceae > Vicia > Vicia faba. The sequence goes on from OX451735.1 coordinate 1,542,382,771, forward strand.
TTACACAGACGAATTCCTTAGGGTAGGTAGACGACTCTAGATACTTGCTCTAATTTCCAAAAACAAATCAAAAAATACTTTTCACACCGACACCTTTTCAAAAGCTTTCGAAAGCAATTTTTCAAACACTCTTAAGGACTGATACAAGAGTCGAACTGAAATTTTCAAAGAAACTTTTTTAAAACCCACAATTGAAAAGCAAACAAACCATTTTTGAAAACACAAATGAGCAAGTATCTAAGAGCCCATGGATAACCATGGATAGAAAGGGTGCTAATACCTTCCCTTTCTATAATCTACCTCCCGAACCGAGAGCAATCTCTATAAGGAATTTTTCTGTGCTTTTGTCCTTTCCATTTGGAGAAAATAAAAGACGGTGGCGACTCTTGCTTCCGCGACATTTCGCGAACCAGCGTTAAACAGTCAGTTCCAGATCCACCGATCACACCAGATATATGCAGATAAGGTGCACGTCCCTCCAGTTCCTCTGAATGTCCTGACTGCACCTTGGCCTTTTGCAATGTGGGGCATAGATATGATCGGCGAGATTAAACCTACGGCATCCAACGAGCATCGTTTCATCCTGGTGGCGATCGATTACTTTACAAAGTGGGTTGAAGCAGCTTCCTATGCCACTGTAACCAAGAATCTCGTGGCACGGTTCATTCGGCACAACTTGATCTATCGATACGGCGTCCCGGAAAGGATCATTACAGACAACGGTACCAATCTTAATAACAAGATGATCACTGAGCTCTGCGAGCAGTTCAAGATACAGCACCACAACTCTTCTCCTTACCGGCCGAAGATGAATGGGGCTGTAGAAGTAGCGAATAAGAATATCAAGAAGATTGTGCAGAAGATGACGGTGACCTACAAAGATTGGCACAAGATGTTACCGTTTTCTCTCCATGGGTACCGTACCTCAGCAAGGACGTCAATCGGGGCAACTCCTTTTTCCTTGGTCTATGGCATGGAGGCAGTCTTGCCGATTGAAGTGCAGATACCCTCTCTCCGGATAATGAAGGATGCAGATCTGAGCGAAGATGATTGGATCCAGACTCGACTTGATCAGTTAAACCTTATTGATGAAAAGAGACTCGCTGCTATTTGTCATGGTCAGACGTATCAAAAATGGATGATCAGGGCATTTAACAAGAAAGTCAGACCACAAGAGTATCAAGTTGGGGATCTGGTAATCAAGCGCATCATCCTTCCTCAGAGTGATCCCAGGGGCAAATGGACCCCCACGTACGAAGGGCCATTTATGGTTAAACATATGTTCTCAGGAGGAGCCATGATTCTAACCACCATGGATGGAGACGACCTTCCTCACCCTGCCAATGCAAATATAGTAAAAAGATACTACGCATGATAAAAGACCCGCTAGGTTGACATACCTAGGCAAAAATTAGGGCTTCCCGGCGAACCAAAAGGGTTCGGGCAAAATGAGGGATGAAATGAAAAAAATCTGTACACCCGGCAAGTCGAAAACCTGAAAAGGAGGCTTGGGAAAAATTGGGTATCCCGGTGGACTGAAAACCCGAAAGGGCGGTCCAGGCAAAAGTTAGGGATAAAGCGTAATACTATGTCTCATTGGATCACTTTAAATCCAGAATCCGGTATCAACATCAAGTTCAGACAGCATCGATCAGTCATCTTCATCTTCAACTGAGCAGCCAAATGATGAGACGCTCGAAGATATAAAGGCGATAGCAGAGTTGAAACCCAGTGGGATTATTCTTTGCACATAGTTGTTTTGTTTTCCCTTTGTACAAATTGTATAAACTCTTTTGTTCGGCGACGTTCTCTTACTAGGACGTCAGCCTCTTGTACATAAACGCCTATTTTCAGGCAAATTCAAAAATCAATATAAATTCACTTTTCAGCTAAAATTGCCAATTATTTTTCCTTTTCTGTTTTGTTTTGCGAAGAACGTCCAAGGTTCAATTTGTGATATATGCATTCGACAATAATTGCTAACTCATAAATATTTGCATACGAAACAAAGGATTAATTACAGGTAACATTAGAAACAGGGGCAATAATGAGTTGTCTAAGCGATCTAATTGCTCTGTCCACCAAGGTACCAAGGTAAGTTCAGCTGAAGAACATAACCATGATATCTTAAATCCCCAGAGAGTGAGCCAGCAAGTCAATACACTCTCTCCAAGCAGAGTTATCCTGTCAGCCTTAAGGAAGTTGGGTATCCTCCAGCAGATCTCAATGTTCCCCAGCGCAGTATACGAACATTCCTAACAAGCATCCCCGGCAATCTTGATCTAAGATTGTTCCCCGGCGGTATACCAGACATTCAGCGGAGCCACTTCCCCAATATATCTCAAAAATTTCCCCAAGAGAGTCCAGTCTGATGATTTCCCCAGGAAAGCTGAATCATCTCCCCAGCAGGAAGCTTATCCCTAGTAGGTTCTGGAAGCTTCCCCCCTGCAGAGCACGAACGCGTCTCCCGGACTTTTTATGCAAAGGTTATTTCCCTACCAGGATATAACTGGGTTATCCTCAGCCAAAAGCCACGGAAAGATCGTCCTCGGCGAAGTCTTCTTATCCCCAGCAGGGTCTATTAAAACTTTCAACATAACAACGGTATCCCCAGTGAAGTTATCATCAACATCTCAACAGAGTACCTCTCTTCCCACAGAGTATTGTTCCCCAGCAAGATCGCTAGAGTAATTTTCCCCCGCAGAGTAATCTCCAAGTTTATTCCCCAACGGAGCCATCTTCTCCTACCGGTATTCTTGCAACCATCACTCCCCAGTGGGAACAAAGAAAGCTCTACATCAGCCCAGGATTTAACTTCCCGGCATCCGTCAAGGATTTACTTTCCTAGACAAAAACATACATTCATAAACATCATATCTTCATCATGAACATACGATCTCACTTATCACATCTCGCATGTCATACATCATGACATTACGCACAACTAACGTTTTGTCTTTTCAGGACAAAAGTTAATACAAAGATGATTGCTATCAATAGTCGTGATTCCATATCCGATTCCTGTATCTCACCAGGGAGTATCTGTTAACGACTGATTCCAGACCCGATTCCTGTATCTTGCCAGGGTGCGTCTGAAGAGTTTGAGGATCTGATTCCTGTATCTTGCCAGGGTGTATCTGTTGACGACTAACATTACCAGACCTGATTCCTGTATCTTGCCAAGGTGCGTCTGAAGAGTTTGAGGATCCGATTCCTGTATCTTGCTAGGGTGTATCTGTTGACGACTAACATTACCAGACCCGATTCCTGTATCTTGCCAGGGTGTGTCTGAAGAGTTTGAAGATCTGATTCCTGTATCTTGCCAGGGTGTATCTGTTGACGACTAGCATTACCAGACCCGATTCCTGTATCTTGCCAGGGTGCATCTGAAGAGTTTGAGGATCTGATTCCTGTATCTTGCCAGGGTGTATCTGTTGATGACTAACATTACCAGACCCGATTCCTGTATCTTGCCAGGGTGCGTCTGAAGAGTTTGAGGATCCGATTCCTGTATCTTGCCAGGGTGTATCTGTTGACGACTAGCATTACCAGACCCGATTCCTATATCTTTCCAGGGTGCGTCTGAAGAGTTTGAGGATCTGATTCCTGTATCTTGCCAGGGTGTATCTGTTGACGACTAACACTACCAGACCCGATTCCTGTATCTTGCCAGGGTGCGTCTGAAGAGTTTGAGGATCCGATTCCTGTATCTTGCCAGGGTGTATCTGTTGACGACTAACATTACCAGACTCGATTCCTGTATCTTGCCAGGGCACGTCTGAAGAGTTTGAAGATCCGATTCCTGTATCTTGCCAGGGTGTATCTGTTGACGACTGTATTCTCCAGACTCGATTCCTGTATCTCGCCAGGGCACGTCTGAAGAGTTTAAAGACCCGATTCCTGTATCTTGCCAGGGTGCGTCTAAAGGGTTTGAAGATCTGATTCCTGTATCTCTCCAGGGTGTATCTGTTGACGACCAACATTACAAGATTCGATTCCTGTATCCAGCCAGGGCACATCTACATAAAGGGTTTGAAGATCAACTCCTGTAACAGGCCAGGTAATTATTTTTCTTTCTCATGTATGCAAGTTCTCGCTAAGGAATCTCTTATGCGATCGAAGACCTCCCGATGGCATCTATAAGCCCATCTCTCCACATACCAACAGTCTCCAAATGGAATCTGTAAGCCCATTCCCACCATCCTACTGCTGACACCCTACTATGTGAGTGCAAATTTCTGGGCACTCTAGTGTTCAATCATCTTCCACCTTCGGATTACGAAAGGCACGCCAGCCAATCTACATCCTCAGGTCTAAGAAGATTGAACAGGGGAAACTGTTGTACCCCAAAATTTGCCCTCCCATACTCTTCAAGATTTGCCAAGATCAAGGTTCAAAATCTCTCAAGGGTTGCACAGTCCAATTGCCTCCTAATACAGTCAAAATTAGGGTTTTGGTTCTGGCAAAGAAGTTGAGGTTTCCAAGGGTCCAATCAAGTCTCACATGCCTATAAACATTGTCAAGCATCCATATGCCAAGTTTCAAGACTCACAGCATCAAATTGCACAGTCAAAAACCCTAATTGCTTCACAGTCAACTGTAGGGGCAAAATGGTCATTTGACAGTCAAAAGTCAAAAATTTTGGTCAACATCTTATTTTGAAGCCACAAACATCATTTGATCAATTCTTGATCATGATTCTCAAAGCATGGCTCAAAAAATCTCAAGATGCAAAAGTTTCTATTTTTGGACAGTTGAAAAAGTCAACTGCAAATTGACCAGGGCATAACTTCTTCATGGTTTATCAGAAAAATTCCATCCAAAGTTCATTTTGAAGAGAATGACATTTCCTACAACTCATCTTCACACTTCAAGTCCAATAAATTCGCTCACAAAAAGTTATCAATCTCAACATTATAGGTCATTTTCAAAAGTCAACAAAAAGGCACTTCAAGTCAAAGACCATAACTTGAGATTGGTAAATCAAAATGACATGGGACCAAAGGCATTGGTTAGAGGACTTCAATACCTTTCCAAAATGTCCAAGAACATGATCAAAGCTTAAACATTGAGCAAGATATGCCTTGTGGAAGTTGGGAAATTTTTGGGAATTTTGGAAAGTCAACTTTGCACAAAAGGGTTCAAAAATGCTAATGGGCCACAAATTCTTCCATGAATCATTACCCAAAGGCCATGCACGACCCATTGACCTCCAAGGGAGTTATTTTCTCATTTTTGATTAATTATTTGAATTTTTATTATTATTAATTCACTTAATTAAAATTAAATATGAAAAAATAGCAAATGATACTTTTCAAATCTTTTTGTGCAGAGATTTCACTCATCATGTGCTAAATATTTCGTGCACATTCAAAAAGGCAATATCTCTCATGATTGGCAATAGTTTCATGGCAAAAAGATTGAAATTGATCTCTGGAAAATCAAATCTCCAAATCATCAATGCATGGATTATAGACTGGGTTTTTTAACCTAATTCATTCACATACATAAGCACAATTGAAACCTAAAGCGACAGACACAGAAGCTGCGCTAAACACCAAAGAACAAACTTGCAATTTTGGCCTAAAAACCTTAAAACTGTTTTGATACCTAGAAGGAATTTCAAAGCTTGGAAAGCATTCCAAAAGCTTGCTAAGACATCCAGGAAACGATTCCAATCAAAACCGGACCTCCATACTCAAAGAAGTGGTAGAACGACATCACCCTGTTCATAAAATTTTTCATATTCGTGTTTGAATTTACATGCATTTTTCATACTTTTTAAATGTTGATTTACACTAACATGAACATTCTGAAGCTAATGGTACCATTCAATTGAAGAATGGCTGCCTAAATAGGAATTCACCATGGACGTCCTCTAGGGTTTCAGAAGCTTTGATTTAGGGGTTTTCACGTCTGGAAAAATTGGCCAACCAAACCTATTCCATTGAAATCAGGACATCCAGACGATATCATTCCACACCTCGCGCCTTTTTTATATTGATCTATGTGCTAATCGTTATTTTCACACATTGCAGTTAGTGGGGGTTTAAAACCCCCGCTATTCGTTTATATTTACAGGCAGATGGAGAAGATGAAGCTGGCGTGGCAAAGCATGACTGGATAGTTTAAATATTCGCGCGTGATTTTTGTGTTCTACCAATAGCGCTTGTTTTCTCTTATAATAATCACGTTCCATAATAATATCAAAAGCGCGCGTTGGCTCAGATGGTTGGTAAGCTGGCTTGCAGGTACTGGGACCTGGGTTCGATTCCCAGGTCCCCTATTATATTTCATAATTTTGCCCATAACATGCTTCTGTGTAGCGCCTCTCCCAGTGATCCATCATATGCCCAACGCCTGTGCCTGCCAAGTGTCCCAGGGGATCAATCCAATGGCCAGAATGTGGATTCCACCATGCACGCTAGTCAATTGATGTGTACACAACCACAAAAAGCCAAAAAGGGCCTGATTCAATGGGCCAAATTGCTCTACAAAGACCTCCAAATTGGGCCAGATACCCCCCTTTTGTTTGTATTCTTCTTTCTAACTTTCTCCTTTCTTTTCAATTCCTTTTTAATTTGCTTTATTTATTTTATTTAATTCACAAAAATAATTTTCATAACACAAAAATCAGAAAATCAAAAAATAAAATATGTTTATTTAATATTTAATCCATTAATATTTTTGTAAATAAATTTTAATAATCAACTTAGTAAAATTAGGTTAAAATTTTAATGTTTTTCTTAAATAACTAAAATATGTAGAAATTAGGTTTTTAACATCTTTTATCCTTTTTTTAATAAACAATTTTTTCTTATTATCATTATTATTAACCATTAATTAATTTTGTAAATAAACATGTAATTAATTAATTAGGGTAAATTAGGTTTTAAACTTTAACTTTTTTTCAAAATAACTTAGAATTAGGGTTTCTTTTAATTTTAATTTTAATTTTCTTATTTCATAAATACCAAAAACCATAAAAAACATTCCTTTTCTTATTAAATAATTAATTAATTTTTAATTTCATTTAATTTCTTTAAAGGGTCCAACGCCCTCGACATTCGATTCTAATTTCTTTTCGCGCGTTTATCCTTATTTTCCGTTTTAAATATTATGTAATTGCCCAAGCCTTGTAATAGTGATTAGGAAATTTATTTACTTTCTGCATTTCATTAAAAAAACGGGTCTTTGTTAATTTGGCGATGTATAGACCCGCGCCTTGTAATAACGTAGGACTTTATTTTCTGCACTTTAATTTCCGCACCCTTAAAACTGCTAAATTTTGCATGAAAGAATGAATGGCCAAAAATAAAAACAACGCGTAGCTCACGATACCATGACAAGATAAAACATAACTGAAAGCAATACACAACGGCATAAGGGTATAGGACATTTTAATAAGTCCTTATGTCCATGAACATGGCATAAGGGTAGCTTCTAAGGTGTCCTACTGTTGCTCTGGTGACCACACTGTCCCTACAAGCTCGAATTGACCCGAACACCTCCAACGGTGGTGCTACCTACCTCTCAATGGTGGGATGGCACTACCTTAAGGACATTTACACAGCCTAATTCCTTAGGGTAGGTAGATGACTCGTAGATACTTGCTCTAATTCAAAACAAATTAAAACTCCTTTTCACACCGACACTTTGCAAAAAGCTTTCAAAAACAATTTTTCAAACACTCTTGAGGACTGATACAAGAGTCGATCTGAAACTTTCAAAGAAACTTTTTCCAACCCACTCACAATTGAAAAGCAAACACTTTTGAAAACACAAATGAGCAAGTATCTAAGAGCCCATGGATAACCATGTATAGAAAGGGTGCTAACACCTTCCCTTTCTATAAATCTACCTCCCGAACCGAGAAACTATCTCATAAGGAATTTTGTTGTGCTTTTGTCCTGTCCATGTTGGAGAAAATAAAAGACGGTGGCGACTCTTGCTTCCGCGACATTTCGCGAACCAGCGTTAAACAGTCAGTTCCAGATCCACCAATCACAAATGGCATCAAATAAGTCCTTCTGAAACAAAAGACGGTGTTGGTTTCGTATAATCGTAAGGACAGGCAGTCATTATCTCTCAAAATAAAAGCTCATTAAGTCAAAACCTATGAAGGAGACTTACAAAACTGGGGCATCCCGCTGACTGTAATCACAAGAGAAACAGTTCAGGCAAAAGACAGGGATAATAAAATCAAAAAGAAAGAGATCCTACAAACTCTCAACAAAAATGACTGCTTGTTCAAAATAAATTGTCAGTGTCCGAACCATCACTGGAATATCAGAGCAAGGACTCAAACGGGATCTAAATGCATAATTAGCTGAGTTTAGGATCGAAGAACATCACGAAGAATGGGTGGGTACAAATACATTTTGAGCCTTTATCCTTTGTTTCTTGAACCGTGAACCAGACCACGTTATAACCCTTAAAAGTCCTAGCTGAGGCATGGGTTAGTTCGAAAGCATACTGTTACAAAAGGTATCCTGACTCCTGTAGGGCTTGCTGTAAATCCTGAGTTGAATCACATTTTACAAAAAAAATTCCTGTTTTACTGGAAAAATGCATTTTCAAAAATTTCAAAATAGACAGAAGGTTTGCATTCTTAAAATAATATTGTTTGCATATGACTATTTGTTCAACAGCAGAGAAATCCGCACGACGAATATCTAGTGAACAAAAACCTTTTTAATAAAAAGGATCACCTCAAGTGAAAAAAACACTTCCAACCAAGGGGCACGGCATGAGCATTGGCTATCATCTCGGTGGCGACTCTTGCTTACCACGACATTTTGCGAATACAAAACGCAAAACACAAACCAGCATTCCAAGAAAACAGTCAGTTCTTTCCCACCGTATCACACAGAGCAACTGTAAGGTTTAGACATTTCTTGTTTGCCCCTGTTTCTGATATTACGAGTAATCGTCTTTTGTTTCGCATGTAAATATTTATGAGCAACAATTATTGTCAAATGCATATATCAAAAATGAACATTGGACGTTCTTGCAAAACAAAACAGAAAAAAGAAAAACCATTTGAAATTTATTTGTGAAAATGAATTGTATTGACTTTGAAGTTTAGCCCGTAAATAGGCGTCTTTGTACAAGAGGCTGACATCCTAGTAAGAGAATGCCGCCGAACAAATAGAATTTATACAATTTGTGAAAAACAAAGAAAAACAGTTATGTGAATAATCCCATTGGGTTCCTACTCTGCTATTGCCTTTATATCCTCGAGCATCTCATCACTTTGCTACTTGGTTGAAGGTAGATCAGATTGATTAGTGTTGTCCGAGCTTGATAGTCGATACCGAAGTCTGGTTGCAAGGTGATCTAATGAGACATAGTGTTACGCTTTAATCCCTAATTTTTTCCTGGACCGCCCTTTCGGGTTTTCAGTCCACTGGGATACCCTTTTTTGCCCAAGCCGCCTTTTCAGGTTTTCGACTTTCCGGGTGTACAATTTTTCTTTCATTTTCATCCCTTATTTTTGCCCGGACCCTTTTGGTTCGCCGGGAAGCCCTTATTTTTGCCTAGGCCAATCGACCTAGCGAATCTTTGATTATGCATAGTATTTTTTCACCATGTTTGCATTGACGGGGTGAGGAAGGTCGTCACCATCAATGGTGGTTAGAATCATAGCTCCTCCCGAGAAAATGTTCTTAACCATAAATGGCCCTTCGTACGTAGGGGTCTGTTGTACCCTAAAATTTTCCCTCTCATTTCATCAACATTTTCTCACCACAAGACTCTTGGAATTCAAGATCAAGTTAGGGTTTGCTCTGCTCAAGGCCCCTCCTTGCACTGTTGACCCAAATTAGGGTTTGAGTTTGCACAAGGATTTTTTGACTTAAAATGCCCAAAGTGAATTTCATGCTTCATGTTGGACTCACAAGTTTATCCATACCAAGTTTCAAGCCTTGATTCAAATCTTTGCCCAGACAATTGGACAGTTGACCTAAAAATCAACTGTATTGGGGAAAAAGTCAACTATGGCCAATTGACAGTCAAACTTCATGAATTTATACCCACATCAACATAATTAACTTATGTTAACCATTTGGTCAAGTTTGGATCACAACTCCACAAGAAATTTGATCCGATCACCAAAAGGGCAAAATGGTCATTTTTAGGGTTTTGACTGCACAAAGGCAATTTTTGACTGTTTGACCTAACCAATGGCAAACCAAGATCATATATGGACTCAAGGAATCAATGGCATTTTCTTGACCCACTCAACAAGTTCAAAAGATCTCAAATGCATATGATTGACAGATGAATTTTTCAGTCAACTGATCAAAATTTGACTGTATACTGAAAAGTCAAACTTTGACTTTTTGGTCAAAATCAAGTGCCAAGATTCATTTTTCATCAAGACATGTCAAATTATAAAACTTGTTCATCAAGAAACCCAAAATTGCAAATTAGGGTTTAAAATGAAAAAATTTCATAACTTAGAAATTTTCTAAGTTATGAAATTTTCTTATTTTTTCCTAACTTTGTCCCATTTTTTCACCAAGATGCAAATGGATTCAAACAAAACTTGAAACATGAAAGTTGTAGTCCATTTCAAAATATACAACTTTGATTCACAAAGTTTTCTCAAAGGAAGCTTGTATCTCAAGTTATGATTTTTGGAACAAGGGTACAAAACACTTTTAACTTAGAGAAATTTTGCCCTATTCTAGGCAGGATTTTTGTCCAACTTCTTGGCCATTTTTCACATGGTTCCACTTGGAGTTTCAATTTGCATTACAAAGATGGATTATAGTAAACATTCCAAGCTTTCCAAATTGTCCAAGAACTTCTTAAACACCCTTGTGGTTAGAGAGAATCGAATTCGCAAAGTTGGCCAAAACTCACTTTTGTTCATGGCCAAAGCATGTTCATAACAATTGCATTTTTCAAATCAGCAGGGTTTGTGATAGCATGCAGGCCTCTAAACCTCTTCACACTCAATAATTTAATGCATAACCATTGTGTTAAGGCTTTATTTCATTCATTTGGACAATACATGCTAAATTAACCCTTAATTGGAAAAAGCAAAATTGCCATTTTGGAAAAGTGATACTTTATGTCAAGTTCCAAATCCTTGAGGTACAGGCCAGATCTTTGAGGCAAAGCTTTGTGCACAAATCCCATTTATCAATAGCAAATGTTGCAGCATAGAGACATAGAGTACACAGGCCTGCATTGCAACTTGAGTTTTCTTACTTCAAAAACAAGAAAGATGGCAAAACATATCCAACTTTGATTTCCTGCAAACACAAGCTTAAGCAAACCTTGTACTCATCTTTCACACATCCCAACTGACCTAAAACACGACTAAACCACCCCTCATACCTCCTAATACACAAAAACACCTTCTTGCTGTAGAAATAGAGCATCCCCTGCAACTTGAGTTCCATAACCAATTCCTGTCGTGCATTTTATCCAAAAGAAGTTCAAACACATTCCATACCATCCACTGAAACTATTCCAAGCCTTAAACTCAAGCTGTAACACCCCTAACCTCGTTTTCCATTTTTACTTTCAAGTTGTGCAGGTCGACTTCCATAGCACAATATAGGCGGTTTCAAAGAAAGCTAGGCATTTGGGAAGCATCCTTGGACTTCAGGCAAGCTCAACAAAAGCTCAAACTCGATTGAAGGTTGCTACATTTCTCTGTTCAAGTCAAGCTGAAACAGGTAATCTATGGACTTCTATCTCTCTATCCAGGCATGATTAAGCTTAGGTTTGTGAATGAAACATGCTCTACTCATAGCCTTGAAGCCATACATGTGTTCACTTTTCATTTATATTAAGCATGTTGTGAGAATTTTAGCCATGAACATTGAAGAAAAACTAGGTCAGAAATTGGGGGTGATGAAATTATCCCTGTTTCTTAGAGTTAGGTCAAGTATTTTATATGTTTGAAATCGTGGTTTGATGGTCTACATTGTTTGTGTTATGAGTTTTGGCTAAAAATCAAAGAATCAGGAGTTTGTATGAAGCAAGGAAACGCGCGTTTTTTGATTCAAAAGGTTGCTGGAGGTTGAAGACAGAGTTGACTTGGGTTGGGCCTGAGACAACTTGCTTTTTGGCCCCTTTTTTCATTTTGCACCCCCCTGGCCCATTATGTGAAATATTTGATATTTTTGCATTTTTCTTTTTGATTCTGGCTTTATATTTTTTGCTCAAATATAAAAAACACCAAAAATATTTTTCCAACATTTTTTTACATTTATTTGACATTTATTTACTTTTTAAACATATATATGTAAATAATATAAAACCTTTTTATTTAAAACCCTAAAAAATAAAAAAAAATATTTATTTTTCAGTTATTATTTTTTGTTTACATTTTGAAAACATTTTCTAAAATATACATTTTTGTAAATAATTAATATTTTATTTTTTGTACATATTTAGCATATTAAATATATATAATATATACTTATACATATTTTATTAAATATTTAGGGCAAAAATACAAAAATAATACCTTTTATTTTTTATTTAATATTTGACACTAAAAATACTTTTTCCACAATATACTTCTTTTTTTATTATTTTTGTATAAATTAATATATATTGTACATAATTAATAAATAAATACTATTTATTCAAAATTAGGGTTTTTACCCTAAATAACAAAAATAATCAAAAATATGACTTTTTTTTATTATTTATACTTCAAACATGAAAACCTTTTTTCATACATAAATAATCTTTTTTTGCATAATACATAGCATTTTGATATTTATTTAATTGTATTTATTTAAATGTTAAATATTAACTTGTATATTCGATATGGTTGTAATAATTTAGATTTTATTTCCTTGTCAAATATCCCCCAATTCAAACTTGTATCCCCATCCCCATATTCATGTTGTAATAATTTAGGACTTTAAATTCTCGCACATTTAAAAGTTTCCAAATTATGCCATGCTTAGACTTAGGGCTTGTATGCAAAATCAATCAACAAATAGCTTGACCTAATTCAAGATAAACATGCATGAAAAACAAACACAATGCACACTTGCACCCCTAGGGTTACATCCACTTGTTGCCTTCAAAAATGGGCCATGTTTGCATGTCAAGTACTTTGGCAAAACAAAGGCAAAACAAAAACAAATCAAATGATCATAGTCCCTCGATGACGCTATCAAGTTGTCTAAACAAAAATTTTCAAGTCCCTTAAGAAAATTTCCAAAGATACTTGGCACTATTGCCTCTATGGTCTAAACGATGACCCGCGCCCGTCCCGTTAACATCCTAACACAAGGTTGTTCACCAAATACAATGGTGAAACAACACTGTTAAAAAGGTTAAAACATGAGAAAGATCTTTGAGAAATTTAGAGTAGATAGCTCTTAGTTACTTGATCAAACTTGCAAAACATCATTGCCAACACACAAACACAACTTCCAAAACAACTTTCAAAAACAATTGAAACATCTTTTCAAAAAGACATACACCTTTGTATATACTCAAACACGAGTCATTACAATGGTTGCCTAGACAAGGCATCTTTTTTAAAACATTTTCAAAAACCACACACACAAAGCACCATTTCAAACAATTGAAAAGCAAAGGCAAGTGATCTAAGCAAGTAACTAAGAGCCCATGGATAACCATGGATAGAAAGGGTGCTAATACCTTCCCTTTCTATAATCTACTCCCCGAACCCAAGAAAACATCTCAAAGGTCGTTCCCGTGCTTTTTGATCTTTCCTTAGGATAAAATAAAAAGTCGGTGGCGACTCTTGCTAAACCGAAACATTTGCAAAAACAAACGCAAAACCTCAAGTCAGTTCTCCCACCATATCACAGAACTGGCGACTCTGCTGGGAAATACTTTAAAAGTGGAGTAACCTTAGGGCTTAGATCACCTTTTGCATGATTAATTGTTTGATTTGATTGCTTTACATTTTGGTTCTCTTGTTTGGGCTTGAAATCCTACACCCGGATTTGGGAAACATCCATAAATAGCAATACGTTGTGGAAACTGTGCGGGGTATACCGACACGGTTGAAGCAATAGCTATATTAGTGTGACATATTTGTGAGTACCGGTAACCCTTGAGTTCAATCAAGGAGAGTACGGGGCCGCTGAGTGATGTCACTAAGCACTAATGACCTAGAACCTTACTTGACCATCTTGGCCTTTTATTAGGGGTAGTGAGATGACCGGCTTTGGTGCAGTCCGAAGTTGGTAGATACTCGATACTACACTCATTGGGGGTTGTTTTCTTGGAATATTTTGGTCCCTAGTTAAGTGGCTAAACCAAAACAATGAACATGGAAAACAATCCAATGATATTGAGCTCCTTAGAACCCGGTTACTATTTAGGACAGATTTTAAGCCAACTAAACTCAAGAGGGTACTTACCTATGAAACCTCATGCAAGCCTGAAACTAGGGTTTTGTGTGAATCGCTTGTACATGTGTTTGTGCATACATCATGGACATCATAAAGCATCATATGTGTGATCGGTGGAAATAGAACTGACTGTTTTTAAGTTGGTTTCGCGAAATGTCGCGGTAAGCAAGAGTCGCCACCGTCTTTTATTTTCTCCAAATGGAAAGGACAAAAGCACAGAAAAATTCCTTATTGAGATTAGTTCTCGGTTCGGGAGGTAGATTTATAGAAAGGGAAGGTGTTAGTACCCTTTCTATCCATGGTTATCCATGGGCTCTTAGATACTTGCTCATTTGTGTTTTCAAAAATGTTTGTTTGCTTTTCAAGGTGAGTGGGTTTGAAAAAGTTTCGTTTAAAATTTCAGTTCAACTCTTGTATCAGTCCTCAAGAGTGTTTGAAAAGTTGTTTTTGAAAGCTTTTTGCAAAGTGTCGGTGTGAAAAAGAAGTTTTTGATTTGTTTTGAATTAGAGCAAGTATCTACGAGTCATCTACCTACCCTAAGGAATTAGTCTGTGTAAATGTCCTTAAGGTAGTGCCATCCCACCATTGAGAGGTAGGTAGCACCACCGTTGGAGGTGTTCGGGTCAATTCGAGGATTAGGGACAGTGTGGTCACCAGAGCAATAGGAGGATACCTTAGAAGCTACCCCCATGCCATGTTCATGGACATGAGGACTTACTAAAACATCCTCTACTCGACGACCACGTTTCGAGGGGCAAGGCAACAGTGAGGCGTACCCTAGGAGTGGTGTGTGATTTGTGTGTCATTTTCAGTTATATTTGTCTTGATCATGCATTGAGTATTCTACGTTTTGATTTTATTTTTGGCCATTCATTCTTTCATGCAAATTATTAGCAGTTAAGAGGTGCGGGATTTAAAAGTTCTACGCTATTACAAAGACGCGGGTCTACATCGCCAAATTAAACCAAGACCCGATTTGAAAAAATGCGGAAAATAAATGTCCTAATTAACTATTACAAGGCTTTGGAGCAAATACATTACATCCATAAAAGAAATAAAAATAAATTGGCGCGAAAAGAAATAAGAATCGAGTGCGAGGGCGTTGGACCCTTTAAAGAAATTAAATTGGAATTGAAAATTGATTTAATTAAATAAAAGAAAGAACTTATTTTTTGGATGTTTTTTGGTATTTATGAAATTAAAGAAAATTGAATTGGATTTAAAAGTTAAATAACCCTAGTTCTAAATTGTTTTTAATTTATATAAAAAAAATGTTTAAGTTTTGACATAATTTAACCCTAATTAATTAATTACAAGTATTTACAAAATTAATTAATAATTAATAATGACAAAAAAGATTATTTATTAAAAAAAATAATAAAAATGCTAAAAGACTTGTTTTTTATATTTTTTAATTATCTAAGAAAAAAGCATTAAAGTTAAAAACCTAAAAAACTAAATTGATTATTAAACCTATTTACAAAATAAATATTAGTGAATTAAATAATAAACATATTTTATTTTTTGACTTTCTGATTTTTTGTATTTTATGAAAATTAATTTTTATGGATTTAAATAAAACAAATAATATAATTAAAATAAATAAAAGGAAAGAATAAAAATGGAGAAAGGAAAGGCAAACATGGGGGGGGGGGGGGGGTATTCAGGCCCCTTTGGAGGTTCATGGAAAGCAGTTTGGCCCATTTGCTTGAGGCCCTTTTGACTTTTCTGACTTGTGTGTGGAGGTGTTGACTGGTGTCCATGGTGGACTTTCCATCCTGGCCTTTGGATTGGAGTTGTTAGGCGCGTGGCAAGCAGAGATCTGGAGTTGCATGGTGATCCCTTGATGAAGCACTGCATGGAAGTATATTGAAAAAAATAATATGGAATAAAGTGGGGGACCTGGGAATCGAACCCAGGTCCCAATGCTTGCAACAACCTTTTCTCACCAACTGAGCCAATTAACGTCTTTGTTAATATAATGGAATATAAACAATATATAGGAAAAAACACGTTATTGGTAGAAAACAAGAAAACACGCTAAATTATTTGAATGGCCCAATATGGTGCTTACACCTCAGCGTCTTCTCCACTATGCCTTCGCTTTTGCCTGAAAAACACATATGAATAGCGGGGGTTTTAAACCCCCACTAACCCTAACACACAAAAATAGCGATTAGCTCATAGTTGAAAAGAAAAAGGGCGCGAGGTGTGGTTCTGATTCGTTTGGACATTCTGAATCCAATGGCATAGGTCTCGTGGCTTAATTTTTCCACATGAAGGAAGCCCTAATTTCCAACCTCTGAAACCCTAAAGAGCTTCCATGGTAACTTTGCATACAGGCCATAAAAACTCAATTAAAATGCATCACTAGCTTCAGGGAGTGTATATTAGTGTAAATCAAATATTCAAATGTATGGAAAATGCAGGTATATTGAAGCACGATTATGAAAAAAGTTTGATAAAGTTTGACTTTGTTCTACCACTTCTTCGCGTATGGAGGCTTGAAACGTATTGAGTCACGTTCAGGAGGGATCCAGCAATCTTTTGGAATACTTTTTGGGCCTTGAAAAACACTGCAACTATGTTTTCAGTTTTGAGCTTTTTAAGAAAAATGCAAGTTTTTGTTTTTTGATTCTGAGCGCAGCTAGCTTGTTCTTGTGATTAGGTTTAGGTTTGTATATGTATCTGAAATGATTTAGGTTAAGAAAAACCAAGCCCAAACCTTTGCATTCATGATTTTGAATTTTTGATTTCCTTATATCTTTTTCAATCTTTTTCATACCATTCTTATGCCAATCAATGGAGATTCTTGCCTTTTTCAGTATGCACGAAATATTGAGGCTTTAATGAGAGAATATGCTGCAAAAAAGGATTGGAAAACATGATTTTCTATTTTTGTCATATTTTATTTTAATTAAATGAACTAATAATAATAATAATTCAAATAATTAATAAAAAATGATAAAATAACTCCCTTTAAAGTCAATGGGTCGTGCATAGCCTTTGGGTGATGATTCTTGGAAGAAAATGTGGCCCATTAGCAATTTTGAGGCATTTGAAGCAAAGTTGACTTTTCAAAATTCCCAAAAATTTCCCAACTTCCACAAGGCATATCTTGCTCAATTTTTAAGCTTTGATCATGTTCTTGGACATTTTGGAAAGGTCTTGAAGTACTCTAACCAATTCCTTTGGTCCCATGTCATTTTGATTTACCAATCTCAAGTTATGGTCTTTGACTTAAAGTGCCCTTTTGTTGACTTTTGAAAATGACCTATAATGTTGAGATTGATAACTTTTTGTGAGAGCATTTCTTGGACTTGAAATGTGAAGAGGAGTTGTAGGAAATGTCATTCTATTTAAAATGAGCTTTGGATGGAATTTTTCTGATAAACCATATGGAAGTTATGCCTTGGTCAAGTTACAGTTGACTTTTTCAACTGTCCAAAAATAGAAACTTTTGCATCTCGAGACTTTTTGAGCCATGCCTTGAAAATCATGATCAAGAACTGATCAAATGATGTTTGTGACTTCAAAATAAGATGTTGACCAAAAATTTGGACTTTTGACTGTCAAATGACCATTTTGCCCCTGCAGTTGACTGTTGAGCAATTAGGGTTTTTGACTGTGCAATCTTGTGTTGTGAGTCTTGAAACTTGGCATAAGGATGCTTGACAATGTTTATAGGCATGTGGGACTAGTTTGGACCCTTGGAAACTTCAATTTCTTTGCCATAACCAAAACCCTAATTTTTTACTGTTAGGAGGCCATTGAACTGTGCAACCCTTGGGAGATTTTGAAGCATGCTCTTTGCAAATCTTGAAGAATATGGGAGGGAAAATTTTGGGGTACAACAGTTGCCCCTGTTCAATCTTCTTAAACCTGAGGATGTAGATTGGCTGGCGTGCCTTTCGTAATCCGAAGGTGGAAGATGATTGAACACTAGAGTGCCCAGAAATTTGCGCTCGCATAGTAGTGTGATGGTGGGAATGGGCTTATAGATGCCATTTGGAGATTGATGGATAGGATGATGGGCTTATAGATGCCATCTAGGTGTCGATCGCGTAAGAGATTCCTTAGCGAGAACTTGCATACCTGAAAAAGAAAGATGATTACCTGACCTGTTACAGGAGTTGGTCTTCAAACTCTTTGTGTAGATGTGTCCTGACTGGTTACAGGAATTGAATCTTTAAACTCTTCAGACGCACCCTCAGCAGGATGATGAATGGATCAGGGACGATTACTACCTCAACAGTAACGATGAGAGAACCTGGGGCGATTACTACCTCAACAGTAACGATGAGAGAACCTGGGGCGATTACTACCTCAACAGTAACAATGAGAGAACCTGGGGCGATTACTACCTCAACAGTAACGATGAGAGAATCTGGGGCGATTACTACATCAACAATAACGATGAGAGAATCTTGGATGTCTTCTACTGAGTCTTCATTAGGAAAATCTTTAGGAATCGATTTAACTGGACTAGAGAAGGCCTTTGACTGGATCGACATCAGAAAAATCTTTAGGAGTCAATTTAACTGAACCAGGCAAGGTCTTGGGATCTTCAACTGGAATAAGAATCAGGGAGATCTTAGGGTCGATCTGACTGAACCAGAGAAGGCCTTTGACTGGATAAGAATCAGAAAAATCTTTAGGAGTCGATTTAACTGAACCAGGCAAGGTCTTGGAATCTTCAACTGGATGAGAATTAGGGAGATCTTAGGGTCGATCTGACTGAACCAGAGAAGGCCTTGAAATCTTCAACTGGGTAAGAATCAGGGAGATCTTAGGGTCGATCTGACTGAACCAGAGAAGGTCTTGGATTAACTTTGACTGGATAAGAATCAGAAAAATCTTGGAATCGATTTAACTGAACCAGACTACAGTCTTGGAATATAGCTGAGAACTTGACTGGATCTTTCCTGAAAGGTAAAGGTCAGTCATATGCAATGCATGATATGGATCAAGCAATGATGTTCTCAACATAAATGAGATAGTAAGATTTGATGCGTTTATGCATGTATCATGATGTATGTGATGTTTTTGAATGTATGTTTTCGTCTTAGGAAAATAAATCCTTGACGGATGCCGGGAAGTCACATCCTGGGCTGGTGTTGGGGAATAGGCTTGATGAAGAGATTACTCTGCAGGAAATAATTACTCTAGCGATCTTGTTGGGGAACGGTACTCTGTGGGGAGAGAGGTACTCTGTTGGGATGTTGATGGTAACTTCGTTGGGGATACCGTTGACGTTGGAAGTGTTAATAGACTTCGCTGGGGATAGGAAGACTTCGTCGGGGACGATCTTTCCGTGGCTTTTGGCTGAGGATAACCCAGTTATACCCTGGTGGGGAAATAACCTTTGAATAAAGCCGGGAGACGCGTTCGTGCTCTGTAGGGGGGAAGCTTTCAGAATCTACTGGGGATAAGCTTCGTGCTGGGGAGATGGATTGAACTTTCCTGGGGGAATCTTGATTGGACTCTCCTGGGGAAATTTTTTTTGAGATACCGGGGAAATGGCTCCACTGAATGTCTAGTATACTGCCGGGGAACAATCTTAGATCAAGACTGCCGGGGATGCTTGTTAAGAATATTGAGATCTGTTAGAGGATAATCTAACTTCCATAGGGCTGACTGCAGGCTAACTCTGCTTGGGGAGAGTATGTGTAAGGTTGCCTGATGATGAGCTCGTGTAAAACTGCATCTTTGGAGGGAGGAAACCGGTGTAGGGTTTACTGATAATGAGTCTGTATAAGACTGTATCTAGAGATGAGAAGGAAACCTGTGTAGGGTTTACTGACGATGAGTCCGTGTAAAACTGCATCCTTGAAAATAGAGAACCTGTGTAGGGTTTCTGGGTGACGAGTCCGTGTAAAACTACATCTGGAATTTTGAGAAGGAAACCTGTGTAGGGTTTACTGATGACGAGTCCGTGTAAAACTACGTCTGGAGTTTGAGACAGGAACCTGTGTGGGGTTTCTTTGATGATGAGCCCGTGTAAAACTGTATCTTGGAAAGAGAGAACCTGTGTAGGGTTACTTCGGGATAAGTCTGTGTAAGACTTCTGGAGGAACCGGGGTGAGGTTACTGCAGGATAAGTTTGTGTAAAACTTCTGGATGAACCGGGGTAAGGTCATATTGAGATAAGTCCGTGTAAGACTTCTGGAGGAACCGGGGTAAGGTTACTGCAGGATAAGTTCGTGTAAAACTTCTTGAT
This sequence comes from Vicia faba, assembly GCA_948472305.1. Taxonomy (NCBI): domain Eukaryota; kingdom Viridiplantae; phylum Streptophyta; class Magnoliopsida; order Fabales; family Fabaceae; genus Vicia; species Vicia faba. The sequence goes on from OX451735.1 coordinate 1,542,403,360, forward strand.
GAACCGGGGTTAGGTTATCTTTGAGGTAAGTCCGTGTAAGACTTCTGGAGGAACCGGGGTAAGGTTATTTCGGGATAAGTCCGTGTAAAACTTCTTGATGAACCGGGGTTAGGTTATCTTTGAGGTAAGTCCGTGTAAGACTTCTGGAGGAACCGGGGTAAGGTTATTTCGGGATAAGTCCGTGTAAAACTTCTTGATGAACCGGGGTAAGGTTACTTGTGGAGGGTGAGTCCGTGTAAGACTTTGTCTGAAAGCTGAGAAGGAACCGGTGTAGGGTTGCCTGATGATGATCAAGTGGATGATTGTCCTGTTTGGTTTCGAATATTAACCCACGATCAGTCGTCCACTGATTTTTCTTGGCTTGTTACCAATGTTGATCTGGAATTTGTAAAGGTAGATGGTAATCATCTTTGCATTAACCTTTCCTCGGTACTTTGGTTGACAAAGCAACTGGATCGCCTGGACGACTCATTATTGCCCCTGTTTCTGAGGTGAGGGGAGAAGACACCTTATGGAGGTGCTGGATGACTGCTGATTGACAAATCTTCTCTTTGGTAGGCAAGTGACGAGATGTCGGGACATAGTCGTACGCTCTTGATCCCTAACTTTTGCCTAGACTGCCCTTTCGGGTTTTCAGTCCACCGGGATACCCATTTTTGCCCAAGCCGCCTTTTCAGGTTTTCGGCTTGCCGGGTGTACAAATTTTTCTTTTTCATCCCTTATTTTTTCCCGAACCCTTTTTGTTCGCCGGGAAGCCCTTATTTTGCCTAGGTATGTCAATCTAGCGGGTCTTTTATCGTGCGTAGTATTTTTTTCGACTTTGTCCACGCTCTCAGGATGTAGGGGGTGCCCCTGTTGATAGTGTTGTGTCGCCCTGCTACCAGAAGATGTCGGATTAGGCAAGATTCGTTGCTGGAATGCCCCAAGTGACTCGGGCGGAGATTTGTCCCAAGCGGGTTGGCCTTGAGAGATTCCTCGAATCTTGACTGGATTGCCCCAGATGATAGACACTGATCATGCCATGCCCCTTGATTGGAAGTGTTTCTTCCATTTGATGTGACCTCTTTGTTGAGAAGACTTTTTGTTCACTGGATGTTCGTCGTGCAAACTTCTATGCTGTTCAAACAAATAGTCATATGCGAACAATGTTATTTTAAGAATGCAAAAGCTTATGTCTGTCTTAAATTTTGAAAATGCATTTTTGTAAAACAAGTGAAACTTTTTGTAGACTGTGATGTCAATTCAAGCTTTTACAGTGGGCCTTAAGGAGTCAGGATACCTTTTGTGATAGTATGCTTTCGAACTAACCCATGCTTCAGCTAGGACTTTTGAGGGTTATAACGTGGCCTGGTTCATGGTTTAAGAAACAAAGGATAAAGGCTCAAATTATTTGTACCCACCCGCTCTTCGTGATGTTCTTCAAACCTAAACTCAGCTGATCGTGCGTTAGACCTTGTTTGATTCTTTGTTCTGAAATTCCAGTGATGGTTCAGATATTGATGATTTATTCTGAATAGGCAGTAATTTTGTTTTTGTTGAGGGTTTGTATGACCTCTTTCTTTTTGATTTTGCTATCCCTATTTTTTTTTTTGCCTGAACTGTTTCTTTTGTGATTACAGTCAGCGGGATGCCCCAGTCTTGTAAGTCTCCTTTATAGGTTTTGACTTATTGGGTTTTTATTTTTTGAGATATAATGACTGCATATCCTTATGATTGTTCGGAATCATCACTGTCTTCTTTTTTTTTGTGAGGACCTCTTTGGTGCCATTTGTTGTGCACTTGGATCAACTGAGAGACTACCCTGCCCCAGGTTATGATTAAGGGTTTTAAATTTCGAAAAGAAAAAACTCCTACTTCTTTGGCTCAGAGGGGTTGACGAGGGATTATTTTCCTTATAACTTCAGTGTTTAGGGATTGAAACAATGCATGTACCTCATCAGCAGGGTCTGTTCAAAAGCATACTGTAGATCGTGGTATCATTTTCGTCATCCTCCCTCAAGAGGCTTAGAATTATTAATCAAGAGTTGATCATCACAAAAAAATATGAAAGCAGCTTTAAGTATAGTACGCATAATTAATTCAAGACAGACATGTGTAATGCATTCATGAAATAAAAGAGTTTAACATGACAATTGTTTGTTTGAACAAGAAAAGAAAAATACAACTTGTATTCAAATGAACAAAAATCTCTCCATCCTAGCCATGTTTTGGCAAAGGAGCAGTGGTCACAATGGGAGTCTCAGCAGGCTCGAATTCGATCTCCTTAGCGTCGATCATATTCTGGATCTTGTATTTTAGCGCCCAACAATCCTCGGTATCGTGCCCCGGGCTATCAGAATGATAAGCACACCTCGCCTCTGGATTGTAGTTTGGAGAGGAGGTCTTGGGATTTGCAGGAGGGTTGATCACCGCAATCAGGTCCATTTTCAACATGTGCTGCAATGCTTGTGACCGTGGCATGTTGATGTTGGTGAATTGTCTTTTAGGCTCGTCCGGCCTTCGCTGATTTCCCTTTTGTGGTTGTCGGCGTGGTGCAGAACCAGAGATCATGACTGCCCCTGCCTGTTGGTCACGACGACTCTTTTGACCGTATGCAGCATTAGACTCTTTCTTGCCCATGTAAGGCTTTTGGTGAGTATCCGAAGGTGTGGCCTCCTGAATCTTCCCACTCTTGATACCAGCTTCAATTCTTTCCCCAGTCAGAATGAGGTCGGTAAACCCTGCAGATGAATTACCAATGAGATGATTGAAGAACGGCCCGGATAGGGTCCCCAAGAACATATCAACGAGTTCCCGGTCAGTCAAAGGTGGTTGTACCCTCCCAGCAAGGTCTCTCCATCTCTACGCATATTCTTTGAAACCTTCTCCCGATCCTAACGACATACCCTGGAGTTGGGTACGTGTAGGAGCGAGGTCGGCATTATATTGATACTGCTTGTAAAAAGCAGTAGCCAACTCCTCCCAGTTACGAACCTTGGTTCCATCCAGCTGATAGAACCATTCGAGATGAGTCCCTGAAAGACTCTCCTGGAAGAAGTGGATCCACAAGTTCTTGTCCACAGTGTATGGTTGAATCTTCCGCACATAAGACCTGAGATGCAGCCTGGGACAGGATGCCCCATCATACTTAGCAAAAGAAGGAACCTTGAATTTGTGTGGGATCACCACACCAGAAGATAGACCCAGGTCTCCGAAATCCAACCCCGACACTTGTTGAATTTCCATGGCATTCAGACGATCCTCTAGTTGCTTGTACCGGTCCTCAGCAGGGGGGTACTGTTCATCATTGAAGTCTGTCTCGGTGTCAGAGACCACAGGGCTAGGAACCCTTCTCTCTTGGTGACTGCCTTCCCCAACAGATGGAGTAGTCCGGTCAGCTTCATTCTGCAGTGTATTCCCATATCTGCGTCTAGGGTTGAACAAAACAGTCCTCTTCTTCTTTTTCTTCAAAAGCAGAGTCTTCAATTCCTGTTGTCCTTGGGCTAAGCTCATGACCAGCTCCTGGAACTGGGCGTTCTGGGCCTGGAGGGCCTTGATAGCTTTCTCATTGGATGATTCAGGATTCATGATGGCTGCTGAAATAAACAGCGAAGAAGGTAAGCGACTTGTAACAAGGGTACCTGTAATGCAATGATATGTATGATATGTATGCAATGTTTTCAAGGATCTCGCGAGGTAAACAGAGAAACTTGTTAGAATTTGAATTTGGGTAGCTTGATTGAAGGAACTTCATGTTGTTGAGAGTCCTTCTTCAAGAGTCAAGGCTCACCATATCGAGTGGGTCATAGCCCCTGACTCAAGTCATTAACCTTGGCTAGAGGAAAATAAATCCCCTTTGCCCCTTGCTAGACATTTGGCTCATTATGACCTGCGTCACAAGCCCTTGAGATCCTTGAAATGGGTTAGTCCTTATGCAAGATGTATGCAATGGTATGATGGTATGTTATGCATAGAGTGATGTAAGTAGGCCCTGTAATGAGTCCCAATTAAGGACTGTAAACAAAACCTGCAAGGAACCCGTGATGTTAGATAACAAGTATGCAAGTAGTTCAAGTATGAAGGCACACAAGTCACACAAAAGAGCCCTTAGAGTTTAGGCCAGCATGAAGTTTAGGTACTACCCTCTTTCAGTTGGTGGGCTCAACCTGTCCTATCAGAAGTAACCGGGTTCTAAGGGTCCCAATATCATTGGATTGCTTTCATTGTTCATCGTTTCGATTTAGCCACTGAACTAGCGATCGAAATATTCCAGGAAAGCAACCCTCAATTGAGTGTAGTATCGAGTATCAACCAACCTCAGACTGCACCAAAGTCAGTTATCTCACAACCCTAAAGAGGCCAAGATAGTTCAATTAAGGTTTCTAAGGTCAGTTGATGCTTCATGACACCACATGGAGGCCCCGTACTCTCCTTGACTGAACTCAAGGGTTACCGGTACACACCAAAGTGCCACATCAACGTAGCAGACTGCTTCAACCATGTCGGTATACCCCGCACAGTTCCCTCACAGCCTTGTTGCTACTTTCTAAGAAGGTATCCCCAGATCCGGGTTAGGATCTATAGAACTCCCAAGACAGTACCCACAATTAAAAGCAAACAATTCAGACAATTGAAAACACAAGTGATCTTAGTCCTAAGGTACACCTCACTTTATAAGAATTCCCCAGCAGAGTCGCCAGTTCTGTGATCGGTGGAAATAGAACTGACTGTTTTTAAGCTGGTTTCGCGAAATGTCGCGGTAAGCAAGAGTCGCCACCGTCTTTTATTTTCTCCAAATGGAAAGGACAAAAGCACAGATAAATTCCTTATTGAGATTAGTTCTCGGTTCGGGAGGTAGATTTATAGAAAGGGAAGGTGTTAGCACCCTTTCTATCCATGGTTATCCATGGGCTCTTAGATACTTGCTCATTTGTGTTTTCAAAAATGTTTGTTTGCTTTTCAAGGTGAGTGGGTTTGAAAAAGTTTCGTTTAAAATTTCAGTTCAACTCTTGTATCAGTCCTCAAGAGTGTTTGAAAAGTTGTTTTTGAAAGCTTTTTGCAAAGTGTCGGTGTGAAAAAGAAGTTTTTGATTTGTTTTGAATTAGAGAAAGTATCTACGAGTCATCTACCTACCCTAAGGAATTAGTCTGTGTAAATGTCCTTAAGGTAGTGCCATCCCACCATTGAGAGGTAGGTAGCACCACCGTTGGAGGTGTTCGGGTCAATTCGAGGATTAGGGACAGTGTGGTCACCAGAGCAATAGGAGGATACCTTAGAAGCTACCCCCATGCCATGTTCATGGACATGAGGACTTACTAAAACATCCTCTACTCGACGACCACGTTTCGAGGGGCAAGGCAACAGTGAGGCGTACCCTAGGAGTGGTGTGTGATTTGTGTGTCATTTTCAGTTATATTTGTCTTGATCATGCATTGAGTATTCTACGTTTTGATTTTATTTTTGGCCATTCATTCTTTCATGCAAATTATTAGCAGTTAAGAGGTGCGGGATTTAAAAGTTCTACGCTATTACAAAGACGCGGGTCTACATCGCCAAATTAAACCAAGACCCGATTTGAAAAAATGCGGAAAATAAATGTCCTAATTAACTATTACAAGGCTTTGGAGCAAATACATTACATCCATAAAAGAAATAAAAATAAATTGGCGCGAAAAGAAATAAGAATCGAGTGCGAGGGCGTTGGACCCTTTAAAGAAATTAAATTGGAATTGAAAATTGATTTAATTAAATAAAAGAAAGAACTTATTTTTTGGATGTTTTTTGGTATTTATGAAATTAAAGAAAATTGAATTGGATTTAAAAGTTAAATAACCCTAGTTCTAAATTGTTTTTAATTTATATAAAAAAAATGTTTAAGTTTTGACATAATTTAACCCTAATTAATTAATTACAAGTATTTACAAAATTAATTAATAATTAATAATGACAAAAAAGATTATTTATTAAAAAAAATAATAAAAATGCTAAAAGACTTGTTTTTTATATTTTTTAATTATCTAAGAAAAAAGCATTAAAGTTAAAAACCTAAAAAACTAAATTGATTATTAAACCTATTTACAAAATAAATATTAGTGAATTAAATAATAAACATATTTTATTTTTTGACTTTCTGATTTTTTGTATTTTATGAAAATTAATTTTTATGGATTTAAATAAAACAAATAATATAATTAAAATAAATAAAAGGAAAGAATAAAAATGGAGAAAGGAAAGGCAAACATGGGGGGGGGGGGGGTATTCAGGCCCCTTTGGAGGTTCATGGAAAGCAGTTTGGCCCATTTGCTTGAGGCCCTTTTGACTTTTCTGACTTGTGTGTGGAGGTGTTGACTGGTGTCCATGGTGGACTTTCCATCCTGGCCTTTGGATTGGAGTTGTTAGGCGCGTGGCAAGCAGAGATCTGGAGTTGCATGGTGATCCCTTGATGAAGCACTGCATGGAAGTATATTGAAAAAAATAATATGGAATAAAGTGGGGGACCTGGGAATCGAACCCAGGTCCCAATGCTTGCAACAACCTTTTCTCACCAACTGAGCCAATTAACGTCTTTGTTAATATAATGGAATATAAACAATATATAGGAAAAAACACGTTATTGGTAGAAAACAAGAAAACACGCTAAATTATTTGAATGGCCCAATATGGTGCTTACACCTCAGCGTCTTCTCCATTATGCCTTCGCTTTTGCCTGAAAAACACATATGAATAGCGGGGGTTTTAAACCCCCACTAACCCTAACACACAAAAATAGCGATTAGCTCATAGTTGAAAAGAAAAAGGGCGCGAGGTGTGGTTCTGATTCGTTTGGACATTCTGAATCCAATGGCATAGGTCTCGTGGCTTAATTTTTCCACATGAAGGAAGCCCTAATTTCCAACCTCTGAAACCCTAAAGAGCTTCCATGGTAACTTTGCATACAGGCCATAAAAACTCAATTAAAATGCATCACTAGCTTCAGGGAGTGTATATTAGTGTAAATCAAATATTCAAATGTATGGAAAATGCAGGTATATTGAAGCACGATTATGAAAAAAGTTTGATAAAGTTTGACTTTGTTCTACCACTTCTTCGCGTATGGAGGCTTGAAACGTATTGAGTCACGTTCAGGAGGGATCCAGCAATCTTTTGGAATACTTTTTGGGCCTTGAAAAACACTGCAACTATGTTTTCAGTTTTGAGCTTTTTAAGAAAAATGCAAGTTTTTGTTTTTTGATTCTGAGCGCAGCTAGCTTGTTCTTGTGATTAGGTTTAGGTTTGTATATGTATCTGAAATGATTTAGGTTAAGAAAAACCAAGCCCAAACCTTTGCATTCATGATTTTGAATTTTTGATTTCCTTATATCTTTTTCAATCTTTTTCATACCATTCTTATGCCAATCAATGGAGATTCTTGCCTTTTTCAGTATGCACGAAATATTGAGGCTTTAATGAGAGAATATGCTGCAAAAAAGGATTGGAAAACATGATTTTCTATTTTTGTCATATTTTATTTTAATTAAATGAACTAATAATAATAATAATTCAAATAATTAATAAAAAATGATAAAATAACTCCCTTTAAAGTCAATGGGTCGTGCATAGCCTTTGGGTGATGATTCTTGGAAGAAAATGTGGCCCATTAGCAATTTTGAGGCATTTGAAGCAAAGTTGACTTTTCAAAATTCCCAAAAATTTCCCAACTTCCACAAGGCATATCTTGCTCAATTTTTAAGCTTTGATCATGTTCTTGGACATTTTGGAAAGGTCTTGAAGTACTCTAACCAATTCCTTTGGTCCCATGTCATTTTGATTTACCAATCTCAAGTTATGGTCTTTGACTTAAAGTGCCCTTTTGTTGACTTTTGAAAATGACCTATAATGTTGAGATTGATAACTTTTTGTGAGAGCATTTCTTGGACTTGAAATGTGAAGAGGAGTTGTAGGAAATGTCATTCTATTTAAAATGAGCTTTGGATGGAATTTTTCTGATAAACCATATGGAAGTTATGCCTTGGTCAAGTTACAGTTGACTTTTTCAACTGTCCAAAAATAGAAACTTTTGCATCTCGAGACTTTTTGAGCCATGCCTTGAAAATCATGATCAAGAACTGATCAAATGATGTTTGTGACTTCAAAATAAGATGTTGACCAAAAATTTGGACTTTTGACTGTCAAATGACCATTTTGCCCCTGCAGTTGACTGTTGAGCAATTAGGGTTTTTGACTGTGCAATCTTGTGTTGTGAGTCTTGAAACTTGGCATAAGGATGCTTGACAATGTTTATAGGCATGTGGGACTAGTTTGGACCCTTGGAAACTTCAATTTCTTTGCCATAACCAAAACCCTAATTTTTTACTGTTAGGAGGCCATTGAACTGTGCAACCCTTGGGAGATTTTGAAGCATGCTCTTTGCAAATCTTGAAGAATATGGGAGGGAAAATTTTGGGGTACAACAGTTGCCCCTGTTCAATCTTCTTAAACCTGAGGATGTAGATTGGCTGGCGTGCCTTTCGTAATCCGAAGGTGGAAGATGATTGAACACTAGAGTGCCCAGAAATTTGCGCTCGCATAGTAGTGTGATGGTGGGAATGGGCTTATAGATGCCATTTGGAGATTGATGGATAGGATGATGGGCTTATAGATGCCATCTAGGTGTCGATCGCGTAAGAGATTCCTTAGCGAGAACTTGCATACCTGAAAAAGAAAGATGATTACCTGACCTGTTACAGGAGTTGGTCTTCAAACTCTTTGTGTAGATGTGTCCTGACTGGTTACAGGAATTGAATCTTTAAACTCTTCAGACGCACCCTCAGCAGGATGATGAATGGATCAGGGACGATTACTACCTCAACAGTAACGATGAGAGAACCTGGGGCGATTACTACCTCAACAGTAACGATGAGAGAACCTGGGGCGATTACTACCTCAACAGTAACAATGAGAGAACCTGGGGCGATTACTACCTCAACAGTAACGATGAGAGAATCTGGGGCGATTACTACATCAACAATAACGATGAGAGAATCTTGGATGTCTTCTACTGAGTCTTCATTAGGAAAATCTTTAGGAATCGATTTAACTGGACTAGAGAAGGCCTTTGACTGGATCGACATCAGAAAAATCTTTAGGAGTCAATTTAACTGAACCAGGCAAGGTCTTGGGATCTTCAACTGGAATAAGAATCAGGGAGATCTTAGGGTCGATCTGACTGAACCAGAGAAGGCCTTTGACTGGATAAGAATCAGAAAAATCTTTAGGAGTCGATTTAACTGAACCAGGCAAGGTCTTGGAATCTTCAACTGGATGAGAATTAGGGAGATCTTAGGGTCGATCTGACTGAACCAGAGAAGGCCTTGAAATCTTCAACTGGGTAAGAATCAGGGAGATCTTAGGGTCGATCTGACTGAACCAGAGAAGGTCTTGGATTAACTTTGACTGGATAAGAATCAGAAAAATCTTGGAATCGATTTAACTGAACCAGACTACAGTCTTGGAATATAGCTGAGAACTTGACTGGATCTTTCCTGAAAGGTAAAGGTCAGTCATATGCAATGCATGATATGGATCAAGCAATGATGTTCTCAACATAAATGAGATAGTAAGATATGATGCGTTTATGCATGTATCATGATGTATGTGATGTTTTTGAATGTATGTTTTCGTCTTAGGAAAATAAATCCTTGACGGATGCCGGGAAGTCACATCCTGGGCTGGTGTTGGGGAATAGGCTTGATGAAGAGATTACTCTGCAGGAAATAATTACTCTAGCGATCTTGTTGGGGAACGGTACTCTGTGGGGAGAGAGGTACTCTGTTGGGATGTTGATGGTAACTTCGTTGGGGATACCGTTGACGTTGGAAGTGTTAATAGACTTCGCTGGGGATAGGAAGACTTCGTCGGGGACGATCTTTCCGTGGCTTTTGGCTGAGGATAACCCAGTTATACCCTGGTGGGGAAATAACCTTTGAATAAAGCCGGGAGACGCGTTCGTGCTCTGTAGGGGGGAAGCTTTCAGAATCTACTGGGGATAAGCTTCGTGCTGGGGAGATGGATTGAACTTTCCTGGGGGAATCTTGATTGGACTCTCCTGGGGAAATTTTTTTTGAGATACCGGGGAAATGGCTCCACTGAATGTCTAGTATACTGCCGGGGAACAATCTTAGATCAAGACTGCCGGGGATGCTTGTTAAGAATATTGAGATCTGTTAGAGGATAATCTAACTTCCATAGGGCTGACTGCAGGCTAACTCTGCTTGGGGAGAGTATGTGTAAGGTTGCCTGATGATGAGCTCGTGTAAAACTGCATCTTTGGAGGGAGGAAACCGGTGTAGGGTTTACTGATAATGAGTCTGTATAAGACTGTATCTAGAGATGAGAAGGAAACCTGTGTAGGGTTTACTGACGATGAGTCCGTGTAAAACTGCATCCTTGAAAATAGAGAACCTGTGTAGGGTTTCTGGGTGACGAGTCCGTGTAAAACTACATCTGGAATTTTGAGAAGGAAACCTGTGTAGGGTTTACTGATGACGAGTCCGTGTAAAACTACGTCTGGAGTTTGAGACAGGAACCTGTGTGGGGTTTCTTTGATGATGAGCCCGTGTAAAACTGTATCTTGGAAAGAGAGAACCTGTGTAGGGTTACTTCGGGATAAGTCTGTGTAAGACTTCTGGAGGAACCGGGGTGAGGTTACTGCAGGATAAGTTTGTGTAAAACTTCTGGATGAACCGGGGTAAGGTCATATTGAGATAAGTCCGTGTAAGACTTCTGGAGGAACCGGGGTAAGGTTACTGCAGGATAAGTTCGTGTAAAACTTCTTGATGAACCGGGGTTAGGTTATCTTTGAGGTAAGTCTGTGTAAGACTTCTAGAGGAACCGGGGTAAGGTTATTTCGGGATAAGTCCGTGTAAAACTTCTTGATGAACCGGGGTTAGGTTATCTTTGAGGTAAGTCCGTGTAAGACTTCTGGAGGAACCGGGGTAAGGTTATTTCGGGATAAGTCCGTGTAAAACTTCTTGATGAACCGGGGTAAGGTTACTTGTGGAGGGTGAGTCCGTGTAAGACTTTGTCTGAAAGCTGAGAAGGAACCGGTGTAGGGTTGCCTGATGATGATCAAGTGGATGATTGTCCTGTTTGGTTTCGAATATTAACCCACGATCAGTCGTCCACTGATTTTTCTTGGCTTGTTACCAATGTTGATCTGGAATTTGTAAAGGTAGATGGTAATCATCTTTGCATTAACCTTTCCTCGGTACTTTGGTTGACAAAGCAACTGGATCGCCTGGACGACTCATTATTGCCCCTGTTTCTGAGGTGAGGGGAGAAGACACCTTATGGAGGTGCTGGATGACTGCTGATTGACAAATCTTCTCTTTGGTAGGCAAGTGACGAGATGTCGGGACATAGTCGTACGCTCTTGATCCCTAACTTTTGCCTAGACTGCCCTTTCGGGTTTTCAGTCCACCGGGATACCCATTTTTGCCCAAGCCGCCTTTTCAGGTTTTCGGCTTGCCGGGTGTACAAATTTTTCTTTTTCATCCCTTATTTTTTCCCGAACCCTTTTTGTTCGCCGGGAAGCCCTTATTTTGCCTAGGTATGTCAATCTAGCGGGTCTTTTATCGTGCGTAGTATTTTTTTCGACTTTGTCCACGCTCTCAGGATGTAGGGGGTGCCCCTGTTGATAGTGTTGTGTCGCCCTGCTACCAGAAGATGTCGGATTAGGCAAGATTCGTTGCTGGAATGCCCCAAGTGACTCGGGCGGAGATTTGTCCCAAGCGGGTTGGCCTTGAGAGATTCCTCGAATCTTGACTGGATTGCCCCAGATGATAGACACTGATCATGCCATGCCCCTTGATTGGAAGTGTTTCTTCCATTTGATGTGACCTCTTTGTTGAGAAGACTTTTTGTTCACTGGATGTTCGTCGTGCAAACTTCTATGCTGTTCAAACAAATAGTCATATGCGAACAATGTTATTTTAAGAATGCAAAAGCTTATGTCTGTCTTAAATTTTGAAAATGCATTTTTGTAAAACAAGTGAAACTTTTTGTAGACTGTGATGTCAATTCAAGCTTTTACAGTGGGCCTTAAGGAGTCAGGATACCTTTTGTGATAGTATGCTTTCGAACTAACCCATGCTTCAGCTAGGACTTTTGAGGGTTATAACGTGGCCTGGTTCATGGTTTAAGAAACAAAGGATAAAGGCTCAAATTATTTGTACCCACCCGCTCTTCGTGATGTTCTTCAAACCTAAACTCAGCTGATCGTGCGTTAGACCTTGTTTGATTCTTTGTTCTGAAATTCCAGTGATGGTTCAGATATTGATGATTTATTCTGAATAGGCAGTAATTTTGTTTTTGTTGAGGGTTTGTATGACCTCTTTCTTTTTGATTTTGCTATCCCTATTTTTTTTTTGCCTGAACTGTTTCTTTTGTGATTACAGTCAGCGGGATGCCCCAGTCTTGTAAGTCTCCTTTATAGGTTTTGACTTATTGGGTTTTTATTTTTTGAGATATAATGACTGCATATCCTTATGATTGTTCGGAATCATCACTGTCTTCTTTTTTTTTTGTGAGGACCTCTTTGGTGCCATTTGTTGTGCACTTGGATCAACTGAGAGACTACCCTGCCCCAGGTTATGATTAAGGGTTTTAAATTTCGAAAAGAAAAAACTCCTACTTCTTTGGCTCAGAGGGGTTGACGAGGGATTATTTTCCTTATAACTTCAGTGTTTAGGGATTGAAACAATGCATGTACCTCATCAGCAGGGTCTGTTCAAAAGCATACTGTAGATCGTGGTATCATTTTCGTCATCCTCCCTCAAGAGGCTTAGAATTATTAATCAAGAGTTGATCATCACAAAAAAATATGAAAGCAGCTTTAAGTATAGTACGCATAATTAATTCAAGACAGACATGTGTAATGCATTCATGAAATAAAAGAGTTTAACATGACAATTGTTTGTTTGAACAAGAAAAGAAAAATACAACTTGTATTCAAATGAACAAAAATCTCTCCATCCTAGCCATGTTTTGGCAAAGGAGCAGTGGTCACAATGGGAGTCTCAGCAGGCTCGAATTCGATCTCCTTAGCGTCGATCATATTCTGGATCTTGTATTTTAGCGCCCAACAATCCTCGGTATCGTGCCCCGGGCTATCAGAATGATAAGCACACCTCGCCTCTGGATTGTAGTTTGGAGAGGAGGTCTTGGGATTTGCAGGAGGGTTGATCACCGCAATCAGGTCCATTTTCAACATGTGCTGCAATGCTTGTGACCGTGGCATGTTGATGTTGGTGAATTGTCTTTTAGGCTCGTCCGGCCTTCGCTGATTTCCCTTTTGTGGTTGTCGGCGTGGTGCAGAACCAGAGATCATGACTGCCCCTGCCTGTTGGTCACGACGACTCTTTTGACCGTATGCAGCATTAGACTCTTTCTTGCCCATGTAAGGCTTTTGGTGAGTATCCGAAGGTGTGGCCTCCTGAATCTTCCCACTCTTGATACCAGCTTCAATTCTTTCCCCAGTCAGAATGAGGTCGGTAAACCCTGCAGATGAATTACCAATGAGATGATTGAAGAACGGCCCGGATAGGGTCCCCAAGAACATATCAACGAGTTCCCGGTCAGTCAAAGGTGGTTGTACCCTCCCAGCAAGGTCTCTCCATCTCTACGCATATTCTTTGAAACCTTCTCCCGATCCTAACGACATACCCTGGAGTTGGGTACGTGTAGGAGCGAGGTCGGCATTATATTGATACTGCTTGTAAAAAGCAGTAGCCAACTCCTCCCAGTTACGAACCTTGGTTCCATCCAGCTGATAGAACCATTCGAGATGAGTCCCTGAAAGACTCTCCTGGAAGAAGTGGATCCACAAGTTCTTGTCCACAGTGTATGGTTGAATCTTCCGCACATAAGACCTGAGATGCAGCCTGGGACAGGATGCCCCATCATACTTAGCAAAAGAAGGAACCTTGAATTTGTGTGGGATCACCACACCAGAAGATAGACCCAGGTCTCCGAAATCCAACCCCGACACTTGTTGAATTTCCATGGCATTCAGACGATCCTCTAGTTGCTTGTACCGGTCCTCAGCAGGGGGGTACTGTTCATCATTGAAGTCTGTCTCGGTGTCAGAGACCACAGGGCTAGGAACCCTTCTCTCTTGGTGACTGCCTTCCCCAACAGATGGAGTAGTCCGGTCAGCTTCATTCTGCAGTGTATTCCCATATCTGCGTCTAGGGTTGAACAAAACAGTCCTCTTCTTCTTTTTCTTCAAAAGCAGAGTCTTCAATTCCTGTTGTCCTTGGGCTAAGCTCATGACCAGCTCCTGGAACTGGGCGTTCTGGGCCTGGAGGGCCTTGATAGCTTTCTCATTGGATGATTCAGGATTCATGATGGCTGCTGAAATAAACAGCGAAGAAGGTAAGCGACTTGTAACAAGGGTACCTGTAATGCAATGATATGTATGATATGTATGCAATGTTTTCAAGGATCTCGCGAGGTAAACAGAGAAACTTGTTAGAATTTGAATTTGGGTAGCTTGATTGAAGGAACTTCATGTTGTTGAGAGTCCTTCTTCAAGAGTTAAGGCTCACCATATCGAGTGGGTCATAGCCCCTGACTCAAGTCATTAACCTTGGCTAGAGGAAAATAAATCCCCTTTGCCCCTTGCTAGACATTTGGCTCATTATGACCTGCGTCACAAGCCCTTGAGATCCTTGAAATGGGTTAGTCCTTATGCAAGATGTATGCAATGGTATGATGGTATGTTATGCATAGAGTGATGTAAGTAGGCCCTGTAATGAGTCCCAATTAAGGACTGTAAACAAAACCTGCAAGGAACCCGTGATGTTAGATAACAAGTATGCAAGTAGTTCAAGTATGAAGGCACACAAGTCACATAAAAGAGCCCTTAGAGTTTAGGCCAGCATGAAGTTTAGGTACTACCCTCTTTCAGTTGGTGGGCTCAACCTGTCCTATCAGAAGTAACCGGGTTCTAAGGGTCCCAATATCATTGGATTGCTTTCATTGTTCATCGTTTCGATTTAGCCACTGAACTAGCGATCGAAATATTCCAGGAAAGCAACCCTCAATTGAGTGTAGTATCGAGTATCAACCAACCTCAGACTGCACCAAAGTCAGTTATCTCACAACCCTAAAGAGGCCAAGATAGTTCAATTAAGGTTTCTAAGGTCAGTTGATGCTTCATGACACCACATGGAGGCCCCGTACTCTCCTTGACTGAACTCAAGGGTTACCGGTACACACCAAAGTGCCACATCAACGTAGCAGACTGCTTCAACCATGTCGGTATACCCCGCACAGTTCCCTCACAGCCTTGTTGCTACTTTCTAAGAAGGTATCCCCAGATCCGGGTTAGGATCTATAGAACTCCCAAGACAGTACCCACAATTAAAAGCAAACAATTCAGACAATTGAAAACACAAGTGATCTTAGTCCTAAGGTACACCTCACTTTATAAGAATTCCCCAGCAGAGTCGCCAGTTCTGTGATCGGTGGAAATAGAACTGACTGTTTTTAAGCTGGTTTCGCGAAATGTCGCGGTAAGCAAGAGTCGCCACCGTCTTTTATTTTCTCCAAATGGAAAGGACAAAAGCACAGATAAATTCCTTATTGAGATTAGTTCTCGGTTCGGGAGGTAGATTTATAGAAAGGGAAGGTGTTAGCACCCTTTCTATCCATGGTTATCCATGGGCTCTTAGATACTTGCTCATTTGTGTTTTCAAAAATGTTTGTTTGCTTTTCAAGGTGAGTGGGTTTGAAAAAGTTTCGTTTAAAATTTCAGTTCAACTCTTGTATCAGTCCTCAAGAGTGTTTGAAAAGTTGTTTTTGAAAGCTTTTTGCAAAGTGTCGGTGTGAAAAAGAAGTTTTTGATTTGTTTTGAATTAGAGAAAGTATCTACGAGTCATCTACCTACCCTAAGGAATTAGTCTGTGTAAATGTCCTTAAGGTAGTGCCATCCCACCATTGAGAGGTAGGTAGCACCACCGTTGGAGGTGTTCGGGTCAATTCGAGGATTAGGGACAGTGTGGTCACCAGAGCAATAGGAGGATACCTTAGAAGCTACCCCCATGCCATGTCCATGGACATGAGGACTTACTAAAACATCCTCTACTCGACGACCACGTTTCGAGGGGCAAGGCAACAGTGAGGCGTACCCTAGGAGTGGTGTGTGATTTGTGTGTCATTTTCAGTTATATTTGTCTTGATCATGCATTGAGTATTCTACATTTTGATTTTATTTTTGGCCATTCATTCTTTCATGCAAATTATTAGCAGTTAAGAGGTGCGGGATTTAAAAGTTCTATGCTATTACAAAGGCGCGGGTCTACATCGCCAAATTAAACCAAGACCCGATTTGAAAAAATGCGGAAAATAAATGTCCTAATTAACTATTACAAGGCTTTGGAGCAAATACATTACATCCATAAAAGAAATAAAAATAAATTGGCGCGAAAAGAAATAAGAATCGAGTGCGAGGGCGTTGGACCCTTTAAAGAAATTAAATTGGAATTGAAAATTGATTTAATTAAATAAAAGAAAGAACTTATTTTTTGGATGTTTTTTGGTATTTATGAAATTAAAGAAAATTGAATTGGATTTAAATGTTAAATAACCCTAGTTCTAAATTGTTTTTAATTTATATAAAAAAAATGTTTAAGTTTTGACCTAATTTAACCCTAATTAATTAATTACAAGTATTTACAAAATTAATTAATAATTAATAATGACAAAAAAGATTATTTATTAAAAAAAAGAATAAAAATGCTAAAAGACCTGTTTTTTATATTTTTTAATTATCTAAGAAAAAAGCATTAAAGTTAAAAACCTAAAAAACTAAATTGATTATTAAACCTATTTACAAAATAAATATTAGTGAATTAAATAATAAACATATTTTATTTTTTGACTTTCTGATTTTTTGTATTTTATGAAAATTAATTTTTATGGATTTAAATAAAACAAATAATATAATTAAAATAAATAAAAGGAAAGAATAAAAATGGAGAAAGGAAAGGCAAACATGGGGGATATTCAGGCCCCTTTGGAGGTTCATGGAAAGCAGTTTGGCCCATTTGCTTGAGGCCCTTTTGACTTTTCTGACTTGTGTGTGGAGGTGTTGACTGGTGTCCATGGTGGACTATCCATCCTGGCCTTTGGATTGGAGTTGTTAGGCGCGTGGCAAGCAGAGATCTGGAGTTGCATGGTGATCCCTTGATGAAGCACTGCATGGAAGTATATTAAACAAAATAATATGGAATAAAGTGGGGGACCTGGGAATCGAACCCAGGTCCCAATGCTTGCAACAACCTTCTCTCACCAACTGAGCCAATTAACGTCTTTGTTAATATAATGGAATATAAACAATATATAGAAAAAAACACGTTATTGGTAGAAAACAAGAAAACGCACTAAATTATTTGAATGGCCCAATATGGTGCTTACACCTCAGCGTCTTCTCCACTATGCCTTCGCTTTTGCCTGAAAAACACAGATGAATAGCGGGGGTTTTAAACCCCCACTAACCCTAACACACAAAAATAGTGATTAGCTCATAGTTGAAAAGAAAAAGGGCGCGAGGTGTGGTTCTGATTTGTTTGGACATTCTGAATCCAATGGCATAGGTCTCATGGCTTAATTTTTCCACATGAAGGAAGCCCTAATTTCCAACCTCTGAAACCCTAAAGAGCTTCCATGGTAACTTTGCATACAGGCCATAAAAACTCAATTAAAATACATCACTAGCTTCAGGGAGTGTATATTAGTGTAAATCAAATATTCAAATGTATGGAAAATGCAGGTATATTGAAGCACGATTATGAAAAAAGTTTGATAAAGTTTGACTTTGTTCTACCACTTCTTCGCGTATGGAGGCTTGAAACGTATTGAGTCACGTTCAGGAGGGATCCAGCAATCTTTTGGAATACTTGAGCTTTTTAAGAAAAATGCAAGTTTTTGTTTTTTGATTCTGAGTGCAGCTAGCTTGTTCTTGTGATTAGGTTTAGGTTTGTATATGTATCTGAAATGATTTAGGTTAAGAAAAACCAAGCCCAAACCTTTGCATTCATGATTTTGAATTTTTGATTTCCTTATATCTTTTTCAATCTTTTTCATACCATTCTTATGCCAATCAATGGAGATTCTTGCCTTTTTCAGTATGCACGAAATATTGAGGCTTTAATGAGAGAATATGCTGCAAAAAAGGATTGGAAAACATGATTTTCTATTTTTGTCATATTTTATTTTAATTAAATGAACTAATAATAATAATAATTCAAATAATTAATAAAAAATGATAAAATAACTCCCTTTAAAGTCAATGGGTCGTGCATAGCCTTTGGGTGATGATTCTTGGAAGAAAATGTGGCCCATTAGCAATTTTGAGGCATTTGAAGCAAAGTTGACTTTTCAAAATTCCCAAAAATTTCCCAACTTCCACAAGGCATATCTTGCTCAATTTTTAAGCTTTGATCATGTTCTTGGACATTTTGGAAAGGTCTTGAAGTACTCTAACCAATTCCTTTGGTCCCATGTCATTTTGATTTACCAATCTCAAGTTATGGTCTTTGACTTAAAGTGCCCTTTTGTTGACTTTTGAAAATGACCTATAATGTTGAGATTGATAACTTTTTGTGAGAGCATTTCTTGGACTTGAAGTGTGAAGAGGAGTTGTAGGAAATGTCATTCTCTTCAAAATGAGCTTTGGATGGAATTTTTCTGAATAACCATATGGAAGTTATGCCTTGGTCAAGTTACAGTTGACTTTTTCAACTGTCCAAAAATAGAAACTTTTGCATCTTGAGACTTTTTGAGCCATGCCTTGAAAATCATGATCAAGAACTGATCAAATGATGTTTGTGACTTCAAAATAAGATGTTGACCAAAAATATGGACTTTTGACTGTCAAATGACCATTTTGCCCCTGCAGTTGACTGTTGAGCAATTAGGGTTTTTGACTGTGCAATCTTGTGCTGTGAGTCTTGAAACTTGGCATAAGGATGCTTGACAATGTTTATAGGCATGTGGGACTAGTTTGGACCCTTGGAAACTTCAATTTCTTTGCCAGAACCAAAACCCTAATTTTTGACTGTTAGGAGGCCATTGAACTGTGCAACCCTTGGGAGATTTTGAAGCATGCTCTTTGCAAATCTTGAAGAATATGGGAGGGAAAATTTTGGGGTACAACAATATGCATCCACTAACCATTTCAAGGGTTTGGATCTTCATCTTTGTTCTTGTTTTGTAGGTCATGGAATCTCTTCGCAGGAAAACCATTCAAGTCAACCTTGTGAGAATCCCTCCTCAACTCAAGGAGCTTACATCCAGAATTCCAGAAAGTTCTCTCTTCAGTGAAAGACATGGTAGACTTCTCAACCTAGTCAACACCAGCATTGAAGAAGACATGGTGAAAGTGTTGTTCCAGTTCTTTGACCCCCTTCACCACTGTTTCACCTTTCCCGACTACCAATTGGTGCCTACTTTGGAGGAATTTTCTCAACTCCTGAGAATTCCTATTCTTAACCAACTACCCTACAACGGTACAGAAAAAGAACCAAAACCTGAAGATGTTGCTCAAGCACTACACTTGCAACCATCTGACATCAAGGGGCATTGGGAAACCAGAAGTGGTGTCAAAGGCTTCTTGGCAAAATTCTTGTTTGAGAAGGCACAAGAGTGTTGGAATTCCCTGGATCTGCAAGCCTTTGAAGAAATTGTGGCACTCCTTATTTATGGGTTGGTCTTGTTCCCAAATCCTGACCAACTTATAGATGTGAATGCTGTCAAGATCTTCATATCCAGGAATCCCGTACCTACATTGCTTGGGGACATCCTACACTAATTTTACACACGAACAATGAGGAAAATAGGTGTTCTCATGTCCTGCATTCCTCTCCTAGCAAGGTGGTTTATTTCTCACCTTCCACAATCAGTTTTGAAGAACGAGCAGGGTTCAAGGTGGTCACAACGATTGATGACCCTCACACATTCTGATGTACATTGGTGTTCTCGTTCCAGAGAAAATGTCATCATCATTGATCGTTGTGGTGAATTCCCTAATGTCCCACTACTTGGCATTAGAGGAGGCATTACCTACAACCCTTGTCTAGCTTTGAGACAATTTGGATATGCACGAAGGGATGGCCCTCATGACATGTTGATTCCTGACCTAGTTTTTGACTTCGACAACGATGCGCAAGGACTTCGACAAAGGTTCATCAGAGCTTGGAGGATGCCTAACAAGGTAGATAGCAAGACACTGGGGCACAAGAACTCCATCCCTCTTGAGCCTTACCTCAAATGGGTACGGACCCGTGCCCAGAGTCTTATGATGCCTTACCCCCACATTCTCCCTTTGATCAAAGAGCCTATTAAGGAAGGAGAGGTTCCATACACAATCCTACATCCTGCCATGCCAACATCATGGGAGGAAATGCAGAAGAGTTGGATCCAACTCAAGGAAGAACGGGATACTTTTGAAGCCAGCTTCTACGCCAGTGAGAAGAAGGTTTTGGAGCTTACCCTCCGACTTCACGAGGAGGAGACCCTCAACACTTACATCGCACCAAAGAAGATGCGCAACATCTTTTTACCTTAAGAAGTTTTTGTAATATTTGGCCCATGGGGCATTTATGTACTGACAAAATTTCTTCTTATTAATATGACGTGTGTTCTTTTTGTTTGCAACAACTTTGAATTTCTAAATCCTTGAATGCATTACATGAATAAACATATCATTCATCATATGCATAAACAGGTCTTCACACCAGGTTTCCTTATCTTTCTACTGTTTATTTCAGTAAGATGGATATTAAGCAGACGGTCAAAGATCTGCAGGCACAAAACTCGCAGTTTCAACAGCTCCTTATGACTTTGGCAAAGGGTCAGGAGGATCTTAAAGCACTGTTAGGGAATAAAGAGCAAGAAAAAGGAAAAAATAAAAAGAAAAGAGTGGGGGTAGCTACACTGGGAAGAAGGTTTGAGAATGAAGCTATGAGAGTTCTTGAATTCCCCTCCACATCTGATGAGGGGACCGGTAAGGGAAAAGGGGCTGCATTACCTTCTGAGTCCGAGGCTGAAGAGGAAGAGGTTGAGGAAGATGAAGATTATTCAGAGAAGCAATACCCGCCAGCGGACGACAAATACAAAAACCTGGAAGATAGACTGGCAGCTATAGAGCTGCAAAGGGTTCCCGGGCTAGATTTTGAAGAATTGGGATTGATTGATGGGATTGTTATCCCTCCCAAGTTCAAAGTACCAACTTTCATAAAATATGACGGTCTGTCTTGCCCAAAGATGCACCTAAGGTCATATGTCAGAAAAATTCAACCTCATTCATCCGATAGAAATCTTTGGGTACACTTCTTCCAGGACAGCCTGTCCGGTACACAGCTAGATTGGTTTTACCAGCTTGAGAGGTCAAAAGTGCAAAGTTGGGAGGATTTGGAAGCTGTTTTTTATCGCCAGTATCAATATAACACTGACTTGGCGCTGACCCATACTCAGCTACAAAGTACGGGGATAGCCTCAAATGAGGGATTCAAAGAATACGCCCAGAAATGGCGCGACTTGGCCGGAAGGGTGCAACCACCGCTTTCAGATAGGGAACTAGTTGATATGTTCTTGGGGACCCTATATGGCCCTTTCTTCAACCATTTGATCGGGAGCTCTTCTGCAGGGTTTACTGAACTGATTCTGACTGGCGAAAGGGTGGAAGCTGGTATTAAGAGTGGGAAGATTCAAAGGGATGCCTTTGCCTCCACAACTATTAAAAAACCATTCCCGACCAAGAAGGAAGCAGCCGTTATATACTCTCAGAAAGGATTGGGAAGAACTGAGCGCTGGCCGACTGTAGGGGCCGTGATGATTCAAAATTCGTCAAATGATCAGCCTCGTAACAATCAGTCTAGACCTAATCAGCAACGGGTAGAACGGCCACAACGACAGTTCACCCGCATCAACATGACGCCTGCACAAGTTCTTCCCCATTTGTTGAAGTTGAATCTGACTGGTTTAAAGGAGGCGCCGAAAAACCCTAACACCACATCTCCATACTATCATGCCAATGCTAAATGTGCCTATCATTCTGACAGCGTCGGGCATGACACCAACAATTGTTGGGCGTTAAAGAATAAAATTCAAGATTTGATAGATGCTAAAGAGGTTGCGTTCGACGCCCCTGAGAAGCCGAATGTAATCTCTGCTCCAATGCCAAAACATGGCCACAATGTCCATGCTGTTGAAGAGGATCTGTTTATTTCTGCTGTTGATGATCTGATAACCCCACTACTGACAATCAAATTGAATCTGTTGAAGGTTGGGATTTTCCCAGGTTGTAAAGAAGACTGCTACCTTTGTTCCTCCCTACCAACCGACTGTCCATTACTGAAGATAGGCATCCAACGCCTAATGGACAACCAACAAATTCTTTTCGAAAAGACTCCTGTTACTCCAACTCCTATCAATGAAGTTTCAATAATAACCATTTCCGCCAATCTTTCCAAGGTCCCCAAAAAGCCTGTTAAGATTACACCCGCTCCGAAGACTGTACCCTTGAAAATAACCATGCTTGGGCCCGTCCCATACAAATCTGACAAATCAATACCGTGGAATTATGGTGGAGAAATCTACTACCACGGTGATAAAAAAATCGAGATAACTGAAGAGAGCTCTGATGAAGAAACTTCCGGCATTGGAAACATTGCCGGAACGAGCAAAATTACCCGAAGTGGAAGAATTTTCTCTCCAGAGATTGCTCCTCCAAAGGCAATCTTTGGACCCTCATCTGCTCCCAAGGTTACCCCTGCACCGATAAAAATATCTGCAAGGACGCCAATGATTGAAGAAGTTGTTACTCCTGTGGTTGTCCCTCTTGCTGCTGCTGATAAAGGGAAAGGGATCCAAGAAGAGCTCGTCAGGATGAGGGCTCAGCCATTGGTCATCCCTGAAACCTCTAAGAAAGAAATGGAGGAGATTCTGAGAATAATCAAGAAAAGTGATTATGATGTTGTAGAGCAACTAGGGAAAACCCCCTCGAAGATCTCCATGTTGGCCCTACTGCTTTGTTCGGAGGCTCATGCCAAAGAATTGATAAGATTTCTGAAGATAGCCCATGTGCCCCAGGAAACCTCAGCCGACCAATTCCAGGATTGTGTAGCCAGCCTTACCGCCGACAACGGCCTGGGTTTCTCTGATGCTGACCTGACTCTGAAGGGAAGAAAGCACAATGATGCACTGCATGTGTCAGTTGAATGCCGAGGAACCACTCTCGCCCATGTCTTGGTCGATACTGGTTCTTCTCTAAATGTGCTGCCTAAGAAAGCTCTGGACCGGTTGGATTGTGAAGGCTTGGAGCTAAAACCAAGTAATATCATTGTTAGGGCCTTTGACGAGTCTAAAAGAATGGTGCATGGGGAGGTCGAAATTCCCATCAAGGTAGGCACTGAAGTGTTCCACTCAACCTTCTACGTGATGGACATCCGTCCATCATACTCTTGCTTGCTAGGTAGACCGTGGATTCATAATGTTGGAGCAGTCACTTCCTCTCTACATCAGATGCTGAAGTACCCTGTTAAGGGTAAAATCATAATTGTACACGGTGAGGAGGAGTACATAATCAGTCATCTTAATTCCTTTCGGTATGTGGAAGTGGATGGCGAATTCATCGAAACACCCTTTCAACACTTCGAGGAAGTTTCTCCCGAGGTTGTAGTAGCAAAGGCAGTAGCTGAGGTACCCAAGCAGGTGGCCAGGATGGCATCTCTGAAAGACGTAAAGGCTGCAATGAAGGAGGGAAAGAGCACGGCATGGGGACAGTTGCCTGACTTTCCCCACAAGACAGACAAGTTTAGGTTGGGGTTTACCGCTGCGGGGCAAAAGGCTATGCGTCGCTCCAAGATTGAAAAGACACCCATTAAGATTTCTCCTCATGGAATCAATGCGGTAGAAGACGAAGACGAAGAGACCAACTTTGAAGAGTGGATCTTCCCAACCATTGAAGGAGGGCTGAACAACTGGGAGGCGGAAGACTTCGTTCCCATTACTTTCATCAATCAGTAATTTATCTTTCGAACATTTCCTATTGGTCTGTAATAATTACTCTTAAACAATTCGCACACTACTTTTCACCTCATGCCTTGCCCGGGGCATGTAGGTCCATTTGTAAGGGCTTAATTCTCTTCATAATCATATGCCATGTTTAATGAGTCATTGGACGTTTTTCATTTATAAACTGCTGTGTTCATTTTCTTTCCTTTTGCATTTTTGTTTGTTTAAGGATGGCTATCCCTTACACACACATACACTCACAAATGCAGGTACCCATCCACTCCGGATTCCATGGGTGACTATTTTGTTTTATCCTTCAAAAACTCTGAAGATCTGGTCAATCAGGCTGAGTGCGAAGACGACGAAGATTGTGAAGTACCGGGAGAGTTAACCAGACTTCTACAACAAGAAGAGAGGGCCATCTTGCCTCATGAAGAGTTGTTGGAAACTGTCAACTTAGGAACAGAGGAAGACAGGAAAGAAGTACAAGTGGGTGCCAATCTGGAACCAAGTGTCAAGGAGCGCTTAATACAGCTGTTAAATGAATACGTTGAAATCTTCGCCTGGTCTTATGAAGACATGCCAGGGTTAGACACAGACATCGTGGTTCACCGTCTCCCTACAAGAGAGGATTGTCCATCGATCAAGCAGAAGGTTCGTCGAATGAGGCCCGACATGTCTGAGAAGATTAAAGCTGAAGTAATGAAGCAATTCAACGCTGGCTTTCTGGCTGTTACATCCTATCCACAATGGGTTGCTAACATTGTGCCCGTTCCCAAAAAAGACGGCAAGGTCAGAATGTGTGTGGACTACCGGGATTTGAACAGGGCCAGCCCTAAAGATGATTTTCCGCTACCACATATCGACATTTTGATTGACAACACGGATCAGCACAAAGTATTTTCTTTCATGGACGGATTATCGGACTACAACCAGATTAAAATGGCCCCCGAGGACATGGAGAAAACAACCTTTGTTACACAATGGGGTACCTTCTGCTACAAGGTGATGTCGTTCGGACTGAAGAACGCAGGGGCAACTTATCAACGCGCCATGGTAGCTTTGTTTCATGATATGATACATCATGAGATTTAAGTTTACGTAGACGACATGATAGCTCGATCACAAACAGAAGAGGAACACCTTGAACATTTGCAAAAGCTGTTTTCCAGGTTGAAGGAATACAAACTCAGGCTGAATCCAAGTAAGTGCACTTTTGGAGTTAGGTCTGGTAAACTTCTGGGATTTATTGTCAGCAACAAAGGCATTGAGGTCGATCCAGCAAAAGTAAAGGCTATACAAGAAATGCCTGCCCCCGTACTGAAAAGGAGGTTAGAGGATTCTTGGGACGCTTGAACTATATCGCCAGGTTCATCTCTCACCTGACGTCTACCTGTGAGCCAATTTTCATACTATTAAAGAAAGATCAGGTAGTCAAATGGAACGATGATTGTCAATTTGCTTTTGATAAGATCAAGGAGTATTTGCTAGAACCTCATATTCTGATGCCACCCGTCGAAGGAAGGCCGCTGATCATGTATTTGACTGTTTTGGACAACTCAATGGGGTGCGTACTGGGCCAACATGACAAGTCTGGTCGAAAAGAGCATGCCATTTATTACCTTAGCAAAAAGTTTACCGACTGTGAGACTCGCTACTCACTGCTCGAGAAAACTTGTTGCGCTTTGGTATGGGCTGCTCGCCGACTAAGGCAGTATATGTTGACTCATACCACTTTGTTGATTTCCAAAATGGACCCGATCAAGTATATCTTCGAGAAGCCGGCTTTATCTGGAAGAATCGCTAGATGGCAAATGATCCTGACTGAGTATGACATCCAGTATACTACCCAAAAATCTATAAAAGGGAGTGTACTAGCTGACCATCTAGCTCATCAAGCTATCGAAGATTATCAATCCATGAGATTCGACTTCCCGGACGAGGACATCATGACATTGAACAACATTGAAGGTAACGGACCGTATGACGGACCTGAAAAGGGATCCCGATGGACCCTGTACTTTGATGGTGCTTCAAATGCACTTGGAAACGGTATCAGTGCGGTACTTATTTCCCCAGAAGGTTGCCATACACCTTTCACTGCCCAACTTTGTTTCAGCTGTACCAACAACATGGTCGAATATGAAGCTTGCATCTTTGGTCTCAAGGCTGCTATAGACCTGGGGATCAAATCTTTGGTTGTATTTGGGGACTCGGCTTTGGTTATCAGTCAAATCAAAGGAGAGTGGGACACCAAACATCCTAATCTTATCCCATACAAAGAACATGTCCTGACATTGTTGCCTCATTTCGAGCAGATTACTTTCGAGCATTTCCCGCGAGAAGAAAATCAGCTAGCGGATGCTCTGGCTACAATGTCTTCCATGTTTAAACTCAACTGGGATAACGAGGCTCCCCAAATCACCATCGAGCGAATGGATGAACCTGCGCATTGTCATGAGATTAACACCGAAGAAGTAGTGGAACAACCCTGGTTTCATGAAATCAAAAGGTATCTCCAGACTAGAGAATATCCCGAAGGAGCTTCCGTCAATGACAAAAAGTTCTTAAGGAGATTTGCGGCCAAGTTATTCCTAAGCAATGGCATCCTTTATAAGCGCAGCCATGATTGTGTTTTACTCCGATGTGTAGACAAAGCTGAAGCAGAGTTAATCATGATTGAGATGCACAGTGGCACATTTGGCACCCACTTGAGCGGGCATACGATGGCTAAGAAGATTCTAAGGGCAGGCTATTACTGGTCTACTATGGAAGCTGATTGCTATCAACATTCCCGTACTTGCCATAAATGCCAAATCTATGCTGACAAGATACATATTCCTCTTGTTCCTCTCAACGTTCTGACAGCTCCTTGGCCATTCGCAATGTGGGGCATTGACATGATTGGAGAGATCAAGCCCACGGCATCCAATGGACATCGCTTCATCCTGGTCGCCATTGATTACTTTACCAAGTGGGTCGAAGCAGCTTCCTTTGCCTCTGTTACAAAAAATGTGGTTTCCCGCTTCATCAAGTAGAACCTCATATGCCGGTATGGTGTCCCTGACAGGATCATCACAGACAACGGTACAAACCTGAACAATACTATGATCACCGCTCTATGCGAACAGTTCAAGATTTATCATCACAATTCATCTCCCTATCGGCCAAAGATGAACGGTGTTGTTGAAGTTACGAACAAAAACATCAAGAAGATCATTCAGAAAATGACAGTTACCTACAAAGACTGGCATGAGATGTTACCGTTTGCTCTGCATGGATATCATACCACGGCACGTACTTCAACAGGGGAAATCCCATTTTCTTTGGTATATGGCATGGAAGTTGTCATACCTATGGAAGTTCAGATTCCTTCTTTAAGGATTATGAAGGACGCTGGTTTGAGTGAAGACGATTGGATTCAGACCCGACTTGATTAACTCAATTTGATCGACGAAAAGCGACTCACTGCTGTTTGCCATGGTCAGACGTACCAAAAAGAGATGATCAAGGCTTTTAACAAGAAAGTAAGACGTCAGGTATATCAAGCCAGAGATCTTGTAATCAAGCGGATCATCTTGCCGCAAAGTGATCCCAGGGGCAAATGGATTCCTACTTACGAAGCACCGTTTGTGATCAAAAGCATCTTTTCTGGTGGTGCAATGATTCTGGCCACCATGGACGGCGATGATTTGCCACACCCTGCGAACGCAGACATAGTCAAAAGATACTACGCATGAAATAACCCGACAAGTTGAAAACCCGAAAGGGCGACTTGGGCAAAAATGGGCATCCCGGTGAACCGAAAACCCGAAAGGGAGGTTCAGGCAAAAATTAGGGATAAAACAAAAAAATATGTACACCCGGCAAGTTGAAAACCCGAAAGGGCGACTTGGGCAAAAAAGGGTTTCCCGGTGGATCGAAAACCCGAAAGGGCGATTCAGGCAAAAGTTAGGGAATCAAAGTGTATGACTATGTCTCGTCGGATCACTTTAAAGACAATCTCTTCATCAACAAACTCCGAGCTTCTGATCAATCCAATCATCGGCGGACGAAGCAATGAATGGACAAGATATTCAGAGTTGTGAAGGCTATAACAGAATGGGAATCCCATGGAATTGTTACACATAGCCATCTTTCCTTTTGTATAAATTTTTCAAATGTTTACGGCAATATCCTCTTACTAGGATGTCTGTCTCCTTTGTACAAAGATACTCATAAAAAGTTAATATAAGTACTTTTCCAAATACAGAAATTTGCTTTGTCTTCTTTTTCTTTTTCACACTTATGTTTTATTTGAGAAACGTCCAATGTTTTGTTAAATAGGCATATGCATTTGAGCATAATCATTCACTTACAAAGTTAAGAAAAGAGGATTGCTGATAGGTTGAAGGTATAGGTAGATATCTTGACGCCCTTTCAGAAGAAGTTCCCAGCGGAATTAAGCTCCAAGTTCCTCAACAAAGTAAAAATTCGGAGCATAATTCCCCAAACAGAGTTAAACTTCAGGATCCTCAGCAGAACAAAAGCTTTCTCAATGCTGATTTCCCCGACTAAGAGAGCCTTCCAGAACTTAATTCCCCTCAGGGTTAAGTTTCAAGACCCCCAGTGGAGCCAAAGCTGTTAATCCCCAGTGGAGCTAAAACTTCCAACTATCAATCCCCAGCGGAACCAGATTAGTGAACATCATCCCCACAGAGATACTTCCCATCAGATTGAAGATTCTCGGTCTCACTCCTCCAGCATGAGTCTCCCAGGTTCTGAACTCCCCAGTAGAGATCATCAGAATTCTCATTCCCCACAAGTCACCAAGGATTTTCAATCCTCAGCAGTGGTCCTAAAATCCCTCAACAATTGAAGATCTTGCTCCCCAAGCAATCAGCAGTCAGCAAGGATTTCTCACCCCCAGTAATCAAAGGATTTTCAATCCCCAGCTTCGGTTATGGGTTTATTTCCCCAACATTTGTCAAGGATTTATTCTCCAAAGCAAAATTACATTTCAAGTTGAAAGGTCGTTCAAAATTTCCTTCATCACCTGCTGGAAGTTACGATCATCATCAAAAATTCCTTCATCACCTGCTGGAATTCAAGGTCGTTCAAAATTTCCTTCATCACCTGCTGGAAGTTACAACCACCAACAAGATAACGGACAACTGAAGCTCCTAAAAATCTGTTTCTCTCAAGAATGAAGACTCTCATCCTTAAAACCTCAGAAGATTGGTATACTCCCAATTTCTGACCCTTAACAGAATGAAGACTCTCATCCTTAAAACCTCGGAAGATTGGTATACTCCCAATTTCTGACCCTTAACAGAATAAAGACTCTCATCCTTAAAACCTCAGAAGATTGGTATACTCCCAATTTCTGACCCTTAACAGAATGAAGACTCTCATCCTTAAAACCTCAGAAGATTGGTATACACCATTACTGATGAAGAACTTCGCCGCGAACCTCCTCAGAAACTTCTTATCATTAACAGATGTGCCCTCGGGGTACTCTTGAGCCTCAAGATACCTCTTTACTTCGTGAAACCAGGGTTTATCTGCTACCTCTTCAGTCTCAATGTCACAGCAACGTGCGGGTTCGTCCAACCTTTCAATGGTAATCTGGGGAGCTTCATTGTCCCATCTGACCTTGAACATAGAAGACATCGTAGCTAGCGCGTCCGCTAACTGATTCTCCTCTCTAGGGAAGTGTTCAAAGGTTATATCCTCGAAGTGTGGAAGCAACGTCAACACATACTCTTTGTAAGGAATAAGATTTGGGTGCTTCGTATCCCACTCGCCTTTGATCTGACTGATCGCAAGAGCGGAATCTCCGAATACACTCAGAAACTTTATCCTTAGGTCAATAGCTGCTCGAAGGCCCGTGATGCACGCTTCATACTCCACCATGTTGTTAGTGCAGTTGAAACATAGTCGGGCGGTGAACAGAGTATGAGAGCCTTCAGGAGATATAATCATAGCACCAATGCAATTACCCAAAGCGTTTGAAGCTCCATCAAAGTACATAGACCATCGGGATCCTTCCTCAGGTCCTTCATCCGGTCCAGATTCTTCACAGTCAGTCACCAACATGATATTCTCATCCGGGAACTCGAAGTTCATAGACTGGTAATCATCCACTTCCTGATGTGCCAAATGATCTGCCAACACACTTCCCTTAATTGCCTTTTGGGTCGTGTATTGGATGTCATACTCAGTCAAGATCATCTTCCATCTTGCTATTCTTCCAGACAAAGCAGGCTTTTCAAAGATATACAAGATTGGGTCCATCTTTGATATTAATAGAGTAGTGTGAGTTAGCATATACTGTCTCAGCCGACGAGCAGCCCATGCCAACGCGCAGCGGGTTTTCTCAAGCAGTGAGTATCGGGTCTCACAGTAAGTAAACTTTTTGCTAAGGTAATAAATAGCATGCTCTTTTCGGCCAGACTCGTCATGTTGCCCCAGCACGCACCCCATTGAATTATCGAGTACTGTCAAGTATAGGATCAAGGGTCTTCCCTCAACTGGAGGCATCAGAATAGGAGGCTCTTGGAGATATTCTTTGATCCTTTCGAAAGCAGCCTGACATTCATCGTTCCACCTTACCACTTGATCTTTCTTCAACAGCTTGAAAATTGGCTCACAAGTAGCAGTCAAATGTGAAATGAATCGGGCAATGTAATTCAACCGTCCCAAAAAGCCTCTGACTTCTTTTTCAGTTCGGGGAGCTGGCATTTCCTGTATAGCCTTCACCTTTGCAGGATCCACTTGAATACCTTTATCACTTACGACAAAACCCATCAGCTTACCAGACCTCACTCCGAAGGTGCACTTGTTCGAATTTAGCCTCAGTCTGTACAACTTCAACCTGTCAAATAGCTTCTGAAGATGGTCAAGGTGTTTCATAACCTCATCCTTGATTTTCTCAGCCATCTCGGGGCACATTCGGCAAACCTTATGTTTCACTGGAGGACAGTCTTCCTTGGTGGGCAGGCGGTGAACCACAATATCAGTATCCAACCCAGGCATATCTTCATAAGACCAGGCAAAGATCTCATCATAATCACGCAGCATCTGTATCAACCGTTGCTTAACACTAGGCTCCAGATTTGCACCGATCTTGACCTCTTTCTTGTCTTCCTCTATACCCAGATTTATTGTTTCCATTGGTTCTTCATGCGGCTATATGGCCCTCTCTTCCTGAAGTAACAGTCTAGCAAGTTCCCCAGGCACTTCACAATCATCCTCACCTTCGTCCTCGGCTTGGTTTATCGGACTTTCGAAGTCATAACTGGCAGTAGCAGAGTCGTTATCAATGGGATCCAAAGTGGATGTAGACCTGTATATGTGAGTGTGTGTAAGACAAATAGCTGTTTTGATAAAGTGAAAAAAAGGAAAAACAAGGAGCACAAAATTTGTAATGCAAGAAAGACGTCCAATGCTTTTATTGATGATATATGGAAATGACACATAATAAACCCTCAAACAAAATCCACGGTGTCTCGGGCAAGGCACCGGGCCAGAAAAGTTTCAAATTGTCTGTTACAAATCTCAAAACAAAAGTCTATTACTGTGTAATAAAAGAATTGGGCACAAAGTCCTTTGTCGTCCAATTTCTTAATCCGCTGTCGGTAGTCGGGTAAATCCAGATGTTAAACTCAGACTCTTCATCATCATCTTCAATTGCATTCACTTTCGGATTAGTGATACGCAAGGGAGGTCTTCCAATCCGCGCACGCCGAACAGCCCTTTGAGCTTCTGCAGTAAAACCCAAACCAAACTTGTCAGTCTTGTGTGCAAAGTCAGGGAGTTAGCCCCAATTCGCACACCCACCTTTCTCAATAACAGCCCGGGCATTCTTGAGGGAAGCCATCTTCATTGGAGGACCTTCAGCAACAGTTTCAGTCAACGCCAGAGTCTGGGGGACTTCTTCAAAGTTTTGACACGGGGTTTCAATGAACTCCCCATCCATCTCCATATACCGAAAAGAGTTAAGGTGGCTCACCATGTACTCCTCTTCTCCTTGTACTGTAACAATTTCCCCTTTCACTGGATATTTTAACATATGATGGAGCGTAGAAGTTACTTCCCCAACCTTATGAATCCACGGGCGACCTAACAAACAAGAATAAGATGGTCGGATGTCCATTACATAGAATGTAGATGCGAAAGTCTGGGAACCAACCTTAACAGGAACATCCACCTCCCCGTGTACCATCCTTTTGGACCCGTCAAAGGCCCTAACCACAATATTACTCGGCTTCAGCACCAACCCTTCACAATCCAACCGGTCTAACGCTTTCTTGGGTAAAACATTTAGCGAGGAACCAGTATCCACCAGCACATGGGCCAAAGTAGTGCCCCTGCACTCAATTGAAACATGCAGAGCGTCATTGTGATTCTTTCCTTTGGCAGTCAAATATGCGTCAGAGAAACCCAACCCGTTGTCAGCTGTCAAACTAGCCACACAGTCCTTGAATTGATCAGCAGATGTTTCCTGCGGCACATGCGCAGTTTTAAGGAAAGCAATTAGAGCCTTAGCATGGGCTTCTGAGCACAACAATAAAGACAACATAGAGATCTTAGACAGGGTTTGCCCCAGCTGTTCGACTATGTTGTAGTCGCTTTTCTTGATGATCTTCAAAATTTCCTCTATCTCCTGCTTAGAGGTTTCAACAATAATATTCTTCGGTGCCTCCGTCTGGGCAGACTCACCAGTGATCTCTTTGCCCCGAGCGTCAGATGACTCGGCGACAGGGGTAATGATTGGAACATGAACAGGGACAGTAGTAGATATACTGGCAGGTGTAATAGAAACAGGCTTCCGAACAGTTGGTGGGGAAATGTCAGGAGAGAAGAGTCTTCCGCTTCGGGTGACTTTGCTAGATCCAACAATATTGTTGACATCAGTATCAGCCTCTTCAACCTTCAAGTCCTGCTTAATCCTATGATAATACACATCGGCCCCATAGTGCCACGGGACAGCCTTATTCGATGTGTAAGGGATAGGTCCAAGAATAGTAATGATCAATGGAGAAACTCTCGGAATAAATGTAATTCTAACAGGCTTTCTCGAGGAAGCCTTGGAAGAATTGGCGGAAATGGTGATTATGGAAACATCTTCAACAGGAATCAACGGAACCAAAGTTTTCTCGAACAAGATTTATTTGTTATCCATCAGGCGTTGGACACCTGACTTCAATAGATAGCAACCGGTAGGTAGGATGGAACATAGGTGGAAACCTTCGCCACATCCCGAAAACAAACCGGCCAATAATAAGTTCTTCTTCACGGTCATTAACAGAGTAGAAATGTCTTTCACGGAAGTCACAAACGAGTTATCATCCACAGCATTCACTCCATGCTTGGTGTTGTACCCCAAAATTTTCCCTCTCATATTTCTCAAAACATTGCAAGAAAAATCTCCAAGTGGCTCAAGATTGCTCAAGAGTTGGACAGTCAAGCTATCTCCTAAGGCAGTCAACCTCAAATTAGGGTTTTGTGTTGCATCAAGGTACTTACATCCAAATGACCTAAAGTGCTCCCCAATGTCGTAATATTCTCTCAAGATCATCCATGTCAAATTTCAAGCCTTGCAGAGAAAGTTTGGTCAGTCAATTGCTCAAGAGGTCCAAAAATCGACTGTGTTAGGGCAAAAGTCAACTGTGACCCAAATACAGTCAAACTTCAAGATTTTTTGTCAACATTCTCATTTTTAAGTATATTTCATCATTTGATCAAGGTTTGATCATGATTCATCAAGGATTGCTCAAGATTCATCAAGGATTGCTCAAAATTCATCAAGACTCAAAAGTTGCTAAATTAGGGTTTTGCAGGAAAAGTCAACTCAACTTTGACCATGCATAACTTTCTCATACTTTATGAGAAATGACCCATCCAAATCTCATTTTGAATAGGATTCAATTTCCTACAATCCATCTTCATACCCCAAGATCAATAAATGCACTCACAAAAATTTACAAATTTGGACATTATAGGTCATTTTTGAAAGTCAACAAAAACACCTTTTTTGCCAAAGCTTATAAATTGAGCATGGAATATCAAAATGAGATGAGACCAAAAGGGTTGGTTATAGGACATCTCAAGCTTTCTAAAAAGTCCAATAACACCTCCAAAAGTTCAAAATTGAAGAAGTTATGCATTGTTGAAGTTGGGCATTTTTCCAAAATTGCCAAAAGTCAACCATCCCCAAAACTTCAAATTTTGTCAAATGGGACCATTATTTTCCACTTGATTTGATCTTGTCACACTACACACGTGTCCTAGCTTCATCCATGTGCCCATTTATTAATTTTTCTATTTTATTTTATTTTTTATTGAATTAATTCATTTTAAATCAATTTAAATCAAATAAAATCCAAATATTGATAACTTAGGATATTTTTGGTTGTTATAGGTCTTAATTGTCATCATAGACATGATCAAACTCGTATCTCACCATATCATGAACAAAAAGATGGATTTTGGACAAAATTGGAAGCTTTTCAATGGAGAATCAAATCATATCTTCAAGCATTGATGCACAAGGATTGAGTCCACAAGATTTGACCTAATACATTGCTCATTACATATACAATGCAAAGGCACGCGAATTAGAGGTTAGAGGCTGCAAAATCACAAGAACACAAACTTGAAAAAAGCTTGAAAAAGCTTGAAACTGAAATCACCCTTGGAGGCCGATTCAAAGCAAAATCTCAACGCTATTCTCTTGCTTGACATCCACTGAGTCTATAGCAATCAAAAGCAAGGCCATTCACCTCCTAAAACGCGTTGTAAGTATCCCTGAAAACTGCCCTGCATCTGAAATCGCAACCTCTCATTCTTGCATCTTTTTGACAAACCATGGACATATTCTTGATCCTTGTATGATTTCTAAAGTTTCTGCAATATTTGATTGTGTTTTTATAGCCTGTAATGCCATGCCCGAATCTAGGTTTCTTGTTTCTTGTTTTTGGGCCTTTTAGTTTCAGGTAAAATCAGAGCAAATAATGGACATGGATGAAATCAGGAGAGGAAGACGAACATGGCTATGGTCTTAGAATTAATTTCCATGGCCTGAAATTGATTTTAGGAGCAAGCTTTGGATTTAGCTGCGGATAAAAATCCGCAGGTAAAAAAACCAGGGGCTGAGTGGGGAAGACGATGACGCGTCCATTTCCAATTGGCCCATTCAAAAACTTCGCGCGTGTTTTTTTTGTATTGCTGGCATATAGTTGTTATTTCACATATATTATTCTTTGTTTATTATTCTAAGAATTAGCAGGCGTTGGTGGAGTGGTTGACGTGTTAGCCAGTGAGTAGCAGGACCTGGGTTCGAATCTCGGGTCCACCATATTGCATATTATTATTTTTCGACAGATATTCCAGCGTGCCTCATGAATTGTAGTCCATCATACTCCTTCAGATCCCAAGCGCCGGATGGCCTCCAGGCCAAATCTGGTGGCCCAAAGGTGATGACCATCATGAGACCAAGTCAAAGGCGCACACTAGATCAGAAGGTCAACCAGGCTTGCAGCGAATTTGGGCCTGGAAAATTGCAGATCTCACCCTCCAATTGGGCCTGAACCCCCTTGAGTATTTCCTTTTTTTATTTTCTTCCTTTATTTTGTTTAATTATTATTTTACTAACCAATTAAATTATTTTCTTATAAAATCAAAAACACAAAAATATATTTTATTTATTAAAATTAAATTCATCATTTTATTTTTGTAAACAAATTAATTTAATTAACTTGGTTTTAATTAGGTATAATTCCAATATTTTTGCAATAATTAAAATTAATGTAGAATATTAGGTTTTACTAACTTTAACCAATTTTATTTTATTTCCTTAAATAATCAAAAATCCAAAAATATTTTTATTAATTAATTAATTAATTTTGACCTAATTTAATTTCTTTTCAAGATAAAAAATAACAAAAAATTTTTCTTTAATAAAAAAAAAGGGGTCAAAACCCTAAAAGATGCGCCCGATTTAATTTTCCCGCATGCGATCTATTTATGATATTGATGTAATTGTTTCCCGGAATGTAATAGTTTAATAGGACCTTTAATTTATTTATCGCTTTATTTATCTTCCGCATTTTAAATTAAGGGGTTATTTTTGGCGATGTAAATACCCGACGCCTTGTAATAGTTTAGATTTAATTTCCGCAAATTTAATTTCCATAATCTATAAACTATTAGATGTTTGGTAATAGGGAATGCATGACAAGATCAAATGTATGAACTTAAAATCAACATAGCTCACCCATGACATGTACAAAGATAAAGTTAACTGAAATAACATACTCGCACATGCGCACTCTTAGGGTACACCTCGCTTGGTTGCCTTCGAACATGGTCATTGAGTATAGGAAGTTTTAGAGGTCGCCCTCTTGTCCAAAGATCATAGGTTGCCTCGGAAAAATTATCTAAGACATTAGGGTTACCGCTAAGGCGTCCTAACATTGCTTTAGTGACCATACGTCCCTTAATCGAATTGACCCTTAAAACTCCAACGACGGTGCTACCTACTCCTCAATAGTGGGATAGCATTGTCTAAAGGACATTTGTACAGATTAATTCCTTTTTCGAGTAGGTAGATGGTTCTTAAGTACTTGCTCATTCTAAAACAAAACAAAACTTTTCGCACTTACACCTTTCAAACAAAAACTTCTTTCAAACCCACAAATACAAAGAAAAGAAAATTTTGAAAACACTTTGAGCAAGTACCTAAGAGCCCGTGGATAACCACGGATAGAAAGGGTCCTAACACCTTCCCTTTCTATAATCTACCCCCCGGACCCGAGAAACATCTCGAAAAAGGAATTTTTCTGTGCTTTTTTCCTTTCCTTGTTGGATAAAATAAAAGACGGTGGCGACTCTTGCTTACCGCGACATTTTGCAAAAACAAACGCAAAACGCGAACCAGCATTCCAAAAACAGTCAGTTCTTTCCCACCGTATCACAGAACTGGCGACTCTGCTGGGGACATATAAGTGGGGTGTACCTT
Organism: Vicia faba; assembly: GCA_948472305.1. Classification (NCBI taxonomy): domain Eukaryota; kingdom Viridiplantae; phylum Streptophyta; class Magnoliopsida; order Fabales; family Fabaceae; genus Vicia; species Vicia faba. The sequence continues at coordinate 1,542,440,399 of OX451735.1, forward strand.
AGGATTAGATCATTGTTGTTTTCAATTGTATGCTTTGTATGCTTTATATTTGTGGGCTTGTATTGGAGTTTCTATAGATCCTAACCCGGATCTGGGGATACCCTTTAGGTAAGTAGCAATAAACTGTGAGGGAACTGTACGACATAGACCGATACGGTTGAAGCAGTAGCTACGTTGGTGTGGCACTTTAGTCTGTACCGATATCCCTTGTGTTGGAACGAGGAGAATATGGGTCTTCTAAAGGGTCATTAAGAACCAACTGACCTTAAAACCTTTAAATTGACCAACTTGGCCATAGAATAGTAGCAGTATGCTACACTCATTGAGACTAAACTCTCGTGATGATTTCGGCTGCAAGAAAAGGTTGCTAAACTGGAATTATGACTGATCGAGGGTAGTCAGTGATATTTAGATCCTCTAGAACCCGGTTACTATTTTTAGGACAGGTTTAAACAAACTGAACTGAAAGAGGGTAGTACCTAAGCTCCTTGCCAGCCTGAAATCTAAGGGCTCTCTGTGTGACTTGTGTGCCTTTACCATGTTTGCTGTTTGTGGATACTTGTGGTGTGCTTACTATCATGACATCATGACATCATAACATTGCATACATCTTGCATTGGACTAACCTATTTCAAAGACAGGAGGGATTCATCTTTGTTCTATTTTGTAGGTCATCATGATGCCCATGCATAAGAATACCATCCGGATCAACTTTGTCCAGGTTCCCACCCTGCTTAAAGATTTGGTTGCAAAGATGCCTGATACAACTTCCTTCATCAGGAGGCATGGTTATCTTCTCAGTTTGGTCACCTCCAAATTGGACGAGCAGATGATGACAGTCCTAGTCCAGATTTATGATCCGTTGTACCATTGCTTTACTTTTCAGGACTACCAATTGGTTCCCACCTCAAAAGAGTTCTCTGAGCTGCTCGATATCTCTATTCTGGAACAGACCCCGTTTAGTGGTTGGGAGAAGATTCTTAGACCGGAAGAGATTGCTGTAGCCTTTCATATGACCAAAGATGAGGTAATGGCTAATTGGGAGACTAGAAGTGAAGCAAAGGGCTTTCTGACTAAGTTCTTGGTTGGTAAGGCTAACTATTTCTGGGATAGTCTAGACTTCAAGGCATTCGAAGATATTTTGGCTCTTTGTTGAACAATTTGAATTTCAAAGTTTATCCTTTGATTATTTCCTTTCCAATTTTATTTACTTTTCAGTATTTCCTTTTCTTGTAATGTCTTAAGGGCAATTTGTTGAACAATTTGAATTTCAAAGTTTATCTAATAAAGTGTGTTTCCTTTCTGGTTTACAAACTTGAATCTCTCGATTGTCTTTGAAATCATGTCATACGCATTTCATCCCATGCACTTCATAACAGGTACCCATTACAGGTCTCTTATCTTCTTCGCTATTTATTTCAGCACTCATCATGTCTGCTGAACCTTCAACTGAGCAAGCCATCAAGGCCCTCCAGGCCCATAATGCCCAATTCCAAGAGTTGTTCATGAATCTGGATAAGGGTAAGCAAGATCTAAAGACCCTAATTCTGAAAGAGAAGAAGAAGAAGAAGAAGAAGAAGAAGAGTACAATCTTGTTTAACACATGTCACAGGTTTGGAAACAGGCTTCAGAATGAAGTTGATTTGACCACCTCATCTGGAGGGAAGGATAGTCAGGAAGAAAGGAGGGCTCCTAGCCCTGTGGTCTCCGACGATGAGACGGGCTTCGATGAAGACCAGTATCCTCCTGCTGAGGATAGATATAAACAGCTGGAAGACCGGTTGAGTGCGATGAAAGTTCAGAAGGTGCCTGGTCTGGACTTTGGTGATCTAGGTCTGTCGTCTGGGGTGGTAATTCCCCATAAGTTCAAAGCACCAGCCTTTGCTAAGTATGACGGAGTTTCTTGTCCGAAGCTGCACCTCTGGTCATATGTAAGGAAGATTCATCCGTACACCGCTGATAAGAACTTATGGATCCACTTCTTTCAAGACAGTCTCTCAGGGACTCAGCTTGGGTGGTTTTATCAGTTGGACGGAGCCAGTATCCGCAGTTGGGAGGATTTGGCTACTGCTTTCTATAGGCAGTACCTATACAATTCCGACCTCGCTCCCACGTGTACCCAACTCCAGGGTATGTTAATGGGAATGGGCGAAGGTTTCAAAGATTATGCTCAGAAGTGGAGGGACCTCGCCGGAAGAGTACAACCACCCTTGGCTGGTCGGGAGCTTATGGATATGTTTCTGGGGACCCTGTCTGGTCCATTTTTCAACCATCTGATTGGAAGCTCTTCGTCTGGGTTTACAGAGCTAATTATGATCGGTGAAAGGATTGAGGCTAGTATTAAGACTGGTAAAATACAAAAGGGTGCCTCATCGAACACCAAGAAGAAGCCTTTTAAGAAAGAGTCCAGTGTTGTCTACAGTTCGAAAAGACAGAATAGACCTAAACACCGCCAAGTTGTTAATGCAGTTGTTATTTCAAGACTTGCTGGTGCTTCTTAGCACAATAACCAACAAAAGGACGAGAAACCTCAAAGGCAATTCACCCGTCTCAACATGACTTTGTCTCCGATCCTGCCACAGTTACTGAAAACCAATCTGGTGAGTCCAAGGGAAGCCCCAAAGAATCCAAATACAACATCACCAAAGTACAACCCTAATGCCCGCTGTGCTTATCATTCTGATAGCCCGGGGCATAATATAGATGATTGTTGGACTTTGAATAACAAGATACAATACTTGATTGATGCGAAGGAGATCGAGTTCGGAGAACCAGAGAAGCCTAAACAAGATGCAGGGGTGAATGCTATCGGGGATAATGATAATGAAGAGTTTGATATTGACAGATGGATCTACCCGACTGCCAACGGTGGATTAAGCAATTGGACAACGAAGGATTCTATGCCCGTTTCTGTCATTACTCAGTAATGAAACTTTTTGTTTTGAATTTGTAACAGACAATGTTTTAAACTTTATGGCCCGGTGTCTTACCCGGGGCACTGTGGCTTCATTTGTGAGGGCTTTATGTGTGTCATTTTCATATATCATTAATAAAAGCATTGGACGTTTCTTGTATGTCAAATTTTGCGCTCCTTGTTTTTCTTTTTATATATTGCAAAACAGCTATTTTACACACACTCACGTATACAGGTTTACATCCACTCTGGATATCATTGGTAACGACTCTGCTACTGCAAGTTATGACTTCGAAAATCCGATCAACTTAGCTGAAGACGAAGGTGAAGATGATTACGAAGTGCTTGGTGAACTTGCAAGACTGTTACTCCAAGAAGAGAGGGCTATTCTGCCGCACGAAGAGCCAGTGGAAACAGTGAATCTGGGTACAGAGACAGATAAGAAGGAAGTTAAGATCGGTGCAAATATGGAGCTTAGTGTGAAACAACGGTTGATTCTGATGCTGCATGACTATGTTGAGATCTTTGCCTGGTCTTATGAAGACATGCCTGGGTTGGATACTGATATTCTGGTTCATCGCCTGCCTACCAAGGAAGATTGTCCTCCAGTAAAATAGAAGGTCCGCTGAATGCGCCCAGAGATGTCTGAGAAAATCAAGGATGAAGTTATGAAACAGTTTGACGCCGGTTTTCTAGCAGTTACTTCTTACTCGCAGTGGGTGGCCAATGTGGCTCCTGTGCCGAAGAAGGATGGTAAGGTTCGAATGTGTGTTGACTACAGGGATCTGAACAGGGCAAGCCCCAAGGATGACTTCCCTCTACCTCATATCGATGTTCTGGTTGACAACACCGCTCAGCATAAGGTCTTCTCCTTTATGGATGGTTTCTCTGGTTATAATCAGATTAAAATGGCTCCCGAAGACATGGAGAAGACGACCTTTGTTACTCAGTGGGGTACCTTTTGCTACAAGGTCATGCCTTTTGGATTGAAGAATGTTGGGGTAACGTATCAGCGTGCCATGGTTGCTTTGTTTCATGACATGATCCATCATGAGATTGAAGTATACGTCGACGACATGATTGCAAGATCCCAGGCGGAGGAAGAACATCTTGACCACCTTCAGAAGCTGTTTGACAGGTTGAAGTTGTACAAGTTGAGGTTAAACCCGAACAAGTGCACCTTCGGGGTGAGATCTGGTAAACTATTGGGTTTCGTCGTAGGCGACAAAGGTATTCAAGTGGATCCGGAAAAAGTGAAAGCCATACAGGAGATGCCAGCTCCCAGAACAGAGAAAGAAGTCAGAGGCTTTCTGGGACGACTGAATTACATTGCCTGATTCATCTCGCACCTGACTGCTACTTGTGAGCCAATCTTCAAGCTGCTGAAGAAAGATCAAGTAGTACGTTGGAACGATGAATGTCAGGCCGCTTTCGAAAGGATCAAAGAGTATCTCTAAGAGCCACCCATTCTGATGCCTCCAGTTGAAGGGAGACCTTTGATCTTATACTTGACAGTGCTCGACAACTCAATGGGGTGTGTGTTGGGTCAGCATGACGAGTCTGGCTGAAAAGAGCATGAGATTTATTACCTTAGCAAAAAGTTTACCGACTGTGAGACTCGATACTCACTGCTCGAGAAAACTTGATGTGCTTTGGCATGGGCTGCTCGCCGGATGAGACAGTATATGTTGACTCACACTACTCTGTTGATATCAAAGATGGATCCAATCAAGTATATCTTTGAGAAGCTTGCCTTGTCCGGAAGAATAGCGAGATGGCAGATGATATTGACTGAGTATGACATCCAATATATGACCCAAAAGGCAATCAAGGGAAGTGTGTTGGTAGACCATTTGGCGCATCAGGCAGTGGATGATTACCAGTCTATGAACTTTGAATTCCCGGATGAGAACATCATGTTGGTAACTGATTGCGAGACACCTGGACCGGATGAAGGACCCGGGGAAGGATCTCGATGGTCTATGTACTTTGATGGAGCTTCAAACGCTTTGGGCAATGGCATTGGTGCCGTGATCATATCTCCTAAAGGCTCTCATACTCCATTTACCGCCCGACTATGTTTCAATTGCACCAACAATATGGCGGAGTATGAAGCATGCATTATGGATCTTCGAGCAGCAATTGACCTAAGGATTAAGTTTCTAAGCGTTTTCGGAGATTCCTCTCTCGTGATCAGTCAGATCAAAGGTGAGTGGGATACGAAACACCCAAATCTTATTCCTTACAAGGAGTATATGTTGACGTTGCTTCCACATTTTAAGGAGATAACCTTTGAACACTTCCCTAGAGAGGAGAATCAGTTGGCGGACGCGCTAGCTACAATGTCTTCTATGTTCAAGGTCAATTGGGACAACGAGGCTCCCCGGATTGTCATTGAAAGATTGGAAGAACCCGCGCATTGTTGTGACATTGAGACTGAAGAGGTAACAGAAAATCCCTGGATTCATGAGGTGAAGAGGTATCTTGAAGCTCAAGAATACCCCGAGGGTGAATCTGTTAATGACAGGAAGTTTCTGAGGAGGTTCGCAGCGAAGTTCTTCATCAGCAATGACATTCTTTACAAGCGTAACCATGATTCGACCTTACTGCGTTGTGTGGATAAGAATGAAGCAGAAAGGATCATGACAGAGTTACATGAAGGTACTTTCGGAACTCATTCCAGTGGACATACCATGGCAAAGAAAATCCTTCGGGCAGGATATTATTGGTCTACAATGGAAGCCGACTGTTATCAGCATTCTCGGACATGTCACAAGTGCCAAGTCTATGCTGATAAGGTGCACATACCTCCAGTCCCTCTGACGTCTTGACGGAACCTTGGCCTTTTGCAATATGGGGCATTGATATGATCGACGAGATCAGACCTACAGCATCCAACGGGCATCGTTTCATCCTGGTAGCCATTGATTACTTTACGAAGTGGGTTGAAGCAGCTTCCTTTGCTACGGTAACCAACAACGTCGTGGCACGTTTCATTCGGCACAATCTAATCTGTCGATATGGCGTACCAGAGAGGATCATTACGGACAATGGTACCAACATCAACAACAAGATGATCATTGAGCTCTGTGAGCAATTCAAGATACAACATCACAACTCTTCTCCTTATCGGCCGAAGATGAATGGGGTTGTAGAAGTGGCTAATAAGAACATTAAGAAGATTGTGCAGAAGATGATGGTGACATACAAAGACTGGAACGAGATGTTACCGTTTGCTCTTCATGGGTACCGTACCTCGGCACGGACGTCAACAGGGGCAACACCCTACTCCTTGGTATATGGCATGGAGGCCTTCTTGCCTATTGAAGTTCAGATACCCTCTCTCCAAATCATGAAGGATGCAAGTTTGAGCGAAGACGACTGGATTCAGACCTGACTTGATCAGCTGAATTTAATCGACGAAAAAAGACTTACTGCAATTTATCATGGTCAGACGTACCAAAAACGGACGATCAAGGCATTTAACAAGAAAGTCAGACGACAAGAGTATCAAGTTGGGGATCTGGTTATCAAGCGCATCATATTACCTCAAGGTATCCCAGGGGCAAATGGACCCCTACTTACGAAGGGCCATTTGTGGTTAAGAACATTTTCTCAGGAGGAGCTATGATTCTAACCACCATGGATGGTGACGACCTTCCTCACCCCGTCAATGCAGACATAGTGAAAAGATACTACGCATAATCAAAGACCCGCTAGGTTGACTGGCCTAGGCAAAAATAAGGGCTTCCCGGCGAACCAAAAGGGTTCGGGCAAAAATAAGGGATGAAAATGAAAAAATCTGTACACCCGGCAAGTCGAAAACCTGAAAAGGTGGCTTGGGAAAAAAAAGGGTATCTCGGTGGACTGAAAACCCGAAAGGGCGGTCCAGGCAAAAATTAGGGATCAAAGCGTAACACTATGTCTCATTGGATCACCTTGCATCCAGACTTTGGTATCAACTATCAAGCTCGGACGGCACTAATCAATCTGATTCATCTTCAACTAGCAGCAAAGCGATGAGATGCTCGAAGACATAAAGGCAATAGTAGAGTTGGAACCCAGTAGGATTATTCACATAGCTATTTTGTTAGTTTTTCATAAATTGTGTAAATTCTTTTGTTCTGCGGCATTCTCTTACTAGGACGTCAGCCTCTTGTACAAAAACGCCTATTTACAGGCCAAACTTCAAAATCAATACAATTCATTTTCAAAGAAATTTCAAACTGTTTTTCCTCTATCTGTTTTGTTTTCCAAAGAACGTCCAATGTTCATTTTTGATATATGCATTTGACATTAATTGCTGCTCATGAATATTTTACATGCGAAACAAAAGACGATTACGGGTAATATCAGAAACAGGGGCAATAAGAAGTGTCCATGCTGTGTAGTTTCTCTGTCCACCAAGTATAAAGGTAGATTCAGCTGAAGAATATGGATAAGATACCTTCACTCCCCGCAGAGTAAGACGGTAATGATAGCTCTCCCCCAGCTGAGATTTGCAACTATGAACGAATCACTCTCCCCAAGCAGAGTTTATCTATCATCAACACTAAAAAGGCTTGATATCCCCGGCAGTCTTAATATTCCCCAATGGAGTATAAGAATGTTCCCTGACAGAATACAAGATACACCCCAGTGGAGTCAATATTTCCCCAGCACGGTCTGAAAAGCTTCCCCAACAAAGTTGAAGCATCATCCCTAATAGACTCTGGAAGTTTACCCCCAGTGGAGTACAAAAATAAATCTCCCCAGCCAAGTTCAAAGGATCATTCCCAGCAGAATTCAGAGGATTATCCCCACAGAAGTCTAACAGGTTATCCCCAGCAAGTGGCAACTGAAAGATCATCCCCAGCAAAGTTCTTTCCTTTCACAAATAGGAATTTAATCCTCAACAGATTCGGTATCACCAGCAACGGTAATCCATCCCCAGTTGAGTTTATCAGTGGAATCCTCAGCAGAGCATCTCTTCCCCACAGAGTAATCTCCTCATTAGTTTATTCCCCAACGGAGTTATCTTCTCCTGCAGGTTTATTCTCGCTCTTCTCTTCGTTCACCATCCCCAGCGGAAGCGAAAAATTCAACTTTATTCTCCAGCAGCTACCCAGGATTTATTTTCCCCAGCTAAAACATTACATTTTCATACATCATAATACATGCATATACGCATCATACCACACAATCTCATTTATTTTGAGAACATCATTGCTTGATCCATATCATGCATTGCATATGACTGACCTTTACCTTTTAGGAAAGATCCAGTTAAGTTCTCAGCTATGGCAAAGACCTCCTCTGGTTCAGTCAGATCGCTGATAAGATCTCCCTGATTCGTATTCCAGTTGAAGTTATTCCAAGACTTTTTCTTGGTCCAGTTAAATCGATTCCTAAAGATTTTTCTGATGTCGATCCAGTCAAAGTTATTCCAAGACCTTGCCTGGTCCAGTTAAATCGATTCCTAAAGATTTTTCTGATGCCGATCCAGTCAAAGTTAATCCAAGACCTTCTCTGGTTCAGTCAGATCGACCCTAAGATCTCCCTGATTCGTGATCCAGTTGAAGATATTCCAAGACTCTTGTCTGGTCCAGTTAAATCGATTCCTAAAGATTTTTCTGATGCCGATCCAGTCAAATATATGCCAAGACTTTTGTCTGGTCCAGTTAAATTGATTCCTAAAGATTTTTCTGATGCCGATCTAGTCAAAATTTTCTAAGACCTTTGTCTGGTCCAATTAAATCGATTCCTAAAGATTTTTCTGATGCCGATCCAGTCAAAGATATTCCAAGACTTTTGTCTGGTCCAGTTAAATCAATTCCTAAAGATTTTTCTGATGCCGATCCAGTCAAAATTTTCCAAGACCTTTGTTTGGTCCAGTTAAATCGATTCCTAAAGATTTTTCTGATGCCAATCCAGTCAAAGATATTCCAAGACTTTTTTCTGGTCTAGTTAAATCGATTCCTAAAGATTTTTCTGATGTCGATCAAGTCAAAATTTTCCAAGACCTTTGTTTGGTCCAGTTAAGTCGATTCCTAAAGATTTTTCTGATACCGATCCAGTCAAAGATATTCCAAGAATTTTGTCTGGTCCAGTTAAATCGATTCCTAAAGATTTTTCTGATGCCGATCCAGTCAAAATTTTCCAAGACCTTTGTCTGGTCCAGTTAAATCGATTCCTAAAGATTTTTCTGATGCCAATCCAATCAAAGATATTCCAAGACCTTTGTCTGGTCCAGTTAAATCGATTCCTAAAGATTTTTCTGATGTTGATCCAGTCAAAATTTTCCAAGACCTTTATCTGGTCCAGTTAAATCGATTCCTAAAGATTTTTCTGATGTCGATCCAGTCAAAGTTGATCCAAGACCTCCTCTGGTTCAGTCAGATCGACGCGAAGATCTCCCTGATTCCTATTCCAGTCGAAGTTCAGACCACCTATCAACAGTCTCAAAATGGCATCTGTAAGCCCATTCCCGACATCACCAGGCTGATACCACTTCATGCGAGTGCAAATTTTTGGGCACTCTAGTGTTCAATCATCTTCCACCTTCGGATCACGAAAGGCCCGAAAGACAATCTATATCCTCAAGTTTAAGAAGATTGAACAGGGGCAGCTGTTGTACCCCAAAATTTTCCCTCCCATATTTCTCAAAACATTGCAAGAAAATCTCCAAGTGGCTCAAGATTGCTCAAGAGTTGGATAGTCAAGCTATCTCCTAAGGCAGTCAACCTCAAATTAGGGTTTTGTGTTGCATCAAGGTACTTACATCCAAATGACCTCAAGTGCTACCCAATATCCTAATATTCTCTCAAGATCATCCATGTCAAATTTCAAGCCTTGCAGAGGAAGTTTGGTCAGTCAATTGCTCAAGAGGTCCAAAAATCGATTGTGCTAGGGCAAAAGTCAACTGTGACCCAAATACAGTCAAACTTCAAGATTTTTTGTCAACATTCTCATTTTGAAGTATATTTCATCATTTGATCAAGGTTTGATCATGATTCATCAAGGATTGCTCAAGATTCATCAAGGATTGCTCAAAATTCATCAAGACTCAAAAGTTGCTAAATTAGGGTTTTGCAGGAAAAGTCAACTCAACTTTGACCAAGCATAACTTTCTCATACTTTATGAGAAATGACCCATCAAAAGCTCATTTTGAATAGGATGCAATTTCATACAATCCATCTTCATACCCCAAGATCAATAAATGCACTCACAAAAAGTTACAAATTTGGACATTATAGGTCATTTTTGAAAGTCAACAAAAACACTTTTTTTGCCAAAGCTTATAAATTGAGAATGGAATATCAAAATGAGATGATACCAAAAGGGTTAGTTATAGGACATATCAAGCTTTCTAAAAAGTCCAATAACACCTCCAAAAGTTCAAAATTGAAGGAGTTATGCATTGTTGAAGTTGGGCATTTTTCCAAAATTGCCAAAAGTCAACCATCCCCAAAACTTCAAATTTTGTCAAATGGGACCATTCTTTTCCACTTGATTTGATCTTGTCACACTACACACGTGTCCTAGCTTCAGCCATGTGCCCATTTATTGATTTTTCTATTTTATTTTATTTTTTATTGAATTAATTCATTTTAAATCAAATAAAATCCAAATATTGATGACTTAGGATCTTTTTGGTTGTTATAGGTCTTAATTGTCATCATGGACATGATCAAACTCGTATCTCACCATATCATGAACAAAAAGATGGATTTTGGGCAAAATTGGAAGCTTTTCAATGGAGAATCAAATCATATCTTCAAGCATTGATGCACAAGGATTGAGTCCACAAGATTTGACCTAATACATTGCTCATTACATATACAATGCAAAGGCACACGAATTAGAGGTTAGAGGCTGCAAAATCACAAGAACACAAACTTGAAAAAAGCTTGAAAAAGCTTGAAACTGAAAACACCCTTGGAGGCTGATTCGAAGCAAAATTCCAACGTTATTCTCTTGCTTGACATCCACTGAGTCTATAGCAATCAAAAGCAAGGCCATTCACCTCCTAAAACACGCTGTAAGTATCCCTGAAAATCGCCCTGCATCTGAAATCACAATCTCTCATTCTTGCATCTTTTTGACAAACCATGGACATATTCTTGATCCTTGTATAATTTCTAAACTTTCTGCAATATTTGATTGTGTTTTTATAGCCTGTAATTCCATGCTCGAATCTAGGGTTCTTGTTTCTTGTTTTTGGGCGTTTTAGTTCCAGGTAAAATCAGAGCAAATAATGGACATGGATGAAATCAGGAGAGGAAGACGAACATGGCTATGGTCTTAGAATTAATTTCCATGGCCTGAAATTGATTTTAGGAGCAAGCTTTGGATTTAGCTGTGGATAAAAATCCGCAGGTAAAAAAACCAGGGGCTGAGTGGGGAAGACGATGACGCGTCCCTTTCCAATTGGCCCATTCAAAAACTTCACGCGTGTTTTTTTTGTATTGATGGCATATAGTTGTTGCTTCACATATATTATTCTTTGTTTATTATTCTAACAATTAGCAGGCGTTGGTGGAGTGGTTGACGTGTTGGCCAGTGAGTAGCAGGACCTGGGTTCGAATCCCAGGTCCACCATATTGCATATTATTATTTTTCTGCAGATATTCCAGCGTGCCTCACGAATTGTAGTCCATCATACTCCTTCAGATCCCAAGCGCCAGATGGCCTCCAGGACAAATCTGGTGGCCCAAAGGTGATGACCATCATGAGACCAAGTCAAAGGCGCACACTGGATCAGAAGGTCAACCAGGCTTGCAGCGAATTTGGGCCTGGAAAATTGTAGATCTCACCCTCCAATTGGGCCTGAACCCCCCTGAGTATTTCCTTTTTTTATTTTCTTCTTTTATTTTGTTTAATTATTATTTTACTAACCAATTAAATTATTTTCTCATAAAATCAAAAACACAAAAATATATTTTATTTATTAAAATTAAATTCATCATTTTATTTTTGTAAACAAATTAATTTAATTAACTTGGTTTTAATTAGGTATAATTCCAATATTTTTGCAATAATTAAAATTAATGTAGAATATTAGGTTTTACTAACTTTAACCAATTTTATTTTATTTCCTTAAATACTCAAAAATCCAAAAAAAAATTATTAATTAATTAATTAATTTTGACCTAATTTAATTTCTTTTCAAGATAAAAAATAACAAAAATCTTTTCTTTAATAAAAAAAAAGGGGTCAAAACCCTAAAAGATGCGCCCGATTTAATTTTCCCGCATGCGATCCATTTATGATATTGATGTAATTGTTTCCCGGAATGTAATAGTTTTAATATGACCTTTAATTTATTTATCGCTTTATTTATCTTCCGCATTTTAAATTAAGGGGTTGTTTTTGGCGATGTAAATACCTGATGCCTTGTAATAGTTTAGATTTAATTTCCGCAAATTTAATTTCCGCAATCTATAAACTGTTAGATGTTTGGTAATAGGGAATGCATGACAAGATCAAATGTATGAACTTAAAATCAACATAGCTCACCCATGACATGTACAAAGATAAAGTTAACCGAAATAACACACTTGCACATGCGCACTCTTAGGGTACACCTCGCTTGGTTGCCTTCGAACATGGTCATTGAGTATAAGAAGTTTTAGAGGTCGCCCTCTTGTCCAAAGATCATAGGTTGCCTTGGAAAATGATCTAAGACATTAGGGTTACCGCTAAGGCATCCTAACATTGCTTTAGTGACGACACCTCCCTTAATCGAATTGACCCTTAAAACTCCAACGACGATGCTACCTACTCCTCAATAGTGGGATAACATTGTCTAAAGGACATTTGTACAGATTAATTCCTTTTTCGAGTAGGTAGATGGTTCTTAAGTACTTGCTCATTCTAAAACAAAACAAAACTTTTCGCACTTACACCTTTCAAACAAAAACTTCTCTCAAACCCACAAATATAAAGAAAAGCAAATTTTGAAAACACTTTGAGCAAGTACCTAAGAGCCCGTGGATAACCACGGATAGAAAGGGTGCTAACACCTTCCCTTTCTATAATCTACCCCCCGGACCCGAGAAACATCTCGAAAAAGGAATTTTTCTGTGCTTTTTTCCTTTCCTTGTTGGATAAAATAAAAGACGGTGGCGACTCTTGCTTACCGCAACATTTTGCAAAAACAAACGCAAAACGCGAACCAGCATTCCAAAAACAGTCAGTTCTTTCCCACCGTATCACACTTGGGCATAGGAGCAGTCATGACATTAGGCATTTCTGGCACTTCAAACTCAATCTCCTTAGCATCAATCAGATCCTGCACTTTATTCTTCAAAGCCCAACAGTTATTGGTATCATGCCCTGGGCTATCGGAGTGATAAGCACAGCGGGCGTTCGGATTATACAGCAGTGATGTAGTACTGGGATTCTTTGGAGCCTCCTTCAGAATCACCAAGTTGGTTTTCAATAGTTGCGGCAGAATTTGAGATAGAGTCATACTGAGCCGAGTATACTGCCTTTACGATCTCTCCACTCTTTACTGAGTGTTGCGTTGTGGGGCAACAACAGGTCTTGATATAACTACCGCATTAACTGCTTGGCGGCGCTCAGGTCGATTTTGGCTTCTCGGGCTGTAAACTACACTAGACTCTTTCTTGAAGGGCTTCTTCTATGTACTTGGCGAAGCACCCTTCTGTATCTTGCCACTTTTAATACCGGCCTCAACTCTCTCCCCAGTCATAATTAATTCAGTGAACCCAGATGATGAACTACCGATCAAATGATTGAAATACGGACCAGACAAAGTACCAAGAAACATATCCACCAACTCCCTGTCAGCCAGAGGGGGTTGTACTCTTCCCGCAAGATCTCTCCACTTCTGAGCATAGTCCTTAAAACCTTCGCTCGCACCTATAGACATACCCTGAAGTTGAGTACGCGTGGGAGAAAGGTCGGTATTATACTGGTATTGCTTATAAAAAGCAGCAGCAAGGTCCTCCTAGTTGCGGATGTTAGCTCCTTCCAGTTGATAGAACCATTCAAGTTGAGTCCCTGACAGACTATCTTGAAAGAAATGAACCCAGAGGTTCCTATCGGCAGTATATGGTTGAATCTTTCTGACATACGAGCGGAGGTGTAACTTCGGACAGGATACCCCATCATACTTAGCAAAGACAGGAGCTTTAAACTTATGTGGGATCACCACCCCAGATGCCAAACCCAAATCTCTGAAGTCCAGACCAGGTACTTTATGGATCTCCATTGTGCTCAGACGGTCTTCAAGTTGCTTATACCTGTCCTCAGCCGAAGGATACTGGTCTTCATCAAAATATGTGTCATTGTCAGAAACCACAGGGCTAGGACCCTTCCTTTCCTCTTGATTCTCTCCTCCTCCAGATAAATGAGATAAATCAACTTCCTGTCTCAACCTGTTCCCAAATATGTGACCCATATTCAGGAGCACCACCTTCTTCTTCTTCTTCTTCTTGTCCTTCAAGATAAGAGTCTTCAGATCTTGTTGACTCTTGGCCAAGTTCAAGAACATTTCCTGGAACTGGGCATTCTGAGCTTGCAGAGCCTTGATGGCTTGATTAGTAGATGTTTCAGAAGACATGTTGTGCTGAAATAAACAGCGAAGAAGATGAGAAACCTGTAATGGTACCTGTAATGAGGTGCGTGGGAATGGAATGCGTATGAAATGATTTCAAAGACTTTGGGGAGATTCAAATTTGTAAACCAAAATTAAACACACTTTATTAGATTAAAACTTGAAACAATGTTTAACAAATGCCTTTAAGGCGTTACAAAAGAAATACTGAAAAGCAAATCTAAACTAGAAACAATAAAAGACATTAGAATTCCCATGGTCGTTTTCCTTTCGTGCTGACATAATCGTTGATTGTCCTCTCAGCCTCTAGCTGCCTTGTAAGATTCAGGATCTTTCGTTCCTGCTCATGATACTTCTCTCTGTAGGTATCCCTTTCTTCCCTTAGCTGAATCCAAGACCTCTTCAATGCCTCAATATTAGTAGGCATATAAGGATGGAGGATCATATAAGGAACACCTTCTTCATCAGTATGTTCAACAATCACCGGCAAAACAGCTTCATATGGCATCCCCAGCTTTTGAGCACGGGCTCGAACCCACTGGAGATACGGTTGCATCGGGAGAGAAGTCTTCATTCCTAGCTCATGTGGATCAGACCTGTTCACCCTGTCCCAAGCTCGTATATATCTGCGGCGATGTCCCTCAACATCCCCCTTGAAGTCAAAGACAATGTCTGGAAGCAGCAGCTCATGAGGATTGTCCCTTCGAGCTCGTCCAAACTGTCGTAAGGCCAAACAAGGATTATAGGTTATCCCTCCTCTAATTCCCAGCAATGGAACATTGGGGTATTCCCCACACCGATCAATGACAGCTACTTTTTCCATATCTTTAGTACTCCAAAGGATGTCCGTATGAGCAAGGGACATGATTCTGTAAGCCCAACCCATACCTTCCTCATTCTTTAATACATATTTGGGGAGGTGAGAAATAAACCACCTCGCCGGCAGCGGTGTACAACACATGAGAGTTCCCCTTCTCCGAACAGTACGGGTATAAAGAGCATGCAGAATATCACCCAAGAGTGTAGGCACTAGGTTACAGGACATGAAGATCTTAACTGCGTTCACATCGACAAAAGAATCTGAATTAGGAAATGAACCAAGCCATAGATGAGGAGAGCCAGGATGTCTTCAAATGCTTGAAAGTCCAAACTATCCCAGAACTGTTGAACTTGATCAATCAAGAACTTAGCCAAGAAACTTTTCATCCCACTCCGAGTCTCCCAGTTAGATATTACATCAGCCATTGTTAGATGTAGGGCTGAAGCAATATCCTCTGGCCTAGGAGCTATCTCCAAACCTGTAAAGGGTGTCTGCTCTAGAATAGATATGCCAAGTAAATCAAAAAAACTCTTCCAAAGTAGGGATCAACTGATAGTCCGGGAAGGTGAAACAGTGATGCAACGGGTCAAAGAACTGGAACAAGACGCTCATCATTTGCTCATCCAGCTTTGATGTGACCAGGTTGAGGAGATGGCCATATCTTCTAACAAAGGAAGAAGTATCAGGAACTTTTGAAACCAACTCTCTAAGCTGAACAGGTATCTGCACGAAGCTGATCCGAATGGTATTTCTGCGCATAGATGCCATGATCTGCAAAACATAACAAAGATGAATCCCCTTGGTCTTTGAAATGGTTAGTCTAATGAAATATGCATGCGATGTCATGATGCATGATGTCATGATAAAAACACACCACAGGTATCACAGATAGCAAACATGGTAAAGGCAAACAAGTCACACAATATCCCTTAAATTTCAGGCTGGCATGGAGTTTAGGTACTACCCTCTTGCAGTTTAGTTGGTTCAACCTGTCCTAGTAATAGTAACCAGGTTCTAGAAGTTCTCAATATCACTGACCATCCTCCATCGATCATAATTCCAGTTTAGCAATCTTTTCTTGTAGCCGGAATCATGGTGAGAGTATGGTCTCAATGAGTGTAGCATTCTGCTACTTTTCTATGGCCAAGTTGGTCAATTATAGGTTCTAAGGTCAGTTGATGCTTAATGACCCATTAGCAGCCCCATACTCTCCTTGTTCCTCCACAAGAGATATAGGTACCAACTAATGTGTCACACCAACATAGCTATCGCTTCAACCGTATCGGTCTACGCTGTACAGTTCCCTCACAGTCTATTGCTACTTACCTAAAAGGTATCCCCGGATCCGGGTTAGAATCTATAGTAACTCTGATACAAAACCCACAAAGATAAAGCAAACAGGTCAAACAATTGAAAATAATATAATAAACTAATCCTAAACTACACCCCACTTATTAATTCCCCAGCAGAGTCGCCAGTTCTGTGATACGGTGGCCAGAACCGGGACGTGTTTCCCTTTTTTAAGGAATTGCTGGTTTACATTTTGCGTTTGTGTTCGCAAAATTTCGCGGTAAGCAAGAGTCACCACCGTCTTTTATTTTATCCAATAAGGAAAGGAAAAAAGCACAGAAAAATTCCTTTTTCGAGATATTTCTGAGTACGGGGGGTAGATTATAGAAAGGGAAAGGTATTAGCACCCTTTCTATCCGTAGTTATCTACGGGCTCTTAGGTACATGCTCATCATTTTCAAAATTGTTTTCTTTGTGTTTGCGTGATTTGAAAAGCTTTTGTTCCGACTTCGATTTAATTATTGCTTCTGTCTTCAAGAGTGTAATGAAGTGTTTTTGAAAACTTTGTTTGTAAAGGAGTGTAAGTGTGAAAATTTTTGTTTGAATTGAGTAAGTACTTAAGAGCTAATCTACCTACTCGAAAAAAAGAACCGTTCTATGTTCGTTTCCTTTAGACAGCGCTATCCCACTATTAGTGAGTAGGTAGCACCGTCGTTGGAGTTTGAGGGTCAATTCGAAAAGGGACGTACGGTCACTAAAGCAATATTAGGACGTCTTAGTAGTAACCCTAATGTCTTAGATCAATTATCCGAGGCAACAATATCCGAGGCAACCTTTCTGAGGCAACTATGATCTTTAGACGAAAGGACGACCACTAAAGCATCCTATACTCAATGACCATTTACCGAAGGCAACCAAGTGGGAGTGTACCCTAGGAGTGCGCATGTGCGAGTGATTCAGTTTCAGATTTATTATCTTTGCACATGTTTAGGGTTATCTAACTGTTTTAAAATTTAGCATATATTCTTGTCATGCATCCCTAATCATACATCTAACAGTTAATATTTTGCGAAATTTAAAGTGCGGAAATTAAACTACGCTATTACAAGGCTTCGGGTATTTACATAGCCAAAAACAAATACTTTGAAATTAAAGCGATAAATGTAAATAAACGTCCTAATTAAACTATTACAAACTTTAAGCAGTTACATCAATATGATAATAATAAAAATAAAGCGCGCAAGAAAAATTGGAACGAATGCGAACTAGGGTTTTGACCCTTCTATCCTAATTAAAAGAGAAAATGTTTTTTGTTGTTTTTAATTGTTTTTTTAAGAAAAAAGATTAGGTTTTAAAAATAAATGTACAAATTAATTAATAAAAATAATTACATAACCTATTTTTTATGTTTTTGATTATTTTTAAGAAAAGAAAGAAAAATTAAATTTGGAATAAAAACCTAATTATTCTAATTATTTTTAAGTTATTTACAAAATAATTAAAGTTTTTACCTAAAATTAAATCTAATTAAATTAATAAATTTATTGATAAAAAATACCTAAACCTAATTGGTGAAAAATATTTTTCATGATTTTTTGATAAAAAGAAAATAATTAATTTGTTAGTAAATAAAATAAACAAATAAATTAAGACAAATAAAAAAAGTATAGAGAAAGAGATTTGGGCCTGAGAAGCAATCTGAAGGGGGGTGCAAAAAGTAAGCCTTGGCCCAAAACCAAAAGAGGTCCATTTTGACTTTCTATGATCCCATGCAATGCATTGACTGAGCCTCATGGTGTTCTTCCCTTGATAGCTGTTGTACCCCAAAATTTGCCCTCTCATATTTCTCAAAACATTTCAAGAAAGATTCACAAGTCCAACCCAGCGCGTCATATTCAGGTGTTCTTTCGCCAAGATATCTCTGATAACGTATTCTCAAATTCAGGTTCAGCTCAAGAGTCAATTCTTTAAAGGTATCCGAATGTGTGAGTTTTCTCGAAGAAATATGGTGAAAAAGTGTGCTGAAAGTGTAGTTTTTACGCGCTAAAAAATTCATAACTTGAAGATCGTGGCTCGTTTTGAACCCATTCCGGTGGCCAAAATTTCATCTTGACGTTATCTACATTTTCATCTCTCACGGATGGAAGCCAATTTCGATCAGAAGGTCTTCAAAAATGTGGAGTTATCAAGTATTTTCGTACAGAAAATTTGTGACAGAAGTTTATTTGCATCGTGTTCAGAAAATCATTACTTGGTCGATTTTCATCGTATCGAGCTGGTTCCAGCGCCAAAATTTCAAAAATTGAGTTGGCTACGTTTTCACAGGAGGTATCGAGTTCGAACAGTGTTCAAAAGGCCTTCGTTTTTTGCTTAGAGTGCGTGTGACGCGCCGAAAATCCTGAATGCTGAATATTATTTTATCTGGGTCGAAACTTCGAAAATTCATAACTTGGTCAATTTTTATCGGATTGGGCTCATATTTTTACACAAGGTCACTGACTCAGATATCTACAACTTTACTTCAAAAGTCGAGACCAAATTATGCTCCAATTAATACCAGTTTTTTATTGAAGAACGTGTCAGAGTCGACACTGGAGCCCAAAATAAGTTTGTCTGAGCTGAAATTTCAAAAATTCATAACTAATTCACCTTTTATCCGATTGAGCCGATTTTTGGACAGGAGTTAGTTCTTGATGTAGGCTACATTTTGTTTTCACATTTCAACTTCAAAAATTGCACTTAAGCCCCTGCTATTTAGCCTGCAACGTGACGAACTCAAGTGAACATTGGAGGCCCAATTGCACATTCAAAGCCCATTTTTTGCTCTCTAATTTCTATTATATAATCTCATTCTTTTCACATAAACGGAGAAAAAAAACCATTGCCACAACGATGTCAGAATATCAAATTCTTTCAAGAACCCTAAAACCTTGAAATCCTTATTACAAATCCCCCTCTCACTACAAACAAGTCATCCCAGTTACAAACTAACATCTCACTACAAATAAGTCATCCCGGTTACAAATCAATATCTCACTACTTCTCCAGTAAGGGTAAGACTGGTTTGATCTCCATGATCAGAAGGACATAAAAGCATTCATATCACTACTTCTCCAGTAAGGGTAAGGCTGATATGATCTTCATGATCAAAAGGGTATAATCATTCATACATGCCATATTGGGCTAAACATTAAATTTCTTCATATATTGGCTTTATTTGTATTGTATGATATATAGTAATTTATTTAATGTGTTCATGAGATTCTGCAGGTTCATTAAGGAACGTTGAGGTCAAAACACAAATGGCCAAAAGCCAAAACACAAATGGCCAAAACAGAACAGCTTACACATGACAGCAATACATGGCGAGGCAGACATCCTGAGAAGGTTAAGGAACGTTGAGGCCAAAACACAAATGGCCAAAAGTCAAAACACAAATGGCCAAAACAGAATAGCTTACACATGACACCAACAGTTGTTGCACCCTAAAATCAGGTCTATTTCTCACCCTTTATTTCCTTTTTCTATATTTTTCTTTAAGTAATTTATTTATTACTTTTACTAACAATTAATTAATCTTCTTTTCATCAAAAAAATCACAAAAATATTTTATGTCCAATTAAATTTCAGAATTTTATTTTTTATTAATAAATATTAATTAATTTAATTAGGATATTAATGTTAGATAACTTTAAATGATTTTTTACAAATATTTAAAATTAATTAGAAATCAATAGGTTTTTAACACTAATTTAATCATTTTATTTTCTTTCCTAAATTAACAAAACTCCAAAAATATGTCATTTAATATTTTTCATTAATTAATTTATTTAATAATTAATTTAGCATTTAATTTTTAGGACTTAATTTCTTTTCTTAAAAATAAAAAATAAAAACAACAAAACATTTTCTTTATCAAATTAAATTCTAACTTTTATTTTTGTTAATAAACATTAATTAATTGATTTAGAATTTTAACTAGAATAACTTTCACATTTTTGTAAAATAATTAAAATTAACTTAGACATAATTAGGTTTTTATTAACATTGATTAATTTTCTTTTCTTTCTTTAAATATCAAAAACCCAAAAAATATTTTTATTAATTAATTTAATAATTAACCTAGATTAATTTCTTTCTTAATTAAAAAATAACCAAAAAAATCTTTTCTTTAAATAACAAAGGGTCAAAACCCTAAAAACTTGCGCCCGATTTAATTTCCCGCACGCGATCCATTTTATTTCAATATTGTATCTATTTCTGGAATGTAATAGCTTAATAGGACTTTACTATTTTTACCACTTTATTTATTTTTCGCATTTTAATTTCAAGGGTTGCTTTTGGCGATGTAAATACCCGACGCCTTGTAATAGTTAGTTTAATTTCCGCAATTTAATTTCCGCAACTTATAAACTGTTAGATGTTTGATAATAGAGAATGCCTGACAAGATCGAATGTTTAACTTAAAATCAACATAGATACCCACTAACATGTACAAAGATGAAATAAACTGAAAACAACACACTCGCACATGCGCACTCT
Organism: Vicia faba; assembly: GCA_948472305.1. Lineage (NCBI taxonomy): Eukaryota > Viridiplantae > Streptophyta > Magnoliopsida > Fabales > Fabaceae > Vicia > Vicia faba. Next base: position 1,542,461,529 of record OX451735.1, read on the forward strand.
TAGGGTACACCTCGCTTGGTTACCTTCGAACGTGGTCATTGAGTATAGGAAGTTTTAGAGGTCGTCCTCTTGTCCAAAGATCATAGTTGCCTCGAAACGGTTGCCTCGGAAAAATGATCTAAGACATTAGGGTTACCGTTAAGGCGTCTTAACATTGTTTTAGTGACCACACGTCCCTTAATCGAATTGACCCTTAAAACTCCAACGACGATGCTACCTGCTCATCAATAGTGGGATAGAATTGTCTAAAGGACATTAGTATAAATTGATTCCTTTTTCGAGTAGGTAGATGGTTCTTAAGTACTTGCTCCTTTCAAAACAAAACATAACTTTTCGCACTTACACCTTTCAAACAAAAACTCTTTTCAAACCCACAAACACAAAGAAAAGCAATTTTTGAAAACACTTTGAGCAAGTACCTAAGAGCCCGTGGATAACCACGGATAGAAAGGGTGCTAACACATTCCCTTTCTATAATCTACCCCCGGACCCGAGAAATATCTCGAAAAAGGAATTTTTCTGTGCTTTTTTCCTTTCCTTGTTGGGTAAAATAAAAGTCGGTGGCGACTCTTGCTTACCGCGACATTTTGCAAATACAAACGCAAAACGCAAACCAGCATTCCAAAAAACAGTCAGTTCTCTCCCCGTTGGCCTCATGTACACGCTAGATCACCTGGAAGGAAAAAATATGAAATATTTGGGGGACCTGGGATTCAAACCCAGGTCCTGAAGCAATTACCAATGCTACACTCACCATTGCACCACTTGTATTTGTTTGTTCATAAAATACATAATAATAATAATAATAATAATAATAATAATAATAATAATAATAATAATAATAATAATAATAATAATAATAATAATAATATATGAAAAGCAAAGCACTGAATTCAAAACACACAAAAATTTGAACAAGCCAATGGAAGAGTGCCACGCAGTCGTCTCCTTCCTTGGATCCGTTGGTAAAAGTGAAACACTTTTACCTACGGACGTTTGTCCGTAGCTATAACCCATGTCATTCTTAGAATCAAATACAAACATGATAAATAGAAACCAAAGCCATGGTTAGATTCGTCTGGACCTACTGAGTTTATTGGTGGCCCTTTCATGGCCCAATTTTGCCTGGATTCAAAAACCCCCAAGCGAGCTATGAAACCCTAGCAATGGCGCATTCCAACACAGGCCATATAAATGAAATTAAACAACACAGAAAGCTCGCATATGTTCCATGGATCAACAATATATGATTAATTCATCCTAACAATGCCTAAATCATGGAATTTGATTTCAAGAAAAGTGATGTATCGTGACTGACTTACAACGCAATATAGGGCTTGAAAACGCTTGCTCTTGATTGCTTTGGCTTGCTGAGAATCCCAGGAATCGATTGAGATAGCTGGAAGGCCTTGAAGATGCCTGGAACACTGAATTTGATCTTGCACTTTTTCTTGATTTTTTGAGTTTTTGTTCTTGATGTTGCGTCTCTTTCTAACCTAGTTTTTGGTCTGCCTTTGTTCTATATGTATCAAGGAATGGATTAGGGTTGATAAGTTGTATTCAGTCTTCCTCCATCAATAAGTTTGATCTTGATTTGATTCACCTTAAAATCTTTCCAAAAATGGCCTAAATCCAATCTTTTTGTACACACCATGCCTTGATACGAATTTGAATACTTGCTAGCTGTAATTGAAAACCTGAAACAAGCACAAAATCTTTTGTTTTCAATATTTTGGATTTTATATGATTTATTTTGATTTAAATTGAATTAATTCAAATAAAAATCAAAATAAATAATAAAAATATGATAAGGACAAGTGGCAAGGGCTAGAGCTCGTGGACTATGTTGCCAACTCAAAACAAATGAAAAAGATTGGGCCCATTTGGCAAAAATTGAAGTTTTAGGCATAGTTGACTTTTGGCAATTTTGCAAAAAGGGTCAACTTCACCAATGCATAACTTCCTCAATTTTGAATATTTGGATGTGGTCTTATACTTTTTAGAAAGCTTGAGATGTCCTATAATCAACCCTTTTTGTCTCATCTCAATTTTATATTCCATGCTCATGTATGAAGCTTTGACAAAAAAGGTGTTTTTGTTGACTTTTCAAAATGACCTATAATGTCCAAATTCATAACTTCTTGTGAGTGCATATTTTGAACTTGGGAGCTGAAGATGGATTGTAGAGCATGGTATCCTCTTCAAAATGAGCTTTGTATGGGTCATTTCTCATAAAGTATGAGAAAGTTATGCTTTGTTAAAGTTGAGTTGACTTTTCCTACAAAACCCTAATTTAGCAACTTTTAAGTCTTGATGAATTATGAGCAATCTTTGATGAATCATGATCACCCCTTGATCAAATGATGAAATATACTTCAAAATGAAGATGTTGACCAAAAATCTTGAAGTTTGATGTGGGCCACAGTTGACTTTTGCCCTAGTACAGTCGATTTTCAGGGCTTTGAGCAATTGACTGAGCAAACTTTCTCTGCAAGGCTTGACATGGATGATCTTGATAATATATTAAGAAATTGGTGAGCATTTGGAATCCCTTGGACTCAAGTATCTTGATGCAACATGAAACCCTAATTTGAGATAGACTGCCTTAGGAGAGAGCTTGTTTGGCCAACCCTTGGACTACCTTGAGCAACTTGGGGATCTTTCTTGAAATGTTTTGAGAAATATGGGAGGGCAAATTTTGGGGTACAACACAAGGTAAGTCACTCTGACCTTAAACTCTTCATTTGAAGCATGTACATAATATTTGTTTCCTTTTTGTTTCCACCCTTTTAGTTTGTTTTTATTGCTACTACTTTTAGTTTTGTTTCTTGGTTTATTAAATATGCTTTAAGAACTAACCTGGCCATAAGGTAATGCTAGAATGACCTTAGGCCATGTTGCTATTTAAAATCTCAAACTAAAGAAACAGGAGGAAGGAGGTATGAAAAGAAGCCTTAGGCTTCCACACTGACTTCTAAGCCCCAATCGAAGGAGGCAGCAAGGGACTTAAGGTGAAGAGGGCACTCCATGCTGAACAAAAGAGGCAGCCAGAAGGATGGCCATGGTGATTCCAGGCCCCAGTCGAAGGAGGCAGAAAGGCAGAATCGAAGGATGCATCTCATGCCTCAGGCTAAGCCCAAATCGAAAGGCATGACCTCACTGACTCCAGGCCCAAATTGAAGGAAGCCAGAAAGGGCAGAATCGAAGGGTTTTTCTGCCTAGATCGAAGCATTCATTTTTCTTTCTTTCATTTTTGTTTTGTCTTTACATTTTCATGCTATTCAATATGGTTGTAATAGTGTTGGATTTATTTTCTGTATTTTTATTACTTTTGTATAAATGTTAGTAATTAGGGTATATGGCAAGACAAAAACAACAAGTAGACAACCCAAAACATCAAAGACAAAATGTTAGAACAATGTTTGAATCTAGTACCCTATATTTGAGTTTTGATGATAACAAAGTGAAAAGATATAGTAGTTAAATATTTTATGACTGAATTATATGCTGCCTAAAATTACTATGCTCTGACTTGCAGATATGCTGATTAAAATAAGCAAGATCACGTTTTCAGCATCAGAATATGATTTCATACACCAGCATCAGAAGTTGCTGAATCAGAACGTCAAGATCAGATGATCAACGCTTGCACATGCTGAAGCTTGATGAACAGAACTGCGCGTAAAACACTCTGATACAGAAACAAATTAGTTCATCAGCAGCGAAGCAGAATCAGAATGAGCCAAGCCAGATCGTGCATTGAAGAAGCAACGGTACTGTGCATTGAAAGCTAATCAATACCAACGGCATCATTCTAGACAAGATCTGCTCAAAAAGGAAAGCTTGTTAATAGCATTGAATCAAGAATATTTGCTTCAACGTTCATCTTCTCAAGTGCTATATAAACCAAGCTTCGAAGATTATCACGGCTAATGCTTCCAAACTCTCTACACGCACAAAGCTGAACAATAATCTTCACTCTACAAGTTTTGCTAAACCAACAAACTCTGATACTTTATTAGCGTTTAGCAACCTAGTATTCTAAGCTTCATTTGTGTAAACATCACAGTTGTGATATAGTTTTTGTAGAAAACATTCACACACATTTGCTTATACCTTTGTAAGAAAGTGTTGCCTTGACAAACCGGATTGTGGTTTGAATCAAGAAGGTTTTAGCAGTTGCTAAAGCAGATTTGTATTCAGTTGAATATAGTGAATTAAGACCTCGTTGGAGAGAGGCGAAATCACCTTGACGGGTGGACTGGAGTAGTTTGAGATCAAACGAACCAGGATAAAAATATCTTGTCATTTGCTTGAAGATTCCAGTTTTACAATTCAACCCCCCCTTCTTGTGTTTTTCACCCCTTCAATTGGTATCAGAGCGCCTGGTTCTGAGCTAAAACACTTAACCGTGTCAGTACAAGATCCAGCGTCAGAAAAACACAATGGCAGGAAACAACTCTCATTTCAGCAATGACACCAATGAGGACAGAGACAGATTCAGCGGCAAACCTCCAGTCTTTGATGGAGAAAACTTTGACTACTGGAAAGACAGAATTGAAAGCTTCTTTCTAGCACATGATGCTGATCTGTGGGATATGGTGACAGATGGATACACGCACCCTGTTAATGCAACTGGTCAGAAGATTGATAGAAAATCAATGACTGATCAACAAAAGCGTGATTTCAAGAATCACCATAAGGCCAGAACCATCCTCCTCAGTGCTATCTCCTATACTGAGTATGAGAAGATCTCTAACAGAGACACAGCTAAGAACATCTTTGATTCTCTCAGAATGACGCATGAGGGCAACATTCAAGTCAAAGAAACAAAAGCTCTGGCGCTCATTCAGAAGTATGAGGCGTTTAAAATGGAAGAATCTGAATCCATTGAAACTATGTTCTCCAGATTCCAGATTCTGGTAGCTGGTCTCAAAGTTCTGGACAAGGGATACTCTACTGCTGACCATGTCAAGAAGATAATCAGAAGTTTACCCAAGCAGTGGAGGCCTATGGTTACTGCTCTGAAGCTGGCGAAAGATCTCAACAAAATCACTCTGGAGGAACTTATAAGCTCCCTCAGAAGTCATGAGATAGAGCTGGAAGCTGACGAGCCTCAGAAGCAAGGTAAGCCTATAGCTTTAAAATCTAACAGAAAATCTGAATCTAAAGTTTTGCAGGCAGTTGAAGAAACATCTGATGGATCCTCATCAGAAGAAGACGAGCTTTCTCTTCTCTCCAGAAGAGTAAATCAACTATGGAAGCAAAGACAAAGGAAGTTCAGGAATCCCAGAAGATCTGATCAGAACGAGTCTTCTTCCAGATACAGAAGGACAGATTCTTCCTCTGGATACAGAAGATCTGAAGGCTCCTCAGGTAGCAAGAAGCCAAGCACCAAAGACATCATCTGCTACGAGTGCAATGAGCAAGGACACTACAAGAGTGACTGTCCAAAGCTTCAGAGGGAAAAGCCCAAAAAGAAGTTTGGAAGAGAGAAGAAGAAAAGTCTCATGGCCACATGGGATGACTCTGACTCGTCTGAAGCTGACTCAGAATCAGATGATGAAAGGGCGAACATAGCGCTTATGGCTAACATTCCAGATGACAGTGAAGCTTCTGACTCAGACTCAGAATCAGACACAGAAGAGGTATTCCCTAACTTCGCTGTTAATTTTACAAAGGCTGAACTTGCTGAAAGCCTCAATGAAATTCTGGAACGTTATCAGCAAATTAGAGCTAAATTCAGAGACCTGAAAAGGACTCTTGAATCTGACTCTAATAAGTCTGAGAGTCTCAAATTGGAAAACTCTGAGCTGAGAGATAAAATTTTAAAATTAGAAAACTCTTTACAAAACTCTCAGAAGGAACCAATTGCTGAAACTCCCAGCAACGCTGATGAGATCATCAAGGAGTATGATCATAGTTTCCAGAAGTTCCTTGCTAAAAGCATAGATAGAAGCAGAATGGCTTCAATGATCTATGGAGTTAGCAGAAACGGCAGGAAAGGAATAGGATACCTAGGTAAGGTTCCTACACCTAAAAATGTCATGGATTTAACCATTAAACACACTCCTCTAAATTCACACTTTGTGTATGGTCACACACATGACATCAAATATACTAGTAGTAATCACTTTGTGAAACCAAAATTCAATCAGAGTTTTGGTAAAACTAACAAATCAGGACCCAAGAAGATCTGGGTACCTAAGGATAAAATAATACATGTTGCAGATATCTTTAGCAGCAAGTCAGAAACACCAGTCATGGTACCTGGACTCTGGCTGCTCACGTCACATGACGGGAAGAAGGCATATGTTCCAAAGCCTGGAACTTAAGCCTGGAGGCCACGTTGGCTTTGGAGGCGATCAGAGGGGAAAGATAATTGGCTCTGGAACTGTAGAATGAAAATCTTGCAGGTATAGAAATTGAATTTGCAGGTTCTGAAGACAAGTCATCAGAAGCTCTCAACACAGACATTCCTTCAACGTCTGAAAGAAGCAATGCTAGAAATCCTACAACTGCTGATCAACCTCAGAAGAGATTACCCAGAAGCAGTTTGGATCACCCAGAAGAGACTATTCTAGGAAGAAAGGAAGATCCAATCAGAACAAGAGCAAGCTTCAGAAACTCTGAAGAAACTCTGATGGGACTTGTGTCTCTGATTGAACCTTCTTCTATTGATGAAGCACTTCTGGACAATGACTGGATTCTGGCAATGCAAGAAGAGCTGAATCAATTCACCAGAAACGACGTATGGGATCTCGTTCCAAGACCAAAAGGATTCAACGTCATTGGAACAAGATGGGTGTTCAGAAACAAGCTTAATGAACAAGGTGAAGTCGTTAGAAACAAGGCATGACTGGTTGCACAAGGTTATAGTCAGCAAGAGGGGATAGACTATACAGAAACCTTTGCCCCAGTCGCCAGGTTAGAATCTATCAGACTTTTAATCTCATTTGCTGTTAATAGAGGCATCACTCTGTATCAGATGGATGTCAAAAGTGCATTCTTAAATGGTTATATAGAAGAAGAAGTGTATGTTCACCAACCCCCAGGTTTTGAAAATACAAAACATCCAGAACATGTTTTCAAACTGAAAAAGTCACTGTATGGTCTGAAACAAGCTCCCAGAGCTTGGTATGAAAGGCTAAGTAACTTTCTGCTTGAAAATGAGTTCACCAGAGGGAAAGTGGACACCACTCTATTCTGTAAAACAGTTAAGAGTGACATTTTAGTCTGTCAAATTTATGTTGATGATATAATCTTTGGTTCTACTAATCCTTCTCTTGGAAGAAAATTTGCTAAGTGTATGCAGGCAGAATTTGAGATGAGCCTCATGGGGGAACTGAAGTTCTGTCTAGGAATTCAGATCAATCAAACTCCAGAGGGAACTTACATTCATCAGAGCAAATACATCAGAGATCTTCTGAAGAAATTTGACCTCTCAGAATGTAAGCCATCAAAGATTCCAATGCATCCCACGTGCATTCTGGAAAGAGAAGAGGTAAGCAAAAGCGTAGAACAGAAAGTCTACAGAGGTATGATTGGTTCTCTCCTTTATCTGACTGCGTCAAGACCTGATATTTTATTCAGCGTATGTATTTGTGCTAGATTCCAATCAGATCCTAGAGAATCTCACTTAACAGCTGTTAAGCGAATTTTCAAGTATCTGAAAGGTACTACTAATCTGGGTTTGTTTTATAGAAAATCTAGTGATTACAGTTTAGTAGGCTACTGCGACGCTGATTTTGCTGGAGACAGAGTGGAACGAAAAAGTACTTCTGGAAGCTGCCAGTTTCTGGGAGAAAATCTGATCTCGTGGTCCAGCAAAAGGCAATCAACTATTGCTCTGTCAACAGCTGAAGCTGAGTACATAGCAGCAGCAGGATGTAGCACACAGATGCTCTGGATGAAAAGTCAGCTTGAAGACTTCCAGATTTTTGAGAGTAACATTCCTATTCTTTGTGATAATACTTCTGCTATTTGCTTAAGTAAGAATCCTATTTTACATTCTAGGGCTAAGCATATAGAAATAAAACATCATTTCATTAGGGACTATATTCAGAAAGGAATTTTAAACTTGAAATTTATAGATACAGACCATCAATGGGCTGATATCTTTACTAAACCCCTTTCAGAAGATAGGTTTAATTTCATTCTGAAACATCTCAGCATGAAAGTATGCCCAGAATGAAAATGTTTTAATTCCATATTTTTATCCTTCAGAATGTAGTTATATTACTGTGAACTTCTGATCAATCTTCTTTCAGAAAGTTAGAACATGCAGATTGTATCAGATGCAAGTCTAAAGATCTGAGAGTCTAATCTCAAAGACAGACGTGCTGATCACTACATCAAACAAGTGTCATCCAATCATCAGCAAATCCCTGAAGCAGAACGCGTGCACGTTTCTGAGAAGGCAAAGCGCTGATTGGATGCATTGAGACACATGTCTGGTAACCGTTTTTAAGTATCTTTCTCAAATCCCCCAAAATCAGCAAGCATTAAATGCAAAAGTAATCACGCTTGTTAATGGCAATCATTATTTTTTTCTCTCTCTTAAAAACGTTTTATTTTTCAAAATAATTTTTGAAATCCTTATTTAAGCACATCATTCTTCATGTTTATTCTTTACGCTTTCTTATAATCTCTGAAACTTTTTCTGCATATTTCTGAGTTTATCTCTCAAACCTTTTTTTTCTCAAATCATTCTCTATGTTTTCTTCATTTTCTGATGTACTGTTTTGACTATGTTTTGTAATGTTCTTTTGCTCTGAACTATTTTAATATAATTTGTTTTTCTGATCTAAATTGTTTTAGCACATCACTAACACTTTTTGATTGCTGACAAAAAGGGGGAGAACAAGAATGATATTTAAAATCAATAACGGCTAACTAGACAGAAATTCTCAAACATTCTAACTCTATTACTTGAAATGTTTTTCTGGTTTGTTGTTAAGTCTACAGGCACAAGGAAGCTCCGAACACTATGAAGACTAAGAACTAGAAGCTCTGATCAAAATGTAAAAGCTCATGTTGCTCTGATCAAATATGAAGTTCTGATATATGAAGCTCTGATCGTCCTAACACTCTGATCCGAAGCAAAGCTCTGACAGGAAAAGCTCTGAAGCTCTGCTCTCTGATAAGTCAAAGACTTATAATCTGATGCTCAAAGATAGAAAAAGATCTGACTCTGAAGAACACGCATATCAAAGGGAAGTAACAAACTCAGGGGGAGTATCTCTTAAACTCTGACTTCTCCGTACTTCTTATTCTGATACATAGCTCTGATAACTTTTCACGTTATTTTTCATTTAAAATATCTAGTTTTTGTCATCATCAAAAAGGGGGAGATTGTTAGAACAATGTTTGAATCTAGTACCCTATATTTGAGTTTTGATGATAACAAAGTGAAAAGATATAGTAGTTAAATATTTTATGACTGAATTATATGCTGCCTAAAATTACTATGCTCTGACTTGCAGATATGCTGATTAAAATAAGCAAGATCACGTTTTCAGCATCAGAATATGATTTCATACACCAGCATCAGAAGTTGCTGAATCAGAACGTCAAGATCAGATGATCAACGCTTGCACATGCTGAAGCTTGATGAACAGAACTGCGCGTAAAACACTCTGATACAGAAACAAATTAGTTCATCAGCAGCGAAGCAGAATCAGAATGAGCCAAGCCAGATCGTGCATTGAAGAAGCAACGGTACTGTGCATTGAAATCTAATCAATACCAACGGCATCATTCTAGACAAGATCTGCTCAAAAAGGAAAGCTTGTTAATAGCATTGAATCAAGAATATTTGCTTCAACGTTCATCTTCTCAAGTGCTATATAAACCAAGCTTCGAAGATTATCACGGCTAATGCTTCCAAACTCTCTACACGCACAAAGCTGAACAATAATCTTCACTCTACAAGTTTTGCTAAACCAACAAACTCTGATACTTTATTAGCGTTTAGCAACCTAGTATTCTAAGCTTCATTTGTGTAAACATCACAGTTGTGATATAGTTTTTGTAGAAAACATTCACACACATTTGCTTATACCTTTGTAAGAAAGTGTTGCCTTGACAAACCGGATTGTGGTTTGAATCAAGAAGGTTTTAGCAGTTGCTAAAGCAGATTTGTATTCAGTTGAATATAGTGAATTAAGACCTCGTTGGAGAGAGGCGAAATCACCTTGACGGGTGGACTGGAGTAGTTTGAGATCAAACGAACCAGGATAAAAATATCTTGTCATTTGCTTGAAGATTCCAGTTTTACAATTCAACCCCCCCTTCTTGTGTTTTTCACCCCTTCACAAAATGCATGAAATCAAACACATTATTCACACATGCATCTCTAGGATAATCTCACTTGTTGCCTCGGAAAAATAGTCATGTCCCTCGAATATGGGCGTTTTAGCAAAGATCCTTGATAAAAGATCGTAGTCCCTCGATGACCCTCAATGTTGTCTTCGGTAAACGATCTAGTCCCTAAACAACATTGCTAAAACGTCTCATAGGTTGCCTTTTATGACTATATAAACGTCCCACGCATGTCCCTTCACATCCAATGACGGGGCTTCTTACCAAATCAATGGTAAGATAACAACATCTAAAGGAGGAGGAAAAGAACATTATACCTTTTTGAGTAGGTAGGATGCTCCTAGTTGCTCGCTTACTCACAACAAAAACATTTTATACATCAACACTTTCATTTAAAACATTTTCAAAAGACAAAGCTTTTTGTACGCGTTCTTATAGAAATGAGAACCATTAAAAAAGACACTTTTCAAAATCACTTTCAAAAACACATTCCACAAACACCTCTTTGAACTATTTTCAAAAACTAACACTGTGTACGCGTTCTTATAGAAACGAGAATCATTACAAAGACGTTTTTAAAATACTTTCAAAACCCACACCACAAGCACATTTTCAAACAAAAACAAGTGATCTAGAAAACAACTAAGAGCCCGTAGATAACTACGGATGTAAAGGGTGTTAATATCTTCCCTTTTTATAACCTACCCCCGAACTCAAGAAATAATATCGAAAGGTCTTTCCTGTTCTTTTCAGCCTTTCTTTTTGGATAAACGAAAAGTCGATGGCGACTCTTACTATATGCAACAATTGCGATCAAATGAAAAAACACTCAAGTAAATTCTCCCACCGTGTTACATGTTTGTTAACAATTTATTCATGCATTCTCTTAGCTTGTAAGCATTAGATGTAACACACCCTTGATTAGAACAACAAGAGTGGATCCTGAACGTGAGGGGTGCTAATACTTTCCCCTTGCATAATCGACCTGGTCACACCCCAAATTTGTCTGCCCTATTTCTAACATTTAAAGTTATTTTTGAACTTGGGCTTTATAAATTTTTTGGTTTATTTTTACTAATATTTCAATATTAATTTATTTTATTTATTTAAAAATATATAATAGTTTACTTTAAATTATTTGTATTTCTTAATTAGCAAATATTTTTCCACCCTTCATATATTTTCAAGTGCCTTTTTATTTTGAATAAATGAGACAACACAATTGTTAAGGAGAGAAGGCTTGTAAGCATAAGGTCACAGGTTCAAGTCTCACTTGTTCTATTTTTTAAAACATTTTTCCTTTCATTTGTTACTAACTTTATTTCCATTTTCAAAATCACAAAATTGCATTTTTTATTCTTTTTATTTCAATTTTCGTTTTTTATTTTAAGTCATTTTTAAAATTAATTATTTATTGGATTTTATACACTTTTTATCAAAAAGGAGTGCATAAATCATAATAAATACCAAAAATATTTTATTTTCTAGTTAATTATTTCTTATTGGTCAATTTGTTTCAATTTGTGTCATGCTCAACTTCTGATTGGTCAACTTGCTTACCAAGGAAAAATTAAGTTAATTAAATCAATCATTGTTAAGAAAAAAAATATTAAACACCCATTTAGAATAAAAAAAACTATTGCGTAAAATAGATAAAAATGAAATATATTCTCAATAATGGTTACATGTGCTTCACACGGATACTGGCGTGGACCGCATAATTGTCACCAGTTTGATTTTAAAATTCAAATAAAGTAAAAAATATCAAAATATTCCTGAAAAAAAATAAAAACTGAAAAATGGATTGGAAGACAATTGAATATGTTTTTAAAAACAACTATTGTTAATAAAAACTATTAAACACATACTTTGTAAAAAAAAATTGTGAAAAATAAAAGAAGAAAAAAATTATTTTAGGGTTGATAGAGTTGTAATAATAAAAGGATTTATAAAGTTTAATAAATTAAATAAATAAATATCTAAAATTAGAATTAGTTGAAAATTAGTAGAAAAATATTTTTACATAAAAGTCCAAAAAGAGAATGATTTAAAAGAATTGAGTTTAATGTTGAATTTATTAAATTTTGGACTATGGTTTAAAATATCAAAAATGAAAAGCCAATAGTACGACTGACATAAATTTTACTTTTATTTTATTAATTGTACAAATAATGTAAATTAGGAAAACAAAATTGTTTTAGCAAATAAATTTATTATTTTTAAAAGAAAGACATATTTTTAAAAGAAAAATAAAATTGTTTTACCAAAATTGTGTTCCATCAATAATATATATTTTAACTTTCCATATATTAAATCTGAGTGTTTGCACAGATTTTGATATGGTTACACATGCGTTCACACAGTATTATTATGTTACCCATTGATAACGCAAAATTATATCGTATATTTGACTTGACTCGTATAGATTTTAATCTAGTGTTCGTTTATTTATGTCTTGTTATGTCGATATTATTGTCCTATTTCAGGTACCTCAAGCAGAATTGGTCGAAAGAGATTTGAGTAAAAAGAAGAAATTTAAAAAAAGAAATGAAATAATAAGAGCAGATGGCCCAAAGCAAAAAGCCCAGAGCAAAGGCCCAGAGAAAACAGAAAAATGTGGCACCTGCCACGTTCTCTACGCGCTCGCCACGCTACAAGGAGTGGCGCCCGCCATTCCCTCTATGCGCCCGCCACACGCTCTTCACAGGCCTTCATTTTCTCCACCATCTTGGATTCTCTCCTTCCACTCAGTCTTTACGCCCTTCACGTTCTCCATAAATCATGGGATCCTCGTTCAACCTAACAGTCCGAGTGTTACAGATTTGTTTAAGATTTTTACGCCAATAGTTGAGTATAAATTGGAGAGCTCGTCTTTAGTTTGGAGCACCGGAAGTTTTTAGTATTATTTTTGTAGAGAATAATTTTAGGCAGAAAAATTCACATGTAAAAGTGATAGCTCTTCCATATTGGGAGACGATTACAACTTAGTTCTAAGTATTCTCTTTTGAAATTTTCATTATGTATTTTGGATAAGCAATCTTGCAGGCATAATATGGAGTAGTTCTAAAGCAGTTGTCATTTACAATATTATTCATTTTATATCAGGTTCTACTTAATTGTTTTCTATCTATTTATGAATGTTTTGATATCATTGTTGCACTGTTGTCCCAATCTGTTCAAACTTAATTTAGAATAATTATTTTTTCTGTTGAAATCATGTTTTATTCTATGATTAATGATTGTGATAACATGTTTATGTTTAAAACCATGTCTGACTAAATCGTTTGATATCGGCATGTAAGAACCATCGTCCGGATGGGATTCAGTAATAATCAGTGTTAATTTTTATAAACTATTTTTTCTGGTTATAGTTTCGAATTCTAAAATTAAAACGGTGTTTTGTGTACGAAAGTAAAAAGCAAATAAATGTTAGGGTCAATAGAGCGATAATTTGAGATTTTAACTAGATAATAGAAACTGGGCATTAATCATAAACACAACGAGAGCGCTTTAGGATCAATTAGAGCTTATTGATTTCCAAAAATTACTTTTAATTCAAATGAGTGAGTGACAACAAAGCATTCTAGTTTAAGAGTATAGTCAGAGTCAATAGAAGGACAGTGTGAGTTAAAGTCTTTTAAATCAATATTTTCTACTGAAAAGTATTTTGACACTTTTTATACGCAAATGTTTTATCGAATCCTCGAAGTATGATGAGTTACATACCGGTGTCCCATTATTTCTGTTAAAGTTTCAGTTACCGTTTGAATTTATTTCCCGTTTTCCTTGAACCCAAGAAAAATCATTAGCCTTAGATTTACATAGTAATATTAGATAACATTATTTTGATTATCATTCCTTGTGGGTTTGATATCTTTTAAAACTACACGATTAGACTGTGCACTTACAGTCAGCAAACCTGATAGACTCTTAAAGTCGCGATCATGTTTTTGGCGCTGTTGTCGGGGACTGATTTAGTCAATATTGTGATTTCATTGTTACATAGTATAGACTAAGGCAACAATATTTTACTTTTTAATCTGTTGATTGTATGTCAAACACTCGCTCTCAAGGCGAGGAATTAGAGAAACCAATCGATGAAATCAAGCATTTTATTAGTATAAGACGCCAAATCCAAGAGTATTGTATTAAGTACAATATTTCTGAATTTAATCTTCTTGAATTTAATATTTCTATTTGCGAACTAGAACCAAGTATGGATGAAGGACCACAAAATCGTCCTCTTAAGGATTATGATGTCCCATCATAGGAAGAACCTCACAACAGCATTGTTGCCCCCGCTATTAACCAAAATGATTTCGAGTTAAAACCTTTGATAGTACAAGTTATCCAACAAAATCAGTTTTCAGAAAGTCCTACAGATGACTCGAACTTACATTTGTCAGTGTTTGTGCAGTACACAAACACAGTAAAAGCACATGGTGTCAGCATCGAAGCAATAAGACTACGTCTTTTCCCTTTCCCATTAAGAGATAAAGCTAAAGCTTGGCTCTAGTTTCTACCATCCAACTCTGTTACCACCTGGGACGAGTTGAAGAAAGTTTTTTTGGAACGATATTTCTTGCCAATTAAGACGGATATCCTAAGAGCCAATATCAATGGTTTAAACAAAAGGAAAACAAATCTCTTTTTCAATCATGGTAAATATACAAAGACATGTTACGAATTTGTCC
Source organism: Vicia faba (assembly GCA_948472305.1). Taxonomy (NCBI): domain Eukaryota; kingdom Viridiplantae; phylum Streptophyta; class Magnoliopsida; order Fabales; family Fabaceae; genus Vicia; species Vicia faba. The sequence continues at coordinate 1,542,476,546 of OX451735.1, forward strand.
TCATCATGGCCTAGAAGAATGGATGATTATCCATACCATTTACAATGGTCTCTTGTATAAAACAAGATTGACAATAGACGCTGCTGCTGGCAGCACAATGATGGCTAAACCTTACCAAGATGCTTATCAGCTTATCGAAAGTATGGCTCAAAATCATTACCAATGGCGAAGCGATATAACTGTTATGCAGAAACCTCAAATGAAAGGAAGTATGTATGAAGTTAGTAGATTAGCCCAAGTTAATTCTAAGGAAGAAGATCTTACATATAAGATAGAAAACCTGACCACAACTTCTGCAACCACCGTGGCTGCAGTAGCTCCAAACTGCGATTTATGCGGACTTCATGGGCATGCTGCCCCCGAATGTCCACTTTTGATAGGAGTACCAGTTGATCAAGTGAATTATGCTCAAGGGAACCATTATGGCAATACCTATAACCCTGGTTAAAAGAACCATCTGACAGGAGTACCTAGAACAAAATGCTAGAAACGCAAATCTCTCAAGTGGCTCAACAGCAAGCGGCTACCACTACTCCAGCTGGAACTTTTCTTGGACAACCACAACTGAATCCAAAAGGTCATGCTAATGTTATAATACTTCAGAGTGGGACATGATTAGATTGACCAACTGATTCGAGGATAAAATATCCAGCCATGTATAAAAACCCTGGTAAAAAAACTGAAAAGGAAGACGGACCAAAAGAAAATGAGAAGGAAGATAAAAGCGACGAGGCCAGAGAGAAAGAAAAACCATATGTGCCTCTGCCGCCATACAAACCACCTATATTGTATCCTAAAAGGTTTTCTAAGTCTAAAATTGTAAGGCAGTTTAAGAAATTCGTTGAACTTCTGAAACAATTGAATATCAGTATACCTTTCACAGAAGCTATCACACAAATGCTCTCTTATGCTAATTTCCTTAAAGAGATCTTATCCAATAAGAAAAATCTAGAGGATAATGAAACCATTATGCTTACTGTAGAGTATAGCGCTATAATCCAAAACAACATGCCTTCTAAGCTAAAAGACCCAGGTAGTTTTTCCATACCTTGTGTAATCGGAAAGTTTGTCATAAACAAAGCTTTATGCAACTTAGGAGTCAGTATTAGCCTAATGCCCTTACCAATTTAAAGGCTCAACATGGTAGAATTGAGACCGACAAGAATGTATGTGCAATTAGATGATCGTTCAGTGAAATTTCCTTAGGAATGCTAAAAAACGTTCCAGTATGTATAGGACAATTCTATATTCTTATTGATTTCATAATTATGGACATTAAGGAGGATTCCAACATCCCTATCATATTAGAAAGACCACTCCTAGCCACCGCCGGAGCCATTATAGATGTAAAAAGGGGAAACTAACTTTAGAGGTTGGCGAAGAAAAGGTTGAATTTATTCTCTCATAATTCCTCAAGGTACTGCTATAGATGATTCATGTTGTTTCTTAGATGTCATTGAAAAATGAATTAAATAAATGGGGATGAAACAAACTAAGTATATTGAAGTACTAAAGATTTCAGCACCTCTTATAATTGAAAACGATAATTAATGTGAACCATACGTAGACGACAATTGAGAGAATGTCTCAGACTAACTCCTGACCCTATGCCTTTCCCAAAGAAACCAGTTGTAGAACTTAAAACACTACCCAAAGATCTAAAGTATGAATTCCTAGACACAGAACTTGAATGACCCATTATAGTCAATGCAAATTTAGAACAGATAGAAATTGAAAAATTATTACATGTCCTAAGAAAATACATAACTCCTTTAGGCTATAACATCTCAGATCTAAAAGGAATAAGACCGTCTATCTGCATGCATCACATTATGCTTGAGGAAGACTGTAAGACCTCTAGAAAACATCAGAGAAGAATTAATCCCATTCTGAGTGATGTAGTCAAGAGAGAAGTACAAAATTTATTAGAAGAAAGAATCATATATCTGATATCTGATAGTAAATGGGTTAGCCTAGTGCATGTTGTACCAAAGAAGGGAGGTGTTACAATTGTCAGTAATGAAAAAGGCAAATATGTAGCAAAACATACTCAAACCGGATGTAGAATGTGCGTTGACTATAAAAATCTAAACAAAGCCACTCGTAAGAATCATTTCCCTTTACCATTTATTGATCAAATGCTTGAACGTCTGGCTAACCACTCTCATTTCTTCTATTTACACGGGTGTGATACGGTGGGAAGAACTGACTGTTTTTTGGAATGCTGGTTTGCGTTTTGTGTTTGTTTTTTCAAAATGTCGCGGTAAGCAAGAGTCGCCACCGACTTTTATTTTATCCAACAAGAAAAGGAAAAAAGCACAGAAAAATTCCTTTTTTGAGATATTTCTGAGTACGGGGGGTAGATTTATAGAAAGGGAAGGTATTAGCACCATTTCTATCCGTAGTTATCAACAGGCTCTTAGGTACTTGCTCATCGTTTTCAAAATTGTTTTCTTTGTGCTTGTGGGTTTGAAAAAGTTTTGGTTTGAAACTTCGATTTAATTCTTGCTTCTGTCCTCAAGAGTGTAATGAAGTGTTTTTGAAAACTTGTTTGTAAAAGTGTAAGTGTGAAAGAGTTTTGTTTTGAATGAGCAAGTATCTAAGAGTTAATCAACCTACTCGAAAAAGGAATCGTTCTATGTTAATTTCCTTTAGACAATGTTATCCCACTATTAGTGAGTAGGTAGCACCGTCGTTGGAGTTTGAGGGTCAATTCGAATGAGGGACATATGGTCACTAAAGCAATGTTAGGATGCCTTAGCGGTAACCCTAATGTCTTAGATCATTTGTTTGCGGCAACAATATCTGAGGCAACCATTTCGAGGCAACTATGATCTTTTAGACAAGAGGGCGACCTCTAAAACGACCTATACTCAATGACCGTTTACGAAGGCAACCAAGTGGGGTGTACCCTAAGAGTGTGCATGTGCGAGTGTATTTTTTTCAGTTATTTTTATCTTTGCACATGTTAAGGGTGATCTAATTTGATTTTAAGATTAGGCATTCATTCCTTTCATGCAAACCCTATTATTAAACATCTAACAGTTATATAGTTTGCGGAATTTAAAATGCGGAAATTAAATTACAAGGCGTCGAGTATTTACATCGCCAAAAGCAACCCTTTGAAAATAAAATAAAGCGGTAAAATAAATAAAATGTCCTAATTATCTATTACATACCGGAATCAGATACATCAATATGGATAAAAATAATTAAAGCGCGCAGGAAATTAAATCGAATGTGGGATTAGGGTTTTGACCCTTTTAAAAGAAAATGCTTTTTTGTTGTTTTTATTTTAAGAAAAGAAATTAAATCCTAAATTAAATACTAAATTAATTATTAAATAAATTAATTAATGAAAAAATAATAAATGGCATATTTTTGGAGTTTTGATTATTTTGAGAAAGAAAATAAAAATAATTAAACTAAGGTTAAAACCTAATTAATTTCTAATTGATTTTATTTATTTACAAAATAAATTAAAGTTTCCTAGAATTAAAAACCTAATTAATTAATTAGTATTTATTAATAAAAATAAAAGTTCTAAAATTTAATTGGATAAAAAAAGTATTTTTGTGATTTTTTTTGATAAAAAAGAAAATTTTGTTATTGGTTAGAAAATAAATAAAATAAAGCAATTAAATTAAATAAACAAAATAAAGAAAAGTAGAGAAAATTGGGCCTGATTTGGGTGTGTTGAAAGCAATTTTTGCTGGCCCATTAAGCTAATCCGTTTAGACTTTTGGGATCCAGTGCTTGAGCGTTGACTGAGTCCATGGTGTGCCCTCAAGGCTTGGCCACCTGATCTGGCCATCTGGCGTGTTGATTGGTGGGGGAGTATGGTGAACCTCCAGCTTGAACACACACCTAATTCCCTGAAAACAATTGAGAAAATGCAATTTGCTGGAGGCAGGGATCGAACCCCTGACCTCCAGCCTTTGGGTCCTTTAAGGCTTATGTGGCTACCACTGAAGCGCTTTGTTGTTTTTGTTATAATAATACAAACAAAATATATTATATAAAAACGAAATCAATTGCCAGAAAAATAAAAAAACACGCGATTATTTTGAACCGGCCAATGGATGGATGACACGAGTTTGTCCCTGTCCTTGAGGATCTGCAACTTTTGCCTGCGGATTTTTATCCGCAGCTAAAACCATGGCTTCATCCTAAAATCTTCTCCAGGCCATATAAACGCATTCTAAGAACATGGTTGAATTCGTCTCAACCTACTGATCACAACCATGACCACTATTAAGGCTGATTTTTCCTGAAACAAAAAACCCCAAAAACAAGAACCAAACCCTAGCAATGGTGGATCTTCATACAGGTCAGATAAATGCAATTGGTTAATGTCAAAAGCTTGCAAATGGAATGGTGATTACAAATATGCAATTATTTCATTATAACAATGCCTAATTTCTGAGATACGAAATCAAGAACAGGGCTATCTCGCGTGAGACTTACAATGTTCTGAGAGGCTGGAAAACGCGTGGTTGTGATTGGTTTTGCTTCTGGAGATGGCCAGGAAGATATTGAGACCAATATTAAGCCTTGAAAATGCCTCTAGGGTTGATTTCGATCTCAAGCTTTTTCTTGATTTTTGCAACTTTCGTTCTGCCTCCACAATTAATTTCCAACCCTCATTCTTGTGTGTTTCGCTTGCTTATGTAATGTACAATACATTAGGGTAGCATTTGTTGTTCAAATCTTGCTCTATCAATGCTCTTGAATTTGATTTTATTCTTCCATTAAAACTTTCCAAATTTGATCCAAATCACATCTTTTTGTACCCACATGGCTTGATACGAGTTTGGAAGGATGCAAGCTATCTATTGAAACCTGTAATGATCACAAGATATTTAGTTTTCAATGTTTTTGATTTTATGTGATTTTATTTGATTTAAAATGAATTAATTCAAATAAAAATAAAATTAAATAATAAAAATAAGATTTGCACACATTGCCAAAGCTAGAGCACGTGGGAAATAATTTAAACTCAAAAAAAGTGAAAAGGAATGGGCCCATTTGGCAAAATTTGAAGTTTTGGGGATAGTTGACTTTTGGCAATTTTGCAAAAAAGTCCAACTTCAACAATGCATAACTTCTTCAATTTTTAACTTTTAGAGGTGTTCTTGGACTTTTTAGAAATCTTGAGATATCCTCTAACCAACCCTTTTAGTCTCATTTCATTTTGATATTCGATGCGCAAGTTAGAAGCTTTGACAAAAAAGGTTTTTTGTTGACTTTCAAAAATGATCTATAATGTCCAAATTCATAACTTCTTGTGAGTGCATTTTTTGATCTTGGGATATGAAGATGGATTGTAGTAAATTGCATCCTCTTCAAAATTAGCTTTGGATGGGTCGTTTCTCATAAAGTATGAGAAAGTTATGCTTGGTCAAAGTTGAGTTGACTTTTCCTACAAAACCCTAATTTAGCAACTTTTGAATCTTGATGAATTGTGAGCAATCCTTGATGAATCATGATCAACCCTTGATCAAATGATTAAATACACTTCAAAATGAGAATGTTGACAAAAAATCTTGAAGTTAGACTGTTTGTAGGTCACGTTGACTTTTGCCCTAGCATAGTCGATTTTTGGACCTTTGAGCAACTAACTGAGCAAACTTCCTCTGCAAGGCTTGAAATTTGACATGGATGATCTTGAGAACATATTAGGACATTGGGGATAACTTGAGGTTATTTGGACTCAAGGACCTTGATGCAACACAAAACCCTAATTTGGGGTAGACTGCCTTAGGAGAGAGCTTGTCTGACCAATCTTTGAGCAACCTTGAGCATCTTGGAGATTTTTCTTGCAATGTTTTGAGAAATATGGGAGGGCAAATTTTGGGGTATAACAGCTGCCCCTGTTCAATCTTCTTAAACCTGAGGATGTAGATTGGCTTTCATGCCTTTCGTGATCCGAATGTGGAAGATGATTGAACACTAGAGTGCCCAGAAATTTGCACTCGCATGAAGTGGTATCAGCCTTGTGATGTCGGGAATGGGCTTACAGATTCCATTTGGAGATTGGTGACGAGGGGATGGGCTTAAAGATGCCATCTGAAGGAGTGTCGATCGCATATGAGATTCCTTAGCGAGAGCTCGTATACCTATTGTTGTAGAAGATTCCGCTGGGGAAGTCTGATCTTTGTTGAGATTTAGGAAATTACCCGTAATTCAACTGAGGTGTCGAGATTTAGGAACTTGCCTGTACTTCAATTGAGAAAACATCTCTGTTGAGATTTAAGAACTTGTCTGTAATTCAATTGGGGGAAACATCTTCATCGAGATTTAAGAACTCACCCGTAATTCAACTGAGAAAATTTCTCTGCTGAGATTTAGGAACCTGTCTGTAATTCAGCGGAGGACTTTGTCGAGATTTAGGACCTTGTCTATAATTCAACTGAGAAAAACTCTGTTGAGATTTAAGAACTTGTCAGTAATTCGACTGGAGGGAAACATCTTCATCGAGATTTAAGAACTCGCCCATAATTCAACTGAGAAAACTTCTCTTATGAGATTTAGGAACTCGTCTGTAATTCAACGGAGGATTTTGTCGAGATTTAGGACCTTGTCTGTAATTCAACTGATAAAAACTTTGTTGAGATTTAAGAACTTGTCAGTAAATCGACTTGGGGAAACATCTTCATCGAGATTTAAGAACTCTCCCGTAATTCAACTGAGAAAACTTCTCTGCTGAGATTTAGGAACCTGTCTGTAATTCAATGGAGGAACTTTGTCGAGATTTAGGACCTTGTCTGTAATTCAACTGAGAAAAACTTTGTTGAGATTTAAGAACTTGTCAGTAATTCGACTTGGGGAAACATCTTCATCGAGATTTAAGAACTCGCCCGTAATTCAACTAAGAAAACTTCTCTGCTGAGATTTAGGAAATTGTCTGTAATTCAACGGAGGAACTTTGTCGAGATTTAGGACCTTGTCTGTAATTCAACTGAGAAAAACTCTGTTGAGATTTAAGAACTTGTCAGTAATTCGACTTGGGGAAACATCTTCGTCGAGATTTAAGAACCCGCCCGTAATTCAACTGAGAAAACTTCTCTGCTGAGATTTAGGAACTCGTCTGTAATTCAACAGAGGAACTTTATCGAGATTTAGGACCTTGTCTGTAATTCAACGGAGAAAAACATCTCTGCTGGATTTTAACAACTTGTCAGTAATTCGACTTGGGGAAACATCTTCATCGAGATTTAAGAACTCGCCCGTAATTCAACTGAGAAAACTTCTCTACTGAGATTTAGGAACTCGTCTGTAATTCAATGGAGGAATACTTTTTCGACATTTAGGACCTTGTCTGTAATTCAACTGAGAAAAACTCTGTTGAGATTTAAGAACTTGTTAGTAATTCGACTGGAGGGAAACATCTTCATCGAGATTTAAGAACTCGCCCGTAATTCAACTGAGAAAACTTATCTGCTGAGATTTAGGAACCTGTCTGTAATTCAACGGAGGAAATTTGTCGAGATTTAGGACCTTGTCTGTAATTCAACTGAGAAAACATCTCTGTTGAGATTTAAGAACTTGTCAGTAATTCGACTGAGGTAAAAGCTTCATAGCTTTAAATTTTATGATAATTTAACCGCATCCTTCCTGAAAGGTAAAGGTTAGTTGTATGTAATGCATGATATGTATCAGGCAATGATGTTCTCAAAATAAATGAGATTGTGTTGTATGATGCGTATATGCATGTATCATGATGTATGGAAATGTAATGTTTTTAGCTGGGGAAAATAAATCCCGGATAGCTGCTGGAGAAAAGAGTTGAATTCTTCGTTTCCGCTGGGGATGGCGAACGAAGATGATTGTGAGAATAAACCTGCAAGAGAGGATAACTCTGTTGGGGAATAAACTGATGAGGAGATTACTTTGTGGGGAGGAGATGTTCTATTGAGGATTCTACTGATAAATTCAGCCGGGGATGAATTACCGTTGCTGGTGATACTGAATCTTGTTGGGGATTTGAGTTTCTGTTTATGCAAGGAATGAACTCCGTTGGGGATGATCTTCAGTTGCGACTTCACTGGGGATAAACTTTTAGGCTCTATTGGGGACAATCTTCCAAAGTCTACTGGGGATGATTCTCCACACTCCACTGGGGAAGCTTTTTCAGACTGCGCTGGGGAGAATTTTCAAACTCCACTGGGGATATTTTATACTCCACCGGGGATGATAAGCCTTTTTAGTGCTGATGGTAGATAACCTCTGCTTGGGGAAAATATTGCCGATTCATTCGCAGTTGCGAGCCTCAGCTGGGGAGAGTTAACATTACAGTCTTTTCTTACTCTGCGGGGAATGAATGTTGCTGGGACGCGTGCTGAGGATATGACGATGGCTTTGCATCGAGACTTTTCTGCCCCTGTATCTGCGGGAGAAGGTGCTTGCGGAGGCCTTGTGGATCGAGTATTATCCCAACCTATGAGGTGTTTGGTATCTTTCGATCGAAATGACAAGTCTTCTTCTGGTAGGCAAGTGACAAGATGACGGGACATAGTCGTACGCTTTGATCCCTAACTTTTTCCTGGACTGTCTTTTCAGATTTTCAGTCCACCGGGATACACTTTTTTGCCAAAGCCTCCCTTTCGGGTTTTCGACTTGCCGGGTGTACAGATTTTTTCATTTTTTTATCCCTAGTTTTTGCCCGAACCCTTTTGGTTCACCGGGAAGCCCTTATTTTTGCCTAGGTGTGTCAACCTAGCGGGTCTTTGTTCATGTGCAGTATTTTCTGACCATGTCCATGCTCTCAGTTGTCATTGTCGGTAGTAGTAAGCATTGCTACACTACTAGAAGATGTTTGTTTGATCCTCTAGGATTCGTTGTTGGAATTCATGCCCAATGCCCCAAGTGATTCAGATGGAGACCTGCCCCTGGCTATCTGGCATCTTTGAGAGATTCTCTGAATCTTGACTTGACTGCCCCAGATGATGGACAATGATCATGTCGTGCCCCTTGGTTGGAAGTGTTTTTCCACTTGAGGTGATCCTTTTTATTGAGAAGGTTTTTGTTCACTAGATATTTGTCGTGCAAATTTCTCTGTTGTCGAACAAATAGTCATATGCAAACAATGTTATTTTAAGAATGCAAAAGCTTATGTTTGTTTTGAAGTTCTTAGAAAATGCAGTTTTCAATAAAACAAGCGAATTTTGTAAAATGTGATGTCAACTCAGGATTTACAGCAAGCCCTACAGGAGTCAGGATACCTTTTGTAACAGTATGCTTTCAAACTAACCCATGCCTCAGCTAGGACTTTTAAGGGTTATAACGTGGTCTGGTTCACGGTTCAAGAAATAAAGGATAAAGGCTCAAATTTTATTTGTACCCACCCGCTCTTCGTGATGTTCTTCGATCCTAAACTCAGCTAATCATGCATTAGATCCCGTTTGAGACTTTGCTCTGATATTCCAGTGATGGTTCAGATACTGACAATTTATTTTGAACAGGCAGTCATTTTTGTTGAGGGTTTGTAGGATCTCTTTCTTTTTGATTTTATTATCCCTGTCTTTTTGCCTGAACTGTTTCTTTTGTGATTACAGTCAGCGGGATGCCCCAGTTTTTTGTAAGTCTCCTTTATAGGTTTTGACTTAGTGGGCTTTTATTTCTGAGAGATAATGATTGCTTGTCCCAACGATTATAAGGAACCATCACCGTCTTTTATTTCGGAAGGACTTCTTTGATGCCACTCATTGTGCACCTGGATTAACTGAGAAAACTACCCTGCCCCAGGTTATAATTAAGGGTTTTAATTTGTGAAAAGAAAAACTCTTACTTCTTTGGCTCAAAGGGGTTGACGAGGATTATCTTCCTTATAACTCCACTATTTAGGATTTAAAACAACGCCTGTACATCGTCAGCAGGGTCTGTTCAAAAGCATACTGTAGAGATTTTTTATATCATTTTCGTCATCCTCCCTCTAAAGGCTTAGAGTTTTTTAATCGAGAGTTGAACATCAAAAAAATGAAAGTAATTTGAATATAGTGAATACGAATGGACTAATTCAAAACAGACATGTGCAATGCATTGATAAAGTAACAAAGTTTGACATGAATAAATGTTTGAACAATCAAAAGAAAATTACAAATTGAAAATTCTAATGAACAAAAAGTCTTCTCGTCTGGTCTTGTCACTTCAGAGGGCGTGCCTTGGAGGGATGGTAGAAGAACTCAGCCTGACCATCTTGTGTGAATTTCAATGCTCCTTCATCAATCAGGTTTTGAATCTTGTAATTCAACTCCCAACAATCGTCAGTATCATGTCCCGGGTTGTTAGAATGGTATGCACACCTTGCATCAGGATTGTAGTTGGGTGAAGAAGTCTTAGGATTCGGATGAGGTCCTACCAACGTCACCAAATTCAATCTTAACAGGTGTTGCAAAGCTTAGGACAGCGACATGTTGAGCTTGGTAAACTGCCTCTGATTAACCCGTTGTTTATGGCAAGGTTGTTGTTGGACCCGTGAGGTAATAGCAACTTGGAGAGGTCTATTCTTCACCATACCAAACTCTTGTCTTCTTGGAGGCTGATTAATGACTTGGTCCCCGGCCTCGATTGTTTGCTTCATGTTGTTGTATTTGTCTTGATGAAACTGGCTGATAATGGTTCTCAGCTCTTCTTGTTCCCGGGCTAAGATTTGGATAAGGGCCATCTTCCCCAGCATTTGGGTTCTTATTGCATCTATCTTAGCTTGCAGTTGTTCCAGCCGCTCATCCTTATTGTCTTCAGGACTTTTCTTGACCAAGTTCCCAACGAGGAGCGTTTTCAACTCTTCCTGCCCCTTGGATAGGTTTAGGAAGATTTCCATGAACTGAGTTTCTTGGGTATGAAGATCTTGGTTGTCTTGTTTGAGAGCCATTGCTGAAATAAACAGCGAGAACATGAGAGACATGCTTTAAAACCTGTTTACGCAATGATATGTATGATATGTATGATATGTATGCAATGTTTTCAAGGATCTCGCGGGGTAAACAAGAAACGTTAGAATTTGTTTGAAGAAACCTCGTGTCGTTAAGAATCCTTCTTCAAGAGTCAAGCTCATCATATCGAGTGGGTCATAGCCCCCGACTCAAGTCATCGTGTTTTGATCTCTAGACGACATTGGCTAGAGGAAAATAAATCCCCTTTGCTCCTTGCTAGACATTTGATTCACCATATCCTGCATCACAAACCCTTGAGATCCTTGAAATGGTTAAGGAAATGTTTAGGAAATGATGTTATGATGTGTATGTTATGCGTTTAAGCAAAAGTGTGAGGTGATGTAAGTAAACCCTGCAATAAATTCAAATTATTGGATAAGGACTGTAAGCAAAACCTGCAAGGAACTCATGTTGTCAGATAACAAGAATGTGCAAGTAGTTCAAGTTTGAAGGCACACAAATCACACAATAGCCCTTAAATTTCAGGCTGGCATGGAGTTTAGGTACTACCCTCTTGCAGTTTAGTTGGTTCAACCTGTCCTAGTAATAGTTACCGGGTTCTAGAGGATCTCAATATCACTGACCACCCTCGATCGATCATAATTCCAGTTTAGCAACCTTTTCTTGCAGCCGGAATCATCGCGAGAGTTTGGTCTCAATGAGTGTAGCATACTGCTACTTTTCTATGGCCAAGTTGGTCAATTATAGGTTCTAAGGTCAGTTGGTGCTTAATGACCCCTTAGCAGACCCATATTCTCCTTGTTGCGCCACAAGGGATATCGGTACGAACTAAAGTGTCACACTAATGTAGCTACTGCTTCAACCGTATCGGTCTACGTTGTACAGTTCCCTCACAGTCTATTGCTACTTACCTAAAAGGTATCCCCAGATCCGAGTTAGGATCTATGGTAACTCCGATTCAAACCCACAAAGATAAAGCATACAAATCAAGCAATTGAAAACAATATGAACTAATCCTAAGGTACACCACACTTATCAATATCTCCCCAGCAGAGTCGCCAGTTCTGTGATACGGTGGGAAGAACTGACTATTTTTTGGAATGCTGGTTTGCGTTTTGCGTTTGTTTTCACAAAATGTCACGGTAAGCAAGAGTCTCCACCGACTTTTATTTTATCCAACAAGGAAAGGAAAAAAGCACAAAAAAATTCCTTTTTTGAGATATTTATGAGTACGCGGGTAGATTTATAGAAAGGGAAGGTATTAGCGCCCTTTCTATCTGTAGTTATCTACGGGCTCTTAGGTACTTGCTCATTGTTTTCAAAATTGTTTTCTTTGTGCTTGTGGGTTTGAAAAAAATTTTGTTTGAAACTTCGATTTAACTCTTGCTTCTGTCCTCAAGAGTGTAATGAAGTGCTTTTGAAAACTTGTTTGTAAAAGTGTAAGTGCGAAAGAGTTTTGTTTTGAATGAGCAAGTATCTAAGAGTTAATCTACCTACTCGAAAAAGGAATCATTCTATGTTAATTTCCTTTAGACAATGCTATCCCTCTATTGTGAGTAGGTAGCACCGTCATTGGAGTTTGAGGGTCAATTCGAATGAGGGGAATACGGTCACTAAAGCAATGTTAGGATGCCTTAGCGGTAACCCTAATGTCTTAGATCATTTGTTTGAGGCAACAATATCTGAGGCAACCATTTCGAGGCAACTATGATCTTTTAGACAAGAGGGCGACCTCTAAAACGACCTATACTCAATGACCGTTTACGAAGGCAACCAAGTGGGGTGTACCCTAAGAGTGCGCATGTGTGAGTGTGTTGTTTTCAAGTATTTTTATCTTTGCACATGTTAAGGGTGATCTAATTTAATTTTAAGATTAGGCATTCATTCTTGTCATGCAAACCCTATTATTAAACATCTAACAGTTGTATAGTTTGCGGAATTTAAAATGCGGAAATTAAATTACAAGGCGTCGGGTATTTACATCGCCAAAAGCAACCCTTTGAAAATAAAATAAAGCGGTAAAATAAATAAAAGGTCCTAATTATCTATTACATACCGGAAGCAGATACATCAATATGGATAAAAATAATTAAAGCGCGCGGGAAATTAAATCGAATGTGGGATTAGGGTTTTGACCCTTTTAAAAGAAAATGCTTTTTTGTTGTTTTTATTTTAAGAAAATAAATTAAATCCCAAATTATATACTAAATTAATTATTAAATTAATTAATTAATTAATGAAAAAATAATAAATGGCATATTATTGGAGTTTTGATTATTTTGAGAAAGAAAATAAAAATAATTAAACTAAGGTTAAAACCTAATTAATTTCTAATTGATTTTATTTATTTACAAAATAAATTAAAGTTTCCTAGAATTAAAAACCTAATTAATTAATTAGTATTTATTAATAAAAATAAAAGTTCTAAAATTTAATTGGATAAAAAAAGTATTTTTGTGATTTTTTTTTGATAAAAAAGAAAATTTTGTTATTGGTTAGAAAATAAATAAAATAAAGCAATTAAATTAAATAAACAAAATAAAGAAAAGTAGAGAAAATTGGGCCTGATTTGGGTGTGTTGAAAGCAATTTTTGCGTGCCCATTAAGCTGATCCGTTTGGACTTTTGGGATCCAGTGCTTAAGCGTTGACTGAGTCCATGGTGTGCCCTCAAGGCTTGGCCACCTGATCTGACCATCTGGCCATCTGGCGTGTTGATTGGTGGGGGAGTATGGTGAACCTCCAGCTTGAACACACACCTGATTCCCTGAAAACAATTGAGAAAATGCAATTTACTGGAGGCAGGGATCGAACCCCTGACCTCCAGCCTTTGGGTCCTTTAAGGCTTATGTGGCTACCACTAAAGCGCTTTATTGTTTTTGTTATAATAATACAAACAAAATATATTATATAAAAACCAAATCAATTTCCAGAAAAATAAAAAAACTCGCGATTATTTTGAACCGCCCAATGGATGGATGACACGAGTTCATCCCTGTCCTTGAGGATCTGCAACTTTTACCTGCGGATTTTTATCCGCAGCTAAAACCGTGGCTTCATCCTAAAATCTTCTCCAAGCCATATAAACCCATTCTAAGAACATGGTTGAATTCGTATCAACCTACTGATCACAACCATGACCAATATTAAGGGTGATTTTTCCTGAAACAAAAAACCCCAAAAAGAAGAACCAAACCCTAGCAATGGTGGATCTTCATACAGTTCAGATAAATGCAATTGGTTAATGTCAAAAGCTTGCAAATGGCATGGTGATTACAAATATGTAATTATTTCATTATAACAATGCCTAATTTCTGAGATACGAAATCAAGAACAGGGCTACCTCACGTGCGATTTACAGTGTTCTGAGAAGCTGGAAAACGCGTGGTTGTGATTGGTTTTGCTTCTGGAGATGGCCAGGAAGATATTGAGACCAATATTAAGCCTTGAAAATGCCTCTAGGGTTGATTTCGATCTCAAGCTTTTTCTTGAATTTTGCAACTTTTGTTCAGCCTCCACAATTGATTTCCAACCCTCATTCTTGTGTGTTTCGCTTGCTTATGTAATGTACAATACATTAGGGTAGCATTTGTTGTTCAAATCTTGCTCTATCAATGCTCTTGAATTTGATTTGATTCTTCCATTAAAACTTTCCAAATTTGATCCAAATCACATCTTTTTGTACCCACATGGCTTGATACGAGTTTGGAAGGATGCAAGTTGTCTATTGAAACCTGTAATGATCACAAGATCTTTAGTTTTCAATGTTTTTGATTTTATGTGATTTTATTTGATTTAAAATGAATTAATTCAAATAAAAATCAAATTAAATAATAAAAATAAGATATGGACACATGGCCAAAGCTAGAGCACGTGGGAAATAATGCAAACTCAAAACAAGTGAAAAGGAATGGGCCCATTTGGCAAAATTTGAAGTTTTGGGGATAGTTGACTTTTGGCAATTTTGCAAAAATGTCCAACTTCAACAATGCATAACTTCTTCAATTTTGAACTTTTGGAGGTGTTCTTGGACTTTTTAGAAATATTGAGATGTCCTCTAACCAACCCTTTTGGTATCATATCATTTTGATATCCCATGCTCAACTTAGAAGCTTTGACAAAAAAGGTGTTTTTGTTGACTTTCAAAAATGACCTATAATGTCCAAATTCATAACTTCTTGTGAGTGCATTTTTTGATCTTGGGATATGAAGATGGATTGTATGAAATTTCATCCTATTCAAAATGAGCTTTGGATGGGTCGTTTCGCATAAAGTATGAGAAAGTTATGCTTGGTCAAAGTTGAGTTGACTTTTCCTACAAAACCCTAATTTAGCAACTTTTGAATCTTGATGAATTGTGAGCAATCCTTGATGAATCATGATCAACCCTTGATCAAATGATGAAATACACTTCAAAATGAGAATGTTGACAAAAAAATCTTGAAGTTAGACTGTTTGTAGGTCACAGTTGACTTTTGCCCTAGCACAATCGATTTTTGGACCTTTGAGCAACTGACTGAGCAAACTTCCTCTGCAAGGATTGAAATTTGACATGGATGATCTTGAGAACATATTAGGACATTGGGGATCACTTGAGGTCATTTGTACTCAAGGACCTTGATGCAACATAAAACCCTAATTTGGGGTAGACTGCCTTAGGAGAGAGCTTGTCTGACCAATCTTTGAGCAACCTTGAGCAACTTGGAGATTTTTCTTGAAATGTTTTGAGAAATATGGGAGGGAAAATTTTGGGGTACAACAACGGGTATTTAGGTTTTTTTCCAAATCCCTATTCATCATGATGACTAAGAAAAGACTACCTTCACCTATCCTTATGGTACATTTGCCTACCGGAGAATGTCGTTCGGACTGTGTAATGCTCTTGCAACATTTCATAGATGCATGATGTCAATCTTCGCTAATTTTCTAGACGGTATAATGTAAGTTTTTATGGATGATTTCTCTGTCTATGGGAAGACCTTTGAAGAATGCCTATCGAACCTCGAAATGGTACTTGAAAGATGCGTAAGTGTTAATCTAGTGCTAAACTGGAAAAAATGTCATTTCATAGTCCGGTAAGGAATTGTACTTGGACACATAGTGTCTGACAAGGGGATTGAAGTTTATAAAGGAAAAATAAAAGTCATAGAAAACTTTCAACCTCCCAAAACTGTTAGATAAATAAGAAGCTTTTTAGGACACGTCGGTTTCTATCGACGTTTCATTAAATATTTCTCTAAAATAACTAAACCACTAACTGAGCTATTAATGAAAGACGTTGAATTCATATTTGGTGAAAAATGTTTAGAAGCATTTAAAACACTTAAACAAGCATTAATCTCAGCGCCCATTATGCAACCTCGAGATTGGAGTGAACCGTTCGAAATAATGTGTGACGCGAGTGATTACGTTGTAGGTGTTGTCCTAGGACAACAGAAAGATAAAAATTCATGTTATATATTACGCGAGTAGAACTCTAGACACATCACAAATGAATTATTCCACAACTGAAAAAGAACTTTTAGCAGTAGTGTTCGCATTGGACAAATTGTGTTCCTACTTAGTAGGAGCTAAAATAATCATCTATACTGACCATGCCACTATTGCATACCTATTATCTAAGAAAGATGCTAAGCCTAGAATATTGAGGTGGATTCTATTATTACAAGAATTTGAATTAGAAATCAAAGATAAAAAAGGAACTGAAAATGTTGTAGCACATCTCCTCTCTAGACTCGAAAATCTATAATCTGAACAAGTGCCAACCAATGATGACTTCCAATACGATAAACTTATTGCCCAGTTAGAAACTAATGAAATTCAATATGATTATCCTTCAAAAATAGAAAAACCCAATTTTGAAACTGATGAATTAGTGGAAGCCACCTTGGCTCATTCTGCTATACCTTAGTATGCTGATTACATACACTACTTAGCAGTCGGTGTTCTTCCACCCCACTTAACCTACCAACAAAAAAAGAAAATTTTCCACGACCTTAAACAATATTACTGGGATGAAACCCTTCTGTTCAAGAGAGGCACTGATGGTATTTTCCATCGATGCATGCCCGAGGAGGATATAGAAAGTATTATAGCTCACTGCCATGTTAAGCCTTATGGAGGCCATGCAAGCACGTCTAAAACTTGTGCGAAAATCCTACAATCCGGCCTCTATTAGCCTAACTTATGGAAATATGTACACGCTTCAGTTATAAACTACAACCGATGTTAATGCATTGGCAACATCTCTAGGCGAAACGAAATTCCATTAAATAATATCCTAGAAGTAGAAGTTTTTGACGTGTGGGGTATTGACTTTATGGGGCCCTTTCCATTATCCTTTGGAAATAAGTTTATACTCGTACTTGTTGATTACGTGTCAAAATGGATCAAAGTTGTTGCTTCCCCTACAAATGGCGCGCGAGTAGTAATTAAGCTTTTCAAGAATCAAATCTTCCCTAGATTATGTGTATCGAGACTTGTCATTAGTGATGGTGGGTCTCATTTTATCTCCAAAACATTCAAAAAATTATTACTTAAGTATGGAGTCACACACCGCATAGCAACACTTTACCACCAACAAACAAGTGGTCAAATGGAAGTCTATAATAGGGAGATTAAATAAATTTTTGAAAAGACAGTTGCTACATCTTGTTTACCTGGGGATTTGGTAAACAACCGCTGATCCTCCAAATGGTTACTTATTTGGTTACTCGCAGGATCGATCAGATTGATCCTATGGACATAGGTTGATTTTGAAGTTTAATTAATGTGGATAAGGCTTTAAGTAAATTGTTTAAAGTAAATTGCATAAAGGAAAAGGCTTGGTAAAATAAACAAGGCTGGAATGTAAAGGTTCGACAGGAATCTTAAAGGGAAAAGCATGTAAAATACTGGAAAAGTAAATGACTTGAATTGATTAAATTGGTGTTTCACACATACATTTCTCAACAATTCGTTCGCTCACACTGGGTACTTGAATCTAAATGAGTGACTATGTATCTATTGTGAACACACGCGAGAAACTACACGTCTACTCCTATTTATACAAAAACATTCCAAGTAACCGTCGGGCAGTTACACTGCTTCGAGATCAAGCCACTTGTCACGTTCTCCATGCTCGACGCTCCAGATCCTTGCACGTTCGCACGTAGTAACTGCTGGAAACCGTTTTCCCTCCAAAGCTTTGAATTTCAAACTGCTCCACTCTGGACCATCGAACACGTTCGTCAAGAGATGTCTTCGACGAAACTTCTTCGACGTCGAAGGCAATCAGCCTTCTTCCTTGGAAGAAATCTTCTAAGGATTCGGCCATCTTTCGACGGGCACTTCGACAGGCTTAGCCAGTCGAAAGCATCTTTCAGCTTTTAATGGCTGTCATCAATTGAAACAAAGGTGTCGAATTTAGGAGCCAACAAATTGCCCCCCAAGAAGGCCTTATTTCGACTCTTGAAAGAAAAAGGCATTCTTTGAAAACGCCATTCGACACCTGTTTGTCCACGCTGAGTCACAAGTTAACTTGTGCACTTTTTGTTGCTTTTTACCAACTATTGGCAATCCCAAGAAACCATCATTGATTTGATCCTAGGACGTCACTGTCAGTACGGCGTGCAGAACCAAAACATCACTTCATAATTTGTCATTATGACAAATTCAAAAAACGAGGACGCACGCTGCGTCTCTCTGTTTCTGCAGAAACGGCCAAAACAACAGGATGCTGCCACGCGTCCCACTACTCCCTGCAGCATTAAATGACATTTAATGCCCTCGTTATTGGGAATTTCTCCCACTACTATAAATAGTAGTGAATATCCCATTGTGGGACTTTTCACGCAAACAATCTCTCAAACTCCCTTGCTTTCTTGCAAACTTGTTTCTCTTTGCAGAAAAACTCTTCCCTTTCCAACTTCATCTTCATCCTCAACAATGGCTTCTGCTTCAACTGCCCCCAAGACTAACGCACCAACTGAACAACTTGCTAAGCCCAAGGTTTTTGTAACCGCTCCGGTAGTGAACGCTACAGGGAAACGAAGGGTCCCTGAACCATCTGATATCTCCGTTCGCGACGCTTACTCGCGTCACTTGATGATTCCGGTTGGATACTCCAACCAAATCTTCGCAATGGCTGGACCCATGAACCCCAGCATCTCTGAAGCTCTGAAGATCAAGAGCTACTTTCCCATTGTCGAGAAGCTCAAGCCAGTAGCTTGTGCTAAGAAGGATCCAGAAGACAACGAAGACCCCACACACGAGAAGATCGACCTTCGTTTCTTCAACAGAAGTGTTAGAGTTTTTAGGTCTTGCCCTAATCTCACCCAGGACTACGTTGCTTGGCTAACAAAGCTGGAAAAACATCAAACTCCAGTCTGGAAGGAGATGGGCATCTTTGACCTAATAATGCTGTCGAAGACAGGTTTAAACTACTCCCCAGAGATGCTTATAGCTTCGATGCTGTTCTGGGATAACTCTCACTTCACCTTTCACCTCCCATGTGGGATGTTAACTCCCACACTCTTCGACGTAGCAGCCATCACTGGCCTTCGACCAACCGGAGATTACTTCGACCCGGAAGAGATGTCGGAGGACCAAATTGGCTTTTCTGAGACGAAGCCAACATTCACCACCTTTATCAACCACTTTCATGACAAGTCGACCGACACAGTGTCCGACGTTGAACACATAGCGTTTCTAGCCTTATGGCTAACTCGCTTCGTGTTCTGTTCGAAGTCCCTGCAAGTGACCAAAAAGATGGTCACTCTGGCCACCCAACTGCATCACCGTCAGAACATCTGTCTGGCAGAACTAATTCTGGCCAGTCTTTACGACTCCATCAGCAATGGGGTTACTCTTTTGAAGCATATCGAAGATAGGAACAGTCTGCTACTCGCTGGGCCTTTCTGGTTACTTCAACTGTGGCTCAACGCCACTTTCGAATCCTTCTTACCCAAGAAGAATCAGATAAACGAACAAGCCCCAGCGATAGCCAATAGACGGATCGAAGGAATTAGGCTGGCTCTACTGACGCCTGTGGAAGATGGGCTAGAGTTCCAACAAACCTTCACTAACTTCGTGCTGATGTTCGCTCGAAGGAAGGAATTTGTTTCGACTATGGCTCCATTCGCTCAGCGAAAGGTGGGGCCAGCTTGGTTCACAAGGCCACATCCCAAGGAATCGAGTGGTCCCAATGTTGATGAGCACACCATACTGTGGGAGGCATTCCTTACCCCAAGGATTATGCCTCTTCGATTTAAGAGTTCTAAGACTCATCTGAGTCTGCTTGCCTATCAACCAAATCTGGTGTCTCGCCAGTTTGGTATCATCCAAACCCTGCCTTCTCCCATTTTCCAAAAAGAGAAGTCAATGTTGTACTTCTGCAACGATTATACAGAAGACGCTGCTACCAAGCATATTGGGAGATATGCTGGTCGAACCATCCTCTCGCTGTTCAACTACCAGCTTAACTTCCTCTGTTCGCCATCTTTTGAAGAATGGTGGAGAAGCTATTACGCTGAGTACTTCTTCGACGAGAAGGACTTCACAGCAGAGTTGCAGAAGTCTTTTGTCCTCGTATTTGACAAAGTAAAGAAATGTAAGTTCATACTCTCACATTCCTTTTTATCTTTCTCTTCGACTGTTAGCTTGTTAACTTTCCTTTTCGCTTTCAGTTGTTCGAAAACCCCTAGCCAGGAAGGCTACAGAAGGCCCACAAGGAAGGGTCCCTTCGACAAAACCTCCACCGCCGGCGAAGACTATAGCGCCGGCGAAGGCAACAGGCAACCAACAAGGGGAAGGCTCTTCGAGGAGGCCTCCTGCATCGGTAACCAGATTTTCTTTATTTTCATTCTGGCTTTCGATTTTTTATTTTCGACGTAATTATTCAATCGAATTCCTATTGGTTTTATAGGCCCCTTCGCCCAAGAAAAGGGCAGCATTTGTGATCGAATCAGGGAGTGATGAAGAAAGTGATTCTCCTCCTTCCCCCTTAAAGAGGCGAAAGTTAACAAAGGACGCTTCTGTTCCTACTCCAGCTCCTGAAGGTCGAACCGTCAGAATAAAAGTTGGTGTGAGGAAGCCTAGGCCACCTGCAGTGGTCATCGAAGAACCAACTGAGGAGGAACTGAACGCTCTAGTCACCCAGCCTGTCGAAAGTGATAATTCCAGCCCTGGGGCTGAAGCCAATCCACAGGTAATCTATTGGACCCCTCTTATAACTTAGGCATAGATACCAGTATTTGATTATATCTCTTTCGACATCTGAAGATTTGTCCTCTTCCTCTTTTTCAGGAAACTACTGGAAGTTCCCCACCAAGGACTTCAGAAACTCTGGAATCCGCTGACCTCAGCAGGCCTCAGGTGCAAGATTTGGGCAATGACGAAGCCCACACTGAGCATGAGGCCAATGCTGAAACCGTGGAGAAGACAACTGAAGAACCTATGGCGGAGGAAACACAGCCAGAAAAGGTTCCTGTGGTGGTCTTGTCGTCAGAAGAGAATCCTGAAGGAAGAGACCAAGGCAATGGCGAAGAGAATCAAGATGCTGTTGTCGAAGAACATGAAGGTGGTACTGGCGAAGAACACCAGGATGACGCCAGCGAAGAACCACAGAATGACGCTGGCGAAAGACCCCAAGGTGAAGTTAACGAAGAACCACGAGTCGACGCTAGTACCGCCTCAGTTCAAGTCGAAGGACAACCAAACGAGGCACTCAGCATTCAACAGCCTCCAGTCCAAGATAATGCTATGGCAAGGGTCACCTCCTCAAAGCATAGGTCGAAAGAAGACCTGGAAATCTTGAAGCGAACTGACCCTATCAGCTACCTCAATGCAATCGTTGAGAGTAAGAGTTCTTCCGACACCAGTCAGGAAATTCCTACTTTGTCGGGGAAATCTACTGAGACTTCTCCTCTTGATGATGCATTGGCGAAGGTCAAGGCCCAGTTCTTCAAGAGAGATTTAATGAAGGCTTTAGAGGGGGACCCCACTGCTCCATCTTGCTTAAAGGAGGTTTTGAATGCTGTTGATTTCGATGCTGTAGCTCCAGAAATCTCAGACTTGATCATGGAATTACATTCTATGATTGACCAAGTCTCAGCGGATTACCGGCGCCAACGAAATTTCAACAGTCAGCTCGAAACGTTGCATGGCAGGAGCTTATCTGCATGGACTGCCGTCACAAGTTCGACTTCTCGAATTGCCGAGTTGTCGAAACAGAAAGCGTCTGCACAGGAAAGGTTCGATGCTATTGAGCGAGAGAATGTCTCCTTCCGAGCACAGATTGCAGAGATAGAGGCGAAGATAAACGCCAACACTGTGCTCCAGGAGGAAATTCTTTCGACCATCCCAGACGCTGAGAGCCAGACTGAGGTCAAGCAAGGCCTGGAGTTCGCTGAGAGGGCCCAAAGCCTCGACGCTCAAATTGCCAAACTGGAGCAAGAGAAATCTTGGTGCAAGAAGAGGTTGGATTTGCAGCATGCTAAGTATCTTCGACTGAAGAATTCTCTTTCTTTTTGATTCTCTTTTGTAACCATCTATTGTAATCGCTTTCGACAACAATTGCCATTTTGGCAGAAATTAATAAATATTTCCATTTTGGCATTTCTATGGTTAATTTAGTTTATTATTTTATTTTTATCTCTTGAAGTATAGGCTTGTATTTTTTCAAATATTTACCATTTACTCTCAAGAGTCTTTTATCACCACTTATCTCTTCGACTTCATAGGCTCCACCAGAAAAAGTTTGGATAACTCTGAAGGGTCCTTCCCATTTGGGTGACCATTTCCCCATGCTTCGATCCCGTCGATCCATGGGAAGAATTACCTTCCAAACTAAATCTTCAGGCAAAAACACCTTAGGTTTTACCTTTCTATTATAAGAGTCTTCGACTCTTTTCTTCTGAAGCCTGAGTAAGTCGAGAGCGTGTAATCTCTCTTCGTCTAAATCCACCAATTCATCTAACATCATGTTCCAATAAACCTCAGAAGGAATATCATAATGCCTCTGAACTCTTGCAGATTGAAGACAAATTTCTGCTGGCAATACTGCATCATGGCCAAAAGTTAGCCTATATGGTGTTGTACCAGTGGCTTCTTTTGGGGACGTTCGACAAGCCCATAAAATCTGGTCTAACGTCTTATGCCAATTCTTTGGTTTCTTCCCAACATGTTTCTTTATCAAGCCAATTACCACTTTGTTAGCTGCTTCGACTTGACCATTCGCCTGTGCATAGTAAGGCGTGGATGTTAGGAGTTTGAAACCTGTTTCCTGAGCAAATTCCTGCATCTTTCGACCAGTAAAAACTGAACCTTGGTCAGTTGTTATTGTCTCAGGGATTCCATACCTAAATATAATGTTCTTTTGAATAAATTCAATGACATTTTCTTGGTCTACATTGACTAAAGGGACTGCTTCGATCCACTTAGTAAAATAATCAATGCCTACCAATATGTATTTTTGACTCTTTGATGATGCTGGTCGAATCTCTCCAATAAGATCCAACGCCCATCCTCGAAAGGGCCAAGGCTTCACTATCGAGTGAAGTTCGCTTGCTGGTACATGCTGGATGCCTGTATGAACTTGACACTCTTGGCAACCTTTGGCGAACTCAACACAATCTTTCAGCATAGTGGGCCAATATAGTCCTTGTCGAAACAACAACCATTTCATCTTATGGCCTGCTTGGTGAGCCCCACATGCCCCAGCATGTGTAGTCGAAAGGGCTATGTATGCTTCAGTTTCACTTAAACATTTCAGCAACACCCCTTCAGGCGTCTTCTTGAATAACTCATTACCCATGAGTACAAAACTCAACGCCCTGTATTTTGTTTTTCGTTCTGTCGGAGCTCCTGGATTTTGAAGATAGTCCACAATGGGTTTCCTCCAATCCTGGTCTGACAAATTATCAATGAACGAAATCTCGAAGTTTGAGTGATCAGCGTATCCTAACCTTGTTGATTCCAAGTCTGTTGGTGATAGACAAGTCGCTCTTATCTTCTCTCGAACTTCGATTGCTCTTTGTAATCTCGTTTTTGAAATTTTATACCCAGATGCAATCTGTGCCAAGTCATTGGCTATTTGATTTTCGACTCTGGGTATGTGTCGAATGTTGACACCTTCAAATTGTTTCAACAAACGATTTGCTATCACAAAGTACATAATGAGATTTTCTCTTATGCATTTATATTCCTTTGTGACTTGCTTGATGACTAACTCTGAGTCTCCCATTATTTCGACTCGAGTTGCCCCCAATTCCAACAATATTTCAAGGCCAGTAATTAGAGCTTCATACTCAGCCTCATTGTTCGAACAAGAACCTTCGATTTGGTACTTGAATGTTGTTGGAATTTTATCTGGAGAAATAAGTAAGACTCCTACTCCTGTTCCATTTTTATGGCTGGAACCATCGAAGTAGAATTTCCAAGGTTCTATCTCCACATAATTAATATCCTCGACTTGAATAGAGTGGTCGACTATGAAGTCTGCAACCACTTGTCCTTTTACTGCCTTAAGAGGCATAAAGGTCAAGGAGTATTCAGTCAATGCTAATGCCCACTTGCCAATTCGACTATGCAAGATAGGTTTCGACAACATATATTTGAAAACATCAAAATGAGACGAAACATAAACATCAACTGGTTTTATATATTGTTTGAGCTTTGTACAAGAAAAATACAGACATAGACACAATTTTTCAACCTCGCTATATCTAGTTTCTGCATCATTCAAAACTCGACTGAGATAATAAATGGGTCTTTCGACTCCATTCTCATCCTCCTGGGCTAACATACTTCCCAGAGTTTTGTCAGATGCAGCTATGTACAATCTCATACTCCTATTGCTACAAGGAGGCACCAAAATAGGTGGCTTAGTGAGGTACCCTTTGATTTTGTCGAAGGCTTCTTGTTGCTCTTGCCCCCATTCGAACCCCTCCTTATTCAGTCGAAGTAAGGGTGAAAAGGCCTGAGCTTTCCCACTTAGGTTAGATATAAACCTTCTCAAGAAATTTATCTTGCCTAAGAGAGATTGCAATTCCTTCTTATTCGATGGCGCTTTCGCTTCCAAAATTGCCTTCGTCTTGTTCTGATTGATTTCGATTCCTTTCTTGTGGACGACGAAGCCCAAGAAATCTCCAGCTTTTACACAGAACGCACACTTCAAAGGGTTCATCTTCAGACCATGTTCTCTCATTCTTTCGAATGATCGTCGAAGGTGGTCAATGTGACTCTTCCTGGAAACAGATTTTATAACAATATCATCAATATAAACTTGCATAAACGTGTTAATAAAATCATGGAAGATAGTATTCATTGCTCGCTGGTACGTTGCCCCAGCGTTCTTCAGGCCAAAAGGCATCACTACCCATTCGTAAGTGCCTAAGGCCCCAGGGCATCGAAAAGCTGTTTTCGACACATCCTCATCAGCAATGAAAATTTGATTATATCCTGAATAACCATCGAGCATACTCAGGTATTCGTAGCCAGCGGCAGAATCGACTAGCATTTCCGCCACAGGCATTGGATATTCATCTTTGGGGGTGGCAGCATTCAGATCTCTGA
Source organism: Vicia faba (assembly GCA_948472305.1). Classification (NCBI taxonomy): domain Eukaryota; kingdom Viridiplantae; phylum Streptophyta; class Magnoliopsida; order Fabales; family Fabaceae; genus Vicia; species Vicia faba. The sequence continues at coordinate 1,542,501,992 of OX451735.1, forward strand.
AATCTATGCATACCCTTAATGTGCCATTTTTCTTAATTACTGGCACAATATTTGCAATCCATTCGACATACCTTGTAACACGGATGAATTTGCATTTCAGAAGTCTTTCGACCTCCGTTTTGATCTTCGACAAGATTTCTGGAGCGAAGCGTCTTGGATTTTGCTTGATTGGCTTCTTTCCAGGTTTGATTGGCAACTGAAGTTCTACCAATCCTCTGTCGAGACCAGGCATTTCGTCATAATCCCATGCAAAACAGTCTTTAAACTCTTTCAGCAATTGGATTACTTCCAACCTAAGTTCTGGATCAATTTTGGCGCTGATGTAAGTTGGCCTATTCTCTGATCCTTCGCCTAAGTTGATTTCTTCTAAAGGGTCTTGTGCTAACATCTTAATGTTGTTCGCCAAGGGATCCTTTTCGAAGCCCAAAGGCTCATCGTCATAGATGGCGTCGAGCCTCTGTTCCTGCATTCCTTCTGTCGAGATATCAGGAGGTTCTGGGTCAAAATCTTTTCCAGGACCTATATCTGGTGGCTCTGGGTCGAAATCTTTTCCAGGACCTATATCTGGTGGCTCTGGGTCGAAATCTTTTCCAGGACCTGCAGAAGGTAGTGCTTGGTCATTGGCCTTGGTGGCCATGTATTTAACTTCGGCTTCGAGAGCCGTTATCATCTTGGTTTCAGCCACATAGGCCGAAATTCGTTTCAGAGATTGTGACTCAGTCATTATCACTGAATTCACTTCCCCAACCAGTTGGTTGGATTCCAGTTAGCCCACTGAATTCTATGTGGGACACATCCTCTCTGTCCCATTGGAAACCATGCTCGGGATGCAGGTATAGGGAACAAAAGGTGTTTGGCGCTGGCGCCATGTCGAAATTAGGAGCTGGACATGGCCCTATGTGAGCGAAGTTTTTGTCGAAATCTGTCACACCCAAGTGGTTTACTTCGCCAAGGTAGTAACTCTGATCAGCCTCTATGTTTTCGACCAACCCATCTGGGCGCCATAGAAGCAGTCTTTGATGCATCGATGAAGGCACAGCACCTACACCATGTATCCACTCACGACCTAACAAAAGGTTGTAGTTAGGTTTGGCTGAAATGACCATGAACATTGTTGGTCGAAGGATCGACCCAACTTTTATGTCGAGCTGGATCACTCCCATGGTGGTCCCAATGCCTCCCTCATAGTTGGACAGGACCATATTGTGAGGCTTTATTTCTTCATCCCTTTTGCCAATCTTTATTAGCACAGAATGAGGGATAATATTGATAGTGGCCCCACAGTCGACCAATATCTTGTTCACAGTGGTCTCTTCGAGCTTGGCCCTTATGAACAAAGGTTTGAGGTGATTCTTCATCGCCTCTGTGGGTGGCTCGAAGAAGCCATTTTGTTCTTCTGTAGTGCCATTGTCCATGACAAAATAGCACACTGGCCTGTGTCTGGCCATTTCTTGTTCCATCTCCCAGTCACTGGTTTCGACTTCTACTTGTCGATTGAATTCCCTAGGCAGCATTGAAACAACGTTCACCATTATGTCCAGGGTATCGTCGGACTCAGCATCATCTTCGTCTTCGACTTCGCTCTGGTTAGGCCAAACTAGCCTGTTGGTAACTGGTTCTCTCTCAAGAGGCTTTCTTTGTTTCCTTTGAGGCACATTCGAACTAGTTTCAGCCTTAGGTTCATTGGCAGCCTCTCTTTCAGCTTTTCGCCTTCTTTGATACCTCCTCCATTGGGATCTCGACATAGGATTTTTTCCCTTGTAGTTGCTGGACACTTGAGCAGCCTTGGGTGCAGCAACTTGAGGATCTTTCTTCTGAATTAAAGAGGAACCTCTTGGCACTTCGAAAGAATGCCATTTGTCTTCACTTGGCCTTTTCCGGCCAGATGTTTTGTACCAAGTGTCTACTGGTACATTTGTTGGAGGCCTAAAAGTCAAAGGCCTCTTGTCTTGATTAGAACCCCTTCTGGGATCATGTCGAAGGTTAGAATTCTCCCTTCTCTTGTTCGCTGCTCTCACTCCTTGGATGTGCTCAGCAGCTTTTTTATCAAAGATAGAACTACATCTTGGACATAGCATGACCTCTGATTTCTTCTTCTGGCATCTTTGTAAAAAATCTGCCAAGTTTTCGTTTTCCTTAGGGAAAGCCGTTTTATTTGCCTGCTCTTGCCTTATGGCTTCTTCTGAAGCTTTAGGGTCAGAAAGTTCAACCATGTTGATGTTCATGGTATCCTTAGTAGCAAGAGTTAGTTGTTTCATTTGTGTTTCCAGTTTCTCCGTCTGGCCTTGTACAGTGGCCAATTGGGAACTGGGCTTTGGTCCAGTTGTTTGTACCTCGACAGTCTTCGACTTTGGATCTTCGACCGCTTTCTGGACAGCCTCGATTGTCTTCCTGGATAAGTTTCCAGAAAAACTGCCAAAGATTGGCATGTTGATGTGGTCCTTAGAGACTTCGACCATGTTAATGCCTGGCTTCTTCGACTGGATCTTGGAAGCCTCTATCATGTTCACCTCAGAGGGTTCTGCATAGTGGGCTTCAGCCTTCATTGGGTTGGAGTCGACAGCCATGGGGGATTTGTCAGCAAACTTTAATCTCCCTTCCTCAATAGCGTCTTGGACAAGATTCCTGAAAAGAAAACATTGAGAAGTTTTATGGCCCAGAAAATTATGATATTTGCAAAAACCTCTCTTCTTTCTTTGATCAAGAGGAGGCACTTTTACCCCAGGGGGTACTATCATTTGGCCATCTTTAACTAGCAAGTCGAATATTTCATCACATTTTGTGATGTCAAAACTATAAGTCTTTTTTGGGAACCTATCATTGGTCTTGTCTGGACCAATGGGGTTTTTCCCATTTGAGGGGACTAACTGTTTACAAGAGTATGGAGGCCCTTGTTTCAGTTCTGCTAAATCGACCTCTCCTTCCTCGACAGCTAAAGTATTGTCGAAGGATTCTAGCTCTTCGTCATCCATCTCAACGTAAGCTATTCTCTCTCTCTTGTGAGTTTTTGTTGCCTTAGCTTTTTCAGCTTTAAGGCGTTCGACTTGTCGAACTCTATCGGCCAGTTGGGCCATGTCTCTTAGGTACTGGGTATCTAGCTTCTTCCTAATGGAATAGTCTAAACCTCCCGCGGCCATTTCGACCAGCTCATGTTCTGGCACTTGTGTGAAACATCTCGCCTTAAGCAACCTAAACCTATTTAGATATTCGTCTATAGGTTCAGTGAAACGTCTCTTAACACTCGCCAGTTCTTTCAGGCTTATCTTGGTTTGCCCCATATAGAATTGTTCATGGAACAATCTTTCCAATTGGGTCCAATGGTGGATCGAATTGGGGGGGAGAGTTGTAAACCAAGTAAAAGCGTTCTTGGTTAAGGAACTTGGGAAGTATTTGATTCTTAGGTTTTCATTATTTGAAATGTCTCCTGCTTCGATCAAATACCTAGCCACATGTTCGACAGTAGATTCTGTCGTGTCCCCAGAGAACTTAGTAAATTTGGGGACTTTGGTTCTAGGGGGTAAGTCAGTTTGTAACACATATTCTGACAATGGAGATGTAAAGTTGGGCCTTCGAAAGCCCATGTTCATTCCATTCTGAGTCATGATCCTTTCGATCATGGTCGCCAGATTGTTTTCCAACCCCATGTTTTGGTATTGGACATGCTGAACCACTTCGTCAGCATTTTGGTTTCTGTTAACTAACCTAACCTCTGGGGCTATTACCCTAGGTTCTTCGACAGGTTGTTCTACAGGCTGTTGGGCCTGATTAATGGTGGTTTCTTCCTCTACAAATATCCCCTGATTTCCTCTTATTTGCGCCCTTTGGGGCTGTCGAATAGGTGGGGGTACTCCAAAGAAGTCGGCCAAACGCGTCATTTGCGCTGTAACTTGCTGATTCGACTGAGTAGTATTTTGTATTAGAGGATTTAGCACTGTACTCAAAGTTTGTGCCAACATTTGCACCATATCATGGTTGCTTTCGTCCATCTGTTGCCTCAAGACTGCTGTCGAGGCATTTGTAAGGCCATGGGCTACTTGGGACGTTCCTCCTAAGAGTTGGGTCCTATTTCTATTCGCCATGCCTACTCCAGAGCCTTGGAGTGGCGAAGTGGCACTCACGAAAGGGTCTGAATAAGTGGACGCAGCATTCGTCAGGCTTGCCAATTCAGAAGTTGGCATACCATAGAATGGAATAAATCCTGGGGGAACCACTGGCCTTGGGCCAGTATTTCCCCTTGGAGGGGGAGTTCCCAAAGTCATTCTGGGGCCTGTTAACGAAGTTATTGGCCCCGTGGTTGTGACTGACACTGCTGGCATCGAACCAACATTCGTCGCTTCACTAACGGTCATATTAACCGTTGCTCCCACACTCGTTTGTGGGATTTCATTGTTGTTTGGCGGATTCGCCATCTCTTCCCTTCTTCTGGCAGTATTATTATCGTTGGTGTATATTCTACCACTCCTCAATAACATACAACTCGAAAAGATGAGATTTTTTCAACAATCAACACACAGTCCCACCGGGTGTGCCAATTTGTTTACCTGGGGATTTGGTAAACAACCGCTGATCCTCCAAATGGTTACTTATTTGGTTACTCGCAGGATCGATCAGATTGATCCTATGGACATAGGTTGATTTTGAAGTTTAATTAATGTGGATAAGGCTTTAAGTAAATTGTTTAAAGTAAATTGCATAAAGGAAAAGGCTTGGTAAAATAAACAAGGCTGGAATGTAAAGGTTCGACAGGAATCTTAAAGGGAAAAGCATGTAAAATACTGGAAAAGTAAATGACTTGAATTGATTAAATTGGTGTTTCACACATACATTTCTCAACAATTCGTTCGCTCACACTGGGTACTTGAATCTAAATGAGTGACTATGTATCTATTGTGAACACACGCGAGAAACTACACGTCTACTCCTATTTATACAAAAACATTCCAAGTAACCGTCGGGCAGTTACACTGCTTCGAGATCAAGCCACTTGTCACGTTCTCCATGCTCGACGCTCCAGATCCTTGCACGTTCGCACGTAGTAACTGCTGGAAACCGTTTTCCCTCCAAAGCTTTGAATTTCAAACTGCTCCACTCTGGACCATCGAACACGTTCGTCAAGAGATGTCTTCGACGAAACTTCTTCGACGTCGAAGGCAATCAGCCTTCTTCCTTGGAAGAAATCTTCTAAGGATTCGGCCATCTTTCGACGGGCACTTCGACAGGCTTAGCCAGTCGAAAGCATCTTTCAGCTTTTAATGGCTGTCATCAATTGAAACAAAGGTGTCGAATTTAGGAGCCAACACATCTAGGAAAGACTGGTCCTCTAAGCTACCTGATGCTTTATGGGCATATAGAACAGCTTATAGGACTTCCATAGGAATAACATCGTTTAAATTAATTTATGGTAAGTCTTGCCATCTATCGGTTGAATTAGAGCATAAATCTTATTGGGACATTACAGCCCTAAATATGGATTATGCAGCTGCAGGTGACAAACGAGTGTTAGATATTCATGAACTTGAGGAATTACGAGTAGATGCTTACGAGAATGCAAAAATTTACAAGGAAGGAACAAATAAATTCCATGGTAAATGCATATTAAGAAGAGAGTTTAAAAAAGGGGAATTGGTCCTTCTATTCAACTCTCAGCTTCGACTCTTTTCGGGTAAACTTTGTCTAGGTGGTCCGATCCCTTTGAAATTACCAAGTTTTTTTCAAAATGACGCAATAGAAATCAAGGATAAAACTAATGAACCATTTATCGTAAATGGGCAGCGTTTGAGTCATTATCATTGCATTGACAACATAGACTATTATACCAGTCTAAAGCTTGAAGAGTTGCCCGCTCATTCACAAAATTAGTTTTTATTAAAACTTTGTCGAGCTTACGACATTAAACAAAGCGTTATGTGGGAGGCAACCCAAAATATTTGAATTTTGATTTATATATATATTAATGTTTTTGTTTCTTGTCTTTTCTCCCCCGAGTGTTTTTGCGGTTTAATTATTATGATCAATACTAACTTTCTCAGTATCTCCTTTCAGACTACTAACTTCTTAACTAACTTTAGAGATAGATAACGTAGATAATATGGTTGTCACATTTTGGAAGCGAGGCCCAGCAGTGACGTTATGCGATTCTTTTTCGGAGAGAGAAGGCACTAACAAAATTTGCGGATGGCCCTACCATGACTGCTCTAGGTATTGGGGAAAGCATCTACTACATGTTTAACCAAATAGGATGGGAAGGTTTTATTAGGAAGAAATGCCCCCACTTACCATAAGCTTAATCTAGAATTCCTAAGCTCCCTCACTTATGACCCTAACCTTTGAATGAGATTAAATAGAGGAAGGAATTCTTTTAGACTTGGGTTTACCTATCGCATGACCACTTGTAAGATTTCAGAACTGTTAGGTTTTCCTAATGGACCTCGATGCTTTCACAAAGGCGAAGGATAATTTATTAATGGAGAATGAACTCAACTATATTTGGGGTCAAATTTCTGGCCAACATAATCATGATCCAAATCCAATGCATTCCAACCAAATCCAAAACCCTGCTATCTGCTACTTCCACATGATCTTGACCTTTACCTTTTTCAGAAAACCTGAAAATGATACCTTAGTGTCTAAGGATGAACTTTTCATTATGTTCTGTGTTTTCCAGTTTAGACACATAAATGGTGTAGCCTTCATGCTTGCTAACTAACACAATATTGCACAAGATACTCATGGCCACATCCTGATCGGTAGTCTTGTTTCTATGATTGCCACTGCTTTAGCCTTCAAAACCCTACTTTCACGCCTAAACCCTTTAGGAGGCTATTTCCCAATGGACATCATTTTTTGTTTTAGTACAGGACTACTCTTTGTGCCGAGGTCACTACTCTTTGCCAGGATTTCTATGGATTTATGGATGTCGCAAATGAGCATTTTGACCATCTATTACAGGAGCTTCACTCTCTAAAGAGGCATTACCGCCTCGCTGACACCCATCGTGGTTGATTCTTCATATTACCATTTTTCTCATCTCTACACTAAAACATTATGGTTATTGTTTTGTTTAGTTGTGGGAGGAGATATATTTTTTCCCGCTTTCTAAATAGGATTTTTCTTTTACCGTTTTCTAATTTAGGAATTTCTATTGTTTTTTCATCTAGCAGCTCTTTAAGTTCGTAGTTTATTATCCTATTCTCAATATTTAAGTTTTTTTCCTTCAATTAATTCTATCATGTTTCTTTTAAATTATTGTTTTTATTTCAATTAATGATAACATAATAGTCACCAAAATGACAAGTACACGGTCCAATAAAAATGCATGCAACCTTGGTCAAAAAGAAAATGCAGCAACCCATTAATGTCCCTACCGCATGCCATTAATGCGTGCCACCCACCATTAATACAACCAGTGTCGCAACCGCCACACTCCCTTCCGCTCGCCATCAATTCTTTTGTGGCACCCACCACCTTGCCCATGCACCCTCCACAACTTCCCACCTCCCTCACATTATCACACATGACCTCCTTAACGTACACCCACTAAATTACCTTTATTTCACATTATTCCATTTAACCCTCTTTCAACTACCATATTTACTTACCACTCTGTATTTATCACTTCACAAACATTCTTCCATTCCACCATTCATTTCTACATTTCCGCTTCTTTATACTGAAAATTTTGTAAGCTACTGTCATGGCACAAGGGAAAGGTTACCAAAAAAAATTTAATGAAGGAAAACCTGGTGAGAAGCAGGCAAAACTCTACGCTGCTCTGCAAAATAGAGAAATCCTACCTACAAGGTATACTAATGAAACTTATCTAAGAACTTTAGAATTGTATGATAGTGTTAATCATATGCTAAATGTATTGGGTCTTAACCATTTTCTATATATGAAAGACCATGTTTATGTCCAACTCACACAAGAATTCCTTAGCTCTCTTATTTATTCTCCAATCCCAACACAGGTATTTCTAGTGGGACTGTTTACTTTCATATGTTCAATATAGGCTATGAATTCAGTTTCAACCGTTTAGCTGAACTGCTAAATTTCCCCCATAAAGATGGTGTTAACTGTGAGGTCCCAGACACTATTGGGTTACACAATGTTGTCAGCCCGTTCTAGAGGGCACTAACAGGAAGACCAACATGCAACTTTGAGGGTAATAATGCTTCATTGATTCATAACCTGACCATATGATATTTTTGCCAATTATTGGCATGCACCATTTTTGGCCAGGAAAATTCAAACAAGGTTAATGCTAAAAAATTCGTTTATTTGTTCGCCGTTTTTGAACTCGAGAAAATTAATACATTCCCATTCATGCTCCCCACATGCATGCACTCATCACCGCAAGACGAGGACACATCACTTTTGAAAGATTAATAACCTCCATTGCATGCGCCATAGGGCTATAGCATAAATTAGCAACCTTAGTACCTCTCCTGTCATGTTTAATTGATATTGACATGGCTAGGAGTATGAATTTAGTGAAACAACGACCATATGGTAAATTTGATTTAATGATTAATAAAAAATTCTTTCTAGATATCACTCTCCCAGACCCGAACCGCTTAGATGTTCGCAATCAGAATAACTTTTGCTATATTAATGACTTAGTGCCTAACCCAGTCCCTGCGCACATTCTTGAGAATGTAATTGCTGGCAGGGACACTGATGACGAGTACGACCGACGAGAGAGGGGATCTCCAGTGAGTACCCGACCCATCTCTCTCATGCTAATGTTACACATACTCAATCAGCACCTGGTTCTTCTATGTTTTATGTAGGCACCTCTTCTAGCGGCTATTATTTTACTGAAGTTATGATGAGAGAACAGATAGCACGTGAGGAAGAGCGCGATGGGTTGTTCTATGCTATGGATGGGAAACAACAAGAGATAATGGATTACAGGCGCACATTTCAAGCTCAAACAGCAAGCTCCTTCACCCAGGTACAAGAGAACCAAGCACACGTGGCACATAGCCTCCGCCAGCTGCAAGATTGCAACGCATCACTAGCAGCCCAAAATTCAGCAGCTTCAACTCTCCGAACGTCTCCACCGCAACAGGAGTCATCGTTGACAACAATATTCATCTGACGAGACAGGGGGTAATAGAGGCATGCATTAGCCTCATTTCAGCTTTACTTCTTCTTTTCCACCTTATTTTGAAACATTGGGGACAATGTTCAGATTAAGTGTGGGGTAGGTACTTTATCGTTTTTATTTATTGTTTTCTAGGTAGATTTAATTATTATGTTTATTTCCTTTGTTTAGCGTTAAATCGAGTCAAATTCATGTGTTGTCGAGTATTTATGTGTGGTTTCCATTATTTATTTGATTCTCCCAGTTTCTTGAGCCATAACAAATTAAATTTTAGTTTGATGCATGACACGACACTCTAAGAGTATATAGTTTGTTTTTAACTTTAGGTTATGTTAGAAAGACTTGGGAAAAGATTCAATAAAATCAGTACCGTTTTGACACCATAAACCCCCTAAGTATGCAAGATCAATTTGAGTACCTATTATACCGAGACCTTAAGTTTGAGTTTTAAAGTAGTCCTGAGTAGTTTATATTAGCAGCCAGCACCATCCTAAGCACACTCTACGTAGGAAGATCGATGAATATAAGTGAATGATCCTGACTTTTAATGAATATATTGTTTAATTGAAAATGGGAACGCGCCTTTTAAGCTTGGTGACCTTCACCCGGTCACTTAGTTTAACGGATGTTGAACCTTCAAAAAGATGATAATAATTACCCCTTGTTAGTTGGTCCAGAGGTCGTTGGTGATGGACTTGGTATGGCGGATCATGGCCCGATCCCCCGCAATTGCAGTTCAGAAAAATAGGGTTAGCATTGTTTAATTACCAAAACCCCGAGCGAAAAGGATCATAGTCGCTAAGCGGTTTTTTTACTATGATTGTGCACGGATAAAGGATTTAATGTGATTGCACTCAAATGAATATGGGAAAAATGAAACAAAAGAAATAGGTCGAGTTATAATAGAATGATTCAGATTAGTTTGCATAGGGAGGGAGTTTTTTATCACATTTTGTGATTTCGTATCACTACAGTATCTTTGGTATTGACATTCAGTACCTATCTATCACACAAAATCCTCGCAACCACGTATTATTTAAAGTTTTATTGTGTTTTTGTTTCAAACCCATGCTTAGTGTGATTACCATATTGGTTGTTTGCTTGAGGTCAAGTAAAGGTTCAAGTATGGAGAAATTTGATAAAACGAAATTATATCGTATATTTGACTTGACTCGCATGTATTTTAGTCTAGTTTTCATTTATTTATATCTTATTATGCCAGTATTATTGTCCTATTTTAAGTACCTCAAGCAGAATTGGTCACAGAAGAGATTTGAGTAAAAAGAAGAAATTTAAAAAAAATGAAGTAAAATGAGCAAAAGGCCCCAGAGCAAAAAGTCCAGAGAAAAGGCCCAGAGTGAACAACAAAACATGGCGTCTGCCACGTTCTCCACGCTCCCGCCACGCTACAAGGAGTGGCGCCCGCCACTCCCTCCACGCGCCTGCCACACGCTCTTCACACGCCTTCATTTTCTCCACCCATCACGGATTCTCTCCTTCCACCCAGTCTTCACGCCCTTCATGTTCTCCATAAATCTCGGGATCCTCATTCAACCTAACGGTCTGAGTGTTACGGATTTGTTTGAGATTTTTACGTCAGGAGTTGTGTATAAATTAGAGAGCTCATCTTCAGTTTGGAGCACCATAAGTTTTTAGTATCATTTTCGCAGAAAACAATTTTAGGCAAAAAAATTCAATTGTAAAAGTGATAGCTCTTCCACATTGGGGAACTATTACAACTTAGTTCTAAATATTCTCTTCTGAAATTTTCATTATGTATTTTGGATAAGCAATCATGCCCACATAATTTGGAGCAGTTATTAAGCAGTTGTCGTTTACAATATTATTCATTTTATAGCAGGTTCTATTTAATTTCTTTCTATCTGTTTATGATTATTTTGATATCATTGTTGCACTGTTGTCCAAATCTGTTCAAACTTAATTTAGATAATTATTGTTTCTGTTGAAATCATATTTTATTCCACGGTTAATGATTGTGATAATATGTTTATGTTTAAAACCATGTCTGACTAAATCGTTTGATACCAGTATGTAAGAAACATCTTCCAGACGAGATTCAGTAATAATTGGCGTTAATTTTTATAAACTATTTTTTCTGGTTATAGTTTCTAGTTCTAAAATTAAAACGGTGTTTTTGTACGAGAGTAAAAAGCAAATAAAAGTTAGGGTCAATAGAGCGACAATTTCAGATTTTAACAGGATAGTAGAAACTAGACATTAATCCTAAACACATCGAGAGCGCTTTAGGATTAATTAGAACTTATTGGTTTTCAAAATTACTTTCCATTCAAATGAGTGAGCGACAGCAAAGTATTTTGGTTTAAGAGTATAGTCAGAGTCAATAGCACGACAGAGTGAGATAAAGTCTTTTAAATCAATATTTTCTACTGAAAAGTATTTTGACGTTTTTAATACGCCAACGTTTTATCGAATCTCCAAAGTATGATGAGTTACATAGCGATGTCTCGTTACTTCTGTTAAAATTTCAGTTATCATTTGAATTTATTTCCTATTTTTCTTGAACCCAAGAAAAATCATTAGCCTTAGATTTACATAGTAACATTAGATAACATTAGTTTGATTATCAATTCATGTGGGTTCGATATTTTTTAAAACTACGTGATTAGATTATGCAGTTACAGTCAACAAACCCGATAGACTCTTAAAGTCGCGATCACTCGTGCGTTAGCACTAGTGTTGGTGCGCTACACACGCTTTTAGTTTCAAAATATAATAAAAATAAAATAAATAAAAAAGACAATATTATTTAACCAACAAAATTTATAATTTAAAAAAAAGTAATAAATTGGTCCCTATATTTTCTGTATATATAAAATATTTTAAATCAACGATATAATTTTTTGAATATAAATATTATTTATTGTGATATACCAAAAATAGTGTTTGAGATGCCAAAAAATTAAAATTTAAGTACACTTTACTTTGTTTGAAAAAATCTGTCAAAAAAACCTACATAAATTTAATTTTGAAAAGTAAAAAATTGTGGGTTTAAACAAAAACTCCAACTTATCAAATATTATACTTACTATCTAAAGTGGAATTTAAAGTGGAAGAGACTTAACTCACAATATTATTAATTGTACTATTATCAAAACTTACATTAAGTTTTCCAGTAAAAATCCCTATTATTTCTAATGACATGCCAATACAAAATTTGGCGCTGCTTTCGGCTCATGAACTCCATTCTAAATATCTACAATGGAAGTGCTGAGTGCCATGCTAGGCAAAACGTTCCTTTTAGAAATTTCAATTAAACTTCAATAAAATCATTTGAAAAATGTCCTTTGTAATAACTCAAAGGGACAATATTTTCCTGCTCCCAGTTCCATTATTCAAGTGTGTAACGTTCAGGTAAAATAATCTACTAGTACTTGATACTCTTGATTATCATATTCTGCATTATCAGGCACGAGAGAAATTCATATGAAAAAAGTTGCATATTCTTGCATTATAAGAAAATAAGCTCCAAATGGTGCCAGTACCGGTACTATAGAAATTCTTGTCATATTCATATGAAAATATAGTGCCAGAAAATTCTTATCAGAAAATATAGTGCCAGAAAATGCATTATCATCCGAATTTTCCTGCATTTTCTGCAAGTACACCCATTATTCAATTACTGGCACTATATTTTCATGCTCCAGGCTATATTATTCAAGTGTTATTTAGAGAGAAAATGCAACTTGCTTACGTAAACAGAGAAGAACGAAATCCAGAAATAATGGAAAATAACTATTTGTTGTTTGCTTAATGACGTTTCCAGTGGAAAATAATATGTATCTGCCTTTATACTGCAATAATTTAGTGATTGTCCTATATGAATTGAATCAAGGGTGTATATGCCTTATACTGCTGATTTAGTTTGTTTGATAAACCTGAATTGAATCAAGGGTGTGTGTCAATGAAAGCGCGGATACTTCAAATACCACAATAGTTCCCATAACTGTTCAAGTACTGGTGCTATAGCTGCATGCAAGTTGTTCCAAGAGCAGTAGTAAAACCAGCATGATTAAGGCACTGTTCAAACTTTCAGCTTCTATGGCAGTACTATTGACATTCGTCTCATTATTCAGATTTTAGAATGCTTCTCACCATTCAGATTTGATTATGCTTTCAGATCTGAGTGTCCAAGAAAAACCTGATAATGATAAACAGAATATGAGTATGTTTCTCATCATTCAGATTTGTTTACACACGAAGTGAACGGATAGACCTGAATCATGCCAGGAAGAAACTGATTCGTCCAGATCTCGTGAATTACAATACACGTGGTACAACCAAATCCAACAATATTGAAACCCTGGTTATGTTCAATACAATTAATCAGGTAAATTGAAAACAAATTATCAATTTATGACTAAGATAACAATCTTGCAAGTAATAAACAGCAAAACAAAAGGACAAAAATATATTTAAAAATCACTATTCCACAACAAAACTTGGTCTTCAGGAACACATTAGGCTGGATAGAGAAATAACAGAAACCAATATGAAATGGCAGGCGCGTGACATTTTCTTCCTGTGGTTGGCCGTAACACAGTCCCACTATTTACTTGATATATTCATATTACAAAGAGTTACAACATTAAAGTGCTAGAATGTTAATTAGAATTATAAGGTATCCTTAACATATATCCCAAAAACAATTCTCAATAACTAACCTGGAGGAAGTGATTGCTTCAACTTATCAACTTTCCCGGTATCAAACACACAAGGTGTAAAGATACTTGGAGCATCAAACCTTGAATTTGAACATATCTTTGCTTCTCTTGATTTTCACAGAATGTGCATCCCTTCCCCTCCGGGCTGTGAGGAGGAAGTCTTTAATCTCATTGATTTGCTTAAGCTACATTTCAGAGAACATAAAAAGGTTAAAAAATGACCATTATTCAAATCAAAACCTAGAAATCCAAACTCAGAAAACAAAACAAAACAAATATCAAAACCCTAAATCACATTTTTCTATGACTAACTCATAAAAATATATTAAAATCTATTGTATCAATTTCATGGTTCATATGAACATAAAAGTTTATTATATCATTGGATATATAAAAAATTCATAGCAGATGAAAGGTAAATGATATAAGGTAATCATAAACGAAAGACATTAGGATAATGATATAAGCCTTATGAATTCATATAGAAAACTGAAAATGGATGGAGATAGAGAAACTACCATTGTTGGTTTGGCTGCGATTTCCTCCCCAGTAATCACAGTCGGGACGCTCGGACTTGAAAGTTGAGAAGTTAGGAATCATAAACTAAATTGAAAGCAGAAATAAAAATACATTTGGGTAAAGTAAGTAAGTGAAAACAAAAATCCAGTGTCACACCTGCAACTTGTCTATGAACAATGCAATTCAAGAGCAGTTGAATTGCAATTCGAAGAACCAATGCTTGACATCAAAAGCTCATGACATGTCTAGGTGCAAATGTAAGCCAAGCTCTTGCTCTTCTTCCTCGCACCTGCTGTCTTACATGTTCGAGCTCTTGCTCGTCGGATAAACCCACTTCAGTCTGTCTGCGACGAAATCAATGAACAGTTACTGTCACATAAATAAAAAATGGAAGAAATAGTGACTGGTTGAGTCCTACAAATGCACCATTCATGTTGAATCTTGAGTTTTTAACAAATGCCTAAAAAGAGTTTACCTATAGTACCTTTTATTTTCACCAACAGAAGCAAGCAAAAGCAATGAATTGACATTGAATCATCTTTTTGACTAGGAATCACTGATAGAGTCCTACAAAAGAAAATATGATTATATATATGAGCAAATTAGTTCGTGTTTTGGGATGGTTATGAATTATTAACTGTGACTCACTTGACATGAGGAGGATAATATGGATCGTGGAAACATTTTATTTCTTTGAACATCAAGCTTGGCAAAATGCATAGCATGTTCAATTGGCCAATCTTCGAGAGCAGGGTCAAGAAAAATGCTTAGCATGTTCATAAGGTGGCTGCAGCAGGGGCGTATTCCAAAGTCTGAAAAAAACAAAAAAAAGTATATAATTCCTCAAAAACTGAATTATACTTATACAGAGTCATCTTTTCGCATTGAAAACTGAAAAACTGAACATACATACCAACCCTTTTATGGAGAGTGCACGTTAGGGGACCTCAAATACTACAGGGTCATCTTTTAGCATTGAAAACTGACAACGCACACCAGAATGCCAAGATTTTAAAATTGATAAAGCAATATTAGCTCAATAATCACCTGGAAGTTTCGGTACATCAACCCTTTCACAGAATTCATCACAGAAGTGGTTGCAGTTTTTGGACAACAAATCAAATGCACTTCCAGGCCACTCTCTACTGAGTTCTTTCACGATTTGATTTACCTTGATCTTGAACATGGAAAGGGATCTGATCCAATGGTGTATGTTCTACTGAAACCGCTTCCCTTTAGCATTCCTCTAGTAGTTCCTGCACTGCTAGAGCAAATCACACACTCTTAAGACATGTCAGAGACCAAAGGCAAAAATGGACACACTTTTTCTAACACTGTGTATACAAGTGAACACAATATGAATTATCGAAAGAAACATGCTAGACTTTTAAGATAATAGACATTACTACTAAATTCATGAAACCAAACAATCTGCAATACACTGAAAGAATGTTAATCTGAAATGGGGAGTGAGGTGGAATAATGTACTGAGAAGGGGTAAAGTGTTCCAAACAGAGATGGGTAGTGATCAATATCGACATTGGATAGACAAAACCAGACGTACGTGGTGATGTGCATTCAAAACAAAGAGAAAGAAACACTCTCTATTAGGCTCATATATTGGACTTTTAAACTAAGTGCATTCTATTAACTGTGTCTCTTTGGGAAGATAAAACATATTTCACAAAAAATACATATAAACCCTTTCTCAAACATTTACACACGTGTTTTAGCGTAAAACATATTAACCAACATCAAAACAAAAGCGTAAAGCATGATAACATCCTTCATACTGATTGACAATCTATGTAACTCTTCTCTGGCCTCAACAACTCTATCCCTGTCACTCTTGAGTCTCTTCTATCTTGTAAAACTAACCACAAAATCATCAAATCAACTAAAAAAACCCTAACCACAAAATCATCAAATCAACCACAAATAAAAAGCACATGATCATTATATCCACACATAAATAAAAAAGAATAAACAAAAATACCTTGGAGACAAGTGTTCTTCCGACTCCCTCCGTCGATTTCTTCTGCAAGAACCAAGCGAGAAATCAATGATGGAAAACCAAAACCCTAACCACAAAATCATCATATTAACCACAACCACAAAAACCCTAACCACAAAATCATCATATCAACCACAAAAACCATGACAACAAAATCAAAACTGTAATTTTATACAGAAAACTAAAAAAGTTTGATACCTGTACATTTCTTTCTCGCAACATTTCCTTCACTTTCTTATGCATTTCTTCTTCCACCAAAAAGAAGAAGACGAGGAGAGGGGAGAAAGATGAAAGAGAGAGAAAGGAAAGTAGCCTTGAAGACCTCCGAAGCACATGATATTTGAGAGAAAGAAAAGAGAAAGAGATGGAAGAAGAAGAAGAGAGAGAAAAAGATCAACAACCTTCGCAATTCACAATTGACAAACTCATTCTCTTACATTCTCATTATTGATAGAATTAGATAAGAGAAAAGAAGAAAGCAATTGGAGAAGTTGAGATTCTATTATTCTGTTTGTTAATCTTGAAGATACAGAGAGCATTCATAGAGAGGCTTGGATCATAACAAACTAAAAATGCCCTAACAGAAAGTGACAGCTCAGCAAATATTCTAACAGAATAGTATAACAGAAAATGTAAACTAATTGTCTAACAATATGACAACACTATTAGTCCCCTTTAAAAGTTGAGGGTGGTCTGGATAAGTCATTCTTGTTAAACACCTTCAACTTTCCACGCAGAGGAACAAACTTGGCAGCAGACAAAGGTTTGGTCAGAATGTCAGCCCACTGGTCTTGAGCTGGGACATGAACCACTGAGAGACTTTTGCTCAGAACTTTTTCCCTCACAAAAAAGATGTCCAGCTCCATGTGTTTAGTCTTATTATGGAGGATAGGATTATGGGCAAGTGTGACTGTACTTAAGTTGTCGCATAAGATTTTTGGCACTTGAAAGGGACAGTTAATTTCTTTGAGCAGAGACTGAACCCACAACAACTCAGCAGCCAACAGAGCCATACTACGATACTCAGCCTCAGCACTGGATCTTGCCACCAGCTGCTGCTTCTTGGACCACCAGGAGATGACATTTGGGCCAAGAAAAACACAGGCGCCTGAAGTGGATCTTCTGTCATCAGGGTCAGATGCCCAGTCAGCATCACAAAACCCTAGTAACTGCATAGGTTGATGAACAGGGGCAGGTTGCAAGAGTAACCCATGTTGTATGGTGCCACTCAAATACCTTAGGATCCTTTTGATTGCCTTCCAATGTTCCTCCAGGGGATTGGACAGGAACTGACAGACTTTGTTGACTGAATAAGAAATTTCAGGCCTAGTTAATGTGGCATACTGCAAGGCACCCACAACAGATCTGAACTGAGTAAGATCCTCAACAGGAATAGAACCCACCTTTGATAATTTACTGGTAGAAGCCATGGGAGTGGGCATGGCATTAGCATTGAGCATATTTACTTTTGAAAGTAAATCAGTAAGATACTTTGTTTGAGAGAGAAGAATGGAACCATTAGGGAGGTGAGAAACCTGAATGCCTAGGAAGTAGTCAAGTTGTCCCAACTGTTTCAATGAGAATTTATCATTAAGAAGCTTGATCAAGGATGTGTAAAGGAAGTTAAATTTCCTGTAATGATGATATCATTAACATATACAAGAACCATGATCTGAAGTTTGCCTTGATGGAGCAAAAACAGGCTGGGATCACACCTACTAGCTTGAAAACCATGCTGAAACAGGGCACTCTTGAGTTTGTCAAACCAGGCCCTAGGGGCCTGTTTTAACCCATAGATAACTTTGTTCAATCTACATACTAGGGACCTGTCAGAGGCTGCAAACCCAGGGGGTTGTTGCATGAAAACTTCCTCCTCAAGAGTGCCATTTAGAAAGGCATTATTGACATCAATTTGTTAGATGATCCATTTGTGTGTGACAACAATAGTAAGGATTGTTCTGACTGTGACAGGCTTGATGACTGGTGAAAAAGTCTCCTGAAAATCACTGTCAGCCCTCTGATGAAACCCTTTTGCAACTAATCTGGCCTTGTATCTGTTGACAGATCCATCAGGGTTTTCTTTGGTCCTGAAGACCCACTTGCAGCCAATTGGCTTTCTAGAATCAGGTGTTTTCACCAAAGTCCAGGTCTGATTTCTCATCAATGCTTGAAATTCTTATTTCATTGCTTGGAACCAATGAGGAGTAGCCAAGGCTTGATCAATTGATGTTGGTTCCATGTGGGTTAAAAGCATTGTGGGATTGAGTCTAGGTAAGGTAATGCCACTTTTGGCTCTGGTTTACATAGGATGCACATTGAGAGGATTGATAAAAGGTTGGTTAGAGGGAGAAAAGTTAGAGGAGCCAGTTTTAGAGGAAGAGGGAGAAATGATAGATGCTTCAGCAGGGTCTGAAAGAATGAGGGCAGGATGTGATCGGTGGAAATAGAACTGACTATTTTGAAATGCTGGTTCGCGTTTGCGTTTCGCAAAATATCGCGGTAAGCAAGAGTCGCCACCGTCTTTTATTTTCTCCAACAAGGAAAGGACAAAAGCACAGCAAAATTCCTTTTCGAGATGTTTCTCGGTTCGGGAGGTAGACTATAGAAAGGGAAGGTGTTTGCACCCTTTCTATCAGTGGTTATCCACGAGCTCTTAGGTACTTGCTCACTATGTTTTCAAAAGTTTTGCTTTTCTTGTGTTTGTGGGTTTTGAAAAAAAAAGTTTGTTTGAAAACTTCGATTTAACTCTTGTGTCTGTCCTCAAGAGTGTATGAAGTGTTGTTTGAAAACTTTTGTCAGAAAAGTGTAAGTGCGAAAAGTTGTTTTTGTTTTGAAAGAGCAAGTACCTGAGAACCTCTACCTACTCAAAAGAAATTAAGTTGTGTAAATGTCCTTTAGACAGTACTATCCCACTATTGAGAAGCAGGTAGCACCGTCGTTGGAGTTTTCGGGTCAATTCGATTATATGGGACATGTGGTCACTAAAGCAATGGTAGGACGCCTTAGCGGTAACCCTAATGTCCTAGATCATTTTTTATCGAGGCAACTGTTCCGAGGCAACTTTGATCTTTAGACAGGAGGGCGGCCTCTAAAACACCCTATACTCAATGACCACGTCGAGGCAACCAAGTGAGGCGTACCCTAAGAGTGGCATGTGCGAGTGTGTCAGGTTTCATGTTAAGTTATCTTTGTACATGTTATGGTGAGCTACGATTGATTTTAATTTGAGGATAAGTCTTGTCATGCATAGCCTAGTTAACATACATCTAACAGTTAATAGTTACGGATAATAAAGCTAAACTATTACAAGGCGTCGGTCGGGTATTTACATCGCCAAAAACAAACCCTTGAAAAAGTAAATTGCGGGAAATTAAAGAAAAGCGATAAAAAAGTCCTAATTAAAGCTATTACATCCTAGGAGCAATTACATAATAATGGATCAAAAATAATCAAGAATAATATGCGCGAGGAAAAATTGAATCGGAGAAGTTCTTAGGGTTTTGACCCTTTTTGAGAAAGAAGGAAGTTTTTATTATTCATGAATTAAATTAAATCTAAGCTAATTAATTAATTAAATAAAAGAAAGTTATTTTTTGAGTTTTTTATATTTTTTAAGGAAAAAAGAAAAGATGGTCAAATATATTAATTAACCCTAATTCTATATCAATTTTATTTATTGTGAAGATATTAAAATTAACCTAATTACAAAAACTAAATTAATTATGTTAGCGTTTATTTACAAAAATAATAAATTAAGGGTGAAATTAATAAATAATAATAAAAAATATTATATTTTAGTTTTCTGATTTTATTATGAAAAAATTAATTTGGTTAATTAAGTAACAATAATAATAATAATTAGTAAAACAATTAAATGGAAAATATAAAAGAATAAAAGAAAAAAGGAATAAAACCCAGGGGGTGATGGGCCAGCTTTGGAGGTGTTTCTGGCAATTCTCAGGCCCAAATACTGCAAGCCCTTTTGACTTTTGTGATTATCCATGCGCTGGTTGACTAAGGACCATGACAGTCCTTCCATCTAGGCCATTGGATTTCAGTTTGAAGACATTTGGCGTCTGGGAATTGGAGATCCATGATATGCTATGCCTGCTGCGTCACACACAATCACCTAAAGAAAAATTATAACAAATATTTGGGGGACCTGGGGTTCGAACCCAGGTCCCAATGGACTTTGCACGCTTTCCCCAACCACTCAGCCAACGCGTTCATATTGTTATTAAAATAAAGAGCAATAATTATATAAGAAAATAATCAATATGCTGTAATAAAACAAAAATAACGCGCGCTTTTCAAACTGTCCAATGAAGTATCAACACATCATCATCTTCTTCGTTATATCTGCATATTCAGAATCAGATAGCGGGGGTTTTTAACCCCCACTAACCCCTGCAAGGAAAAATAGCGATTAGCACCACAGTACATATAAATATTTCACGAGGTATTGGGCTTGTTCGTCTTGGCCACACGAGTTCAGTCATGTGTCTTATGAGTCCTAATTTTGCCTGGATTGAATAGCCCTAATTTAAAGCTCAAGAACCCTAAAAAATCAGTTATGGCATCTTTTGATTCAGGGCGTTATAGCTCAATTAAATTATACCATTAGCTTCGTATGGTTCCTAGCAACACAAATCAAACACAAAAGCATGTTAAATATGCATGAATTAAGAAATACGATTCTGAATAAAAAAGGCAAACCGTGAAACTGTGTGCAACGATTCTTTGAGCTTTGGTGCGTGAATTCAATTGCAAAACGTTCCTGACACTTCCTGCAATGTGTTTGAATGAAAAGCACGCCTTGAATTGGCCTGGATTGCAAGAACAAATTTTCAATTTTTCTTGGAATTTCTTGAATTGGCTATGGTTTTTTTCTGCAGCTTTTTCACGTCCTTTTGATTAGGGTTTGCTTGCATATGTATAAGGCAATTGAATTAGGTCAAAAACTTGGGCCAATATCCATTGCATTGATGATTGAATCCTTGATTGAAAAATCAAATATCCTTGATTTTCATGATTGAACAAAGTTGCCAATTTTGGATTTTTTGTATCTTTGACTTGGTGCACGAATTTTCCAGCATGTTTAGGTCATATTTGCTTCACAAAAAGATTTAAAAAAACATATCTTCTATTTTCTTATGATTTAAATTGATTAAATGAATTAATATTAATTAAAAATCCAATTAATCAATAAAAATAAGAAAATAAATCCAATTAAGCTTGACGGGTCGTGCATAGGTCATGGATGAAGTTTCAAGAAGAGATTTGAGGCCCATTAGCAAAAATAAGGTGTTTTGAGCAAAGTTGACTTTTACAAATTCATGAAAATTTCCCAACTTCTCCAATGCACAACTTGCTCAATTTTGATCATATGACCATGTTCTTGGACATTTTGGAAAACCCTTGAAGTCCTCTAACCAATGCCTTTGGTACCATGTCATTTGGATTTACCAATCTCAAGTTATGGTCTTTGACTCAAAGTGTACTTTTGTTGACTTTTGAAATTGACCTATAATGTAAAAATTGGTAACTTCTTATGAGAGCATTTCTTGGACTTGGAGTGTGAAGATGGATTGTAGGAAATTGAATCCTCTTCAAAATGAGCATTGGATGGGATTTTTCTGATGAACCATGAAAAAGTTATGCCCTGGTCAAGATACAGTTAACTTTTCTACTGTCCAAAAATAGTAACTTTTGCATCTTGATGATTTTTGAGCCATTCTTGTGGAATCATGATCAAGACTTGATCAAATGATGATTGTGACCTAAAAATAAGATGTTGACCAAAAATTCTGACTTTTGCCTGCAAAATGACCATTTTGCCCTTGCAGTTGACTGTAGGTCAAATGGAGCTTTTGACTGTGTAAATTGGCACTGTGAGTCTTGAAACTTGGCATGTAGGTGCTTGAGAATATATATAGGCCTATGGGACTTGTTTGAACCATTGAAAATCCCAAATTCCTTGAAAGAACCAAAACCCTAATTTCAGCTGGCTTAGGAGGTGGTTTGACTGTACAACCCTTTGAGCAATCTTGACCAATTTGAAGATCATTCTTGACAAATCTTGAAGAATATGGGAGGGTAAATTTTGGGGTACAACACAGGAGAACAGGGAGGGGTGTGGTCAACATTAGCTAGGACTGGTTGGTCATGAGTATGAGAAGCTGAAGCAGAACATGAAGGAATATGGGATGCAGTAGAACTTGAGTGAGAAGCTGAGATAGACTCAGACTAAGAGACCGAAGGAGAGAAAGATTTATGATGTTCAGCCTGAGTAGGAGAAGGAGGATTAAGGGAAGGAGAGGGTGTAGGCTTCCTGGATTCAGGGGATGGAATTATAGAAGGTAATGACCAGGAGGAAGCATTAGTAGAATTGAGATTTGTGTTGGAAATGGAAGATTGAGATGCAGTGGGAAACAAGGACTGGTATGGAAATTTAGAATCGTGAAACACCACATCTTTGGAAGTATAGATGTGGCCATCAGAAGCTAGGCAGTTGTAACCTTTGTGAGTTGTAGAATAGCCAAGAAATAAGCACTTTTGGAACCTATAGGCTAACTCATGAACATTATAGGGACGAAGGAAGGGATAGCAAGAACAGCCAAAGACCTTAAGGGGGCTTATTAAGAAGTTTGAAATAAGGAGACAAATTGTCAATTGTGGGACTAGGTATTCTGTTAATAAGATAGGCAACTGTGACAAAGGCATGGTCCCAAAATTTTAGAGGAAGAGTGGATTGGGCTAGAAGTGTGAGCCCTATTTCAACTATATGCCTATGCTTACGTTCAACAAGGCCATTTTGGTGATGAGTATGAGGACAGGTGAGTCTATGAACAATACCCAAATCATTTAGATATTTGGTGAGAGGCCTAAACTCTCCTCCACCATCACTCTGAACACATCTGATAGGACAATTGAATTGAAGTTCAACCATTTTCTTAAACTGAGTAAACTGGATAAAGGTATCAGATTTGAGTTTGAGAGGAAAGACCCAAACAAACCTAGAAAAGGCATCTACACAAGTGAGGAAGTATGTGTAACCACCTGTAGATGTTATAGGTGCAGGACCCCAAAGATCACAAACAACTAATTCAAAAGGATGAGTGTAAACAGTGGTAGATAGGGTAGAGGGTAATATGTGAGACTTGCCAAGGCAGCAAGCTTGACACAATTCTGTAGGTGGTTTGGGAAAATTGGGGAAGTTGCATAGTTTGAAAACTTCAACTAGAGAATGATGATTAGGGTGTCTCAATCTAGTATGACAAAGAACATATTTACTTGTGGCTATGGAGGATGAACTATTAGAATGTGAAGAGGATACATGAGTATTGTAAGTAGTGGAATTAAGAGAAGGAGTATGAGTAAAATTGCTCGTATTAATATGAAACTTGATCAGGATTACAAAGAGTATTGCAATAATTTATACAATTTGGTAAACAACTGATAACAGGAGTATTGTGTGCTACAGATGAAAAAGACAAATTACAGCTAGCCCTGCAGTTTGGAGATTGGGCAGAACAAGAATTTGGAAAACTAGACTTGGATAGCTGAGTGGTAGGATTAGAGAACTTGTAAAGTCCATCATCTCCAACAGACCCACGAAGTAACACTTCAGAAGTAGCCTGAGATTTAACAACACAAAAATTAGGATGAAATTCAAAAAAGACATGATTATCTTGAGCAAATTTGCTCACACTCATTAAGTTTTTGGTTATGTTAGGGACAAGGAGCAGATTTCTAAGGGTAAGAGATATGTTAGAAGTATGTGGCAAGTGAAAGGACATGGAACCAACAGAATTTATAGACAAACCTTGGCCATTTCCATGAAAACTTGCTCAGTTCCTAGCAAAGAAACAGAGTCAGACAAATTAGAGGCATCAGGAGTAACATGATGAGAAGCTCCTGAATCAGGATACCACCATTGGTTATTAAAACCAGCTTCAGAACCTGCATAAAACGCCTGTGGTGCAGAAGATCTAGGAGGTGCACTACCTCTGGGAATAGAATAACCAAACTGAGCTGGAAACATAGGGCGTGATTGCATAAGGAATGGATTATACGAAGCTCTTGGAGGTGGATATGCAGCACTACTGGAATTAGAGTAACGATAGTAGCAGACAGACGCGTCATGTCCAGCTTTATGACAAATCTGACATTGCATTTTGCCAAAACGGCCTCCACCGCGTCCATAGCGACCACCACCACGACCGAAACGACCTCCACAAGATCCATAAGCGTGATTATCAGCGTTGGCAGTCACGTGACTCGTACCTTGAGGGAAAGTGTCCGTCGGTGCTGGTTGATCAGAGGTAACCGGCAAGAACGACGGTGGCGCCTGAGTCAGATTCACCGTTGCTGGTTCAGTAACCACAGCCTTACGATGCTTCTCAAGGCGCGATTCATGCGCTAACAGTGACGACTCCAATTCATCCAAGGAACTCAATTCATCTTTGTTGTTGACAGCAGCGACAATTAGATCGTACTCTTCAGGCAAAGAATCAAGAACGATCTCGATTAGGTTACGTAACGGAACTGGATCCCCAATCAAAAGCAGAGAGTCGCTGATTTCGCGTGTACGCGCGATGAGTTCCGTAATAGTGCGAGTACCTTTCGTAAGCTGTCGGAGCTCCGATCGCAATTGACGCGCTTTGGTTGTGAGGAGCGTATTGAAGTAGCAATGGATTTCAGTCCATACCTGCCACGAATGTCTGCACTCTACAAGCTTTGGGAGAAACGAATCTGATACAGTAGAGAGGAGCCAAGTGCAGACAAGTGCGTCTTGTTGTTCCCACTCCAGGTACGCAGAATTCTCACCACGTGGTGTAGTATCGGAATCGGACGGTGATCTCTGAGGAATCACCGGAACTGTAACAAATCGTTGAAGGCGATGACCGCGTACGACTCCGTCAATCTGTTGCTTCCATTGCTTGAAGTTCCTATCATCAAGCTTTACAGAGATCAAGTGAGAAAGCTTCACTTGCAAAGACGAAAACAAGGACTCCATGGATCGAAAAAAATTTTTAAGCTCTAGATACCATGATAGAATTAGGTAAGAAGAGAAAAGAAGAAAGCAATTGGAGAAGTTGAGATTCTGTTATTCTGTTTGTTAATCTTGAAGATATAGAGAGCACTCTTTATATAGAGAGGCTTGGATCATAACAAACTAAAACTGCCCTAACAGAAAGTGACCGCTCAGCAAATATTCTAACAGAATAGTATAACAGAAAATGTAAATCAATTGCCAAACAATATGACAACAATATTAATTATCAATAATTTTCATTCTCTTACATTCTCATTATCAATAACCAACTTTCACTCACTTTTCACACAACCTTTTCATTGTTTTATTTTTATTTTTACACATCATGATTATCTGATGGTAGTTTGTTTTTTGAAAATTATATTGTCATTAATTATTTCCGGAGGTCAATTTTTTTTCCACACACATTATTGTACATAGGAGGGCAATTGATTCACGTTACCACTCTTTTGTACACACAGACACAATGTATAGAAAACCACATTCTTTATTACGTTTTTATTGATTCATATTCACAAACATCTGCATACACCATCACACTTTTCACACAAGAAATCCTTATTTTCACTAACATCATCGATCACTTCTCTAAAAAAGAAAAAGAAGAAGAGCAAGCAAAGACCGATTCTAACGCACTCCGACGACTCACTTGAAGCAGCGCCGTAACACCCCGCTTTCGTAATAGCTTCCCATCGCTCCCTCCGATTGCAAGCCGCGGAAGCACACCGCGATTCCGCACCAGCTCCTTGCGCCACCCTTCCGGCCACCTCCAAACGCAAGCCACACACACAAATGCTCTGCCGCCGTCGTGAATGCCGAGAGGTAAGTTTTTTCTCCTTTTTTGTTTTGTTTTATTTCTTCTTTGATTTTGACACCTGATGGTTGTATTGAATTTGTTTTTAATTAATTGAAAAAATTTGTGAAATTGAAAGAGGAAAGAGAACCCTTTGTGCCTCTACTGCGTATGTATATGTCGGCTTTATTTGAGTTTTATTTGCGTTTGTAAATGAATTTAGTTTTCAATTGGTTGAGATTCACATCATTCTAAATATTGACTAATAATATATACTAATTTTTAAATATTAATTTGTATTTATAATAAATTGTACAATTGATTATCTAAATTTAATTATATAAACAATAGTAAAAAACTTTTAGAGATGAACATTAAAATGAACATTGTACAACTGATATCTCACACATACGTTCACATATATACGTGAATCTACCTTTATTACAATAAACGGTCTACAACTGTTAAATTGAGAAATAAAATTAGAAATAAAAAAAATTAGATGAATATACTTGACCAATAGAATATTAAGTCTTTAATGTTAATATGATTTTGTTAAAAATATACAATTCCACGAAAGCACACCGCGATTCCGCACCAGCTCCTTGCGCCACCCTTTCGGCCACCTCCAAACACAAGCCACACACAAATGCTTTGCCGCCATTGTGAAACATCAGCAATTTTTTTTTAAAAAGATGGAGATTAAAAAAAATAGTATATAATTGATATCTCATAGATACGTTCGCATGTACCTGTGAATCTATCTCTAGAAAAACCTTCATTATGATGAACAATATATCGCTGTTAAATTGAGAAATAAAAAGACATCTCTTAAATAAAGAATACAACTATAAATTTATTTTTTGTATAAAAATATTTTAAATTGAAAAACTAAATCATTCATATATTTTTATAATGAAAAACTAAATTATTCATATTTTAAAATGAAAAATAGTCAACTTATTCATATGTTTTCAAAATGAAAAACTAAATTATTCATACTTTTAATAATTGATTATAGAATTTTTCCATTTTAAAAATGTTCAAATATAACAATATTGTATCAATTTATTTCTTAATTAAAACTCGTGTAGGAGACATATGAATATATATTGCAATGTAATTAAAAATTTTGAAATTATGAGAAAATGAGTGATCCACTAACAGTGTAAAATATTGACAGTGTAAAACAGTTTTATATGGTCAACTAATCACAATTATATATCTAATTAAATCACTATTTTATTTTTTAAAAAAATTTAATGACATATCAAACTAATAAGTTTCTATTGGATGACAGTGCATATCCGTTAAACTCTTTTTTTATATCGGTCAATTTTTATCTATCATCATAATTTTTTTCATGATTACCATTTTTAAAAATGAATTATTTCAAAAACTAAACATTTATTATTGTTTAAAAAATATAATAATATTAATAATGTTTTAATAACATATTTTTTTCTTCAATTTTTAAAAATAAATGATAATTAATAGTTTTAAGTGTATTTAGAAATATAGTATCTAATATTAAGAATTACATATTAATTTTTTTATTTCTTACAAAATATCAACCATTTAAAAGTTTAAGATAAAAGGAAAACATTATATCTAAAACAATCAAACATTAAACTATGTTTTTAGTTTTTACAGATATATTTTCTTTGAAAAGTGAGAATAATGACTATTAATAATTATAGGAAAAACATTAAATTTAATAATCTAATCATTTATGTATAATAAATAAGTATGGTAAGTAATTGTAAATAAGTTAAAGCAAACAATTAAGTTAATTTAGTCCATTTTATTACTTTCTAAGTACCAGGTTCAAAAACATCAATATTCTGATTCTTGTTCTATAATATATGGAGATCAATATTCTAAATTAATATTCTAAGTACCTAGTTTTATAATATATGGACACAAATAAAATGACAACTATAGCTAACTCTTCATGTATGCAAAAAGCAAAGGCAATTTAATTTCATTGACTACATAGTTGATAGTGTGA
Source organism: Vicia faba (assembly GCA_948472305.1). Lineage (NCBI taxonomy): Eukaryota > Viridiplantae > Streptophyta > Magnoliopsida > Fabales > Fabaceae > Vicia > Vicia faba. The sequence goes on from OX451735.1 coordinate 1,542,530,196, forward strand.
CCTATGAATCCAAAACAAAGTACAGGCAAAATTGGTGATTAATATTAAAAGTATTCTCTCTCATATATATATATATATATATATATATATATATATATATATATATATATATATATATATATATATATATATATATATATATATTATGTACAAATCATAAGCAAGAACGATTGTGAACCCTCATTTAACATGTGGTTTTTTGTTTGTTTGTTGGTGTAAGAAATTATTTAATTGTTGTGAGAATACATTATTGCCAATGCCATCTTTCCTTCTAACACTGCCAACTTAGAACGCAAAGAGCATAGTCTGTCTTGAGCATTCATGATTTCAGTCTCTTAAAATTTCCAAGCATCAAAAAGTTTTTCAAGATTATCATAAGTGTCCTTATACTCCTATTACAGAATATAAAGCAGATAAATCAATAATTATTTTAAGAGTTTCTGAAGGGAAACCTTTAAAGCGATTTTGACAAAGAAAGAAAAAAATTTCGATAAAAAAAGTGAACATTCTTCTAGGGTCTGGTTTCTTTACGGTAAGCAACCATACATTTGTGGTAGTTAGTAGCTACTCCTTTACTCCTTAATTAATTAAATAGCACACATTGTAAAATATCCTAAAATACTAATTTTTCTCATTCATAGAATATGTGCCCTCGTAAAGATAGGTGATGACAAATTCTGATATCTATTTTTTTCTATCATTGAAAAAATAAAATCACCCATCCATCGTGAAAATATAAAGATAATTGGTACATGAGACTCTCAGGCAGTGTGTGAATCATGTTCTATTTCTTGACTTATTATTGGAGTAAGTTACATGAACGCCCTATTATTAGTTCATTATACTATAACATTTAAGACTTACCGTCAACATTGTAACATCACTGGTGTTTGACCTCAATGAGTACAATACTGTGGATAGCTCTGATTCTAGAAGTTGGATACGAGATTTTATGTCATTGTGATTTGCATCTAATCTGATTTCTCTGTTTACATGCTCGCGAGAAAAATCTCCTATTTTGACAATTTCAGGTCTTCTTGAAACATCACTCACACCTCCTTTCTAAATATCATTGGGAAAATTTCAGCATCTATACGTCACACAAATATATTAGTTGATCCTGACTGTAATACAAAGAAAGGAACAACTTGAAATGTGAGATAGATTACCTTCAAACATATATTGAATTACATTATTTTCTCAGCATGTAACTGTTTATCGTGGAAATTGGTAAACAACCGCTGATCTTCTAAAAAGGGTTTATTTGGTGACTTACAGGATCGATCAGATTGATCCTAGGACATGTGCTGAGTTTTTTATATAAGCAAGTGAGTTTAAGTGAAAAGGGTTGAAAAGGAAAGTAAGAGCAAAGGAAAGGTGCAGGCAAAAAAAACTTGATAAAAGTGCAAGTAAAAGGTAAGTAGAAAGGGTTGAGAAGAGTTCAAGGATAAAGGTTGAAAATGCTAAAAGGTGCAAGTAAAAAGCAGAATAAAGTAACTTTGCAGTAATGATAAAGCTTGCGCATGAATGTAAATGGAAAGAAATGTAAAGGAATTGTGAAGACTTTGATTGAAATAAAAGATGGTGTTTCAAACGTACATTCTTAATATCTTTTCTCTCACAGCGGGTACTCGGATATGATTGAGTGACTTGTATTAATAAGTTGAACACCCAAAAATCTACATGAAATCCCTATATTTATACTAAAACTAAGTAACCGTCAAGCATTTGCCTCGTTCCAGGATGAGGACAAGTGTCCTCTGCATATGCTTCGACTTCTATCTTCATGTCACGTTGCTTTCCTCAACTGTCAAGTGAACTGCCTTTCCCTCCTTTCTTCAGATTAAAAATTCACTTACTTGTTGATACAAGGATCTTTCAGTCAAAGACCGCAGGATCCTCTCGGTTGAAGACTACAAAAACTTCTTGGTCGAAGACCAACTTTAACTTAGAAAATTTTCTAAGTGTTTTAGGCTCTTCTGGTCGAAGTGTTGGCAACTTTGGATTTCTTCAATCTATTTTTAGCCAATAAGACCAATATATTGTGGGTGTCGAATTTAGGAGCTAACAAATTTCCCCCCAAGAATGTCAGTTTCAACACAAGAAGAAATAGTCATTCTTTAATATATCTATTCGACACATGTAAGCTTTTTGACCACAAAAGCTTATCGTATACTTTTTCTCTTCCACCAACCCCTGCTGGTATCAGCGTCATCATTACACTTTTCCAAGACGTCACCATCAGTCAGTCGTTACACGCTGCCATGATGGCCATTATCCCTACAACCTAGGAAAGCATGGCAAACGTCTCCATTACGTGTTCGTATAACTGCCTTAGAGCTCACCACGTGTCCCACTCACACTGCAGCATTAAATGGTGTTGAGGAAAAACACTCTTCTCTGGCCACTATAAATAGCCATGAGCACTTCTCTTTGGAATTTTTTACAAATGCTTAAAATTCCTTGTTTCCCTGTATTCAAAGAAACTTTTGATAACTTCATCTCTTTCATCATTCTTCTACCAACATAGCCATGGTGTTCCTCTCAAACGCTCCAAATAACCCCAAAGCCAAAGATGCCTCCGATTCACCATAACAACCAGAAGTTTTTGCAACTAGTTTTATCCCTTCCTTGACTGGGGAACGAAGGTTTGTTCCGGAACCCATGACTAAAGAATGGCGTGATGCCTACAATTCACAGGTACTCATTCTTGTTAGATATTCTGGGCAAATGTATGCCATGTCTGGTCCATTGTCTGTATGTATCGAAAACCCTAAGCATAACAACACTTTCTTTCCAACTCACCCTAGGCTCAAGCCTATAGATTGCGCAAAGAAGACTAGAGATGAACCTGAGGATGCAACTCCTGCTAATCAACAGCATTCTCAAACGAAAAAAGACATAAACCTCCAGTTTATGAATAAAGGGAACCGAATCTTTAGCTCTTGCCCTAGCTTGACTTCAAAATATCCAGAATGGTTGAATAAGATGGAAACAGTACAAACCCAAATCTGGAAAGACATGGGGATTTATGATCTGGTCATGTTATCAAAGACTGAGTTATCTTATTGTCCCCTCGTGCTGGTATCTTCTTTGTACTTTTGGGATAACGCATATTTCACCTTTCATTTACCTTGTGGAATGGTGACCCCTACTCTCTTCAACATAGCAGCCATCACTGGCCTTCGACCAACTGGTGACTACTTTGATCCGGAGGATATGTATGAGGATACCATTGGGTTTTCGACAATGAAACCCACATATACTACTTTCTTCAACCATTTTCATGACAAACCCAACAACATTGTTTCTGAAGTGGAACACATAACTTTCTTATCTTTGTGGTTGCCTCGTTTTGTCTTCTGTACCAAGTCACTCCAAGTGACGAAGAAAATGCTCACTCTTGCGACTCAGCTTCATCATGGCTACAATATTTGTTTGGTTAAATTGATTTTGACCAACCTTTATGAGTCCATCAGTAATGGTGTGACTCAACTTAAAGTTATAGGTGATAGAGCCAGTTTTCTCCTTTCTGGCCCTTTCTGGCTTCTCCAACTTTGACTCAATGCCACATTTGAATAATTTCTTCCCCAGAAGAATAAAATCAATGAGAAAGCCCCAAATATCCTTAACAGGAGGGTCGAAGGCACCAGGTTGGCTCTATTGACTCCAACAGATGAAGGTCAACAATTTCAGAAAGCATTTACCAGCTTCGTAATGATGTTTGTGAAGCACAAGGAATTCGTTTCGACCATGGCTCCCTTTGCCAATCGAAAGGTTGGTCCAATATGGTTTACTCGACCATATCCCTCGATTGAGGATGAGGATTGTGCCGAAGAGTATGTGGCTATTTGGGAGTCTTTTCTTCGCCCAAGAATTATGCCACTGAGATTCAAAAGTTTGAAGAATAACTGAGCTTAATTGCTTATCAACCGAACCTCGTTTCTCTCCAGTTTGGCATAATTCAATCACTCCCAAACCCAATCTATCCTCGATAAAAGTCTTTGTTGTATTATAATGCAGACTATTCGGAAGAGGCTGCTACCAAGCAAATTAGTAGGTACGTTGGTCGAACCGTACTAACCTTGTTCGACTTCAAACTCAACTTCCAGTGTTCTCCCATCTTTGGAGGCTGGTGGAAGCAATACTACGACGAAGAGTTCTTCGATGCGAAAGACTTTGCTGACCATCTTCAAGAGGCGTTTTTGTTGGTCTCTGACAAGATCAAGAAAGGTGCTCTTTCTTCTTTAAAGCAAACGCCTTATTTTTCTTTGATTTAATCATTTGATATATGACTCATGTTTGCTTATTTTCTAGTCGTCAAGAGAACCACTATCAAGAAAGCCGCTGAAAGCCCAAAGGGAGGAGACTCTTCTACAAAACCTCCACCACGGGTAAATACTCTTTGCCCTCAATTTCCTTTAACATATCACCAATGCTGATGTTTTCGACTCTTTTCTTTTTAGGCCACTAAGAAATATACGCCAACCAAGAGGAAAGTTCAGGAAGTCACACTCTCCAGTGATGATGAAGACACGCCTCATATCCCTCTCAAGAGACAGAAGAAGCCAACTCCCATTTCTGAACCTCGCCCGAAAACCAAGATTAAGGTTATGGCTACCAGGCCTAAACCTACTCCTATCACCATTCAAGAGCCCACCGAACAAGAAATAGCTGCTAGAATGAATAATCCGAGCGAGAGAGACAATTCAAGCTCTGGTGCTGAAGTTCTACCCCAGGTAATAATTTCGACCACCTAATATTATTCCTTGAATTAGTTTTGCAATAATTCTAATAACAATCTCTCAATCTCCAGGACATTGCTGGCACTTCCAAACAGGTTCCCGTACCTGTAGAAGATTTTGTCACCTTACTAAACAGTGAAGGCAATCCCACTTACATGCCTTCTTCAGCGAAAGGGTCTTTTGTAAGTTCAGCTAGTGAGGTGAACCAGACTTCTGAACATCAAACTGCAGACATTGGGGATCCAAATAAAGAAGTCTCTAGTGAGGAAGATTATGACTTGCCACACGCGAATCTCATGACTCCACAGGTTACCGATGATGAGCAGGGAGAACAAGAAGAAGTTGCTGACTGTTGTACCCCAAAATTTTCCCTCCCATATTCTTCAAGATTTGGCAAGAGCATGGCCCAAAATCTCTCAAGGATTGCACAGTCCAATTGACTCCTAACACAGTCAAAAATTAGGGTTTTGGTTCTGGCAAAGAAATTGAGGTTTCCAAGGGTCCAATCAAGTCCCATATGCCCATATACATTGTCAAGCATCCATATGTCAAGTTTCAAGACTCACAACATCAAATTGCACAGTTAAAAACCCTAAATGCCCCACAGTCAACTGCAGGGGCAAAATGGTCATTTGACAGTCAAAAGTCAAAATTTTTGGTCAACATCTCATTTTGAAGCCACAATCATCATTTGATCAAGTCTTGATCATGATTCCACAAGCATGGCTCAAAAAGTCTCAAGATGCAAAAGTTTCTATTTTTGGACAGCTGAAAAGTCAACTGCAAATTGACTAAGGCATAACTTCTTCATGGTTTATCAGAAAAATCCCATCCAAATCTCATTTTGAAGGGGATGACATTTCCTACAACTCATCTTCACACTCCAAGTCCAAGAAATGCTCTCACAAAAAGTTATCAATTTCAACATTATAGGTCATTTTCAAAAGTCAACAAAAAGGCACTTTAAGTCAAAGACCATAACTTGAGATTGGTAAATCAAAATGACATGGGACCAAAGGCATTGGTTAGAGGACTTCAAGACCTTTCCAAAATGTCCAAGAACATGATCATAGCTTCAAAATTGAGCAAGATATGCATTGGAGAAGTTGGGAAATTTTTGGGAACTTTCAAAAGTCAACTTTGCCTAAAACACTTCAAATTTGCTAATGGGCCTCAAATTCTTCCTTGAATCATTACCCAAAGCCTATGTACGACCCATTGAGCTCAAAAGGATTTATTTTCTTATTTTTAATTAATTAATTGAATTTTTATTCTTATTAATTCATTTAATTAGTTTTAATTGTAGAAAAATATCAAATAATGCTTTTTCAAATCTTTTTATGCAACAAATATACTCCAAATATGCTAAAGATTTCGTGCATCATCCAAGGGGACAAGATCTTCCACAATTGGCAAAGTTTTAATGGAAAAAGATTGGAAAATACATGATTGGCAACCAAATATCCAAGCCATTAATTCATGGACTTTTGGGCTCTTTCTTGACCTAATTTGCTTCACATACAAAGGCTGAGTGAAACCCTACTTATACATACACGAAAAAGCTGCTCATGCTCCATAACAAAATTGCAAAATTTCAACAAAAAGCTTGAAACTGATTTCATAGTTGCAGGATAATTTAAGGCCTAAAGTCTATTCCAACACGTTGCTGGACCTTCCAGGAGTCTATTGGCATCAAGAATCAATCCCAACACGTGAAGAATCCAAGAACATAGCCCACACGGTTTGCTATATTTTCTAAATTCGTATATCATCATTCATGCGCTTTTAACAATTTTTTGGGATTGATTCATGCTCATAGGGACCTTCTGAAGCTGTTGGTACCATTCAATTGAATTATAGCCCCCTGAAATGAAATTCACCATGGATGAAACCTAGGGTTGCAGAACATCCAAATTAGGGCTTTCCTTGTATGGAAAAATTGGACCATCAAACCTATATGGACAAATTCGTGGCAACGAGACGAATTGAATGATACCCTCGTGCCCTTTTTATATTTCATCCTCTTCTAATCGCTATTTTCACAGTTTCAGTTTAGTGGGGGTTTAAAACCCCCACTATTTGTTTTATATTTATAGGAAAAAGATGAAGAGGAAGCATGCGTGGCTAAGCGTGATTGGGAGATTCAAACTTTAGCGCGTTTTTCAAACGTTTCAGCATAACTAACCTTTTTTATATATTATATTTTCTATCCATTATGTATACAAACAAACGCAATAGCTCAGCTGGTTGGCAACATGTCCCTCAAGCGTTGGGACCTGGGTTCGATTCCCAGGTCCCCCACATAATTCTTAATTTTTGTTTCCATGTATTCTAGTGCAGCACTCATTCCATGGCCTACCATGAGTCCCACGCCTATGCTTGCCAAGTGGCCCTGATGAGCAATCCAATGGTCAGAAGGTGGATTCCATGGTACACTCCAGTCAACCATCATGCATACAATCTGGAAAGTCAAACGAGCTTATGCTTCAGTGGGCCTGAATTGCTGCAGTTTTACCTCCATTTGGGCCAGACACCCCCCCTTGTTTGTATATTTAATTTCATTTTCTTTTCTTTTTAATTCTTTTAATTGCTTTAATTATGTTTATTAATTCACTAAAATAATTTTTTCCATCATAAAAACAGAAAACCAAAAAATGTTTTATATTTAATTCTTATTAATTTCTTCACTAATTAATTTTTGTAAATAAACTCTAACAATTAACTTAGTTAATTTAGGTTTTAATTTTAACACTTTTTTCTTAATAAATAAAAAATATCTAGAATTAGGTTTTTGACATTTTCATCTTTTCCTTAATTAAATTATTTATTCCTATTTATTATTATTATTATTTTGTAAATAAACATGTACATTAATTAATTAGTAAATTAGGTCAATTTTAATATTTTCTTTAATAACTAAAAATAATCTAGAATTAGGGTTTCCTTGTAAATTCTTTTCTTTATTTCAAAAACATAAAAAACACTTTTCTTTAATTAAATAATTAAGGTCTTTAATTTAATTTAATTTCAAGCAAAGGGTCAAAACCCTCGGACGTTCAATTTTAATTTCTATTTCGCGCATTATTTTCTTTTTGAATATTATGTAACTGCTCAAGGATGTAATAGTGATTAGGTTTATCGATTTTCTTTTTACTTTCCGCATTTTTATCAAAAACGGGTCTTTGTACTTTGGCGATGTATAGACCCGCGCCTTGTAATAGCGTAGCCTTTATCTTTCCGCTTTTACATTTCCCGCACTCTTAAATTCTAAATTGCATGAAAGAATGTATGGTTAATTAAAAACAAGCGTAGCTCACAATGCCATGATCAAAGATAACTGTTAAACTGAAAACAACACACAAATACACACACCACTTCTAGGGTACACCTCACCTGTTGCCTTCGAAACATGGTCGTCAAGTATAGGACGTTTTAGTGAGTCCTTATGTCCATGATCCAGTTGCCTCGAAACAGTTGCCTCAGAATAGTTGCCTCGAAACGGTTGCCTCGGATTAAAAAAGGATCAAGGACATAAGGGTAGCTTCTAAGGTGTCCTGCTGTTGCTTCGGTGACCACGCTGTCCCTAAACTCGAATCGACCCGAACACCTCCAACGGTGGTGCTACCTACCTCTCAATGGTGGGATGGCACTACCTTAAGGACTTATACACAGCCTAATTCCTTAGGGTAGGTAGATGACTCATGGATACTTGCTCTCTAAAAAACAAAACAAAAATCTTTTCACACTGACACTTTCAAAAGGCTTTCAAAACAATTTTTCAAACACTCTTGAGGACAGATACAAGAGTTATTCAGAAATCTTTCAATGAAACTTTTTTCAAACCCACTCACAATTGAAAAGCAAACATTTTGAAAACATAAAGAGCAAGTATCTAAGAGCCCATGTATAACCATGGCTAGAAAGGGTTCTAACACCTTCCCTTTCTATAAATCTACCTCCCGAACCGAGAGACAATCTCATAAGGAATTTTGCTGTGCTTTTGTCCTGTCCATGTTCGAGAAAATAAAAGATGGTGGCGACTCTTGCTTCCGCGACATTTCGCGAACCAGCGTTAAACAGTCAGTTCTAAATCCACCGATCACAGAACTGGCGACTCTGCTGGGGATTTATAAAAGTGAGGTGTACCTTAGGACTAAGATCACTTGTGTTTTCAATTGTCTGAATTGTTGGCTTTATTATTGTGGGTACTATCTTGGGAGTTCTATAGATCCTAACCCGGATCTGGGGGATACCTTCTTTGAAAGTAGCAACAAGACTGTGAGGGAACTATGCGGGGTATACCGACATGGTTGAAGCAGTCTGCTACGTTGATGTGGCACATTGGTGAGTACCGGTAACCCTTGAGTCAAGTCAAGGAGAGTACGGGGCCGCCGCGTGGTGTCGTGAAGCATCAACTGACCTTAGGAACCTTAATTGAACCATCTTGGCCTCTTTAGGGTAGTGAGATAACTGACTTTGGTGCAGTCCGAAGTTGGTTGATACTCGATACTACACTCAGTTGAGGGTTGTTTTCTTGGAATATTTCGGTCGCCAGTTCAGTGGCTAAATCGAAACGATGAACACAGAAAACAATCCAATGATATTGAGATCCTTAGAACCCGGTTACTTCTGATAGGACAGGTTTTGAGCCCACCAACTTCAAGAGGGTAATGCCTAGACCCCATGCTGGCCTAAACTCTAAGGGCTGTCTTGTGTGACTTGTGTGCCTTCATACTTGAACTACTTGCATACTTGTTATCTAACAATACGAGTTCCTTGCAGGTTTTATTTACAGTCCTTAAACTGGGACTCATTACAGGGACTACTTACATCACTCCATGCATAGCATGCCATCATGCCATTGCATGCATCCTACATAAAGACTAACCCATTTCAAGGATCTCAAGGGCTTGTGATGCAGGTCATGATGAACCAGAATGTCTAGCAAGGGGCAAAGGGGATTTATTTTCCTCTAGCCAGGTTGATGACCCGAGTCAGGGGCTATGACCCACTCGATATGGTGAGCCTTGACTCTTGAAGAAGGACTCTCAACAATATGCAGTGCCTTCCATCAAGTTACAAAATGCAAACTCTAACAATTTTCTTGTTTACCCCGCGAGATCCTTGAAAACATTGCATGCATATCATACATATCATTGCATTACAAGTACCCTTGTTGCAGGTCACTTATCCTTTTTCGCTGTTTATTTCAGCAATGGCTTCCCAACAAGATAACCAGGGTCTTCATGCTCAAGAGACTCAGTTCAGGGAGATCTTCCTAAGCCTATCAAAGGGGCAGGAAGAGCTGAGGACACTCCTCATGGGGAATTTGGCCAAGAAAAGTCCCGAAGATGACAAGGACGAACGACTGAAACGTCTGCAAGCTGAGGTAGATACAATGAGAACCCAGATGCTGGGGCAAATGGCTCTCATACAAGGCTTATCTCGGGAGTAAGAAGAGTTGAGGACCATGATCAGTCAGCTCCACCAAGAGAGATACAACATGAAGCAACCAGTCCAAGTCAGGGACCAGGTCATTGATCAACTTCCAAGAGGACAAGAGTTTGGCATGGTGAAGAATAGACCTCTCCAAATTGCTACCACTTCACAAGCCCAGCATCAACCTCGCCCAGAGCAACAGGTTGATCAGAGTAAGCCAAGCAGGTCCAAGAGGCAATTCACCCAACTTAACGTGTCGCTGTTTCAAGCTCTACAACACCTGTTGAGGTTGAATCTGATTACACTAAGGGCTCCTCCCCGAAACCCCAACATCTCTGCTCCTAACTATCATCCCAACAAAAGGTGTGCATACCACTCTGATAGTCCTGGACATGACACTGCCGACTGCTGGGCTCTGAAGAATAAGGTCCAGGACCTGATTAATGAAGGAGTAGTAGATTTCACCCAAGTGGGTCAAGCTGAGTTCTTCTACCATCCCTACAGGATGCACCATTTGAAGTGACAAGTCCTGAGATGAGAAGACTTTTTGTCCATTAGAATTTTCAAGTTGTAATTTTCTTTTGATTGTTCAAATAATTATCATGTCAAACGCTGTTATTTCATTAATGCATCACATATGTCTGTTTTGAATCAATATATTCGCATTCTCTATATTCAAACTGCTTTCATTTTTTGTGATGTTCAAACTCTCGATTAATAATTCTAAGCCTCTTGAGGGAGGATGACAAAAGCAATACCACAATCTACAGTATGCTTTTGAACAGACCCCGTTGATGAGGTACATGCATTATTTCAATTCCTAAACACTGGAGTTATAAGGATGATAATCCCTCGTCAACCCCTTCGAGCCAAAGAAGTAGGAGTTTTTCTTTTCGAAAATTAAAACCCTTAATCATAACCTGGGGCAGGGTAGTTCTCTCAGTTGATCCAAGTGCACAACGAATGATCTCAAAAAAAAAAAGTCCTTCCAAAATCAAAAACAGTGATGGTTCCCTATAATCGTCAAGACAGGCAGTCGTTATCTTTCAAAATAAAAGCCCATTAAGTCAAAACCTATGAATGAGGCTTACAAAACTGGGGCATCCCGCTGACTGTAATCACAAAAGAACAGTTCAGGCAAAAAAAATAGGGATAACAAAATCAAAAAAGAAAAGAGGTCCTACAAACCCTCAACACAAAAAGAAATGACTGCCTATTCAAAATAAAATTTCAACATCCGAACCATCACTGGAATATCAGAGCAAAGACTCAAACAAGGTCTAACGCACGATCAACTGAGTTTAGGTTTGAAGAACATCACGAAGAGCGGGTGGGTACAAATATAATTTGAGCCTTTATCCTTTGTTTCTTAAACCGTGAACCAGGCCACGTTACAACCCTCAAAAAGTCCTAGCTGAAGCATGGGTTTGTTCGAAAGCATACTGTTACAAAAGGTATCCTGACTCCTTAAGGCTTACTGCAAAATCCTGAGTTGACATCACATTTTACAAAATTTGCTTGTTTTACTGAAAAATGCATTTTCAAAAACTTCAAGACAGACATAAGCTTTGCATTCTTAAAATAATATTGTTTGCATATGATTGTTTGTTCGAACAACAGAGAAATTCGCACGATGAATATCCAGTGAGCAAAAATCTTCTAAAAGGTCACCTCAAGTGGAAGAAACACTTCCAATCAAGGGGCAGACATGATCATGGTCCGTCATCTGGGGCAGTCCAGTCAAGATTCAGAGAATCTCTCAAAATGCCAAGCAGCCCGGGGCAAATCTCCACCTGAGTCACCTGGGGCATTGGACATGAGTTCCAGCTACGAATCTTGCGTGATCAACGAAGACCTTCTGGTGGTACGACAACACTTCTGACAGGGGCAACTCCCTACATCCTGAGAGCGTGAACATAGTCGAAAAATACTACGCATAATCAAAGACCCGCTAGGTTGACACACCCAGGCAGAAATAAGGGCTTCCCGGCGAACCAAAGGGGTTCGGGCAAAAATAAGTGATGAAATGAAAAAATATGTACACCCGGCAAGTCGAAAACCTGAAAAGGCGGCTTGGGCAAAAATGGGTATCCCGGTGGATTGAAAATCCGACAGGGCGGTCCAGGCAAAATTTAGGGATCAAAGGCGTACGACTATGTCCCGTCATCTCGTCACGTGCCTACCAAAGGAAGATTTGTCAATCAGCAGTTATCAAGACCTCCACAGGTACCTTCTTCTCCAGCGGAAACCGGGGCAATAGGAATTGTTTGAACTGTACAAGATGCTCTGTCCACCAAAGTACCAAGATAAGTTCGACTGAAGAATATAACCAAGATGCCTTAATTCCCTAGAGAGTGAGCCAAGGTTCGGCCATACTCCCCCCGAGCGGAGAAGGTACAATATCTCCAGCAAGTCAGCGACACTCTCCCCAAGCAGAGTTAGCCTACTGTCAGCCTCAAGGAAGTTGGATTATCCCCCGAAGATCTCAACATTCCCCAACAGAGTATACAAACATTCATAACAAGCATCCCCGGCCGTCTTGATCTAAGATTGTTCCCCGGCGGAATTCCAGACACTCCAGGGGAGCCACTTCCCCAGTCCAATTTGAAAAGTTTCCCCAGGAGAACTCAATCAATCTCCCCAGTAGATTCTGGAAGCTTATCCCCAGTAGATTCTGGAAGCTTGTCACCCGCATAGCACGAGCGCCCCTCCCGGCTTTATTCAAAGGTTATTCTCCACCAGAGCTTATAACTGGGTTATCCTCAGCTGATTGCCACGGAAAGATCGTCCCCGGCGAAGTCTTCCTATCCCCAGCGGAGTTCATCAAGTCTTCCAACAGAGCTCAACAATGGTATCCCCAGCGGAGTTATCATCAAATCTTAACGAAGTACCTCTCTACCCACAGAGCATTCCCCGCAGAGTAATCAATACGCCAAGTTTATTCCCCAACGGAGTCATCTTCCCCTACCGGTATTCTTGCAACCATCACCCCAGCGGAAACAAAGCTCTACTCTTCAACATCAGCCCAAGATTCGACTTCCCGACATTCGTCAAGGATTTATTTTCCTAGACGAAAATACAGTCATAAACATCTTCATACATTATAGCATGCACATACGCATCATGAACATACAATCTCATTTATTCTGAGAACATCACGCATCTCATACATCATGACATTGCATACAACTAACATTTTGTCTTTTCAGGACAAAGGTCAGTACAAAGATAATTACTATCAACTGTCGTGATTCCAGATCCGATTCCTGTATCTTGCCAGGGTGTATCTGTTGACGACTAATTCCAGACTCGATTTCTGTATCCTTCCAGGGCACGTCTGAAGAGTTCGAAGATTCGATTCCTATATCTTGCCAGGGTGTATCTGTTGACGACTAATTCCAGACTCGATTCCTGTATCCTGCCAGGGCACGTCTGAAGAGTTTGAAGATCCGATTCCTGTATCTTGCCAGGTTGTATCTGTTGACGAATAATTCCAGACTCGATTCCTGTATCCTGCCAGGGCACGTCTGAAGAGTTTGAAGATCCGATTCCTGTATCTTGCCAGGGTGTATCTGTTGACGAATAATTCAAGAGTCGATTCCTGTATCCTGCCAGGGCACGTCTGAAGAGTTTGAAGATTCGATTCCTATATCTTGCTAGGGTGTATCTGCTGACGACTATATTCCAGACTCGACTCCTGTATCCTGCCAGGGCACGTCTGAAGAGTTCGAAGATCCGATTCCTGTATCTTGCCAGGGTGTATCTGTTGACGACTAATTCCAGACTCGATTCCTGTATCCTGCCAGGGCACGTCTGAAGAGTTCGAAGATCCGATTCCTGTATCTTGCCAGGGTGTATCTGTTGACGACTATTCCAGACTCGATTCCTGTATCCTGCCAGGGCACGTCTGAAGAGTTCGAAGATCCGATTCCTGTATCTCGCCAGGGTGTATCTGTTGAAGACTAATTCCAGACTCGATTCCTGTATCTTGCCAGCGCACATCTGAAGAGTTTGAAGATTCGATTCCTGTATCTTGCGAGGGTGTATCTGTTGACGACTAATTCCAGACTCGATTCCTGTATCCTGCCAGGGCACGTCTGAAGAGTTTAAAGATCTGATTCCTGTATCTTTCCAGGGTGTATCTGTTGACGACTAATTCCAGACTCGATTCCTGTATCTTGCCAGGGAACGTCTGAAGAGTTTGAAGATCCGATTCCTGTATCTTGCCAGGGTGTATCTGTTGACGACTATTCCAGACTCGATTCCTGTATCTTGCCAGGGCACGTCTGAAGAGTTTGAAGATCCGATTCCTGTATCTCGCCAGGGTGTATCTGTTGACGACTATTATTCCAGACTCGATTCCTGTATCTTGCCAGGGCACGTCTGAAGAGTTTGAAGATCCGATTCCTGTATCTTGCCAGGGTGTATCTGTTGACGACTATTCCAGACTCGATTCCTGTATCCTGCCAGGGCACGTCTGAAGAGTTCGAAGATCCGATTCCTGTATCTTGCCAGGGTGTATCTGTTGACGACTATATTCCAGACTCGATTCCTGTATCCTGCCAGGGCACGTCTGAAGAGTTCGAAGATCCGATTCCTGTATCTTACTAGGGTGTATCTGTTGACGACTAATTCCAGACTCGATTCCTGTATCCTGCCAGGGCACGTCTGAAGAGTTCGAAGATCCGATTCCTGTATCTTGCCAGGGTGTATCTGTTAACGACTATATTCCAGACTCGATTCTTGTATCCTGCCAGGGCACGTCTGAAGAGTTCGAAGATCCGATTCTTGTATCTTGCCAGGGTGTATTTGTTGACGACTATATTCCAGACTCGATTCCTGTATCCTGCCAGGGCACGTCTGAAGAGTTTGAAGATCTGATTCCTGTATCTTGCCAGGGTGTATCTGTTGACGACTATATTCCAGACTCGATTCCTGTATCCTGCCAGGGCACGTCTGAAGAGTTCGAAGATCCGATTCCTGTATCTTGCAAGGGTGTATCTGTTGACGACTATATTCCAGACTCGATTCCTGTATCCTGCCAGGGCACGTCTGAAGAGTTTGAAGATCCGATTCCTGTATCTTGCCATGGTGTATCTGTTGACGACTAATTCCAGACTCGATTCCTGTATCTTCCCAAGGCACGTCTGAAGAGTTTGAAGATCCGATTCTTGTATCTTGCCAGGGTGTATCTGTTGACGACTAATTCCAGACTCGATTCCTGTATCCTGCCAGGGCACGTCTGAAGAGTTCGAAGATCCGATTCCTGTATCTTGCCAGGGTGTATCTGTTGACGACTAATTCCAGACTCGATTCCTGTATCCTGCCAGGGCACGTCTGAAGAGTTCGAAGATCCGATTCCTGTATCTTGCCAGGGTGTATCTGTTGACGACTATATTCCAGACTCGATTCCTGTATCCTACCAGGGCACGTCTGAAGAGTTCGAAGATCCAATTCCTGTATCTTGCCAGGGTGTATCTGTTGACGACTATATTTCAAACTCGATTCCTGTATCTTGCCAGGGCACATCTGAAGAGTTCGAAGATCCGATTCATGTATCTTACCAGGGTGTATCTGTTGATGACTATATTCCAGACTCGATTCCTGTATCCTGCCACGGCACGTCTGAAGAGTTTGAAGATCCGATTCCTGTATCTTGCCAGGGTTAATCTGTTGACGACTAATTCCAGACTCGATTCCTGTATCTTGCCAGGGCATGTCTGAAGAGTTTGAAGATCCGATTCCTGTATCTTGCTAGGGTGTATCTGTTGACGACTAATTCCAGACTCGATTCCTGTATCCTGCCAGGGCACGTCTGAAGAGTTCGAAGATCCGATTCCTGTATCTTGCCAGGGTGTATCTGTTGACGACTAATTCCAGACTCGATTCCTGTATCCTGCCAGGGCACGTCTGAAGAGTTCGAATATCCGATTCCTGTATCTCGCCAGGGTGTATCTGTTGACGACTATATTCCAGACTCGATTCCTGTATCTTGCCAGGGCACGTCTGAAGAGTTCGAAGATCCGATTCCTGTATCTTGCCAGGGTGTATCTGTTGACGACTATATTCCAGACTCGATTCCTGTATCCTGCCAGGGCACGTCTGAAGAGTTCGAAGATCCGATTCCTGTATCTTGCCAGGGTGTATCTGTTGACGACTAATTCCA
This sequence comes from Vicia faba, assembly GCA_948472305.1. NCBI lineage: Eukaryota > Viridiplantae > Streptophyta > Magnoliopsida > Fabales > Fabaceae > Vicia > Vicia faba. Next base: position 1,542,546,546 of record OX451735.1, read on the forward strand.
GACTCGATTCCTGTATCCTGCCAGGGTACGTCTGAAGAGTTCGAAGATCCGATTCCTGTATCTTGCCAGGGTGTATCTGTTGACGACTATATTCCAGACTCGATTCCTGTATCCTGCCAGGGCACATCTGAAGAGTTTGAAGATCCGATTCCTGTATCTTGCCAGGGTGTATCTATTGACGACTAATTCCAGACTCGATTCCTGTATCCTGCCAGGGCACGTATGAAGAGTTCGAAGATCCGATTCCTGTATCTTGCCAGGGTGTATCTGTTGACGACTATATTCCAGACTCGATTCTTGTATCTTGCTAGGGCACGTCTGAAGAGTTTAAAGATTCGATTCCTGTATCCAGCCAGGGCACATCTACATAAAGAGTTTGAAGATCATCCCCTGTAACAGGCCAGGTAATTATTTTCTTTCTCAGGTATGCAAGTTCTCGCTAAGGAATCTCTTACGCGATCGACACCTAGATGGCATCCATAAGACCATCTCCACAACTACCATTACAGTTCCAAATGGCATCTATAAGCCCATTCCCGACAAGGTGCTGTCACATCTCCAAATGGCATCTGTAAGCCCATTCCCCACCATCACACTGCTGATACTCTACTATGCGAGTGCAAATTTCTGGGCACTCTAGTGTTCAATCATCTTCCACCTTCGGATTACGAAAGGCACGCTAGCCAATCTACATCCTCAGGTCTAAGAAGATTGAACATGGGCAACTGTTGTACCCCCAAATTTTCCCTCCCATATTCTTCAAGATTTGGCAAGAGCATGGCCCAAAATCTCTTAAGGATTGCACAGTCCAATTGCCTCCTAACACAGTCAAAAATTAGGGTTTTGGTTCTGTCAAAGAAATTGAGGTTTCCAAGGGTCCAATCAAGTCCCATATGCCCATATACATTGTCAAGCATCCATATGTCAAGTTTCAAGACTCACAGCATCAAATTGCACAGTCAAAAACCCTAAATGCTCCACAGTCAACTGCAGGGGCAAAATGGTCATTTGATAGTCAAAAGTCAAATTTTTTGGTCAACATATCATTTTGAAGCCACAATCATCATTTGATCAAGTCTTGATCATGATTCCACAAGCATGGCTCAAAAAGTCTCAAGATGCAAAAGTTTCTATTTTTGGACAGTTGAAAAGTCAACTGCAAATTGACCAAGGCATAACTTCTTCATGGTTTATCAGAAAAATCCCATCCAAAGCTCATTTTTAAGGGGATGACATTTCCTACAACTCATCTTCACACTCCAAGTCCAAGAAATGCTCTCACAAAAAGTTATCAATTTCAACATTATAGGTCATTTTCAAAAGTCAACAAAAAGGCACTTTAAGTCAAAGACCATAACTTTATATTGGTAAATCAAAATGACATGGGACCAAAGGCATTGGTTAGAGGACTTCAAGACCTTTCCAAAATGTCAAAGAACATGATCATAGCTTCAAAATTGAGCAAGATATGCATTGGAGAAGTTGGGAAATTTTTGGGAACTTTCAAAAGTCAACTTTGCCTAAAACACTTCAAATTTGCTAATGGGCCTCAAATTCTTCCTTGAATCATTACCCAAAGCCTATGCACGACCCATTGAGCTCAAAAGGATTTATTTTCTTATTTTTAATTAATTAATTGAATTTTTATTCTTATTAATTCATTTAATTAGTTTTAATTGTAGAAAAATATCAAATAATGCTTTTTCAAATCTTTTTATGCAGCAAATATACTCCAAATATGCTAAAGATTTCGTGCATCATCCAAGGGGACAAGATCTTCCACAATTGGCAAAGTTTTCATGGAAAAAGATTGGAAAATACATGATTGGCAATCAAATATCCAAGCCATTAATTCATGGACTTTTGGGCTCTTTCTTGACCTAATTTGCTTCACATACAAAGGCTGAGTGAAACCCTACTTATACATACACGAAAAAGCTGCTCATGCTCCATAACAAAATTGCAAAATTTCAACAAAAAGCTTGAAACTGATTTCATAGTTGCAGGATAATTCAAGGCCTAAAGTCTATTCCAACACGTTGCTGGACCTTCCAGGAGTCTATTAGCATCAAGAATCAATCCCAACACGTGAAGAATCCAAGAACATAGCCCACACGATTTGATATATTTTCTAAATTCGTATATCATCATTCATGCGCTTTTAACAATTTTTTGGGATTGATTCATGCTCATAGGGACCTTCTGAAGCTGTTGGTACCATTGAATTATAGCCCCCTGAAACGAAATTCACCATGGATGAAACCTAGGGTTGCAGAACATCCAAATTAGGGCTTTCCTTGTATGGAAAAATTGGACCATCAAACCTATATGGACAAATTCGTGGCAACGAGACGAATTGAATGATACCCTCGCGCCCTTTTTATATTTCATCCTCTTCTAATCGCTATTTTCACAGTTTCAGTTTAGTGGGGGTTTAAAACCCCCGCTATTTGTTTTATATTTACAGGAAAAAGATGAAGAAGAAGCATGCGTGGCTAAGCGTGATTGGGAGATTCAAACTTTAGCGCGTTTTTCAAATGTTTCAGCATAACTAACCTTTTTTATATATTATATTTTCTATCCATTATGTATACAAACAAACGCAATAGCTCAGCTGGTTGGCAACGTGTCCCTCAAGCGTTGGGACCTGGGTTCGATTCCCAGGTCCCCCCACATAATTCTTAATTTTTGTTTCCATGTATTCTAGTGCAACACTCATTCCATGGCCTACCATGAGTCCCACGCCTATGCTTGCCAAGTGGCCCTGATGAGCAATCCAATGGTCAGAAGGTGGATTCCATGGTACACTCCAGTCAACCATCATGCATACAATCTGGAAAGTCAAACGAGCTTATGCTTCAGTGGGCCTGAATTGCTACAGTTTTACCTCCATTTGGGCCAGACACCCCCCCTTGTTTGTATATTTAATTTCATTTTCTTTTCTTTTTAATTCTTTTAATTGCTTTAATTATGTTTATTAATTCACTAAAATAATTTTTCCATGATAAAAACAGAAAACCAAAAAATGTTTTATATTTAATTCTTATTAATTTCTTCACTAATTAATTTTTGTAAATAAACTCTAACAATTAACTTAGTTAATTTAGGTTTTAATTTTAACACTTTTTTCTTAATAAATAAAAAATATCTAGAATTAGGTTTTTGACATTTTCATCTTTTCCTTAATTAAATTATTTATTCCTATTTATTATTATTATTATTTTGTAAATAAACATGTACATTAATTAATTAGTAAATTAGGTCAATTTTAATATTTTCTTTAATAACTAAAAATAATCTAGAATTAGGGTTTCCTTGTAAATTCTTTTCTTTATTTTAAAAACATAAAAAACACTTTTCTTTAATTAAATAATTAAGGTCTTTAATTTAATTTAATTTCAAGCAAAGGGTCAAAACCCTCGGACGTTCAATTTTAATTTCTATTTCGCGCATTATTTTCTTTTTGAATATTATGTAACTGCTCAAGGATGTAATAGTGATTAGGTTTATCGTTTTTCTTTTTTACTTTCCGCATTTTTATCAAAAACGGGTCTTTGTACTTTGGCGATGTATAGACCCGCGCCTTGTAATAGCGTAGCCTTTATCTTTCCGCTTTTACATTTCCCGCACTCTTAAATTCTAAATTGCATGAAAGAATGTATGGTTAATTAAAAACAAGCGTAGCTCACAATGCCATGATCAAAGATAACTGTTAAACTGAAAACAACACACAAATACACACACCACTTCTAGGGTACACCTCACCTGTTGCCTTCGAAACGTGGTCGTCAAGTATAGGACGTTTTAGTGAGTCCTTATGTCCATGATCCAGTTGCCTCGAAACAGTTGCCTCGGAATAGTTGCCTCGAAACGGTTGCCTCAGATTAAAAAAGGATCAAGGACATAAGGGTAGCTTCTAAGGTGTCCTGCTGTTGCTTCGGTGACCACGCTGTCCCTAAACTCGAATCGACCTGAACACCTCCAACGGTGGTGCTACCTACCTCTCAATGGTGGGATGGCACTACCTTAAGGACTTATACACAGCCTAATTCCTTAGGGTAGGTAGATGACTCATGGATACTTGCTCTCTAAAAAACAAAACAAAAATCTTTTCACACTGACACTTTCAAAAGGCTTTCAAAACAATTTTTCAAACACTCTTGAGGACAGATACAAGAGTTATTCAGAAATCTTTCAATGAAACTTTTTTCAAACCCACTCACAATTGAAAAGCAAACATTTTGAAAACATAAAGAGCAAGTATCTAAGAGCCCATGGATAACCATGGATAGAAAGGGTGCTAACACCTTCCCTTTATATAAATCTACCTCCCGAACCGAGAGACAATCTCATAAGGAATTTTGCTGTGCTTTTGTCCTGTCCATGTTGGAGAAAATAAAAGACGGTAGCGACTCTTGCTTCCGCGACATTTCGTGAACCAGCGTTAAACAGTCAGTTCTAAATCCACCGATCACACTGACGATGAAGTCGAAACAGAAATGAAGGACGCGCCAGATGGAGGAAATCAAAATGAGGATAATCCTGCGTCTACTAGCAGAGGAAACTCTGCAGAGGGGGAGAGAAATCCTGCAAACATTGAAGGTGTCCATGTCCAGCTTTAGGATCTATCAGTCAGAGGAAATGTAGCTCGTGTTACCAATGAAAGAGTTACTTCGACAAGATCCCGTGCTAAAGAGGACTTGGTGCTACTTAAACGGAATAACCCTCTTGGATATTTGAATGCCATTCTCGAAGGCAGAGAAAGTTCCTCTGATCAAAGCCATAATGCTTCGACTACATCTGGTAAATCTACTTCAGCTTCTCCCCTTGAAGAGGCGCTTCAGAAAGTTAAGGCTCAACTTTTTAAGAGAGATTTGATGTTGACCTTGGAGGGAGAACCTACTGCCCCTTCCTTTTTGAAGAATACTCTAAAAGTCGTCGATCTTCATGTTGCCTCTCCTGATATAACTAGCATCATCATAGATTTGACTTTGATCATTGGTCAGGCTTTAGCTGATTACAATCTTCGAAGGACTCTCAATCGTGAAATTGAAGAGGCCAATGGTCGTGTAGGCGCTGCCTGGGTTGCTGCTGCTAAGTCAGCTTCGAAGCTAAATGAGATATCGAAGGAACGAGAAGCTATGCAAAAAGAGGTCTAAGAGATTGACCAAAGTACAGCCAGCATGAAAGCTCAGATCAAAGAATTGGAGGCTAAGATTGCCGCAAATGACAAACACAAAGAAGAGCTTCTTGCCGTCAACAACGATTCTGAGAGCCAAGAGGAGCTTAACAATGGATTGAAATATGATGAACAGGCTCAATCCTTGGATGCAAAGAGCGAGACTCTCCATCAGTCGAGGGCTCTGTGTGAAAGGCACTTGGAACTCCAGAAGATCAAATATCTCCAAATTAAAGCCAATCATCCATTTTGATTTAGACTTCTTATTTGTAAAATGATGTTTATGTAATGACTTGGAGCCATTTTGGCTAATTTTAATGCATCTTCCATTTTGGATGTATACTTCAACTAGGATTAAACGCTGACTATTTTGACCTCTTGAAGTGCAGGTCTATACTTTTTTAAGTATTTACCATTCACTCTCAAGAGTCTTTTGTCTTCATTCAACTCTTCGATCTCATAGGCACCACCAGAAAATACCTGGATAATCTTGAAAGGTCCTTGCCATTTAGGAGACCATTTTCCCATGTTCCTATCCTTTCGATCCATTGGGAGAATTACTTTCCACACCAAATCTTCAAGCAGGAATGTCTTGGGTTTCACTCTCTTGTTATAAGATTTCTCCACTCTTTTCTTCTGTATCCTTAACAGATCAAAATCTCTCAATCTTTCTTCGTCTAAATAAACCAGTTCATCTAACATCATATTCTAATAAGATTCAGAAGGAATATCTTGATGTCTCTGAATTCTTGTTGATTGTAGATAGATTTCTACTGGCAATACTGCATCATGACCATAGGTCGATCGAAATGGTGTCGTATTGGTAGCTTCCTTAGGAGAAGTTCGACATGCCCATAAGATTTGGTTCAACGTCTTATGCCAATTCTTTGGCTTTTTTCCTACATGCTTTTTTATTAAGCCAATCACTACCTTATTTGCTGCTTCGACTTGGCCATTGGCTTGCGCATAATAAGGTGTAGATGTTAACAACTTGAATCCTGTTTCTGTAGCAAACCTCTGCATTTTTCGACCAGTAAATACTGATCCTTGATCAATTGTTATTGTCTCAGGGATTATAAACCTATATATAATGCTCTTTTGAATAAATTCAATGACATTCTCTTAGTCTACATTGACTAAAGGAATTTCTTCAATCCATTTAGTGAAATAGTCAATGCCCACCAATATATATTTTTGGCTTTTAGATGATGCTGGTCGAATCTCTCCAATAAGATCCAAAGCCCATCCCCTAAAAGGCCAAGGTTTCACAATTGAGTGAAGTTTGCTTGCAGGTACATGTTGGATACCTGTATGTACTTGACATTCTTGGCAGCCTTTTACAAACTCAACACAATATTTTAGCATAGTAGGCTAATATAATCCTTGTTGAAACAACAACCATTTCATTTTATGGCCTACTTGATGTGCCCCACATGCCCCAACATGCGTAGTCGAAAGGGCTATATATGCCTCTGTTTCACTTACGCATTTTAGTAGTACTCCTTCAGGCGTATTTTTGAATAGCTCATTTCCCATTAGAATATAACTTAACGCCCTATACTTTGTCTTTCATTCTGTCGAAGCTATTGGATTTTGCAAATAATCTACTATAGGTTTTCTCTAATCTTGTTCTGTTAGATTGTCTATAAACGAAATTTCGAAGTTTTCTTGGTCAGCGTACCCCAGTTTTGTTGTTTCCAAATCTGTTGGGGACAACTTGGTTGATGCTACTCTTCCTCTAACTTCGATTGCTTGTTGCAATTTTTCTTTCGAAATTTTATACTCAGATGCAATATGTGCTAAGTCATTAGCCACTCGATTTTCTAATCTTGGTATATGTTGAATGTTGATCACTTCTAATTTTTTCAACAAACGATTGGCTATTACAAAATACATGATCATATTTTCTCTTATACATTTGTATTCTTTTGTAACTTGCCTTATGACTAACTCTGAGTCTCCCATTATTTCAACTCGAGTTGCCCCCAATTTCAACAATATTTCAAGGCCTTCATACTCAGCCTCATTGTTCGAACAAGAACCTTCGATCATGTACTTGAATGTTGTTGGAATTTTATTTTGAGAAATAATTAGAACTCCCACTCCAGTTCCATCTCTATGATTGGAACCATCGAAGTATAACTTCCAGGGTTCAATCTCCAAGTAGTTTAATGATTCTTCATTTATCGAGTGGTCAACTATAAAGTCTGCTACCACTTGACTTTTTACAACTTTGAGAGGCATAAAGGTTAAAGAATACTCAATCAATGCAAGTGTCCATTTTCCAATTCGACTGTGCAAGATGGGTTTCGACAACATATATTGAAAACATCAAAATGAGACGAAACATAAACATCAACTGGTTTAATATATTGCTTGAGTTTTGTACATGAGAAGTAAAGACATAAACATAGTTTTTCAACTTCGCTATATCTAGTTTCTGCATCATTTAAAACTCTACTGAGGTAGTAGATGGGCCTTTCGACACCATTTTCATCCTCTTAAGCTAACATGCTCCCTAAAGTTTTATCAGATGCAGCTATGTACAATCTCATACTCCTATTTCTACAAGGAGGCGTCGGAATAGGAGGTTTGGTGAGGTATCCTTTGATTTTGTCGAAGGCCTCTTATTGTTCTTGTCCCCATTCGAATCCTTCTTTGTTGAGTCGAAGTAAAGGTGAGAAGACTTGCGTCTTTCCACTTAAGTTGGATATAAATCTCCTCAAGAAATTTATCTTGCCAAGTAGAGATTGCAACTCCTTCTTGCTAGTTGGCGCTTTCGCTTCCAAAATGGCTTTTGTCTTGTTCTGGTTTATTTTGATTCCCTTTTTGTGGACCACAAAGCCTAAGAAATCCCCAGCCTTTACGCGGAAAGCTCACTTTAAAGGATTCATCTTTAGACCATAGCTTCTCATCCTTTCGAAGGACTGTCGAAGGTGGTCTATGTGATTCTTCCCTGAAACAGATTTGACAACAATATCGTCAATATAAATCTGCATAAAAGTTTCAATAAAGTCATGGAAGATAGAATTCATTGCTCTTTGATATACTGCCCTTGCATTTTTTAGGCCAAAAGGCATCACTACCCATTCATAAGTGCCTAAAGCCCCAGGGCATTGAAATGCTGTTTTCGACACATCTTCTTCAGCAATGAAGATCTGATTGTACCCAGAGTATCCATCAAGCATACTCATGTACTCAAAACCAGCGGTAGAATCAACAAGAATTTCTACCACAGGCATCGGATATTCATTCTTGGGTGTTGCAGCATTTAAATCTCTAAAATCAATGCAAGCCCTTAATGTACCATTTTTCTTTATAATAGGTACTATATTTGCAATCCATTCGACATACCTGGTCGTTCGAATGACTTTGCATTTCAGAAGTCTTCTGACTTCCGTCTTGATCTTCGACAAGATCTCTGGTGCAAAACATCTTGGAGTTTGCTTGCCAGACTTTTTTCCAGGCTTTATTGGCAGTTGAAGCTCCACCAATTCTCTGTCGAGACCAGGCATTTCATTATAACCCCATGCAAAGCAGTCATTAAACTCCTTTAACAATTAGATTACTTGGACTCTGAGCGCTGGATCTATCTTTACCTTGATGTATGTTAGTCTCTTCACCAATCCTTCGCCCAGGTCTATTTCTTCCGGAGGATCTTGCGCTAGCATTTTAACATAGTTTGCCAACAAATCCTTTTCAAAACCCAAAGGTTTATCATCGTAGATGGCATCTAGCCTCTGGCTTTGCACTTCCTCCCTTCTTAAGTCAGGTGGCTCTGGGTCAAAGTCTTTCCCAGGGCCTTTAGGAAATGGCACTTGTTCATTGGCTTTGATAGCCATATACTTCACTTCAGCCTCTAAGGTCGTTATCATTCTGTTTTCGGCTACATATGCCAAAATCCTTTGCAATGCTTGTGACTCAATCATAATCACTGAATTCACTTCCCCATACTTTTGGTCGTATATCATCAATTCCTCTAAAATCAATGTTGGACAAAATCCTCCATATCCCATTGAAACCCATGATCTTAGTGCAGGTATAGGGAACAAAAGGCGTTGGGTGCTGGCGCCAAGTCGAAATATGGAGGATTACATGACCTTATGTGGGCCAAATTTATGTCGCAGCTTATTCTACCAAGATTGTTGACTTCGACCATATAATAACTTTGGTCAGCTTCGATATTTTCCACTATGTCATCTGAGCGCCAGATTGTAATGCACTGATGCATTGATGATGGCACTGCCCCTATGCCATAGATCCATTCCCTGCCTAGGAGTAAGTTGTAATTGGGTTTCACTGAGATGACCATGAACATTGTTGGTCAAACTATGGTTCCCACTTTGAGTTCCAACTGTATTACCCCCATAGTGGTCCCAACTCCACCTTCATAGTTCGATAGAACCATGTTATAGGGATTGATGTCTTCATCTCCTTTGCCCAGCTTTTTCAGCATGCTATGAGGGATTATTTTAATTGTAGCCCCATAATCAACAAGGATCTTTTTGATGGTTGCTTCCCCTACTTTTTCTCTTATAAACAAGGGTTTGAGGTGATTCTTCATCACCTCAGTGGGGCGTTCAAAGAAAGCATTCTGCTCTTCGACACAACCGTTGTTCATAACATAATAACATACTGGCCTATGTTTGGCCATATCTTGTTCGACTTCCCAGTCAGTCTCTTCAAATTCGACTTGTCTGTCATACTCCCTGGGTAAAACTGACACCATATTGACCATGATATCTAGTGTAGCGTCAGACCCAGAATCGCATTCATCTTTTGATTCATTTTGTCCAAGCCATATCCATCTTCTGGCAACCGGCTCTCTTTCCAAAGGTTTTCTTAGTTTGCCTTTTCCCTTTCTTTGTGGCACATTAGTGCTTATTTCTGGCCGGGGCTCTTCTATAGCCTCTCTTTCGGCTTTTCGCCGCCTTTGATATCTCCTCCATTGAGAGCGTGTCATGGGGTTCTTTCCCTTGTAGTTGCTCGACACATGAGCCGTTTTGTTTGTTGTTTGAAATTCCTCTCTATAAGCCAAGGAGGATCCTCTTGGCACATCAAATGTCTTCCATTTTTCCTCGTTGAGCCTTTTCCTGTTTGCTGTTTTCAACCAGGTGTCCACAGGGACATTTGTTGGAGGCCTGAATGTTGCTAGCCTATTCACCTGATTGATTGACCCCTTTTGGTATCCCCTTCTAGGGTCATATCTCACCTCAGGATCCATGTTGGGTTGGGCATTGGTGCCCAATTTCTTCTTTGTTGCACGCATACTTTGTATGTGTTCAACAACTTTTTTGTCGAAGATAGAGCTGCATCTTGGGCACACCATGACTTCCGACTTCTTTTTTTGGCATCTTTGCAGAAAATCTGCCAGATTTTCATTTTATTTAGGAAATGCAATTTTGTTGATTTCCTCTTGTCTGATGGCATCTTCTGAAACCTTAGGCTCAGATACTTCAACAATGTTGATTTGCACAATACTCTTACCAACTATATTCAACTTTTACATCTTGGCTTCTAAGCCCTCTGTCGAACCTGTGACAGCAGCCAAGTAGGAACCTGCAGCAGTTCATTTGTTTGAACCTTCAGTGGCCCATTTGTTTAGGCCTTCAGTAGCCTTTTTCTGTATCATTTCGACAGCTTCTTTTCTAATATCTTCAGTGAAACTGCCAAAGACGGGTTTGTTGATGAAGTTTACTGAGACTTCGACCATGTTGATGCTTGAAGGTTCAACATAGTTGGCATCAGCTTGCAATGGGTTTGTGTCAATCCTCATGGGTGGTTTGTCAGTAAACTTAAGCCTTCCGTCTTTGATTGCACCTTGAACGAGATCCGTGAAAAGGAAACATTGTGAGGTTTTATGGCCTAAAAAATTATGATATTTACAAAACCTCTCTTTTTCCTTTGATCTAAAGGAGGCATTTTTCCCTAGGGGGCACTATCATCTGGCCATCTTTAACTAATAAGTCAAATATTTTGTCACATTTTGTGACGTCGAAACTATATGTTTTCTTTGGGAACCTATCATTATTCTTCTCTGATTCAATAGGATTCTTCCCATTTAAGGGTGTTAACAGTTTACAAGAATATGGTGGTCCTTACTTTAATTCTGCTAAATCGATCTCACTCTCTTCGACAATTATAGGATCACTAGATGTCTCTGGATCGTCGTCATCCATTTCGACGTGCGCTATCCTTTCTCTTCGATGAGTTTTATTCGCTTTTATTTTTCAGCCTTAAGATGTTCTACCTGTCGAACTCTATCGGCCAATTGAGCCATATCTCTCAGGTATTGGGCATCTAATTTCTTCCTAATGGAATAATCTAGACCTCATGCAGCCATTTCGACCAACTCATGTTCCGACACTTGTGTAAAGTATTTGGCTTTGAGCATTCGAAATCTGTTCAGATACTCATACATTGGCTCAGTGAACCTCTTTTTCACACTAGCCAATTCTTTCAAACTTATTTTGGTTTGTCCCATATAGAAATGTTCATGGAACAATTTCTCCAACTGATTCTAATTCTTGATCGAATTGGCTGAGAGTGTGGTAAACCAAGTGAAGGCATTTTTGGTTAGGGAACTTGGGAAATATTTAATCCTAAGATTCTCATTATTTTAGATTTCCCCAACTTTATCAAATACCTTGCTACATGTTCGACAGCGGACTCCGTCGTATCCCCCGAAAACTTGGTGAACTTTGGAACTTTCCACCTAGGAGGTAATTCTAATTGCAAGATATAATCTCATAACGGAGGTGTAAAGTTTGGCCTATGAAAGTCAATATTCACTCCATTTTGTGGCATGATCCTTTCGACCATGGCTGTAAAGTTATTATCTCCCACATAGTTATGGTGTCGAACCTGCTGTATTACCTCATCAGCATTTTGGTTTCTATTTACCATTACTTTATCTTGTTCGATAACTCTAGGGATTTGTGGGACAACCCTGGGTATTTCGACTATAGGTTGTTCGATTTCCACTCTATGGTTCATTCCCACTGGCTGTAGGTTTTGGTTAATGGTCATGCCATCCTCTAGGACTACACCTTGATTTCCTCTTATCAGCTCTCTTTGGGGTTGTCGAATAGGTTGGGGAACCCCAAAAAATTCATCCATGCGCGTTATTTGCGCTGTCATTTGCTGATTCGACTGAGTGGTATTTTGTATTAGAGGGTTTAGCATTGTACTCAAAGTTTGTGTCAACATTTGCACCATGTCATGGTTACTTTCATCCATTTGTTGCCTCAGAACTACTGTAGAAGCATTTGTAAGGCTTGGCATTGTATGGGATGTTCCTCCTAAGAATTGGTTCCTACCCAAATTTGCCATATAAGTTCCAGATCCCTGCAATGGCGAAGATGCACTCACTAAAGGGTGAAAATATGGACGCAACATTCATAAGGCTTGCCATTTCAATAGTTGGCATGCCATAGGGTTGGTCTCGACCCATCCATGCTGTCGAAAATTCTGGAGGGATATAGGGTCGAAATCCTGGAGTTCCCCTTTGTGGGGGTGTTCCTGGTGGACCCCTAGGACCTACATAAGAAAGTATTGGTCCTGTTTGCGCAACCATTACTGCTGGTGCCGAACCAACTGTTGATGGCAAAGGTTCACTAATTGTTGATATAACCGTGGTTCCATTTCCATTAATTGGTGGAGGCATTTTTCCACTAGGCTGATTAGCCATTGTACTATTTCTTTTCTTAGGTAGATATTTTTGTGTGGTTATTTTGCCACTTCTTAATAACATACAACAATATTTGAAAGAAAAGAAATTACTTGAAGCATTTATGATAAAATCTATTTTCATCAAATTTTATAATAAATAAAAGACTTCAGCAAGGTCCCACCAGGTGTGCCAATTTTTTTACCGGGGAAATTGGTAAATGTGATACGGTGGCAGAACCGATTGTTAATACTGGTTTTGCGTTTGTATTTGCAAATGTTGCGGTAAGCAAGAGTCGGCATCGACTTTTCTTTTATCTAAATTAAGGAAAGGGTGAAAAGAACAGAAAAAGACCTTTTTAAGATTTTCTGAGTAAGGGGGGTAGATTATGGAAAGGTAAGGTGTTAGCACCCTTTCCATCCGTAGTTATCTACGGGCTCTTAGTTGCTTGCTAGTTCACTTTACTTTTGTTTGAAAATGTGCTTGTGGTGTGGGTTTGAAAATATTTTGAAAACGTCTTTGTAATGATTCTCGTCTCTATAAGAATGCGTACAAAGTGTTGGTTTTGAAAATAGTTTAAAGGAGTGTTTATTTATGGAAGATGTCTTTGAAAATGATTTTGAAAAGTGCCTTTGTAATGATTCTCGTCTCTGTAAGAATGCATACAAAGGGTTTTGACTTTTGAAAATGCTTCAATTTGAAAGTGTTGGTGTGAAAAATGTTTTTGTTGTGAGCAAGCGAGCAACTATGAGCATCCTACCTACTCAAAATTTCTAATGTTCTTTTCCTCCTCCTTTAGATGTTGTTATCTTACCATTGATTGATAAGAAGCCCCATCGTTGGATGTATGAGAGACGTTCGAAGGGACGTTATGGTCACGAAGACAACTTGGCAAAAAAATTTAGTAATTGTCCTAAAGTTCTAAGATCACTTTTAACCGAGGCAACATCGAGAGGGTCATCGAGGGACTTGTGATCTTTTCAAACTAGAGGACAACCACTAAAACTTCTCACCTTTCGAGAATTATGACCGTTTTCTGAAGATAACCAAAGCGGGCGTACCTTAGAGGTGCATATGTGCATGTGTGTTATGTTTCAATTATGTTTTGTCTTGTGTTAAGTTTTCTAATCATTTAATTATTAAGATCTTGTCATGCATTCTTATTAACATACATCTAATAGTTAATATATGTACATGAATTTAAATGCGGAAATTAAATCTACGCTATTACATGGCTTTGTGAGAGGTACATTAGAGAAATGCGGAACGTAAAGTCCTAGTTACTATTACAAACCATGAGCAAGTACATTAATAATAAAAATGAGAAATTAAATAAACGTGTGTGAAATTGAAAATAACGTCTAAAAAACATCCTAAGAAATAAAAATCTTTTTGTTTGTTTTTGATTTTTATGCAAAGAAAATAAATTGAGAAAATAAAATTAGACCTACATTCTAATTTATTTTAATTCTTTTTTAAAAGAGGATGTTAAAATCAATTAATTAATTATTTCATAAATTAATTTAATTAATAAAAAAAAACTAATCCTAAGTTCTTTGTGATTTTTTATTTATTTTGACTTTTGATTTAAAAGAAGTGAGTAAAAATAAGAATAAGAATAAATGCAATAAAAAGAATCCTTCGATCAAAGAAATGATGATCTTTGATCCATGTGAAGGGTAGCCTTCGATCATGTGAAGACGGGCCTTCGATCCAGCAAATAATGTTGCTGGAGGCGTCTGATGACTTGCCTGTGGAGGAAAGCACTGAAACCTGCAAGGAGAAGTGTCAATAAAACAAAAGCATGACCTGGGTGTGAACCCAGGTCTTTTCCTAATTCAACCTCCCACTAATTCGACTCCTTTGAGTTCGAATCTGGGTTTGTTTGCCTTAAAACTCGTGGTTTCTTGAGATTCAATGAAAAGCACAGATTGTGCCCTCTATCTTTATATATCCATGTGAATATTGTGCTATATAATACCCTGGTCATTGTTGTACCCCAAAATTTTCCCTCCCATATTCTTCAAGATTTGGCAAGATCAAGCTTCAAAATCTCTCAAGGGTTGCACAGTCCAATTGCCTCCTAACAGTCAAAAATTAGGGTTTTGGGTCTGGCAAAGAAATTGAGGTTTCCAAGGGTCCAATCAAGTCCCACATGCCTATAAACATTGTCAAGCATCCTTATGCCAAGTTGCAAGACTCACAGCATCAAATTGCACAGTCAAAAACCCAAATTGCCTCACAGTCAACTGCAGGGGCAAAATGGTCATTTGACAGTCAAAAGTCAAAAATTTTGGTCAACATCTTATTTTGAAGCCACAAACATCATTTGATCAATTCTTGATCATGATTCTCAAAGCATGGCTCAAAAAGTCTCAAGATGCAAAAGTTTCTATTTTTGGACAGTTGAAAAAGTCAACTGCAAATTGACCAAGGCATAACTTCTTCATGGTTTATGAGAAAAATCCCATCCAAAGCTCATTTTGAAGAGGATGACAGTTCCTACAACTCATCTTCACACTTCAAGTCCAAGAAATGCTCTCACAAAAAGTTATCAATTTCAACATTATAGGTCATTTTCAAAAGTCAACAAAAAGGCACTTTAAGTCAAAGACCATAACTTGAGATTGGTAAATCAAAATGACATGGGACCAAAGGCATTGGTTAGAGGACTTCAAGACCTTTCCAAAATGTCCAAGAACATGATCATAGCTTCAAAATTGAGCAAGATATGCCTTGTAGAAGTTGGGAAATTTTTGGGAATTTTGGAAAGTCAACTTTGCACAAAAGGCTTCAAAAATGCTAATGGGACACAAATTCTTCCATGAATCATTACCCAAAGGCTATGCACGACCCATTAGGCTCAAAGGGAGTTATTTTCTCATTTTTAATTAATTATTTGAATTTTTATTATCATTAATTCATTTAATTAAATTTAAATATAAGAAAAATACTAAATCAATGATTTTAAATCTTTTTATGCAGCAAATATCTTCCACACATGTAAGAGATTTCGTGCACCTTCTTAAGGGGACAAAATCATCTAAATTTGGCAAGTTTCCATGGCAAAAAGATTGAAAAAAGATGTGAACAAAATCAAATATTGAATCATTAAATCAATGGATCTTTGGGCTTGGTTTTAACCTAATTCCATTCACTTACATATGCATAACCAAAACCTATTCCATTACACACGAAAAACTGCACACAAGCTGCATAACCAATTTGCAATTTTTGGCCAAAAACCTTGAAACTGTTTTCATACCTAGAGGATAATTCAAAGCTCCAAAAGCATTCCAAAACATTGCCAAGACATCTAGGAAGCATTTGCAATCAAAACCAAGTCTCCAGACCTCAAGAATTGGTAGAACGACATCACACTTTTCTTGAACTTTTCCATAATCGCGTTTTAATCTACATGCATTATTCATGAGTTTTAATTGATGATTTACACTAATATGGATATTCTGAAGCTAATGGTACCATTTAATTGTCCTAACAATGCCTGTATCAAGAGTTGCCATTAACGTTCTCTAGGGTTTCAGAAGCTTCGATTTAGGGGTTTACACATATGGCAAAATTGGACCCTCAAACTGGTACCATTGAATTCGTGACATGAAGACGAATCATTTGATTACCTTGCGCCCTTTTTATATCTATCTATGTGCTAATCGCTATTTTCTGGCCTTTGTTTTTGTGGGGGTTTAAAACCCCCGCTACTTGCTTTTATTTACAGGAAAAAGAGGAAGAAGAAGTATGTGTGTCCTCATGTGGTTGGCCAATTTAAATGTTGGCGCGTTTTTCAGCATAGTGGGCATTTTATATATATTATGTTTTCTTATTATATTACATACGAATGAACATGATAGATCAATTGGCCAGGGATGTGCGTTGCAAGCTTTGGGACCTGGGTTCGATTCCCAGGTCCCCCACATATTCCATAATTTTTCTCTTAATGCGTTTCTATGCAGCGTTCCTTCAAGGCTTCACCATACACCCTCATGCGCTGGCTTGACAAGTGGCTTCAAGACCAATCTGAAGGCCAGAACGTGCAGTCCACCATACACGCTAGTCAACCACACACACTCAAACATGGATAGTCAACGCAGGCCTTGCAATCTTGGGCCCAAATTACTCTACAAAAACCTCCAAAAAGGGCCAGACACCCCTCCTTGTTTGTATTCCTTCTTTTAATTTTCTTTTCTTTTATTCTTTTCAATTATTCTTTTTAATTGTTTTCTTTAATTTCATAAATTAATTTTCACAATATAAAATACAGAAAAACTAAAAATATGTTTAATTAATATCTCATTCATTATTTATTTTGTAAATAAACTTTAAACCATTAATTTAGTAAAATTAGGTTTTCAATTTTAATCTTTTCTTAAATAACTAAAATATGTAGAAATTAGTTTTTTTAGCATTTTCATCCTTTTTTTAATAAATAATTTTTTCTTATTATCATTATTATTAATTACTAATTTATTTTGTAAATACCCATGTAATTAATTAATTAGTGTAAATTAGGTTAAACTTGAATATTTTTCATAAATAATTAAAAACAACTTAGAACTAGGGTTTCATTTAACTTCTAATTTTAATTAATTTTATTTAATCTCATTAAATACCAAAAAACCAAAAAAACTAAAAAAACATTCTTTTCCTTTTATTAAATAACTAATTAGCTTTTTAATTTCATTTAATTTCCAAAGGGTCCAACGCCCTCGAACGTTCTATCTTTATTCTTTTCGCACGTTATTTTATTTTCTTTATGAATATTATGTAATTTCTCAAGCCATGTAATAGTAACTGGGTTTTACTTTCCGCACTTTTACTAAAACGGGTCTTTGTTAATTTGGCGATGTATAGACCCGCGCCTTGTAATAGCGTAGGATTTTACTTTCCGCATTTAAATTTCCGCTCTTTTAAACTGCTAACTTGCATGAAAGAATGTATGACCTAAATTAAAAACGAGCGTAGATCACCATGATACATGATCAAAGATAACCTTAACTGAAAACAATACACAAATTCACACACCACTCTTAGGGTACGCCTCACTGTTGCCTTGCCCTCGAAACGTGGTCGTCGAGTATAGGACGTTTTAGTAAGTCCTTATGTCCATAACATGATCCAGTTGCCTCGAAACGGTTGCCTCGGAATTAAAAAGGATCAATGGCATAAGGGTAGCTTCTAAGGTGTCCTACTGTTGCTCTGGTGACCACACTGTCCTTAAACTCGAATTGACCCGAACACCTCCAACGGTGGTGCTACCTACCTCTCAATGGTGGGATGGCATTACCTTAAGGACATTTACACAGCCTAATTCCTTAGGGTAGGTAGATGACTCGTAGATACTTGCTCTCTTCAAAAACAAATCAAAACTCTTTTCACACCGACACTTTTCAAAAAGCTTTCAAAACAATTTTTCAAACACTCTTGAGGACTGATATAAGAGTCGATCTGAAATCTTTAAACGAAACTTTTTCAAACCCACTCACAATTGAAAAGCAAACATTTTGAAAACACAATGAGCAAGTATCTAAGAGCCCATGGATAACCATGGATAGAAAGGGTGCTAACACCTTCCCTTTCTATAAATCTACCTCCCGAACCGATAGATAATCTCATAAGGAATTTTGTTGTGCTTTTTTCCTGTCCATGTTGGAGAAAATAAAAGACGGTGGCGACTCTTACTTACCGCGACATTTCGCGAAACCAGCGTTAAACAGTCAGTTCTATTTCCACCGATCACAGAACTGGCGACTTTGCTGGGGAAACTTTTAAAGTGAGGTGTACCTTAGGACTAATATCACTTGCGTTTTCAATTGTCTGAATTGTTTGCTTTATTATTGTGGGTATTGTCTTGGGAGTTCTATAGATCCTAACCCGGATCTGGGGGATACCTTCTTAGAAAGTAGCAACAAGGCTGTGAGGGAACTGTGCGGGGTATACCGACATGGTTGAAGCAGTCTGCTACGTCGATGTGGCACTTTGGTGTGTAACGGTAACCCTTGAGTTCAGTCAAGGAGAGTACGGGGCCTCCGCGTGGTGTCATGAAGCATCAACTGACCTTAGGAACCTTAATTGAACCATCTTGGCCTCTTTAGGGTAGTGAGATAACTGACTTTGGTGCAGTCCGAGGTTGGTTGATACTCGATACTACACTCAATTGAGGGTTGTTTTCTTGGAATATTTTGGTCGCCAGTTAAGTGGCTAAATCGAAACGATGAACAATGAAAATAGTCTGGTGATATTGGGACCCTTAGAACCCGGTTACTTCTGATAGGACAGGTTGAGTCCACCAACTTCAAGAGGGTAATACCCAGACCCCGTACTGGCCTAAACTCTAAGGGCTGTGGTGTGATTTGTGTGCCTTACCATGTTTGCTTCTTGTGAATATTTGTGGTGTGTTTTATCATAGCATCATAACATCATACAGCATCATGTGCATTGACTAACCATTTCAGGGGTTCGAATCTTCATCTTTGTTTTTGTTTTGTAGGACATGGAAACTGTTCGCAGAAAGACAATTCAGATCAGCCTTGTAAGGATCCCTCCTCAGCTTAAGGAACTTATATCCAGGATTCCCGAGAGCTCTTCTTTTAGTGAGAGACATGGAAGACTCATCAGCTTGGTCAACACCAACATTGAGAAAGATATGATAAAGGTCCTTTTCCAGTTCTTTGACCCTCTGCACCACTGTTTTACTTTCCTGGATTATCAACTGGTACCTACATTGGAAGAGTTCTCCCGGCTTCTGAAGATTCCTATCCTTAATCAACTACCCTACAACGGTACGGAAAAGGAACCCAAACTTGAAGAGATTGCTAAGGCCTTACACCTACAACCCTCTGACATCAAGGGACATTGGGAAGTTAGAAGTGGTATCAAAGGGTTCTTAGCCAGGTTTCTGTTTGAGAAGGCCCAAGAATGTTGGAACTCCCTTGACTTACAAGCCTTTGAAGAAGTTGTGGCCCTCCTTGTCTATGGATTGGTTTTGTTCCCGAATCCCGATCAGCTTATAGATATCAGTGCTGTCCAGATCTTCATGTCCAGGAATCATATACCTACGTTGCTTGGGGACATCCTTCACTCATGTTACACTCGAACCATGAGAAAAAGAGGTGTTCTTATGTGCTGTACTCCCCTCCTGGGAAGGTGGTTTATTTCGCACCTTCCACAATCAGTTCTGAAGAATGAGCGGGGTTTGAGATGGTCACAACGATTGATGACTCTTACACATGCGGATATACATTGGTGCTCTCAGTCCAGAGAGGATGTCACTATTGATCGTTGCGGTGAGTTTCCTAATGTTCCTTTACTTGGAATCAGAGGAGGTATTACTTACAACCTGTGTCTGGCTTGGAGACAGTTTGGTTATGCTCGGAGGGACGGCCCTCATGACATGTTAATTCCTGACATAGTTTTTGACTTCGGCAACGATGCCCAAGGACTTCGCCAGAGATTTATCAGAGCTTGGAGGATGCCCAACAAGATAGACAACAAGACACTGGGGCATAGGAACTCCATCCCGTTGGAGCCTTATCTCAAGTGGGTACGGGCCCGCTCCCAGAAGTTAGTGATGCCATATCCTCATGTTCTCCCTATGATCAAAGAGCCAGTTTTGGAAGGGGAGGTGTCCTACACCATTCAACATCCTGACATGCCTACATCCTGGGAAGAAATGCAGAAGAGCTGGATCCAGCTAAAGGAAGAACGGAATTCTCTTGAGTCCAGTCTACACGCCAGTGAGAAGAAGGTCTTGGAGCTCACCCGCCTGCTGCACGAGGAAAAGACTCTCAACACTTACATTGCTCCGAAGAGGACGCGCAGTGTCTTCTGGGATTGATTTGCTTTTGTCATGTTTGCCCTTGAGGCCTTGATGTACTAAATAATGATTTCTTAATGATAACGTGTGTTCCTTTTTGTCTACAACAAATTTGAACTTTCGAACCCTTGAATGCATTGCATAAACACATATCATGCATCATGTGCATAACAGGTACTCTTCTTTTCAGGTTGCTTAATGTTCTTCGCTGTTTATTTCAGCATCATGAACCCTGAATCATCTACCGAGCAGTCCATCAAGGCCCTTCAGGCTCAGAACGCCCAATTCCAAGAGCTGATTATGAGTCTGGCCCAAGGTCAAGAGGAGTTGAAGGCTCTGCTGGTTAAGAAGAAGAAAAAGAAGAGAACTGTTCTATTCAACACTGGCCGGAGGTTTGGTAACACACTGCAGAATGAGGTTGATCAAGCTGGTTCTTCTGTAGGCAAAGGCAGTCCCCAGGGGGGAAGGGCTCCAAGTCCGGTGGTCTCTGACAACGAGACTGATTTCAATGAAGAGCAGTATCCTCCAGCTGAAGACAAGTACAAGCAGTTAGAGGACCATCTGAATGCCATGGAAATTCAACAAGTGCCTGGTTTTGATTTCGGAGACTTGGGTTTATCCTCAGGGGTGGTGATCCCTCACAAATTCAAAGCACCTGCTTTTGTAAAATACGACGGGGCATCCTGTCCTAAGCTGCATCTCAGATCATATGTGAGGAAGATCCAACCATACACTGTGGGCAAGAACTTGTGGATCCACTTCTTCCAGGAGAGTCTTTCAGGGACTCATCTCGAATGGTTCTATCAGCTGGATGGAACCAAGGTTCGTAACTGGGAGGAGTTGGCTACTGCTTCCTACAAGCAGTATCAATATAATGCCGACCTCGCTCCTACATGTACCCAACTCCAGGGTATGTCGCTAGGATCGGGAGAAGGTTTTAAAGAGTATGCGCAGAAGTGGAGGGACCTGGCTGGCAGGGTGCAGCCACCATTAACTGACCGTGAATTAGTGGATATGCTCTTCGGGACCCTATTCGGGCCATTCTTCAATCATCTTATTGGCAATTCATCGGCAGGGTTCACAGATCTCATTCTGGCTGGGGAAATGATAGAGGCTGGTATGAAATCAGGAAAGATTCAGAAAGGTGCGTCCTCAAGTTCTGAGAAGAAGCCTTTCAAAAAGGAAGCCATTGCTGTGTATGGGCCTAGGAGGCAGGACAAACCAGAACGCCGCCAAGCTGTCAATGCGGTGATCATTGCAAAGCATGCTGCCGCTCCTCGGCAACCTAACCAACCAAGGGGTGAGAGACCCAGAAGAGAGTATACCCGGCTGAGTATGACCCTATCACAGATCTTGCCGCAATTGCTATCGACCAACTTGGTAACCGTCAGAGAGGCTCCGAAGGTGGTGAATACAACCTCTCCAAAGTATAATCCAAATGCCCGTTGTGCTTATCACTCTGATAGCCCGGGGCATTCTACTGATGATTGTTGGGCCCTAAGAAATAAGGTTCAGGACCTTATCGATGCGAAGGAAATACAGTTTGAGGCACCTGAGAGGCCAAATGTTGTGACTGCTCCTATGCCCCAGCATGGAGTAAATGCCGTTGAGGAAGACTTGTATGCCGTTTCTGTGGATGATGTTGCTACCCCTCTATTGACTGTTAAGAGGAACCTGCTTCTGGCCGGTTTATTTCCGGGTTGTAGCAAGGGTTGCCTTCTGTGTGCTGTTTCCCCTACTGGTTGTCCGTTGCTGAAATCAGGTATCCAAAGCCTGATGGATAGCAAGGAAATTCTGTTCAAGAAGACCGCTGTTCCTTTTGTTCCCGTGGAAGAAGTATCTGTCGTCACAATTTTCAACAATCCTGCCAAGGCGCCCCCGAGGAAGCCAGTCAAGATCATGTCCGTTGCACCTATCATTATTACTGTTCCGGGGCCCCTCCCCTATGAATCTGACAAGGCTGTCCCATGGCACTATGGGGCAGATGTGTATGTACTGGGAGTGAAGCAAGAGTTCAACACCGGTACCAACATCAGCAATATCACCGGTCCAACTAAAGTTACCCGCAGTGGCAGGCTCTTCTCGCCTGACATTGCGCCACCAGTTATCCGAAGACCTCTTATAATTACGCCTGCAAGTGCGCCTGTTTCCACTTCTGATCCAGTTTCTACCCCTGCTGCCGAGTCATCTGCCACTCGGGGCAAAGGGATTGATGATGTGCCTGCCCAGATGGAGGCACCGAAGACTGTGAATGTCGAAGCCTCCCAACAAGAGATGGAGGAAATTCTTAAGATAATCAAGAAGAGCGACTTCAATGTCGTTGAACAGCTGGGGCATACCCCCTCCAAGATCTCCATGCTATCATTGCTGTTGTGCTCAGAGGCCCATGCCAAGGCCTTGATTTAATTTCTGAAGACGGCCCATGTGCCACAAGAGACATCTGCAGATCAATTCACTGACAGTGTGGCCAATTTGATAGCTGACAATGGTTTGGGTTTCTCGGATGCTGATCTTACCGCTAAGGGAGAGAACCACAATGATGCCCTGCATGTCTCCATTGAATGCAGGGGCACTACTCTCGCACACGTGTTGGTGGACACCGGTTCTTCCCTGAATGTATTGCCCAAGAAGGCCTTAGACCGGTTGGATTGTGAGGGCCTGGAGTTGAAGCCTAGTAACATCATTGTCCGAGCCTTTGACGAGTCGAAGAGGATGGTGCATGGCGAAGTGGATATTCCAATTCGGGTTGGTTCTCAAGTCTTCGATTCAACGTTCTATGTAATGGACATTCGTCCATCTTATTCCTGTTTGCTGGGTCGACCTTGGATTCACAAAGCCGGGGCTGTGACCTCCACTTTACACCAGAAGCTTAAGTACCCTGTCAGAGGGAAGATTGTTACTGTACAGGGGGAGGAAGAATACATGGTTAGTCATCTGAATTCATTCCGGTATATTGAGATGGACGTGGAGTTTATTGAAACCCCCTTTCAACATTTTGAAGAGGTACCTCCAACATTGGCGTCAGCTGAGACGGTAATTGAAGAAGAATTTCCTTTGAAGATGGCCTCCTTGAAGGACGCCCGAGCTGTAATTGAGAAAGGTGAATGTGCTAACTGGGGCAGACTCCCTGATTTTACTCCTAAAACTGACAAGTTTGGGCTGGGTTTTACTGCAGAGGCTCAGAGGGCTGTACGCAAAGCTAGGATCGGAAGACCTCCCGTGATCATCACCAACCCGGGAGTGAATGCTATTGAGAGCGACACAGAGGAATCAGAGTTTGATAGCTGGATTTACCCGATGACCGATGGTGGACTGACCAATTGGACTGCAAAAGATCACATACCTGTTACTTTTGTTACGCAGTAATGAATTCCTTTGTTTCTTTAATTTGTAATAAACAATAAATTAAAACTTTATGGCCCGGTGTCTTACCCGGGGCACCGTTGGCTTCATTTGTGAGGGCATTAACTGTCATTTCCATATATCATAAATAAAGACATTGGACGTTTTTCGCATTTCAAATCTTGTGCTCTCTTTCTTTGTTTCTTTCTTTATATATTGCAAAATAGCTGTATTTACACACACTCACTCATACAGGTCTCAATCCACTCTGGATCTCACTGGTAACGATTCTGCTACTGCCAGTTATGACTTCGAAAATCCGATCAACTTAGTCGAAGACGAAGGTGAAGATGATTGCGAAGTGCCTGGTGAGCTTGCAAGACTGTTACTCCAGGAAGAGAGGGCCATTCAGCCACATGAAGAGCCAGTGGAAATGATAAATCTGGGTACTGAGGCAGACAGAAAGGAAGTTAAGATTGGTGCCAATCTGGAGCACAGCGTAAAACAATGGTTGATTCAGATGCTGCATGATTATGTGGAGATCTTTGCTTGGTCCTACGAAGACATGCCTGGGTTAGATACTGACATTGTGGTCCATCACTTGCCTACCAAGGAAGACTGCCCTCCGGTTAAGCAAAAGGTCCGCCGTATGCGTCCAGAGATGTCCGAGAAGATCAAAGCTGAGGTTATGAAAAAATTCGATGCCGGGTTTCTAGCAGTGACTTCTTACCCTCAGTGGGTCGCCAACGTGGTTCCAGTGCCAAAGAAAGATGGTAAGGTCCGAATGTGTGTCGATTACAGGGATCTGAACAGGGCCATCCCCAAGGATGACTTCCCCTACCTCACATCGACGTTCTGGTTGACAATACAGCTCAGCACAAGGTGTTCTCCTTCATGGACCGCTTTTCAGGTTATAATCAGATCAAGATGGCTCCTGAAGATATGGAAAAGACTACCTTTGTTACTCAGTGGGGCACCTTCTGCTACAAAGTCATGCCATTCGGGTTGAAAAATGCTGGGGCAACCTACCAACGTGCCATGGTTGCTTTATTCCATGACATGATCCATCATGAGATCGAAGTGTATGTCAACGATATGATTGCAAGGTCTCAAACTGAGGAGGAACACCTTGACCATCTGCAGAAGTTGTTTGACCGTCTGAAGTTATACAAGCTGAGGTTGAACCCGAATAAGTGCACCTTTGGGGTAAGATCCGGGAAGTTGCTAGGCTTCGTCGTGAGCGACAAGGGTATTCAAGTGGACCCTGCCAAGGTTAAAGCCATTCAAGAGATGCCAGTTCCCAAGACAGAGAAAGAAGTCAGGGGCTTTCTAGGACGTCTGAATTACATTGCCCGATTCATCTCGCACCTAACTGCCACATGTGAACCAATCTTCAAGTTGCTGAAGAAAGATCAGGTGGTACGTTGGAATGATGAATGTCAGGCCGCTTTTGACAGAATCAAAGAGTATCTCCAAGAACCACCCATCCTTATGCCACCGGTTGAAAGGAGACCTCTAATACTATACCTGACAGTACTTGACAGCTCAATGGGGTGTGTGTTGGGGCAGCATGACGAGTCTGGCCGAAAAGAGCACGCTATTTATTACCTTAGCAAAAAGTTTACCGACTGTGAGACCCGATACTCACTGCTCGAGAAAACTTGTTGCGCTTTGGTATGGGCTGCTCGCCGACTGAGACAGTATATGCTGACTCACACTACCTTGTTGATCTCAAAGATGGATCCAATAAAGTACATATTCGAAAAGCCTGCTCTGTATGGGAGAATAACAAGATGGCAAATGATCTTGACAGAATACGACATCCAGTACACGACTCAGAAAGCTATCAAAGGAAGTGTATTGGCAGACCACTTGGCACACCAGGCAGTAGATGACTATCAGTCAATGAACTTCGAGTTTCCAGACGAGAGCATCATGATAGTGACTGATTGTGAAGTACCTAGACCGGATGAAGGACCTGAGGAAGGATCCCGATGGTCTATGCACTTTGACGGAGCCTCCAACGCTTTGGGTAACGGTATCGGCGCTATGATCATATCCCCTCAAGGCACTCATACTCCACTTACTGCCCGACTATGTTTCAACTGCACCAACAACACGGCGGAGTATGAGGCATGCATCATGGGTCTTCAAGCTGCGATTGACTTAAGGATCAAGTTTCTGAGTGTCTTCGGAGATTCCGCTCTCGTGATCAATCAGATCAAAGGCGAGTGGGATACGAAACATCCGAATCTTATTCCTTACAGAGAATGTGTGTTGACATTGATCCCCCATTTCACAGAGATAACTTTTGAACACTTCCCGAGAGAGGAGAATCAGTTGGCGGACGCGTTAGCTACAATGTCTTCTATGTTCAAAGTCAAGTGGGATAATGAGGCTCCCCGGATCATTATCTGGAAACTGGACGAACCTGCATATTGTTGTGATCTTGAGGCTGAGATAGTAACTGAAAAACCTTGGTACCACGAGGTAAAGAGGTACCTGGAAGCTCAAGAATATCCCGAGGGTGCATCTGTCAATGACAAAAAGTTCCTGAGAAGGTTTGCGGCAAAGTTCTTCCTTAGCAACGACATTCTGTATAAACGAAACCATGATTCGACCTTGCTGCGTTGTATGGATAAGGCTGAAGCAGAAAGGATCATGGCAGAGCTGCATGAGGGTACCTTCGGAACATATTCCAGTGGACATACCATGGCAAAGAAGATCCTTCGGGCAGGATATTTCTGGTCCACAATGGAAGCCGACTGTTACCAACATTCTCGGACATGTCATAAATGCCAGATATATGCAGATAAGGTGCACGTTCCTCTAGTTCCTCTGAATGTCTTGACAGCACCTTGGCCTTTTGCAATGTGGGGCATTGATATGATCGGCGAGATTAAACCTACGGCATCCAACGGGCATCGCTTCATCCTGGTAGAAATTGATTACTTTACAAAGTGGGTTGAAGCAGCTTCTTATGCTACGGTAACCAAGAATGTCGTGGCACGGTTCATTCGGAACAACCTGATCTATCGATACGGCGTCCCGGAAAGGATCATTACAGACAACGGTACCAATCTTAATAATAAGATGATCACTGAGCTCTGCGAGCAATTCAAGATACAGCACCACAACTCTTCTCCTTACCGGCCGAAGATGAATGGGGCTGTAGAAGCAGCGAATAAGAATATCAAAAAGATTGTGCAGAAGATGACAGTGACCTATAAAGATTGGCACGAGATGTTACCGTTCGCTCTTCATGGGTACCGTACCTCAGCAAGGACGTCAACCGGGGCAACTCCTTTTTCTTTGGTCTATGGCATGGAGGCAGTCTTGCCAATTGAAGTGCATATACCCTCTCTCCGGATAATGAAGGATGCAGATCTGAACGAAGATGATTGGATCCAGACACGACTTGATCAGCTAAATCTAATTGACGAAAAGAGACTTACTGCTACATGTCATGGTCAGACGTATCAAAAACGGATGATCAGGGCATTTAACAAGAAGGTCAGACCACAAGAGTATCAAGTTGGGGATCTGGTAATCAAACGCATCATCCTTCCTCAAAGTGATCCCAGGGGCAAATGGACC
Organism: Vicia faba; assembly: GCA_948472305.1. Lineage (NCBI taxonomy): Eukaryota > Viridiplantae > Streptophyta > Magnoliopsida > Fabales > Fabaceae > Vicia > Vicia faba. The sequence continues at coordinate 1,542,574,164 of OX451735.1, forward strand.
CCCACGTATGAAGGGCCATTTGTGGTTAAAAGATACTACGCATGATAAAAGACCCGCTAGGTTGACATACCTAGGAAAAAATTAGGGCTTCCCGGCGAACCAAAAGGGTTCGGGCAAAATGAGGGATGAAATGAAAAAAATCTGTACACTCGGCAAGTCGAAAACCTGAAAAGGCGGCTTGGGCAAAAATGGGTATCCCGGTGGACTGAAAACCCGAAAGGGCGGTCCAGGCAAAAGTTAGGGATAAAGCGTAATACTATGTCTCATTGGATCACCTTGCATCTAGAATCCGATATCAACTATCAAGTTCAAACGGCATCGATCAATCAGCTTCATCGTCAACTGAGCAGCAAAGTGATGAGACGCTCGAAGATATAAAGGCGATAGCAGAGTTGGAACCCAGTGGGATTATTCTTTTCACATAGCTGTTTTGTTTTCCTTTCTTCACAAAATTTTATAAACTCTATTGTTCAGCGGCGTTCTCTTACTAGGATGTCAGCCTCTTGTACAAAAACGCCTACTTACAGGCAATTCAAAAATCAATACAAATTCACTTTTCAGACAAATTGCCATTTGTTTTTCCTTTTGCTGTTTTGCTTTGCGAAGAACGTCCAATGTTCAACTTGTGATATATGCATTTGACACTAATTGATAACTCATAAATAATTGCATACGAAACGAAGGATTAATTACAGGTAACATTAGAAACAGGGGCAATAATGAGTTGTCTAAGCGATCTAATTGCTCTGTCCACCAAGGTACCAAGGTAAGTTCAGCTGAAGAATGTAACCAGGATATCTTAATTCCCCAGAGAGTGAGCCAGCAAGCCAATACACTCTCCCCAAGCAGAGTTATCCTGTCAGCCTTAAGGAAGTTGGGTATCCTCCAGCAGATCTCAACATTCCTCAGCGTAATATACAAACATTCTTAACAAGCATCCCCGGCAGTCTTGATCTAAGACTGTTCCCCGACGGTATACAAACATTCAGTGGAGCCACTTCCCCAGTATATCTTAAAAATTTCCCCAGGAGAGTTCAATCCATATCCCCAGCAGGAAGCTTATCCCCAGTAGATTCTGGAAGCTTATCCCCTGCAAAGCACGAACGCGTCTCCCGGTTTTATTTAAAGGTTATTTCCCCACCAGGATATAACTGGGTTATCCTCAGCCATTAGCCATGAAAATATCGTCCCCGACGAAGTCTTCCTATCCTCCAGCGGAGTTCATCAATTTTCAACATAACTCAACAATGGTATCCCAGCGGAGTTATCATCAACATCTCAGCAAAGTACCTCTCTTTCCCCACAGAGTTCACTCCCCGCAGAGTAATCTATTCGCCAAGTTTATTCCTCAACGGAGTCATCTTCTCCTACCGGTATTCTTGCAACCATCAACTCCAGCGGAAACAACTGAGCTCTATCCTTCAACATCAGCCCAGGATTCAACCTCCCGGCATCCGTCAAGGATTTACTTTCCTAGACAAAAACAAATTTCATAAACATCACATCTTCATACATTATAGCATGCACATACGCATCATGAACATACAATCTCATTTATTCTGAGAACATCACGCAGGTCATGCATCGTGACATCGCATACAACTAACGTTTTGTCTTTTCAGGACAAAAGTTAATACAAAGATAATTGATATTAACGGTCGCAACTAAAGATCTGATTCCTGTATCTTGCCAGGGTGTATCTGTTGACGACTAATTCCAGACTCGATTCCTGTATCCTGCCAGGGCACGTCTGAAGAGTTTGAGGATCCGATTCCTGTATCTTGCCAGGGTGTATCTGTTGACGACTAACATTACCAGACTCGATTCCTGTATCTTTCCAGGGCACGTCTGAAGAGTTTGAGGATCTGATTCCTGTATCTTGCCAGGGTGTATCTGTTGACGACTAACATTACCAGACTCGATTCCTGTATCCGGCCAGGGCACGTCTGAAGAGTTCGAAGATCCGATTCCTGTATCTTACTAGGGTGTATCTGTTGACGACTAACATTACCAGACTCGATTCCTGTATCTTGCCAGGGCACGTCTGAAGAGTTTGAAGATCCGATTCCTGTATCTTGCCAGGGTGTATCTGTTGACGACTAACATTACCAGACTCGATTCCTGTATCCTGCCAGGGCACGTCTGAAGAGTTCGAAGATCCGATTCCTGTATCTCGCCAGGGTGTATCTGTTGACGACTAACATTTCCAGACTCGATTCCTGTATCTTGCCAGGGCACGTCTGAAGAGTTCGAAGATCCGATTCCTGTATCTCACCAGGGTGTATCTGTTGACGACTAACATTTCCAGACTCGATTCCTGTATCTTGCCAGGGCACGTCTGAAGAGTTCGAAGATCCGATTCCTGTATCTCGCCAGTGTGTATCTGTTGACGACTATATTCTCCGGACTCGATTCCTGTATCCTGCCAGGGCACGTCTGAAGAGTTTAAAGATTCGATTCCTGTATCCAGCCAGGGCACATCTACATAAAGAGTTTGAAAATCAACTCCTGTAACAGGCCAGGTAATTATTTTCTTTTCTCAGGTACGCAAGTTCTCGCTAAGGAATCTCTTACGCGATCGACACTTAGATGGCATCTATAAGCTCATCCTCCTATCCATCATCTCTCAACATGGCATCTGTAAGCCCATTCCCTGCATCACATTGCTGACACTCTACTATGTGAGTGCAAATTTCTGGGCACTCTAGTGTTCAATCATCTTCTACCCTCGGATTACGAAAGGCACGCCAGCCAATCTACACCCTCAGGTCTAAGAAGATTGAACAGGGGCAACTGTTGTACCCCAAAATTTTCCCTCCCATATTCTTCAAGATTTGGCAAGATCAAGCTTCAAAATCTCTCAAGGGTTGCACAGTCCAATTGCCTCCTAACAGTAAAAAATTAGGGTTTTGGGTATGGCAAAGAAATTGAGGTTTCCAAGGGTCCAATCAAGTCCCACATGCCTATAAACATTGTCAAGCATCCTTATGCCAAGTTGCAAGACTCACAGCATCAAATTGCACAGTCAAAAACCCTAATTGCCTCACAGTCAACTGCAGGGGCAAAATGGTCATTTGACAGTCAAAAGTCAAAAAATTTGGTCAACATCTTATTTTGAAGCCACAAACATCATTTGATCAATTCTTGATCATGATTCTCAAAGCATGGCTCAAAAAGTCTCAAGATGCAAAAGTTTCTATTTTTGGACAACTGAAAAAGTCAACTGCAAATTGACCAAGGCATAACTTCTTCATGGTTTATCATAAAAATCCCATCCAAAGCTCATTTTGAAGAGGATGACATTTCCTACAACTCATCTTCACACTTCAAGTCCAAGAAATGCTCTCACAAAAAGTTATCAATTTCAACATTATAGGTCATTTTCAAAAGTCAACAAAAAGGCACTTTAAGTCAAAGACCATAACTTGAGATTGGTAAATCAAAATGACATGGGACCAAAGGCATTGGTTAGAGGACTTCAAGACCTTTCCAAAATGTCCAAGAACATGATCATAGCTTCAAAATTGAGCAAGATATGCCTTGTAGAAGTTGGGAAATTTTTGGGAATTTTGGAAAGTCAACTTTGCACAAAAGGCTTCAAAAATGCTAATGGGACACAAATTCTTCCATGAATCATTACCCAAAGGCTATGCACGACCCATTAGGCTCAAAGGGAGTTATTTTCTCATTTTTAATTAATTATTTGAATTTTTATTATCATTAATTCATTTAATTAAATTTAAATATAAGAAAAATACTAAATCAATGATTTTAAATCTTTTTATGCAGCAAATATCTTCCACACATGTAAGAGATTTCGTGCACCTTCTCAAGGGGACAAAATCATCTAAATTTGGCAAGTTTCCATGGCAAAAAGATTGAAAAAAGATGTGAACAAAATCAAATATTGAATCATTAAATCAATGGATCTTTGGGCTTGGTTTTGACCTAATTCCATTCACTTACATATGCATAACCAAAACCTATTCCATTACACACGAAAAACTGCACACAAGCTGCATAACCAATTTGCAATTTTTGGCCAAAAACCTTGAAACTGTTTTCATACCTAGAGGATAATTCAAAGCTCCAAAAGCATTCCAAAACATTGCCAAGACATCTAGGAAGCATTTGTAATCAAAACCAAGTCTCCAGACCTCAAGAATTGGTAGAACGACATCACACTTTTCTTGAACTTTTCCATAATCGCGTTTTAATCTACATGCATTATTCATGAGTTTTAATTGATGATTTACACTAATATGGATATTCTGAAGCTAATGGTACCATTTAATTGTCCTAACAATGCATGCATCAAGAGTTGCCATTAACGTTCTCTAGGGTTTCAAAAGCTTCGATTTAGGGGTTTACACATATGGCAAAATTGGACCCTCAAACTGGTACCATTGAATTCGTGACATGAAGACGAATCATTTGATTACCTCGCGCCCTTTTTATATCTATCTATGTGCTAATCGCTATTTTCTGGCCTTTGTTTTTGTGGGGGGTTTAAAACCCCCGCTACTTGCTTTTATTTACAGGAAAAAGAGGAAGAAGAAGCATGTGTGTCCTCATGTGGTTGGCCAATTTAAATGTTGGCGCGTTTTTCAGCATAGTGGGCATTTTCTATATATTATGTTTTCTTATTATATTACATACGAATGAACATGATAGATCAATTGGCCAGGGATGTGCGTTGCAAGCTTTGGGACCTGGGTTCGATTCCGAGGTCCCCCACATATTCCATAATTTTTCTCTTAATGCGTTTCTATGCAGCGTTCCTTCAAGGCTTCACCATACACCCTCATGCGCTGGCTTGACAAGTGGCTTCAAGACCAATCTGAAGGCCAGAACGTGCAGTCCACCATACACGCTAGTCAACCACACGCACTCAAACATGGATAGTCAACGCAGGCCTTGCAATCTTGGGCCCAAATTACTCTACAAAAACCTCCAAAAAGGGCCAGACACCCCTCCTTGTTTGTATTCCTTCTTTTAATTTTCTTTTCTTTTATTCTTTTCAATTATTCTTTTTAATTGTTTTCTTTAATTTCATAAATTAATTTTCACAATATAAAATACAGAAAAACTAAAAATATGTTTAATTAATATCTCATTCATTATTTATTTTGTAAATAAACTTTAAACCATTAATTTAGTAAAATTAGGTTTTCAATTTTAATCTTTTCTTAAATAACTAAAATATGTAGAAATTAGTTTTTTTAGCATTTTCATCCTTTTTTTAATAAATAATTTTTTCTTATTATCATTATTATTAATTACTAATTTATTTTGTAAATACCCATGTAATTAATTAATTAGTGTAAATTAGGTTAAACTTGAATATTTTTCATAAATAATTAAAAACAACTTAGAACTAGGGTTTCATTTAACTTCTAATTTTAATTAATTTTATTTATTCTCATTAAATACCAAAAAACCAAAAAAACTAAAAAAACATTCTTTTCCTTTTATTAAATAATTAATTAGCTTTTTAATTTCATTTAATTTCCAAAGGGTCCAACGCCCTCGAACGTTCTATCTTTATTCTTTTCGCACGTTATTTTATTTTCTTTATGAATATTATGTAATTGCTCAAGCCATGTAATAGTAAATGGGTTTTACTTTCCGCACTTTTACTAAAACGGGTCTTTGTTAATTTGGCGATGTATAGACCCGCGCCTTGTAATAGCGTAGGATTTTACTTTCCGAATTTAAATTTCCGCTCTTTTAAACTGCTAACTTGCATGAAAGAATGTATGGCCTAAATTAAAAACGAGCGTAGATCACCATGATACATGATCAAAGATAACCTTAACTGAAAACAATACACAAATTCACACACCACTCTTAGGGTACGCCTCACTGTTGCCTTGCCCTCGAAACGTGGTCGTCGAGTATAGGACGTTTTAGTAAGTCCTTATGTCTATAACATGATCCAGTTGCCTCGAAACGGTTACCTCGGAATTAAAAAGGATCAATGGCATAAGGGTAGCTTTTAAGGTGTCCTACTGTTGCTCTGGTGACCACACTGTCCCTAAACTCGAATTGACCCGAACACCTCCAACGGTGGTGCTACCTACCTCTCAATGGTGGGATGGCATTACCTTAAGGACATTTACACAGCCTAATTCCTTAGGGTAGGTAGATGACTCGTAGATACTTGCTCTCTTCAAAAACAAATCAAAACTCTTTCACACCGACACTTTTCAAAAAGCTTTCAAAACAATTTTTCAAACACTCTTGAGGACTGATACAAGAGTCGATCTGAAATCTTTAAACGAAACTTTTTCAAACCCACTCACAATTGAAAAGCAAACATTTTGAAAACACAATGAGCAAGTATCTAAGAGCCCATGGATAACCATGGATAGAAAGGGTGCTAACACCTTCCCTTTCTATAAATCTACCTCCCGAACCGAGAGATAATCTCATAAGGAATTTTGCTGTGCTTTTGTCCTGTCCATGTTGGAGAAAATAAAAGACGGTGGCGACTCTTGCTTACCGCGACATTTCACGAAACCAGCGTTAAACAGTCAGTTCTATTTCCACCGATCACAGTCATAAATCAAACACTGGAAGATATCAGTAGATCATGAAAACATAAATATGAATTCGAAAGTTTACCAAGGATGAAATGCTTCGATTTGGCACTTCTGGGCGTTACTTGGCTTGGAGCAGACTCTTGGGAGTCTCAGGAACACAAGTATGGTCTTCGTCTGGATTGAGGGTGCCTGTAAAACTTGTTAGAATTTTGAATAGTTTTCTGTGGCGGTGTGAGTGTTCTTTTTTATAGGAAATTTGTATGTGTGTGATGTAACACATGTGGTCTCTCCTCCTTTTCCGTCCCCTTTGTGCGTATGTATGTGGTCTCCTTATATAGAGGGGATGAAGGGGACAAGAAGGCAAAGGGGTAAACATCCATTAAGTTGGTGTTTTAAGGCCATGAAACCATTTTTGAACGTTGCAAAAGACATGGTTTCTTGTCCCTTTTTGAATTTGAATGAACCTGGACATTTGACTTTCGAATGCCTTTAGTCCCTTCCCTTCGAATAGCCTCAAGTTTCCTCCTTCGACTGGCCTTGGTTTCACCCTTATATTTCCTTTGATTGAGTCTGTCCACCTCAATTCAAATTGCTCAGGTCTTGATTCGAATTGTATAAGGCCTGAACATCCTGGCTTCTTTGATCAGCCCCTTAAGCTCGCTTTCTTCGATTACCCTGACCTTACTCAACTAGCCCAATCGAAAGACTTTACTCTGGCTAGTCGAAGCTACCTTTGGCAGGAATGTACCTGTACAGGGGCCTGGGCTTGGCAATATGCAGGATTTTGGCCAGCAAGCATCTTGGACCAAAACTCACCACAAAGCCAACTTGTCTTCAATAATCATGTATCCTTCGAATGAACCAGTGAATGCTTCTGTGAAAGGACCACATAAATATGCCTTCGAAGGGACTATCATGCGTGTCAAAGTGTGAAAAACTGTTTCAAAGGGACCCTTGCCCAGTCGAAGCTGGCATAAAGGCAGCCAATGCCTTGTGGGCGCTAGCATGAGGCCGGTCAAAGCAAGCGTAAAAGAGGCCATTGCCTAGTGACTCAGAATATACATGCAAGAGGATACTATTTATAGATCGAAGGGCATTTGTAGGGGATTCTCGCCTAAATGAAACTTGGACCAATGCTTGCTCGAAAAGGGAACAAGCACGCAATCGAAGCTGATGGGTCAATGCTTAGTCGAAGGGTTTTAGGAGCCCAGTCGAAGCTTGCCATTATGCCAATCGAAGGACACTGCTCTGATGTGCCAATCGAAGGACACTGCTCTGATGTGCCAATCGAAGGACACTGCTCTGATGTGCCAATCGAAGGACACTGCTCTGATGTGCCAATCGAAGGACACTGCTCTGATATGCCAATCGAATGACATTATTCAGATGCCAATCGAAAGGCATTATTGGCATGCCAATCGAAAGACCCTTTGCTATCATTCGAAAATTTCATTTTTCTTTAGGCAAGTGCTTGTAACCACCCATATAAGAGAAAAAACCTTAGGAAACATGAGAGGGCAAATTTTGGGGTACAACGGCTACCCCTGGTCAATCTTCTTAAACTTGAGGATTTAGATTGACTTGTCTGTCTTTCGTGATCTGAAGGTGGAAGATGATTGAACACTAGAGTTCCCAGAAATTTGCACTCGCATGAAGTAATACTGATGGTTGATGATGTCGGGAATGGGCTTATAGATGCCATTTGGAGAAGATGACAGAGAGTCGTCAGAGATGGGCTTAAAGATGCCATCCAAAGTAGATGCTGATTTCATAAATGGTCCCTTTGGGGGTTCCTGTTCCTACTGTATGAGGAAGAGTCCACTAGGGAATATGGGTTTCTGTTATTCTCCTTCTTGAGGAAAACTCTGTGGGGAATAAAGTCTAGGAACTTCAGTTGTCCATTACTCTACTGGGGAAGCTATCTCTTGACTGGAGAGATGAAAGTTTCCTGCTTTCTAGTCGAAATCCAGGCTTCATGGTAACTTGCCCAGGCTTCACAATAATTCAAACTGTTATCTGGTCGGAATCCAGGCTTCAGTGACTCGAATTGTTATTTGGTCGTGTCCGGGCTTCAGTGATTTGAAGAGATTAAGTTGTTATTTGGTCGGATCCAAGCTTCAACTTGAATTTTAGGTTCACTATTATCTGGTCGAGTCCAGGCTTCATAGTAATTGACAGAGTAAACTGCTATCTGGTCGGACTCCAGGCTTCGTAGTAAATTGACAGAGTAAACTGCTAACTGATTGGATTCCAGGCTTTGCAGTAAAATGAAATTAAACTGTTATCTATTCGTACTCCAAGCTTCATAGTAATTGAAGAAGTGAACTACTATCTGGTCGGATTTCAAGCTTTGTAACAACTTAAACTGTTATCTGGTCGAAATCCAGGCTTCATAGTAGCTTGCTGGGGATAATGGAACTAACGGTTACCTGAAGATGTTATAAAGAGCATGCGTAGGGATGTTCCAGGATGAGTCCGTGTTAGTCTGCACTTGAAGATACATGAGAAGGAACCCGTGTAAGATTGCTCCGTCGGGTCGTGTAGATAGTTTTCCTGTGTGGTTTCAGGTATTAATCTAGAACTTGAAAATTGTCGGTCGCTGAGATAGTTGTCCTAAATCGTTACAGGTATTAATCTCTAATCTCCTCATGCAGATATCTTTCATGTCTTGTTACAGGTATTAATCTTTAATCTCTTATTCATGGATAGTTGTCCTGTCTTGTTTCAGGTATTAATCCAGAAATTGGCAACATCGGCCGCGTAGATAGTTTTCCCGTCTCGTTTCAGGCATTAATCTGTGGCCTACTGTATTTGTTGGTAAACCCGTCTTGCTTCGTGAGTTTATACCACTTGGTCGTGTAGATAGTTTCCCCGTCTGGTTTTGGAAATTAAGCTTTGACCTGTTATAAAAGTTGATAATGTTTGTTTGTATGCTAATTTAACCTGAAAAGGTAAAATCAGTTGCAAAGTATTATGATGTATGAACATGTAATGCTGTTGCGAAGTATCTTTGTATGGGAAAATAAATCCCTGACTACTGTTGAAGCGCACCGGGAAGCTGAATCTGGACTGCTATTGATGAGTGAAGAAAGTGATTCTTCAATTTCCGCTGGGGATAATGAATGGAGATAGTTTTGCTGGAGATTCCTTTTCTCTTCCAGGGATCTTCGACTTCTGCTCGAGAATGATTTTGCTGTGGGGAAGAGTTTTGTTGGGAGATTTCACCAATTTGGAGAAATAAACTCTGCTGGGGGATGAACTTTCGTAACTAAAGAAATAAACTCTACTGGGTATAAGGCTTTATAAACTACTTGAGATTTATAAAACTCTATTGCGGAATACTTTGATTTCAGCTCTCTGAGGGAACTTTGCTGGAGAGAGGGATTTGCCAATGATTTGTGGTAGAAGCACACTCAAGTTGGGAAGTGTCAGAATAAATCACTGCCTTGATTGTATCTGAAGATGTATTGAATGGGTATCAGAATAATATCCATATTTGGAGCATATCTGAAAGAGAAATCTGGAATGAGTATCAGAATGACATCCATATCTGGAGCGTATCTGAACTGTATTTGAAAGAGAAATCTGGAATGAGTATCAGAATGACATCCGTATCTGGAGCATATATGAACTGTATCTGACAGCTGTATTAAATGAGTATCAGAATGGAATCCGTATCTGGAGTGTACCTGAACTGTATCTGAAAGTTGTATTGAATGAGTATCAGAATGGCATCTGTATCTAGAGCGTATCTGAACTGTATCTGGAAGCTGTATTGAATGAGTATCAGAATGGCATCCGTATCTGGAGCGTATCTGAACTGTATCTGGAAGTTGTATTAAACGAGTATCAGAATGGCATCTGTATATGGAGCGTATCTGAACTATATCTAGAAGTTGTATTGAATGAGTATCATAATGGCATTCGTATCTGGAGTGTATCTGAACTGTATCTGGAAGCTGTATTGAATGAGTATCAGAATGGCATCCATATCTAGAGCGTATCTAAACTGTATCTTACAGCTGTATTGAATGAGTATCAGAATGGCATCCATATCTGGAGCGTATCTAAACTGTATCTGGAAGCTGTATTGAATGAGTACTAGAATGGCATCCGTATCTAGAGCGTATCTAAATTATATATGGAAGCTGTATTGATTGAGTATTAGAATGGCATTCGTATCTGGAGCGTATCTGAACTGTATCTGGAAGCTGTATTGAATGAGTATCAGAATGGCATCCGTATTTGGAGTGTATCTAAACTGTATCTGGAAGCTATATTGAATGGGTATCAGAATGGCATTCGTATCTGGAGCATATCTGAACTGTATCTGGAAGCTATATTGAATGAGTATCATAATGGAATCTGTATCTAGAGCATATTTGAACTATATCTGGAAGTTGTATTGAATGAGTATCAGAATGGCATCCGTATCTAGAGCGTATCTGAATTGTATCTGGAAGCCGTATTAAATGTGTATTAGAATGGCATCCGTATCTGGAGCATATCTGAAATGTATCTGGAAGAGAAATATGGAGTATTCGGAGTATTTTCGCTGGGGATTCCTGTTTTGTTGTTTTGAGAAGAAATCTGTTGGGGAATCTTGAGAAGCTTGGTGACTTGAGTGGGGAACTCTTAGATGTTGGAGTAGTAATTATAGATTCTTGCTCTGCCGAGGGTATGAGAACACCTGCCATCATTAGGCTGCATGCTAAGAATATAGCAGTGACCTTATAGTAAAATTCCCATGCCTTAGTACTTGCTGGAGAAAATATCTGCTGGAATTTTGTAGATGGTTTAACTATTATCCCAACTCTTGGAGCCCTTGCTGAATGCAGATCAGGGTAATAAACCTTCTACTGATAGACAAGTGACGAGATGACGGGACGTAGTCGTACGCTTTAATCCCTAACTTTTGCCTGGACCGCCCTTTCGGGTTCTCAGTCCACCAGGATACCCTTTTTTAGCCAAGCTGCCTTTTCAGGTTTTGGACTTGCCGGGTGTACAGATTTTTTCATATATGTATATCCCTAATTTTTGCCCGAACCTTTGGTTCGCCGGGATGCCTTTATTTTTTCCTAGGCCAGACGACCTAGCGGGTCTTTGTTCATGCGTAGTATTTTCTGACTATGTATGCGTTCACCGGGTGCGGAGAATTGTCACTATCCATAGTAGTAAGTGTTGTTGTCATACAGTGGCAGAACCGACCGTTATACTGGTTTACATATTCGCAAATGTGCGGTAAGCAAGAGTCACCATCGACTTTTCTTTTATCTAACAATGGAAAGGGTGAAAAGAACAAAAAAATACCTTTTTTCGAGATTTTCTGAGTAAGGGGGGTAGATTATGGAAAGGGAAGGTGTTAGCACCCTTTCCATCCGTGGTTTTCCGCGGGCTCTTAGGTACTTGCTCATTTTTGAAAATTGCTTTCATGCTTGTGTGTTTTGAAAGGTTTTGTTTGCTTTATGATAACTCTTGTATCAGTCCTCAAGAGTGTGATAAAGCATTTTTTAAAAGCGTTTTGAAGGTGTGGTGTGAAAATGAATCAGATTTGAGCAAGTACTTAAGAACTATCTACCTACTTGAAAAAAGGGTGTTCTTTTCCTCCTTTCCTTTAAATAGTGCTATCCTACTATTAATGAGTAGGTAGCCCTATCGTTGGATGTTGAGGGACTATCGTAAGAGACGTTAATGGTCATTGAAGGCAATATGTAGAGATACCTTAGCATTTCGAAGGGACTGTCACCATATATTCGTAGGCAACATCGAGGGACAAGATCATTTCTCATAGGCAACTCGAGAGACATTAAGGGACTATGATCTTTATGATGACTTTGAGCTGATGGTCTTTGCTAATAGTATCCATACGTTCGAGGGACATGACCATTTTCGAAGGCAACCAAAGTGGGAAATACCCTAGGGGTGCAAGTGTGTAATATTATGCTTTTCAGGTATTTTTATCTTGATGTTAGTGATCTGAGATTAATTGATTAGTTCTTTCCATACATGCCTAATTTACTAGCAGTTTATATACAAGCATATAATATAGTGTGGAAAGTAAAACCTACGGCTATTACAAAGCTTTGGGGAAATTACAATTATATCTGACTGAAAATGTAAAATGCGGAAATTAAAACCCTAATTAGACTATTACAAACTGGGCACAGTTACATAATTAAAAAAATAATCATACGAAAATAATAACGCGCAAAAATTGAGACTGGAATAAGTTCCAAACCCTAAACCCTAAACCTTAAATTAAGCATGTGAATGAACCCTAATTTTCAAGTTAATTAAATAATGAAATTTATTTATAAAAAATGTTAATTAATTAAAAATTGTGTTTATGAAGAAAATTAACTTGTTTGGTGAAATTTGATTGGTTTGAAAAAAAGTTAATTTGAATTAGTTTTAATTAAAAAAAAATCTTTTCCATTTTTATAAAATAATAAATAACCAAAATAATGGAAGAAAAAAAAGAAAATAACCACGGGGGGGGGTCGCTGGAACTTGAACCCAGGATCCCTGCTTCATTGGCCTGCATCTTGACCACTCATCCATGTTGTTGTCCCTGTTAGAAAAAGAAAAATAAATAATATATATAAAACGTTAAATTTTAATTTGAAAAACGCGCGCAGGTGACAACTCATCATCGTTTTCGTTTGAAATACACAGACCCTTTAGTGACGGTCGTTGTCGTCACTAAAGGCTTTAGCGACGCTCCTCTCCGTAGCTATAGCACCTGCAAACATCAAGCTTATGAAATAACAACCAAAAATTACTCCCATGCCCATGGTTCAACTCGCCTTTTTCTTCTGATCACGTTGGTGGCCCTAATTTGGCCTGATTTTGCTTGGAATTAGAAAACCCCAAATTGAAGGTTTCGAACCCTAACAACGGTGAAACGCCATACCGGTACCTAAGTGTTGTACCCCAAAATTTTCCCTCTCATTTATCAAATATTTTTCACAAAATCTCTTTTGGTTCAAGATTGCACAAGGGTTGATCAGCTCAAGACACCTCCTTAAGCACTGATGACTGAAATTAGGGTTTGAGATTGAACAAGGATAATTGAACTTTTAATGCCTCATATGACTTTCATGGATCATTATGGACTCCCAATATTTCTCATGTTAAGTTTCAAGTCATGGATCACATTTTTGCTCAGTCAATTGAGCAGTTGACCTAAAAATCAGCTGTATTAGGGAAAAAGTTAAGTGTGGCCAATTTACAGTCAAACTTCATAATTTTTGATCCATATCAACATTATGAACTCATATGTATCATTTGATCAAGTTTGTACCATAATTCCTCAAGAAATTTGATCAGATCATCAAAAGGGCAAAATGGTCAAAATTAGGGTTTTGACTGAGAAAGGGCAATTTCTGATTTTTGACCTAGCAAATGGTTAATTGTTTTGAGACATAATTTCAAGAGTTAAATTGAATCATTTTGAACTAATGGCATGACTCAAAACATTCCTCAAGATCAATTGATTGATAGTTGATTTTCAGTCAATGATCAAAAGTCAACTGTACACTAAAAAGTCAAACTTTGACTTTTTGGTCAAAATCAAGTGTCAAAGATCATAATTCATCAAAACATGTCAAAATATGAAACTTGTTCATCAAGAAATCAAAAAGTCAAGATTTCATTTTGAAAAGTCAAAGTTTTCAAACTTAGAAATTTTTCTAAGTGTTGAAAACTTCATATTTTTTCACAACTTTGAGCCATTTTTTCATCATGATGCAAGATGATCCAAATGAAACTTTCAACATGAAAGTTGTAGATCCCCATGAGATATAAAACATTTCTTTACACAACTTCTCCTAGAAATGCTTGGATCTCAATATGAAGTCATGATCATGAAACTAAACACTTAGTGAAAATTTTGCCCTAGTTTAGGCAAGATTTTGACCAAACTTCATGGCAATTTTTCATATAGTTCCAAGGGGAATTTTCAAAATTTAATTAAAGAGGGGTTTTAGAGAACATTACAAGCTTTCTAAAATGTCCAAGAACTCCTTGAGATTATTCTTGAGCAAGGAGAATCGAAGAGATGGAGTTAGGGTTTCAAACTAAAATTATAGGTCATTTTCATGATGAACAAAAATGCAATTTCAATATTAGACTGCATAATATTGATTTGCAGGCCTTCTAACTTGTATATCTATCCATAATTAATGTATTACACAAACTTTTGAGCTTTAATCCAAGTGGTTTAAGCTTTATTCAATTCACATTTCCATTAATGGCACAAAGTGAACACTTCCATTTTGGAAAAGCAAGCTTTATGCACAAAATCAATTCTTGAGCCTCTAACTTGTTCCCTCTGATCACACTCCATCTATAAAGTCATAAGCAAGTGTGTTTAAAGCATAACCACTCTATCTTAGCAAGTACACAAGACTTTGAAACTTGGATTTCTCAAAAATCACATGTTATGCTTAAACTTGTGATTTTGAATTCTGATTAACTACAAGCTTCCAAACTTGTTGCTTATATATAGAGACACTATTTGTGAGATAGAACACGAGCTGAAGCACCCTGAAACACACCAAAACTCTCTCAAATCATAAATTGCCCCAAAACTCCATTGTTGCGCAGTTTCTGACCTTGAACACCAAACTCATATTTCCCTCGTGCGTTTCTTGGCCTTTTGGTTCCTAAAGCTTCCTTACATCAAATATTACTCATCTCCATCCTCGTTTCAGAACTGTAACACCATTTACCATAACCTCCATAACCAAAAAACAGAGTCTGCACATTGACTTCTCCAAGCCATTCCAGCCATCCATTGCTCAAGCTAACCATTGCATTAGCTTCCTGGGAACTTGAGGAAGCTAACCTGATCATTGTAGCACCTTGAATCAAGCTCATTTGCATTTCACGATTTCCAGTTTTGAGGTATTTTTCTTGAACTTCTATCTCATTACTTAGGCATTGTTAGGCTTGCATTTGTGAAGATAAAATGTAGACATCATTGCCCTGAAGTTGTACATGTCCATAGATTTTATTTATATTGATTGAGCTAGGATAATTTTAAGATTGAATCTCTGAAAATAATTAGGTCAGAATTTGGTACTTTCAAAAATTCTCATTCATCTTTGATTTATAGTTCATGATATTTATATGGTTGGATTCATATGGAAAAGTGGAGCAACTTTCATGCTTACATTTTCCATTTTTGTTGAGAAATGAATGAGATACAGGTGGTCTGGCTGGTGGTTGAAGATGAAGTGTATTCATGACTCATTTTGCATTATGTATTTATCATTTCAATTATATTAACATATGTACAACCACCCCAGTGGTAAGGCAGCGCGCTGGTAACCAAGAGGTCATGGGTTCAACACCCAGCGCGCTGCCTTTTGCCTTTTTTCCACATTTTCTTTACATTTTTTTATTCTTGCAGCGCCTGGGCCTCCAAATGATTGGGCCTTACTTTTTTGCTATTTCTGACCCCCTGCCTTGTTGTTTACACCCCTGACCCATTTATTTTTCTTTGTTATTTTATTTTATTTTTTTGAATTTTATTTTCATTTTATATTTTCTTTATTATTAATATTATTATTATTATTATTTTCATTAATAAAAAAATCCAAAAAATATTTATATTTTATTATTTATATTTATTTAGTTAATTTTTCTTCATAAAACTAAAAGAACAAAAACATTTTCTTTAATAAATTTCCCTTTTTTAAATACTTAGATAATAAATCTTAATTATTATTATATTATTTTCTTGTAAATTAAAATAAATTTAGAACTTAAGACTTTTATATTATTTACTAGTTTAAATAAATTCAAAAAAACCCTAAAAACTAGTTTTTTCTTTAATAAATTAATTTCTTTTATTTAACTTAATCTTAATTTTCTTTTTTTAGTTAATTATTTTATATTAGTTGACTAGGTCAAAAAACCCTTTTTTCATGAAAACCAAACAAAATCACATTTCTTTTTACATTTACATTCTTGTATTTTTACTTATTCAATTTTGTACATTTATTCAAATTCAATATGGTTGTAATAATTATTTAGATTTAAATTCTTGCAATTCCCCATTTGTAATTTGTACACCCCTCCCCTAAATGATGTAATAGCTTAGTATTTTTTAGTTTTCCGCAATTTTAATGCTTTATATACAAATGCTAGTAATTAGGGTTTTGTATGGAAAGATTAAAACCAACAAGTAGCAAACCCTAATTAAGACAAATCAAGCATGTAAATCAATACACTTGCACACATACACTCCTAGGATAAATCCACTTTGTTGCCTTACAAAAATGGCTATATTATACATGTGGGATATCTTAGCAAAAACAAGCAAAAAATACAAGATCATAGTCCCTCGATGACGCTATCCATGTTGCCTTTTAAAATGATCTTAGTCCCTAAAGAAAATGCTAAGATATCTTACAACATTGCTAATAATGGTTATACGATGACCCTTGCCTGTCCCTTTTATATCCAAAGATAGGGTTACTTACCAAATCAGTGGTAAGATAACAATGTCAAAGGAAAGAGGAAATAAATATGAAAGACTTTTGAGTAGGTAGAATGTTCTTAGTTACTTGCTCAATTTCAAAACAAAAACATCCTTGCTATTTTTAAAAATAAATACCAACACTTTCAAAAAACATCTTTCAAACTTGAAAACATTTTCAAAAGATTAAACACTTTGTATACATTCTTACGAACGAGAATCATTACAAAGTTTGCCTAAAACAATGGCAAAATACTTTCAAAAACCACACAAAGCACATTTTCAAACAAAAGCAAGTGATCTAGCAAGTAACTAAGAGCCCATGGAAAACCATGGATGAAAAGGGTGTTAGTACCTTCCCTTTTCATAATCTACCCCCCGAACTCAAGAAAACACCTCAAAGGTCTTTCCTGTTCTTTTCAGCCTTTCCTTTTGGATAAAAGAAAAGTCGGTGGTGACTCTTGCTAACCGCAACATTTGCAATCAAACGCAAAACAACCAAGTCAGTTCTCCCACCGTGTTACAAAACTGGCGACTATGTTGGGGAAAATTCTTAAAGTGGGGTTACCTTAGGGTTAGATCACCTTTATTAGCTTTCATTGTTTGAGTTGTATGCTTTACATTTTGGTTCTTTATTTGGGTTTGAATCCTCTACCCGGATTTGGGATACCTTATAGGTAAGTAGCAATATGTTGTGGAAACCGTGTGGAGTATACCGACATGGTCTATGCAATAGCTATGTTAGTGTGACATATTTGTGGGTACCGGTAGCCCTTGAGTAGTCAAGGAGAATACGAGGCCACTGAGTGATGTCATGAAGCACTAACTAACTTCTAGAACCTTTACTTTACCAACTTGGCCATTAGGACGTAGTGAGATGACCGACTTTGGTGCAGTCTAAAGTTGGTAGATACTCGATACTACACTCATTGAGGTTTAGTTTTTTGGGATATTTCGGTCGCCATTAAAGAGGCTTGCGCTGAAACAATTCCCAAGGAAACAAACCAGTGATATTGAGCTCCCTTAGAACCCGATTACTATTGCTAGGACAGGTTTGAGCAAACTAAACTTCAAGAGGGTACTTACCTATGAGACTCCATGCAAGCCTAAACCTAAGGACTTGTTTGTTTTATTTGTATATATTTACTTGTACATAACATCATAAACATCATAACATCATACTCATATTCACTAACCATTTCAAGGATTTTTGGGATTTATCTTTGTTTTGTTTTGTAGGACATGGATTCTATTCGCAGGAAAACCATTCAAGTCAATCTTGTAAGGATCCCTCCTCAACTTAAAGAGCTAGCATCAAGAATTCTTGAAAACTCTCCATTTACCGAGAGACATGGTCGCCTACTAAACTTGGTCACCTCCAACACTGATGAGGACATGATGAAGGTTCTCTTCCAGTTCTTTGATCCTTTACACCATTGTTTCACGTTTCCTGATTATCAACATGTGCCAACTTTGGAAAAATTCTCCCAACTCTTGAGGATTCCCATTCTCAATCAAATACCTTTCAATGGTACGGAAAGAGATCCAAAGCCATAAGAGATTGCTCAAGCTCTACACTTGCAACCATCTGATGTCACAACTAATTGGGAAACAAGGAGTGGTGTCAAAGGTTTCTTAGCCAAATTCTTGTTTGAGAAAGCCCAAAACTGTTGGAATTCCTTGGACTTGCAAGCTTTTGAGGAAATTGTGGCTCTCCTCATCTATGGGATGGTTTTGTTTCCAAATCCTGACCAACTCATAGATGTAAACACCGTTAAAATCTTCATGTCTCGTAACCCGATATCTACTTTGCTAGGAGACATCCTATATTATTTTCACACTCGCACTATGAGAAAAAGAGGTATCCTTATGTGTTGTA